>CM053790.1:728537946-729917946 GCA_028749045.1 Cupressus sempervirens
ATTTCATCCTCCCAAAGCCCACAAAGAAAATAATAGCAGAATCTAGCTGAAATATTATTACATGAGAGTATCAAACAAAATGATAGGTCAATCAAGCCGAAATACTATTACATAAAAGATTCTAGCTGAAACATTAAAATAGCAAAATCAATAACAACAATAAAGAAAACATGAATATACAGAAACTAATATTTGATTAAAGCCAAAATATGTAAAAAATGGTAGTATTATACTGCAAATCTTCGTGCAAGAACAATATACTGAACAGTGCAGAGCCAATACCTTCGAAATGGGAATGTCTCCCTGGAAGCAAAAGAAAATCAATACTTTTAGAAAGACTCTTCTCCGTCACTTCATCAACCACCTGAGTACAATACTTTTTCTAAGTCAATGTAGTGTAATGTTGCACATATATACATTTCTAATCTGCATATAATTCGGGATGCATCGATGTGACACATCACTCGCAGGTGGGATGATGCTCCCTGCCAGTGTGGATTGTACACTTTCATGCTATTCCTAAATTCATGGTCCAATATATCTGTAAATTACAGTTGTGTTTATCAGGATGAACCATTTTATTACATTGATGTCAGAATTACAAAATTACTAACATGAATAAATATTTTCGGTCTTTGCATAGTATATGGACATTTTTTCAATTAATTTGATAGTATTTTTCAATACTACTATTATAATATTCTTTATTTTTAATCAATTGGCACATATTTATGAAAATGGTCATAAACTATAAACTGAATATAGACTACAATAGCATAATTCTAAGATCCAAACTTTGTAGCACATCCGTGAATATAAGAGGGGCCTGAACAGAATGGAGGCCGGGGACATGGGAACTGTTATAATATTTTTGTTTTAGAATATTTATAATGATATTTAATTATATTATATTTTATCAGTTATAAAATACATAATAGTGGAAAATAAATCTATTCTTTAAAATGATTTATGGAAAATGATATTGAATAATATCTAAAATTATCTTGGAATTTTTTTTTTAATTCAAATTTCTATGTGTTATATCAAACTAATAAATATATCGATTGTAAAATAACATCAAGTTTCAATATAGACAAATCAACTTATTTAAATTTGATGAATTTTTGTCTTACAAACAAAATATCTAAATTTGAAGATTTTTTGATTATAACTATTTAGAAAGAATCAACCCACTCTCAAATTTAGCATAGCAATTTTTTTTAATATGTGCATAAAATATTTTAAATATCACTTACCAAAAAGATTTGCAATCATAGGCAATGTTTGTACTAGTGTAACAAATTAATTTAAAATAAATAATAATAGAAGTTATGATATAAAATGTGTTTTTTAAAATAGTTTACATCAAAAGATATTATAAATTAAAATATATAAATTATAAATATTGATATAATTATATTTAAATATAAAATATATTTCATTAATACTACAGTCTTTGTACTCTAGCTTATAATTTGTAATCCTCATAACTAAACTAATAACTTCTAAAATATTCTTTTTAGTCACACACAAATATATATCTTAAATTCTACATATTCTAATTTTAGTTTCTTCTTTTTATATTCTTATTTTAAATCCCAATTTCTACATTTGACTCCACATAAGAATCTGAGAAGACTACTTAAACTTTTGTTCTCAACCTTTATTATTCCATTAGTTTGTGGGTTTTCTAGATGACATAAATATTTTCTACTTAACATACTTCTTAAAATGTGACACACTAGAAAATATATCTACACCAACAAATATTCAATCATTACCTCTTTTACTCTTTAGTATGCCAAACATAAAATGCATCCTAATCTCAACCCAATATCTACAAGGAACACTTAATCATGTATACACTCCAATACTATGACAATTTCTCACAGATTCTTTTGCATCCTAATGAAACTATAGCTAAAGGTACTTCTCTTTCTAAAATCTTAAAGTTTTGTCAACAACAAAGTGACATGTTAATCCTCTACTATGCTTTTGCTTCATCAAGTTATCTATCATAGAACCATTATGCATACACAATTAAATTCCGTTAAACAACACACCTTCTTTAGCTAAGTAGGAATCCCACTTACTTTTTTGATAAAATATAGGTGTCTTGCATGCTTTCTATGCTTCTAAAAATTTAGGCCACCTTAAAAAATTATTCACCTTGTCAACACCAAGAACTTCAATTCTCTTCTTACTCAATAAAAGATCTTTTGTTTACTATGTTAGAATTTCTATTTGATATTTTAACACAAATGTGAATATTTTTAGGTACTCAACCTATTTAATATATCTATGTTCCTATTTACTTTGACTATCTGTATGCTACAAATAACTCTCAAAACTTTTTCTTTAATACTTCAAAACCCTTATCATGTTCATGTGTCAATTTGAATTTTTTTTTTTAATCTCTTCTCATAATATTACAAACATAACTTAAATTCCTAATAAGCAGTCTATAGAAAGTTATTAAACCATGAAAAGGTCTTATCTCTCCAACACTTTCAAGTGTAGAGTATTCCAAAATTTCTTTAACACTTTTAAGTTCCATCCTCAAAGCATCAATTAGAATAAAAAATCCTAAATACACAATTTCCTCTTTTATGAAATAAAAATTCTTCATATTTATCAACAAGATATCTTTTATCCTTTGTAATACATATCTCATATGTATCAACTAATATTTCCTATTCTTACTAAATATTGTAATTTTATTCAAGTACAAAATCACATATTTATCCAAGAATTTCTTGAGAACTTCATTTTTTAATACAATAAAAGTACTAGGTGCATTAGTTAAACTAGAAGGCATAACCAACCACTTAGAAAAACCTTCATACCAACCACTTATAAAAACCTTCATTTTTCTTCAAATCATTCTTCTTACATCTGCTTTTGTAATCCTGATGTGATAATATCCTCTCTTCAAATCAATTTTGGTGAAATGTTGTATTTCATTATAATTTTATTTACAACTTTTGAATGAGTCTCTAATCAATCCTTTCGGTAACAACCATTGAACCTATCTATTTAATTCTTCATTTTTGGAAGGTTTTATCAAATGAGGTTATTGTTTTGTAAAATAAGCTAGGAATAAAATCCATGCAATGAGTAATACTTATAACTTGCACATGATTGTAAATAATTTCATGATACTCTATTAGAAATTCATTCTCTTCTATATGTCTAAAATATGCAATCTTGTGAGAAGGTTTCTTGGGAATCAAGGCATAACATACTTCATCTCTTTCTAATTATTTTATGAGGTTTATACCTTCAATTAAAAACATATAATGAAAGTACAACTATCACAAGTACCCCTACAACTAAAGGAAAATTATGCCTTATTCTATTATAAACAATATTGTATTGATTTATCATTCTATCATGCACAACTTGTTGGAAATATTTCAAAGGCTTAAACCAATAGAATTTGGAAACAATCCATAGGCCTAATATCACAAATAATTTTCACAACTGACTATTGACATACTAGGAATTTATGATGATATTTGATCCATGAAATCTCATAGGGTTTTACATTCTTCACCCTCTTAAATTGTTAAATCAAAACCAAACAACTTTCTCATTCCAAGGTTCTCTTCCCATCATCACATTTCGTCCATCATTGGGTGTAACCTTTAGATCCAATGCTTCTTCTTTCACTACTACATTCCTACTATTGCTATCAACCTAGTTTTTTTAATACTTGCAAAAAGTACCCTTTGACTAATTATTGACATGTTTTATATATCTATTATAACCACCTATTTGACAACCTTCTTGTAAGAATTTGACTTTGGGCAAAATTCACCCAAGATCAAGGAACTCAAACACAAGCACAATAATAGACCAACAAGGTATGATCAGAATAACAATATCCACAATTGATTTATTGCTACTTAGTTCAATATTCAATGTAAAAGTACACTAGGAGTGTCTATATATAAAGGCCTCTAGAATACTTTTAGAATGCATAAGAATTGACAACATGATAAGTCATCCAACTAGGTACATGCCCACCAGATGTGGGTTATCCTTCATTAAGCACATGAGTAAGTGTGATGATGAGAGGATAAGCCTACAAAGGTGTTGCACACAAATTAATGTCATATGCACCATGCGCTAAATTAGAGTTTCTTACTTCTATGTTGTCAACATGACAACTCATAAGAGTATAGAAACTCCTAAGTATCTCACTAATAAATAATAATAAAATGCATTGACCTAAGTAAACTTAAGTAAAGTGTAATAAGTAAATACTTATTTACACCAACACCCCCCCTTAAGTGAAACTTAGGGGAATGCACTTAAAGCTAACAATAACAAGGATGAAATGCATAATGGGTCCCAGTTACTAGGCTATGTTAGGTACCCATGTACATAATAAAATGCAATCTCTCATATAGTGGAGAAAGAGGGAAAACTTCATGGGAAAAACCCTCCCCCAAAAAGAGAGATGAAAAGACAAGATGCATGGATGGATGGAGTAATCAAGAACACAAACCCCCCCCACCCCCCCCATTACAACATACATCAAGTATATACAAAAGAGAAGTAGAAGGAAAAAACCAAATAAGAGGAAAAAGTACCCCCCATAAAAGAGAAGAAGAAGGAGACAAGGTAGTCACCCCCCTCCCCCCCCCACCACCAACAAAATGTAGTGTGTTGATCAGTCAGAGATGCTCCAATGTATAAGTCGATCCATGACTGTTGAATGATGTTCCTTCCCTTTGGAATAATCAATGGTAGAGGTACAAGTGAGATTCTTTCCCTATGCATCAAAATAATCTTGATGATGAAAGGTGTCTCTCAAACCTGCTTAACTATCCTTGCGTCAATATTGATAGTCACTCCTTCCAACATTGCTGAAAAGGAGAAGTGTAGATCTAGCAAGGATGGATCTAGAACCTGTTTCAAAGAACAAAGTGTCTCCTCAAATGATAAAGAGACCTCCTACAACTACTATACATCAGGATCCACAATCACATCAATCTATGAAGACTGATCATGTAGAGAATGGACATGAGAATCAGTGTGAGGCCTCACAACAACTGGAGAAGCATCATCCTCAAAAAAGAGAAGATATAGATCATCAAAGATGTCTCCCCAATTTTCTATGTGTGACACCATGAACAAACCTAAAATATCTATCAAGAAGTCATCCACTAATGCTAGAGCTAGAAGACAAATTCTACCCTTCTATGCTAAAGGAAATGAATTGATCACTATGGCAATGGATGAAGTATTCACCTCAACAAAGAGAAGAAAAATATCATTGATGGTATCTCCTACATCGTCAATGTGCACGAATAGACTTGCAATGTATGGAATGAAGTCGTCCCATGAAGTTGAAGTAGGAAGTCATTGTGTTTCCTGTTGCAGTGAATCAGAAGCATATGTGGTTAGAACTCGATCAATAGTAGTAGTAGGAGCTTCTGGAGTTGTGATCTCATCTAGAGAGGATACAACTATAACTAGAGGTAAAAGATCTTTGGGAATGAAGGAATGTGTGGACCTCCATATAGCTCCCAAAGATGGATCTAATAATCATATAGATGAAATGACTTCATGTCATCAAGTGAATCCATAACCTCCATATTCATATAGAGAAAGAGTGTACAACAAATGAGGGAACTAGTGTCACTATCATATGAAAGTCCTTTCACATATGGCAATGCATTATGCTGATATACTAACTAAGATAAGCGATAACCAATTGACTCCATTGTTGATACTTTTGTGGTGTCGAGGTGATTCAATCTTCCCCTTCCATGATGAACTAATCAATGTATCCCCCAAGATGCAAAAAAAAAAAATCAATCAACCTCCCCCCCCCCCAAATGTATGATTTGGTACTTTATAAGTATTGCGATTACAATGGGCAATTTAGGGCCTATTTCTAAAAGCAATATTTCTTTCTATAGAACTTATAATTTGATTGTAGATCTCAAAAGTAGACAAAGAAATTCACTTTAAAAAAAACCAGAACCTGGTGCATTTGAAGTGATAAAAATCCGGATTTGTGAGTTGTAAAAAAATTCAAGAATAGAGATCTCAAACCACCTACACCAATGTGTAGATCACAAAATTCTACCCCAAAACAAAAAAAAAATTGCTTGCAAAAAGAAGTCTATATGAGGGAGATATCGTTGTTTGAAAATCATCTCTATTATTATCTTTCCTGAATCACTATCATTGCACCTTCAAAAATCAAATGGCTCTAGATTTTTCCTCAAATGTTCGATTTGGATGAAACAAAATCTAATTTTGGGGTTTTTTGACCTTCTAAATGTGATGCACATATTTGATTTGCACCAACAAGCTTCAATCTTCACTAGGAAAAATTCTCCTACTAGCCTGATGGCCAATTTTTCTCAAAAAAAATAATTCACATCTGAAAAGAAATTGTAGAGATGTAGATGTAAAAAATGCAGATCTAAAAATTAAATGTACAAATCTGAAATGATCGTACCAATTTTACAAATTGAGCCTTTGGGTTGCCAATTTGCAAAAAAAATATTTCCTGAATTTTGACTATGGCCCAACATAGGAAAATTTATATTCAGTTCACCAAATCGATGTTCCAGATGTAATGGCAAGGTCCACTTTGGTTCTAGATGCTCCCAATGACTGTGATACTTCAGATCTAGGCCGAGGTGCTGAAGCAAGAATGGTCTCAAATGACTATGTGAAGAGAATCTCCCCGAGCTTTGATACCATGTAAGAATTTGCCTTAGAAAAAAATTCACCCAAGATCAAGGAACTCAAATACAAGCACAACACTAGACCAACAAGGTATGATTAGAATAACAATATCCACAATTGATTTATTGCTATTCAATTCAATATTTAGTGTGAAAGTACACTAGGAGTGCCTGTATATAAAGACCTCTGGAATACTTCTAGAATGCATAAGAATTAGCAACATGATAAGTCATACAACTAGGCACATGTCCACTAGGTGTGGGTTATCCTCCATTAAGCACAAAAGTAAGTGTGATGATGCAAGGATAAGCCTACAAAGGTGTAGCATGCAAATTAATGTTGTAGACATAGGAGTGTGAATAATTGTGTTGTCTACATGACAATGGTTAATTATGCAAACTCTAGTGTTGTAGGCACCATGTGCTAAATTAGAGTTTTTTAGTTCTATATTGTCAACATGACAACTCATAAGAGTATGGAAACTCCTAAGTGTCTCACTAATAAATAATAAAATAATGCATTGACCTAAGTAAAGTTAAGTAAAGTGTAACAAGTAAATACTTATTTACACTAACACTTCTTGATATCTAAATGTACTTTCTCCTTGATATCCAATCCTTTCTTTGTCCTCATTTGATCTATTTTGATAGGATCCAACTCCTCTGAAGAACTTTCCACTACCTCTTTGAAATCTTCCACCTCTACTGAATTGTCTTGTTGAACTTGTGGCATTCTTTCCTATATTATTATTAAGGTTGAATGAAGAGTTACTCCCAATTTTCACTTCCTTAAAATGTCATTGCAGGCTAATTGGGTCCACTTCTTTCTTTAAGCCTTGGAAGCTTTATTTGGGAAAATTCTTGGGAAGTTATAATTAAGAAATTATTGCGACCTAGCACTTTTACATAGTTGAACTCAAAGTTCGCCCATATCTACAGGTTTTAATTTTTTAGTTTAGGTTATATGTTTTTTATATTGTTAATCTTGAGGGTCATTTACCTTCCTCTTATGTTTTCAATGTGATTAGACTTTGAGATGAAAATAAGGGAAGCTAAAATTCTTATGCTAGATGGATGTCTATGTTATTTATGTATTTCTTCTAGCACCCCCTTAATTCCTTTTCATTTTTAATATGAAAATTTGTGAACTCTCTGTGGTGAAGTTTTCTCAAGTTGTTTTATGTATTTTTTTTTTTCTATATTTTGATCTATTATTTTCGAATATGTTATATGCAAAGGTAACTACTAACATTTCCACCTATTTAGTGGCTCTTTTCTTGGTACTGCTCTTTCTATGTGCAAATAACAACATCATGGGGGTCTCTTCTTTTCTTTTATATGGCTTCCTTAGGGTGGCATGCTTTGATTATAAACTTTGGAGATATGATTCATGAGTTATCAATTTACCCTATGTAATGGTAGGTATGCCTACCCAAAGAAGTCTATGCAAGCATTCGGAATAGGTGGACTACCACCTTAATCAAGGTTTTCTATCCTATTCTTTTTCCTCTAAACAATATTTAAACATTTAATCAAGAGGTCCTTAATTAAGAAGTTTAATGAAGATTCAAAGGAGGTCCTTATGAAGTTTGAGATTCAAATTAGCATTTTTTAATTTTTTTTTGTTAAGTCTTCCTTTTGTCTTAAGTATTTTTTATACATTTTAATGTGTCCCCTTTTGGGGGTTAGCTTGGTTAATTTAGTACTTATTAATTAATTTTGTATTTTCTATTTACACTTTTGATATTTTCAACTAGAGTTCAAGCCATATGCTTGTATAATTTATCCTAGAATTAATTTTTAAACTTTGTATTGACTTAAACAAATTCAATAGTGTCACATTTTCTCTTATAAAATCATCATTAATCCTTATAATTGAACTACACTATTATCTTGGGAGCCCTTACACTAATGGGTATGTGCAAGATCATGGTGTACCAAAAAGTGCAAATCTAAAAAATCTGTAGTTCTGAAATATCTCAAACCATTTCAAAATTTATTCCAACATTTTTCCCACGCACCCTAAGTCTAAATGAAAAAAATTGATATCTTTATAAGGTCTACTATATCTTTTGATACCAAACCTATATGGTCAACTTTAAAAACATCCTAAAAATGTGCTTTTGGTGTTTTTTTGTGTGATTTTTACTTCATACATGTAGTTGACAACTTTTTTTTCACCAAAATTTGATGAAATGAAAAGCGTTTCTTAAGAATGTTCTTATCTTTCCATAAATGTAAGGTTTGTCAAATTATGAGTTTAGTAAGTAATTATTACTTTTTTAAAAATGGAGTTACGCATAAAGTGCTGACTAACACACTACTTGAAAAACAACTATAACTTTCAAATGGTACGACCTTTTTTAAAACCAAAAGATGCATCACATTCTATGTTTCTTCCACTATAAGGAAAAAATTGAAAAATTGAATTTTGCAGAGTTTTGAATTAGTAAAGGTGGTCAGACATGAGAGTTTTTTTTATTCCAAAATTACTAAAGTTAAAAATTAATTAATTATTATTTATTTAGAATAAAAATACCCAAAAATATGTGTCACATCTAGGCATGAATCTACTACTTATATCTAGAATATTATCATTTGATTTTGATTAAGGTGGTAAGACATATGTGTACTTCTTATTCTTGGTCTAAATTGTTTGTTATATTGCATTAAAATTCAAAATTTTGACCAATGTATTTTTATTTTTTGAGATAAGTGCTAGTAGTTTAGAAACTAGATTCAATTTTCTAGAGATTCTTTTCTCTCAACTTTTTGATATAAAGTTAATAACAACTAGAAAATTACACGCCAAGTTGGCATAACCCTATTTTTTGATTTTTTATTGCCACTTAAGAGCATAGTTTAGTTGACCATGATCCTGCACATACCCTAGTCCTTCATAAAAGTGTTGAAAAAATGACTACAAATACTTTAACAAGTCATGTGACTAAACATCACAATATCTATTTTTCTTTTTCTTTTCAAACATTGATGTATCAATTTTTGGGAGTCATAATTTTTGACTTGGATGTGGGTTTTGGCAGGAGTTATTTAATTGTCGATCGAGCTTTGCTTGATAGGTCATCATTTTCACATTTTTACGAGATCCTGAAATATCATCTTGACCTTCAAAAATAGGTTTTAGTATTTTTTTTCTAGTTTTTAGAAAGTTGTTTTTTAAATAAATCCAAAATCATATTTTTGATTTCATTGATTAGTTTGCAATTCATCTTGCCTTAGTTGGGGGCTTTTCTTTAAAAAAATATCATTCATAGGATGGGTTTTCAAAATTACCAAATATAGAAAAATCTTTTTTTTCAAAAAAATTTCAAATATGGTAATTTTTGAAATTGTAATAAGTAGTTGTTTTCTTTTATTGTAGAGGCACCGTAGAGCTGGAAAAGTTTAATGAAGAATTTGGCATTCTAAAATTTCTGTGTTATGTGATTTTTTGAGTTATTGTTGAAGGGTTTTGGGCTACATTTTGGTATCAGAGTGAGATGACTAAGAGAGGAAGAGGAAGAGGAGGTGTCACTCCAATGCAAAGATTTATGTTGGATATGTAGAGATAGATTGAATGACTGAACGAGTGAATGAATAATCAAGGAATACTAGAGAGAATGAATTAGATGAAGAGGGAAATCAAAGAGGTGCTAATCAAAATGAAGAAAATGAAGAACAATTGGAAGAATTGAGCTATGAAGATAGGGTGATGTGCACTTTAGAAGGTAGAAATAAAGGGATGAAGATTGAAGTTTCAAACTATGCTAGTAGTTTTAAGCTGGAAGAATTGTGAGACTATTTAAATGAAATGGGGAAATTTTTTGAATGGAAGCCTATGCTAGAGGAAATATCATCTTGACCTCTGAAATTAGATTTTAGTTTTTTTTTTCATAAAGTTGTTTTTCCGTAATAAATCCAAAAGCATATTTTTTATTTCATTGATTAGTTGGCAATTCATCTTCCTTTAGTTGGGGCTTGTAAAAGTTTAATGAAGAATTTGGCATTCTAAAACTATTTTGTTATGTAATTTTCTGAGTTATTGTTGAAGGGTTTGAGCTAATAAACCTCACGTTATCTTTTGGAAAACTTTGAATAACTAGAGTTGATTTGGGTTGTTTTCCTTGTTGCAAGATTAATGACACCACATCACAAAATTAAATGTATAATTCATTGTCCTAAACACTTAAGTATCTCTTCATAAGCCTATTTTATAAATTTTACACTTTTAGCTAAATTTTTAATTAGGTAGAGTATTTTATGGACATTCTTTTAAAAATAGTATTAGTCAAATCTTTCTTTTGGTCTCATTAATGAGTAAGGGAATCAACCATCTACTTCAAGACATACATTTTTGGGAATAACCCCATGAAAAGGCCATATCAACCATCAATAATATATTCCATTTTTTTCCTCACATCAATTGATTAAGTTATGGAATCCAACCCTTTTCATTAGTAATCTCTTTTTCATTCTTAACCCCTAATGTCAATATTGTTTTCATACAAAAGGTTTCAAAGGTCCTTCATTATCTTCTTTGTTAGCATCCTTTAAGATAATTTTTATTTTGGCTTTCTTCAAAGAGGGAAGACAAGAATTTTCATGATTATTGATCTAGTGGGACAAATGAGAGATATTTTTTCTCATGGGTTATTTTTTTTTGGTCTTCCCCCAACAATCTTGTGCCCTAGATTCTAGAACTAGAGTTGTAAGAATTAGAGATAGAGTCGTTAAAGGGAACAAAATTAAATTCAACATCATTCATTTGAAAAAATACTTTAAAACAAAAGGATATTAATATGACTTACAAAGAGCTCACCAAGGATAAGTCTTGCTGAGTGCAAGACAACAATCATAAGGGATAGAACTAGGATCATACCTTGAGTGATTTAGACTGAGTGGAAACCCCTACTAGGCGTTGTTCCCAAACCCTCCATAAAATAAATGTTAATATATAAAAACTCTATATATGACTATACATAGACATAATACTTGAGAGCTCTTAGATTATAAATTTTCTCAGCTTTCTCTTTTTGCTCATAGTGGCCTAGTGGCCCGTAGTAAACTGCTTAAAAGTTTAATTAAAAGTTAGGAACTTCAAAAAATACTCTGAACTGAAATTGGAGAGGACCTTTCTAACAAGATGATGATAGAGTATCTACCTAAAACAATATAATTTTTTAGAATTCATAAATGTATATATTATAGTTAAATTCTTCTAATTAATCTGAAAATATAAATACAATATAACACCTTATTATATCTTCAAGAAAACCGGAAAAAATTTCATACATATGTAAAAATGATTAATTATGAAATCATGCAAATTGTTTTAGAAAAATTGGCATTCTTCAAAAAGATGAAATCTCAAAATTTTTGTTTTAAGATGATAAAAAATGATTGTAAATGAAATCATAAATATTTTGTTTTAAAACATTGAACATGTAAAAATTCTAAATCTTATGAAATTTTGATATATACTATAATCCATTTCGAAAAATATAAGTAAAGCAATTCAATTAATAAATATTTACATTACAAACTCACAAATAAAACTAACCTTGTTTATGCTTCTGCTTTCTAGCGTCTTTGGATGTTTCACACAGATGGTCTTTATATCTCTCTTTCCATCCATGCCTACATTGAATCCCACATAATCTCACTTAATATTGGCCCTTTATTTCGATTATACAAGTCAACATACTTAGTATATCCGCGGTCTTTCACGTCCATCAATCCTCTCGTATATTTCCGCAGATCAAAATAAATTGAAGATTAAATTTCATATTTTAGTGACAGACAGTAAGTTGAGAAGACAAGAATTTTAGATATAATACTCTCTCTTTCGATCAGTGGTATCATTATTTTATATTAATATAATAACTCCCAATAAAAATATAAGAAAATCGTTAGGCCATATGATTGTAGGAAAAGTCTCGAACTGATTTAGGGTTCCAGTTCCACATGTACATCTACTATTGACTTGTTTAATCAGATCTAAACAATTGTCATTACTATTTCACGATTAACGATTATTATCAATGGAAACCAGACTATTACCATGACAATATCCGATATTCGCAAATGTTGCTAAAAATAAATAAAAATTATATATTTCATTTTAAAATATTTTAAAGTAAAATGAAAAATATAGTTTTTCATACAAAGTTTATATATTAAAATTAGATAAATTTTAAATGCAAAATGTAGTTTAATTTCTTTTGTAAAAAAATTAAAAGAAGTGTAAGAATTTGTAGAAATTTAATGAGATAAACAACATCAATACACCATCAGAATCTAAAAAATCTATTAGGATTAACAAGTGGATCAAAGACAATTGCCCCATATCAACAATACTCTAATGGTCCATGTGCACTATAGTCCATTTAGCTAGATAATCAACACATCATGCCACTCATAAGTTATGTGTTTGTTTCTCATCTATACCTGTGAATATTAATATTATTGAAAAAAAAAATGAACTAGAGATCATTATGAATTAATAATAAATGTAAGATATATGAGAGCACCCTAGATTGCAATGGGAAGTTTCCAAGCTCTCATTTGAGAGCTCTTGAGTTGTAGTCAAATCAAGTGTAATGTCGATATCAACTTTGACCTAGAATGATTGAGATCTAGAACAAAATTGATATAAACCAATATTTGAAATCCTAATTTTAAAGATTTGTGAATTTAGGACCTTTCAAAAGAATAATGTTGCCTTGCAACTCATCTAAAAAATATAGACAAAAATAACAAGAGCAAAACACATATTCATCTATAATACCTTTTCATTTATAATACCTTTAATGCAATAATAAGAGCTTGTAGCTCTTCATAAGAAAAGTCTGTTAGATCTGCAATAATCAACACTTGCAACTCTTCACAAAAAAAAAAAAAACCTTTTAGATCTACAATAATCAACACTTGCAACTCTTCACCCAAAAAAAGCCTTTTTATATCTATAACAATCAACACTTGCAACTCTTCACCTAAAAAAATGTTAATTATTGTTAGTTGGACAGCTGTTATTTCTAACCCGAAAATAGCAGTAGTATTTATGGGTAGCTTGGATAGTTGTTCGTCCTTATTTATGTATAGCAGCATTAGTTATGGGTGGTTTGGACATCTGTTTGTCCACTTGCCGAGAATTAGTAAATGGTTAATGCAAGGATAATTATTTACTAATTTTAGTGATTCCCTTTTGGACACCTTGCAACCAATTCTATTATTGGCTATCGAGTTGTCTTAATCTCAGCCGTTGGTTTGATTTAATCTCGGTCTTTGGTTTACCAACAGGAGTAGTACAAAAGGAGGTCATTGGGTCATTTGGATAACAAGTTTTGGAGAAACGTTTGCAATGTTAGCAAACAGTCTTGCAGTGTTAGCAAGGGCACAGTGTTAGCATGGAAATAGCAAAAGGGAATATCAACGGGAGAAATTAGGAGGTTGTCAAAGTTCTGCTAGTAAGAGGCAAGGAATTTTGTATCTCTTGATTTGCTGAAGTTTAATATAATTTCTCATCTGTAGAATTGGTTTTCCCTTAGGGGTTTTTTTAGATATAATTTGTCCAAAAATATTGTGTTCATGGTGTTGCACATTTCTTTCTGTATTTTATAAGTGAAGTTGTAGTTGTATTATTTTTCGATATTAGCTGAAAATTTATTTTCAGCAGTTTAATAATCGTTTATGATAGGAGATTAATAATCAGTGACTGCAATAGTTAATTTTTCACATGGTATCAGAGCATTGTTAAGGGTAGAAGAGTTTTTCCCTAGGAAAGAAATTTTGATCTCTTTAGATTTATTATTGCTTTAAACCCTTAAGATGGCTTCAGCTAGTTTGAGAGATCATGATAGATTGGATGGTGCCTCATATTTTGGTGTCTGGAAGGCCAGAATTTCTTTATTGTTGGAAGAGAATGGTATCAAGGATTATGCTACCAATGTTGTACCTTTAGCAATGGATGCAAAACAACTTACAACATATAGGAAGGACGATGCCAAGGCGAGGAGGATAATTCTTGATGGTGTCAAGGATCATATTGTTCCACATATCTTGGAGCTAGATACAACGAAGAAGATGTGGGATGCCATTTTGAATCTATACCAGAATGCTACCACCAACAAGAAGTTGATTCTCAGAGAGAAGCTAAAAAATACCCAGATGAATCAGGGAGAAGACGTCACAAGTTACCTCACCAAGCTCAGACTTGTCAAGGATGAGTTAGCAGCTGTTGGAGATAGCCCTGGTGATGACAAGCTAGTGAGAATAGCCCTAAATGGGTTTACTAAACAATGGAGTGTCTTTGTTCAAGTTGTCAGTAGACGAGATACCTTATCGAGTTGGGATCAACTATGGACTGATTTCACTCAGGAGGAGTTTAGACTAAGTCTTGTCAAAGGGGCCAACAAAAGTTAGAAAAATGAGGTCGAACAAGAGAACGTTTCCCTAGCGAGTAAAGGGAAAGCAAAGAAGGGATTTAGCAAAGGATCAAATTCACAAAGTGAGAAGAAGAAGAAGGACCTTTCTAAGGTCAAGTGCTTTGGATGTCATGAGTTTGACCACTATGTCAGTGATTTCCTAGAGAGGAAGAAGGGTAAGAAGCAGGTGGCAGCTTTAGCAAGTGCATAAGAACTCTCAAGTAGAATGGAAGATGAGTTTGCACTCATAGCTTGTATGGTTAGCTCAACCTCACTGTGTCTTTGGTATATAGATAGTGGGGCATCATTTCATATGATAGGAGTTAGAGAGTACTTCTCCAATTACAAGGAGGAGGACACCAACATCCAGATTTCTATGGGAAACTTGTCCAAACTCAACCCTGTTGGGAAAGGGACTGTTTAGTTTTAGAGGGAGAATGGAAAGATAATTCCACTTCATGATGTGTTATATGTGCCAGGATTAAGTATGAATTTGATTTATGTATCTGTTCTTTAGGATAGGGGTATAATGTACTCTTTAGAGGGACAAATGTGTTGATTAAGCACAAGGATTGGAAATCACCCATAACTATTGGAGTTAGGAGTGGTCGCCTTTATAGATTGCAGTTTGATACTCCTAAGGCACTTATGTGCAACAGTAATCCTAGAGATCTTGGAGAGCTATGGCATAGGAGGATGGGCCATATTCATCATGGAGCACTTAAATTGCTTCATGAGACAGTGAAAGGTGTTCCAAAGGTGAGCACTGAGCATGACGATGTATGAAAGGGATGTGTGTTGGGGAAGTTTACGAAAGCATCTTTTCCAAGGAGTGACACCAGATCTAAGGGTGTTCTTGATCTAGTACATTCAGATGTTTGTGGATCGATGTCAACAAAATCTCTCAGAGGATATGAGTACTATGTCACTTTTATTGATGATTTCTCTAGAAAGACCTGAATATACTTCTTGAAGACTAAGGATGAGGTTTTCAATTGATTCCAAGAGTTTAAGGCTCTTGTGGAGAACTTGACAGGAAAGAAGATAAAGGTTCTTCGGTCAGACAATGGAGGCAAATACAAAGGAAATGTCTTCCAGGAGTTTTGCACCAAAGAAGGAATCAAGAGAGAATGGACTGTTCCTTACAATCCACAGCAAAATAGAGTTGCTGAGAGGAAGAACCATTCTATATTGGAGGCAGCAAGAGCTATGCTACATGACCAGGACATGCCCCATTACTTATCGGCAGTGGCATGTAATACAATAGTCTACATTCATAATAGAGTTCCACACACGGTGCTAGGGAAGATGACACCAGAGGAGGCTTTCATAGGGAAGAAGACAAATGTTAGTCACTTTAGGATATTCAAGAGTTTGGCATATTGTCATATTCCTGGAGATACACGTACAAAGTTAGATCAGACTGTAGAGAGGGGGTACTTTGTTGGGTATAGTGAGACCTCAAAGGCATAGAAGATTTTCATTTTGAGGACTAAAATAATTATTGTCAGATGGGATGTCAAGTTTATGGAGGACAAGGCATTCAGGAGATCCAGAGATTTGCTAGCAGATGATCAGAGTGAGCAGCCAACAGAAGCTCTAAGACCAAGTCAAGAGCAACAAAGCTTAAGTACAGTTACCAGTACGAGTGTAGACTCAGTTAGTGAAGATTCACAGAGTATGGAGCAACAAGTGCAATAGGAAATGCATCTAGAAGACTTAGAGGTTGACATTTCATCCTCTATTATTGGCAGTGGGAACCATGAGGTTCCAAATACACAAAGGGATACTCAGGAGTTTGTGGGAGCTCCTAGGAAGAGTCCTAGACAGCGAAGACAACCAACCAAGTTCAATGACTATGTGGCATTAGTTAGTCAGTTGGTAGATAGTGAGCCTTCTAGCTATCAGGAAGCTGCAGAACATCAGGTATGGTGAGATGCTATGGTTGAGGAATATTCTTCCATAATGCAAAATAATTTGTGGAAGGTAGTACCTAGACCAATAGATAGGGTTGTAGCTGGATCACATTGGATCTATAAGATAAAGCACGGTGTAGATGGTAGCATTGAGAAATACAATGCGAGGTTCATGGCAAAGCGATTTTCTCATAAGGAGGGAATAGACTATGAGGAGACATTTGCTCCTGTTGCCAGGTATACTTCTATACAAGCTGTAATCTCACTTGCAGCACAGATGGGATGGAAAATCCATCAAATGGATGTCAAGACAGCATTCCTTAATGGTGAGTTGAAGGAGGAGGTATACATAGAACAACCAAAAGGCTTTGTAGCACACAACAAAGAGACCCACGTGTTCAGATTGAAGAAAGCATTGTACAAACTCAAGCAGGCTCCTAGAGCGTGGTATGAGCGCATTGATATATACTTGCAGAAAATGGGCTTTGTGAAGAGTGAAGCAGATGCTAACCTCTACTACTTGATGGTTGGGGGTGAGATTCTCATTCTTGTTCTTTATGTGGATGACCAATTTCTTATAGGTTCACTAGGGCCCATACTTGATTGCAAGAGGAACCTTGCAGAAGAGTTCAAGATGAAGGATTTAGGACTTATGCACTACTTTCTAGGCATGGAAATGTGGCAGACAGATGGGGAGATTTTCCTTGGTCAAGGGAAATATTGCATTGAAATCTTGAAGAAATTTGGGATGGAGGATTGCAAAGCCATGTCTACACTCAGGATCACAAATTGGAGGAAGGTAGATACAACTAAGGAGAAAGATGTAGATCCCACTTTATATAGACAATTGATTGGTTTGCTTATGTATTTGGTCAACACTAGACCAGATATAGCATTTGCAGTAAACTCTCTTAGTCAGTTCATGGTTGAACCAAAGAGAATGCATTGAATAGTGGCTAAGCATGTGCTACATTACTTGCATGGTATAGTCGAGTATGGGATTAGATATGTTCGAGGTGAAGGTATCAGGTTGATAGGCTATACTGATGCAGATTGTGCAAGAAATGCAATAGACAAAAGGAGTACTTCAGGGTGTTGTTTCAGCTTGAGATCAGGAGTTGTATCTTGGTTCAGTAGGAAGCAAAAGTCTGTGGCTCTAAGTTCAACAGAAGTAGAATACATAGCAGCTAGCATGGTGACATGTGAAGCTATATGGCTTTTGAAGTTGTTAGTAGCCTTGTTTGGTCAGAAGGTTGAGACTACTGTGATACATTGTGACAATCAAAGTTGCATCAAGTTGTCTGAGAATCTAGTGTTTCATGATAGGTCTAAACATATAGATATTAGATATCACTTCATCAGAGATTGTGTACAAAGGGGAGTTGTTTAGCTATAGTACATACCTACAGAGGAGCAGGTAGCAGACATTCTAACTAAGGCATTGGGGAAGGCAAAATTTATCTTTTTCAGACATAAGTTAGGTGTCCTACAGAATAGCTTCCTCGCTAAGAGGGAGTATTAATTATTGTTAGTTGGACAGCTATTATTTCTGACCCGGAAATGGTAGTAGTATTTATGGGTATCTTGGATAGCTGTTCGTTCTTATTTATGTATACCAGCATTAGTTATGGGTGTTTTGGACAGCTGTTTGTCCACTTGCTGAGAATTAGTAAATGGTTATTGCAAGGATAATTACTAATTTTAGTGATTCCCTTTTGGACACCTTGCAACTAATTCTATTATTGGTTGTCTAGTTGTCTTAATCTCAGCCGTTGGTTTGATTTAATCTTAGTCATTGGTTTACCAATAGGAGTAGTATAAAAGAAGGTCATTGCATCATTTGGATAACAAGTTTTGGAGAAACGTTTGCAGTGTTAGCAAACAGTCTTGTAGTGATCTTGCAGTGTTAGCAAGGGCGCAGTGTTAGCGTGGGGATAGCAGTGGGGAATATCAACGGGAGAAATTAGGGGGTTGTTGAAGTTCTGTGAGTAAGAGCCAAAGAATTTTGTATCTCTTGATTTTTTGAAGTTTAATATAATTTCTCATCTATAGAACTAGTTTTCCCTTAGGGGTTTTTCTAGGGACAATTTATCCGAAAATATTGTGTTCATGGTGTTGTGCATTTCTTTCCATATTTTATAAGTGAACTTGCAGTTGTGTTATTTTTCGATATTAGCTGGGAATTTATTTTTAGTAGTTTTATAATCATTTATGATAGGAGATTAATAATCAGTGACTGCAATAGTTGATTTTTCACAAAAAAGCCCTTTCAGATCTGCAACAATCAATGCTTGCAACTCTTCAAAAGAAAAAAAAAACCCTATCAGATCTGCAACAATCAAAATTTGCAACTCTTCATGGAAAAAAAACCCTTTCAGATCTGCACTTAAGCCCTATGGGAAATATCCACTCAAAGCAATAAAAGGTTATACATTTTTTAGGGAAGATTGAAGGTATAGAAATCTAGATTTACAATTTTCAAAATCATGTTATATTATCAAGAATGGGCATACTAATAACATGTATCTAGTCATGATTTCGAAAATGTAAAATATAATTTGTAGATGATTATGAGGCAGATTGTATAGGTCTAGGATGTCTCCATTTCTAAAAGCCTTGTTATACAAGCACACCGTGTATAATTTCCTTATAATATTATTTTGTACTTATAAAATTTGTAAAATATATTAGTCAAACTCAAATTAACAATAGTACATTGGTTAATTATAGTCTATAAGTATACATATATATAAACTAATTAAAACAAATAAAGAATAATTTGTAGATGATGTTGAGGTAGATTGGATAGCCACAATGTCTCTATTTCTAAAAGTCTTGTTATGGGAAATGTGTGTAGTAATTGCATAATATTGATGTAGGTTAAATATAAACTAGAGGTCACTTTGGAGTATATTTGAAGTATACAATGCCTTCTTTATAATATTGAAGATATCCATAAATTTAGATATTTAATAATTTTTAAAATAGTGATAATAATATTTTAAAAATATATATATTCTCTATGATTTTCTTAAGATATTATTTTACACTTATAAAATTTACAAATCATATTAGTGAAACTCAAATTAATAGTAATACATTGTTAATTAAAGTGTTTATACATACATATATATTAATTTATATAAATAATAAAAGTATAAAAGGGAAATTTAAAACTATAGTAAAAAGATTAAAAATATATTTTAAAAAAATCATTATTTTAAAAATAATATAAATATTTAATATTTAATAAAGGGAAGAAGCAAACTTTGAAGTAGGTTCAACCAAGTGATTTTGTTATTTTAATAAGTTGGTTTGTTTGTTCAATGTTTTTCATTATTCAATACAAAAAGTGAAGTGAGTCCCTTTTGTTTTCACATTGGATGGATTTTCTCATGTGAAGGGGGAGGGGGGTGGAACAAACTTTAACTCAGTAAGGGAGGAAAAAGAAATGTTATCATTTCCAATGTACATTGGTGATTGAAAAGGAAAAAATAAGAAAAAGTTATCTTGGATAAAATGAAAATGCATTTCCTACTTATCAATTATTTTATAGTTGGGTGCCTCCCAAATATAGGAGCTCTGGATGAAGAAGTGGAGTTGTGCCCTAACTTGGCAAATAGAATATCAAACATAAACATTTTTGGGTTTCTAAGCTTGCTTCTATGGTGGGGAACTCATAGAATAGTTTCGGAGGAAAGGCTTTAAAAAATTTCTATCAAATGTAATTAGCATGTATAAAGCTGATTTTTTCACATTGTAATTAGAGTGTATAAAACTTGTTTCCACATTGTTTCCCCCAAATTCAAAGAACATGATTTAGTTCCAAATGCTTGTAAGTTTTAAGAAAACGGTTTTTATTTTCCTGCACTATACAACATCTAATTTTTTTAAAAAGGCATTCATAAAATCATGAAACAAACATATATGTGTAAGATGTTGCATTCTCAAATGCCTTGTGAGGCATTAGAGAAATGTCCTCTAAGGGATAGAATGAAATAAATTACAAGATGCGTTAACATGAATTTGCAAGGAAACTCCCATATTCGTTGAATCAAGAGGCAATCTGAAGCACATAAACAAGATATTTAGATTGATAGAGTAGACACAATGCCCTTATACATTTGACCTCACATTGAAATCCATAATCTATAAACCTCCGTAGCATCTTCTTAAATTAAGCTTCATCTGCAGAACACTGTATTTAATTTAGGTCCCACTTTCAGGTGGAAACATAGCTGACTTATACAGTTCCAGGACAAGCTTCCAAGATGGGGGACTTATTCAGTATCAGAAAAAATTTGCAAAATTGGGGGCACATAATTGGTCTTATTTTAAGGACAATGACAGTAGAATAAGGCATGAAGAGGTATTGTATAGTGTAAATACAAAATTTGAAATACTAGTTATGAAATGATGTTTAAGTATACCATATGAAATTGAAAAATTATAACATAGAAAATATGTGAAACAACTAGAATCATTGAAGATTCATCATAGTAAGATATTTCATATGGATTAGTAACATTCAAAAATCAGAATTCAAATAGAAGATTAAGTACTCATTCTAGCTGTAACATGGTTGCAAATCGACCGTACTGGATTGGTCAAGTATCCAATGTGGAAACATCTTTGGAACGGGTGCTTTGAGGTTTGAGAGGGGGTGCTAGTCCCCATCTTTAGACTCTCTAGATAGCCCAAATTCTGATTGTCCTCCTCGTTTACATTGTATCATGATTCATAGTCTTTTTCCATGCAAGAGGCTACGAGAATACATGTAGTACTAAAGCTTGTGGGTATCATCCCCACCCTAGTTTTAATTTCTATTTGGAAGGTTTCTAGGTGATCAAATCTTTGTGTCACAGTATTATGAATGCTTTCATGTTTTCAGTTTCTTATGCATGCAATTAGATTAGATTATATGTGATGGATTAAATGCTAATTGGATTATTGGATTAAGAGTTGAAATTATAACAGTTTTAAAAGTTACTAATTCACCCCTCCCCTCTCAGTAACTTAAGGTAGTCTAGAATATTTCCAACAATTGGTATTAGAGCATTGTGACTCTTAGAAAATAGTTTAACAATTTGAGCAAAAATCAAGACTATGGAGATATTCAGACTTGACAAAGCTATTGACAATGAAAAGCTAGATTTGGAAATGGCCATTGCCCAACTCAAGAAAGCAAATGAGCAACTCTCTCAATCCCTAAAAAGAACAAAAGATCTTGCAATTCAAATGAATGATCATCTCTACATTGAAGAAATAATTGAAGACCTCCATCCTACAGGTAGCTTAGATGAAGCCAATGATACAATCAAAGAACTTCTGAAAAAGAATGGTTCTCTATAAGAAGAAATAAGAAAACTAAGAAGAGAGAAAGACATTCAATCAGTAAGGTTATGTGAAGGAAAATATGACAAATGTAAGAAACATGGACACAAGTCATTAGAATGCAAAACGAAGATATTGAATCTAGTAGAGAAAATTGTGAAATCCATATTTGGTTGGAACTACAACACCTAGTGTAGATGTCATTATTATGGAGAATTTGTACACATTGGTATGAATTACGTGAAACATCATTAGAGGAAAAGAGATACTACTTAAAGATGTTTCATTTGTACAAAACTTGGTGATCTTTCCAAGAATTGAATGAATATTGGTAGAATAGAAGATGAAAAGAAGGAAAAATTTGATAACATCCAACAAAAGATGAGGCAACAATGGATTCCAAAGTCTACCAACAATACAAGTCTAAGTAATGGTGATCAAGTCACTTAAGAATTGGGTGAATCCACCATTTCTATTTAATTTCTCAAGGGAGAACTGGAACTAGGCTATCAAAGAAGACATCCAAAATAGTTCTAGGTAGAAAGAAAAAAATGATCCATATCTGTGTTCAAGATACAAAGGGATCACCAAGTAAAAAGGTACTAGTGTATACTGAGTTACCTTCTCTACTGAGTGAGGTTAGGTTAGAAGACTCTACTGAGTGAGGTCAGGAGTAATAAAGATTCATCTGGTTATCGAATCACAAAGTCTTTGTCAAGTGTTCAATGGAAAGTAGTGGATGATAGTCTTCAACATCATGTCAATAGAACTACCTTTTGTACTAAATATTGATGACAAAACTTTGACAAAAAGGATGGAATCTAAGTCATTCTTACCATGAAATTTTGAGAGCTATTGCAAAGTGCAATCTTCAAGAGTATCTAAGCAATTTGATTGAATTGACATTGAAGGATTTTGAATTATCTCAAACCCTACCAAGTGAAGATGGGATCCAATAGTAGCAAGGTTAAGCATGGTTCAAACATGTTGGTTCATGGAGTGGAATGTAAGGCACTGAACTTCAAGCTTACTCCTACAATCGCGAAAACCCTAGATCCAAGTGGAGCAAAATCTCAAATCCCCCCAAAGAAACTATTGATAAATCATACTCAAACTCATTTTAAATGTGTTATTCAAGAGATTGGTACTTTGAAAAAGGATGATGCCCTAGGTAAACTATGTGTGAATGAAGTTTTGAAAATCGAGCAGCAATACCTAGATACTAAAGGGTTAACTCACATCCCTCACATGCCTTGAAAATTTCAAGTAAAATGGATTAGGTCTATCCTTAGTCAGGTGCATAATGGGCAGTTATAGATAGAGCAACCAATGCTGATCACAAAGAAGATGATTCATCAAATCATTGGTCTCCCAATGCTAGCCAAAGCTAAGATGACCAAAACCCTAGGTCTGGTGAAACTTGGAAAAAAAATCCTAGCAGAATGGGACAATAGAGGAATGAAGATTAGTAGTGCATAGACATGGAGCTAAAATTTAGAATTCACATCGTTGAGCACAAGATTTACAACTCTAGCAGGTTGAAGAATGTGTCATGTGAAGCTATGGACTTGGCATAGAAAGTAGTGAAGAACAATTTATCTTTTGACCTTGTCAAGCTACTATTGAAATAGTTTAGCAAGAATATGGAAAGCATAAGCACATCAAAGAATAACCTATGTAAGTTTGGATCCCTATTAACTTATCTATTCTTTTATCTTCAAAAATTCTTCCCTTCAAAGGAGCCTATTCTTTGGAGAAAAGATGTACTTGTACTTTATCAGATCAATGAGTATATGGCTGAGATGGGTGAAAACTATAATAGCATCATTGACAAAAACTTTGATGCATTCAAGGAAAAGATGAACAATAGGTTCAAGATTCCCAAGAAATTAGTTGAGGATTACAACAATGACGTGTGTTTCATGGTGGATAGTGACAAAGTGTACATACAAGCAGTTAAGCCTAGAATAGCATGGGTGAAACATCTTGGATATGAGGTTAATATTAGTGAAACAAAGGACATCATTGAAGCACTTGTCAATGAATCAGTTGATAATGAATAAGAGGAACAAGGGCAAGCGGCTATTGAGGAAGAAAAGCAAGATGATGAGGAAACTAATTCAATTAAGATAGTTGTAGTAGTTATTGCCTCACTTCCTCACTCTCCAAGAAAATCAGTGACAACATCAAGCATGGAGATAGCCCCAACAAGATTGATTGTGACCACCAGTGACAACTCAGACATCCAATCACTCATTGCTCCTATTTAGTTTAGCACATCACTGACCAAAGTGACCTCCACTTCATCTACTGTGTTGTAGACTATCATGTCTTCTACTGAGTTGGCTACATCAGTTTTGAGCACATCAATTATAAATACATTAGTTTTGGATTCTGTAGGTATTTCTATCAATATTTCTTCTATAAGTACAGTGTCAATTTTTATAGGTAGTCCCAGTATGTCTACAATTGTTTTTATTCTAAGCACACTACCAATAAGTGCAAGGATAGTTGGGCCCAAGGCTCAACTGAGAAAAAAAAAATTGGGTAAAGGAAAAGAGATGGAGGGAGAAATTGATTTAGATGAGGAAATTGTAATCCCAAATTGGGACATTTCCAAGCTCACTCTAGAAAAAATGGTGTGCTCCTCTCAAAGAAGGCTAAAGAGAAAAGATTAAGAGAGGAAAGAGATAAGGATTTTAAAATTATTGAAGATGCAAAGAACATTTTGATAGAGGCCATAGGCATTGACATTGATTCTTCAAAAAAAAAATGGTATCAACTAGAAGAGGTAGTTAAAAGTTTTAATAAAGATATAGATGGGTAGGATAAGCTAGTATAGAAGGTAGAAAAATAGTTTGATAATAAAGTATTGGAGCATATTGTTCAAAAAATAGCTATTTATCGAGTAAACTTTCTACAATTTTGGGTTCTTTGGAAGCATCTTGTACAAGTGTGTCATCACTTTTTGGAAAGCTATGTAACGTTTGTAATTTTACCAAAGAAATAAAGGAAAAATTGTCAAAAATAGATAAATACCTTAAGGCTACTGCTCAACAACTGCAACTTGACCTTAGTTCAAGCTCTACACACTTCAAGGGGATAATATTTTTGATAGATATGCAAGCAGAATTACTTAGAGAAGAAGCAAGGATCAAATCTACATTGGTAGATATACAAAATATTATTCTTCCCAACATGGATGCACTGTAGAAACAAATTGTATATTCTAAAACTCTCATCCATGACAATAATTTCTTCATAGAAGACCATATGATAGAGTTGTCTACAAAAGTTCAAATTGCACTTCACAAGAGTAAGGTCTTAAGAGGAATGGGATAAGACCTTGTCTATCATACTCAAGGTACATTTAGAATTTCTATCTCATTTTGACATTAACATGTGAATAAATGGAATAAATCTTTCTCATTAATGTTAAAAAGGGGGAGAAAGATATATGTATAGGAGATATGAGAAAGATGTTATGTGGGAGAAAATGCAATAAGTTGTAAAAACAATGGGGGAGAAAGTTATGTATAGAAATATATGGTCTATATAGCAAGAAGATCTATAGTATATTGTATGAAAGAACCTTACCATGTACAAATATATATCTTACAAAATTAATTTTGAAATTTTTTTAAAAATAGTATACTCTACTGAGCCAAAATCACAAGGTGATGGATAAGTATTCAAGAAACTTTTTGAATTTAGTTGTGGCTCATAAGTGTTTTTGTCACTAATGCCAAAGTGGGAGATTGTTGACATATTAGTCAAGTTTGTTATTAGTGACACACACTTATTCAGATTGTATATAGCTACCAAGCTCATTGTATAGTTAACAATGTTTGCTAAGCATTTCAATTGTTACCGAGTTCTATAGTGGCTACTGATTCCTTTGGACAAATCCCAATGGTTATTGAGTAGTTGCAGTTATAGTGAAGATCAGCAGTGTAAATTGTGCATCTCAGCATACAGCAAGTTTACCAGTGTAAACTTGGTTGTGTAGTGTTCACCGAGTTTGCAGTCTATGTGATGTGAGTCCATTGTTAACCAAGATACTCAGTATTAACCAAGTGACTTAGTTTATATTGAGCTTGAGGTGATAGTGTTTACCAAGTCATGCCATGGTAAACAATTGATTCAGTTTATATGATGAGTTTCATAGTATATGCTAAGTCACCAGTGCAAAATGAGTTCAAGACTACTTGGAAGTGATCAATATGGATTGAGCTTCTATGTCTACTGAGTGCATGATGATTCTAATTATTAACGGTGGATGTCGAGTATCAAAACTTGACTGAGTCAGTCTTCAAAACTTGAGTGTCTTCATTTGGGCCAACTTTGTAATATTTGTGTGAACTTGTATTATGGTTGACTTTGTAATTTATATAATTGGATTGGTATATATGTAATGTATTATATCATATCTAAGTGGGTATGTAAGTGAATGGGAATGCAATGTAATCAAATATAACTAGAGAAGAGTAGAAATAGTGAATTACAAAGGCTAGAACAGTATAAGGAGCAGCAAAGAGATATTTATCATATCAAGGTGATTAGTACATAAAGAAATCTCATCTAGCAAACCAAGTTGAAAATCAGAGATTAGCTACTGCTTTATCCTAATAGGTGGATCAGTCAAATCTTTTAACAAGGTAGACCTAACACTCTTTTGTAAATCTCTTTACCGAATGCATAGATCATTGTATGTTTGTAAATCCTTTCACAAGGTGGACCTAGCAGTCCTCATCACTCCTAATAGGGTAGATCATTAGAAGTGATCAATGTAAGCTTTAAAATTGCTAACTTTATACTACAATACTAAAGCTTGTGGGCATCATCCCCACCCCAGTTTTACTTTCTATTTGGAAAGTTTCTTGGTCACCAAATCTTTGTGTCATAGTGTTATGAATGCTTTCATATTTTAAATTTCTTATGTATGCAATTAGATTAGATTATATGTGATGGATTAAATGCTAATTGGATTATTAGATTAAGAGTTGAAATTGTAAAAATATTAGAAGTTAACAATTCACCCCTCCCCTCTCAGTAACTTGGCATAGTCTAGAATATTTCCAATAGTGCAATTTGATGAGTGTTGGACAACTTATACAAAACGGATACAAGGTGTTGATGGAAAATGACAAATGTGTCATTCATGAAAAGGATGGCGATAATAGATTACTTACAATATTCTAAATGATGAAGAATCATATGTTCCTTTTGAGGATAGAGACATGTTTCTCTTCTCAAGTCAATGTTGTACCTCCCAAGCATGCATGTACAATAGTACATCAGTAATCAACTCTAAGGAGCATGATTGAAGACCCCACCAAGCCATGGCATCTTAGGTACGAACATCTTGGCTTTTCATGTTTAAATTTGTTGTCCAAGAAAAGAATGTTAGATGGATTCCAAGCATAGTAGATTCATATAACAAGTGCGAGGCTTGCATTTTGGGCAAGAAACATAGGCTTCCTTTTAATTCTAGAAATTCTAGAAGCTTTAGAGCACCATTAGAATTGGTGCATTCTAATTTAGTAGACCCTATGAAAACTAATTTTTTTGGGGGGAGTACTTATTTTATGATATTTGTAGATGATTTTAGTCATAGGACATGGGTATATTTTTTAAAGAACAAATTTGAAGCTTTTGATAAATTTGCTGAATTTAAAGCCTTGGCTAAAAAAGAATGTGGACACTAGGTATAAGTCTTTAGATTACATAGAGGAGGGGAGTATACCTCCAATTTGTTTGTAAATTTTTGCCAAGAAGAATGACATCAAGAAAGAGCTTATAACCAGTTATACTCCAAATAAAAATGGATTGGCTTAGAGGAAGAACATGGCCATTGTTGAGATGGCAAGAAGTAAGATGAAATAAAAAGGACTCCCAACTAAATATTGGGGAGAGGGTGTAGCAATAGTAGTGTATTTGATTAATAGGTGTCCTACAAAGTCATTTTGTGACAAGATTCCTCTTGAGGCATGGTTAAGCAATAGATGGATAGTTGAGCACTTGAGAGTGTTCAGATGTGTATCATATGCACATATGCCAAAGGAACAAAGGCAAAAGATGGATGAAAAAGGTGTGAAGTCTATCTTCACTAGTTACAGCTCAGAATCAAAGGCTTATAGGCTATATGATCCAATTTCAAAGAAGATCATCATTTCAAGAGATGTGAAGTTTCTTGAAAATTAGTCATGGGATGGCTCGAAAGATGAATCCTCAAGCAATTCAAGTAAAGTGCCTACTAGTGATGAAGAAAAAGATGATATTGATGAATCCTCATAGCAATTGCAACCCAACACAAGAGAAAGGTATATCAAATGAATTTGAAGTCCACCTTCTTGAATGGTGTATTGAAAGAAGAGATTTGTGTGGAGCAACCACCTAATTATGAAGTTGCAGGTGAAGAACACAAAGTGTACAAATTGAAGAGAGCTCTATATGGGCTAAAGAAAGCTCCAAGGGCATGGTACAATAGAATTGACTCATATCTTATGAGGAATGGCTTTAGAAAAAATAATGGTGAGCCCACCCTTTAAATCAAGGAAGAAAATGATAAAGTTTTGATTGTTGTCTTGTATGTAGATGACTTAATATTCACTAAAAATGATAATTTCCTGATTGGTGAGTTCAAAGAGACCATGAAGAATGAATTTGAAATGATAGACCTAAGTCTCTTGAAGTATTTTCTAGGCATAGAAGTGAAAAAATTTGCATGATGGCATCTTCATCTTACAAGAAAAATATGCAAGGTAGATCTTGGAGAGATTCAAAATGTCAAATAGTAAGGTAACCCCAACACCAATAATAGTAGGTCTAAAGTTGAGCAAGGAAGATTGTAGCAAGAGTGTAAATCCAACACTATACAAGACTATGGTTGGAAGTTTGATGTATCTGACATCAACTCAACTTGACATGATGCATGTAGTAAGGTTGATTTCCATATTTATGGAAACACCAAAGAATTCTCATTGCCAAGTGGGAAAGCACATCTTGAGGTATGTGAATGTTAATAGGGGATTTAGAATTTTGTATGCTATAGATAATGATTTCAAGTTGGTTAGTAATACAAATAGTGATTGGGCTAGAAGTCTAGATGATAGGAAGATCACCTTAGGATACATGTTCCATATGGGATAATATGCAATTTTACGGGTATCCAAGAAGAAACCTATTGTTTCTCAATCTACGGTAGAGGGTGAATACATAGTAGCAAATGCAACAACATGTCAATCTATTTGGTTAAGGAGAATATTCATAGATTTTAATGAAAAGAAAGAGGATGGAACCATAATATTTTTTGACATCTCCTCAATTGAACTATCTAAGAATCCAGTCTAAACTAGAAATGATGTCCAATAAATAAACTAGAAAAGAGTTAAATGTAGATCTAAATTTTTTATGTGAGTTACAGTATTTTATCAAATCAAACCAAGATGTTTCTTTCTAACCATTGTGGTAGGAAAATACTTTAATCAAGGTTGATCAAATAGTCATATTCCAAATCCTTTAATCAAGGTGGAATTCTAATGAAATGTTATGAAGTTCTCTAACAAGGTCACTTTTTTTTAGAATCTTCTTTACTTTCAAATCTATCACCACAATATTTTTACCTTTTCGTGCATGAGGCTCAACAACCATAAGTTTTTAACCTTTAGATTCATCTTCTTCATCATCATCACCATCACTATCATGATCTTTCCCTTTACCTTTAGTGATTTGCTATGGTGACTCCAAGTTTACCCTCTAGGCCTTTGATTATGTTCCTTCTCTTCTTATGCATTTCGGGGACTTTTGTTTGCTTCATCATTTTGATCTTTCCAGTCTCATATGTGTCGAGTGGGTCAACCTTCTTATCAATTTCTTCTACCAATAGTTTTGTAATAACAATAGACACTTCATCAACAACAACCTCATAATACATTGACCTAACCCATGCCACCCTTGGTATGACTACATGAGCAAAGGTGTAGTTGGTATCAACCATAAAGCATATGTGATCATAATATTGATCAACCATCGATTAGATATTCTTAACCCATTCTTCATTTTTCTTTTGAACTCTTCAAAATATCCATGCAAAATTGTTTCAAAATTTTTACCTAATTATTAAATATATTGATTTATTTGTCTTGTACTACATCTTCAATCGTAAAAAACAAATTTTGAACATAAAGGAATATACATAATATAAGTGAGTCAAACTTACATGGTGTTTCATTTCCTTCCTAATGGCTCCTAATTTATTTACAAGTTGAATCAATTGTAGCTCGACCAAATTGTAGTTATGGTGTGTCTTGCCTAGTTTGTATTAGGTGTCTACAGCTACACAAAGAACATTGTTTAGTTGACTTGACTGATAGAACTTATGTGCAATCACTCAGACTACAAACTCAATGATTGGATCTATGATTGTGTCAATAGACATTCCTCAGCCATCCCACTTCACCTTAATGAGGTCTTCAATTATATTCCTTTCCTAGCATTGAATGATCTTCACTCGGTAAAGGGTAAGGTAACCAGTTACTTGAGTATGAATAATTTTTAGATTTTGACTCAAGTCTATTCTCCATCTACAACTTTATATTGCACAACATCATTAGAATAATTTTAATCCATTCCACCTTGAATACCTTAAGAAAAGCTAGGGCACAAATTAACCCTTTCTGGCTTACAACTCTATTTTGCTCTTTAAAAACTCCATTCTCACATAGCTTTTCATATGTATTCCTCAATTCAAAATAGCCAATTTCTCCATACTTGAACATGTAGCATGATTTTACATCGTGCACCGTAATAACATGGAGTAGAATCGATGAAAACGTTGCGGATGAGTCTTTAGTCCTCACAACGTATGGATATGTCTTGAATTATGGAGGAGGGATGCATCATTTTATGCAATCTGAGCTTTTTTCCCCTTCAATGCCTCCTCCTTCCCACTTCAAACAAATCACTTTTGCAATTCGAACAAATCACTTTTGCAATTGCCTTGATATGTGGTAAATGAAAAGATGAACTCAAAATTATCTAAATACCTTTAAATGGTCAAAATACCCTTCTATTTAATTTTTCTTACTTTTAGTTGGTGAACACAAAATGTGTGATAGTCGTTTCGTCTTGTGTAAGATAACTCATCCTTCATGCTTCCATTCACTAGCTCAGTCATTAATCTTATATATTTATATTATTTTTGAAATAATGATTAATTTTTCAAGTATACTTTTAATTCTTTTACTATAGTTTTAAATTTTTATTTTGAATTTTTTATTATTTATACAAATTAATTTATATGTATGTGTAAACACTTTAATTAACAAAATATTGTTGTTAATTTGAGTTTGACTAATATAATTTGTAAATTTTATGTATAAAATAATATCATAAGAAAATCATAGAGAATATACTTTTGTAAATAATAATTATTATCACTACTTTAAAAATTATTAAATATCTAAATTTATGGATATCTTTAATATTATAAAGAAGGTATTTTATATTTCAAATCTACTCCAAAGTGACCTCTAGTTTATATTCAACCTACATCAATATTGTGCAATTACTACACACATTTCCAACAACAAGACTTTTAGAAATGGAGACATTGTAGTTGTCCAATCTACCTCAATACCAATGTATTGTTGTTAATTTGAGTTTTGAGTAATATATTTTATAAATTTTATAAGTACAAAGTAATATTATAAGGAAATCATACACTATGTGCTTGTATAACAAGACTTTTAGAAATGGAGACATTGTAGGCCTATAATTTACAATCTGCCTTAAAATCATTTACAAATTATATTTTACATTTTCTAGATCATGACCAAATACAAGTTATTAGTATGCCCATTCTTGATAATATAACATGATTTTGAAAATTGTAAATCTAGATTTCTATACCTTCAATCTTCCCTAAAAAATTTATTACCTTTTATTGTTTTGAGTGGATATTTCCCACAAGGCTTAAGTGTGGATCTGAAAGGGTTTTCTTCATGAACAGTTACAAATGTTGATTGTTGCAGATCTCGCAGGGTTTCTTTTTCTAAAGAGTTGCAAGTGTTGATTGTTATAAATCTAAAAGGGCTTTTTTTGGGTGAAGAATTGCAAGTGATGATTGTTGCAGATCTTAAAGTTTTTTTTTTTTTATGAAGAGTTGCAAGTGTTGATTGTTGCAGATCTAGGTTTTTTTTTTTTTTTTTTTTTTTTTCTGAAGAGCTGCAAGTTGTCATTATTGCTTTAAAAGTAATTATAAATGAAAAGATATTATAGATGAATAATTTTTTTTTTTGTTATTTTTTTTCTATATTGTTTAGAGGAGCTTCAAGGAAACATTATTCCTTTAAAAGGTCGTAAATTCACAAATCTTTAAAATTAGGATTTCAAATATTGGTTTATATCAATTTTTTTCTAGATCTTAATCGTTCTAGGTCAGAGTTAATATCAACATCAGACTTGATTCGACTACAACTCAAGAGCTCTCACAAGAGAGGTTGACAACTTACTATTCCAATCTAGGTTGCTCCCACATATCTTACATTTATATTAATTCATAATGATCTATAGTTCTTTTTTTTTCCAAATATTATTTATACTTGCAGGTATAGATGAGAAACAAACACATCTCTTATGAATTGCATGATGTGCATGTTTTGTTGATTATCAGATTAAATTGGCTCTAATGCACATGGACCATTAGTTTATTGTTGATCTGGGGCAACTGTCTTTGATCCACTTATTAGTCCTGATAGAATTTTTTAGAATTCTATTACTATCGTGATATTGTTTATCTCATTGAATTTCTACAAATTGTTACATTTCTTTCAATTTATGTATAGAAGAAACTAGACCTACATTTTGCATTTAAAATTTATCTAATTTTATATATAAATTTTGTACGAAAAACTATATTTTTCATTTTGTTTTAAAATATTTTAAAATGAAATGCATAATTTTTAATTATTTTTCATAACATTTGGCAAGATATTGTCATGATAATAGTCTTGTTTCTATTGATAATAATCATTAATCGTGAAATAGTAATGACAATTGTTTAGATCTGATTAAATTTGTCAATAGTAGATGTACATGTCGAACGGGAACCCTAAGTCAGTTCAAGACTTTTCCTACAATCATATGGCCTAACGATTTTCTTATATTTTGATTCGAAGTATTATATTTAAAATTCTTGTCTTTTCAACTTGCTGTCAGTCACTAAAATATGAAATTTAATCTTCAATTCATTTGGATTTGCAGAATTATACGAGAGGATTGATGGACGTCAAGGACCTGCCCTTCACTTGTTTGAGGAGGAGTCCAGTGCCTATCCCGGTTAACCTGACCCTTCCTCTGATGGTGAAGCTGTCTGGACATAGAAGGAAACCTATGAGCTGCAGCCCCATCTTGTAGATGAAAATTGAGGCGATTATAGATAGCAAGATCAACCGGATCCATACCCCCATCAAGCTCACACTTCACAAGAGTAGTTTCCTGTAGAGAATGTGATATTTTCCACCAAATATGCAAAACATCAAACTGAACATCTTGGAATATGCGACAATTCCTCTCCAACCAAATATGCCAAAGCATGAAAGATGGGCCAGCAATCCAAGTAGTATGGAGAAAAGAAGACTTGGAGGGAGTAGTACCCAAGTGGGCCCAGAACTCAAGCAAAGAGGAAGCATGCCGACAAGAACAACCCCAAGTACTCCACCAAAGGTGCAATATCTGAGTAGAATAGGAGCAATGGAAGAACAGATGGGAGATAGTCTCCTCTCTATTACCACACAAAACACAATAAGAGGGGCCCAGAAATCCACGTTTACAAAGATTATCCCAGGTAAGACAACGATTGTGAGCCACTAGCCACATGAAAAAATTGCACTTGGACCAAGAAACTTTATTCCAAACTTGCTTCCACCAAGGGACCTCAGCATCCCCAAATAATTGTCTAGTTATCTCTTGATACCCAGCAGAGACATGATATTTACCAGACAAGGTACCGCCCCAAGCCAAAACATCTGGACCAAGCAAAGAAGAACACTCTCTAAAGGCCAGAATTTGAGAAATCTCCTAATGATCCATGTCTATACCTCTAGGAGGCCAATCAGAAGAATGCTTCCATCTGTAACCAACAACAAGTCCCAATTGATAAGAAGTCTTGTAATGAGCCACTTTATCCCATCTAGCAGAAAGAAAAGAGTCACAAAGAGGCTGAAGATGAGGGTATCTGGATAAAATGGAAGGGAATCCATCCCAAGCATCAGACCAAAACAAAGCTTGAGAACCTCCTTTACATATCCAAAACAAACCCCTCTTTACCAACATCGCACCTATCTTCTAAGTATGCCAAACCATTGAGCCATGACCTTCAAGAGGAAGTGCAAAAACAAAGCAAGGATCAACACCATGAAAATATTTATGAGTGATAATACGAGCCCAAAGTTGATGTTGTCCAGAGCACCATCACCAATAAAGTTTAACAGCCAAAGCTTGACTACTCAATAGAGCAGAGCGAAGACCAAGACCACCCTCCTTTTTAGGCCTACAAATAGTTGCCCAATTAACCAAGCTCCATTTAGTACTACACAAATTACCACTCCAAAGGAATTGTTGAGAAAGAGCATCAAACTCCTTGAGAAAGTAAATAGGTGCAGTGTGAACCATGCTGCGATAAGTAGGAAGAGCTTGGATAATAGCTTGAAGAAGAGTAACCCGGGCAGTAGTAGAAAGCCATCTATGAGTCCAATGATTTACCTTATCTTGAAGCTTGGTAATCAAATTTTGCCAGAAGAGATGTGGCTTCCTAGAAATAGCAATAGGGATGCCAAGATAAGTCAAAGGAAGTGATCCTATCTGAAACTGTAGGATACCAACAATCCTGTGCTAAATAGAATCAGGAGTGTTAAAAAAGTAAATAGAAGATTTGTGCTCATTAACTTTCTGGCCTAAAGCTGCCAAATAAATGTCCAAAGCATGTTGAAAGGCTTCAGCTTCCTTGATCCTAGCAAGTCCAACAAGAGCAAAATCATCAACAAATTGAAGATGGGAAAGAGAAGGTAAGCCATTACCCCACTGCTAGCCTTGAATAGAATTCTGGGATGCCTAATGCTTAATGAATCTACCCAAGCCTTCAATCATGATGATGAATAGATATGGGGAGAGAGGGTCACCCTGACGAAGGCCTCTAGAAGCACCAAATAGTTGAGAAGGTTGACCATGAATAAGAACAAAAAAAGAGGTAGAAGTAACACAACTCATAATCCAACTCACCCAGTCGGAGCTAAATCCAAAAGAAAGAAGAATACTCCTTAGGAAGCTCCATTTAACTCTATCGTAGGCCTTATCCATATCCAGCTTAACAAACATGGCTCTCTCCCTTGAAGTAGCCATAGAATGAATAGCCTCAGTAGCAATAACCACCCCATCCAAAATTTGTCTGCCAGCAACAAAACCACCTTGCTCTTCTGAGATAATAATGGGAAGCCACATTTTCAATCTCTCAGGAATCAACTTAGTAATAACTTTGTAAGCCACATTACATAAGGCAATTGGTCTAAAAAACTCCAATTGATTAGCACCCTCTCTCTTAGGAATAAGAGTCAAGAATGTAGAGTTCAAAGCTCAAAGCATCTGCTTGCTAGCATAGGATTCTTTAACCACCTCCAACAAATCATGATTAATGATGTCCCAAAATTCTTGAAAGAATTCAGCTGGAAAGCCATCAGGACTAGGAGCCTTCCCCTTAGGCATGCCAAAGACCACCTCCTCTAGCTCTTCCAAAGAAATAGGACGCATGAGATAATCATTCATTTCCTGAGTGATAAGGGAAGGAATACAGGACAAAATAAGATTTTCTTCATTATCAGCAGGAGGAGAGTCCTCAGAGAAGAGGGTAGAGAAGTACCAAATAGCCTCCTGGAACAAAGATGGCAAGCAATTCAGTTGGATACCTTGAGAATAAACCAAAGAAGAGATAGTGCTATGATTCTGGCAAGATTGCACTGTTTTATGGAAAAAGGCAGTGTTACGATCACCTTCCTGGAGCCAATCAACTCTAGCCTTTCACTTCCAAAAAAATTTCCTCTTGAAGTTCCCATTCTTCTAGAGCTCTAGAAGCAAGGGATTCAGCCTTGCCAAGATCCTCTGAGAAACCTCGATCTCTAATCTCCCTTGTGATGACATCAAGATCTTCTTGAGCAAGCCTCTTCGTAAAGTGAAGGTTCCCAAAGCATTCCCTATTCCATATCTTGAGCTGCCTTTTAACATATTGAAGCCTTTTAGAAAATGAGAACATTGCAGTACCATATGCAGGAGTACCATCTTTCCACCAATAGAAAACACAATCATGAAGAGAGGAGTCCCAAAGCCACATCAACTGGAACTTAAAAGGAGGATGCTTCGGAACATAAGCCCCTATAGTGGAAAATTTGATTGGCCAATGATCTGAACCCCTCCAATCAAGGATTTCTAAAGAGATAGTAAGGGTGCCACTAACCCAGAAGTAAGAAACAATAAATCTATCCAGATGTTCTAAGATAGCAGCAACACCAGTCCTGCAATTATTCCAGGTATAGAGACCATTAGAAGGCTTAACATTAGAGAGATGCAAAAGAGATATATGTTGCCAAAGAAGAGCAGAAGAAGGCCCCAATCTAGCCAAACCACCATGCTTCTCCTCCAGACATAAAACTGAATTGAAGTCCCCTGCTAACACCCAAGGATGATAAGGATGACAATGTCTAACATATTGAATATGTTCCCAAACTTCCTCCTTTCCCATAAGATCAACAGGTGCATACACATTAGTAACCATGGTTACCTCTCATGAGTCTAGAGAAGAAGCTACCATAGAGAGAGCTGAGCGAGAAGACATCTAGCCAAGAGGAGAAATTTTTTGAGGATCCCAAAATATAGCTAAACCACCCATAGTGCCTATTGCCCCAACACACTAGCATTGGCCACAAGACCAAATACAAGAGTCATGTTGGACCATAGACTCCACAGAGAGCTTAGTCTCTTGAAAACAAAAAACATCAGGGCTATGATCAACCACCAAGTTATGAATAGCCTTTTGTCTAGGGATGTTATTCAACCCCCTTACATTCCATGAGAGAATAATAATCATTGGGTAGAAGTGGGAAAATGAGAATCCAAAGGTTTCACTGAACCAGACTCAATCAATATATCTCCTGTGAGTTTAATCTTCTCTTGGTTTTTTTTGTGCCCACTCCTTAGAGGAGGAGTAGAAGAAGCTCGCTTAAAGGGTCAAGACATCAACCCCAAGGGGAGGGGAGAACCCTTGCCCTTACCTAATGGTAGCACATCCTTAACCAAGTCAGCTAAAACAACATCATTATCCTCCAACACTGCAGGAGTCACCAGAGCCTCTGTCATAGGAGCTACAGGGACCTCATAGTTTTGATATACTACAACTTGGGATGCCCCACAAGCATCATTAGGAACAGATTTCTCATCTAGGCAAACTAGATCAGAAGAGATAGGAGGAGGAATACCCTCCTCTAGAGCCATACTATCCAGCACCTCAAAGCGATTAAAACCTGAATCAGAGGAATCATTCTTTCAAAGGCCTCTTTTGACCACGGCCCTTAGCACGAGGGAAAATAGGGGTAAATCCCTCCTTATCCTGCATTTGAGCCTTACCCTTACCTGTAGCATCTTGCAGATTCATCCCCTTGGTAGTATTAGCCATTTGAGATTGTCCTTTCCCTGTAGTATCTGCCAAACCACCAGTATTGCCAGCTGTAGAACCATCCACTCCTTTGAAACTTGAGTTATAGGGGCACTGACGCAGTAAATGACCATACTCATGACAAATCTAGCAATGGAAAGGGAGAGATTCATAATCTAACTGCTGCACCCAAGAAAAATCCCCCATACAAATTTCCAAAGAATTTGGTAATGGGTTATTCAAATTAATTTCAACACAAATTCTAGCATAAGAAATAACCTTTTTATCGAGGGATTGATGTGCGATTGCAACCAGCTTCCCCAACAAAGAAGCAATTTGTCGAAGGATGTCTTCACGCCAAAATTCCAAGGGAAGACGAGGCAAGCGAACCCAAACTGGCACTATTGAAGGGAGATCCTCAACAGAAGTAAAACCTGAATGCCAAGGTTTGACAAATAACCCCACATGGTTGTAGAAATGAGGGCCTCCTTCAAAAACACGATCTCGATCAGACATGTAAGAGAATAAAACAAAAAAATAACTATTCCCTGCCAACATAATCTCCATATCGCCTTCCACCTACCATGAGCAGCGGATCCATGCCTCAAGAGCGGATAGGGAAATCTGGATTCCAAGAAATTTGCATATCAAAGCATGCTTGGTCCAATAATCAATGTCCTCCATTACAGCCGTTGGAGGAATAACTGAAACAGGGCGATCATGGCTACGCAAAAAATAACCATTAACTTTTTTCAGCTTGGAGCTCTCCCCTGAATAAAATGATTCATATCGCATTGCATGCATAGTTGGAGAAGAACCATCTGTTCTCACCAATGGAGAAGAAATCCCAGGCCCTTCCATGCAAACAATAAAACCCCAATCTGAAATTGACTGTGGAAGATTTCCAAAAACCATAGTCATATATATAGTTTGTATATATTAACATTATTTTTATAGACGGTTTGGGAACCACACCTAGGAGGGGTTTCCACATCGTCTAAATCACTCAGGGTATTATCCTAGTCCTATCCCTTATGATTGTTGTCTTGCACTCAGCAAGACTTATCCTTGGTGAGCTCTTTCTAAATCATATTAATATCCTTTTGTTTTAAAGTATTTTTTCAAATGAATGGCATTGAAATTAATTATTTTCCCTTTAATGACTGTGTGTCTAATTCTTACAATTCTAGTTCTAGAATCTAGGGCAGGAGATTGTTAGGGAAAACAAAAAGAAAAACCCATGAGAGAAAAATGTGTCTCATTTCTCCCACTAGATCAATAATCACCAAAATTCTTGTCTTCCCTCTTTGAAGAAAGCCAAAATGAAAATTATCTTCAAGGATGCTAAGAAAGATGACAATGAAGGACCTTTGAAACCTTTTGTATGAAAACAATATTGACATAAGGGGTTGAGAATGAAAAAGACATTACTAATGGAAAGGGTTGGATTCCATAACTTAATCAATTATTATGAGGCAAAAAATGAAATATACTATTGATGGCCAATCTAGCCTTTTCATGGGGTTATTTCCAAAAATGTGTGTCTTTAAGTAGATGGTTGATTCCCTTACTCATAGACAAAAAAACAAAAGATTGTAACCCATACTAGTTTTAAAACAATGTCCATAATTATGAAGAGAGATTTAAGTGTTTAGAAAATTCATTTACTAAATTATACATTTAATTTTGTGATGCGGTGTCATTAGTCCTGCAACATGGAAAGCAACAAAAATCAACTCTAGCTATTCAAAGTTTTCCAAAAGATAATACAAGGTTTATTAGCTAAAAACCCTTCAACAATAACTCAAAAAATTACATAACACAAAAGTTTTAGAATGCCAAATTCATTAAACTTTGCCAAGCCAAGATGAATTGCCAACTAATCAAGAATCAAAAATATGATTTTGATTTTATTACAAATTTATTTTTTTCTAAAAACTAGAAATTTTGAAGGTCAAGATGATATTTCCTCTACCATAGGCTTCCATTCAAAAAAATTTCCCATGTCATTTCTAGCTTAAGACTACTAGCATAGTCTAAAAATTTGATCTTGATCCCTTCATTTCTACCTTCTAAAGCTCCCAACACATTGTCTTCATAGCTCAGTTCTTCCAACTATTCTTCATTATCTTCATTTTGATTAGCATCTCATTGATTTCCCTCTTCATGTGATTCATTCTCTCCATGTACTAATGGTATTCCTTGATTATCCATTCACTCATTCAATCTGTCTCTATTTGAGTGACACTTCCTCTTCGTCTTCCTCTCCTAGTCATCTTCCCACTTTGATACCAAAATGATGTAGACCAAAACCCTTCAACAATAACTCAAAAAATTACAACACAGAAGTTTTAGAATGCCAAATTCTCCATTAAATTTTTCCAACTCTACCTGCCTCTACAATGAAAACAACTACTTATTAAAATTTCAAAAATTACAAGTAAATTTCAAAACCCATCGTATGAATACTATTTAGGCAAGATGAATTGCCAACTAGTCAATGAAATCAAAAATATGATTTTAAAATTATTAAATTTTTTTTCTTCTAAAAATAGAAAAAAAAACATAAAATTCAATTTCGGAGGTCAAAATGATATTTCAGACTCCTTTAAAAATGTCAAAATGGCGACCTAAATTGAGCAGAGCTCAATCGGCAATCCAAATAACTCATTAAAGTATTTGTAGTCCTTTTTTCAACACTTTTAACAAGGATTAGTGTAAAGGATCCCAAGATAATAGTGCAGTTCAATTATAAGGATTAATGTTGATTTTATAAGAGAAAATGTATTACTATTGAATATTTTTAAGTCAATAACTAGTTTAAAAATTAATTCTATGATAAATTGTACAAGCATAAGGCTTGAACTCTAGTTGAAAATATCAAAAGTGTAAGTAGAAAACAAAAAATTAGTTAAGAAGTACTAAATTAAACTAGCTAACCCCCAAAAGGGGACACATTAAAACGTAGAAAAAATACTTAAGAGAAAAGGAAGACTTAACAAAATAAAAGTTAATATAAATCTTCGACTTTATAAGGACCTCCTTTGAATCTTTATTAAACTTCTTAATGAGGACGTCCTTATTAAATATTTAAATATTGTTTAGAGGAAAAAGAAGAGAATAGAAAACCATGACTAAGGTGGTAATTACAAGGGCATCTTCTAGAGGTAAATTTCAATATCAAGAGCTTTCTCTTTCAAATCCTAGAAGAAGGAGACTAGAAGTTCATTATCACCAGTTAAGGGAGTAATAACAGTTAATATACCTGCAAGATCTATCTTTACTCCTCCTTTTGCTCAAACTCGGCCTAGATTTCCATCAACACTCATCAATAGAATACTCGTTTACATGGCACAACCAAGAGTCCATGCTTTTGCCACCTTTAATGGTGGAAGTCCTCTATTGTTAGCCCAAAGACATGATATACTAGTATCTGCACTCAAAAGTATACCTGATTTTACTGGTGAAACTTCCATCTCCCCTTTAGAGCATATCCAAGAGGTAGAAAATGTCTGCCATATTCATGGTATTACAGAGGATGATGTTGCAGTCAGACTTCTAGCCTCATCTTTAAAAGGAAAAGCATTACAGTGGTATAGAGGCTTAGCTCATGGTTCTATAACTGATTGGGATGGACTAGGAGTAGGGTTATGCAAACATTTTGAAGATAGGAGTGACCATCTGTCACTTTTAGAGCAGTTGACTACTATAAAAAGGGCCTCCCATGAATGTATGACTGATTTTAATTATAGATTTCAAAAAACATGGGATAGAATACCTACTACAATGGAACCTACCCCAGGTAATGCCTTCTTGCATTACCTTAGAGCTTTTAACAGTGATATTGCCACTACAATCCAAACTATGGGAGGAGATACCTTGCCTAATGCTTATGAGATAGCCATAAAAGTTGAGAACATCCTGATACAAGGAGGAAAGTTGGATCCAAGGCCCCCTATGCCTTTCTTTCCTGATGTTCCCAACCACCAACCAACAATAGCCCCTCTTCCTACAACTTCTACATCACAAGCCCTTACTCCGGTCCCTCAAGCTTCCACATCCTCAAATGGGCTAGATGAACTCAAAGAAATGCTCCAAGGTCTAGTGCTGCATACAGATAAAAGAGAGAAGACCCTAAATAAAAAATTGGAAGAGCAAGGGAGGGAGTTGAAGGACCAAGGGAAGAGATTAGAGGATAGTTTTTCTATGATACAAAAGATGAGTAACAAGGTGGTAGCCTTAGAAAGGCAACAACCTCAAGGTGGAAAGCCTCCCCAATTGTAATATCAAGCTCCAAATGGTGGTAGGCCTCCTAATCAGTGGAATAGCTCTTTTGATCAGGGTAGACAAAATAGTCATGCTTCTGCTTCAAGCTCAAATCAGAACAGAGCTATAGTCCCTCAAAATAACTTGGCCCAAGATCAAGATTTCTGTCCTTCCTGCAACTATTCTTATACCTATTGCATGTACCAGAAGGCAGAATCTTATTTGGCCCTGATTGACCAAGAACCTGCAGCAAAGCAATCATACAAGGAGGATCATCCAAAGGAGGCCTCATATATTCAAGGACGTGATGATTGCTCTTTCATGAATCATTAGATTGGGGAGCATTGTGATGTAAACCAGAATTCCGTTACTCATAACACAAGAAGTAAGAAGAGAGCTATGGAACATGCTAATCCTCCTTCTCCTAAGCAGGCCTCAACTTCAAGTGCTACATCTCATATACAAGCAGCAAATGAACAAAAAAGTGCTTCACAACAGCAAAAGCAAGATTCTAAAAAGAAAGATGCAGGTGATCCTTATGTTGCCCCATCTCAACCTCTCATAAGTACAGCTCCCAAAGTTTCTACCAAAGTTCCTAATACACCTTTCAGTGTGGTAGAGAAAATGAAGAAGACCAATGTAAATATTTCTATGTGGGATGTTGTTGCTACTATACCAATGCAGAAGAGGATGTTGCAGCAAGAATTAGAGAAGATTGAACCCAAGGATTAGTCATCTACCATGGAGAGTGCCACAAGTCTAGTACAACCAACAGGGGATGTGGAGATGAATAAAAAGGTTAGACCTCCTCCATTCCATGTTTCTCTAATTATGGGGGCAAATTAGTCTACAATTGCATGATAGATTCAGGGGCTAGTAGCTCAATAATGCCTAGGTGTGTTGCTGATGCTTTAGGAATGAAATATAAACTGATTGTTAGGGATGTGTTACAATTAGATGGTAGTACCGTCAAAACTATAGGTATCCTTATGAATGTAGAGATGGCCCTACATGAATGCCCTGGTTGCACTATGGTTCAAGACATATCTATTGCTAAAGTCAAGCCCTATTTTGCTATCTGTCTTTCAAGAGACTTAACTACTCAAATTGGTGGATTCATATCTATCGGTTGGTCATATATGTCATTTAAGACCAGATATGGAGCCAATGCCTCAATTAGAGTAGAACCTCAAGCCCTTCATCACACTAAATCTTACAACCCCAATCCCATCAACATGAATTGCCCTATTCTAGAGATGAATGAAAATGACATAGTAAATGAACTTGTCACTTCCATAGTAGAGATTCCTGATTTCTTCTTGGGATGAGTGGGCAGATGCATATCAGTTTGAGCCTATGTCAGAAACTCTTGAGACGGGCCTTGGTACATATTGCATAATAGAGAAAGATGCTCAAGTTCCTAATCTAATTGGGATTAATGATGATACAAATGAAACATGGAGTATGTACTTTGATGGCTCAAGGAATAGAAATGGATCAGGGCCTGGTGTTATGTTGATCTCTCCTACACAAATAAGATATTACTTCTCCTTTAGGCTCCAATTCAGTTGCACCAATAATGTGGCCAAGTATGAATCTTTGATTCAAGGTCTCTTACTTTCCCAAAAGAGAGGAATTCAAGCCTTGAGAGTATATGGGGATAGTGAGTTGGTAGTTAACCAAGTGAGAAACCAAAATATAACCAAATATGGCCTTCTCAAGTCTTACAAACACAGAGTCTGGGATTTGCTTGAGGGCTTCAATGCATTTAATATTTAGAGCATTCCTAGGAAAGGAAATAGACATGCTGATAGACTTGCAGCAGTGGGTGCATCTTATGATGCACCAGAGAATCTTAAGGAAATGAAGAAGTAAAAAATAAGGGTGGTAGTGAGGCCTGCCATCCCTGACAACAACACTCATTGGAAGGTGTTTGATTCTGATGAGAAAATTGTGAGTTTCTTGCAGAATGAGGTAGAATTCTCAGATAGAAACTAGTCAAGACTGCAAGATCAGTATGGTGACCAGATCATTCACCTTATTTCTAACAAGTTTCCCAAGGGTCTCATTACCTTGGAGAGTGTCTTTAATCCTGATGATCAAACAAGAGGCAAAGGGATGAATCTAGTTGCAGAAAAGGATGATTATGCCCCAGTTACAATTGCTAATGGAAAATTTCTGAATATGGGGAAGGTATGTTTCGAAACTGAGCAAGAAAACTTCATTCATCTATGTCAAGAATTTAACGATGTATTTGCTTGGACATATGATGACTTAAAAGGATTTGATCCTAGTTTGTTTCAACATACCATAGATTTAGTTGATAAGGCCAAGCTAGTAAGGCAAAAATAGAGGCCAGTGAATCCTAAGATTGAACCTCTAATGAGAAAAGAGTTATCCAAGTTTATTGAGGCTAATATAATTTTTCCCATCAAACACTCATCATGGGTAGCTAACCTAGTCCCTGTTAGGAATAAAAATGGAGAAATCAGATTGTGTGTGGAATTTAGGGATCTTAATCAGGCTTCTCTTAAAGATCACCATCCTCTCCCTTCCATGGAGCAAATCCTATCCAGAGTCAGTGGGTCAAGGAGATTCTCTTTTCTTGATGGATTTTCTGGTTATAACCAAGTGTTGGTTAAAGAATCTGATAGACATAAGACATCATTTACTACTAAATGGGGCACCTATGCTTACTGCAAGATGTCATTTGGACTAACAAATGCAGGTGCCACATTTCAGAAGGCAATGGATATGGCCTTCAAAAAATTAATCGATAAGTTTGTCTTAGTATACCTTGATGATATAACTATATATTCAAAAAATGTAGAAGATCATTTTGATCATCTAAGACAGGTATTTCTAAGATGTAGAGAGTTTGGGGTTTCCCTTAACCCAGCCAAGTGTGTCTTTGCTACAAGCCAAGGAAAATTATTAGGACACATTGTATCTAAGGATGGGCTAACCATTGATCCAGAAATAACAAAGGTAATACTTGCCCTTCCTCTTCCTAAACACAAGAAGGGGTTGCAAAGTTTCGTTGGTAGAATAAATTTTGTAAGAAGGTTTATTCCTAATTTTGTAAGAAGGTTTATTCCTAATCTTGCTGAAGAAAGGTGTGGTCTTCTCATGGACCAAGGAAGGAAAGAAGAGTTTTGAAGATATCAAGACAACCATAGCCTTAGCCCCTACTCTCATGAACCCAAAATTTGAAAAGGATTTCATCCTCTACACTCTAGGTGGTGAGTCAAGTATCTTTGTTGTCTTGACTCAAACAAATGACAAGGATGAGGAGCAGCCCATAGCCTTCTTTAGTGAAGGGCTCAAGGAATATGAAGATAAGTACAACTTTGTTGAGAAGCAGGCCCTTGTGGTCATCAGAGCCTTGAAGAAATTCAAGCACTTCTTATCCCACAATAGGATTCATTTGTTGGTGCCCCATGCTAGTGTAAAGGACTTCCTATTAAGCAAGGATAATAGTGAAAAGAGAGTGGGATAGATCACTAGGGTAATGGAATATGATGTTGATATTCAAATTACCAAGCTGGTAAGAGGGAGAGGATTATGCAAAGTTATGTCATCAGGACAGGATTCTGATGAAGAGACTGCTATGCTAATAACAGAGCAACAGGAGGAAGGAAATGCTAATGGTCCAAGGAGCTGGATAAATGATATGAAAAACTTCTTATCAAGGAATGGATACCCTTAGGGATTGGACAGAGCTAATAAAAGACAATATAGACTTCAGTCCATTCCCTATGTTGTGATTGATGGTATCCTATTTAGAAGGGATTTTAATGGGACCCTACTAAGATGCATTGAAGTGGATCAGGCTAAGAGGATGATTAAGGAACTTCATGATGGCCCTGATGGTGGCCATTTCTCTGTGAGAACAACTGCCATGAAGATCATGAGGGCTAGTTACTATTGGCCATCTCTATTCCATGATTGTTATGGATATGTGAGAGAATGTGAGAAATATGCTTTCTTGTTAGGCAAATAGAGGCTTGCAACTCTCCCCCTTCATCCTATTCAGGAGGATCAGCCCTTTACCCGATGGGGGTTGGATTTTATAGGCCCCATTAATCCTCCATCTAGTGTAGGTCATAAATGGATTTTGGCTGCTATTGATTATTTCACTAGATGGATAGAGGCAGTTGCCTTGAAGGATGCCACAGAATCATCAGTTGTTGAGTTCCTTGATGGAATTGTATCTAGGTTTGGTGCTCCTTCTACTATCATTTCGAACAATGCTAAGTCTTTTGTTGGCACCCAGATTTGTGTATGGGCAATGAATCACAATATCTACCTGAGCACATCATCAAATTACTATCCCCAGGGTAATGGTTTGGCTGAGTCTTCCAAAAAAATTTGATTAGAATCATGAAGAGGACAATAGAAGACAATTAGAGGGTCTGGCATAAGAAATTAAGAACTGCTCTGTGGGCTGATAGGATAACACCCAAGAGATCTGTTGGGAATTCACCTTTTGTACTGGTATATGGTAGGGAAGCCAGACTCCCAATTTCATTGGAATTCTCATCCTTCGAATTGGCTCATCAGCTGGAATTGATTGAAGATAATGCCATGACAGTAAGAATGGAAGAGTTGATTGAATTAGAAGAAAAGAGAAATAAAGCTATGCAAACCCTAGAGATACATCAGCAGAAGATGAAGAGGAATTTTGATAAGAAGGCTAGGGTTAGGACCTTTAGAGAGGGAGATTTAGTTCTAAAGTGGGATTCAGACAGAGAAAAACTAGGAAGACATTCCAATTTTGACCCACTATGGAGTGGCCCCTATCTGATTGCCAGTTGCAAACAGGCTAATGCATTTTAGTTGAGCAGGCCAAATGGAGAGATTTTGCCCATTCCAATCAATGGGATCTATCTGAAGCCCTATTTCTAAAAATTTGTGGATCCATGTACATAAGTAGTTTAGTTTCTTTTCTGTTGTTTGTTGCTTTTCAAGAAGTGCACGAGCATAGCCGTCTCCCTGTGAGGTAGCAGATTTTGAGGTGTCTCAGGTTGCAGAGGAAGTTTTCCTTTTGTTTCCTGTTGCAGTTGCAGAGCTAGGGTTTTCAATGTTTTGATCTCCTCACAGATGGGTTAGGGTTTCATAGTATGCACAAACCCATTTTTTGACTGTATAGCCCAATGGATACACGAGGCCACTAGTCATACACATAGCAGGCTTGTGTCCCGTGTGAGTTGCCAGAAATGTTATCATTTATTCACTCGCCAAAGATTCAAATTTCAAACGTTTGTCTCGTCGAATGGCTAATTTCCAAAGATAATACTATTTTAATGCCAAGCCTTATAACATGGCTCTACAGCCTGTAGGTTCTCCATCGTCAGATCTAAGTCAGATCGACGGTTGGCACTGTCTCGCCATCAGAAGTTGCATGGTTAATTACATTAGCGACATAGCGCCCTGAGGACACGTGTCTGGTGGGTCGAATGGGCCAGACAACAAGTTTGGCAAGTCGAAAAAGTTTCATGGCACCGTGGGCGCTATGTTGCTATCGTGTGTTGGCCAAAAAATCTTCATAGCGACATAGCGCTCGACGAAAAAGGTTTTACGATGGTCAAGTTGCGTCACTGGGAAGTTTTATGGTGGACGGCCAGTTTGATGGGCTAGAAAGTTTCAAAAAGCGGCAAGGCGCCATGGCGCCAAAAAAAAACTCATGAGTTTTCCATTAGTGACATAGCGCCTAGTTGACACGTGGCATGGTTAGGATTAAACAATACCAGAGTCTGCCAGGTTGATGCTTCGAAGGCCGATAGGGAGGTTCCAATTGTATGAGTCAGAGCATATGTGGTTCACGGGCCCAGTGAGTTTTAGAGGGAAGGATGTGTAGAGTACGAGGTGGTTCTGATCGTCAGATTGAAATTGATCTATGATGGGTGCTATCACGCTATGGCAAAGCTGCGCAAGATTTACAACAATGACATAGCGCCTGGGTGCCACGTGTCCCTCAGTAGGGTCAAAGCAGTATGGGCCCTCCAGGTTGGTGCCTTGTCAGACCAAGGTGGTGATTCATTAGTCCAATGGGGAACAATCACATATGCCAGGTCAGAATACAGTCAGCGCATGGGACCAGATCTTCAACGTTGCCAGTGCAAGAAAAGGTTAACTTCTCCATTGTCAGATCTGTAGAAATCAACGGCAGGGGCCATCATGCTATGGATAAGCCGCACGAGTTTTATGTTAGTGACATGGCACTTAGAAGACACATGTCCTCGTGGGTCCAGGTTCGAAGGCACAGGAAATACAAACAGTGATACATGGCCAATTTCTATTGATCGATGCACTGAGGAGCAGTATCTATCGCTTTCCGTCAAATCAAGGAGAATTGACGGAAGGTGCCATCTCACTATGGTGAAGTTGTGCGATCTTTACCATAGCGACATGGTGCCCTTTTCCCATGTGTCAGTGGGGCCAGGTCTCACCAGGGTGCGATCACTAAGGTGGCACCAGATATAATGGGCTCGGGGTAAAGCAAGCACGAAACATGACGAGTCTTCACGATTGTCAGATCAGGGCAGATCAACGACATGCACCATCTCGCTATGGAAAAGCTGCATGGTAGATACCATGGTGACACAACACCTTGTTGACATGTGTCTCACTGGTAGACCAAGGTTGATGGTTAATGGCTGGTGGCTGGTGCAATCCTCGTAGTCAACATGGCAGTTAGTTTTAATGTTGCGGCTAGGTGGTGGAAAGGTGGCGCAGTCAGGTTGGTGACCACCACGGTTAGAGATATCAATAGTGACATAGCACCCAATCCAATGTAAGGAATGGTCAGTGTGTGGGACCTTGAGGAGGTGGCAAAATAAAGAGAGATGATTGGCCCGCGTGGCCTAGTTCGCACATAAGGAACTATTTGACTTGCCTTGACCTTGTAGATTCATGAGCCAGGAACAATAAATTAGGTTTTTTGCCATGAGATTTTGATCCTGTGATCAATGCCACCGACTCAAAAGTCAATGCAAAGGTGCAAGGACATTCTACTACCATTACAGATCTATCTACTATGTTAGGGGATGTTTTCTGGCTCCGTTCTGTCTTCTCCAGGCTCTTTCTCAGAGAAATATCAAATTTTTGGTACTCAAACCACCAGATCTTGATTGGATTTTTGGGGTGAGAAGTTAATGCCAGTAGGTGAAAATTAAATGTAATACAAAAATCCTTAGTTATGCCTGAACTATAAAGGCATTTTTGTGATCTTTTCTTAAGGGACTCTTTTTTTTATTTCTCTACTACTACTCGCAGGTCTGCAGCAAGAATTCCCTTTGTCTTTGAGTTTTATAACATTCTATATCATCTCCTTCAGCCATCAATGTGTATGCGCATCCATCTTGCCTCTCATTGGTGTATCGTTGAGATCTGTGACTGGCATACTGTATCTATTTTCGGCCTATTAGATAATATATAAGTGAAATCCTTTTCCTTGTGTTATTCAATTCGGTTTCCTAATCTGTATGTGGTTGTTGATTGACATAAGTCTGGGTGTGTATGTCTTTTGAATGTTATCTTGGTTTTGTAGTGCATATATGGGTAGAAATGAGCCTGAACACTTTATTTTGGTGCATCACTTCCTTAGATTAGACTAGGTAGATTTTCTTTCTTGCTCTTCTTCTCCCTTTTCCTCTCCAAGAGTAGATAGGTGCACCCTGATAGTAATAGGAAGTTGGCCTTCCTCGGAGACTCAACCTTGCAGTTCAAGTCCCACAGCTTGGAGGTTGTTTCCATGTTTCACTAGGTTGTCCTCACACATAGGCCTTGGACAAGGGTGCAAACCTTAGTGACAACAGTTATGCTGGTTTAAATTTATTGTCAAATAAAAGAATGGTAGAAGGTTTGCCACGAATAGGAAATTCATGTAACAAGTGTGAGTCTTGTATTTTGGGTAAGCAACATAGGCTTCCCTTTAATTCTGAAAATTTTAGGAGGGCTAGATATCCATTAGAGTTAGTGCATACCGACCTAGTCGGTCCTATGCAAGTTACTTCCATTGGGGGGAGTACTTATTTCATGACATTCATTGATGATTTTAATTATAGGAAATGGATGTATTTTTTAAAGAATAAATATGAAGAATTTGATAAATTTGTAGAATTTAAAGCCTAGGCTGAAAGAGAATGTGGACACTATATCAAGGTCCTAAGATCAAATAGAAGAGGGGAATATACCTCCAATTCTTTTGTAAATTTTTGTAGAAAACATGGCATAAAGAAAGAGCTGACGGCCAGCTATACACCACAGCAAAATGGAGTGGCTAAAAGAAAGAACGAGACCATTGTTGAAATGGCAGGAAGCATGATGAAAGAGAAAGGTCTCCCAATTGAATTTTGGGGAGAGGTTGTGGCAACAACAGTTTACCTAATTAATAGGTGTCCTACAAAGGTAGTCCATGACAGAATTCCAATGGAAGTTTGGTCACGTATAAGATGGATAGTTGAACACTTAAGGGTGTTTGAATGTGTAGCATATGCACATGTGCCTAAGGAGCGAAGGCAAAAATTTGATGACAAAGGTGTGAAATGCATTTTCATAGGGTACAGCCTAGAATCAAAGGCATACAGATTGTATGACCCATTGAACAACAAGATGGTACTTTCAAAAGATGTAAAATTTCTTGAAAATCAATCTTGGTATGGACAAATTGATGAGTCACCAAGCACTTCAAGTAAAGTGTCAATTATGAGTGAAGAAGATGCTGATGAACAACAAGAAGAAGGAGCAAATAGAAGAAAAGGCAAGCAAGTTCAAACATTGCTGAGCTCCTCTAGGCATGACTAAGTGTCAGTGCCGAGTACCAGTGAAGATCGAGCTAGTCGACAAAGCAACAACAACGAAGATTCTAATCCCACACTCTCCTCCCTATTACCAAGAAAGACCAAGAGTCTTAGGGAGATATACCAAGATGAAAGGTATGAAAATTATGATGAGAGTGTTAATTTTGCATTATTTTCTCATAGTGATCCAATATATTTTGAGGAAGCTATTAAGGAGAAGAAATGGTGTAATGCCATGGATGAGGAAATAGATGCCATAGAAAGGAATGAGACATGGGAGCTAACTGAATTGCCTCCAAAGAAGCAAGTGATTGGAGTGAAATGGTTCTATAAGACCAAATGCAATGCTGAAGGCAAGATTGATAGGCATAAGGCAAGGTTGGTAGTCAAGGGCTACAAACAGTAGTATGGAAGAGATTATGATGAGACCTATGCCCCAGTTGCAAGAATGGAAACCATGCGTGTTGTTATAGCAATTGTAGCTCATTACAAGTGGAAGGTATTTCAAATGGATGTGAAGTTCACCTTCTTAAATGGTGTATTGAAAGAAGTGTATGTGGAGCAACCACCTGGTTATGAAGTTGCAGGTGAAGAGAACAAAGTATATAGATTGAAGAGAGCTCTTTATGGGCTCAAACAAGCTCCAAGGGCATGGTATAGTAGGATTGACTCATATTTGATGAGCAATGGCTTTAGCAAAAGCAATGGTGAGCCTACTCTCTACATCAAGGCAGCAAAGGGTAATGTGTTGATTGTTGTATTGTATGTAGATGATTTAATTTTTACTGGTAATGACAAGACTCTAATTGGTGAGTTTCAAGAGGTCATGAAAAGTGAATTTGAAATGACAGACCTAGGTCTCTTGAAATACTTTCTAGGCATAGAAGTAAAACAAATGCATGATGGCATTTTCATCTCTTAAGAAAAATATGCAGGGAAAATCTTGGAGAGATTTAAAATGTAGAACAGTAAGGCAACCCCCACACCAACAATAGTAAGTTTGAAGTTGAGCAAGAAAGACTCTAGCAAGAGAGTGGATCCAACATTATACAAGAGTATGGTTGGAAGTCTAATATATTTGAATGCAACTCGGCCAAACTTAATGCATGCAGTAAGTCTAATTTCTAGATTTATGGAAACACCAAAGGATTTCCATTGGCAAGCAGGAAAGAGGATCCTAAGGTATGTGAAAGGTACCAAGGGATTTGAGATTTTATATACTGCATCAAATGATTTCAGGTTGGTTGGCTATACTGATAGTGATTGGGCTGTAAGTTTAGATGATAGGAAGAGCACTTTTGGATACATGTTTCATATGGGATCGAGTGCAATTTCATGGGCATCCAAGAAGCAACCTATTTTTTCTCAATCTACAGTAGAGGATGAATACATTGCAGCAAATGCATCAACATGTCAAGCAATTTGGCTAAGGAGGATCTTGATAGATTTGAATGAAAGGCAAGAGGATGGAACTAAAATTTATTGTGACAACATCTCATCAATTGCATTGTCCAAGAATCCAATCTTCCATGGGAGAAGCAAACACATAGAAATCAGGTATCACTTCATCGGAGAGTTGGTGGAGAATGGAGATATCAAAATAAAATTTTGCAAGTCTAAGCAGTAGCTAGCAGACATTTTCACAAAGCCATTAGGCATTGGATCTTTTGTACACCTAAGAGAGTGTCTTAGTGTAGTTGATTTGGATCAGCTATGATCCTTGTTTGTTTGGCTCGGGACAAAGGGGGAGTGTTGGAAATTAAACGTCAACGCCTGCAGATTGTCCTCAAGCCCCACACCCATCTACCCTATCAGGTCACCGTAGGCATCCATGAATGGCAGGCATTCATTTTGGTAGGTGAGATTTTGAAGTTGAACGTTGAGAGGGAAAGGAAGAATGTGACAAAAAGGAATGTTTTTCTACATTCATTTGGTAGAATTCAGATAAAATCAAGCAGATCAGAGAAAAGTTGCAGAGCTAAGCAGAGAAGGAAGAAGGAAGGAAGTTTGTGCTTGCAGTTGCACGTGGTTCCTTGTTCACTCTGTAAGTTTATTATTTGGATTTGTCCTGTTGAAGCAGTGATTGCTCCGGGCACCATTGTATGCAGCCATTAGAGTTGCAAGTTTAAAGATTTATTAAAGTTTGAAGTATTATCAGTTTAGGGTTATTTTAGGGTTTTCTGGTTGAAGCTGAATGCTCACAGATTTTGTAATAGTTTAGTGAAAGATTGAATAGAAAGCAAACAAGCATACTTGAATCTATTGATCTTCCCTTATATGTTGCATTTGAGAAATTTGTTTGAAAGCTTGAAGCTTTGACTCTCTAGTTTTAATGGTGAATGCATTCACATTGGAATTTTCTAAGTTTTAAACTTTAGTTGGAGCCGAGCTCATTCGGCATCTATTGTTGCCGAGCATTTCCTTTGTGAGCTAAGCATACTCAACATTTACTACCGAGCTCCTCTTTGTGCCAAGTTCACTCGGCCTTTGTTGCCTGTCACTCGGCACCATCAAGTGCTGAGTAATTTATGGCAATCGGCACCTTCCTGTGCCGAGCACTTTTCTTCATGTGCCAAGCAACCTGCCACTCGGCACCATCAAGTGCCGAGTAAAACTAGCACTCAGCACCTTCATGTGCCGAGCAACTTTTAAGTGTCGAGCAAAGTTTTTAGGGTTAGGGTTGTGAGATTAAGTTAAATTTAATTGATAATTTCTCACACAGACCTATGGGGCAGCTCAGTTAAGACACAAGCTTACCAACTATAAACCAACACAAGCTGGGATATGACCCCCATTTATGCCTAATGATGTTGTAGCCTCGGACTCATTGAAAAATAGTAGATAAGTTTAGATTACTAAGACAACAATGCATAAATGAAAAATGAAAAATAAGACTACCTGATGTATGAGAAAAATATAGCAATAGTATGTTATATTTCTGTAATAACAGCAAGATGCATTCAAATTAAAGGGGTTTCTTTTGTTCATTGTTTTTTTTGTGAACAGAAAAGAGCACTGCAACTATTTGTTATGTATCAGAAAATACAAGTTTAAAAAGTCTATTTTTAACCTTTGTTTCTTAAAGCTGTCTTTTACCTCGGCATTAATTTTTCTATTTTATTTATCTTTCTACACTGCTTCTTGCCATCGGGATTGCATGTTTATAAATTCTAGAGAGTGGTCAATTAATTTCATGAACGAATATGTCAGACATTTTTGTGAGTAGTAGAACCACTTCTTCACATACCGAAAAACTCGTTATTGGAATGACATGTGGTTTAAAACAAATGAATCATTCCTTAATTAAAATCAAATTATTATATTAATTACCTGTTCATCTTATACAGTTGATTTCCAGTTAAGCGAATCCTCTCCACTGAAATAAAAACAGTTTCTTTTTAAAGAAAACCATGGAAAGGTTTGCGAGAGAGCGGTGAGGCAGACGAAGGAATTGGAGACATTGGAGCTCTCCGTGACTTCTACACACCAGATTCCTCTTTATTTACTATTTTCATCTTCCTCTTAGCCGAATTGGAAAAAAAAGCTTTCATGTTACTTGTGTCTATTTAGATTGCTGTATATAATTTTATATAGGATACCTTTTAAAACTGGATTTCTTAAGTACTATAGATTGGTAGGCTCAGCCCGGACATTGTTTTATTTTAACCCTGTTGGACATCTTGCCACACGAGCTGTACGAACCTGCACTAGTTTCTTTTAATGTTCTACTTTGACCCTTAGAGGCACTGATGCAGTAGCACACAACTACGCATCAGGGAAGTGAGGAGTTTGAAAAGCAATAATCTTTGTTTTCTATCCTAGTCGCTGAACATAAAACACTCTAGGCTATTAGGAAATGATGTTCCAAATTAAATGTATGTTTCAGTATGCAGTAGCCATAAATGCTTAGAAAAACGTCATTTTGACCTTTTATTATATTGGCTTAGTTGTTAAACGTTTTGTTTTCTGCCGAGAACCTTCTTTGTGCATGAAGACGTAACTGTAGGTAGAGATAGAATACAGGGCAAGAGATTAGAAAGTACGTTAATGCAAGTTTTGATCTGTCATATCTTGCTTCTGCAATCTAGCATATACGAATCCGTCTGACGGAACCCAGCAGTGTGAATTAAAGGTTGCATGTTGATAAAATGTTTTGAATTATTCTCTTCTCTATGTTATCCTATCGTATATCACTACTTGATATTCTGCCTATCATTTATTACCAAGGGTTCATTCTTGAGTTTTCTATATTTCAATTTGTAGAACCGAACAGTTTTAAGTGGGTCAATTTCAATGCTACAGCAATATTCCTCTAATTGTTGAAGAAGACCTCCTTTTTGACCATAGATTTTGATCCAAAAGTTTCTGGAAATACTTCTATGCCTAGAGCAGAAAATGAAAAACCATCACCACAAACGAGTTAACCATTGTAGTAGCTTAGTTTAAGATAACAGTTTTCTTCCTTTGCAAACACGTGAATTAGTGCAGGAATCTAGATTCTTCCAGAATAGTATTAAACAAATATTCATTCTGTTTTCACTTCTTCCATGATGGAACTGGCATGTGACTGTAAAAAGCTGTTAACAGTGAGAAAGATAACTTAGCAAACTGTTGTTCGTTTCGAATAGTTTCAGCTTTCAAAATGATTAGTTGTTATATGCTCATTGTTATAGTCTTCATAATGAGTTATTCTTATGTGCAGTTGAAGATGTTAAAACCGGTACCAGACTTAAAAGACATAAATTTGAATGTATGCATTGAGCTATGCAATAACTGTTGCTCTATCAGCATTATGAATTATTGAAGTCTAGTGAAATTGGGAACTAATGTTTTATCAACACTTCCTATAGCCTTATTGAATTTTGATTATGCTCTTTGGTTGTTTTGGCTAAGTATGTAAGATCTCTATTTACTTGAGTTAGCCATTAAAAATAGTTTAGGCACATAGGAGTTCCCTTGGGAAATAATAATTACATAGCCATCTTTTATATAAGATTTGGGGATTAGTTTTATTCAACATTTGTTTTACCATGACTTTATTAACCATGTTTAGGAACTGGTAACCCATGGAAGGATGTTGACTTTTAAATTATCATGATATATAGATGTGGTTGTTTCATGATGCACACGTGACATTTTTTTAAGAAAAGGGCGTTATTGCATTTTCCATTGCTTCCTACGTTATGTATAGAATCTATAAGTTGGAATATGATATCATGATGAATGGGAAGTAATGTGTCAAATTCTTGTTACTTAATATAAATCTTGTGTATTTATGTTTTATAAGAGAAATTCTAGAAAGGATAACATGCTAGGCATATTAATTAATGGAGAAAGAGTTTCATTGTTAGCTATGTGATTGGCTTAATATATGCTTGTGTATTTATGTTTTATAAGAGAAATTCTAGATAGGATAACATGCTAGGCATATTAATTGATGGCGAAAGAGTTTCATTGTTAGCTATATGCTTGACTTAATATATGCTTATAGAGAACTGATGGTAGTACTTGTATGCCCTTTGGGAGTTGGACCAAATTTCTTGCTAGAAATGAGCTAAGATGGTGTAATTAATTGATCCATGATTAAGGGACTTTATGGTTTTATCCTGGTAGGTTGATGGGTATATAGAACTCAATATTGGATAATATTGGATAAACCTTATATTTTACTTATTTTAAATGATGGAGAAGGGATTGTGATACTAAAATGATAACTAGAAAATGTTTTTTTTTATCTTGTTAACGAATTAATGTTCTTGACATTATTTGTGTAGCACTGTTCGATTACCCCTCTAAGTTTTACTTGTTTAGACTATCTCATTGTTGAGTTGGGTGGTAAATCACTCCTACAATATTCTTGCCCTTCTGTTCTTAAAAAGGTTCTGGAGTTCATTTCAATAATGGTCATCGTGGTTAGCCATCTGGTACCTGGTATCTGGTATCTAAATTGGTAATTTGGTAACGAAATTATAATTTCTTTTAGGATTGAGCATATATGTAAATGTATCATTTATGTTAAAGTTAATGATAGTTAATTAACTAATGTTGACTGGTCAATATTCAAAAGAATTTGACTCTCATTGAATATTTCACATTTTATGGAGATTGCTTATGTGACATTGGTTTCGTAGGGGTAGTATTTACAAGAATTGGTGATCGTGGAGTTCCATGAATTGATCTAATGTGGTTCTATGAATCCATGATATGGCTTGGCAAACATTGTAGTGATGGAAGGTGATAGGATAGGATTTGAATGTTTAATAGAAAATTTTATCTTTCAAATATAATAGTTCAAATAAATGCTTCTATAGTAAATTCAACTATAGCTCAATGCAAGTACATCCACTAATAAAATCAGAGGAAAAGACTTGAGATTCAGTTTTAAATCAAACCTAATCTGGAAGAGGTAGTCAAGGTCAAAATTTTGTACAATGTTTTAGGAGCTTGTTTGAGTCCAAGGAACAAAAAGACTTGAGATTTGGTTTTAAATCATACCTAATCCGGAAGAGGTAGTTGAGGTAGGAATTTTGTACAATGTTTTAGGAGCTTGTTTGAGTCCAAGGAACATTCTCTTAAGTCTATAAACTTTATCTTTATGTCCTAGCAACTCATATCATGATCTGTATTTCTTGTTCTAGAAAATAGTTCAAAACTGAAGTTTTGACATCCATTTTATATATACTAGCCCCTTTTTTTAAGCTATAATTGCTAATATTTTTGGGCTTGTGTCAATACCATACACTAGAACAAATGTATTCTATCCTTTTACAACAATCCTCAGCTTATGCTTTTGTATAGCTCCTTCATTTATCTTAATCTTATAAACCCCCTTTTGTCCCATTAAAACTTTCCATTGAGCAACCATTGAGGAATATTCACAAAATCCCATGTATGATACTTTTCTATAGCATTAATTTTCTCATCAATATATATATATATATATATATATATTAATGATTAATTCTATTTTCAAAATGAATTCGATCATGTACTAGTAAAAATAATACTAAAAGAGAAATTTAATTAACATTATTCCCGTATTTTTTTTTTTTTTATCACAGATGTTCCTTAAACATCCTTTTCTTGGTCTCTTTAAGCATGATATTGCTTCACTTGAAATAGATCACGAATAATGTTTTCTTGGTTCTCCTTCACAAAAGAGCTTATTAAAGACTGTGTTTTGTGTGCACTAGTATGCTAAATTGGAGTGGGTGTGGAAGGAGTTACAATAGGATCAATTGTTCTAATTGACACTTCAACATCTTCTTGTGAAAAAATTTATACAATATTCACTATTTTATAAAAGGTTTCATCTCAAGTTTCTTCTTATATAAATGGTACATCTTTTTTTATTATAACATTGCTAGTTATAGGATTATGCAACTTCTAATAATTTTTATCTTCCTAGTAAATAAAAAATATATAATTTTCTACTTTTTATCTAATTTTTTTCTCAATTCATTTGGAACATGAGCATATGCCAAACATCAAGATACTTTTAAATGAGAATCACTAGACTTGTTTCCATTCTATGCTTCCTCTTAAACAATATTCATGACTCTTACTCATGGGTACCTATTCATTATGTAGATTATTGATACTACAAACTCCACCCAATTTTTATTTGAAAATTTGTTAGCCTTCAATATAACTCTTTCATAGCCATGAAAGTTCAATTGTTTATCCCTTTTATATCATTTTTTTGTGGAGTGTAGCTATTTCTAATTGCGTGTGTATGTCACCATACTTACTAAATTTAAGAAATAGAATTGAGATATGCTCACCACCATTGTTAGTTCTTATAATATTGTTATAATACATACTTTTATTCTCAAATAAATACTTGAATAGAAAGAGCATATTAAAAACATTCAATAGTGATTCAAGAAAATAGAATCATGAAGGGTATGAGAAGTACAAAAGATGTCACACACCAACCAAAAGTTCACTAACTAATATGGAGCTTGATCTCTTTATATTCGTTAATTAATACAAATGATAGTCTACAAGATACATGAGAATATGCCAAATCAAAATACTTTCAAATAAAAAACACTAGGCTAATTCAATGCTTCCTCTTGAAAAATATTCATGAATTTATTGATGGGCATGTATTCATTATGCTATCAATGGTACAAACTATTCCTAATATTTATTTGAAATATACTTAGCTTTCAATATAGTTCTAGCCATCATCATGGTTTCTATGTCATTTTTTTGTGGATTGTAGATGTCTTTAAACTACTTTTGTATGCTATGATCATTGCAAAATTTAAGAAAAATATTTGAGATGAATTCACCACCTTTGTTAATTCTTAAAGAATAGATATAATACTTTTATTCTCAACTAAATATTTGAATTGAAAAAAGATATAAAAAAACATCTAAAATTTGATGAAGGAAATATAACATATAAAAATTAAGATACCTACAAAGCTGCAAACCTATTTGATTAGAACAACACATAGTATAGAAAATATAAAAACTAAGATACCTAAAGAACCACAAATGTGATTGATTAAAATGGATTCAGATCTCTTAGACACACAATTCATTGCTAACCACCTTAGCTTCCCAAATAGGAGGGTTAAGGGTATTATATAGTGTGTGATTTAGTGTTTGTTTAAATTTCTATTTGGTATTTCAACAATGCAAATATAAGTGTTTTTGTATGGTAAATTGAAAAATGGTAGAATAAGGTGTACTTGATTAAATCTAATCATCTCAAAGTTAATTAGTAAATTATTAAATATATATACTTTAATTAAAACTTTTCATAAGATGTAACATGCAATAGAAATAATAATATAGTTGTAAACTAAATAAGAAATTCACATATGGTACACTTTAACATAAGTTCAAGTGGAACTATTTTGTTAGAGGCAAAAATATGTCCATGGATTATTTGGAAAACTTTAAAACCACAAACTTTAATAGAACATTACATCATTAGAGTTGGCATGCCAAAGTACATCAAGAGTAAGAAAATACTAATAAAACCATCATATTCTTCTATAACTAGAAAGAGGATGAGAACAATCCAAGTTGATCTCAAAATAAGATCCTAATTAGTGACAATCCAATCCTAGGATGAGATATATAGAGTAGTAGGAAGGGTATCCAAGTATATAATTTTTTTTATCAAATTATAGATGTAGATTAAATATTTAAAAAGAATAATATCGTGATAAATTAGAATCCTTTGATTTCATTGATTGTGGTAGAGTGGAGGAGCATTTGATTAAGGTTCTTAAGGAAATAACTATAGCATTAAGGATGACATGCACCTGATAGCATTGGATTAGAGGACATAGAGATATTGATAGATATGTTTTATCTTCACATCGATTGTACTCGAGTTGAGATTGAGACATGAGAATGAGGGGAAGCTTGAGAAATACATAGAAGAGTAGGAGACTAAGTTATGAGTGCTAGGAGAGATCCTATATGACTGAAATTCATCAAGGATCCATTCTTACAACACTACATCCTATAAACCATCATGCTCGCACCATAGATCTGAGAGATCTAAGAATCATTACCCAACAATGCATTGAAAGAGAGAGATGGTAATCTATATATATATATATATATATATATATATATATATATATATATATATATATATATATATATATATATATATATATATATATATATATATATATATATAAATATATATATATATATATATATATATATATATATATATATATATATATATATATATATATATATATATATATATATATATATGAGAGAGAGAGAGGGAGAGAGAGAGACAATGTTTTTGATGTATTAAAAATTACCCAGAAGGGGGGCTGGCCCCAAAGGACAACAAGTTGGAAGGCAGTCGGTAGTCACACCCCTATGATTAATCTATGCATTTTCTAGACATCAATTATTTTTAAAAACTATGAAAATATCTAAGTTCATCTTACTAATTATACTAACATAAACACCCATACAACTAATAATTTTGAAACAAAATAAGCAATATAAGATATGGGTGGAGTTATATATAAGCAATAGTAAGCTAAATTAAACAAAAGTTCCTTGTAGGGCCCAAAGCCTACATATGCCAAAACATACCACAAAACATAAAATAAAAAGTGTTGGAAATACAATAGGAAAAGTAAACTTTGAGAGGGGGGTGAATCAACACTTTAGAACTTTAACCGTAAAATCATTCACCTCACATCCATCTCACAATTTGCATGTAAACTAAAATACAAAACTACAAATATTCAACCATAGCATGAAAAATTTTTTTTAAAAATTAACACATATGACACAATACATGATTACCTAGACGTCCTCCAATGAGAAGGTAAAACTAAGGTGAGGATGAAACCTACAAATATTCACTACTACAGTTGTAAAGTGTATCCAATGAAAGTTGCGATGTTTGATCATAAACTCTAATCTACCCTATTAAAGGCTTACAAGATTGTTAGATCTTACCCTATCAAAGCATTTCAACACCTTGTTAGAAGTGTGCCTGATTGAAGGACTTAAACTTACAATGAAGTAAGCACCCTGTTAAAGATTTACAATAGCTTGTTAGGACTACTCTATAAAGAGATTTAATTGATTCACTTGTTAGAATGTCTCAGCAATGATCCTACTATTATCACTCTACTGCTAGATAAAAAATCACCTCTTTGCATGTATCATTGATCCTCTTTGATCAGATGTATCACTTCTATCCTCTAATTCCTTTCCTCTATTCTCATGTAACTAATTTTGCAATTCATGAGCTATGATCACAACTTCTTAGTCACCATGAATTCTTTGTTTGCACATGAATGTTTTAGTGTTTTCCTTAAGAAGATCTACGTGACTTATGGTTAGGTATGAATCAACAATTGTGATTTGTCCATCTAACTACTCAATTCATTCATTTAGCTAATTAGTTGGATGGACTACATAAGGATTCTCAATATAGATTTGTTCTTATCATTTAGAATCACAAAAAAATCTTTAAGTTGGCTCAAAAATAGTTTACATAGAAGTTTTTACCATTACAAACAACTATTTCCAAAACCATTTTACTTAGTACTTGAAATCTATGATGCTCGATATCCACTGTATCTTCAATGTTGTAGCTCAGCCTCTGAATAACTCAACATCCATTGATCACTCAACATCAATTGTCTATTCAACACTTCAGTGACTTGGCACTTATTGTATACTCAATAAATACATTTTCTTGACACATATTGTAATCTCACTCAACATACACTATCTAACAACTTATGCTCAGCATACATTACTTGTTCGACATGAACTAAGTTCTATCTTGTAATTGAGTAAAATATATTATCACTCATATGTCAAAACCAATATGAGATTAACAATCTCCCCCTTTGGCATGAGTGGGAAAAACACTTGGCCATGCATATATATCCTTAACTTATTGAGCATATCTCAGATAAATCTATCTTTTACTTGGCATATATATAAAATTCAAAACTTCAAAGTTTTGTAAAACTTGTGACTTATTAGTCATAACTCAAAATTGAATAACTCCCCCTACGTTGATTGTGATTTTCTAAATCTAAATCCAATACTCTTACTAAGTAAATCTATTTTACTACTCTACCCTTCTTCTGACTTGCCCTTTATTTGCTCTCCCCCAAAAATCATTCATTCTCCCCATTTTCGACACTTATGTCATGGGTGGTACATTAATGGTGTGTTTTTATAAGAATGATTTATGGACCTCCAATATAATTTTTCATGTTGCATCCTAGTTGTAACACACTACCTCTAGAGATTTGATTTGAATATCTAACTCAACAACAAGGTTAACTATGCATTCATGAGTAGAAAGATGGGGATCTTTCTTCATCAATTTTTCTACAAAGGCTAGTTCCTTGTGTAACACCTCCATGTGAGGGGTAAACATGGACCAAGTGCTGATCATTGTAGCCCTAATGTTTGCATCTTGAGCTTGCAACACTACTAACTGAAGTTGTGTTGAAAGCTAATTTCTAAAATGAGTTTGAATCTGACCAAGAGATTGTTGTAGGATTGTACCTATTTTCTTAAAATCCCCCTCTAGATGGTAAATGTGTCTTTGCACTTCTTTTGTTAAAAAAATCACATCACACAACTTGGTATAAACAGAGAAAATTTTCTCCAACACTTTCTTCACACCATCAATTTTGGTTGCTAGTTAAACCTGACTTAGTGCAATGGTATTAGATATCTACTCATTCACCTTTTCTTGGAATCTTTTCTTAGACCATTTAAGTAATTTGACATTAGTGTCTAGGTCTTCATCTTTAATCTTGTCCACAATGTTTGTCAACTGCTCAATAATTGTCTTTTCTTGCTCAAGTGCAGGTAGGTTGAATGAATCAAGAAATATGTCCTTCATGTCATGTAATGCTTATTTCTTCCTATTCTCCCTTCTAAGTAGTTCTTGATGCTTCTTTCTAACTAGAGTATCCTACAATATGTTCATTACTCTATGGTGATTGATGGAAGTTCAAACTTTGAGAGTTCAATCACCTCATCTAAGTTGAAATCTCTATCAAATGTAATCTTATCAACCTTAGATGTACTAGGATTGGGCCTTGATGACTATAGTGGTGTAGCTTCTACACTCTATCTATGAAGTGCTTGACTAGGAATAATAGTAGTAGTATTTGGTAGGGTAACTAGTGTCTAAATCACTATCTATTTTTTTGGTTTGTAGTCAAGACTGAATCTTCAATCCTATCCTTCTCCTTTTTTGTGATCTCTATATCACCTTATGTTTGTGTTGTAGGTGTAGGATTGGCTTTTTGACCTATTTGGACTGGTGTCCTACCTTTCTTATCTATTGAAACCACTTGTATTGAAACATTTTGCACCAATGTACTAACATTTGATGTCACTACCACCTTCCTTTAGTATACTAAAATAGGCATTGTAGGTTGCACTTCTATAGATTGAGGTGGTGTTTTAGATATTTCTTTGGTTTCCCCCCTTCCAGATGCCAATTTTGCCTTCTCAATCTCATCCACACTCACCAATATAGGATGACTGCATAGTTTTTCCTTGGTGGTGGTATCAATTAATATATTCTTCATATCCTTGTTTGTTAAGGGATTGATGTTCTAAATGGTGTTGTCAGAGACGTCCTTGATCTTTATTATTTTTTCTTGTTGATCTACTTTGTCCACATGAGGGGGACTAACACTTGGCATATGTACCTCTATTACATTTTATTCTTGTTTTTTCTCTTCCTTAGTTGTAGCCTCTATATATTCTTCTTTCACAATGCCTTTCTCATGTCGTTCCCTTATAGATTCATCCTTTGGTGTTGTGAAACCATAGATAACATTCCATATCTAGGTGGTGTGTTGGACAAGACTTCAATATTGATCTATAGAATATTAAAAGCTATGTATTTTTGAGAAAATATCTGCTTATACTTATTAATGACCTTTTTCCATTGTAGACTTGTTTGAGTATAGAATTATTCTTGCTAGAGTAGTATCTCTAATTTTTCTTTTTGTTGTGAGATTGTACTACCATTTTTGCTCAACTCTAGATCATATAGACTTTTGGGTAAAGAGTTGGCAATCTCAATTGAGGTTTTCTTAAATGTTTCCATCATGGCATACACAAATTCTTCTACTTTATTCATTTCTACTTTCCCAATTTTACAAAACTTGATATGTGTGAATCTTAATAAATCAAAATTGTTTTTTTATATTTTCACACAAGTTGTCCAAATCAGAAGAGGGATTGTGACTTACAACTTTGAATTGGCTGTTTTCATCTAACTTGGTCCTCTCCTCATCTAATTTATATGGAGTTATGTATTTCCTCATTTTCCTCTACTCAGGTTCATCTTCTTTGGTAGTTGTCCTCACTCTCTTTCCCTTAGGCTTCTCAATTTCTTGAGTCTTCTTAGCAATAGCTCTTGTACTAGCCCTAGCAATAGAAACTGTAGGTTTTTGATGTCAAGGTTTCACAACTTTCTTTTTTTTTTCTTGTTGTTGGCTTCTTTTCTTTTCTATTTTTCTTTTCTATAGCAATATATGCTTCATTAGCTTCTTCTCCCTCAGCACCTTCATCAAATTATGTTTCTTCTTCATCTTGGTCCTCACCTTGACCTTGGGTTATAGCAAGTGATTCTTGGCAAGGTTTACCTTCTTCATCTTCTTCTGGCTCTTCACCAAATTTATCTTTAAGTTTCTTCACAATTTTATTCTTCTTCCTCATTACAAAAGTTTTCTTCAGGTCCATTGTGATTTTAGACTTGGCTAAATCATAGTTCCCAAACATAGTAGCCTTCTTATCTACTTTCTCTACAAGTAAAGAAGTGATGGCAATATATGCCTCATCCAAATTTATTTCATAAGGAAATGGTGTGATCCATCTAACCCTTGGAACAATAGCTTGAACATTAGTGAAATCAACATCAATGAGAAAATAAAAATCATTTTAATGTTTCTCTACCAGTGACATTGGTATTCTTAGGCTCTGCTTCATTGACTTCTTAAAGTCTTCAAAATAGCTTGTCATGATAGTCTGAAAATTTTCTCAAAGTTTCTCTATGTGTTCTCCATTCTACATAGCAATAGACCTATTGTTCTTCCAAGAAACTTTTCCAAATGAAGGAAAATTGTTATGCACATAGAAAACTATACAAACAAGTATTGAACCAAATTTGCATTGTGCACTCTTTTTCTTCCTTATGAATGCCAAATTTTAAAATAATTGTTGGATTTGTAACTCAAAAAGGTCGTAAGAATGATTTTTCTTTACTATGTTATAGCCTAAATACATAGCTATACATGGTACACTGTTCAATATGCTGAATTGAAAGAACATATGTGCAATGACTCTTACTGCAAATGCAATTAGGGGATCAATAATTGTGGCCATGGTCATTCCTCTTTTGTTTCATACTACCCCTATATTCTTTTCAATTGCTTCTTTAGCATTACTCCTAATACTCTTTGGTCTATCTAGGGTAGGATACCTTGTTACTGTATGAATAATCCTCTTTTTGATTTTGATACGGCCATCTTTTAACCATATAGATTTTTCATGTATTCTACTTAGAACTATCTTAATCCATTCTATTTTGAATATGTTTGGAAAATCTAAGGCATGGATTAACCATTTTCTCTCTACAACTTTGTTTTCCTCTTTTAGAACTCCATTTACACACAATTTTCCATACAATTCTATGATTTCCATTTCTCCTATACTCCCTACCTTACAAGTGTAGCAACACCTTACAACTTGTATCATTAAAACTTGTGGTGGTAACATGGATAACACACCAGATAGGTCTCCTTTGTATTTAATATCAGGAATTGCCCAAAAATATGGTTGCATAATATCATTACTAATCAACTATACATTTATAACTTCTTTCCCTTCCTTAACAAATGCAATAGAAGAGCTAGATGCCATAACAACTATCTAGGTTTTGTGCAAATTCAAATAGTGTAGCTTGGGACACGATAAATACCTTGAAAAATATGATGATTGGTAGTGAGTTGCAGTTGAATCTAGTTTGCAAATGCTTGAATTGATTTTTCCAATTTTCCTTATTCTCTTTGTGCTCTCTTCATTGCAAATGAGTCAAAAATCAACCATATAGCCCTCAAAACTTTGTAATAGATGTTGAATGATTACATAGCTGTAAGCTTGGCTCCAATAGTAATTTTGACTCACTCAGCTTCCATGTAATTTCTATCATACTCAAAAACCATAGTGATCTTAGCTAACACTATCACCTTTTATATCTTAGCATCAACTAAATTTTAACTCAGTAGCAACAATGAAACTTTTCATGCTCGGTAGTAACATGAAAACTAAGAAAACTTATTGAATTCTTCTAGGTAATAACCAATACTTTGCATCTTTCTTCATGCATATATGATCATTTTAGAACTAAATCCTTGGAATTATTGTATAAAATAATTTTGAAATATTAGTCCCACACATACCTCTTGATTGCCTAGTTGGGGGTGATGTGACCACCTGATCCATTAGATGAACTGATCCCATTTGAACATGATGTATTGCAATTTTTCTTTTTCTTCCATGTCTTGTTCATATTAAATTTGACTTCTTCAACATCAACCTTTCCTTTGTCTTTGTTGAATTTATTGATTGGAGCTTATGACCTTTTTGGACAATGTTTGCTTTAAGCAACTAAATCATGTAGTTTGACTTAACCATCTACTATAATCACTTATGAAATGTGTTCTTATGAAATTTTAAAGAACATGTCCATATTCTTGACAATAGTGAAAACTATACCTAGTATTGTAATCCCAATTATAAGGGTTTCTATTATGGTTTAGCTTTAACTACTTTTTTGATGACCATTTAGGCTTGGATTTTCACTCATATGCTCTATGTCTATACTTCTAACAATTATAGCAGTATCCTTCAAATTGTTTTGTTCTCATGGTCTTGGTTCTGCATTCATGTATTTGATGTCCTTATTTTTTTCATTTATGGAAATAACCCATGAACTTCTACTTAGGATTCTAATTTATAGTCTTGCTCCTATAGACATTAAATGTATGTCCTAGCTTTCCATAATTATGATAAGTAGGTTTGGAGTTCTTACCTTTGTTACTTCTTTGTTCACCATGTTTAGATGATTCTCCTTCCTCAATGTTGGTTACCCTAATCTAGTAGTATCATCATGAGATCCATGAGATCTCATCATCTTCTCAAAGTATTTGATGTTTTCACTTCATTTGTTGAAATTTTCAACAAATTCATTTTCTCTTTTTAGATCATTACTCAATTGCTCATTTTGTAATTTCAGGGTTGTGATTTACATGTCCTTACCATTCAATTCATGCTTGAAAATCATCACTTGACTGATTGTCTCTAGTTGCATGATGGAAATCCTTTGTGCTGCCAATGTCTTCTCTTTCAATCTATTGGTCAATATCCTTTTATCAAATCCAACGATGAATTTGTCCTCTTTAGCTTTCTTTTTCTACTTGGTCACTTCACATAGCTATAATGATTGGACTTCTTGTTCTATCTTAAGATTCATGACCTCTTTAGTTAGGGTTCTATTCTTTTCCATTAGATCTACAAATACTAGATCAAATCCACTTGAGATTCCTTCTACAAATAATTGTGTAGTGTCAATCTCTTTGTAATGTGTTTCATTATCCTGAATAGCTATTTCTTTCCTTATATTTAGTGATAACTTTAGATCATCTCTTGTTTCATTCAGTTAATGTAGGCCAAGCTATATTTTAATTACTTGGTTATAAATAATATTTCCAAAGAACAAAGCTACAAAGATTTCCTTTCCAGAGAACAAAACTCTAACACCAATTGCTAGAAATACAATAAGAAAAGTAAACTTTGAGAGGGAGGGTGGGGAGGTGGGGGGGTGAATCAGAACTTCAAAATTTTAACCATAACATCATTCACCTCACATCCATCTCAGAATTTGAATGTAAATAGAAATACCAAACTAAATATATTCATCCAAAGCATGGAAACAAAAAAAAAATCACACATATGGAACAAGATATGATTACCTAGAAAGCCTCCAATGAGAAGGTAAAAATGGGGTGGGATGACACCCACAAATTTTTACTACTACAGTTGTAAAGTGTGTCCAATGAAGGTTACAATGTTTGATCATAAACTATGATCTACCCTGTGAAAGGTCTGCCCTATTAAAGGCTTACAAGATTATTAGATTTTACCTTGTTAAAGAATTTCAACATCCTCTTAGAAGTGTTCTTGATTAAAGGACTTAAACTTACAATGAATTAAGCACATTATTAAAAGATTTGCAATAGTTTGTTAGGACTAATCTATTAATAGATTTAACTGATTCACCTATTAGAATGTCTTAGGAGTGATCATGTGGTTAGCACTCTATTGCAAGATAATAGATCACCTCTTTGCATTTATCCTTGATCCTCTCTGATCAAATATATCACTTTTGTCCTCTAATTCCTTTCCTCTATTCTCCTCTAATTGATTTTGTAATTCATAACCTATGATCATAGCTTCTTAGTCTCCATGGATTCTCTATTTTCAAATGCAAATTTCTATCTTCACAGATACATGTTTTAGGGTTTATCTTCCTTAAGAATATCTAGGTGACTTACGATTAGGTATGAATCAACAATTGTGATTCATCCATCTAGCCACTCAATTCATCCCTTTAACTAATTGGTTGCATGTATTGCATAGGGATTCTCAATATAGATTCATTCTTATCATTTAGAATTGCAAAACAATCCTTAAGTTAGCTCAAAAATTGTTTACATATGATTTTGTGCCATTACAAACAACTGTGTCCAACACTATTTTACTTAGCACTTGAAGCCTCTAATGCTTGGCATCCACTATATCTCCAATGTTGTAACTCGGCCTCTGAATGACTTGAAATCCATTGATAACTCAACATTAGCTATCTACTCAACACTTGAGTGACTTAGCAGTTACTATTTACTTAGCACATACTAGTGCTCACCACATACTCTATTCTTGTTCAACATACACTATCTAACAACATATGCTTGGTATACATTACTTGTTTAGCATGAAATAAGTTTTGTCTTTTAATTGACTTAAGTCTATTGTCATTCATATGTCAAAAACTAACTGAGATTAAAAAAAAGAGAACAAGACTAGCTCTTCTCTTTATCGTCTAAATCCTCCTTAGCTAATTCATTTTCCTCCTCCTTAACATGTTTGTCCAACATGGTATTGAAATAGTCATCCACTAGAAAGCTATAGAGGAAGCATGTTGAACTTAGTATGAAAATCAAATTTTACATGCAAGATTAGGGTTACATGTTTCTAGGTAGAAATGTTCCCCTAGAAAAATTGTAGTTTCATATCCTGATGCATATTATTATATTTGAAACCCTCCTTGTTTTAAATAATGTTTCACTCTCTTTGAAGAATTTTGCAACTTTAAGGCATGCCCTTATGACCAAAGGTTATTTCTCTATTGCTACATTGTTAATCCTTTAACCCTTTTATGTTGTGATGGTGTGAGTCAATCAAATTCTTACTGTTTGTTTGGTTTGCATAGTTTATTTCAAATGGTTAATTCAGATAATAAAGGCATAATGGAATTAAGTTATGAGTTTTTGTAGGTTTGCATGGTTAAGTATGAAGTTAGAGTTTCAAGTGGTGACCATGTGAAATGACACTCATGCCCAGTCACCACCCTAATGGCAGATTAAAGATAAGATATGTGGAAGAATTTAAGTATGTGATGGTCACATTAGAAAATAAAGGTTTGAACAAAAATGGTGTGATTTAGGTTAAAGAAGTTGTTCACAGCTTCAAAAGTTAAAGTTTAAAATAGTTGGTTGGCTTGATGAAGTGACCTAGTGATTATTTGAAATACAAATGTGAAATGTATACTTATGAGGGGGGTGGGGTGTGAATTTGAAGTACCAATATCTAACTAATAAAACTTTTAACTTTAAAACAATTCATGCACAATCATATTGAAATAACATGTAAAGTAAATGCATCCACATAAACACTTGATACTAGATATGATCACCTAGAAACCCTCCAATGAGAAGGTAAAATTGGGGTGGGGATACACACACAATTCTTCACTATTGTAGCAATAAAGTTCACTTATTAAGGTTATATGATTTGATCATTCTCATGATCTACCCTATGAAAGGCCTACCCTATTAAAGGCTTACAAAGAATTGTTAGATCCCACCTATTAAAGGATTTTAACACCCTGTTAAAAGTGTTCCTAGCTAAAGGACTTTAGAACACTCACTTAGAATGTCACCCTGTTAAAGGATTTTATAATGACTGTTAAGTCAACCTTAATACAAAGGATTTCATCCTATTACTACAATTGTTAGAAATAACAATAGAATGTTTGATTTGATACACTTACAATCTGGTATTACTGATTTTAGATCTCAATTCAATCCTTCTTAATCCTTTTTTATCTGATATGGAATTGCTGCACCCTTGCTCCTCTATTCTGATAACCAATTCTACAATTATGTCCTTCTTCTAAGTCACTTTGAATGTATATTGATCAATTCACCCCTTTTCACTACCTTCAAATCTTCACTAGTATCACCTTTTTGCATGCAATCTCTAATGCTCTGTTACACACATATTTAATTATGGGGATTTGTCTCCCTTTAAAAAGAATTTGATGGCTTAGGGTTAGGTACAAATCTACGATTGAGATTCATCCATTTTTCCCACATAATTCCTTCCATCTTCTGATTGGTTGCATATTGATCACATAGGGAATCTAGATAGATTCAATCTTATCTTCAAAGCTTTGAGATCTATCCATATATCAGCTCAATAATGGTTTACATAGTTGTTTGTGCCATCACAAATAACTAGGTCAATTTTGTGTTACTCAGCACTTGTTAATACTATTGCTTGACACATACTATAATTTTGTCTGGCTCGGCACTTGAACTTTCTCAACATATATTGTTTGCTCAGCAGTTGAAATCTTCTCTACTCTATCTATTTTCTTGACAATTGATGTACTTAGCACATAAGTGACTCAACACTCATTGCAATGCAAAATCTATACACATTATACTCAACATATGTTACTAACTCAACATGAACTTAGTAAAAATCTTAAGTGTATTGAAACTCAATTGTCAAAAGCAATCTGAGATCAACAATCTCCCCCTTTGACATGAGTGGCAAAAAAACTTAACTATACATGATGAATCTAATCTCCTTGAGTATAATATACATCCAATTTGGCATATATACAAAAATTCAAAATTGTTCAAAATTCTGTAAAGAACTATACATCTTAAAATTTTGTTACTCCCCTTGAGTTAATGTGTTATTTATGTATCTAAAATCTCTCTGTGTAGATTTGCCTCTATTATTTCTCTTTGGCTTCAATCATTCTTATACTCCTTATCTGATATGTTCTAATATGCCCTATTTATGCTTTCCTACTATTTACTCCCCCTTTCTTCTCTCTATTTATTATGTAACTCCCCCTTTCACATGTCTCCCCCTTGCATATATCTTCTTTAATATTTCTCCCCCTTTTTGACACTAATGTCAAAGGGTCTATACAATAAGTGTTTATTTATCCAAGAAGTTCTTATTTACTTCCATGACAATCTTGAGAGCAGCATCCCAGTTGTCTATTGTAACATCTAATGATTTGATTTGGATGGTTTTCTCTACTGCAAGGTGAAATAAGACATCAAGTGTTGAAGGATTAAGATCTTTCTTGAGTATTTTTTTGGCATAGGCTAGTTCTTTTTGTAATATTTCCATGTGAGGGGTTAGGAAAGCTTGAATCTAGATTAGCTTGGCTCTTATATTAGCCTCTTCTGTTGTTAATATAGCTAGTTCCTTTTGGGTGTGAAGTGTGGAATGAAAGTTCTTCTCACTTTGAACTAGATCTTGTGGTAATTTCATACCAAATATTTTCAAGTTTCTTTCCAGACTCATAATCTTCTAGCTCATTTCTTGTGTGAAGAGTGTGGGGTCACACAATTTAGTGTACAATGAGAATATACTCTCAAGTACCTTCTTCACTTTTTCAATTTTTGTAGCTACCTCCAGTTGTGATAGTGCTATTCCACTAGATATTTTTTCATTTACCTTTCCTTGAAACTTCTTTTCAAAGCATTCCATGAGTTTTTCATTGGTTTCCTAGTCTTCATTTGTCACCTGTTCAACAATTTTTGACAATTGTTTCAATATTGGCTTGGTTTTATTAGGTGTTTCCAAGCTGAATGCTTCTAAAAAGATGTATTTGATTTCATGTAGTGCTTTCCTTTCCTTATACTCATTTCTAAGTATTTCTTGGTTTCTCTTCCTTTCCAATGCCTCCTACATCTCATTGATCTATTCAAAGTTCATGGTTGCATAGTCATATTTTGGTATGAATATTTCCTCATCTAGTGTTGGGTCTCCATAGTGAAGTACCCTTGCAACCTTTGATGAGCTTGAGCCTAGTGCTAAAATTTGAAGTGGCATTGCATCAGTGCTCAACTTTTGAAGGACTTTTGTAGGAGTGCCAGTTGTTGGTAAATTAACCAATGTTTGAATGGCTTCCTACTCCTTTTCCTTTGGAATGTCCTTCTCTTCTTCTTCTCTTCCTTCATTAATCATAATTATTTTTGGTGCACCTTGTGTTTTTGCAATAGGTAAAAATACCTCTGTCTATCATTTTTGTTCCTTTGTTGGCTCCTCTACAGTCTTAGTCTATTGTTTAGTCATAACAACTTTGACTATGGTATCAACCTTATCTGATGTATATTTTGATGATTTCTCTTGAGGTTGCCCACTAGTAGCTATAGGGATTACAGAAGGTGGTGATAGACAAACACTGGGGCAAATAATTGCGAAATAATTAACAATTTATGATGAAATTCAGCTTGGTCTATTCGTGTCAATCTGAGAGTGTAAGCTTGTGAAAGGTGTCCGAGCAATATGCTATCAAGGGATGTTTCTTATGATATGAGGGATTATGAATGCATCTAGAACACACAAGAATAAATCTGTGGAAAACTAAAGTAATTCTGGCGATAGGAACTATAATTTTTTGGCAATAACAGTTTCAATAGATCTAATAATCTAAAAAAAAAATTCTCAAATACAAACCCAACTAATCTATAAACCATAAACATGCATAGGATATGGATGGTTAATCTCATAACCTAATTTCTTAATGCATAATTATTTATCTTCCAATTTAGTGATGAAAATTCTACATAAACTACAATATAGGAATGTGATAGGAACTACAGTACAGAAATAAAGACAAATTAAAATAGAAATCAAATTTGAAATCCATATCAACTAGATCTGCAATATTGGAATAAAAATAGATTATTAACAATCATTGAATATAGAAATATGATATTAACTAACAAAAATTATTAAAATATCAAACATAACAATATAAAACATAATAAACAAATGCCAAAGACACTAGAGTAAATTATTTATAGTCTATCAGCTATTGGAGAGTGGGCACCCTTCCTCCCAACAAACAGATTGAAGAAAATGCTCAAAGAGCTCTTAAATTAGCTCAACACAATAATATATTTCTTATATTATAATTCATACATTCTTCTCCTCCTCTCTTGAATATGTGATGGCTTATATAGCCTTTTACATATAAAACAAATAATTCCATTTTTATCATGGAAGTTCAGTCTATATGGCTGAAACTTATTGTTTTATTTTTAATAAAGAGTGTTAAATATATGACCACTCTTTCTATAACACAATAAACTAATTTCTTAACAATATACTAATTATTTGCAAACTAATTTTCTAATAATATAACAAATAAACAATATGAAAATTTGGCCGAAATGGTAAATCTTAAATATTGGCCTTTAGAAAACCACTCATAACTCCTTTTTAGTTCACTTTCTAAAGATTTTGCTATGAATTGGCTCTATTCTGGACAAAACCCATATCTCAGATTTTTTAGATTCGTCTTCATTTTCTTAGAAACTGCCACACAATATTGACTATAGAAAATGTTTGAATTGTGATTTCTTGCAAAATTCTAATAATATCATTATATTTTCTTCAACATATTTCTTAGTCAATATTGATGGACTAGAAAATAATCCAAATAAATACCAATAAGAGTCGTCCATAGAAGGTGAAGAAGGTGATAGGAAGTTGCAGTCCCAACTAATACGGGAAAAGAGGTTGTTAACTAATAGGAAGATCTACAACAACAAATCAACATGTTGCAGTAGTAAAGATTAGTAAAACATAATCAATAATGAATTTTCTATATTTTAATCCCAAAACAATATTAAATACTACTTAATTATATTAAACTATATGCAACATTATAATGGTAAAATGGAATGAAATAGGATTCAAATGGAATAGAGAAGCATGTAGGAAAGTGTGTAAGATAGATTAAAATGGAGCATTAAATAGGTTATAATTGGCTCTCATCATTCTCCCCAACTTAGCTTATTGCACATCCTCATGCAATCATTATGATCATGAGGCCTTTAGTTTTAATTAAAATCACTTGGATTTATGGATTTAGACTTTGTCTCCACTCTGAACCATGGTAACTCATAGATGAACACAAATCCCTTTCTTTGCCTTACATGGCAAGCTTTTTTATTTTTCTTCCTCAATAGGGATATCTCATAAATTATTTTTCTTTTCTCTTTTCTTTTTGGTTTCTTTTCATTTTTTATAGCATCATGGTTCAAAAGGTTTAATATAGGAGAATTTATCTCAATTTGCACAATAGGAGTTTAAATGGGTGAAATAGGAGAGATGAGAGATTAAGAAGAGGTTCTTATAGAATGGATATAATGGGTAATATAGTGGGTTTAGTAAGGCCGATAGATGGAAGATAATAAGCTGACATTCCTCCCCCCAACTTAAAGGTTGACTGTCCACGGGAAATAAGGAGAGGGTATGGAGGTGTGTTGCATAGTGATCAATATAATAAGCAATACAAATAAAGGTAAGAGATAAAATAAGGAAAAAAAAAAAATCAATTATTTTACCAACATGCATGGGTAGAGAGACCAAGGTGGGCAGATGGAGTAACTCAGCAATTGTCACCACCAAAAGCAATGAATCAGCTAAAAATGAACAGAGAAAGGCACCCAAAATTGTATTGCAACACCACAGAAGACCACCATCTAACTGAAAGTAGCAAAGAGAAGACCACTGGAAGCAATCATAGAACATGGGACAAAGAGGGCAATCTGTGGGACCACCATTATCAAATGAAGCACTGGAGATCATATAGTAGGTACCAAAATCCACTGAAACACCTCAATAGATCATGCAACACGTACTAGGGGTGATCAAAGATGTGAGGATCATGTTAAAGAGGAGCAGAGTTGTAGAAGTGAGTGACAGGAGGTGAAAAGAACCACTAAAACTAATGAGTGTTCGTGAAAAGAATGATTAGTAGAAAAAACAAGAACACCAATTATTGCTTCTTCTTTTTTTTCTTTTTTTCTTTTTTTTGAATAAATTTTGATAATGACAAGTGATTTCTAGCAAGCTAGTTTTCAATCACTCACCGCTTAATGGTGTTGTAAAAATAGTTTTCACCACTAAGGATTTATTTTGCAGTTAACATCCACTAAAAATCAATTTTCAGATATTAACTGGCCAACAACCTAAATGTTTTCATTGTTAGATCTTTTATTGTTTTTTTTTTTTTTTCAATTTTTCAATAACTACATAGAATGGCCAAAGAAATGAAATCTTGACATGGATGATGAAAAATGATACCATCCAAAGTTTGAGTTTTGTCCATGACCTCATAGAAGGCACTGTTGAACTTGATTGCATAAGGAACTTGAAATGATGACCAAGAATAATCTCTGCAAAGTTGGGAATACTGCACCAATCAACCTTGATCTATGTGTCTCATGCCACTAAATTTGAAAGCTTCTTGGACAACTTTAGAACACACTGGCACGCTTGGATGAAATAAGTACTGACAAGGATGATGATACTTATATGACATAGTGTTTTGATGATGATAAAACTAGATCACTTGGCATGAAGTTGTGCTACATATCCAATCCTTGTAAAGAATGAGAGATATCCACTTTCTGAAATAAAACACACCTTCATTATCAAGGACAAGGTCATAGAGTGAAATACCAATGATAGTCTCCAATGTGTCCATAAAACTTTAGAGAGGAATGTGGTAGCTGGCAAGATGCTCTAGATTCTTGTACATATCTTCAAAGTATTATCAGATGTGTTGTGAAATAATCATGAATCTCATAGACTGGGTTGTATATTTTTCCTCCATGTGATAAATCACCAAAGAAAATAAATCTCATCTCAATGTGGTAAAAACCTTATGCCATAATCTTCTTGTGATATTTAATAGTGAACCACAAGTGAAACATACATGCACCAGATAGCTAGCAAGCCCACACAATGTGAACAAAGCCAACATAGTGTGTTATGCAATGCTTTTGTAGAGAAGCATCATCAATTGGTATTGATTCTAAGATTATTACACCACAACAAGAGACCTGTAACCACATTCTCTAAACCAAGCATATCAACTATAGTAAATAAATATCATCCATTTAATAACTCTATCATTAGGTAGGTTATTTAGTTTTACAAATGATAGATAGAGTTATTACTATTAATAGATACTTGATAGAATGGATAAATACAAATAAATTCTTGTGTTCATATAATAGCAATGCAAATTTAACACTAGAGAACATACCTTGAATTGTGGAGACATCACATGTTGAGGTTTGCTAAAAGAACCAACAAAACAATCAATGAAGCTTGATTTGGAATCATCCAAGAACCACAAGATTCGAGGGATTCTGCCCAACTTAACTTCATCCTACAAGGTCATGAAATCATTAGGATAACCAAAGAAATTAGGTAACCCAAAGAGGTAACACATCTCTAGAATTTTGTGAGCCTTATTGAATGATAGATAAATCAAATATTTCAATAATTCAATGGATGGATTCCCAAATGAACTGTAGGTTATAAAAGTGGAGAGAAGTCACCTCATCCAAGGAATCAAGAAATTAGCATGTATAATCAATGAATGATCATTATAAGATACAAGAACCAATAATAAAGAAAATATGGATATTAATACATTGATCCTGGTTAAATAAATGAAGCATCCATAGTTTACTTGGTCTTCTTAGGAAAATGGGAAGTATCAACAATGAGGATTAAAAATCATCCAGGTTTTAACATTTTTGCCATTAATGCATAGAATCCCTTATGATAATGCTTAATCAATTATTCGTCCCAGATTAACAAGTATATGAGGAATGCACAGTTTAATCATAGGCCTCCAAATATCAATACATGTGTAAGTCAAAAAGTAATAGAATATAGATCTTGGAGTATCTGGCAACACAATTGTGGAATATGGAATACATATGGTTTAATATTACTTAGTACATGATTAATATTAACACACCTACTCATGAGTCTATTAATTAAAATTGATGCAATTTGAAGTATGGGCTCATTTGTAGGTATTTGGAATTCACTAAGTAGAAAAGAAGGACAAAGTTGATTATATTTCAATAAATAATAATATTGTTCTTCTAATTTAATTAAACCAAAATCCAATTCCTTAAGTCCATCTATATATTCCAATGTTGATTTATAAATTTCAAGCACATCATTATATGGTAAAGGGATCTGTGAAAGTTTATTAACCACCTTATTATAAAGTCTTGTATGAGGCAATATAGTTTCATTTGGTGGATATGGTGGAGTGGGTAGAATATGATATGAATGAGATAATGAATATGGTAAGAAGTGTGGAGGAGATAAAGTAGATGGGAATAAGAAGGATGGTTGAAATGTAGATGGTAAGGATGGATATGATGAAATATAAGAGGTATATATGGGTTGTTGTGAGCATGCATGATTACATTCTTTGTGCATGCTAGGTGGAGAGGTACTTTTTGAAGAAATATGTTGAATTTGTAATGAATTAGAGTGACAATACATGTTACCAACATAATGCACACCTTGATCTTGTTGGGTTGGTACTTGAGATTGTTCATCCATTATAAGGAATACCTAGTCACTTCCTCCCTTATCTTGATAGGGATCACAAAATAATTGTACCTCATTCACCACTTGCTCTTGATTGTTCAGGCATATGCACTGGTCATCTTTCCTATAGCAAAGAGAACAACAAGTGGTTAAATTAGCATCATCAAAATTACATTGCTCTAAAAATTCATCAATGATATCTTCTTGGTTAGCAATAAGGATACCATTTGTACATACCTGTGATAATGGAAGATCAATATCTTTTACGATGCACTCATTACGTAGAGAGGGTATTAGAACATCACCTTTGTTTAGCATCATTTTCCTATCAAGTTCTTCATTTTTTTTTAAAATTTGAAGGCAGGGGCCTCAGGTTGGCAGGCTCCAGTGGGGTCAAGGAGTAATGCCCCTTGTGGGGTCCTCGAGTAGTGCACATTTTCCTCTTGCATTCCCTTTAGATTTTGCATTTTTGAAACAATTTTCAACCAAAATTGATATACTTGAACAACATTAAAAAGGCATCATTTTAAACATTTCTCTTCAAAATTTGCTTGTCAATAACTCACAACAACTTATGATAATGTAAAATTTAATTAACTTCTAAAGAAACTAATGAATCTAATTTCTAATGCATACTTGCAAACTCTCAAACAAAACCATAAAGCAATGTATCTATATGATTTAACCAACACAAATTAAGATTAATTACTTAAGAAAGGCTAGCAGTTGTGAAAGCTTTCATCCTAATGCATTGTTCCTAACTCAAATCATTAAACTAACATGCCTTGGACACCTTTCCCCAGCAAGGATGCCAAAATGATAGGCCAACACTGGGGCAAATAATTAGGAAATAATTAACAATTTATGATGAAATTCAGCTTGGTCTATTTGTGTCGATCCAAGAGCGTAAGCTTGAGAAAGGTGTCCGAGCAATACGCTATCAAGGGATGTTGCTTATGATATGAGGGATTATGAATGCATCTAGAACACACAAGAAAAAATCTATGACAAACTAAAGTAATTCTGGCAACATGAACTATTACTTCTTGGTGACAGGAACTATAATTTTTTGGCAATAACAGTTTCAATAGATCTAAAAATCTAAAAACGAAACCTCAAATACAAACCCAACTGATCTACAAACCATAAATGTGCATAAGATATGGATGGTTAATCTGATAACATAATTTCTTAATGCACAATTATTTCTCTTCTAATTTTGTGATGAAAATTCTACATAAACTACAATACAGGAATGCGACAGGAACTACAGTACAGAAATTAAGACAAATTATAATAGAAATCAAATCTGAAATCCATATCAACTAGATTTGCAAAATTGAAATAAAAATAGATTATTAACACTCATTGAATATAGAAATATGTTATTAACTAACAAAAATTATTAAACTATCAAACATAACATTATAAAACATAATAAACAAATGCCAAACACACTAGAATAAATTAGTTACAGTCTATCAACTGCTGGAGAGTGGGCGCCCTTCCTCCCAACAAACTAATTGAAGAAAATGCTCAAAGAACTCTTAAATCAGCTCAGTACAATAATATATTTCTGATATTATAATTCATACATTCTTCTCCTCCTCTCTTGAATATGTGATGGCTTATATAGCCTTTTACATATAAAACAAACAATTCCATTTTTATCATGGAAGTTCAGTCTTTATGGCTAAAACTTATTGTTTTATATTTAATAAAGAGTGTTAAATTTATGACCACTCTTTCTATAACACAATAAACTAATTTCTTAACAATATACTAATTATTTGCAAACTAATTTTCTAATAATATAACAAATAAACAATATGAAAATCTGGCCAAAATGGTAAATCTTAAATATTGGCCTTTAGAAAACCACTCATAACTTCTTTTTCATTCACTTTCTAAAGCATTTTCCTTGTGAGAACCGAATTGGCTCTATTTTGAAAAAAACCCATATCTCAGATTTATCCTTCATTTTCTTAGAAATTGCCATGCAATATTGACTATAGAAAATGTTTGAATTATGATTTCTTGCAAAATTCTAATAATATCATTATATTTTCTTCAACATATTCCTTATTAAATATTGATGGAATAGAAAATACTCCAAATAAATATCAATAAGAGTCCTCCATAGAAGGTGAAGAAGGTGATAGGAAGTTGCAGTCCCAACTAATAGGGGACAGGAGCTTGTTAACTGATAGGAAGATCTACAACAATGAATCAACATGCTGTAGTAGTAAAGATTAGTAAAACATAATCAATAATGAATTTTCCAGATTTTAATCCCAAAAAAATATTAAATACTACTCAATTATATTAACCTATATGCAACATTATAATGGTAAAATGGAATGAAATGGGATACAAATGGAATAGAGAAGTATGTAGAAAAGTGTGTAAGATAGATTAAAATGGAGCATTAAATAGGTTATAATTGGCTTTCATTAAGTGGTTCTTGTGTTTTCACCTTATCCCTAGTTATGTCAACTACTACTTTCTGCAACTCATCCACCTTGACCAACACTGGATTATCACACAATTTTGCCTGTGACATCGATTGGTCAAGGATCTTCTTTAGATCCTCTCTAGTTAGTGGGTTGATGTTCTGAATTGAGCTATTAGGAATATCTTTTACTTTTATTATCTTTGTAGGTGTGTTTTTGTCATGTGGAGGGCTTAATGGTGGCAATTATGTGTCTTACACACTTTGTTCTACTTGCTACTCCTTAGCTGTTGCCTTTTCATCTACCTTTTGTTGTGTCTCCACCACTGTGTTGCATTCCTTTTCTTTTTCAACTTCTCCTTCTTGTCATTCTCTTCATCTTCTCCATTGTTTCTTCCCTCAAAGAGATCCTCATTGTCTTCCTTAACAATAGTCAAGACAAATATCAACTTCTACATTTGAGTTGATTTCTTTACAACATCTTCAATCTTGATTTAAAGTATGCTAAAGGCCTTGTACTTGGGTGCAAACTTGCTACCATGTTTTTTGTTTGTCTTTGTTATTTTCTCTTTTGACAAGTCTAGCATCACTTGTGCCAATGTAGACTCTCTTATTTCCTTCTCCATATTCAGGCAATAATGCCATTTATTCTCAACAATTCAATATAAAGCCTTGGGCATTGTGGTGTCAAATTCAAGAGGTCTATTCTTGAATTTTTCCATCATAGCATACACCGATTCTTCAATCTTATTTTTATCTTCTCTACTTAATTTACTAAATTCAATATTTTTTGAATTAGTTAAGTTTGCATTATCCCTAATGTTATCAAAAATGATTTCAATATCAGACTTGGGAGCATGACTTATCACTCTGAACTGACCTGTGTCTTCTAACTTGGTCCTTTCTTCATTAGATTCTAGTTGTGCAACACATTTCCTCAATTTCTTCTACACTAGACCTTGTTGTTTAGTAGCCTTATTCTTCTCTTTTATTTTCTCCTTAGCCTTTTGACTGGTGGCTCTTGTGGCTAGAGTAGTAGGCTTTGTAGGGTTTGTTTTTGCTATTTTCTTACCTTTTGGCTGAGCTACAGGCTATGACTTAGCCTTTCTCTTCTTTGTTTCTTAATTTTTTGGTGCTTCCTCAACTTGTTCGTCCTTGGAACTTTCTTCTTCATCATCTTCACCCATACATTTGGTTAGGGCAAGAGGTTCTTGGCCCTACTTTTGTTCTTCATCTTCTTCTTCATCTTCACCCATACATTGGGTTAGGGCAAGAGGTTCTTGGCCCTACTCTTGTTCTTCCTCTTCATCATCATCATCATCATCATTGCCTTCAGCTCCCTCACCAAATTTAGCTTTAAGCTTCTTTACCATTTTATCCTTTTAATTTAGAGTTGAGGCAATTTTCAACCCCATTTCAACTTTGAATGTGACAACATCATACTTACCAAATATTTTTGTTGTCTTGTCAACTTCTTCTATAAGTAGTGTAGTGATGGCAACTCATGCCTCATCTATGTTGATTTCATACCCCAAAGGCCTTCGCCATCTCACTCTAGGTACTTTAGCCTAGATAAAGGTGTAATAAATGTCTACCAAGAAACTTATGTCATTATAATACTTCTCCACTAGGGAAACAAGAATTCTCAACCTCTGTTTCATTCACTACTTGAAATCCTCAAAATAACTAGTCATCATAGACTAAAACTTGTCTCCCATTTTTTCAATGTACTCATTTATTTGTATAGCCAAAAACCTATTGGTCTTCCATCCTACCTTACCAAAAGAGGGAAACTCATTTTGAACATAGAAAAATATACATATCAAAATTGAACCAAATTTGTATTGAGCACTTTTGGATCTCCTTATTGGTCCTAAGTTCTTAATGATTTGTTGCAACTATAGCTCTGCAAGATCATAACTATTATCTTTCTACACAATCTTGTATCCTACATCAACTGTAATATATGGCACACTATTCAGTTGGCTCGACTAATAGAATTTGTGAGATATGACCCTCACTGCAAATTCAAGAAGTGGATCCTTGATAGTATCTATTATCATTCCTCTTTTGTTTTGCTTTTCCCCTATATTTTTCTCAATTGCTTCCTTAAAATCGCTCCTTGGGGTCTTGGGCTATTCTATGGTTGGATATCCTATAACACTATGCACGATCCTTTTTGATAATTTGATAGGTCCTCCTTCCACCCATAGTCATCCATCATGGATTCTACTTAAGACAATTCTTATCCATTCCATTTTGAAGATAGTGGGCAAATCTAGGGCATGGGTTAAGCGCTTCCTTTCTACAATTTATAATTCTTCTTTCAGCACTCCATTTTCACACAATTTATCATATGCTTGATGAACTTCCATGTCTCTAATTCCTCAAACCTTGCAATTATAACACTTTCTTACATCTTGAACCATTACAACCTTGGGTGGAATAATGGATAATGCTCCTGTTGGGTTATTTTCATATGCAACCTCAGGAATAGCCCTAAAGTCTAGTTGTGTTACCTCATTATTAACAAACTAAACTTCATATGGTTCCTTATCCTTAGGATTCCTAGAGGTAGAGGCCATTTTGCAAACTAGGGTTTCAACAAATACGAAACCGTGTAACTGCGTAACATGGCATGTGAAGAATACCTTTAGATCTATGAAATCATACTTGATCTTTGCTGGAATTCATGCAAATGCTTCAATATCTGCTTGGAAATTGCTTACACTCTAATTGATCTTTCTCTATGTTTGTAATGACAAGAAATGAGAAAAAATTTGCCTTATACCCTTTCAGAATATCTCATTTAATGCAAGGTGCATGTACAACTATAAACTTAGCTTCTATGCAATTTCTTCTTTACTCAGTATCCATTGATTTTTTCATCACTCAGTAGCCATTAGATTTATCCTTACTTTTCTCCAATAAGAATTTCCTTCACTTGGTAGCTACTATTGATTCAGCTTCAACTAACATTGGTCGACAACTCAACACATGCTAAAATTTACTTGGCAATTAAAGAGGAATTATTGCACTTGGCAGTAAGATGAAAAAGTTTAACCTCAATTTTTCTATGTTGAATTGCATCTTTATTCATGCTATTTTACCCTTTTTTAGCACTAACTTATCTTGGAACTGATGTATGATGAAGCATATAAATATAAGTCGCAAATACATCTTTTTTAATAGTTTGATGAGATGTGATCACTTGACCTTTTAGATGAAGTGACCCCTTCATTTGATGTGTTGCATCCATCTTTCTTCTTCCATGTTTTTTCCATCTCTCCTCTAATGTGCTCAACATCTACCTTGCCTTTTCCCTTGTTGAACTCTAAGTTAGGTGTCAATTTCCTTGTTGGGAAGTGCTTGCCGATATGACTAGTCTTCACACAACTAAATCATATAGTTTGACTCAACCATCTATTGTAGCTACCACTAAAATGTGTTCTTATACAATTTTTAGGGATATGTTCATACTCTTGACAATAATGACAGCTATGTCTTGTATTGTGATCCCAATTATAGGAATTTTCATAGCTTCTTCCCTTGTTTGATGACCATGTGAACTTGGATCTGCATTCAAAGGCTTTGTGTCCAAACTTTTGACAATTGTAGTAGTTTCCTCCAAATTTTGGTGCATGCATGGTTATAGTTCTATATTCATGTCCCTAATGACCTTTTTTGTTACACTTGCAACAATGTGTCAAGTTCTTTGGGTTAGCATTTTGACTAACATTCTTGGTCCTACAAACATTAGTTGTATGGCCTTTCTTTCCACAATGATGACAAGCAGGTTTAGAATTCTTACCTTTATTGTTTCATTGCTTAGTAGTTTTGGATGATTCTCCTTCTTTGGTACTTGTGTAGCCCAATCCTGACATGTCTTTACTAGATTTATGGGATTTAAGTAGTTTCTCAAAGTACTTGATGGTTTCATTTGGCTTGTTGAAACTTTCTGCAAACTCCTTTTCTCTTTTTAAGTCATTCTATAGTTGTTCATTTTACAATTTCTATGTAGTTTTCTCAATGTCTTTGACAATCAACTCATGATGATCATTCATCATTTTTCTTAGGGTGTCCAATTGCATGTTTGAGATTCTAGATAGCTCTACTAATATTTCTCCCAATCTATTTGAAAAAATTCTTTTGTGTTCTGTAATCATGGCCTTGTATTCTATATCTTTTTTCTTTTGTTCAATCAGCTCACATAGCAATATTTCTTATGATTCTTGCTACAACCTGAGATTTTTGATCTCCTCAGCTTGTGCTCTATTCTTGTCCATGAGATCTATAGTTGGTGCATCAAATTCACCATCTACAAATACCTTTGTGGTGTCAATCTCCTTGTATTGAGTGTCATTTTCTGCCATAGCAATATTTTTCCTTCTTTTTAGTGAACTTTTCAAAGCATTTCTAGCTTCATCCAGTTGTTGTACTAAGAGATGTATCTCAATCTCCTGATTCTTAATTGTCTTTCCCAACTTGTAAACTTCCATCTCAAGATCTTTTCTCCAAGTTGTAAGGCTTCTCTTGATGAGAACTTATCTTTGATACCAATTGTTTGAAATAAAAATGAGAAATGTATACTTCTAAGGGGGGGTGGGGGGGAGGGGTGAATTAGAAGTACTAATCTCTAACCAATAAAACATTTAACTTTAAAACAATGCATGCAAAAACATATTGAAATAACATGTAAAGTAAATGTATCCACATAAACACTTGACACCAGCTAAGATTCCTCAGAAATTCTCTAATGAGAAGGTAAAACTAGGGTGGGAATGACACCCACATTTCTTCACTACTGCAGCAATAAAGTTGACAGATTAAGGTTACATGATTTGATCATTCTCATAATCTGCCCTATGAAAGGCTTACAAAAGATTGTTAGATCCCACCCTGTTAAAGGATTTTAACACCCTATTAAAAGTGTACTTGGCTAAAGAACTTTAGAACACTCGCTTAGAATGTCACCTTGTTAAAGGAATTTACAATGACTGTTAAGTCAACCTTAATAAAAAGGATTTCATCTTGTTGATACAGTTATTAGAAAGTATAGTAGAATGTTTGATCTTATACACTTACAATCTAGTATTTCTGATTTCAAATCTAATTTTAGTCCTTCTTAATCCTTTTTGATTTGATATAAAATTGCTACACCCTCGATCCTTTATTATAATAATTGATTATGCAGTTTTGCCTTTCTTTTAAGTCACCTTGAATGTATACTGATCAATTCACCACTTTTCACTTCCTTCAAATCTTAGCTAGTATCACCTTTTCACGTGCATTCTCTAATGCTCTCTTACACATATATTGAATTATGGGGCTTCGGCTCCCTTTAAAAAGACTTTTATGGCTTAGGGTTAGGTATGAATCTACGATTGAGATTCATCCATTTTCTTTACTCAATTCCTTTCATTCTTCTAATTGGTGGGATGTTGATCACATAGGCAACCCAAATAGATTCGATCTTATCTTCAAAGTTTTGAGATCTATCCATATGTTGGCTAATAAATGTTTTACATAATTGTTTGTGTCATCAAAAACAACAAGGTCAATTATGTATTACTCAACACTTGTTAACACTAATTCTCAACACATACTATAATTTTGTCTAGCTTGGCATCTACTATTTTCTCGGCACTTGAAACTTACTTGGCTATATCCATTTTCTTGGTACTTAATTTATTTGGCACTCATTGCAACTTGACATCTATACACATTATACACGGCATATGTTACTAGCTCAACATGAACTTAGTAAAAAGATTAAGTGTATTGAAACTCAATTGTCAAAACCAATCTGAGATCAACAGTGATTAGCTTCAATCATGAAGTTGCATGGTTAAGGTTACAATTTAATAAAAAAAATGGTGTGATGATGTGAAATTGTCAATAAATATAAAGATAATGTTTCTTCACTCAGTCACAAGGTTTAATTTGTAATAAATAAAAAGCTATGATGATGTGAAACAATCAAGGTGAATGAATATGATGCTTCATCTCTTAGTAACACTATTAAAATGATTATGAAGAATGTAAGATGTGAACTGGAAAAAAGGTTAAAATCTTATGTAGAATATTTTGATCACATGATTGTGTAGTTAAAGAATGCAGTATGACACACAGCTATAAACTAACAAAGCATTTTGAAATAATTTTGAGATCTTGTGAAATTTGTTTGTTCACATGGTCATACAGTTAAGGTTTTGAGGTGAAATAGAAGATTTGAGGTAGTGATGTCTCAAATTTGGGGTGTATCACATAGTCCCGGGTTTAAAATGTTAATATCATAATCAAGCTATGATGGTGTGACTAAAGCTATTTGTAGCTTTCCAAGTCATAAAATATAGTTAATACAAGTCAAGGAAATCATGTGACACCATCAAGAGATATAAATGTTTAAATATGATCACTCAGTTGCACTATTATGACCACAAGGTAAAACATAGACTATGAAGAAGTGATCAGATATGGAAGTGGTGTTTTCTCAATCATGAAGTTAAAAGCATAAAACAAAAAGAAATGCATGAAGCACTGAAAAGATAATTTTAGAAGTGTTCACTCTTTCACAAGGTTTAAAGGTCAAGCATGAAGATAGACATCGATATTGTGATCAAGGGTTTCACACAATTAGAGGTAGAATTAAGAATTGAAAAAAAGCCTCATTAAGTCACAAAAAAATAAAAGTATGTAGTCTTTGCATGGTCACTCAATGAGACTTAAATAGTAAAGTCATTGTTGTAACCTCATAATCTCCAAAAAAGAGAGGTACAATCTGAAAAAGCATAAAAAGGCATTTGAATGCTCACATTATGAGCACTGTAAAGCTAGATTATAATGCTTTTCTAATTTTAAAAAAAAAATCACGCATGCTAACTTAAGGACACCATCAATCTTATTATTACAATCAATTGCTATTAAAGGTTTGATGTAACAAAATTTTACCTGCAACATTCACATATTTTTGAGAAAAGAAGAATTGAGTGCAATTTTTTTCAAGAGAATTAAATTGGAGAAAAGTGATTAAAGTTTCTCAATTTGAAAAAATGGCACAACAAAAGAGCAAGTTGATAGCACATGTGAATGTAGGGGAAGATACTCAAATTATTGAGTGTAGAGGAAGCCTCCTTTCTAAAGAATCGGTTTACTTTAAACCAAGGTCCTTAAATGCCCAAACAATTAATTCAAATATTTTTAAAGATGTCTACAGTATCTGCAAATATGGAACAATGACATAAACTAATGACAATGAGTTATTATGGTATTTCTACAATAATAGGTTCAGTAACCCACCTAATTTAGATCCCTAGAGTTGAAACCTAGCAAAGATGATTATGCTCGAGGTGATTGTTGACATAGATTTGGTGAAGGCCTTAATAAAGGTGAACAATTTTCTCTCTCATGGCTTCCATAGAAAGGATAAGAGTGTCTTATGCGAACTAGACTGAGAGACATTTATAGAAGTTGTCAACCTTGGAGGACCAATGAAAAATATCATTAAGAAAGAGAAAATGGATGAGGCCTTCAAGAACTAAATTTTTTTTCACTAGCAGGGTCATGAGAAGACATATTCCTAAATCAAAAAAGGAAAAAGGTAGGAGACTTCATGAATTTGGAATTCCTCAGTGGATATTTTTAGTATACTATTTTTGGAGTTGATAAAGTGATAATATTGGATGGCACCATGAATTATCCTTGCAATGTATATATCATGCCCCTAGACATATAGGATTTTTACCATAATGTAGGGTATGATTTTATGACTTAAATAATAAATGTTATGCACAATGAAATCACAGCTAAAAAAGGGGGGAAAATGGGGAATTGAAAATTCCACCATTATTCATTATTGATGCATATCATCCTTTACAAAAATATAGGACACATTAGCCCTGATTTCATTGAGGGAATAGAGGAGAATGGAGAAAGCTTGCCAGTAAAACTATGACCTAGATTATGGAAAAGGTTCTATCCTTATTCCAATGCTATAGATTTCCATAATATTTTTTTTTTGCAATTTTGAATATGTTAGCTAACATAATAGAGAGGGTCCCTGGGGCTATTAAAATATTAATTAGAAATTTTGCATGCGCTAATGGTGATATGAGGGTAGGACATAATTGGGCAAGTCTTTTTCTTTTTGAAATTTTTTCTATTATAAGGGTTTATGGATTCCCTTAGCCCCTTCATGTTTTCCCTAGGCACATTCTAGGCTTATAAAATTCTTTTGGAAACTAATAATGATGAACCAGAAATATCTAGGACCTACACTAAAAAATGGTTCCTTTGTATCTAGAAATGATAGGGTAGGGGATTTTATTATAGGAAAGGATGCTACTAAAGAGTTAGATGAATTCTTGAGAGAATCTGTACTACCTATAACTCCTCCCAAAAAGTTAAACACTCCCAATAGTAAGCTTTATTGGGATGATGACATGAACATGAATTGCTAGGAAACAAACAAATGTAGAGATAGGAGTCTGAAATGGAGCAAACTCATAAGAGTTGAAGAGGAAATTCAAAGAATAGATGCTTCCTTTAAAGGATTCTATCATGAGTAGATATATCTTGATAGATTTAACAAGTATATCAACAATTTTGAAAGCATAATGTCTCAAGTGCCTCTAAAGATTAGAGATAGAATAGAGCTAGATGTACCTAAGAAAGATGATATCATTAAAATTAATGATGAAGAGTGATAGGCCAACACTGGTGCAAAGAATAATAAGAGAATTAGCAATTTATGATGGAATTCAGCTGGTCTATTTGTGTTAATCTGAGAATGTAAGCTTGTGAAAGGTGTCCAAGAAATATACCATCAAGGGATGATAATTGTGATTTGAGTGATTATGAATGTAGCTAAAATACTCAAAACTAAATCTATAGGAGATCAAAAAGATTGTAGCTATTGGAACATTAGAAAAATAGTTGTATTCTTGAAATAAAAATAACACTAATCTATAGTATTGAAAACATTTCTATATTATATTGTAAATACTAGAGGATTGATAAAAAATTCACTAGATGATATAAACATGAAAATATACTATAATGAAAATCTTAGTAAGAAATATAAATTTGTACACAATAGAATAACATGCTAAAGGAAATACTTCACCATTTTTTACTAAGGAGCAGGCCCTTACTCCTAGTTTACATAGTGGGTAGAAAAAAATGCTATTTCTACATTGTTTTAATCATGCAAAGTATAACTTTATTCAAAGATAGCACATGCTGATACAATATGTTTACTAAAAGGTTCCTTGCAGTAATCTATAGAAATGTGTAGTCAAAAATCTACCTCTCATTATACCTCATGCTGTTTATATATGCACAACCTCAACAATTTTGTAACTAATTTGATACTCATTCTATTTAAAGAATGGCTATTACATAGAATAGATCTATAATAGAAATCTCTAGTTTCCAAAGAATAGTCAATTTCCTATTATTGTTCTGACAAACTATATTTTTTTTATCTATTCCTTTGAGCCATGACTTTTAAAACATTTTGGAAGAATCCAACTTTCAATAGCAATCAAATATGTCCAAACAATAACGTAGCTATGAAACATATTAATTTCATCAGGTATGTTATTAACAACAATGATCTATGATTAGATTTTAATATCTTACCTCTCATACATAACTCTTCTTGATATCCTCTTCATGTGTGAAATTTATGATGGAGGGGACAATGTTTATTTTCTAGCTATATCACAAGTTTCTAGCGTGGTTTATTTGGAAGAGGTAAAGCCACTTGAAAACTACACTAATGTTTTAAATAATAGCATGAATAAGTTGTAAGCCAACATTATCCACAATAATTTATGTCTTAGATGTGATAGGAAGATCTTATGAAGGAGGTGACAAGAATATCTACTCGCACATGAATGTATTATGATAATAAAGATTACTATAAGCAATCAATAATGAATTCTCCAAAATTTAATACCAGAACAATATGAAATAATTCTTATAAATATTAATCCATATGCAATGTAAACCAATAAAATGGGATGGAATATAATGGAAATAGAATAAGTGAGTTGGTAAGTGCATAAAATGGATTAAAATTGGCTCTCATCAAAGAGGAGCAACCAGAACACTCTACCTAAGCCCAAGGTGGCAAGAAAAAACAAAAGATGATAGAAATACTAGACAAAACAAGGGAGAAAGCACTACAAATCATGCCAAGGGGAACCAAATATTTTGAAGATATCAGACATAACTTCCCAATAAGGCAAGCTAGTCAAAATGTACAAATCCCTAGTAAACTTGAGCTTGAGACAAGGATGATAGGTAAAAGAATAATCCAAGATCAAGAGTTTATGAAGTATGATGACTTCATAAATTTTGAGGAGTTCAAATCCTTTGTGTTAGATTAAACAAAATGAAATCACTGTATAGTTATAGCCAGATGACTCACAAGAGAAAGTTGCAAAACTAGTACAAAACTTATAGGAATATGATCCAAATAGTGAGACTCTCAATGTAGATGAGGCTAGAGAGCTGTTAAATAGAAGTGGAATGATTCTTTTTCCTAGATGGGTGCTCAAATCATCTTTTATGTTGGAACAAATTGTTGGCATAAATACGTATTTACTATTTACACTTACTTAAGTTTACTTAGGTTAATGCATATTTTTAATTATTTATTTATTAGCCACCTAGGAGTATGCATACTCTTGTGAGTTGTCATGTTGAAAACACTAGAGTCTTACCTCTTTTATGCACATAGTGTCTACAACATAGGAGTTAGCACACTAATTAAGCACATGGTGTGTATAACTTTGTCATTCTGATCCACTCATCTAGAATGATGGATAAGGCATTTTTTTAGTTGTCATGATGCTGATCTTATCTCTTAGTTCTTTCTAGAGACATTCTAGGTGCTCCTTGAGAGGCCTTTATATATAGGCACTCCTAGTGTGTTGGTATATACTGAACATACTAAATAGACCAATGTATTAGGATATACTTTGATTAATTGATCATATCCATTTTTGGTCTACAGTTGTGCTTGTGTTTGAGTTCTTAGTTCCTGGGAGAATTTTTCCCTAAGGCAAATTCTTACATGGTATTAAAGCTATACCAAATTCTTACATGGTATCAAAGCTTGGAGATTTTTTCATCACATAGCTGTTCAAGACCATTGTTGCTTCAGCACCTCAGCCTGAATTTGGAGTACTATAGAAATTGGGAGCATCTAGAGAAAGATTTGACCTTTTCATTGCATCCAGAACATTGATTTAGTGAAGATCAACTATAAATTTGGCTACCTTAGCCCAAAGTCGATCATGAGGCAATTTTTTTTTGCAAATCAGAACCTAGAGACCTTGATTTGTAGTTCGAGTATGGTCATTTACAAATTTATTTGATTATTTTTAGGTATATAATTTTTTATTTCTCTATAAAAAAGTTTTTCCTTCAAGCAACCAGTAGAGAATTTTCTTTTATAGAACTAGTGTTAGATCCTGGCCCTACACAGAGAATATTCTATTTTGTAGAGAATATTCTATATTTATACGGCTCAACCATTGGCTCACCTGTTCATCACCATAGAACAACAAAATTTTGGCAAGATCACAACAATTTTTTGCCAAACCAAACCCTATTGGCAGCCCACCCAACTCTAGCTGAGCAGCCCATAAATTCTAGCTAATTTTGTTTAAGTCTACAACGTTGTTGTTTTTATACATCAACAAACACCAAACTTGCAGGCATGCATGGGATTTTAAAAATGAAAATCTAGTGCCTAGCAACAAGTTTATGATAATGATTTTACCTTCCTAGTGTGGCTTTCCCTTTCATAGCAATGAAAAATTGTTTTCTTGAACTGCTAATAGTGAAGCCTCTAACACAACACATTAGTATTTCATGCCATGCAGTGGAAACTTAGTGGACCATGACTGCTACTCTTCAACCAAATCAGTGTCCACCTATCTTCCATGTCTACACCAAACCCCATAGACACGTGGATGCCATGCAATATCACTACTTTGCACCACATGGATTCATAAACCCACCACATCATTCCTCTACTATGTAGGCCATGGAGATGCCAATTCAGCTGGTCAGACCTCCTAGACAGCTCCACGTGGCAACCTGCCACCTCTGTGCCATGTCATTGCCCTTAAACATGGGTCTTATTCTATACAAGCTATACCATTTCCATGTTAGCATCTGTATAGTACAGAAGCCTAGTCACCCTACCACATCACCAGGGGGCCCAATTTTTTGTTGATGTCAGCATTTCATGAGGTTAAAATTGACAACCATCTAACCATCAAAACTAGGCCATTTATAACTATTGTGAAGGTCATTTGACCATCAAATTTGAGAGAACAATTTTCCTACTATACCCCTCTCTAGATTGATTTTTGATTTGGTAGTTTGACTTTGCGAGCTTATAACTTGGTCATCTGGACTCTGATTCAAGTGCAATTTTTTTGAAATTGGGTAAAATTTCCTAAAATTTCTAGTGGTGGTATCCTTTTCTATTCTTGATACAAGGATTTTTCAAAAATTGCATTTTTTGGTGACTATACCTACATAATCTTGCATTTTACAACTTCAAACACTCCATACAGGCACATCTATTCACTTTTTTAGGTTCCATTTTTTTGAAAGTGTGTATTTTTTTGTCTACTTTCTAGATCTATAGTTAGATTCTAGGGTTGTGTGGACAAAATTCTCACTTCAGAACTAGGGCTTTTTTTCATTGTACTGCTTTCATTTCCTTTTAGAATTCTCGTATATCTTAGCTATAGTGCTTAGTTCTAGATATAGGCCTCAAAAGGTAGTTGCAATATGAAAAATCAAAAGTCCACTTTGTTCATTTTGACAAGTGGCCTATTATACACGCACTCCTTATAAAGTGCCAAAGCCTCCTTTTTCTTTTTCTTTTTTTTTTTTTTTGGGGGGGGGGGGGGGGGGGGGGTTCTTTGATTAGTCCATTGTGGAAGAGTCAGATTTGATTTATTTGACCCTAGAAAACTATCAGGAATGGAGTCAAATTGCTAGCAAATTTCTCAATTAGCACAATGCACTACCATATGCACAGGGAGTTGAATATGATCCTGAGACTTCTTCCCTCATTGTTACTATTCTCTTTCTATATATGGATTATGAGGTTTTAAATTAACTTATTGACCTTAAGAAATATGATCATTATGATAATTGAATGTATCTCTAGGAGACATATGGAGATCCAAACATTCCTCCATTCCCAAAAGATCCCATACCTTTAGTAGCAACTAACTCCTCTTTAGATTAGATTAACCTCTCACTCCTATTGCTCCTACTGATCCTATTCCAGCCATAAATGCTTTAGATTCAGTGCAGTAGGACCCTTTATGTCTTCCTACTTTACCTTCATGGGACAACTTCCTTTTTGCCCTTGCAGGCATGTTCATGGAGTCTCAAATTGAAGATATGGGAGAAACTATTGATGATATTCATCATCTCCTTGAGGAAAATTCTTCATTCATTTCCACAGTGATAGATTGATGTACTTTAGCACAGTAGGGTACACTTTGTCTTCTAGGTGATGACTTCTTGCCAGACATTTTAACTCTGTTCTTGGAGTTACACACAAAAAATTTGGAGGACTTCTTTGATGATCTAAAAATTCTCTTTGCTGAGGACAATCCTTCTATAGTTGTTGCGATGGCCCACTCTAACCCTCATATCCATTCTCTACATGATCAATCTTTGCAGGTTGGTGTGATTGTGGATACTTATGTATAGCATCTGTAGGAGGTCTCTTTGTCATTTGAGAAGACTATTGGTTTTTTGAAATAGGCTCTACATCACTCCTTGTTCAATCTACATTTCTTCTCAGTATTTTTGGAGGAAGCCATCATCAGCATTGACACAAGGACACTTGAATAGGTTTCAAAGACATCATTCATCTTAGAGATTCCTTCTCCATATAGGGGAAACATCTCCTTTATACCCTTGGATTTTTTTCTTCCAAAGGGGAGGAACATCATTCAAAGGTCATGGATCAGCTTCTACATCAGATCATTTCTCATTGATTGGCACACTACCTTTAGGTGGGGGGGGAGTACCTTGTCTCTTTCTTATTCTTTTTGAGGGAACTTTTTCCTCTTAGGGGGTTTTTTCCTTCTCCATTTTTCTTTTGTATATACTAGATGTATGTTGTAATGGGGGATCTTGATTACTCCATCCATCCATGTATCCCTTTTCATCTCTCTTTTTGGGGGAGGGTTTTTCCCATGAGGTTTTCCTTCTTTCTCCACTTTATGAGAGATTTTCCTACCATTATGTACATGGGTACCTAACATGGCCTAGTAGTTAGGACCCATCCTGCATTACATCCTAGTTTTCATAGGCTTAAGGGCATACCCCTAACCCATCTTGCATTACATCTTAGTTTTCATAGGCTTAAGGGCATTCCCCTAAGTTGTGATTACGGTAGGGGGGGGGGGGGTGTTGGTGGAAATATGTATTTAGCATTTACACTTACTTAAGTCTACTTAGGTTGATGCATTTTTTTAAAATAATTTATTAACCACCTAGGAGTATGCGTACTCTTGTAAGTTGTCATGTTGACAACATAGGAGTAGGCACATCTTTTATGCACATGGTGTCTACAACACAAGAGTTAGAACACTATTTAAGCACATGATGTCTACAACCTTGTCATTCTTATGCACTCATCTAGAATGATGGATAAGGCATGTGTTTAGTTGTCATGATGCTTATCTTATCTCCTAGTTCTTTCTAGAGACATTCTAGGTGCTTCCTATGAGGCCTTTATATATAGGTGCTCCTAGTGTATTTGTATATACTGAACATACAGAATAGAGAAATGTATTAGGACATACTCTGATTGATTGATCATATCCATTTTTGGTCTACATTTGTTCTTGTGTTTGAGTTCTTAGTTCTTGGGAGAATTTTTCCCTAAGGCAAATTCTTACATGGTATCAGAGCTATACCAAATTCTTACACAAATAAGAAGAAAAAGTAAATATGTCTCATTTGAGGAGACTAACATTCTTGGAGAATTGCAAGGGTTTGGGTTTAATGTTGATAGAAGGACAATGACGATATGGAGTATGGCCCCTCAATCTAATAACCCAACACTAATGGAAATCATAGAATCTCCCCAAAGAAATATGATTTTCTAGAATGACTACTACATCAAGTGACTAGATTCACAATATCATGAACATTACTTCACTCATGGGGAAGAGAAAAATGGATATGGTAGAAGAACAACTATTTCAAACTTATAAAATATCCATCAAAATAAGAACAAAGAATGAGGAAGAAATGAAAAAGACATATGTGCTCAAGAAAAGGATGGCTTCCCTAAAAAATGAGGTGAGAACTTTGAAGAATGTAACTAGACCTATAATAGAGGTAAAAGATAAAGAGACCAAAATAAATGTTGATGCATCAAATATTGGAATTGATCAGAAAATGTACGTGGATGATCTGGAAGCATGAAAAGAAATAGAAGTTAGAACAATGGAGAGTATGCTCTCTCACAAAATAAATGTTCTCAAGCACACTTCCCAGAATCCCTAAAGCGGTTACATTGCATTTGAGGGAGTAGAGTATCAGTGCTCTGAGGCCTTATCTATTCTTTCTCCACTATTCACTAAGTGAGACCCCTAAATTCCATTCTTTAATAGGTTAGTCCCAATTTTAGCCCAGAAGAAGGAATTTCCCAAATAGGCCATCATTTCCATAAGGAAAGTGATAAAGAGGGTTAAATATTTTTATGCATTCTTTTCTAGTAAATTGCAATTAGTAAATAATAAAATGAAGACCATTGCCAATGGGACACCTCACTTCATACAAAAAATTATTTATGATGACAATAAGCTGAGAGAATAGAAAGAGTTGTCAGACTTTTTTGACAATATTTTGAATCATTAAAGATTTATTGCCTATAGAAATTGTGAAACTTACATAGTAATAGTTTTTGACATTGTTGATATTTTGTACAAGCTGGAGGTAGATATGGATAAAAATTTGTAGAGATTAGAGCCTTAAATGATGCTAAATGGAAGTGCCTAAATGAGGTAAATTTAGTTAGAGCATCAACCTAGCTAGATGAGAAATTAGACATTACCATCTGGGAGGTTATAGCTGGGACAAGGGCAATTCCATCTAGAGATAGTAATTGAGAATGCAAGGAAAAGTCAAAGAACATGAAGAGGAAGGAAAAATATCTGATAGAGATACCTTGTCATTGTGGCTCACCTATTGTGCAGGTATTCTCTCATTACAAACAATGAAGTTGATCATAAACATCAAGATTTACGATTGTTCAAATTTTGGTTATCTTCGACATTCTTTTGTAACTATTTTGTCTTATATGAAAAAGTATTGTTGTATCTAGTTTTTGAACATGTGTCCTCCCAACTAAAGCTTTTTGTAATGCTTATTTTATAAAAGAATTTCCAAGATGTGGAGTGAGGGTCTAGGAATTTTAATTGAATAAAGTTTCTTTCATTTTTGGTCAGTCTATGTGTTGGAAAATGAAGATGGGGTAACTGAGAGGGGAGGGGTGAATCAGTTACCACAAAAACAAATTCAAGAGTCCCAAAGATGCCTTAAACTTAGTTGCTGCTGCTACTCGGTAAACACATAAATTACTGCTTAAAACTTGATAGATGTTTAGTTAATTTATTAAACATTTACTGAAATAAGCGACCATGCAAAAGAAAGTAATCATGAACACAGTAGACACCAGATTTATGTGGAAACCCAATATGGGAAAAACCACCAGCAACTAGTCACCAATTTTCACTCTTCTGAAGTGAGCCCTGTTAGGAGCCAACCTTGTTAAAGGTTACAAAACACACTGTTAGGTGTGACCCTGTTAGAGGATTTAATCACCCTGTTAGGAGTGGCCTTATAAGAGGTCTTTAGAACAATTCAACTGAATTGCCACCCTGTTAAAGGATTTATGGAATGGCTGTTAAACCAACTCTGTTAGGAGATTTTGGAATCACTGTTACAATGGTTAGAAAGCACCAATGAATGATCTGAAAATACATGCAACTTATCTTGCTGAATACAGATCTCAGTTTAGCTGCACAAGATCCTTACTGATTAAATATATCTTTGCAGCTCCAAGATTTCCCTCTGCTCAACTCTGCTTAGGCACACACAAGTCTCTTCCTTGCACTTCCTTGCACTATCCGTATACACTCTCTATTCCACACTTTTTTGCATCTTGAGCACCTCTTTATATACTATACATAATACTAGGTCGGCCCAACCAACTTGACAAAACATATTCCAAACTCGGCTTGAACTAACAATCAAAACAAAATTCTTCACTGGCCGACGTTGCTCGGTCAATACAGAACAAAAAAAAAACTGCTTCCTGTGTTAACCGGCAGAACTCAGTAAAAACTACAATTACCGAGGAATTCGATAAACCTGCCACTTCCTTTGGAAATCGACTAGACTCGGTAAAAGCTGTCTTTGACTACCGAGTGAGATCGGTGAAAAATAAGCTTTCCTTAGCTTACCATGCGAACTCGGTTAACACTAACTCACCGTGTGACATACAGGAATGCTTGGTATACACTGCAAAAGGCTTTACTGACCGACTGAGCTCGATAGACTCTGTAAACTATTTTCCTGACCGACAGAACTTGGTAGACTCTGTCTGATAACTGATATGGCATTTGTGTAACATCAAAGACAATACACAATTACTTAATTGTATCCAACAATCTCCCTCTTTGGCATTGATGGCAACACAACATGTCATAGCAGAAATGAAATTTGAAAGCAAGTCTACAGCAACACAACACAATTAACAATTCTCCCTCTAAGATAGAGAACTCTCCCTCTTACAGTAATCTCCCTCTGTGAAGGAATTACATAATCAAATTTCAGAAAGATATGACAGTAAAACTCTCCCTCTTTGACAACACATGCCAAAGACAATCCAATTTCAATGAATTTCATTGTACCTTTAGTACTGATTCATATGCAATATTTCCTTGATTTTCTGCATCAACTGATGATTGTTAAATTTTGTAAGAGCTGATGCATCACTAAAACTTATTTTTAGTGAACTTCAGATAGGGAAATGACCCCTAACTTACCTCTGAGATTCAAAAATGCATCCTTAGGTAAAGGCTTTATGAATATGTCAGCAATCTGTTCCTTTGTATGGACATATTCCAATCTGATTTCCTTGTCCTATGCCAATTTTCTGACAAAGTGATACTTGATTGCAATGTGCTTAGTCTTAGAATGCATTACTGGATTCTTAGATATGTTGATTGCACTTGTATTATTACAAAACATGACAACGGGTTCCTTGATTTCCATCTTCATACCTTGTAGCAATTGCTTGAACCAAACAATATTAGAACAGTTTACTACTGCAGCAACATACTCTTCCTCTGCTGTTGATTGAGATGTACAATTTTGCTTTTTGCTTGTCCAAGAAACCAACCTCTTTCCAAGAAAGAATGCACCTCCACTTGTGCTTTTTCTGTCGTCAAGGTTTCCTGCCCAATCAGCATCAGTAAACACTTTTAAGTCTAGGTTTCTTCCAAATTTATACCATAATCCATAATCTTCAGTTCCTTTCAGATATCTCATTATCCTCTTGATTGCCATCATGTGATTTTCTCTTGGTTTGGCTGAAAATCTTGCCACAATTCCAACTGCAAGAGCAATATCTGGCCTAAAATGAACTACATATTGCAACTTTCCAATCATAGATCTATACAATGTCTGATCTATTTCCTTTGAATCATCTTCTTTGGTAAGTTTTAGTCCAGTACACATGGGAGTTCCAACTGGTTTACAGTCTTCCATACCAAACTTTTTCAATATCTCTTTGATGTATTTTTCTTGAGTGATGTAGATGACATTCTTGTTCTACTGAATTTGAAGTCCAACAAAGAATTTGATTTCACTGAACATTGACATTTCAAATTCCTTGCTCATTTGTTCTAAAAATTCTTTGCAAAGATCATCATTCTCTATGAAAACAATATCATCTACAAATATTTCTGCCAGGACAATCTTATTTTATGGTCCTTCTTTGATATACAAACTAACGTTATCATTATTTCTTTGAAATCCAATTTGAATAAGATAGCTATGCAATCTTTCATACCATGCTCTAGGGGCTTGTTTCAGACCATACAGTGCCTTGTGCAATTTGCAAACCATGTTCTTTTTATCTGGATCTATAAAACCTTCAAGTTGTTCAATGTAGACCTCTTCATCCAGTATACCATTTAGAAATGCTGACTTGACATCCATCTGATAAACTTTAAATCCTTTGTAAGCAGCATATGCTAATAAGGTTCTAATACCTTCCAATTTAGCAATGGGAGCAAAATTTTCTCCATAATCTATGCCTTCCTCTTGAGAATATCCTTTGCACACTAATCTAGCTTTGTTTCTTGATACTTTACCATTTTCATCCAACTTATTTCTGAAAACCCACTTTGTACTGATTACATTTTTGTCTTTAGGCCTGGGTACAAGAGTCCATGTCTTGTTTTTCTCTATCTGCTCTATTTCTTCATTCATTGCTTCAATCCAATTATCATTTTCTAATGCATCTTTGACAGTTCTAGGTTCAAAATCAGCAAGTAAACAAGTACCTTTCAACTTACTTCTTGTGATGGTTCCTTTAGATTTATTTCTAATGATCTAATCTGCTAAATGATGTCTCCTGACATACTTGGCTAGAACAAGTTCTTTTCCTTTTGGATGAATCTTGTCGTTATCTTCTTGCATTTCACCTTCATGCTCAGTTTGGTCTGGCTCGGTATCAACTGGCTCGGTATGCACATGCTCAGTTACCTCTGGCTTGGTAATCTCTAACTCGGTATTCTCTGACTCGGTAGATGTTGGCTCGGTAGATGTTGGCTCGGTAGATGTTTCCTGCAACTCGGTTAGTGATGACTCGGTAGAAGAAGGTTTTTGATTCTCAGATGCAGTTGATATTATATCCGGTTCACTGAAGACAAATCTTTTGTAATCTTTTGGTTCTCTTCTGCTTTCTTCTTCAGTCTTTTCTGCAAACTCATCAACTTTCACATGTATATTTTCTATGACTTTGTGAGTAGATAAGTTCAAGCATCTATATGCTTTACTCTTGCATGAGTATCCAAGAAATATACCTTCATCACCTTTTACATCAAATTTACCTTTTCTAGATTCTTTCAAGATATAACATTTGCTTCCAAATACTTTCAGATAACTTACATTGGGTTTATAGCCATACCATAATTCATAGGGAGTTTTGAATGAGTCTTTTTTCAACTGTACTCGGTTTAAGGTATGAACTGCTATACTGATAGCCTCCTTCCAGTATTTGATAGCAACATTCTTTTCTATCATCAAGGTTCTTGCACAATCCATGATGGATCTGTTCCTTCTTTCAGCTATGCCATTTTGTTCAGGAGTACCTGGTGCTGAAACCTGTCTTTTGATTCCTCTTTCAATACAAAATTTATTGAATTCATGTGAAATAAATTCACCACCTATGTCTGACCTTAGGCATTTCAATCTTTTCCCTGTTTCTTTTTCTACTCTTGCCAAATACCATTTGAACTTTTCAAATGCTTTTGATTTGTTCCTTAGGTACATGACGGTCATCATTCTTGAATAATCATCAAAAAAAAGAATAAAATATTTTTCACCAGTATAGCTTTCAGTTCCAATAGGTCCACATAAGTCAGTATGCACAATTTCTAATAAATCTTCAGACTGATAATTTTTGCTTTTGAAACTAGACTTACCCATCTTTCCAATTTGACAATTCTTGCATAAACCGACCTCTGGTTTCTTTAAATCAAGAATGCCTCTCACTTTCTTGAATTTGCTTATCTTTACCAAATTGTCAAAATTCACATGACATAACCTTTTATGCCATAACCAACTCTCTTCTACTTGAGCAATAAAACATGAATGTTCACCAAGTTCAAGATAGAACAAGTTACCTTTAGTTTGAGTACCAGATCCAATCAGCTTTCCTTTATCATTCAGCAGTCTTGCTTTGCCTTGGATGAATTCTACTTTGAGTCCATTGTTGAGTAACTGTGCCACACTCAACAAATTGTGCTTTAGGCCTTCTACCCAGTAAGCATTATCACATACAAGTTCCTAGGTTAGAGTGATTCTTCCTTTTCCTTTGATGCAACAAGGTTCATTGTTTTCAAATCTTACACTGCCACCATCATACTCTTCAAATTGATCAAACTTTGTTTTATCTCCAGTCATATGATGTGAGCAGCCACTATCAATGATCCATGTATCATTCTTACTTATGTGAGAGATGAGTGCCATTTCTTCATTGTCAGATTCATCTTTTACAGCAATGTAAACAATCTCATCATCTTCTTCATCATTAGAATCATTAGAATCTTTAGCCATAAAACATGATTTCTTACTTTTATCCTTAAATGATTTGAGATCTTTCTTACTGTTCCATTTATTATCTTTCTTTTCATCTTTATCTTTCTTGTTTGGACACCTTGCAACAATATGACCGACTTCTTCACATGAAAATCAGATTAGGGGTACTTTACCTTTGTATTTACCTCTTCCTCTTGAATATTTTCTTGCAAGTAGAGCTTCAATTACTTCAAGGTCGCTGTCAGAACTCTGATTTGATTGATCTTCACTCTCTGACTGAGATTCCTTCTTCTTCTTACCTTTTTCCTTGAGTGAAAGCTTGGCTTCAAATGCAGACTCAATGTTCTTTGCAGCTGGAACATAATTATCAAAATTATCTAGTTCAAATGCTGTCAATCTTCCAACTATAGCCTCTAGGTTTATCTTATGATTGGCCTCACACCTTCTTTCTTGAATGGCTGATACCCTGATGGCATAAACTGGAAGTAGAGTTCTAAGAACTTTACTTATGACTGTCTCTTTACTGATACATCCTCCAGAAGCTTTGATAGCACTGACACATGCTTTAATTCTTTCAACATATTTGGCAATGTTTTCATCTTCTTTCATTTTCATCTGATCGAACTGTCCTCTCAGACTTTCAGCTTTGGCTCTTCTGACATTGTCATCTCCACCATAGATCTCTTTCAGTCTTTCCCACATTTCATAGGCAGTAGTGCAGTCCTTAACATCATCAAACTCTTCATAACTCAAGGCAGATGCAATATCAATCATCATAATGTTATGAGTCTTCTTTATAGCAATGTCATTGACTGATAATGTACCTGATGGTTCTACATATTCCTCATCAAGATATTTCAGACCAGTGTCACCAATGGAAGCTAGATGAAGTCTCATTAATCCCTGCCATGCTAAGAAGTTGTTTCGGTTAAGCCTTGGGATTTCCCTCTTGTAAGACATCTTGATCTTTGGCTTAGATCTTTGAAATCTTCTCCTGCAAGCACCAAAAGCTCTGATACCAATTGTTGGAAAATGAAGATGGGGTAACTAAGAGGGGAGAGGTGAATCAATTACCACAAAAACAAGTTAAATAGTCCCAAAGATGCCTTAAACTTAGTTGCTGCTGCTACTCGATAAACACATAAATTACTGCTTAAAACTTGATAGATGTTTAGTTAATTTATTAAACATTTACTGAAATAAGCGACCATGCAAAAGAAAGTAATCATGAACACAGTAGACACCATATTTACGTGGAAACCCAATATGGGAAAAACCACCAACAACTAGTCACCAATTTTCACTCTTCTGAAGTGAGCCCTGTTCGGAGCCAACCCTGTTAAAGGTTACAAAACACACTGTTAGGTGTGACCCTGTTAGAGGATTTAATCACCCTATTAGGAGTGGCCTTGTAAGAGGTCTTTAGAACAATTCAACTGAATTGCCACCCTGTTAAAGGATTTATGGAATGGCTATCAAACCAACTCTGTTAGGAGATTTTGGAATCACTGTTACAATGGTTAGAAAGCAACGATGAATGATCTGAAAATACATGCAACTTATCTTGCTGAATACAGATCTCAGTTTAGCTCCACAAGATCCTTACTAATTAAATATATCTTTGCAACTCCAAGATTTTCCTCTTCTCAACTCTGCTTAGGCACACACAAGTCTCTTCCTTGCACTTCCTTGCACTATCCGTATACACTCTCTATTCCACACTTTTTTGCATCTTGAGCACCTCTTTATATACTATACATAATACTAGGTTGGCCCAACCAACTTGACAAAACATATTCCAAAGTCGGCTTGAACTAACAATCAAAAAAAAATTCTTCACTGGCTGACGCTGCTCGGTCAATACAGAACAAAAAAAAAAACTGCTTCCTGTGTTAACATGCAAAACTCGGTAAAAACTACAATTATCGAGGAATTCGGTAAACTTGCCACTTCCTTTGGAAATCGACTAGACTCGGTAAAAGCTGTCTTCGACTACCGAATGAGCTCACTGAAAACTAAGCTTTCCTTAGCTTACCGTGCGAACTTAGTTAACACTAACTCACCGTGTGACATATAGGAACGCTCGGTATACACTGCAAAAGGCTTTACTGACCGACTGAGCTTGGTAGACTCTGTAAACTATTTTCCTGACCGAAAGAACTCGGTAGACTCTGTCTGATAACTGATATGGCATTTGTGTAACATCAAAGACAATACACAATTACTTAATTGTATCCAACAATCAGTCTATGTATACCATATAAGTTTGTTTAGAATATAGAATGAAAAAATTTAACAATTTCTGGTATATTCATTTTTTTCTTCTAATAAAAATTGGCATTGAATTGTATAAGTTTCAAAAAAATTGATGCAAAATGTAGAAAGTTGGTTGTTCATTCTAGATCTTGTCTCTTCTTTTGGTTTACATTTAATTTTGTGAGATTTTAAAACAAAAGTTCTTTAAATTTAAGTTGTATTTCATTCTAAATTATATGTCAATTTACTTTTCCAAATAATTTAATGGGATATATAAATGTTTATGACATAAATTGGAAGAATTCTATGGTTTTGATTGAAAATTTTGATAAGAATGAGATCTGGAAATAAATATGGATATTCTTCTTACAAAGTGTTATGATAGATCCAAAAATAAATTTCAAATTTCTATGAGATCATAGCCCAAAAGATAAGAGACTAGTCATCCTATGAAGTTGATCCAGTTTGGAATATGGGTCAATGCAAGAAGTTGGGTCTCAATTTTGGTCAAAAAGTGGAAGTGTTTCTCCTATTTTTGAAATATATTGTCTATTGATGCCAAAATTTGAGGCATTTAGAGATAAAATATATATTTTTAAATCAAAAATTAAAAAAAGTAGTGCCTAGAATCTACTTTTTGAATATGTAATTTGTTTGTATACACATATGATATATTATTGTTTTGGTATGGATCTTTAAAGACTTCTTTTTCAAAATGCTTGTTTCAGGACCATACCACACTTGTGTACAAACACCATAGTTTGACACAATTAAATGATTTTTTGTAAGTCCTTATAAACAAAGTTACTTGACACACCAAAGATTGATGAGATTATTTTTCTTGAATGTTTTGGTGAATTTTTTTATTAATTTTTAATTGACTATCAAGATAATTTCTAAAACCTCTCATGTACGGATATCTTAATTTAATTAAAATTTTAATTTTTTAGATTTTTTTGACTTCAAGAGAGTTTGTGAAGATTGATGACATGTAAATTTAATTTTAAAAATATGAAAAATTTAAAAAGGTTATTAAATTTTTAGTGAATCTCGCTACTTTATGTTTAACAGATACTTTTGATTAATAAATAATAGAAAAATAGCAAATAAACTCATAACATTGTAAAATTTACATTTCTAAAATTAGAACAATAAGACCTATAATGGGTTTTCATTTTGTCAATAAATTCAATGGGGACAACCATATAGAAATTACGACAATCCCTAAAATTGTCGATTAAATGTCTTCGACAAAATTTGGCTCATAAAGGCATAGGCTTGGTCCCACCAAGCCTATGTGATCCCTTTCCCCAAGACAAAACTTGATGCAAATATTTGCTAATGAGAAATTGTCGCCAATGGCATTAGAATCTGACACCCAATTTGTAACTCAAAATTTGGGTGCCCAATTTGAAATTAGTCATTAATAGAATGAAGTACCCAATTTCTAAATAATCAGGTATCTAATTATTTCAATATTGGGTACCTAATTGTTTCAAAATTGGGTACCCAATTTTAATGTACCGGTTGGGCCCCACAAGATTCCCCACAAAGCATTTTTCAATGATTACAATGACTGAATGATAGTTTTGAGCTGCAAGAACAAATTTGTGTCATAATTTTCTTTTTCTTCTCATCTTCTAAAATTTGCAAGTTACTGATTTGAATTAAAAATTGGTGCAAACATGGGATCAAAGAAATGAAGAAACAAGAAAATAAAAGGTCTAAGAAATAAGGAGATTGCAACAAACAAAGAGAATGAAGCACAATGTCAACGAGAGATAAGACAAAGAATTAGAGAGTTGAGTAATTTTTTAGAGGAGAAAGGCATTAAGGATAGCATGATGGATGAAGAAGCTGAAGAAGAGAAAACAATACAAGGAGATTTAGGTGGACATTCTAATCAAACATTCAACATAGGTGTTTCTCCAAACCCTCAAGGTTTTTTTCATGATGAAATTGGTAATTTTTTAGAAGCGGGTTATGATTTAAATGATTTAGATTTTCTTCATGAGAATAGATTTCCAAATGTTCATGCCCCAAAAGAAATACCAAGAAAAAATGAAAATGAGATTCAAATTCCAAATAACATTGAAATTGAAATGCCAATTCAAAATAAAAATGGTATGAATGTAAACATGGAAACACCAAATATTTAACAAACATGTTTGAATGATACTAAACTGCGTGAACATAATTTTTCAGTTTTCTAATGATGTGCTAGATAATCTTGAGGGATTGATTTCATGGAGACAGATCTAGACATATGCTAATAGACTGTATAGACATTTTTTTATAATAAGAAATTTGGGTTTCAATGTCAATTGATGTTGCAACTAATTAAAACATATAAAATGCAAAAATTATTGAAAATGTTAGGAATGTACAGAAAACCCAAGAATAAAAATAAGTCTTTAAAATAAGTTGTATCCACTGTTTCTAGTGCCTTTGATGTTATCAAAAAGAGAAGTTTCTTTAAAGATAAGAATGTAACATGTCGAGCAATAACAATAGCTTTAGTTAACAAATCAACTACTAAGAAAAGATTGATTAGAAATATAAGTGGATATCTTAATGTTAATCATAAGACTTTAGAAAAAGCTATAAAGAGAAGGGTTCACTTTTAATGTGATCTAGCAAATAGTTTGTAGACTTCTAGTGGTAGTCTCCTAAGATCTAATATGAAACTTAATATTGAAGTAAAAATTTTGGTTGAATTTTTTTGGCATAATAATACAAGAGTATCACCTAATTCAAGAGATGTTCTTAAATTGAGAGTTGGCTCAAAAATATGTGATGCACATCCTAAACACCTTTTGGACATTACTCAAATTGAATTGTCCAAAAAAAATTTAAATGATAAGGTGTCAACTATTACCATTAGTCAAAAATCTTTTGAAAAGTGTATACCATGGTATGTAAGGATGAACACAGAAAGAATCACATGTTTTTGCAAAACCCATGTTCAATTATTTTACCATTATGGTGTATTTTGACCTATATGTGGTACCATGCATGGTAAAGAAATGTTGGAGGAATCTGGTATAAAAACACCACCTCAAACTAGAAAGGATTTCATATTAGGTTTGTCTTGTAAGCCACCTAATGACCAATATTTTCTATTCAATGCATGTCTTTTGGTACATGTGATATGTGTGGAAATCTTTTTTTTTTGGATGAATGTTTGCATGAAAATTCTTTGACTACTTTTGGACAACAATTAGTCGATGTAAAAAGATTCAAAAATATTGAATATATATTGAAGGATGGGAAGATTGGAAGAAGGTATGAATTAGTTATAGATAAATTTAGTTGTCATGCAATTATGGATGAGTTTAATAGTGTGATCATTAAAATATGTTAAACACTCTCAGTATGCTAGATGGCTTGATGGAAAATTTTGCATATGTAAGAATATGTTTCAAATTGGTACTATACTTTCAGTTGTTTATTTTGTAGAGAACTACAAACTTGCATTGCAAGATGAGGCACAACCAAAATATTACAATTCACTGCAAGTGACATTTTTTATTCATATAGTTTATAGACATGCACCTAATAGTACAGAGCAGGATCACAAAATATTGAGAGAATACCATTTCTATATGAGTGATAATAAACTTCATTCATCTAAGTTTGTACAATATTGTTTTAAGGTTTTTTGTGATAATTTAAAAGAGAGACAAATTCAAATGACACAACATTGAATATGGTCAAATAATTGTAGAGGACAATTCAAGAATGCTACAATGTTTTATTGGTTGAGTAGGACACATAGGAAAACTAATATCTGACACGTGTTGAGTTTTTTGAGGATGGACATGGTAAAGGAGAATATGATGATTTTGTGGCATGTGTGAAGAGAGCCCTTTGTAGAGAGAAATTAAAATTTGAGGAAAAAACCAAATTCAAAAATCCACATGAGATTGTGGAATGGTGTAACAAATATTTATACATGAGATCAAATCAGAACTCTATAATCAAAATTTTCTTCTACCTAGTTTAAGAGAAGAATATTCTTTCAAGATATGACTATGGCACAATTAGTGGGTCAGCTAAATAATATTTATTTAGGAATTTAGATTCTGACACTTGGACTATATGGACTAGGGAGCGTGCTTGTTTTTGGTAGTTTGGTCTTGTATGTGAATAAGAAGAATGTAAATATATAGAATGGGTTGAAGATTGGCAACAAAAATAATTAGCACATACTGACACACATTTTAAAGATGATATAGTAAATGAAGGCCGAAATGTTACTTTTGCATCAGAAGACTATGGTCATATTCCAGACCTCATATAACTTGGTTTGCACAATTTAATTAAATTTTATTATGATCATGCTTTAATTTATATTAACTATTTATGTACATGTCATTAATATAATTGAAGTATATGTCATTAATATATTATTTATTTATGTACACATGTGATTAAAGTGTTTAAGTACTTTATCTTATCTCATAGGACATGTTTATGTTGTTAATGTACCTAAAGATAATGATAAATAGACTAAGTATTGGTAAGCTATATTTGTGGAACCTAAGAAAAAATTATATGTCCTCAAGTGGATGATGATGGTTTGAGTATCTAATTGGGTCTATCATTGTAGCTCACACATGGCTATGCACATAACTAACAAGAAGAAATGGTTTACCAAAATTTGATGAGTACCAATCAAAAAGAAGATTTTACACTATTCTCATTTGGTTGTGACAATGAATATCAAATTAGAAAAATACAAAGGGAGACCCACCAATAAGGTATTATGGAAAATTTCAATGTATGAGCACAAGACAATTACAGATGCATTGCAAAAGAGAGAGGATGCAGATGGTATAGTGGGATGACTGCATTTAAATAAAACACATGCAAGTTTTTTCTTTGTTGTACTCTTTTTATATATGTAGTTATATAACATAAATGTATGTATGAATTGTCAATAGAAAATAAGAGAACTTATATATACCTCTTATTCAGGTCTCAATTACAATTTATGAAAACTTAAATGTTTAAGGTGGGTCTAACATCAACATTTTATGCAATTACACATATTTACATAATACAAATAGGTCTTGTTAATTTATGCTTTTACTAACACATTTTTAAATTTTTGCAGGACCTCATTTGAAGAAATGTTTTGAATCAATTTTTTATTTTGAAATTGAAACATGTGCTAAACATTTTAAAATAGGAGTGCACTTCTATTTATGTCCTTCACATTGTGTTACATATATATGATGTCACTTGTTTTAAATTTATATGATTTTATTTGTGTAAAATGTAGGAGGAGCCCACTTCTATTTGAAAGTTAAAGGTGTGCACTTGATAATAAATATTCTTTTTCAATTCAAGTAATGACCTCCTATATTTTTCCATTACTTTTACATTCAAACATGTTTAAATTAATGTTCCTATATTTAATTAAAATTATTAAAATTATTGTTCACATAAAATATACTAACAAATTTTTCATGACATGAATAAAATATGTCACAAAACAAAATAGATCATACTTACAACATGGTAATATAATAATCTATACTACATACACTATCATGATAAGAAGTCGTAAAAATATATAACATGGTCTAACATGCCATAATATGATCTATGAGGTCAAAAAAATATATAATATATTTAATACATATAATACATATAAAAATAAAATCTAAAGGTTCCAAATGACCTAATCTATCTGATCTATAGTCCTCTTTACTCCACATGAAGAGGACTGGGATGGATAATCCTATGTAACATGATGTGTCTCATCATGTGGGACATCCTATGGGGCATCATGTGTCACATCCTGAGAAGACAATATGTACATGCTTAATTGAAATGGGTTTCAAAATATAGCTTGCAAATAAATTAAATATTTAGTACTTAATAAAAATAATACCACATGAGATAGACATCTGCCTATAACAAGAGGAGGTGCAATTAAATTTTTACCTATTGCTACTAACACTCTCCCTCTCCAAAAAGAAGGTCAAAAAATGACTCAACATCAACCTCATCACTACCACCACCATGAGCAATATATTCCTTACCATAAAAATGAGTTCCCTTGACATCATGGTCATCATGTGTTGCATCATCATTGTCCTAGGGGGCTCTACATATATCTCTATAAGAAATACAAATATGTCCAAGTGGATGAACATGTGTCACATGTGTCCACTATTGTGCTAAATTGTCCAAAATGGTAGTTAATGAACTAAGAGTAGATGGTACTTCTTGATGATGGACAAGCACTGGGACAAATGGTGTAGGAAGTGGTACGACAGGTTGTGGATGTCTATGATTCCTCTTATTATCTCTGAGATTTTCCGTAGGCCTATCCTAAGGCATCCCTCCACTAATCCCCTAAAATTCTCTAATATCAAAATAATTAGGTTTCAAACCCAATTCAAACTGAGCCCATAGTTTCTTAAGAAAGTAGTTGGGCACCTCATGATTTCTGTGTGGTGGATAGTCAAGTACCATCCACCACTACTACCAAAAGTAGGTGAGGTGGGTGTGCCTTGCTCCTAATGGTCTAGATTTCTCACATGAGGTCATGAAGGTTGTGCCTCATTCTCTCCCTTAGATCCTCTATGGTAGGTGGTGGAGGAGGACTAGGTGGTCATGGAGGTGGAGGTGTGGGTGGAGGTGGAGGTGGAGGTGGAGATCGAGGGAGGGAGGGTAGGGGTAGGGGTGTGGGGGGGGGGGGTGTGGGGTGGGTTGGGGGTGGGTCCATCAACTATAATCTTCATATATTTAAACAATTCATAAAAAATCACAAAATTACTATTTAATAAAATAAATCTAAAATATCAATGATATAAATGTACATTATTAAAACCATATCAATTTACATTTAATACCTGTTTTTTTAACTATTTGAATATAAAAGAATTCACTACATCTTTTTAACCATATCACTCTAATGAAAAAATTATTTTTATCTTAATCTACACCAAATAGAGTTAAACACTTAAGTAAACTTTAATCTTAAGGCTAATTTGAAACATTATACCAAATTTACGCCTAATAATTTTAAATAATACTCCAAAAAATTATTAATAAATCAACTAAAATGTGAATTCTAAAAGTATTTAATTGATAAAATAAATTAAATCATTACTACAAACCAAACTAAAATCTAAGACAATATGAATGATAACTTTAAACAAAATAAAATAAATATCCAAAAAGATAGATAATAGTCAAGAGGTGAAACTGGGTAGAAAGTGAGAAGAGGGATAAGAGGTAGGGGGAAGAGATGAGATAAAGAGAGAGGATGGAGAGGGGGAGAGATTAGATAGATCTTAACTATTTTGGGTTGTGATTTAAGATTAGGCATTAGAATTTAGAATTATGGTTTAGGTTAAGATTTAGGATTCATGGTTTAGCATTTAGAATTAGGACTAGAATAAATATTATGGTATGGGTTTATATCATTATAAGAAATATAATTAGGATTATGGTTTGTATTTTCTAGGACTTAATATGAGTATTTAGCATTTATATTTATGTTTAGGATTATGTCTTAGCATTTATGATTATAGTAAATCATGTAATTTAGGGAAATTATTGAGTAATTAAGCTCTAGCATTTATAATCATGGTTTGGCATTTAGAATTAGGGCTAGGGTAAATATTATGGTATGGGTTTATATCATTATTAGAAATATGAATTAGGATTGTGCTATATATTTTATAGGATTTAATATAAGTGTTTAGCATTTATATTTAATGTTTAAGATTATGTCTTACCATTTACAATTAAGGTTCAATATTAACAATTAGTATTTAACATTTAAGGTTGTGGTTTGGGTTAGGATTTAGGTTTATCCATTGAAAATTAGGGTAGTGTGAAATTAACACTATGATTGGGGCACAAAATATAAGATTTAGGAGTATGGCTAGTATTTTGGCTTAACATTTAATATTAGGCTTTACACTTTCAAATTGCATGGTTTGGGTTAAGATTTAGGATATATATGGATGATAATTTAAGAAATTAAAGTTTAGCACTGACAATTAGTGTTTAAAAATTAGGATTACAATTACGTAATACATTTTAGGATCACATGATAGCTTTAAGTATTCTGATTTTTAATTATAGTTAGGATTAAGATTACTTTCAATTATGGTTACTATTATGGTTAGGGCTAGGATTCAAGTGTTAGGTTCAAGATTGGAAGTTAAAATTAGAATTAAGGTTTAACATTTAGGATTTTGTTTATCATTTAAGAAATGGGTTAGGATACTTGCATTAGGGTTACATTTCTCATTTTTAATATAATGGCTAAAATTTTAATTAGTGTTAGGCGTAGGCTTAGAATTATGGTGAGAGTGAGATTTTACATCAAGGTTAATAGTAGGTTTAGGGTTAGTGTGTAGTTTTATAAATAAAGATATGGCTATTAAATTATTGAAAATTTAATTGTAAAATTTATCTAACTAAATAATGAAATAATAAATGGCTACATATAATGGCACATAATTTGGAGTAGGGGATTTAAAATTTTACATTTGATTTCGAGGGGAAACATTACTTCTTGAAAATTGCAAATAGAATTTAAGAGAGTCTAGGTTTATGCCATAATTAAGGATAAGGTTGCATTAAGAATTTGGTTATGATAATTGTTTCGGATTAGAGGTTTAGTTAATGTTAGGATTAGAGTTGGGCTTAGGATTAGAGTTACATGAATCTAGGGTTTAGAATTTAAATTATGGTTTTAAGGTAAGGGAGCACATTAAATAATTAGTTTTGTGTTTAGGGTTTAGATTAAATTATTGTATAGTTATGGTTAGGTTGAGGTTAGACTTAGGAATATAGTTAGTTTTATTGTTGAAGTTATGAATTTTAATAGGGTTAGGCTTAGGGTAATGGTTTAGGTCTATGTCACCATTAGTATTAAAATTTTATGCCTTGTTTGAACTCATTATGATTTAATATTTGTGGTCAAGATCATTTGATATATAGGTAAATTACTTAAGTTATCTATTATTTGATATATTGAATTTAGAATTAATTTTAGGACATAAGGATTAATTTTTAAAATAAAAAATTAAGCTAAATTCTAACTTGATTTTTTCATATAATGTTATCAATTCATAGATGTCAACATATGTGAATAATTGAGAGACCGCAACACTTACAAATATTTAGAAATTTAATACATCTATATGAAAAATTAAACTTACATTCAATACAAACATACATACATCACCTTATACCACAATATTAGGGTTACAAAGTTAAGTTTAGAAATAATATTTTAGGGTAAGAGATCACTAAACTTGGTAAGGTTTAGTGTTAGGGTATGGATATGGGTAGCTAACTTTATATTTTACATTTATGTTTAGAATTTAGTGTCTAATATCATAGTTTACATTAACATTTACTTTTTTGTTATATGGGTTACAAACTAATTTGCAATTAAGTACTATTTAATTGAAATAAATCTAAAACATCAATGTAGTCACATGTTTAAATAGTCTAAATAGATCTATCTAATTATTCATCACTCTGAATTCTATTAAATACATCAAAATATATAAAATAATAATGTTTAAGTGAACATCTACACAAAAAAAATTTAAATGAACAAATACAATAATCTAAATATTAAACTATTAACAATAGAAATGTAGAATTTTACATATTCAAAACTATTAAATGTGAAAAATAAAAATTGATGGAATTATAAAGTAAAAAACTAAAAAAAAATGAAGTAAAATAATAGAAAATAAAGTAAACTATTTTGTAGAGTGAAAAAAATTGTCGAGGGTATAGAAAAACAAAAATAGGCTCACTCCAAGCTAAAATTGGGATCCTATTTACAATGACCATGAAAATGAGTACCCATTTCTAAAGGGGTCTTATTCCAAGTAGAAAACCAAAAAATGAGTACCTGAACCATACCAAGTGTCTGATTTGTTAAAATTTGGTACTTGTTTCTTAAGGAGTCTCATTTCACAGAATAGACTTCTGCAGAATTGCGACCCAACTTTGTGCATACTCCCATATCTTATATGGTATAATATTGAAGATTTAAAAATTTAACCTGTACTTGAATCATGGAATTGTAGGGTTTGATAAAATAACATTTATCATCTCTTTTAGAATCCTAGAGTTAGAAGAATTAAGACTAAATTATCTACTATAAGGTAATTCATATTGAGATTTTGAATTTTAAAGAGTTAAAGAATAAATTCCCAAGAATACCTGGATGAATTATGTAGAGTTCAAAGTGGAGAAGACATCACAGAGTCTTGCCAGTTAGTCCTTTAAATTCGCATCCTAGAATACCCATTATGGTTTTGATCTAATTGCTCTAGGTGTTTTAATCTTTTAAGAGGTTGTTAAAATTCTGTCAAATCAAAAGACAAAATAATGGTGACTCTACTGGGGAGTGTTCATATTGGTCTATTTTAATAGACAAACCTTGAGAATGTAAAGAAATATAATATCACACGAAGTACATGACATATGTTTTGTCAAAATAATTCCTTGTTTGTATAACATAGTTTCTATTTCCCAAAGTGTATGGTGATAAAAGAATTTGTGCTTTGAACCCTTGTGTTAGATATATGGTCAAACATTTTAGTCTTGTCTTGTTTTTCTCCCCTTAGTGGGTGGTGGCTTAGTCAAACATTTAGTAGCTAGTGATATATTTTAAAGTGTTATTGAAATGGCTAATAGAAGGAAAAATACAAGAGCATATAAAAAGGCAAATCTAGAGGTACCTCTGCACATGAAAATACCCTAGGATGGTAAGAAGAACCAGCCCAAGAAGAAAGGAGATCCTAATATTACATGAAAATCATAAGATAATTTCTTAGCCCATTCCCTATATCATGGTGCGATTGATAGAGAATATTCATGCTTGAATTATAAGTCTTAGAACACTAGGCTTCTAGGTGAACATTTTATAACCTCATTAATAGAAGAAAGAATACACCAAGATAGAATTGTTTCTTCCATAGGATATACCACTTTCAGAACCAATCTATCTAACAAAGTAAACCAATAGTGGGGATATAAGAACACCTTGAATATTAGGCCAAACCTTTGGCAGGTTCCATATACTGAAAAAAAATTCATAGATCTAGATGATCCTATAGATTCAGAAACTAACTTTGTAGATCCTAATGAGCTATTATCTGAAATTGAAACATTAAGGAAGAAGTTTGCAGAGGAAGATGCTAAACATATATGTTTGCAAAAAGGACAAGAAGTAATCACCATGAATTCTCTCATAGAAAGGGAAAGCTTTCTTAGAAGAATGGAAACATTGAAAGAGTGGAATAGGAAGTTATAAGATAAATCTTCTGCTTTGAATTCAAACATATTTGGATATGTGGGAAAAATAAGGTCAAAATTCCATGATCAAGAATGCCTTCTCATAGAGAAGTAAGGACCTATCATTTCTCAAGTCCCAACCCAATAAACCTATTGAAAAAAATATAAGATATCTTACCATTAAGAATCCTAAGAAAGGAAATAAAAAGGCTATAAGTTTACAAATCAATGAGCCTCACATTTACCCTAAGAACATTTTTATGTCAAAAATTGACTTAGAGATGGAAAGGGAAAAAAGGAGAGGTAAGATCTCAAAAAGGAATTGGAGACATTTGAAAATGAGGCTAACATAGTAGAGACAAGGAGGAAAATTCATTTTGCTAACTCCACTTCTTGTTTAACAACTTGAAAAAAACTAGACTACATAGCTTATACCTTCTATCACAGCTTTGGGGCCTATGATAAATACCCAATTTTTTTCCCAATCAATACAAGCCTCTTCTTCCACTACTACTGGTCAGTTAGCTGCAATGATGCAAAATTCCCATGCAGACCCAAGGGGCTAGACCTAGCTTTTCAAATGTCTTAGGATTTTAGAAGAGGCCCATTTATATGGAAAGGTACAAATAAATGTCCTTTATAGGTATCCCTTTTTTCCTTGTCCTATCTCCAATGACTTGAGAGATAAAGTCACTAAGTTTTTAGAAAACAATGCCATAACTAGTGAAGAACATTTTAGGAAATTGACTGATATGCTCAATGATTATAAAGTGGAGCTTGAGGATATTGTCATGAATTTGTTTTTGCATTCTCTCAAAGAGGATGCCAAAGACTAGTTTAGAAGACTTCCTAATGATAGTAATGGTTCTTGGGATGATCTAGAAAATCTCTTTATGGAGCTGTATGGGTACAATACTAATGCAAGGTTCATGTTGAATGAGTTCAATAATATTAACAAAATTTAGAATGAATAGACATTTGATTTTAATGTAAGATTTCAAAAAGGAATGTATAAATTATTCCAAGTCATGATATTAGGTGAGAGTGTGTGTCTCACTACCGATTTCAATGCCTTTTATAGAAAAATGGCTTACATTCTGAGAGATGAAGATCCCAGGACATTAAGGGATGCTTTTAAGATAGCTATAAATATCAAAAATAATAGAAGAGTGTTTGATAAGATTGGAGGGAGAGATTATCCTAAATTGTTTAACCCCAGGGGAAAGAAAAAGGAATGTGACAAGTCTATCATAGCTAAGAAACCTAAGATAAAATGGATCAGGTTTTGAACTTGCTTAAGAATTTGAATCCTCTAGAAAACCATGTCAATATGCCTAATACTAGTGAAAAGCCATAGTTCAACAATAACTATAATAGGAAAACTAGATTGTAAAATTACCTATTTACCACACAATGGAAGGATGGAAAACCCATTACTAATCCTACATAAGGAACAAAGGATAAGAATGTACTAAATCCATTTTAGAGGATTTTTGTAAATATGATGGAGGAAATGTCATGGTCCATAATTTATCATTCTCCTCATTCTCTTGACTACTATGTTGTTGCTCAATCATTTTTTACACATCAAACACAACTTGAAGAAGGGGAGGAAGAAAAGAGCCATGATGATGTGGCTCGTAGCATGATTAATTTATGTGATAATGGTGAAGAATATAATCAAGAAGAATTTGAAATTGATGTTAGTAATCAGCGAAGCATGTATCAGCTACACCATTAGCAAGTTTTTTAAGATGATGGAGATTAAGATGATGATAAGATCTACAATATGATTTCAAACGTTGAGCATATGAATTTGAGAAACCTTCCAAGGAAGAAATTGATAAAATAATTGTTGAGATGTTACCTAATGTTCACAATAATTATAATCTAAGGAATATGATAGTGAACAATAATGTTGGAAAGGCATCGAGCATTTTTATTAAGGATATAACCCACAAGATAAATGAAGACCATAAAAAAGAGAATCAAATTGTTGTCAAGATTAAGGATAGTAAGGCCAAGAATTGGGAACTGAAGAAGAAAGTGTTAGCTCAAGTTGTGGAAGTAATCAAGATAAATTTAGAAGAAAAGAAGTCAAATCTTGATGATGATAGACAAGTTGAGAATGCTATTATTCAATTATAACCATCTAAAGGTAATCTATGAAAACCTATTTCTAATGACACTATTGACATGTTATCACAAATTAACATCAAAGTTCTATTGTCTGAAATGCTTAGGATAGAGGAACATAAGACTAAAGCCCTTTTCTGGTTAGGAGGAATTTAGAATAGTACTAATATCAAAAGAGAGTCAGCATTAGCACAAGAGGTACTATTTGTAGTAAAAGAAAAGGAAGGAAATGGATTCATATCCAAAATACCTCAAATGTATTTGGATAGTTCATCTACATCTTATATAGAGAATATTGACCCTTTCTTCCTTAGCCTTATTATAAATGGAAAAATCTTGAAGAACTACATGATTGATTCAAGATCTTCTAATATTGTCATTTTATTTAAGATCATGGAAGCCCTTGGTTAGAAAGTGGATACTAAACTAGGTAGATGTAGAGCCATGGATACTAGAGAAGTCCCTAAGATAGGAACAATTAATGCACTGCCTTATAGGTTAGCTACTTATCTTGATGTTTATTTAACTATGAGTGTCCTAGTTGTTGATATTACTTCCCAATATGGAATTTTACTCTCAAGAAAGTGGAGTGTTGCAATGGGAGGTAGCTTATAATGTGACTTGTCTTTAACTACATTCCACATAGAGGATAATGCCATCAAGGTTAATAGTGAAACAATAGTTATTCACATAATTGACACTAGTTCTACTTTTTTCTAGATACAGAAGAAAATACTTTTAGAGATGAGAGTACCCTTCTAGAAATTGAAAGGACAATCCCATTTATTTCACAAGAGGCAATAAAATGGATAGATTCATACAATCTTTGGACAATATATTTTGATGGAACTAGTTATAAAGAAGGGTTGGGGGCTGGAGTAGTTTTTATCTCTCTAGAGGAAAACATATTCATATATTAATTAACCCTAAATTTTACCTATACAAATAACATAGCATAATATGAAGCACATTTACTTGGACTAAGAGTAGCTACAAGTTATGGTATTCAAATTATAGATATTATTGGTGATTCTGAATTAGTTGTATCTTAGATTAAGGAGACACATGAATCCAAGAACTAGAGGTTGAAACAATATTAAAATGTTGTATGGGAAAAAATTGTTCTACTTTTGGATCTCTTGGATGGAAAAAAGTAATAATAAAATGGATGATCTGCTAGCGAATATAGCCATTAAGCTTGATGATGCATATTTTCTTGGTGTACCCAATATTGATGTCTAGAATAGGCCATCAATCCCTAATAACATAGAGAATTGCCAGGTATTTGAAGATGATAAAGATATTCTTAATTTTCTTTTGAATAAAGACAAATACCATGGCTAGGAGTTAGACTGCAATGCCCTAATTCAGAATATAGATGGGAAGGATACTATCTTTAACCAAGAGTGTTACACCCTTAATATTGGTGTATATAGGGTTATGAATAGTTAGCTTATGACTATCTTAATCCTTCATTGATTCATGTTATCATTATTATATTATTATTTAGGTAGGTCTGTTAGCCTAGGTGTTATGTAAGGTTGTGTCTATTTAAGCTAGAATAATGAAGTATATATAGGAGGTTGTGACTCTTATTTCAAGATCATATTGTGAAGTGTGTTCTCATTGGAGATATTTGGAGGTTTCCTCATCAAACTGACCTATTACTCTTTAAATTATTTATATAATATTTCATATTATTTCTTCTATTGTGCAAGTTATTTCATTACAAGTGGCATCAGAGCATGATCTTGACACCATAGGGGAAAGTTTTTTCTCAAATTGGGGCAATTTTGGGAGGAGCTTAACTTTCATATTTGAGAAAAAAATTCAAATATTTTTAAAGGGTTTTTGAAGACCATATTATAAAAGCTATAGTCCAAAATTTTGAGGAATTGAAGAAAATTTGAGAAAATTATTGCAAAATTACTATTTTTACACAATTTATTCATATCTCTCACATCTTGCCAAATTGGAGTATAACTTGTACTAGGTTTTTGAATACATAGTAGAGGAGCATAAATTTAAAATCTTGGAGAAGCTGAAAAAAAAAGCAAGATATTGCAAAATTAGGAAAACTCTCTCTCAAGTCGGAAAATTTCCTCATTTTTATTGGGATTTTTTCCATTTAAGGGTTTCTTGGCCCTAGTATTTTTCATTAAAAAATAATTAAAAAATTAGAGAATTTATATTTCATTTGTGTGATTTGTTTCAAAAATATTGGTTTTCATCATGATGAAGTCTTCATCAAGAGGCAAAAAGAATGCTACCACACCAAGAAAATCCTTTGATTAAGATTGGGAAGCGGTAGAGGATAGTAATTCCAATGAGGAACTTAGTAAGTTCAAGAGAGAAGTTAAGAGGCATATGTGTGACATACAAGGAGATATATCAAATATACAAAGCATGTTAAGCACCTATATGAATGAAACAAGGAAGGGGCTCTCATGCAATCGAGGTGAAACTTTGAAGTCAACTAATAATGACATAAATTTTAATAATCCTATGGGATCTAGGAATTTTTTTCCAAAGGTGGATATGCATAAATTTGATCGCAAGGATCCTCTAACATGGACAAATCAAATGGATAATTTTTTGAAATACATCAAATCCCAAATGGAAAAAAGGTCACAATGGCTTCCTTATATCTAGAACTAGACCAATTCATTTGGTATCTTTGGCTTTGTACTCATAGGAGGAAAAAGAGTCTCACTATATCATGGTCAATTTTAACAAAAGAACTACAAGCACAATATAGCAATAGTGTGATAGAAAACTTCTTTAGCCAAGTTACTAGGCTTCAACAAATAGGACCTGTTATGGATTATATTGAAAAATCTATCCTTAAGAGTGGATACAATTATGAAGGAGAAATTAAACTTTTTTCTTGGTTGGTCTCAAGGATCACATTCAATATGAGGTATGCATATTTTGTTCCAGCTCAGTAAATGAGCCTTTTATATTGGCATACAAGGTAGAGGAGAAGTTCTTGATTCTTACAAAGAAAGGGCCTAATGTGGCAAGAGGAAAAGGGAATTCAACACCTTCTCTTCCTAAACCTACTAGGTTGACTACACAAAAAATTGAGGAGAAAAGAGAAAAAGGGTTGTGTTTCAATTGTGATATCAAATATAGTCAAGGACATAAATGTGGTGAAAATAAATTATTCTATATTGAAGGTCCAAGTGAGGAAGATGAAGATGAGCCCATATCAGAGGAGGATAGGGAGTCAAGTAAGGAATCAGATGATTCTCAACCAATCATTTCTTGTCATGCACTTTTAAGTTTTAGTGCACCAAAAACCCTCAAGGTAGTGGACTTCTTAAAGAAGTAGAAAGTAATAATGTTGATTGACTTAGGTAGTACCCATAATTTCATCAATAAAAAGTTGGTAACTGTTCTAAATTTTTTAATATATCCAATCCTAGAGTTTCAAATTTTGATTGTAGATGGGAGAACAATTAGTTATTCAAGGAAGTGTCGTAGCATCAAATTATCCATAGGATATTATCAACTTGATACCCCAATGTATGCAATATCCATGGGTGCGATGGATATTGTTTTGGAAGTACAATTTCTTACTACTTTGGGAACAATTGAGATGAACTTTGAAGAACAATTCATGCGATTTCCATCAAAAGGAAAGGTAGTGGAGCAAAGGGGATTGAAGGAAAAATCCCCATAGATGGTAAGCTCTCATCAAATGCAATCATTTCTTAAGAAAAGTATGGATGGATTTGTGGGCTAGCTATGTTCATTAGAAGTCACTCAATCTAATGCTCTTACTCATCTAGATTTACAAGCAATAAATAATTGTCTATCGGTGATTCTTGGAGATATTTATAAAGGAATTCCTCCTAAGAGGGATCATGACCATGCCATACAACTAGTTCTATGGATCCATCCACCAAACATCAGGCCTTATAGGTATGCACACATAAAAAAAAGTGAGATAGAAATAGATGTTGGTGAAATGCAAGAGGTAGGAATTATCAGGCATGGCCAAACTACTTACTCCTCACCTGTTGTCATGGTTTGTAAGAAGGATGACACTTGGTGCATGTGTCCAAATTATAGAGTGCTCAATAAGTACACCATTAAAGATAAGTGTTGTATTCCAGTCATCAATGATCTTCTAGATGAATAAAATGGAGCTATGTATTTTACCAAGGTAGATCTTAGATCAAGTTATCACCAAATTTTGATGGAGGAAGATATTTGTAAGATAGCATTTCAAACTTATGAGGGTCATTATGAATTTTTTGTGATGCAATTTAGTCTTACCAATGCACCATCTGCATTCTAAAGTTTGATGAATTCAATTTTTAAGAAGTTATTGAGAAAGTTTGTGTTAGTTTTTTTTTATGATATATTAATTTATAGCAAGACTTGGGAGGAATATTTTCAACATGTAGATCAAGCATTATAATTACTAGAAGATCATAATCTCTATGCTAATCCATCCAAGTGTGCTTTTGGTCTTAAGGAGGTAGAGTATTTGGGACACATAGTTACACATGAAGGAGTAAAGGTGGACCCTAACAAAATTATGGTTATCATGGAATGACCTATTCCAAAAACTATAAAGAAGCTAAGGGGATTCTTGGGATTGATAATATACTATAGAAGATTTTTGAAGAATCATGGTTATGTAGTAGAACCCCTTACCACTCTATTGAGAAAGTATTCTTCTCATTGGAATGAATCTATTAATGTATCATTTGAGAAATTGAAGAAGGCTATGTGTATAACTCTAGTTCTTTTCACTCTAGACTTGACCAAGGAATTCATTATGGAATGGGATGCTTCAAGAAATGGGATAGGAGAATTTTTCATGCAAGAAGGCTAACCAATTTCTTTTGAGAGTCATCAATTAAAAGGTAAAAATAAACTCAAACCTATTTACAAGAAGGAAATGCTACCAATCCTTCATGCCATTTAAAAATGGAGGTCTTATTTAATGGGTTGACACTTCAAGGTTAAGACAGATCATTATAGCCTAAAATATTTTTTGGAACAAAGACTATCATCCGAAGAGCAAAAAAAATGGGTCACTAAGATGCTGGGATATGACTTTTAAATTGTATACAAGAAAGGGAAGGAAAATATTGTGGCTAATGAAATTTCCATGAAGGATGAAAAAGATGAAGCTATATTGTGTGCCCTTTCAATATTACAAGAGAATTGGGTGGTAGAAGCCAAAGAAGAGTAGCAAAATGTTGTTGTAAAAAGTAATCTGATACATCAAATAAAAAGTAGCCCTAGTAGATCAAATAAGTTATGTTTAAAGGGGATATTACTTGTTATAAAGAATTCTTGTATCTTTGAAAGAATTCCACTCTTAAACACAAGATTCTCAAAGAGCTAAATGAGTACCCAACTGGTGGTCATTCAGGATTTTTGAAAGATATATCATCAGATCAAGCAAGATTTTTTTGGGAAGAGCTAAAAGGTGATGTTCAAAAATTTGTTGCTGAATGTTTGGTTTGTCAAAGAATAACGGGTAAACAATTAAGACACTAGGCCTCTCGCAACCTTTATCTATCCCTAGCCAACATTGGGAAGAGGTATCCATGGACTTCATCACATGGCTTCCCAAATCTAAAGGTCACAATGTCATCATGGTAGTAGTTGATCACCTCAGTAAATATGCATATTTCATTGCATTATCACACCCTTTTACAACAAGTATAGTGGAAAATATTTCTTGGATAATATCCAAAAGATACATGGTACACCTAAGGTTATTGTTAGTGATCATGATCCTATCTTTACTAGTCACTTTTAGAAAATTTTATTCTCATGTTTGGGTACTCAATTGGCTCATATTTCTTCATACCATTGAGCAATCAAAGGGAAAACTGAGGTTGTTAATAAATGTTTGGAAGGATATCTACATTTTTTCACTTCAGAAAAATAATCTCAATGGGTAGATTGCTACCTCTTGTAGAATGGTGGTACAATACTTCTTTTCATACCTCATAAAAAATGTCTCCATTTTTGGCACTTTATGGATATCATCCTCCTTCCATCACATTATCATTAAAGGTGTCACCAAGAGTTTAGGTAGTAGTGAACCACTTGCTTCATCAACAACAAGTACTTTTAGGACTCAAGGAGAATTTAGCAATGGCACAAAATCAAATGAAACAAGAAGCAGACCAACATCATAGTGAAAGAAATTTTGAAGTTAAGGACTAGGTCTTCTTAAGATTGTAGCCTTATAAAAAAATCTCAATGAAACAACAAAAAAATAAAATAAGTTATCTCCAAGATATTATGGACCATACCAAATCATGTAAAAGATTAGTAGTGTTTCCTACAAGCTTGAGTTGGCACCAATGACTAAGATATATCCTATTTTTTATGTTTCTTGTTTGAAGAAGGTAATTGGGTAGAATATTCCTCCTCAAATAGTACTACTAGAACTTGATAAAGAAGGAATAATAATTTTGGAACCAAAGTGCATTCTTCAAACATGCATGAAGAAGCTAAGGAATAGAACCCTAAATCAATATCTCATTCAATAGAAGAACTTACCAATTGAAGAGGCCACATGGGAGGATGATGATTTCATTCAAAAGAATTCACACTTGGTTAGAATTGAGGACAATGCTTCTTTCAAGAGAGGGGGCATGATATGCCCTTAATATTGGTGTATATAGAGTTATGAATAGTCAACTTATGGCCAGTTTTAATCCTTAATTAGTTCATGTTATGATTATTATATTATTATCTAGGTAGGTAGGTTCGCCTAGGTGTTATATAGGGTTGTGTCTATTCAACCTAAGCATAACTAGGTATATATAGGAGGTTGTGAGTCTCATTTCAAGATCATATTGTGACGTGTGTTCTCATTGGAGATATTTGGAGCTTGGCCCCTCAAATTTCTCTATTAATCTCAGTTATTATCAAGTATTTATATAATATTTCATAATATTTCTTCTATTGTGCAAGTTATTTCATTACAAAGAGAGCTTATAGTTAAAGATAAATAAAGTTCCCAAAGGCTTAGTAGTCTTAGAAAGTGTTTTTTACAATCAAGATAGGGTTCACCTACAAATTAAAGACAAGAAACAAAAAGAACCTAAAGAAATCAACCTTGGAAGAAGTGAGTCTCCAAAAAAGGTGTATATAGGTAAGGCTCTCTCTCTCTCTTGCTATAAGAAAATCCTTGATTGATTTGTGAAGGAAGTTAAGACATCTGTTTGCATGGCCCTACAATGATTTAAAAGCCTATAGGGAAGACTAATTCCAACAAGTTATCCAATTAAAAGAGAATGTCAAACCTTTTAGACAAAAGAAGAGACATGTCAACCCCACATTAGCCCCTAGAATGCAAGAAGAGATTATAAATCTTAGAAATGGGTGAATTATTAAGCATATAAGACATTCCTCATGGGCATCAAACTTGGTGCCAGTTAGGAAGAAGAATTGTGATATAAGGTCATGTGTAGACTTTAGAAATCTAAATATTGCTTCGTTAAAGGACAATTATGGTCTATCCAATATGGAAGCCATGCTACAATAGGTTACTAGTTTTGAGTTGATGTCTATGATTAATAGTCTTTCTAGTTACAACCACGTGCTAGTTGAGGAGAAGGATGTTGGAAATAATCAAGACTAGCTAGGTTACTGAGAGGGGAGGGGTGAATCAGTAACCTTAAAAACTTTTAATCAATTTAGTACTTAATCCATTCATCATTCATTTATCTAATTTATTATATGTATGAGAAAGATAAACATTTATAACACATGAACACAGAATTTTGGTGACCCAGAAACCTTCCAAATACAAAGTAAAACTAGGATGGGGATGATACCAAAAAAACTTCACTACTATAGTATGAAGTTAGCCTATTAGGGCTTACATTGATCACTTTTGATGATCTACTCGGTTAAGAGCACTTTGGACTGCTAGATCCACCTTGTTAGAGGATTTACAAACATACAATGAAGTATGCACTCTATTAGGAGATTTATACAGAGACTGTTAAGTCTACCCTATTAAACGATTTACAAAATTGATTCACCTATTAGGATGAAATAGTGGATCTACTTACAACTTGATTTTTGATTAGATACTTGAAGTATAGATCACCTCTTGTGATTGATGAATCTTTACTGCTCCTTGTAGACCTTGCGAAATACTCTACTCTACTGTTAATTGACATTTATTCTTCTCAAAGAATTACATGTCAATTCCTTGATACATACATTCATATATTTTTCACATTGAAAATGATATAACAAATTACATATATAGCATTCCAATAATTACAATTGCAAGGTTGACCAAAACACAAGCAAACAAAATATTACTGAGTCGGCCAAATATTAGAAAACTTGAGTTCTTCAAGCTGACTTGGTGACCTTTTGATACTCAGCATCCACTACATTACTTAGCATTGTCATGCACTTGGTAGAAGTAGAAGCTCAGTCCATACTAATCACACAACGTAGCTTGGAACTTGGTAACCATTGGAGACTCGGTAGATATAGTGTCACTCGGTAAAAATTGAATCCTTCATTTACCTTGCTTTCACTCAGTAAACACTACACTTCCATCACTCGGTAAACATTAGCTTCCATCACTCAAACTAATGACTCAGTAGAAACTATGAAGCTCGGTGAACACTATAGGCTTGGTAGATACTGTTAGACTGCACATTCACTTGGTAGCTTCAAGAATGCTTAGTGTGAACTACTTAAGTGATGAACCTACAAGAAAACCACTAAATGCTCGGTATACACTATAGACTGAGTGATGAGCTCGGTATTTATTTAGATTTAAATAAGTGTTGTCACTAATGAAAAATACAATATGATGCCAATGATCTCCCCCTTTGGTATTAGTGACAAAAAAAAACACTTATGAGCCAAACGTTGTGTATACTGACATATTGGATTTGATTTTTCAAAACTGATCTTTGTAAACCTATTGTATATACATTTCTTACATGTCTTTACATATCTCCCCCATACATATGGCATGGTATATACATATCTTATCACTGTACATATATCAATCTATTATATTCTCTCTTGTTTTTTCCATTGTCTCTTACTCCTCTTGACTTTTACTATCTCTTACTCACAATAATCTCCCCCTTTTTTGACAATAATGCCAAAGGTAACCATACTTATACAGAGACACCAAAATGTGAGAGAAACTTAGAATGTACCTTAAGAATAAGAGATAATGTCTTATCCCAGTTCTCTTGCAAAATTTTGTAGATATGAAGTGCAACCTCGACTTCTACTGATAGTTCTATCATATGATCTGCAACTAAAAAATTGTTATCATGGATCAATGTTTTTGAATAAGAAATGTGCTTCTGCATTGTTTCCATGATAGGAAGGATCATGTTTTGGATGTCTATTAGTGTAGACTAGATCCTTGCTTCCTCTCTCAAGATTTTTGCCTGCATGTCTAATAGGAATTTGATCTTTATGTGATGTGTGGAGCTTGAACTGGGATCAAGCTACAACTTTTGACCACAGGTCTTCAGATCCTCATCAATTTTATTCAATTTTACCTTTATTTCTTTTGTGTACTCAGTAACATCACATAGCTTCGCAAAAAGGGATGTTACATTTGTAAAATAATTTTCAAGATTAGCCAAAATTGTAGAAAGTTTTGTCTACTTAATGGCTAGTTGCTGAGCAATATGCTCAAGCACTTTATGGTCAAACTTTTTCTCTACCTTTTCTATAAGCTTCTCTTGGCTAGAAGTGTCCTCTTTGAACTTTTTATGGCCTCTTCTAATTGTAACAAAATATTCTGAGATGAATCCACATCAACACCTATTGCCTCAGTAATTATATTTTTAGTATTTTCAATTATAGTGAATTCTCTATATCTCTCATCTCTAAAATGTTTCTGCATTTCTCTTTTCTCTAAAAGCTGATTGACCAGTCTGATTTCATCAATTGTTGTAGTATCCAAATCTATCTTAGGTATAATAATTTCCTTGTCCAAGTCTATATCCTCATTAATTTCCTTGCCAGTAAGTAGAAGTTTTAGTGGAGTCTTTGGTTTTACTTCAGTTCTTACTTCCTTGGATTTAGAAACAGAAACAATAGTTGATGAAGTTGGACTAGTAGAAAAAACTTGAATTGATCCAACTAGAGGAAAACTAAGAGGGGTACTAACTATATCCAAAATTGATGTGCTTCCCAAAAATGAAGTATCAATAGGTAATGTACCAACTAGAATATTTGTAACTTAAGTACTAACTAGAACAAAAATTGGTACAGTTGAAGCTATGGATAAAAAAACTATAGAACAAACTAGCAAACTTACTGTACGTGTTGCAATAGATGACTCAGGAGTTGATAAAGAGGGTTGCAACTCAGTAGATGAAGTGCTTGACACTTCCATTGGAGATACTTCTAGCTAGGAGGTGACAGGTGATGATTGAGCTAATGATGTGGAAATTGTGCTCACAGTCTCTATCACGTCCAAACTGCAAGGCAAAAACACACACAAGTTTTTTATTTTATTTTTAAAATTAATAATTATTATAATGGTCAAGTTGATAATTTTGTGATCACATTTCAAGAAAAGATTTTCTTCATTACATCATAAGTTTATAAACTCTTGTGGAGGAATACATCGTTAAACTAAAGCTCTCATCATGAAAATAATATCGACATTTATTTCGTTACATATTAATCTTAAAACAATAGATTTAAATTTCCTCTATAACAATATAATTAAAGATAGATTTAAAATTTATTACATAGCATCTTTCATCTCATATAAGGTTAACATTATAAAAAAATAATTGTAATCATGTTCAACTAGATCAAGTTCAACTATAAATTTGTAGGGTAGTTTGGGCATGACAGTCTCACTTGCAGAAGCTATCTCCATAGTAGATGTAATAGTCTTTGGTGGAAAGTGAGGAAGGGATGCAATAAATTTTGCTGCAATTTTTACTAGATCTTCTTCATCCTTGTCTTCCTTTTTAGCTTCATCATCATCCTTTAGTGTCTAATAGTCCTCGACATCAAAAGTGACACATGGAGCATTATCTTCTTCATCATTGTCACTATCATCATCATCATCTTTGATTTCTACAAGATCATTACTTGGCTTATGTAGATGACAGATGTTCTTCCACATTTCTATAGCATCGTTAACTACATGCTCAATATCTTTTATCAAAATTAAACAAGTATGAAACTTGATTGTCATCTTGTATTCATTCTTCTTCATTGGTTCCTTTACCTTTGCATTGATAAGGCTTAGTAGCAACTATCTCAAAGATTGTTCATATATGTCTTTTGCAGTTTAAATAGCTGATTCCCATCTAGGTTGTAATCTTGCTAGTAACTCATTAGAAATTTGAGAGGCAATTTGATCAAGGGAATATTTCCATTTTCCCATATTGGAGAGTACTGGCTGCTCAATTTGCATTTTCTCAGTATTTGTTCTATTTTCATATTTTAAAGCCTTGAAATTTGTGATGCTTCTACCTTCTTCCATTTGTTTCAATCTTTCTTGGAAGGTGAGAGGGGGCTTACTGAATACAACTTCACTGCCTCCTTTCTTCTTTAATCTTCTGGTAAACATAGCTATGCATGCTTTGGGTGGCTTGGTAATGATTACCTTACCCTTCTTTTTAACTAGCTCTACCTCTTTCTTAGATTCATCCTCTTTTGATTACTGCTCCTCGTCTTCATCTTCACCTTGTCCCTCGGTAATCAGTAAGGGTCCAGTAGTAGTTTTTAAATTGGCAACCTTTCTCTTGCCTTTATTAATTGCTTGAGGAAGTTTTATTTCCAGTTCTATTCTGGCCTTTGCCTCATCATATGCTCCAAAAATTGGTTTCTTTGGATCTACTGGCTCATTCACCAGTGCTTCAATAATATCCCTAGTTTCATCAATATTGACCTCATAAGGAAGAGGTTTCACCCATGCAACTCGGGGCCTAACTACCTGAATGTATACTCTATCATAATCAACCATAAAGCATACATCATCTTTGTAGTCTTCAACCAATTTTGGTGGAATTCAAAACTTGTTATTCATTCTTTCCTTGAAATCTTCAAAATAATTGTTCATGATGCTATCAAAGTTTACACCTATTTCTGCTACAAACTCATTTATCTAATATAGAATAGCAATATCTTTTCTCCACACAATAGTTCCTTTGGATGGAAATAATTTTTGTACATAGAAGAAAAGACATGTCAACAAATAACCAAATTTGCAAGGGTTTTTCTTTGAAGTCCTAATGCTATTCATATTCTTATTTAGTTGTATTAACAATAATTCTGACAAATCAAATTCCAAATTTTTCTTCACAACCTTGAATGCCAAATCCATGGCCTCACAAAGCACACTATTCAAATGACTAGAGCTATAAATCTTGTCAGCATTGACGTGAATTATGAACCTTAATTCAATGTTAGAAATAGTGCTAACCTTCAAACCTCTACCATCCCATTCAACTAGGGTTTTCTTCTGAAGTTCGTCTCAACCTAGGGTTTTGGTAGTTTTTTCTTTACTTAGCATGGGGAGACCAGTAATCTTATGAATCATCTTCTTGGTGATTAATACTGGCTGCTCTAACCATAGTTGACCATTGTGCACATGACTAAGGATGTACCTAATCCACTTAATCTGGAAACTTCTTGGCATATGCGAGATATGGGTTAATCCTTTGGTCTTAAATGCTTATGCTTGGGTTTTAAAGAGCCATCAACACTCATTTCTCCTAGGAAATTTTCCATTTCTAGGTTTCCAATCTCTTGAACAAAACATTTGAAATGAGTATGAATATCGTTGATAAAGAGTACCTTTGGTGGAATTTGTGATTGAGCTCCATTGGAGTCGAGTGACTTTGCAATTGCTGGAACTAGCTTGAAATTTGGCGCTTTCCACTCCACACCCTTAACTAGCATTTTTGAACCTCTTTTTTCCTTACTACTACTACTAGTCCTGGATGCCACTGATGCTTGGTAAAAGATAGAAATTTTTTGAACAAATTCTTTGCTCTGAAATTGCTTGAGATAGCCTAGATGCACCTGGAATCACTTAGCTCTGAGAATTTTGAAGATACAGTGAGAAATGAAATCAAATTGTGCCTTTTTAATGAAAATCCTACCATTAATGATCGGTAAAAAAGTTTTTGTGATGACATAGTGCTTGATAGACTATCATCCACTCACTTTCTCGGTAGAAACTTGAGACTCAGTGAACGAACAAAACTTTTGTTATTCTTGATCTAGCTCGATTGAGTATGTGACTTACCTTGCTTGGTATGACCTAATTTCTTGTGACCCTTTGTAACTAAAATACTGATTTGATCTTTTTCTTTCTTTCATTTGGAACTACTCTAGATAGAGCTTGATGATATAGTTCCAGATCCTCCTTCATGAATCTAATTGGAAATGGTGGAGTCACCCACTTCTTGAGTGATGTGGCCATTATTTGAACTATTCTGCTTGGTAGATTTAGGAATCCACTATTGTCTCATCTATTTTTGAATGTTGTTAGCTTTATCTTTCTTTTCATCTTCAATTCTTCCTATATTCATGCAATTCTTGGCTATATGACTGAGTGCAGTACATGTCTAACATCTTACTGTTGTATCTCTTTTTCTCAAGTGATGCCTTGAGCAGTCTTTGCCAATGTGTTCATATTCTCCACAATAGTGACATCTGAACCAAGTATTGTAATCCCATCCAAATATTGTCTTAACAAGTTGTTTAGCTGGATTGAATGATTTTGATATGCATTGGAATGCCTTATGATCATGCTTCTTGCATTTGTGACATTTACCTTCAAATTTTGGTTCTTCCTTGCATTCATTAGCTTTGTGACCATGCTAATTGTAGTTGTAGCATTTTTCATTGAATTTTTTTTTTCCAAATTACTCCAACATTTGTTTGATTTATGACCTAACTTACAACAGTGATTGCAATGAGGTTTTTGATTCTTTTGAGCACCTTGTTTGGAAGATTCACCTTCTTCATTATATCCAAGTCCTACTTTACCCTTTTGTCTATGAATATTTTGCTCATTTTTTTGATTTAATTGATTCATATCTTCTTGAGACTTCATCATTCTCTCATTGATTTTCTTTTTAGCATTTAGGTCATTTTCCAAACTTTCACTGATTTGTCTTTCAATGATTATATCAATCCTTAGGCTTCCATTTTCAGATCTTAGATTCATGATTTCTTCATTTGCATTGGATAGTTGATTGATAAGACTTTGATTTGCATTGATCCTTTCATTTATCTCATTTTCCAATTTGTTTCTTTGTTCCAAAATTTCACATAACCTTGCTGACTACATTTCTTGTTCTCTTCTTAGCATTCTTACTTCTTCCTAAAGAGAGCCATTCTTTGCTAGGAGTTCCTTGATTGCCTCATCAGCTTTATTTGAGCTATTTGATGGTAAAAGGCCTTCAATATTTTCTTCAACATACTAATGGTCATTCATTTGTTTTGCAAGTTTCTTCCTTCTCTTCAGGGATTGAAAAAGATGCTCCTTTGCTTCTTTGAGTTGAGCCATGGCCATTTCCAGATCTAGCTTTTCATTTTCAATTGCTTTTTCAATTCTAAATATCTCCATTTGTCCTTTAGATCTTTGGTCAAGCTACCAAACTTTATCTTGAGAACCACAATGCAATGATACCAATTGTTGGAAATAATCAAGACTAGCTAGGTTATTGAGAGGGGAGGGGTGAATCAGTAACCTCAAAAACTTTAAATCAATTCAGTAGTTAATCCATTCATCATTCATTCATCTAATCTATTGTATGCATGAGAAAGATAAACATTTATAAAAAATGAACACAAAATTTATGTGACCCAGAAACCTTCCAAATAGAAAGTAAAACTGGGGTGGGGATGATACCCAAAAAACTTTGGTACTGTAGTATGAAGTTAGCATGTTAGGGATTTTATTGATCACTTCTAATGATTTTATTTACAAACATACAATGAAGTATGCACTTTGTTAAGAGATTTATACAGAGACTGTTAAGTCTACCCTGTTAAAGGATTTACAAAACTGATTCACCTATTAGGATGAAATACTAGATCTACTTACAACTTTATTTCTAATTACATCCTTGAAGTATAGATCACCTCTTATGACTAATGAATGTTTACTGCTCCTTGTAGACCTTACTAAATACTCTGCTCTACTACTGATTTGCATTTATTATTCTCAAAGCATTACATGTCAATTCCTTGATACATACATTCATATATTTTTTACATTGAAAATGATATAATACATTACATATATACCATTCCAATAATTACAATTGCAAGGTCGGCCAAAACACAAGCAAACAAAATATTACTGAGTTAGCCAAACAGTAGAAAACTCAGGTTCTTCAAGTTGACTTGGTGACTTTCTGATACTCAACATCCACTGCATTACTCAGCATCATCATGCAATCGATAGAAGTAGAAGCTCAGTCCATATTAATCACACAACATATCTTGGAACTCAATAACCATTAGAGACTCGGTAGATATAGTGTGACTCAGTAAAAATTGAATCCTTCGTTTACCTTGCTTTTACTTGGTAAACACTACACTTCCATCACTCAGTAAACACTAGCTTCCATCACTCAAATTGATGACTCAGTCGACACTATGAAGCTCGATGATCACTATAGGCTCATTAGATACTGCTGGACTACACACTCACTCGGTAGCTTTAGGAATGCTTGATGTGAACTGCTGGACTGCACACTTACTCAGTAGCTTCAAGAATGCTCGGTGTGAGCTGCTTAAGTGATGAACCTACAAGATAACCACTAAATGCTCAGTATACACTATAGACTGAGTGATTAGTTCGATAATCATTCAAATTTGTTGTCACTAATGATAAATACAATATGATGCCAATAAAGGAATAGTTCAAAACCACTTTCACAAGTCCATGTGGAACATATGTGTATGTTAGAATGCCTTTTTGCCTAAACAATGCAAGAGCTACATTCCAAAGAGCCAGAGATGTTGCCTTTGCTAATTATTTAGATAAATTTATGGTTGCATACCAAGATGATTTGATAGCCTATTCCAAGAAAGCTAAAGATCATTGCAAACATTCGGAAAAGACATTTTTGAAAGATTTGGAGTATGGAGTTTTGTTGAACCCAAGAAAATGTACCTTTTAAGTTATAGAGGGGACATTTCTCAGCCATATAGTATCTAATGATGGTGTTAAAATTTATCCAAAAAGGGTGAAAGCCAGAGATAAAGTCCCTAAGACAAATGGTGTCAAAGCTATTCAATCATTCTTTGGCAAAGTGAAATTTTTAAGAAGGTTTGTCACCAATTTTGCTAAGATAAGCATAACCAAATCTAAGATGCTTAAGGAAGGGGTAGTGATCAATAGGAAAGGTGAACCATTAGTAATTTTCAAGGAAAAAAAGATATAATAAGGAATAACCCCAGTTCTTAGAACACCTAGCTATGCAGAATCAATATAGATCTTTTCTTTTTGCATTTTCTGACACCATTGCAACAATTTTACTCTAGAGGAATGAAGGTGGTTTTAAGTAGCCAATTTTATTTCTTAGCAAATCACTCCAACCTCAAAAAGCTAAAGTATGATATCAATGAAAAATAAGAATATTCTCTTGTGAAGGATATTAAAGCTTTGAGGTGTTACTTGGTAGGTGCTAATGTCATAGCATTTGTTCCTAGTTCTACTATAAAGGATATATTTTCCCAAAAAGAAGTCTCTGGTAGGAGGTGCAAATGGATAAACAGAATCCAAGAATTTAACATGGATTCGCTAAGCTAGTGGCTAAGTTGATGGCTCAATCTTACTTGGATGCCAATTAGACAAATCTTGTTGATGAAGATCATTGGCAATATACATGTGATATGGATAATTGGGAGTGGTACAAAAATGTTATTTATTATTTTTAATATATGGAAGCTTCACCTAATTTGAATGATAGTGAAAGGAGATATTTGGAGTTGTAGACAATCAGATATAGTATTATTAGATGGAGCCTTTGGTTGAGAAATTTCAAGGAATACTATGGAAATGCATTGATCATGAAGAATGAGTAAAAATATTCATTGAAATGCATTTAAGAGTTTGTGGTGGTCATTATATGGAAACAACTACTACCAATAAGGTGATGAGAGATGGCTTTTGGTGGCCAAGTTTATCCAAGGGTGCTCATATTCTAGTCAGGAAATGTGATCCTTGTCAAAGGTTTTTTGGTGTGCTAAAGTTTTCTAGAAATGCCCCTTTAAAGTTAGTAGAAGTTAAAGTACCATTCTTGTAGTTCAGAATGGATTTCATATGGGAAATAGAAAATACATCAATTACTAGTTGTTCATGGATTATTGTATCCATCGACTACTTCAAAAAATTGGTAAACGCCATTCCTATTCGAAAGGCCATTAGAAAAGTGGTGAATAATTTCCTATTGAATAACATAATAACTAGGTTTGGATGTCTAGAAAGAATTTTGATTGATAATGCCATGTGTTGTAGATCAAAAGAGTTTATAAAATTTTGTGACAAGTATGGCATCACCAAGTCAACATGATCTCCATGTCATCCACAAGAAAATGGATAAGGTAAATCTACTAATAAATTTTTGTTGAATATTATCAAGAGAGCATTACATGATAACAAAAAAGCATGAGATTTCAAGCTACATCTGGAAGTTTGGGTTTGATAGTGTAATAGTTAAGAAAGAAATAGGTGTTTCACTTTTTGATTTGGTGTATGGAATTCAAGAAAGTATGCCTTAGACCAACTTGATTGATCTATACAATTACATCCAGATGTATGATGAGGATATCGTAGATGACATGAAAGAAAGGATAGATGAATTGGTTGAATTTAGTGAGATTAGGAAGGATACTTCTACCAAGAATGCTACACATGTATGGCCAAAGGGAAGTTGCAAGAAATTTTGAACCTAAATATATGATCTTGATGTGGAATGCTAGAATGGAAGACAAGGGTATAAATAGAAAGTTTGATCCTATTTGGTTAGGCCCATATCCGATTCATGAGAAATTGGGAAATGATCCTTATCTTGTCAAAGACTTATTAGGAAATATTTTGGAATTGTTAGTTCATGGACAATTCCTAAACAAGTACTTATGTTGAAGGTACTTATTTTTCCATAAAAAATAGTCTAGATTCTTGTACATTTACAATTCTTTGTATTTTTTTATTTCTTTGTATATATGTCATGTTTTTCCTATTGTGTGTAGTTCTCCAAAAAAAATTTGATTGTTCCAAGTATTTGTTCTACTTAACCAAGATATTTTGAATCCTTATATGGGTGCTAACTATGCATTATCCCTAGACAGAGCCACTATTCCACTATCTTTTTGCCTTATTAAAAATGCTAATAACTTACTGTGAAAATCTAGTTTTACATGTGAGATTAGGGTTACAAGTTTCTTGTTGCAAATTTTTCCCTAGAAAAACCCTAGTTTCATATCCTCGTGCATTTTTTATATTTGAAACCCTACTTGTTTTAAATAATGCTTCATGCTCTTAAAAGAATTTTACAACTTTAATGTGTGACCTTGCAATGAAAGGTTATCTCTCTATCACTACATTGTTAAGCCTTTAACCCTTTTATGTTCCATGGTGTGACTCGGTCAAATGCTCATTTTTCACTTGGTCTCCACAAATTATTTCAAATTGTTAATTTAGATAGCGAAGACGTGATGTGGTTAAGTCACAAGTTTTTGTAGCTTCACACAATTAAGTATGAAGTTTGATTTGTCAAGTGGTGAAGATGCAAAAGGACACTAACACCAAGTAGCTACCTTAAAGGTAGTTTGAAGATAAGACATGTGGAAGCATTTGAGTATGGCATGGTCATATGATGACATAAATATTTGAACAATGATGATGTGGCTGAGGTTAAGGAAGTTGTTTGTAGCTTAAAAAGTTAAAATTTAAAATAGTTAGAATGATGAAGTAACTAGGCGATCAACTTTAATCGCACAATCACATGGATAAGGTTATGGTTAAATAAGAATATTGTGATGACTTAAAATAGTCAATAAATATAAAAATAATATTTAGTCTATCAGTCACAAGATTCAAGTTGTAATAAAAAATAGAAGCCATGATAATGAAAAACAATCAAGGTGTATGAATATGATGCTTGGTCATTCAATCATGATCTTAAAATGATAATGAAGTACATAAGTTGTGAATTGATGAACAGGTTAAAATCTTGTGCAAAATTCTTTGATCACACGGTCATGCAATTAAAGAATGTCATTTAGTTAATAGTTTCAAATTGGGAAAGTAGTTTGAGATCTTGTAAAAAAAAATTGATCATGTGGTTTCACAATTAAGGTTTTGAGATGAAATAAAAGATGCAAAGTAGTTATGTCTCAAATTTGAGGTGTATCACATGTTGCAAGCTTTAAATGTTAAATTCAAAATCAAGCTTCGATGGTGTGACTAAAGTTGTTTGCAACTTCATAAGTCATAAAATGTAGTTAATAAAATTCAATGCAATCATGTGACATGATGAAGAGATATAAAGGATTATGTGACTTCTTAGTTGCACGGTTATGAGCACAAGGTAAAACATAGACTATGAACCATCAATCAAATATGATAGCAGTGTTTACTTAGTTGCATAGTTAAAGGCCTAAATTTGAAAAAAACTTGTGAATCAAAGACAAGGTAATTTTAGAAGTTTTTGCTCTTTTACAAGGCTTAAAGGTCAAGCATGAAGATAAAAAGTGATTTTGTGATCAAGGATTTCACACAATTGTAGGAAGAAATAAAAATTGGAAAATAAGCCTCACGAAGCCCCAAACAACTCATAGTACCTAGTGTTTGTATTTTCGTTACATGAGACTTCTTAACCTCATAATTTCCAAAAAGAGAGGTATTATCTAAAAATAAAGAAAAAGAGATTTGAACACTGGCAGTACGATCTTCATAAAGCCAGATTGTAAGGTTTTTCTGAGATTTTTAAAATTTTCATGCATGGTGACTTAAAGATGCCATTAATGTTATTCCTAGACTCAAATATTATTAAAGGGTGATGTAAAATAATATTACTTAGAACAATCACAAATTTTGAAAGAAAAGAAGAATTGAGGATAAATTTATTCAAGAGAATTAAGTTTCAAAATGGTGATCAAAGTTTCTCAATTTGGAAAAATGGTATAGGGAGAGAGCAAGTTGTTAGGATAGGTGAATGTATAGGAAGCTACTCAAGGTATTGAGAAAGCTAAAATAAATCTAGCCTCTATGCTGAAGAATGGGTTTACTTTCTACCAAGGTCCTCAAATACACAATTAGTTAATTCACATCTTTTCAAAGTTGTATACATTTTTTGCAAAGATGAAACTATGCTAGAAACTAATAGCAATGAGTTATTTTGGTACTTCTACAATAATAGGTTCAATGACCCACCTATTTCAAATTCCAAGACCAGAAACCTAGCAAAGCTAATTACAGTAGAGGTGATTGTTGATGTAGATTTGATGAAGGCCTTGATAAACATGTACAATCCTCTCATCCATGGCTTCCATAGAAAGGATAGGAGTGTCTTTTGGAAATAGGACAGAGACACATTTAAAAAAGTCTTCGACCTTGAAGGACCAATGAAAAGTATCACTAAGCAAGAGAAAATGGATGAGACCTTCAAGAACTAGAAATTTTTTTTCACTGGTAGGGTCATGAGAAGACATGTTCCTAAATTCAAAAAGGAAAAGGGAAAGCTCCCTAAAAAGGTAGGAAACTTCATGCCTTTAGAATTCTTTAGTAGATATTTTTAGGATACTATTTTTAGAGTGGATAAAGTGATAGGATTGGATGGCACCATGAATGCTCTTAGAAAGGTATATTGTTGGATATAATTCATTAATTGTGTATTGTCTTTGATGTTACATAAATGTCATATCATTATCAATCAATATATGTTGAGCTCACTTGGGTAGTGAAGACAGTTCTCTATGTCTACCAAGAATTCCTATGGTTGCCTAGTTTAGAAGACAGTGTCTACTGAGTTCACTCAGGCATTGAAGGAAAGACTGCAAAATATGAGTGTTAACCAAGCTCATTTAGTCAATGATGGAAAGTTCGATGGAACAAGTGCTAATTGAGCTCACTCGAGTTGCAAAAGGATTTTTGCAAGTTTGCAATGTTAACCAAGCTTCTATTGGTTAACACAGGAAATCACTCCTGAGTTAGTTTCTAATGAGCTAGGTTGGCTAACAAAAGATTTTTTTACTTTGGCATCTTAAGCTTAATTGATTTATCTATTGATTCTAGCCAACTAAGGTGATGATATTAAATATTCTAAGTTGTATTTGAGACAACTTGAAAATATGAAAGATATACGTATAAGGTGAAGTTGTGGTTTCAAATTATGGAAGTACAAGTATGAAGATGTTATTAAACATTTAATGATGAGAAGAGGAAGTAAATTTAATGGATAAGTAGAATATCCTTTTGGAGTAGAAAAGCTATATTCCATCAAGAAGGATCAAGTACAAGATAGAATAGAGATCTATAATTAGCAATTTAGTTGTATTCAAATTAGGTCATCTCATTATTATTCTATAACCATTGTAGCAGTGATCTAAATCTCTTAACAAAGTTAGCTTAATAACTATTTGCAAATCATCTAACAAGGTGTCAATTCTATTGAATTGTCTCAAGTCCTCTAACAAGACCACTCATAACAAGGTGATTAAATCGTTTAATAGGGTCACACCTAATAGTGTGTATTGTGACCTTTAATAGGGTTGGCTCCTAACATGGATCACTTCAAAAGAGTGAAAATAGAAACTAGTTGCAATTGGTGATTTTTACCAAACTGGGTTTCCACATTAAATCTCGGTCTCAAATGTGTTCATGCTATTTTATTTTTGCAACTAGGTTAAAGAAATGGTAATAACAAATAACATCTAAAGTTTATATGTTAAGAATTTACTAAGAACTTTCAATAATTACGAAGTTACAACATTTTGTGTGTGTTTACTGAGCTTGAGTAGTATTTAGTTTTCAGTTTGTATTTTTGTACTAACATCTAAGGGATCTAGAATTTATTTTAGTAGTAACGAATTCACACCTCCCCTCTTATTAGTCCTCTTATATTTCTAACAATTGGTATTAGAGCATTTGGTTCTTGCAGAGAAGGTTTCAAGGACCTAACCTAAAGATTAGGATGTCTTACACAAGAAAGATTTCCAAGCTGAACAGAGACAATTTTGTAGCATGGCAAGGACTTATGAGGTTAGACTTGGCTACCATCAGTGACTCAAGATGAAAATGTCTTGATACTGAATAAAAGACTCCCACTGGAACATTATCTATTGAAGATATTGCTAAAAAGAAGAATCATAACATTATTATGATTGATATTGCATATGCTCTTAGTTATGTTGAATTTGATGAAGTCAAAGATTGAAAGAAAGCTCATGAGATGTAGATCAAACTAAAAGACATATATAGAGGAAATGAAAATGTAAGAAGAGATAAGGCTTAAAGTATTAAAGGTTATTTTGATCAAATGAAAATGAGAGAGGATGAGGAAATTGCTAAATATGTGGAAAGGATCAAAGCAAGTGTTAGTGCAATCAAAGCATCTAGAGGAGACATTGAAGAGGAAATAATTGTAAGCAAGGTACTTAGAAATATTCTTCCTATTTATGTAATTAGAGTTTCTTCTATTCAAGAGATGATATGTGATTCAAATAATAAAATATCTTTGGACACTATAGTTGGAAGATTGACAGGTTTTGAGTTAGATAACTTTGATAACTATGTTCCTAGTTCAAAGGTTAATGAGTCTGCTTTTAAAGCTAAACTCTCACTCAAAGAAAAGGTTAAGAAATATAACTCTAGTAAATTAGGAAGTGAAGAAGAAAAATCAAAAGAAATTTTAGATAGTAATCTTGAAGTTTTTAAAGCCCTACTTGTAAGGAAGTATTCCAAAGGTAGAGGAAAGTACAAAAGTAAAGTTTCTTTGATCTACTTTTCCTATGAAGTTGGTCACATTGCTGCAAGGTGTCCAAATAAAGAAATCAAGGATGAAAAGAAAGGAAATAAGCACAAAGACAAGAAGGATTCCAATAACTATAAGAACTACAAGGACAAAGGTAAGAAATCTTGTTTTCTAGCTAAAGATTTTGATAACAATGAAGATAAAATGGTGTACATTATTGTAAAGGATGAATTTGATGATGAAGTAGATAAGATGGCACATATCTCTCATGTTAGAAAAAATGATATATGCATTATTGACAGTGTCTTCTCACGTCATATGACTAGAGACAAAAAACAATTTGAGCATATGGAATATTATGATGGAGGTAGTCTAAGATTTGGAAACAATGAACCCTGTAACATGAAAGGAAAAGGATGTATTTCATTGACTAAAGAACTTGTATGTGACAATGCTTATTGGGTTGAAGGACTAAAGCATAAACTATTGAGTGTGTCAAAATTGAATAATATTGGATTCAAGGTAGAATTCATGAATGGATAGGCCAAACTACTAGATTTAAAAGGGAATTTGGTTGAATCTAACAAGAAAACAAAAGGTAATCTATCTTATCTTGATCTCAGTGATTGTTCATATTTTATTGCTCAAGTAGAAGAAAATTGGTTATGTAACAAAAGGCTATGAAATGTAAGCTTTGATAATCTAGTTAAGATAAGTAAACATAAAAGAGTATGAGGCATTCCTAGTTTGAAGAAGCATGATATGGGTTTATGAAAGAATTGCCAAATTAGAAAGATCGAAAAGACTAGTTTAAAAAAAAAGTCTTCAAAATTGTCATAAAAACCTATGTGAACCTATTGGAGTGGAGAATTATAGTGGAGAAATTTTTTTCATTCTCTTTGTTGATGACTATTCTAGAATGATGATTGTAATGTATCTAAAAGAAAAATCAGAAGTATTTCAGAAGTTCAAGTGGTATCTGGCAAGAGTAGAAAAAGAAATTGGAAAAAGGTTGAAATGCTTAAGATTAGATAGAGGTGGTGAATTTATCTCCAATAAATTCAATAATTTCTACACTGAAAGAGGAATTAAAATATAGGTATCAACCCCTGGCACACCATAGCAAAATGATATAGCTAAAAGAAGAAATAGATCTATCATGGATTGTGCAATAACCCTAATGATTGAAAAGAGTGTTTCTCTCAAATACTGGAAGGAAGCTATCAGCACTGTAGTTCATAACTTAAATAGAGTACAATTGAAGAAAGACTTAAACAAAACTCCTTATCAACTATGGTATGGCTAAAAACTAATGTAAGTTACTTGAAAGTATTTGGCAGCAAATGTTATATCTTAAAAGAGTCTAGAAAAGGAAAATTTGATGTAAAAGGTGATAAAGGCATATTTCTAGAATACTCCTATAGAAATAAAGCATACAAATGTTTGAATTTTTCTACTCATAAAATAATAGAAAGTGCACATGGTAGAATTGACAAGTTTGGAAAAAAGAGTGAAGAAGAAAGCAACAAGGAGCTAGAGGATTATATAACATTTTTTTACTATGAACCTAATATCCTACCAAATCTATCTTAAAGAAAAGAAGCTTCATCTCCTAAGTCCCCAAAATCTCCAATAGTTATCAATTTGTAGACAATGCAACCCAAATTATAGTATGGAGGAATCGAATCACAATTAGAGGCTACCAAGCTAGTTCAAATTAAATATGATGGACTTGAGTCACAAACAAAAGGAACCGAGCTTAAAACTAAAGTTCACAATGAAGATAGTGGAACTCATTCAAATCCCAAAGAGCCTATGTTAGCAAGATATATCAAAAGGCATCATGCACTTGATCATATCATTGGAGACAAATCTGATGGAACTATGACAAGAAGAAAATTAAAAGGTACATGTTGACTTGCTAAATTTGAACCTAGAAGTGTTAAAGATGCTCTAAATAATGAAAGTTGGATTGAAGTAATAAATGAAGAGATAGAACATATAGTAAAGAACAAAACTTGGACTCTTGTTCCTAGACCCAAGGATAAAAATGTAATTGATACAAAGTGGGTATTCGAAAATAAGCTAAATAAAGATGGAAAAGTTTCAAGAAATAAAGAATGACTAGTGTATAAAGGATATTATCAAGAAGAATGTATTGATTATGGTGAGACTTTTTCTCCTATGGATAGACTAGAAGGTGTTAGAACTTTATTAGCATATGCAACACAAAATATTTGAAGTGTATCAAATGGATGATAAATTTGCATTCTTGATGAGGAAGTCTACATTGAACAACTAGAAGATTTTCTATATCCTAGAAAAAGAGACATGGTTTTCAAGTTACATAAAGCATTATATGGTCTCAAGCAAGCTCCCAATGCTTAGTATGAAAGACTTCATGATTACTTGGTACAGATTGGTTTTCAAAGGCTAAATGATAATAGTAGTCTATATATCAAGGAACGACCAGACAACAAGATTTTGTTAACAAAAATATTTGTTGGTGATACTCTATTTATAGGAAATGATGACTTATGAAAAGAATTTTTTGAATAAATGAGTAAATAATTAGAGATGTTCATGTTTGGTGAGATAAAATTCTTTGTTGGGTTACAGACATAGTAGAACAAAAATGGTACCTACATCACTCAATCTAAGTATATCAAGGAGATAGTAAAGAATTTTGGAATGGAAGATTCAAGACCAGTTGAAACCTCTATGTCTACTGGACATAATATTTCCAAGAATGATGATTCCAAAGAAGTAGATTAGACCACATATAGATCATTGATTGGAAAATTGTAGTATGTAGTACATACAAGGCTTGGTATTGCTCTAGCAGTCGGAATAGTGGCAAGATTCTTAAAAAATCCTAAAGAAAATCACATGATGGCAATTAAAAGAATCATGAGATATCTAAAAGGTACTAAAGACTATGGCTTATGTTATAAACTTGGAGGCAATTTGGACTTGAATGTATTTACTGATGTTAATTGGGTAGCAAGTATTGATGAAAAAAAGAACTAGTGCTGGAGCATTCTTTCTTGGTAAAATACTAGTGTCTTGGACAAACAAGAAGCAAAATTGTACATCTCAATCCATAGTAGAGGCAGAATATGTTGCATAAGTAGTTAATTATTCTAACATTGTTTGGTTCAAACAATTGTTGGAAGGAATGAAGATAGAGATCAAGAATCTAATAGTCATATATTGTGATAACACCAGTGCAATTAATATATCAAAGAATCTAGTGATGCATACCAAAACTAGGCACATTGCTATAATATATCACTTCTTAATAAATTTTGTGCAAGATAAAGAAGTTAAATTGGAATATGTTAGTTCAAAAGAACATATTGCAAACATATTCACCAAGCCATTACCTCAGGCGTTCCCCTATCTGAAGTTCACTAAATAAAGTTTAGTGAAGCATCAACAAGACCTAAGTTGAAGATCAATTAGCTGATGTAGAATTGACAAGGGCATATTGCAAATGAATTAGTACTTAAGGTACATTGATATTAATAGAGTTTTTTTCTTTGGCATGTGTTGTTAAATAGGGAGAATTTTACTATCAAATCTCTAAGAAATTTTTGGAAAAAGAATAAAGTAAGGAACTAAAAGAGGGAGAAGTTTACTATCATTCCAAAGAAGGAGAATTATTTTGTAAGAGGGAGAAATTTTTATGAATGAACTTGGTAGTAGTTGTTGTAGAAAAAGGAAGAATCTAGTAAAAGGAAGAGCTCATACTGACAGAGGGAGTTCTCAAGAACAAATCTAAAATTTCATTGTGTTATGACATGTTGTGTTGCCATCAATTCCAAAGAGGGAGATTGTTTTATACAATTGATTAATTGTGCATTATCTTTGATGTTACACAAATGTCATATCATTATCAGTTTGTATATGCCAAGCTCACTCAAGTAGTGAAGATAGTTTTTTATGTCTAATGAGCATTCCTATGGTTGCCTAGTTTAGAAGGTAGTGTCTAATGAGTTCACTTAAGCATCAAAGGAAATACTGGAGAAGATGAGTGTTAAGTGAGTTCATTCACTCAATGAAGGAAATTTTGATGGAACCAATGCTAATTGAGCTCAAGTAGTTTCCAAAGAATTTTTGTGAGTTTGCAGTGTTAACCAAGCTTCTGTTGGTTAATACAAGAAATCAATTTTGAGTTAGTTTCTACCGACTAGGGACAACAAACGATGGATTTTCTTATTTTGGAATACTAAGCATAATTTATTTATCTATTGATTCTAGGTGACTGAGGTGATGAATATTAACTATTCTAAGTTGTATTTGAGCCAACTTGACAATATGAAATATATAAGTGGGTAAAAGCATAGATCTATGTCACCGTTTGTGATACAAAAATCTGTTTTGGTCAAATCTCATTTCTCTATCAAAACTCAATTTTTAAAAAAAACTAAAAATAACCTTTTATAGATTTTAGATTCAATATCATCATTATATAAATTTTTGAGTGTTTTGATTAGTTATAATATGTTATAATCTCAAATTATTATAAGTCGATATTTCAACATTTCAGAAGATGCTCTCTCAAAAAATGATAAAAAATAGTTAATCATTTCAAAAAAATAAAAAATATATATTTATCACTAGAGGAGAGAATCCTCTTCATGAATATGTAATTTATTTTCAAGAAGGTATAGATTTGATAGGGAAGTTTTGACGGGAGGAAAAAACTGTTGGATTCTGACAAGGTTGAACTTGAGTACTTATAACAAAAAAAATATACATCAAAAATAATTATTTCTTTTTTTGTGCACTAGCTATACATGTCATCTATAAATTATTTTTAAATTAGAACAAAAAAAGGTGATTTGCACATACTTGTTTGACGGGAACTACATCTTATATTTTTTACAGTTAAAAAAGGGACTTCAAAATAAAATAAAATGAATAAATTCTTAGTCAAAAAAATTATAAAAATTATAGGCATAAAATTCATACAATTCTACACATTTCATTAGTTTACATCATCTTCATATTTTAAATAAAAATACCTTTTTTTTTATCATTAATGTTGAACTATCACATTCTGATATCACATTTCTTCATAAAAGGTGACACAGGTTTGTGCTTTTAACCAAGTATAAGGTCAAGTTGTGGTTTTAAAGTATGGAAGTAAATATATGAAGATGTTATTAAAGATTTAATGATGAGAAGAGGAAGAAAATTTGAAGGATAAGAAGAATATCTTTGTAGAGTAGAAAAGCTATATTCAATCGAGAAGGATCGTGTACAAACCAGAACAAAGATCTGTAATCAAAAATTTAGTTTCATTCAAATCAATTCATCTCATTGTTACTCTCCAACCATTGTAGGAGTGATCTAAATCTCTTAATAGAGTTGGCTTAATAGCTATTTGCAAATCCTCTAACAAGGTGGCAATTCTATTGAATTGTCTCAAGACCTCTAACAAGGCCACTCCTAATAGGGTGATTAAATCCTTTAATATGGTCACACATAATAGTGTGTATTGTAACCTTTAATAGGGTTGGCTCCTAAAAAGGCTCACTTCAGAAGAGCAAAAACAATAACTAGTTGCAATTGGTGGTTTTTCCTAAATTGGGTTTCCATGTTAAATCCTGGTGTCAAATGTGTTTATGTTATTTTATTTTATATGTTTGCAAGTAAGTTAAAGAAATGGTAATCATAGATAAAATCTAAATTTTATATGTTAAGGAATTATTGAGCACTTTCACTAATTACCAAGTTATAGCATTTTATGTGTGTTTATTGAGCTTCAACAGTTTTCAATTTTTAGTTTTTATTTTTGTACTAACGTAGATAAGGGATCTAGGATTTATTTTAGTAGTAAATAATTCACCCCTCCCCTCTTAGTTACTCCTCTTATATTTCCAACATATATATCATGGCCTAGGACATTTAGGATTTGCACCATAGTATAGGGCATGATTTTATGACTCGGATAATAAATGTTATGGACAATGAAATCATAGTTGCACAAAGTGGAGAAATGGGGAATTTCAAATTCCACCATTATTCATTGCTGATGCATATAATCCTCCACACAAATATAGGATACATTAGTCCTAATTTCATTGAGGGAATAGAGGAGAATGGAGAAAACTTTCCACTACAACTATGGATTGGATTATTGAAAAGGTTCTATCCTTATTCCAATGTTGTGGCTTTCTATAATGATTTTGTTTTTTCAATTTTGAATATGTTTGATGGTATAACAAAGAGTGTCCCTAGGGCTGTTAGAATGTTAATTAGACCATCTGCATGCACTAATGGGATATAGGAGATTAGGACATGATAGGGAAATTCTTTTTTATTTTGAGAATTTTGTTATCATAAGGGTTTATGGATTCCCTTAGCCCCTTCATGTTTTTCCTAGGCACATTCCAGAGAGAATGAGGATTATATAATTATTTTGGAAACTAATAATGATGAATCAAGAATATCTAGGACCTACAATAAAAAAAGGTTCCTTTGTATGTAGAAATGTCAAGCTGGTGGATTTTCTTATAAGAAAGGATGCTTCTAAAGAGTTAGATAAATTCATGAGAGAATCTATACTACCAACAGCTCCTACCAGAACTTATGACCCCAATGACCTTGTTAGGCATGGCTTTAGGGAAATAAAAAAGTTCATCTTTCCCAATAGAAAGCCTTATTGGGAGGAAAATGTGATCATGAATAGCATAGAAATAGAGGAATGAAGAGATAGGATTCTTAAATTGAGAGATCTCATGAGAGTTCAAGAGGAAATGAAAAGAATAGATCCTTCCTTCAAAGGCTTCTATCATGAGGAGAGGTATCCTCATAGATTTAACAAGTGCATCAGAAATTTTGAAAGAATAATGTCTCAAGTGCCTCTAGAGATCATAGATAGAATAGAGCCAAATGTTCCTGAGTATGATGATATCATTGCAATTGATGATGAAAAAGGATCAACCAAAAAGCTCTACCTGGGCCCAAGGAGGTAGTAAAATGAAGAAGGTGATAGAAATCCCATAAAGTGAGGGAGAAAGCACTAAAAATCATGCCAAGGGGAACTAAATATTTTTATGATGTCATACATAACTTCCTAATAAGGCAAGTTAGTCAAAATGAATGAATCCCCAATAAGATTAATCTTGAGGCAAGGATGATAGATGAAAGAATAAATGAAGCTCAAGAGTTTATGAAGGATGATGACTTCATATATTCTAAGGAGTTCAAATCCTTTTTGTTTATAATTGAACAAAATGAAATCACTCTATAGGCATAGCTAAGAGACTCACAAGAGAAAGTTATAAAACTAGTGCAAAAATGGCAAGAATATGATCCAAATAATGAGACTCTCATTGTTGATGAAGCTAGAGAGATGGTAAAGAGAAGTGGAATGTTTGTTTTTCCTGGATGGCATCTCAACTCATCTTTTATGTTAGATCATATAAGAAGAAAAAGTAAATATGTCTCATTTGAGGAGACAAACATTGCTAATGAATTACAGGGGTCTGGGTTTAATATTGATACAAGGACAATGTTGATCTAGAGCTCGGCCCCTTAATATAATAAGTGAACACTATTGGAAATCAGAGACTCTCCCCAAGGAAATGCAATATTTTAGAATGTTGCTAGTACATCAAGTGACTAGATTTACAATATGATGAACATTATTTTAGTCATGGGAAAGAGGGAAATGGATACAGTGGAAGAACATTTATTTCAAACTTACAACATCCTCATTAAAACAAGAAAAAAGTATGAGGAAGACATGAAAAAGACATATGTGCTAGAGAAAAATATGGTTACCCTTAAAAATGAGGTAAGAACATTGAGGATTGTAACTAGACCTATAAAAGAGATAAAAGATCAAGACACCTAAACAAATGTGGATGCATCAAATATGGGTATGGATCAAGAAATGGAGGTGGATGAGCAAGAAGCAAGAATATAAATAGAAGTTATGACACTTGAGAGTATCCTCTCTCACAAAATAAATATGCTTAAATAGTCTTCCCAAAATCTCTATAACAATCCCATTGCATTGTAAGGAGCAGAGTATCAGTGAGGTCTTATCCATTATTTCTACACAATTTACTAAGTGGGACCCCTACATTCCATTCTTTGATAGTGTAAGAATTTTCCTAAGGGCAAAATTCACCTCGCAACTAAGAACTCAAACAAAAGCACATAGTAGACCAAAGGGAGAGAGAGTATAATTAGAACAAAAATGTATTCAATATGCCATTATTAAGAGTATACTAGGAGTGTCTGTATATAAAGTCCTCTCAAGAAGCACCTACAATGTCTCTAGAAACAACCAGAAGATAAGACAACTAAGCACCTTATCCAACATTCTAGATGAATGGATAAGAATGAAAAAGTGTCATATGTGTGTAGAAGATTCATGTGTTGTAGACAACATGTGCTTAAAAGAGGTGCGAACCCCCTATGATGTCATCATGACAACACACAAGAGTGTACAAACTCCTAAGTGTCTCACAAATAAATAATGCATTAACCTAAGTAAACTTAAGTAAGTGTAATAAGTAAATACTTATTTACACCAACACACCCCCCCCCCCTTAAGTGAAACTTAGGGGAATGCACTTAAACTTACGAACTAGGATGAAGATGCATAATGGGTCCTGGCTACTAGGCCATATTAGGTACCCATGTACATAATAAAAATGCAAATCTCTCATAAAGTAGGGAAAGAGGGAAAACCTCATGGGAAAAACCCTCCCCCAAAAAGAGAGATGTAAGAGGATGCATGGATGGATGGAGTAATCAAGACCCCCCATTATGACATACATCCAGTATATACATAAGAGAATAAGAGAAGGAAGAGAGACAGAATAGGGTCCCCCCCCCAAGGAAGAATACCAACAAGTGAGAGCTGCTCCGATGAAGAAGCTGGTCCAAGAATTCAGAAAGGTGTTCCTTCCCTTAGGAAGAAACAAAGGAAAAGGTACAATCTTGAAGATGTGTGCTAGCCCTAAAACTTTCTCAAGTATCCCTATACTGATGTCGATGTTCACTGCTTCCAACTATGATGAAAAGAATGAATGTGAATCTGTCAAGGATGTTTGTTGAACCTATTCCACTAAACCATCTATCTCCTCTACTAACAAAGAGACCTCCACTAATTTTTGTTCATAAGGATCCACAATCACACCAACCTACAAAGATTTATCATGTAGAGAATGGACATGTGGGTCAGAGCGAGCCCTTGCAACAACTGTAGAAGGATCACCTTCATCAATGAGAAGATGTAAGTCCTCAAGTCTATCTCCCAAGTCAACTAAAGCTAGAGCTGGAAGATGAGATGTACCATGTTGTGTTGGACCTTTCAGTGTGGAAATATAAGCATGTGGACTGGACTGATGTGACCTCTCACTACAACTATCGATAGAACCCTATGTATCTGAACCTATTGAAGCACTATCGATGGTGTTACTATCAGTTTCCACTGTGTATGATGTGTAGAGAGGAGTAGAGGATAAGTTGGGTGAAGTTTACTCAAAATGAACATACATCTCCACAAAACTATCATGTGTCTTAGGATCCATCAATCTGTAAGCCTTCACATTGTCTTCATAACCGATGAAGGTACAAGGCCTAGGTGTCAGTGCCTTGCAACTCCTAGAAGATAGGTTTGCCCATGCTAGATAGTTGAAGACTCTAAGGTGACTCACAACCAATTTTCTACCACACCATGCCTACAAAGGACTCTTGCCATCTAAGGCTAGATGAGGAGACCTGTTAAGTATGTGAGTAGCATTGCTAATGGCTTCAACTTCAAGTGTAGGATCAAGAGACTTGGCCTTTATCATGCAACTTGCCATGGTCTTGAGAGTCCTAATACTCATAGCTGCAAAATCTATCTTGTGTGGACTAAATGTTGGTGAGTTTTGAAGATCAATCCCCTCAATTCTACAAAAGTTCTGTAGTCTTTTGTCTATATATCTGTTCTCATTGTCCACCCTTAGTACTTTGATGGCTTTCCTTGACTTGTGTTCAACATGAGTCTTTAAATCTTGAAGCTTATGAACCAATTCATTCTTATGATGAAGGAAGAAGACCCAAGTGAATCTCAAAAAGTCATCAACAAATGTGAGTATATAGCAGCCTTGGCTGACTGAAGTCACTACAAAGAGCCCTAATTATACCATGTGAACTAGTTGAAGAACAACTAGAGCTCAAGAAGACTTCCCTTTATCATACTTCTCCTTGACATTCATATCCACTAAACAAGATGAAAATTCTCCCTTAGAAAAGCTGATATTACATATACCTTTGAGCATGCATTTTGAGCAAAGTTGTTGAAGAGAGCAAAAGCCAAGGTGACCAAACTACTCATGCGATAAGTTGATTTGTTAAGTAGAGTGAGTCAACAAGGCTTGGGAAGGACTCTTAGGCACAAAGTGGGAGAAAGAATAAAGCCTCTTATCATCATTGACTTTCCCCACTACAACTAATGAATAATCTTTTAGACTTCGCACCATCACAGAATCTGGAAGGAACTCAACCTTATGACCATCTCCAAGGTAAGTGATTTGGTAAAATGATAGGAGATTGGAGCTTAGATTTGGAACATAGACAACATATTTGAATTCCCCATTTTCCATTTCCATGTGTCCTTTCCTTTCAACTTCCATCTTAGCATCATCTCCCTTGAAGATGTGTGGCACCTTTGACTACTTCAATGAAGAAAATTATTCTTTTGAAGAACCTATATGGTAAGAGGCACCTGAGTCAAGTATCCATTTTGAAGAAGAACTTTTATTTTCCATAAGTACTTGACCTTTACCCTTTGAAGAGGTTGGATTAGAATCCTTGGAAGTACCTGGCACTTGAATCTTGTTCTTCTTTAGTAGATTCTCTAACTCATCGATTCTTTTTGTCTTGCAATGATGCTCATCATTATTTTGCTTTTTACAGTATGCACAAAAAAGTTTGTCCTTCTTTTCATTACTTTCCTTCTTGGTGCAAGAAGAATTTCCTTGTTGAGAGGAGGATTTTTGTGTCTCAGATTGTGTTTTCTGCTTCCGCTGCTTCTTCTTCTTGTTGCTTTTCCCTCCTTGACTAGATTTGTGATCATCACTAGCCACCAAAGCTTTGGTCGTTGATGACTTGAGAAGTCCAAAATCCACCAAGTGAGATTGTTCAATAATCAACATGTTTGTAAATGCATCAAAGGAAGGCTTGAGGTAAGAAAATCCCATGGTCAACTTGTGAGTATTGAAACTCAAAACAAGGTTGGCAAACTTAGAAGGTAACTTCTTTAGGATATGATGAATCAACCTATCATCCTTCATGGGTTTTTCATAATATTTGAGAAGTGGCCTATACTCATTGACTTTAATGATGTAATCCTTAATTGTGTCATAATTCTTAGGATCCAAGAGAAGTAGATCATCCTCAATCTGAAATCCCTTTTCTTCATCCACTTTACCATACAACTATTCAAGTTTATCCCAAGCTTCTTTAGATTTTGAACAATTTTTAATATGCAAGAGAAGATCCCCTTATACACAACTCTTGATAATACCTAAAGCCTATCGATCTTGATTTTGCAAATCAATGAGTTCTTTAGCATCAGCAGGTTTGGTAATTGCACCATCAACATATAGACTATATCTTTTTTCCATTAATCTACTCGATGCAATATATTTCCATGTAGAATAGTTGTGTGAAGTTAAAGGAGGACATTTAAAACCCATGGTGTAGAAATGAGAAGAGCACAATAGACAAACATAAAAAACATAGTACACACCCCCCCCTTTTCACTCAATCAAAAGACCCCCCCAACCCCCCCCCCCTCCCCCCAAAAAAAAAAGAAGATGTTGTTGGCACTTTACAAGTAGTGTGTTTACAATGGGCCACTTGTCAAAATGGACAAATTGGACTTTCTAATTTTTCTTTTACAACTACCTTATGAGGCTGAAATCTATCACTTAAGCATTGTATCTTAGTTTTAGAAGAATTCTAAAAAAGAATCAAAGCTTTACAATGCCGAAAAGGGCCTAATTCTAAAAGTGTGAAATTGGTTCACACAACCCTAGAATCTAACTTTAGATTCGGAAAGTAGACAAAAAAATATGCCCTTTCAAAAAAAGTAAAACTTGAAAAAGTGATCAAATGTGCACGTACAAAGCTTCTGAGGTTGCAAAACATAGGATTATGTAGGTACAATCGCCAAAAAATGCAATTTTTGCAAAATCTATGCACCAAAACCATAAAACAAATTGAGAAAATTCTACCCAATTTTGAAAAAAATTGCACATAAATCAGAGTTTGGATGTCTAAGGTATGAGCTTGCAAAGTCAGGCTACCAAACTAAAAAGAAATATGAAGAGGGGTCTAGAATAAAAATTGCTAGTCTAAATTTGATGGCCAAATAGCTATCACTACTATTGTAAAGTGCCTAGAAATGATGGTTAGATAGGAGTCAAATTTAACCATTGGAAAAGATGATGTTAGCAAAAAATTAGTGTCCTGGGGTGACATGGCAGATGATGTGTCTATCCATACTATACAACCTAAGCATGTGTTAAAATCTATACACTGACGTGTCAAAAAGCTAGCTATCCACATGGCTGACATGGCAATGTCGGGGAGTGAGGTGTCACTGCACAGTTGGCAGGTGACATATAACTATTCAATCTTCATGGAAAAAAGAGACTGACATGTTAAATGTACATGTGTCAATGTCTTATGTGTCTGCATGGAACTAGTTGGAGGCAATTAGAAAACATTGTGTGTACACTTATGGCTGTTGTTGGAGGGTAGGAAAGAGCATTGCCAGAATGTACAGTTCCTTGTCAGATTTAATGCAAAGGATGCCAAAATCGTCAATACCTATCAGAATCTTCAATAGCCATAATTTTTAAATCACTTTGAGAAAGGAATGGTCGATGCCGAAATATCAAGGTGTGGGAGAAGGAAATTGTGAGACCTCGTCGAGAAAGGGAAAATGCCAAAACCTTTGCCAGAATCACATGAAGCTACCAGAGAAAATAGGGTTTCAAATTTTGTGGGTGCCAGAAAGTGCTTGCTAGAAATTATAAACCCTCACTAGAAATCAGTGAACTATGCTGCTAGAGAAATAAATACTATCGCCGGACAGAGGGATGTCCAAACAAGCAATGGGGTATTCAATCATTGTGTGTCGAAGTTGGAAAATGTAGGGGCCAGAAAAAGGTTTCCAAGCACCATTAAACAAAGAAGATGATGCTGGAATATGCTATAGATAGTGTGTAATCTATTCACATGGCCAGGAAGTGCATGAACTCCCTCCAAAAACTCTACTTTCAAAACCGAAAAGTGTAGGTCACACTTGAAACTGCAAAATTGACACTGGTTTTCAAATTTTTTTATCCCACATGTATGGGATGTACACTATATGTGCTTAGTAAAGTGAAATCCCCGCAACACTAGTTGCAAAGAGGTTGTCTGCGAGTGGAGGGATGCCAAATTTATTAGGGTACAAGCTTGTGAATGGTTAGCCTGCAACTTGTTTGAGCGATGTTTCCACTATTTGTTGCTAGTGTAGTTAACTTGCCCACTACTCTCTAAAACTTGGTGGATTTAATCTATAGTACAGCTCACCAAAGGGGATTTAATAAATACCCTATGAAACAATTAATTCCACCACCAAAATCATAGAGCTGAGTCAGGGTGTCACTTCCCAGTTCAAAAAAAAAATTCTCTACCTGTAGAACTAATTGAAAAAATAATTCCAAAAATAACAAAGAAACTCAGATCCGAAAATCAAATTAATTAGATCTAAAAAAGATCATACCCATACTACAAATCGAACCTTTGGGTTCTGATTTGCAAAAAAAATTTCCTGACGGTTGACTTTGGGCCAAGGTAGCTAAGTTTATAGTCAATTTTCACTGATTTAGTATTCCAGACATAATGGTGAGGTCAGATCTGATGCTAGACACTCCAATTTTTGTAGCACTTCAGATTTGGGCTAAGGTGAAGAAGCAAGCATGGTCTCAAATGGTTATGTGATGAGAAAATCTCCAAGAGCTCTGATACCATGTAAGAATTATCCTAAGGGAAAAATCCACCCAAGAACTAAGAACTCAAACACAAGAACATAGTAGACCAAAGGGAGAGAGAGTATGATCAGAATGACAATGTATTCAATATGCCATTATTAAGAGTACACTAGGAGTGCATGTATATAAAGACCTCTCAGGAAGCACCTAGAATGTCTCGAGAAATAACTAGAAGATAAGACAACTAAGCACCTTATCCAACATTCTAGATGAATGGATAAGAATGACAAAGTGTCATATGTGTGTAGAAGATTTCTGTCTTGTAGACAACATGTACTTAAAAGAGGTACAAACCCAATGTGATGTCATCATGACCAAACATAAGAGTGCACAAACTCCTAAGTCTCTCACAAATAAAATAATGCATTAACCTAAGTAAACTTAAGTAAGTGTAATAAGTAAATACTTATTTATACTAACAGATAGGCTAATCCCTATTTTGGTTTAGAAGAAGGAATTTCCCAAAGGGACCATCATTTCCATAAGGAAAATGATAGAGGGTCAAAGAATTGAATGCATTTTTTTCTCATAAATTACAATTAGTAAATAATAAAATGAAGACCATTACCAATGGGATACTGGGCTTCATATAGAAATTTTTTTATGATGACAATAAGATGAGGGAATGGAAAAAGTGGTCAGACTCTTTTGAAAATATTTTGAAGCATGAAAGATTTATTTCCTGTAGCAATGGCAAAACTGACATAGTAATAGCTTTTGATATTGTTGATATTTAGTACAAGCTGGAGGCATATATGAATAAAATAGTTAAGCCTTAAATGATGCTAACTAGATTAAGTTTGTAAATGATTTTAGTACACTTAGAGGAGACACCTAGCCAAATGAGGAATCAGACATTACCATATGGGAGGTTATACCTGACATAAAGACAATTTTTATCTGGAGATAGCAAATGAGCATGCAAAAAAAATTCAAAGAACAATAAGATGGGGGAAAACTATATGATAGGGATACCTCATCTTTTCAATTTACCTACAATACATATGCTCTCATTACAAAAAAGGAAGTTGATCCTAAACATACAAATTGAAAACTGTCTAAATTTTGGCTATCTCTAATATTATTTTGTAATTGTTTTGTCTTGTATGAAAAATTATTGTTGTATCTAGTTTTTGAACATGTGTCCTCCCATCTGAAGCTTACTTCTATCCATATCCTATAAAAATATTTCCATTATGTGGAGTGAGGGCTTGAGAATTTTAGTCTGAATAGAGTTTTGTTCATTTTTGGTCAATCCAAGTATACTGTATAAGTCTGTTCCAAAGATAGAATGAAAAAAGTTAATAGTTGTTGGTTTAATTGAGTTTTTCTTCTGATAAGAATTGGTATATAATTGTATACATTTCAAACAAATTAATACAAAATTTAGAAAGTTGTTCATTCTAGATCTTGTCTCTTCTTTTGGTTTCCATTTAATATTAATATGCAAAATTCATTAAATTTATGTTGTAATTCATTTTGAATTACATTTCAATTTACTTTTGCTAATAATTTGATGGTTTATGTAAATTGGAATAATTCTACAATTTTTATTGAAGATTTTGATAAGAATGAGAGCTAGAAATGAATATTGATATGTGTCTCAAAAAGTATTAAGATAGATCCAAAATTAGATGTCAAATTCATGTGAGATAATAGCTCAATAGATAAGGTACAATATTTTACCCTATGAAGTTGATCCAATTTGGAATATCTTATATTTTACAATATTTTATAAATCAACCATTTTACTATTTTATTGTTAAGGATTTAAAATGTGGGACTATACTTGATCCATGGAGTTTTAGGGTTTGATAGAGTAGCCATTTATCATCTCTTTTATAGTGCTAGAGTTAGAAGGATTAGGGATAAATCAACTACTATAAAGGAATTTACGTCAAGATTTTGAATTTCAAATAATTAAAAGAATCCTAGGTATACCCGCCTAAATTTTGTAGACTTAAAAGTGGAGAAGACATCATAAAGTCTTGTCGATTGGTCCTTTTAATTTGCATCTTAGAATACCCATTAAGGTTTCTAGGTTATTCCTATGTGTTCTTATCTTTTAAGAGGTTGTTAAAATTATGTAAAATAATTATTCAACAAGGGTGGTTTGTTGGAATTTACAAGTGGGAAGATTTACTTCTGAGAGGGGGGGTGAATTAGAAGTAACTAACTTTAACCCTATTTAAAACATTTTAATTGAAATCATTCTCATGCATCTAATTCATCTAAAAAAATTGAAAGTAAAATAAATGCATGAAATTAGATAACACAAGATTTGGTAATGCAGAAACCCTCCAAAATGAGAAGGTAAAACTAGGTTGGGGATGACACCCACAAAGTATCACTACAACAATATGTAACTATTCAAGGTTACAATGATTAATCACTTCCAATGGTCTACCCTATAAAAGGCCTACCTTGTTAAAGACATTACACCCTATTAAAAGTGACCTGGTTAAAGGATTTAACTACCCTACTAAAGGTGGGCCTGGTTAAAGGACTTTAGTACATTCACTTGGAATGCCACCCTATTAAAGGATTTACACATAGCTACTAAGCCAACCTAAGTCCATAGGATTTTCATTCCTAATACATTTGCTAGAGGGTATTAGAAAGTCTTGACTTGATGACTTGTAATCCTCAATTGTTGATTCTAGATCCTTGTTTTGCTCTGACTGCTCTAATCCTTGCTCAATCAACTAGATTCTGCAATGTTGATATGTTCTTCACTAAGTCTTTTCACCCTTCTACACTTTTCTATAATTCACCCATGTGTTTCTCTCTCATGTATATACAATGGATTTTCATCCTCCTTTTAAATATTTCAAATACTTAGGGTTAGGTATGAATCTATGATCCACATTTACTCTTCATTTCTTGCTCAGTTCTTGAATTGTTCCTATTAGTTTCATGCCTTCTCCATTTTTCTTATTGCTTGCATGCTAATTACATACATAATGCAAAATATTTGATCTTATCTTCAAGATCCTTTGAGATTCATCCTATGTCAGCTCCAAAAATGGTTTACACCTAAGTTTGTGAATATACAAACTCATATGTTGATTCTGTGTTACTGGACACTTACTAGTTGTTGATGCTTGGCACATATAGGAATTCAACCTCACTCAACATCTATAACATTTCTATTTAACTCAAAATCTATACTCTATTCGACACCTATAGTGACATAGAATCTATAGTGACTCGGCACTTGAACTTCACTTGGCACCTGAAGATCACTCAGCACCTAAAGTTCTCTCAACACCTATTGAATTCTCTAGCTTGGAACACACTGTAGCTCAGCTTCTATATTATACTCAGCATCATCTTGAAAATTGGTTAAGTGTGTTGACACTCAATTGTCAAAACCAATCTAAGACTAACATGGTTTCACTTTCTTTTCCTACTTCCTTCTTGTCTTTGTTCACTTACAGGAAATACATAGTGGTGGTCATCGAATGCATAACCTTTGTAGTAAGCTCAACAATAATCATATATCAACATGTAATATCAAATCATTATATATCAAAATTTAATATAAAATCTAATATCTAATAACATAAATTACACATATAATAAATAGATTGGTTACACATGAAACTTGATATGGTAACATAGAAACCCTCCAAGTGAATGTAGAACTATGGTGGCAATGACACTCACAAAAATCTTTACTACTGCAACAATAAAAAGTGTCTATTAGAGTTACAAATTTTGATCACTTCTAATGATATACCCTGTGAAGACTATTAAATCTACCTTGACTAAAGTATTTTTATATCACAATAACATGATCACTCCATTAGGAGTTTTATAGTAGGCCTATTAGGACCACTCTATTAAGAGATTGACTTGATACATTGGTTATTAGAATGTAATTAGTAGGTCATGGTCCTTTAGTTTGCACTTGATTTTTGATGATAGGTCTTATCTTTCCTATATGATATCACCTTAATGTGATAGATATACTTTATCTCCTATCTCCACTACTAGGTTACATTAGTCCTTCAACATCTGATTCACCTTCAACTATGCAATCCTCTCTCTTATAACTTCAACCACATGAAATCCTATCTTAAACCCTTCTTTCATAAGCATCTAAGGAACATTCTAAATCTCAATCAGTGATTAGAATTCATTATTTTTCGCTCTTCACCTTTCCATTTTTCTAATTGGTTGATCACATAATCTAGGTATTAATGATCCACACTTATAGGCATAATTACCTCCATGATTAACTCCCCATTTATATAAACACACATACAAGTTAGAGAAATCATTTTTCTATGAGTTTGCATCATTCCAAACATGAATACAAAATGTGCATTACTAATCTAATATAGATTCTAGCACTCAACTCTTCCTATTCTATCATGTTGTCCCTAAGCATAAGCTTGACTCATGTATAACAAATTTTACCTTCTACATTGTTAAGTGCATGTTTCCTCTTGAATCATTTGGCAACCACTAAAATTCTTAGTGTCACTTATGCAACATACAATTGGAAGCTATAACTAACTAAGCCGATACTAAACATATTCACTTTGTTACTTAATACCTTGGCATTAATGATGACTCAATCATGTAGTCATGCTTGACCAACATTGCCAAGTAAATGACTAAGTGTTTTGCACTAATGGACAATTTCCTTTAGTGTGAATAGTCCTTAGCACTGACATTTTTCTCTCAATTCCCTGGTAGTTGTAGAATATATTGAATTCCTCAAATATAAATTAATCTCCTCTATCAGATCTCAAGAACTTAAAAACATGTTTCATTTTCAACTGTAGCCAAATGCCACTTAAACATTTGAAAAGCATCATAATTTTCCTTTAGAAAAATTATAGCCATCATTCTAGAGGAATCATAAATAAATTAAATAAAATAATTTTCACCATAATAGCTTTGCACTCCAATAAGACCAAATAAATCAATATGAACCAACTCCAAAATATCATCAAAAGAATAGGTCATGTTCTTGAAACTGGACTTTGTCATCTTTCTCATTTGAAATTGCTTGCACATCACTTTATCAAGTTTTCTCAATCTTGATAGTCCTCTAAATCTTTCTATCTTACTAATACTTAAACAAATTTCAAAGTTCACATAACATAACTTCTTATGCCATAACAAAACATCTTCAAGTTTTGCATATAGACATGTATCATCAAATATTTCTAGATAGAACAAGTTACCACTTGTTTACTCTACACTTCCAACTAGTTTATCAATAACATGATAGATTTTTATTTATTTATTTTGGATCTAACTCGATAGCCTAAACTATTCAGCTATACAATAGTCAACATGTTATATTTTTATCCATCTACTTTATATACATTGTCACATTTGGTCTTATCATTAAATATAATTAATCCCTTACCTTTCACATAACATGGTTCATCATTTTTAAACTTAACACAAGTACAATTATAAAGTTCGACCTTTTCAAATTTAACTTTATCACCAATTATATGTTGTGAGCAAAAACTATCAATTATGCATCTATCACTCTTACTCACATGTAAGATTGAAGTAGTTTTATCAAATTTTCCATCTTCATCCAATTCTTCTTTCATTGCAATATACAATACTTATTAGAGATAACTTTAGTGGTGAATAATTTCCAAATGGTGGATTTCACTCATTGGGGACCATAAATTTGATTAAATGTTTTGTACTTTTGGGGTGGCCATATCACCCACACTTAATGAAAATTGATTCCCATGCTTAGACAAATCGCCAATAATAATATATTATATAATTATTTATATTTTTGTGATGACTTCACCAAATAAATTTAATCTTTCCATATGGTAAATCAAATATTTTTTCCTATATTTTTTTAGGCTTGTCTTATTCGATGGACACATTCTCCAATATGTGTCAAATATTTAAGTTAGATCATATGTTGAGCGCATGTACTTTCCATGTGGCTTTATTCTCAAAACTTGCCAAATAATCTTTTATCCTTTTAGTCTTTGGTCAGAAGTAGATTTAATTGTGGACAATTGTCATTATTCTAGAGAATTTCTCTATAACTTGTTATCCTTTAACTTTTTTGCCGAAATAGGATTTATATTGTTGATTTAGGATCATCTAATTATTATTATAAATGTTTATATTATTTTAGATGATACAAAATTATGGTTACTAGGTATTTGTATTTTTGGTCATGATTTTCTTCAATAATTAAAGATTCACCAAGGTCTTATAGCATTTTCATATGACAAAAACAAAATTGCCACTAAAATTAATTTCTGTCATAGTTTGAAAAAAAAAAAAGCCAACCAAAATTAAAATTTCCCCTAAAATAATGTTGTATTTGCCACAATTTTATTCTTTTTTTTCCTAAGGGGGGTTTCTTAAAGTTATCCCTACAACTTCTTCATCATGTTCATCAAAATCACTATTAGAGCCATCTCCTTTAAAAATGTATTAAGGTTTATTACCTTTTCCTTTGTAGTCTATGTTGTCTGTCCTTGATATTTTTTTCTTTCTTTTCCTCCTTCTCTTCTCTATTAGGAGATCTTGTAGAATTAAAAAACTAATTTGTTACAAATAAAAAAATTTATCAAAATTTTACCTTTGTATTTTTCCTTTTTCTCATGGTATCCTTCTTGCAAATAATACTTTTAGATCATAAAGATCATCATCTAGTTCAATATCAGTGTCCACAACTTTTCTATTTGAACTTGGGTATGTGCATGATCATAGTCAACCAAACTATGCCCTTAAGTGGCAATGAAAAATCAGTAAACTAGGGTTATTGTAACTTGGCATGTAATTTGAAAGTTGTTATGAACTTTATATCAAAGTGTTGAGAGAAAAAAATATCTAGGAAATTGAATTTAGTTTCTAAACTACTAGGCCTTATCTTTAAAAAAAATATTGATTGGTCAAAAATTTTAGTAAAAAAATAAGAAGTAGATGTATATCTGACTACCTTAATAAAAATCAAATGATAATTTTTTAAATAAGATTATAGATATAAGAAGTAGACTCATGCCTAGATGTGACACATATTTTTAGATATTCTTATTCTAAATAATTAATTAATTATGAATTTTTTACTATATTATTTTTGGAATAAAAGAAATCTCATGGCTAACCACCTTAACTAATTTAAAATTCTACAAAAAAACAATCTTTTTTTCCCTTATAGTAGAAGAAGAATAAAATTTGATGCATCTTTTGGATTTCCAAAATTTTATACCATTTGAAAGTTGTAGTTATTTTTCAATCAATGTGTCAATCAACACTTTATACATAACTTCATTAGAAAATAAGTAATAATTACTTATTGAAATTGCAAGTTGATAGACATCACTTTTATGGAAAGATAAGAACATTCTTTCAAAACCATTTTCATTTCACCAAATTTGGGTGAAAAAAGCAATCAAACACATGTTTGAAGTAAACAAACATACAGGAATAGGCAAAAAACATATTTTTTGGATGTTTTTAAAATTGACCATGTAGGGTTGGTATCCAAAGATATACTATGCCTTATAAAGGTATTAATTGTTTTTGTTTAGTATCAAGATGGGTGAGAAAAAAGTTGGAATAGATTTTGAAATGCTCTCAAATATTTTTAAATTACATACTTTTCAGATCACCACTTTTTGGTACAACATAATCATGCACATACCCACTTATCTTTGTTTTGTATCCATCAAGCATTAGTTGAGACTTGTAAGCACATTAAAAACTAGAAGATATATAATTATAAAAGTTTGATAGTTCAAATGTGGTAAGTCTACCATTAGACTATCTAACGGTAGATTATTACCAGGTCTACATCTTAGTTATTGAATTATAGATACTCTAATTGTATAGATAGGAAGAAAAATATAAAATTCCTTTCTTATCATGGCCTCATCAAAGATGTCTACTCTAACTTCTCTAATTGCATTCACAACCTCTTTGACTCAACCACAATAATTTTCAACCATTTCTCCTTATTTCATTCTCATTACATCAAACTTCCCTCTCAAACTTTTTGCTTTAGCACTTAACACATATTTGTGTCCTTCATGAATTTGTGGCAACTTATCCCACATTTTCTTTGTAGTATCACAATCGTTCACATAATCAAACTCATCATAACTTAGAGAAGATGTTAGATCTATCATCATTTAATTGTGCTCCCACTTCCCTTTGATTTATACAATAGTCATGGGTTTAGGAACTTCAATTTATTCATTGTCCAATAAGCATAATGCATACACTCCAACTCTGGATAGATGTAGTCTCATTGATAAATTTCTCTTTGTTAAGCTTTTGTACCTCTTTCTTGTACATCTTGATCTTTTTCTCATGTCCCTTCAAACTTTCCTTACAATTACCAATGTTCTAATACCAATTGTTAGAATGGTTAGAATAAATAAAGGGTGGTGAATCAATTATCCTCAGGTCCAAATGTACTAATTCAACATTTAAAAAATTCAAATAACCTATTCAAACTAATCAATCCACCCTACCAATATAGAAACTTATCAATAACTTAGCTTATTCATCACATAATTATCTCTCTATTCAGTAATGTCCAATAACAAAAATAAATAATAGTAAATAACATGTATTACAAAATAATATTTGCACAATTATAACACCATTATTTAATGTGGAAACCTAGAGTGGAAAAACCACCAAGTAACATGCAACCACTTTTCACTCTTCTAAAGTGAGCTTGGTCAAGAGCCAACCTTGTTATATGTTATAAAACACACTATTAAGTATGACCCTATTAAAGGATTTAATCAACTTGTTAGTGGTAGCCTGGTTAGATATCTTTATATCATTCCCTTAGAATGTCACCTTGATTAAAGGATTTATAATATGACTATTAGGTCAACCTTGATTAAAGGATTTTACTACCACAATGGTTAGAAGGGTATGTGCAAGATCATGGTGTGCCAAAAATTGGCAATTTGAAAAAAATCTAGTCTTGAAATGCCTCAAAGCATTTCAAAATCTATTTCAACTTTTTTCCCACCCATCCTAATACTAAAAAAAAAAAAATACTTTTGCAAGGCCTACTATATCTTTTGATACCAACCCTATATGTTCAACTTTAAAAACATCCTTAAAATGTGTTTTTGGCTTGTTCTTGTATGTTTTTTACTTCAAACATGTAGCTGACAACTTTTTTCCACCAAAATTTGTTGAAATGAAAAAGATATCTTAAGAATGTTCTTAGATTTCCATAAATATAAGGTTTTTCAAATTATGACTTTGGTAAGTATTTATTACTTATTTTCTAATGGAGTTACATATAAAGTATTGATTGACACACTACTTGAAAAGCAACTATAACTTTCAAATCGTACAACATTTTTGAAACACAAAAGATGCATCACATTCTATGCTTCTTCTCTATAAGGGAAAAAATGAAAAAAAAAAAATTCTAGAGTTTTGAATTAGTTCAGGTGGTTAGACATGAGAGTTTTTTTATTCCAAAAATAATAGACTAGAAAATTTATAATTAATTACTTATTTAGAACAAAAATACTCAAAAATATATGTCACATCTAGGCATGAGTCTACTTCTTCTATCTAGAATATTATTTAAAAAAATTATCATTTTATTTTGATTAAGGTGGTCAGACATATATCTACTTATTTTTTTTGTCCTAAAATTTTTGTAATATTGCATTAAAATTCAAAATTTTGACGAATCATTTTTTTTTTCAGACAAGGCCTAATAGTTTTGAAACTAAATTCAATTTCGTCAAGATTCTTTTCTCTCAAATTTTTTACATAAAGCTTATAACAAGTAGAATATTGCATGTCAAGTTGACATAACCTATATTTGCTGATTTTTTATTGCTAGTTAAGAGCATAGTTTGGTTGACCATGATCCTACACATATGCAGAAAGTAACATCATGATTCGATCTGATAAAATACAATTAACTTTGAAATTTTTGATCTCCATAAAATTCATTCCTCATTCATTGGCTTGACTTCATCATAATCTCTATCTCTTATCTACTTGGAAACTCTTCAAATAATCACTCCTCACTAACTTCTCACTTTTTCTCTGCTACTCTATTCTTCACACGTTCTCCACAAATTCGCCAATCAACAACCATAAAAAACTCTTGTGCCTCCATAAATAGATATGTTTGATCTTTTACAGCTTAAACATCACTACAGTTCTTAGGATTTGATCAAATCCATTGAATCTTCCCATCACTTTATCCTTCTTCTCTTTTCCTGAAAATTTTGGAAACATTTGTTTAAATCCTCACCATAGATCATTTAACAAACACAATTCATTCATTAAATTTTCTAGCTCATCAATCTTTATCATTTACATATTTTGACCAATTTTTAAATTTAATATGTCATCCTAATTTGTTGACACTTGGTTATCATTGTACAGCTTAGTCTTTACTACTCTATCGAACTCAACTTACACTAGCTCACTTTGTCTTCATTGTGCTCAATCCCTACTTTATCTTTCTTATTCATCTTACTCAGTCATAACTATTGCTTGGCTAATACTATTTTTATTTACTATCTCTTAAGTTCCTTAATCTTCTATTTCAACTCCTTTAATAACCTTTTAAAAGTGTCATTCAATGAAGCTTAGTTTTTTACTCAACTTCTTGTCTTTTATCAAACATCTCTTCCATACTTCAACTCATATGTCTTCTTTATTTTATATAATAATCAAACGACACATTATCTTGTCAAAGACTAAATAATTAAGTACCCATTATAATTCCATATTACTTGCTCCTCTTTCTTCAATAGCTTCATTAGTTTACCTTATTATCTCTTCTTTTCAAATCCTCTTCGTCAATCTTTTGACCAAATAATTAAGATTGAAAAATGAGTGTCAACACACTTAACCATCTTCACTATTCATGTTGAGCATATAATGGAAGTTGAGCCGGAACTCTAACACATGTCAAGTTATAGATGGTGCTGAGTAGATCGGAAGAAAGTATGTGCCAAGCAAAGAAGAAGTCCAATGTGTGTAGAGAAAAGCAAGAATTCTATAGATGCCGAGTAACATAGGAATTCCATAGGTGTTGAGTAACACAGGAATTCTATAGGTGTTGAGAAACACAAGAATTCTATAGGAGCTGAGTAACCAAGAAACATAGTGGATGCTAAGAAATCCAAAATAGATGGTGTTGAGCATTAGTATTACTTCATGTGCCAAGCAATGTAGGATTAGCATGAAAGTTTGTGCAATCACAAGACAAGATGTAAAATGTTTATGCATGACTCATGATAGGATAAAAGGATAAGGTCAAATCCTCATAATCACTTATGCAATCCTCATGTAGCCAATCAAAAAATTGGAGACTACATGCAGCCAATGGGTGAATTTCAAGGGTTTGAGCAAGAACGTTTGAATCAAGGATGCATAATGAACGACTAATCTTTATAAGGGAGTCTTGATGCCATTAAACAATAGAAAGAGAGGAGTCATGAGAAGAAGGAAAAGTAGAGCTTATTATTAAGGTTGTTGTAGAACATTGGTGTCAAAGATTTAGTGGAAAGGATGACATTTACACATCTAGTTGATCAAAAAAGAACAAGGAACACAATCAGCAAATCAGATCTAGTAGAGATCAGTGATAGAAGAGCAGATCAAGTACCTAAGATTAGCATTAGAGATTACATTAGATCAAGTGCATTATTTTAATACTCTCTCATAGTTGTATTAGGAATTTGGAAATCCTATTGAGTTAGGTTAGTTTAACAGCCTTATGTAAATCCTTTAACAGGGTGGCATTCTAAGTTGAATGCTCTTAAGTCCTCTAACAAGGCACACTCCTAACAGAGTGTAGAAATTGTTTAACAAGGTCACATCTAATAGTGTGTTGAAGCCTTTATCAAGGCAGGCATTTAACAGGGAAAACCATTAAAATTGGTTGAAATTAATTGCACAGTTATTGTGTGGGTGTCATCCCCACCCTAGTTTTACCTTCTTATTCCTAGAGGGTTTCTGGGTCACCAAAATCCTGTGTTATGTGGTGATGCATATTTACTTTTCGATTGTTTAATGTTTAGTTGCATGCATGATAGTTTCAATTATATGTCATTAAGGATTTGACAAAAAAATTGTATTGAACATTATTGGACCTTGAATAACTAATTCACCCCCCTCTTAGTTATTCTAAAAGAATTCTAACAATTGGTATTAGACCTCACTGCTGATTTGTTTAAAGGTACTAGTAGCAGGAAGATCAAGATGTCCAAGGGAGAAGTTCCCAAGCTAAACAAAGACAACTTTGTTGCATGGAAAAGTCTGATGAAGTTGCACCTTAGATCAATAGGTTACTATGCATAGACCTCAATCACATTTGATCATGTAGAACCTGTAGGACCCCTCACTACAGAAGACATGAGCAAGAAGAAGGAGCACAATCAAGTGATGTTAGAGATTGCTTCAGCACTAAGCTATGTTGAGTATGATGACATCAGAGCATGTGGTACTACACATCAAATGTGGAAAACATTATCAAGCATCTATGGAGGAGATGATAATGTCAAGAGAGCCAAAAGAGAGAGCCTAAGAGGAAATTTTGATGACATGAAAATGGAAGAAGGAAAAAATGTTGCTCAATACGGTGCAAGGATGAAAGAAGTGGTAAGTGCCATAAGATGCCTAGAAGGATAGTTATCAGAAGAAATAGTATGTAGAAAATACCTGAGAACTTTGCTTCCTATCTATGCTATAATAGTATTAGCAATCCAAGAGCTAAGGTGTGTACTAGCCAACACATTGTCATTTGAAGAAACAATTGGAGGACTCGCTGCCTTTGAGCTATCCAACTTTGACAATTACAAGCTAGAAAAGTTTGAATCTGCATTCAAAGCCAAGACAACAATACAAGAAAATGAGGACGTGCAAACAAAGAAAAAGAGTAGAAAAGGAAAGTATGTATCTAGTGATAGTACCACTGATGAAGATGATGTAGACCAATTGGAGGCATTACTAGCAAGAAGATTTCATAGAGGAAGAGGAAAATTCAAAGGTAAGTTGTCAATCATTTGTTTCAATTGTAATAAAGTTGGTCAAATTGCAGCCAGATGCACACAAAAGAAAAGTTACAAGGATGGAGGCAACCTCAAGAACAAGAAAGATGACAATAAGGACTACAAAGGTAAAGGCAAAAGATGCTACATTATTGAAGAAGACTCTGATGAGAATGATGATGAAGTAGTCTATGTGGCTATGAAATATGAATCAAATTAAGATGAAGTAACTACCCTGGTAACCTACATGAACAAGAATAAAAAATGGATCATAGATAGCAGATGCTCTCATCACATGATTGGAGATCAAAGTAAGTTCATTACCTTTATTCAATATGAAGGAAATAGTGTTAGATTTGGTAACAATGCACCATGTCAAATCAAAGGGAAAGGTAGCATCAAGCTTATGGAAAAGATATCATGTGATAATGTATACTATGTTGAAGGCCTGAATTAGAACTTGTTAAGTGTCCCACAGTTAGGCAACATAGGATGCAAGGTTGAATTTGAAAATAGAGTTGCCAAGATCTATGATTCTCAAGGAAGTTTAATAGGAAAAGGTGACCAAAGTAGGAGTAATTTGTTCTACCTAGACATGGAAGATGCTTCTTGTCTCGTTGTTCAAATTGATGATGTATGGTTATGGCACAAGAGGCTATGTCATGTAAATTTTGAGAATCTGAAAAGAATCAGGAAAATGAAGAAAGTCAGAGGTCTACCAAAGTTGAAGAAGCCTGATAACACCATGTGCAAACAATGCCAACTAGGGAAGATGACCAAGTCAACTTTCAAAAGAAAGGCTTATACTTCTAATGAAGTATTAGAGCTAGTTCATATTGACTTGTGTGGTCCTATTGAAGTGTAAAGCTACAAAGATGATAGATACATAATGCTATTTGTAGATGACTATTCAAGGATGATGACAGTCATGTTCCTAAAACAAAAATTAGATGCATTCCAAATGTTCAAATAGTACTTGGTTAGAGTTCAGAAAGAGACTAGGAAGAGCCTAAAATGTCTCAGATCTGATAGAAGAGGTGAATTCACATCAAGACAATTTGAAGAATTCTGCAATGAAAGAGGAATCGAAAGGCAGACATCAGCACCTAGGACTCCACCTCAGAATGGTATAGCAGAAAGAAGGAATAGATCAGTTATTGACTACACCAAGACCTTAATGATGGAGAAAAATGTTGCACTCAAGTACTGGAGAGAAGCTATAAGTATTTCAATCTAGACACTCAACAGAGTTCAAGTCAAGAAAGGTACAAATGTAACACCCTTTGAATTATGGTATGGGCATTCTCCTAATGTAAAACATTTCAAAATATTTGGATGGAAATGCTATATATATAAAGAGTCTAGAAATGGAAAGATTGATGCAAAGAGTGAGGAAGAAAAAACACCTCTTGCTCTTCAAACCAAACCAAAGAAATTTTCCATCCCAACACCCAAGAAGCCAACAACTAGAGCTACAACAAGGGCCTCCACACAAAAAGCCAAAGAGGAAGCTACAAAGAAGAAGAAAACAACCAAGAAGACACATGGAGAACCAACGAAAAGAAAAAGATATGTGGCTCAACCTGATACTAATGAGGAAGATTAGACTGAAAAGGTAAGTCATCCTCCTAAGTCTTCAGTTGATACATTATGTGAAAAGATTAGGAATGGAGACTTAAGTGACATGAAAAAGATTGATTTCAATAAGCTCACCAAAGAGGAACAAAATAGGATAGAAGAATCAGTCTATGCAATGATGGCACAGTTCAAGTATACACCTCTTGAACTAGATGGACAATTGCCAAGAGAATTGTCTAAAATTGTAGAAGACAAATGACATTTTTGTCTGAAAATGGAGAAGGAGATGAGAGAATCAACCCTATCAAGCTTACTGCCTTATTTGATAAGGGAATAGATAACTAAAGTAGTCAAAATACATAACACTAGGTTTACACCTAAGTACAGGGCATTCTCCATTCTCCAAAACAAAATTGAAGAAGTTGTACAGAGAACCAAAAGATCATGGAAGAACTTATACAAAAAGGTTGAAGATGTCTTCGAAGGAGAGTACAAAGTAGAAGCTACTACTAAGCTAGAAGAAAGAAGAAAGAGGAGAGAAGAGAAGACCAAATTAGAGAAAAAGGTTGAAGAGGAGGAAGGAAAAGATGAAGACAGGGGTACTGATGGGCAGCAAGATCAAAGTGTGCAAGACACACAACTACCATCTCCTAGCCCTCCTCACTCTTCCATCACACCTACAGAAATCATAAACATTAAGGATGTTAATGACACCACAAGTCAAAACATCAACCCATTAACTACAGAGGATCTCACTAAGATCCTTGACCAAACAACTCTTCAAGCACAATTGTGTACAAGTCCCATATTGGTCAGTGTTGATGAGCTCCAAAATTCAATAGATAAAATCAAGAAAGGTGAGGTGCCACCACAAGAACCACCTCAAATCACTCAAATCACAAGACTTTCATTTCTACCACCTCCATCAACACCAAGAATATCCATGCAAGCTCATCAAGAGCCAAGTGAAATAGTAGGGGAAGTCACAGGTACATCCATATAGATAACAAGTACACCCCCAGCAATAGTGGTACAAGAAGAGGATAAGGAAGAAAGATAGAATAAGGAGGAGTCTACAATACAAACTTTGGTTGAATTGTCAAAAATTGGAACTCCTACCAAACCCATTTAGAAGTTGAGTACTGACATGTTGACCGTACAAGTCAGGACACCAGGCTCAAGTTCTACTAGGGTAGCTAGGACCATTCACTATGGTATTCTTGAGCTTGATGAAGAAATTGAAATACCCTGTTATGATTCAAACACTTTAACTGAGGAAAAGATGAATGAAATAAAAAGTGCATTGGACAAGAGAAGGAGGCAAGAGGCATTGGGGAAAGACTTCAAATATAAGTAGGAAATGAATGAGATTAAAGATATAGTCATGGATGCCTTCAACCTACAATCTCCAGATTCAAGCAGGCCAATCCTTGAGCAACTATAGTTGACCAAGTGAATAATGAAGACCATGATACAAATGTAAAACTCATGGAATGGTCAGAAAAGAAGTTTCTAGGCAAGGTCAACCAAAAGATAGCTAATAACATTATTTTGGGACAGGTTGACCTAGCCAAGAAATTGGATGAGGCAAAGATTATATTAGGGAACATCTTTTCCCTTTATAGAAAATTGTGTGATTTTTCCAGGTTCACACAAGAAATAAATCAAAAAAATTTGAACCTTGAGAGAAAACTTAACCTCTCTACTATGCAACTACCCTCAAATCTTGCACAGAATGAAAAGCATTTTGCTCAAATGCTTCACACTCAGAGGCAAGTAGTTGCATTATCAATAGAAGAGGCCACTACTAAAAAAATTTGATGCAAATTAAAGCCTCAATTACTCCTCATATGGAAGTCTTACACAAGGAGAAAATGTATGATGAAACAATCCTCAAGAAATATTTGAATATTTCTACTCATGAAGGACTTGTTGATCTAGCAGCAAAGCTTGCAATCCACCATAAGTCATTGGATATTGCATTGAATAACTGGGATGTAGCTCTCAAAATACTCCTTGAGGTAAACAAGACATCTCTGGCCAAGCATGGCATTACTATTTAAAACCCTTTGACATCAATGTCAAAATGGGGGAGATAATGTAGGAGACAATATTCTAAGGGGGAGATATATTAAAGGAGGAGAAATACATATAGTAAGAAGAGAAGGAGATAATAGGTCTAGAATGCAGGAATAGGTCAGAAACAAAGTAAATCAAGAACAGTAGCACAATTTTCATCACATGACAAGGCATAAACAACTCAAAGGGAGTCATAAGGTATATTTTTGTTCATAATATCTTTTTGAAATTTTGTAAGTGAAGAATGTACACATAAAGATTGGATCATGAATCATCAGTTAAGTGTTTTTGACACTCATGTCAAAGGGGGAGATTATTGATCAAATAAGTAAGATTGACAAATCAGTGTCAACACACTTAACCATCTTCAACATACATGCCGAGTATACAATGGAAGCCAAGCCAAAACTCTAACACATGCTGAGTTATAGATAGTGCCGAGTAGATTAGAAGATAGTATGTGCCGAGCAAAGCAAAAGTCCAATGTGTGCCGAGCAAAGTAGAAATTCTATAGGTTCACAGTAACATAGGAATTCTATAGGTGTTGAGTAACACGGGAATTCTATATGTGTCGAGCAACATAGAAACTCTATAGGAGCCGAGTAACCAAGAAACACAGTGGATGCCAAGTAGTCTAAAAGGTGCCAAGCATCAGTATTACTTCATGTGCTAAGCAATGTAGGATTGGCATGAAAGTTTGTGCAATCACAAGCCAAGATGTAAAATAGTTATGCATGACTCATGACACGATAAAAGGATAAGATCAAATACTCACAATCACCTATGCAATCCTCATGCAGCCAATCAAAAAATTTGAGATTACATGCAGCCAATGGGTGAATTTCAAGGGTTTGAGTGGGAATATTTGAATCAAGGATGCATAGTGAACCACTAATCTTTATAAGGGAGTCTTGATGCCATTGAAAAATAGAGAGAGAGGGGTCATGAGAAGAAGGAAAAGTAGAGCCTATTATTAAGGTCGTTGCAAAACATTGGTGTCAAAGATTTCGTGGAAAGGACATCATTTACACATCTAGTTTATTAGAATAGAACAAGGAACACAATCAAAAGATCAGAGCTAGTAGAGATTAGTGATAAAAGAGCAGATCAAGTACCTGAGATTAGCATCAGAGATTGAATTAGATCAGGAGTATTATTCTAATACTCTCTCACAATTGTATTAGGAATTTGGAAATCCTATTGAGTTAGGTGTGTTTAATAGCCTTATGTAAATCCTTTAACAGGGTGGCATTCTAAGTTGAATGTTCTTAAGTCCTCTAACAAGGCACACTCCTAATAGGGTGTAGAAATCCTTTAATAGGGTCACATTTAACAGTGTGTTGTATCCTTTGACAGGGCAGGCCTTTAATAGAGAAAACCATCAGAAGTAGTTGAAATCAATTGCACAGTTATATTTTGGGTGTCATCTCCACCCCATTTTTACATTCTTATTCCTGGAGGTTTTTTGGGTCACCAAAATGCTTTGTGTTATTTGGTGATGCATGTTTACTTTTTGTGATTGTTTAATGTTTAATTGCATGCATGATAATTTCAATTATATGTCATTAAGGATTTGACAAAAAATTTGTATTGGATATTATTGGACCTTGAATAATTGATTCACCCCCCTCTCAGTTATTCTAACAAAATCAACTAATGTGGCACTCTACTTTGTTAGAAAATGCCTTACTAATAAGGTTTGACATCAATAACAACATAAAAATTATTCAAAATGTAGTTTCAAATGATGAAGTACCATTAATATATTTATTTTATCACATGGAATCTCAATACTCCTTGATAAGTTACCTCTAGAAGATTTATTAATTCCTTTCATGATCATAGTAATATCTATGTAGCTATTCTTGGTAATTTGAATTTTATGTTGGTATGTAATAAACTATCCATTTGGGATATGTGTTCTAAGTATCGACTCATGCATTAATGGGTTGCATATTTATAGTTTTATCTACATATATCTATATAGTTTTCTTAAATGATGACATCCAAAACTCTATCCTTTATTTCTCTTTCATGTATTATTACGGTAAAAAATAATGGCAATTTACTCCTTATTCCATTTGAACATATTTCCTCTACTAGAGTAGTAATAAATATTATTTTACTATCCTCCTTTATTTCACTAATGATGCCATGACTCTTTTCTCTTCTATCATTCATGTGATGTCATTTCTCCATATTGACCAGACATCTATTCTCTAATAAGTATGGGCACACTTGGAGTACTTAATTTTAGTATAGGGGTGACCATCCCTATTCTAATTATAATTGTCCATCTCCAAGGGAGCTGAAAACATTTCACATAAAAAATAGATACAATTGCTCTTATTGTGTTATGAAACCATCCTATTTCCCATTTTTATCTCATTCCCACATGTACAAATGGATAACATATACATAGTTTACTTTAGTTATTGAATAAAATTTCATCTTATCTCCAACATACTATGTCAATGATAATAGGTTTCAATAGTTTTCTTGGAGTCTTAGATGCTTTTTTGGAAACAAAGATCATTGTTAATATATTTCCTCATATCCAATCCTTGAATTGTCTCACATAATCTTCTATGTTATCATTCTAAATAGTATGTAAGGGAATAGAAATTATGTTATATGATGTGCCTATTCTTCTTTAGGCATTACAAAACCTCATACTCCACTTTGCCACAACCACATAGTGTGTACTATAATGTACATGTCTTTTGACTCAAGCAAGGATCGATCATACTAATATTATTTTCTTTCATAATATATAGTCCTTGTAAAGGTATAAAAATATCATTATTCCATATAAATTTAATAATTTATGTTTCACACCCTTAATTTCCTCACAAGATCGTTCCCTAATTAAATAATGAGTTGACATTAGTGTCATCCCTTTGAATGCTAGATATATTTATTGAATTGCATTTTTTAATGTGTTAGAACATTTCAATGCAATGTAAGGTAAACTCCCTTGTTTCATTTTTTCTATATACCTTGTCCACTATAAGAATGTTTAGAATAATTGAGAGTGGGGTGGGAGGGGGGGTGCATCAGTTACTCAAGGTCCATAAGTTCCATTTGAACAATCAAACATTACTGATAAACAAAATTACTGATAAACAAAATTACTAGTAGTTAACTATCCTAAGATAAGATACTTTTGAATTTAAAACACCACAAAACATTCAAAATAAGTTTGACACTAAGCTTTAACATGGATACCCAATTTGGAAAAAACCACCAGTAATATGTCACCACTTTTTCACTCTTTTGAAATAAGCTCTAGTAGGAGCCAACCCTATTAAAGGTTACAATGCACAATATCAAATGTGATCTAATTAGAGGATTTAGTCACCCTACTCAAAATGGCCTTGTCAGATGACTTTGGTCATCCCATTATAATGTCACCTTGCTAAAGGATTTATATAGACTGTTAAGTCCCAAATGATTGTTAGGACAACCTTTGATTAAGGATTTCAATATAATTTTTTTACAATGATTTGAAATAAAATAGTGGGGTTTGATCCATATGACTGCAACTCACTTTTGCAGTTTCAAATCTCTATTTAGTTCATGTGTTGATTCTCTGATTGTAAGGAAACACAAGTGTAGAAATAGCTTCCTATACTAATCTCTAAAGGAAAGTATTATGAAAATTATTTTCAAATACTTAAAATTACAAATTCAATATTACGTAAACAATAATATTGTGGTCAACCATTAATAATGAAAATAGCTAGAGAAAGAAAACACAAACACAAAGATATGCCAATGGGGAAAAACCTTTCAGTAAAACAACCCTACCCCTCCAAAACCTGCACAATGTATTATCTTCAACTCAAAGATTACAACACACTTGCAGTCCAAGCTCTTTAAGGACATGGAAGACATATCCAATAGCAACTAATAATATACTACTCACACTCCTTACTCATAACTATCTATAGCCCTCAAAGTGCGTATATAATGCATTTAGGGAATCTTCCAAAGATAGCTCTTACGCATCATAGGAATCCTTCATAACCACTTTGATTATGATTTCCTTACACACAATTAAATCTTCCAAAGATAGCTCTTGTGTGTCATAGGAATCTATCATAACTGTTTTAGCCATGATCTCCTTGCACACAATCAAATATTCCAAAGATAGCTCTCATGTGTCATAGGAATCCATCATAATTCAAGATGCCAACACATGAAAGTGGAATGACAAATCAATGTGACAACTAGATATGTACACTCACACTTAATTACATTATGTTCAAAAATACATTTACAAATCAAATAATGAAAATAAGAATTATCCAAAGTTGAGACACCTTATTCCTAACATTCTCCCACTTGTCGAACACCTTGTAAGAGCATTAGGAACATAACAAGAACTAACCACTATAGGCCAAAAGGCTCATAGACTCTAAACACCGTCTAAAATTTTGCCCACTAGTTTTGTCAATGCATCTACAACATTCTTTATAGTATCTACCTTCTCCAAATTTACCTTTCCATCTTCCGCCATATCTCTCACAAAATGAAACTACACATCTTTGTGCTTATTTCTAGCATGGAAAGTTGGATTCTTTGCAAGGCAAATAGCACTCTAACTATCACAACAAATAGTAATCTATCCTACATCAATACTAATATCAAAACACAATCTCCTAGGCCAAATGTCTTCCTTACAAGCATGAGTAGCATCCATGCACTCACATTCCAGCAACCATAGGTTGTCACTTGCTCATCGAACTATTGGCACCACAAAACATAGTGAACACATAAGCACTGGTAGATCTCCTACTATCAATATCACCTACCCAATCTAAATCCACAAACCCATGAATACAAACTAAATGTGTAGTTCCAAAAGAGTTGTCATGATAAAAAAAATGGAGTATTTTGTTGCACCCCTCAAATATCTAAATTCTTTCTTACCTGTATCCCAATGTACCTGTCCAAGATTAGCCATAAATTGGCTCAGAACTCCCACTACTTGGGCAATGTCTGGGCTAGTAAAGACTATAACATACATAAGACTACCAACTACACTAGCATAATGTACTCTACTCATATCCTCCACCTCACTACCAAATTTTGGACAATCATCTACAGATAAATTTGTTCCCATAGAAATAGGAACACACAATGATCTACAATCTTCCATGTTGAACCTTTCCAACATATACTTCACATACTTACTCTGACTCAACCAAAGATTTTTGTTAGACCTATCTCTACTAATTTCCATACCCAAGATTTACCTTGCTACCCCAAGATCTTTCATCTCAAAGTTTGCTAGCAACTGAGATTTAAAATTAGAAACCATACCCTTACCCTTTGCAAATAGCAACACATCATCAACATATAATGCAACAATAAGAAGGCCATCATTTTCAACTCTGAAGTAAACATCATGATCTAATTTTCATCTTACGAATCCAATTGACCACATAAAGGCATAAAACTTAAGGTACCACATCCTAGGAGATATTTTCAAACCATACAGAGACTTCCTTAATCTACAAACAAAAGATTCTTTACCTTTAACAATGTAGTTCTTAGGTTGTGACATATAAATCTCTTCCTCCAAATCACTATGAAGGAAAGTTGTCTTCACATCCATCTATTCTATATCTAAATCATATGATGTAGCAAGAGATAATATAAATCTAATAGATTTCAACTTTGCAATAGGAGAGAATATTTCACCATAATTTATTTCCTCTACTTGTGAATAACCCTTTGCAACTAATTTAGCTTTGTACCTTTCAACACTGCCATCTGCACATAATTTCTTTTTGCACACCCATTTACTACCAAAAAGCTTCCATCCTTTAGGCAAAGGTTCAAGGACCCAAGATTTTTTTTTATTCAATGAAGCCATCTCATCATCCATGGCCTGATTCCAGGAAACTACATCTTCCATATCCAAAGCCTCTTTCACAGATCTAGGCTCATCAGTGCTAGTAATCAAAGCAAAGGCACAACTAGAACCTAACATAGAATAACCAAACCTTTTTGGTTGCTTTCCTACTCTCTTGGATCTCCTCAAGGGTTGAGGTTGAGGTTTTTCTTCCCATTCTTCTAAACTATTAAAGGTACTAGAGATCTCCTCATCATTAGACCAAACATGGTCTTTCTATTCACTCTTCTTAGGGCTAGGAGGCAACTGAACAATAGCTTCCTTCTTTTCTTTTTCATTTTGTTGTAGCACAATAGGAGGAGATGTTATCTCTCTAAAAATAACATTTCTACTACAACACCTTACTAGTCACAAGGCCCCAAAGCTTGTACCCTTTTATACCAACATTGTATCTAATGAAAATACACTTGACAGCTTTATTTTCCAACTTAGATCTTTTCTCCTTTAGAACATGTACATAGGATTCACAACTAATAACTTGAAGATGTCTAATTGAAGGCTTCTTACCAAACCACACCTTCATGGGTGTCTGAAAAACAAGAGCTGATGTAGGAGATTTATTAACTAGATAGCAAACAATGGCTACAAATTTAGCACAAAACTTTTGATCAAGACCAGCTCCACTAAGAATAATCTTAGCTTTCTCTATAAGTGTCCTATTTATTCTTTCTACAAATATATTTTGTTATGGGGTATAAGGAGTTGACTTATGCCTCTCAATACCTTGTTCTTTATAGAACTATTCAAACTCTACTGAGCGAAACTCACCACCATTGTCAATTCTCACACACTTAATCTTCTTACTAGTCTGATTCTCTACATCAGCTTTAAATTCCTTGAACTGACTAAAGAATTGTGTCCTACTTTTTAGGAATTCAAATTGAACACGATATTTTTTACCATAGACTCAATGTTCATAGAAGTCAAACTTGAGATTACAATCATTTAACCCCTCAACAAGGTAGAGTTCTTTAGGGTTCTGAGACCCTTCTCGCCAATGTGGCCAAATGTCATATGTCACAACATTGTCTTTTTTGCAAGAAGCTTTCCTTCTAGTGTGTTTGCACCCTTAGGTACACATCTTGTACTACCATCAGAACCAATAACCATAGTCTTCTTTACTACTAGTTCAGATGTTGGGGATGAGATGATATTTTCTCTCTTCTTTGAAATAGAAGAACTATTGCATTGAGAAATGCATACATCAAGCTGAAGCAGAGTACCTCTCCTAGTATCCTTAGCAAGCACCATAGCTCCTCTCATCATCTTAGATCCATCTTTAGAAAAAACAATTTGCACACCTACATCATTTAGCATACTTACAGATAATAGGTTTTGTGCCAAGCCAAGGATGTGCATTACCCTATTTATTCCCTTTAATCATCCATCAGAGAATCTGATAGTGAACTATCCTCATCCAACTATCCTTAGGTGAGAATCATCACCCAAGTACACCTTTCCACCATCAAAAACTTCATACCTTAAGAACTAACTTCGATGAGAGGTCATGTGGAAAGAAGCACTCGAGTTTATTAACTACACATCATCAAATGATGTGCTACCAAGGCTACAATGAAAGCATCGCCATCCTCTTAAGATTTTTCTAAACCTAAATCTGAGGCCTTCTTCTTCTTCTTTGGCTCTTTATAGTCTTTATGGAAGTGCCTACTCTTATCATAGTTCCATCATTTTGCCTTAGACTTTCCAGAAGTCTTTGATTTTCCACTAGATTTAGATCTACCCTTTCCAAACTTATTGTCATTTTTCTTCCCTCTGTTATCGAATCTACCATGAACAACAAGAGCTTCCTTAGCCAAATCTAAGGAATTTCTCCTTGTCTCCTCGGATAATAGTAAATACACCACATCATCCATTTTGAAAGTGACTAAAGTACTTCCAAGAGCCATCAGAAGATGGTCCCATGAATTTGGCAATGAACATAAAAAGGTCATACATCAATCCTCCTCCTCTATCTTGACACCAGATGATGTCAACTATACAATCAATAAATTAAAAGCATTTAGATGATCTATAAAAGATCCTCCTTCCTCTATTCTTAGAGAATACAACTTCTTCCTTAGGTACAACTTGTTCACTAGAGATTTGGTCTAATACATAGACCCAAGCCATGTCCACAAATTTTTTGTGGTCTTCTCATCAAAAACGTTTAGGAGAATTGAATGATCTAGATAAAGTCTAATGAGACCCTTAGCTTTTCAATCCTTGAGATCCTAATCTACTACAGATATTGTTGTGGGTCTCACATCAAGTGAAGTCACCTTCCATAAATCATGATCTTCAAACAAAGCTTCCATCTTGAGTTTCCACAACTCAAAATTATTGCTATTAAATTTCTACACCTCCATTTTTCTATACGATGAACTAGTCATCTCAATCTACAAATAAGATTCAAAATGTTCTACATAAAACTCCCATTAAACTTGAGATTAACTCAAAAACCCCTACCCAACAACTAGAAGAAAGTTGATCAAGTTTTAGTACCACTTGTAAGGAAACTCAAGTGTAGAAATAGCTTCCTACACTAATCTCTTAAGGAAATTATTGTGAAAATTCTTTAAAATCCTTACCATTATAGATTTGATATTATTTAAACAATAATATTGCAATCAACCATAAATATAGAAAATAGATAGAGAAAAAAACACAAATACAGACATATGTTGGTAGTGAAAAACCTTTCAATAAAATAACCCCACCCCTCCAAGACCTACACAATATATTATCTTCAACTCAAAGATTAAAATACACTTGCAGTGGAAGCTCTTTTAGGACATAGAAGACTTATCCAATAGCAACTAACAATACACTACTCACACTCCTCACTCACAACTATCTATAGCCCTCAAAGTTCTTATATAATGTGCTTAGGGCATCTTCCAAAGATAGCTCTTATGCATCGTAGGAATATGTCATAATCATTTTGGTTATGATTTCCCTTCCCTACACACAATTAAATCTTCTAAAGATAGCTCTTATGCATCATAGGAATCCATCATAATCATTTTAGTCATGATCTCCTTACACATAATTAAATATTCCAAAGATAGCTCTTAGGTGTCATAGGAATCTATCATAATTCAAGATGTTGACACATGCAAGTGGAATGACACATCAACATGCCAACTAGACATGTACACTCACACTTAATTACATTATTTGCAAAAAATACATTTAGAAAACAAATAATAAGAATAGGAATTATCCAAGGTTGAGACACCTTATTCCCAACACTAATAAGCCTTCCTTATCACCTCTATCTTTTCTTGGAAATCCTTCAACCATTTACCCTTCTCATCCTAACAAAATTAAGTCTTTTTCTTTGATTCTCTTATCAACTTCAACAACTTTCTTCCCTCTTACTGGAAACACACATAACTTTATTTTTCTATCTCTTTGCATCTAACACTTCATGCTTGTATCACCTTCTTCATGTGATGTCTTACTCTCTCTTCAAAGCTAAGCTTTGCACCTTAAATAGGTAATTTTGGTCTTTTCCCATTTTCATGATAACCATAGATCTTAGGATTTATGGTTTGATCCAATAGATTCATTGTATCTATTCATTTTCCTTATTTACTAGAAACGTCTCATCAAATTCATTCATTAAATATGATACCTAATCCTTTCCTTCAATTAAATGATCCAACTCATCAATCTTATCTTCAACATGCTTTCTATATCCCAATAAATCAACTAAGTCAATTGGAAATCAAGATTCATCATATGTATTCAAAATATGGTCACTCGACCATTAGTAAGTTTTGACACTTGGTCATTACTAAATTACTCAGTCACTATAGAACTTCTATCTTAGTATGAACTAGCTTGCTCGATCAACATTGGATTTTCTCAGCATGTACTATGGCTTGGTTGACACTAGAATCACTCAACATGAACTTCAAATTTATTTGATCTTTTACTCTATTTCTTGGTCAAGATTTACATCAATGATATATCTTGACTTATATTGTAAAGACTTGAGTATCAAAATGATATAAATAATCACTTTGTCTTATCAATGTCTAACTAATCAAATGTCCATTTTAGGTTCCTTTTCATAACTCAATCTTTCCTCTAGGTTCTATTGTTATGAGTAACATCACAAATCCTCTTCATCAATTAAATAGACATGACATTTATCTTAGATAGCAACATGTCTCATCAATAGATTTGACATCAATGTCAACACAAAAATTAGTCCAATTGTAGTTTCCAAAAATCTCCCTCTTTGGCATTGATGAAAACATCTTACTACACCTTACAATATGTTTCTTTGTAGGAATGCAATCTCCCTCTTCATTGCCATGCAATCCAAAATATTTCACTACTGCGAGTGACCAATATCCTTAGTTTCATTCTATTTCTCATCTCTACAATATTAGAAACACTCTCTATCAATTTGTCTCATTCTTCATATTCAAATATGTCCCTCTATATTATATCTCACCACCTTTACATAATTCTCTCCCTCTTTGAAAACAATGCCAAAGACACTTAGCATTCTTGGCTTCATATACTTCATACATCTAGATTATGTAGATATTAACATGTTTGGCTGAATTATGCCATTTTTGTATGATTGAACAATCATGATGTTCTCTTTCTTTTCTTAACATAACTTGACTACCTTAGGCATCTCCCAAAGTAGAAATATTTGCATAAATGTGTAAGATATTCTGATTAGCACATTTGATGCAATGCACCTTTTCTCCTTAAGTTTCTTTACCAAGGAGAATCACTCCTACTTTACCTAAAACATATTCATGAGCATCTTTAGGTAAGGATTTAGTGAATATTTCTACAATTTGTTCTTTGGTGTGCACATATTCTAATTTCACTTCTTTTTCTTGAACTAGTTCCCTGAAGTAGTGATACTTGATAGAAATGTGCACTTTTTTTTTCCATCACTAGATTCTTTGATATGTTGATAGCACTTGCACTATCACAATAGATATCCACTAGATCCATAATTTCTTCTTTCATTACTTTCAGCAATTGTTTGATCCACATAATTTTTGAATAGTTTACTGCAATTGCCACATACTCACCCTCAACTTTTGATTGGGAAATATAGTTCTTTTTCTTGCTTGTCCATGACACCAATATCTTTCCTAGAAAGAATGTGCCTCCACTATTTCTTTTTCTGTCATCAACATTTCTTGACAAATTAGAGTCAATGAATACCTTTAATTCAAATCTATCACTTCTCTTGTAATACAATCCATAGTCTTATGAACCTTTCATGTATCTTAATATCCTTTTCACTACCATTATATGATTCTCCTTACGATTTTTTGAAAATCTAGCAACTATCCCAACAACTAATGTAATATCAGGTCCACTATGAACAAGATATTGTAATTTTCCAATCATTGATCTATAGTCTTTGGTTCACATCAATAGATTCAACACTTTAAGATAACTTATGTTTTGTAGACATAGATGTGCTTGGTGGTCTTTATTCTTCCATTCCAAAATGTTTTAGTATGATCTCCTTGATATATTTGGACTGACTAATGAAAATGCCAAACTTTATTTGACATACTTGCAATCCTACAAAGAATTTTATTTTAACAAAAATTGACATTTCAAATTTAGGCTTCTTCATTTCATTAGCAAATTATTTTCATAATGTTTCTTTTCCTCCAAATAAAATGTAATATAAAAAATTTAGGCAACAATATGTTATTGTTCTTACCATTATTCAAATATAGATTATTGTTATGATTTTTCCTTTCAAAACCAATCTTCACCAAATAATTTTGTATTATTTCATACCATGCTCTTGGTGCTTTTTTTAATTCATAAAGATCTTTGTTCAATTTGCATACCATATTCTCCTTTTTTGGGTCCACAAATCCTTTAGGTTGTTCAATGTATACATCTTCCTCAAGTATACTATTTAGAAATTTAGATTTGAAATCCATCTGATATACCTTGAAATTCATGTAGGTTAAATAAGCAAATAGATTGTTGACTCCTTCTTCTTGAGCATATCGTTTGCATACCAATCTTGCCTAGTTCCTTATAACTTCACCATTTTCATTTAGCTTATTCATAAAAACCCTTTTTGTTGGAAAAAAACATTTTTCTTTTGGTATTTGTACTAAGGTCCAAGTATTGTTCTTCTTAATTTTTTCAATTTCTTAATTCATTTCTTCAATCCAATCTTCATTTTCTCGAGCATCCTTTACTGAATTGGGCTCAAATTCACAAAGTAAGCACATATAATCTCTAAGTTTCTTTCTTGTCAAAACACTAGATTTTGCATCTCCAATGATTTGTTTGGGTTTATGATGTCTTCTTACATATTTGGCTAGCATGGGTGATCTCCTTCTATGTTCTTTGATGTGTCCATCTTGAAAAATAATTTCAAGCTCGTTTTTTCTTTCTTGATTAGGTTCTACTCTAGGTTCAGCATGCTTGGTATTGTTTATCTTATGGTTGGCATTGACTATCTGTGACTCAACATCTTCATCCTATTGCACAACATCCACTATCTATTGCTCAACAACCTATTATTGCACTTTATTATTTCCTATCTACTGGGAAATTGTAGCTTGGTTTTCTTGTTCAGAAGGAGTGATGGGAGCATTACCATCCACATAGAAGAATGTACTATAATCTTCATGTTCTTTCTTACATTCAATATCATTTCTTTCTACAAACCCATCAACTTTCACATTTTCACTTTCCACAACTTTGTTAGTGTTAGAGTTTAAAGACTTGTAATCTTTACTCTTGGTGGAGTAACCGAGGGATATACCTTCATCACTCTTTGCATCAAGTTTTATATTCCTATTTTCTTTAAATATATAGCATTTGGTTCCAAGGGTTTAAAAATATTTCACATTTGGATTTGATCTATACCATAGTTCAAAAGGTGTATCATTTGTACCTTCCTTAACTTGTACTCTATTTAGGGTATCTAGACAACAATATTGATAACTTCTCTCCAATATTTCTATGCTAAATTCTTCTCCATTATCAATATTCTTGTACAATCCATTATTGAACTATTTTTTCTTTCAGCTATCCCATTCCCAAGAGGGATTCTTTGTGATGACCTGTATCTTTTAATTCCTCTATCATTGTAGAATGTATTGAACTCATTGGAAATGAATTCACCACCTTCGTCAAATCTCAAACACTTCAAAATCTTTCATGTTTCCTTTTCAAATCTAGCCAAATACCACTTAAATAATTAAAAAGAATCATATTTAGCTTTAAGAAACATCACAATCATCATCCTAGAATAGTCATCAACAAATAGAATGAAATACTTATTTTTATAATAGCTTTGAACATCAATAGGCTCACATAGGTTAGTATGAACCAATTCCAAAATATCGCTTCATGTATATGCTTTTCTCTTGAAAATAAACTTGGTCATTTTTCCCAATTGACATTGTTTACACATAGCGTTGTCAAAGTTCTTTAGTTTTTTCAACCCTCTTACTTTCTTGATTTTACTTATGTTCACCAAATTGTCAAAATTCACATGACATAAACATTTGTGCCATAACAAAAATCTTCTTTTTATGCAAACAAACATGTCTCATTAGATAAATCTGGATAGAACAAGTTACCTCTTAACTGATCACCACTGCTAATCATCTTACCATTAGCAACATATATTTTGGCCTTTTTGTAATGGAATTCAACTCTATATCCTAATTTGTTCAATTGTGAAATACTCAATAGATTATAGTTAAGTCCTTCCACCAATAAACATTGTCACAGTTGATTTTGTTAGTCATTTGAATTATACCTTTACCTTTCACAACACATGGAATATCATTACCAAATTTTACACAACCACCTTTGTATGGTCCAATATCCTAAAATTTATTTCTATCTCCAATCATATAATTAGAGCATCCACTATCAGTTATCCATCTATCACTTTTGTTCACATATGAAACTAATGTAGTTTTCTCATCTTCATCAGAATCTTTTTTCATAGAAATATAGACAACTTCATTATCATTATTTTCAAATTCAATGTTAGATTCTTCTTCAGAAATATAACACAATTTCTTACCATTTTCATCCTTTTTCTTCTTGTAGTCTCGGTTATCTCTTCTTCCTTTTGCAACTATTTTTCTCTCTTCTCATAAGTCTTCTTTGTCAGTACATCTAGCATCAATATGACCAACCTTGTTGATTGAAAATCAAATAATAGGTAATTTACCTTTGTATTTACCTCTGCCCCTTCCAAATATTTTTGTAACAAGTGCTTCAAGTTCATCAATCTTGTAATCAAAAGTATCACTATCACTCTTCACATTTTTTCCTTTTCTTTTGCTAAGAATCACTTGTGACGTAAAAGTAGATTCAATGGTACCAAGTATCTAGTTATAAAAATTAGACATCTCAAAATTAGTAAGTATGCCAACTATACCTCCCAAAGTCAAAGTGTTACCTGGAGTACATCTCAACTCTTGTATTACAAAAACTCTAATGACATATATAGGAAATATAGTCCTCAATACCTTTCTTATCACTATTTCATCTTTGATTTCTCCATTTGAACCTTAAATAGCATTGACAACTTCCTTGATTATTTTATAATATTGTACTATGTTCTCACCTTCCATCATTCTCATGTCATCAAATTTTCCTCTTGGGCTCTCTAATTTGGCTCTCAAAACATTGTCATATTTTTCATATATAGTCTTTAGTTTGTCCCACATCTATTTTGCACTATCACATCCTTTTATATCATCAATCTTGGCATAGCTTAGGCCTAAAGTAATGTCCAACATTGCCTGATTATGTTCATGATTTTCTTTGAGGTGTTCAATAGTTAGAGGAACAATTGTTATCTTCACATATTCATTGGCCAAAAAGTTTATAGAAGCATCACTAATACTAGATATATGCAACTTCATCAATGATTACCATACAAGAAAACTCTCCATGTTCAAATTTGGTACCTCCCTTTTCTAAGTCATGATCTTTAGGTTTAAGTGCCTTCAAACTTCTATTTCCAAGCACCAATTCTATAATACCAATTATTAGAATGTTTAAAATAACTGAAATGGAAGGATGGATAAATTAGTTACTCAAGGTTCAAAAGTATCATTTGAACAATCAAACATCAAACATTCATTGTTTTGGTTATCCTATTGTAGCTTGGTCTCTACTATATACTGATAAACACAATTACTAGTAGTTCATGGTCCTAAGATAATAGATTGGCTAAATCTAAAACATGTAAATATAAAACACCACAAAACATTAAAGACAAGTTTGACATAAGGACTTAATGTGGAAACCCAATTTGGAAAAATCCAATAGCAACTTCTCACCACTTTTTCACTCTTTTGGAGTGAGCTCTATTAGGATCCAACATTGTTAAAGGTTACAATACACACTATTAAATGTGACCTAGTTAGAGGATTTAATTAGCCTACTAGAAGTGGCCTTGTCAAAGGACTTTGTTCATTTCACTAGAATGTCACCTTCCTAAAGGATTTACATAGATTGTTATGTCCTGAATGACTCTTAGGTAAACATCTAATTAAAAGTATTTCAATACAAAATATTTACAAGACTAAAAAGAAAATGATTGGGTTTATCTGTATGATTAAAACTCACTTTCGTAGTTTTAGATTATTGTTCAGTTCAAGTGTTAATTCTCTAATAAGCCCTCCTTGTCATCTCTATCCTTGTTTGGCAATCCTTCAAGCATTCACTACAACCTAGGTAGAGCCTATTATTGACCATACCATAAAATTATAGCCCATACCCATAAAATTTTAGGCTAGGGGGGCCCCATAAAATTATAAGCCATAAAATTTGAGATTGTGTGTACTAATTAAGACTGTATCAAACCCTCCCTATTTAGTCTAAGTAGTAGATGCTACTAAAATTTGGGAGAATAACCTAACCTTAAAATAGAGGGAGAGGGCTACTGACAACCTTTATTATAATAGTGTGGTTTCTCTTCATAGGAAACTTAAGCCTTCTGCTTAGATTCTATTATCAACTTTAGAAAATTTGTTCCCTCTTACTGCAAATACACATGGATTCCTTTGTCTATCTCTTTGTGTCTAACACGTCACACTTATATGACCTTCTTAATGTGCTTTCTCACTCTCTCTTTGAATTTTGGCTTTAAACCTCCTTGAATAGGTTATTGTGGTGTTTTTTTCATTTTCATGATCACTATAGATCTTAAGTTTTACTATTTGATCCAACACATTCATTGTATCTATTTATCTTCCTTTCTAGAAACTCCTCATCAAATTTTTTCATTAGATATGATACCTAATCTTCTCCTTGAAAGAAATGATCCAACTCATCAATCTTATCTTTATCATTCTTTTCGTACCCTGAGAAATACATCAGGTTGGCTAGAAATGATGATTCCTCGTATCCATTCAAAATATTGTCACTCAGACATTACTATGTTCTAACACTTAATCATCACTAAATTAGTTGACCACTATAGATCTACTAGCTCTGCATCAACTAGCTTTCTCAGTCAATATTAATGCTCAGTTAACACTATATTTTCTTAGCATGTACTATGGCTTGACATCAACTAGCTTTCTTAGTCTAAACTGATGCTCAATAAAATCTAGATTTTCTTGGCATGTACTATGGCTCGACAGACACTAGCATCACTTAGCCTAAAATTCAAAGTTATTTGATCTTTTACTCTATTTCTCAATCAAGATTTACATTCATGATTATGTTGACTTGTAATATAAAGACATGAGCATCAACATGATATAAACTAATGGTGTAAATAATTCTTCACTATTTACACTTACTTAAATTTACTTAGGTCAATGCATTATTTTATTATTTCTTAGGTGAGACACTTAGGAGTGTGCGTACTCTTATGAGTTGTTATGTTGACAACATTGGAGTAAACAACTCTAGTTCAACACATGGTGTCTACAACACTAGAGTTTGCATAATTAACTTAACTAAGTTGTCATGTAGACAACATAGTTATTTGCACTCCTATTTTAGCACATGGTGTCTACAACATAATTTTGTGTTCTACACCTTTGTAGGCTTATCCTCTCATCATCGTACTTACTCCTATTCTTAATGGAGGGTAATCCACTTTTGGTGGACATGTACCTGGTTGTATGACTTATCAGTATGCTAATTTCTAGGCATTCTATAAACATTTTAGAGGCCTTTAAATATACAAGAACTCCTAGTGTACTTACACATTGAATTGAATACATATTGATATTTTGATCATACTCTTTTGGTTTGTTGTTGTACTTGTGCTTAAGTTCCTTGATCTTGGGTGAATTTTTCCCTAAGGAAAATTCTTACATGGTATCAGAGCTTGGAGAAATTCTCTTCACATAGCCATCTGAGACCATCTTGTTGCTTCAACACCTTAAGCCAGATCTGGAGTATACGTAGTCATTAGGAGTGTCTAGAGCCAAAGTGGACCTCACCTTTGTATCTAAAATGTCAATTCGGTGAAAATTGACTATAAATTTGCCTATATTGGGCTAAAGTTGATTTTGAGGGAAAAAAATTTGCAAACCGAAACCCAAAGGCCCAATTTGCAAGTAAAGTATGATCTTTTATTAGTTTTGCATTTATTTCTCTACAATTTTTTCAATTTTTTTGGCCTATCAGGGCTACAAAGAATTTTTTTTTGTAGGAACTAGGCAGCAACACCCTAGCCCTATGTAGAATATTCCATTCTGATCTATAGAGAATATTCCGTTTATCGATGGCATTTCCCAACCATTTCCAATCATACCAACCAAGACCTAGCAGATTAATCCAATTCTAACCAAATTTCTTTATACCAGTAGGCAAAAGCGGCACCATATCCTAGCGAGTACACATGACTACCGTTGGCCTACCTCACGGTGGCTTGTTTTCATTTTAAGTAGAACCAACTTTTCATCTTATACACTATCTAGGTTCTTCATGCATGTAATGTGGGATTAATCAAAATTCTTGTTCACTGTTAAACTTCATTTCTTGGCACCACTTCTCTAGAAACTCCTCCTACCAACAAGTTTCTCCCGGCCCCTGGTGGCTTCATTAGTGGTGCACACGTGGCAACTGCAACATCAGTCCATGCAATAGAAACTTTTCATGCCAATTGGCACCCACTTTGTAGAGACCTCAAGACACATAGCACTAGTCACTTATTGCCATGCATAGGGCTATAATAGGCCATGTGATGTAGAACATAGATCCACGTGGCAAGCCACATAGGCTACCCTGCAAACATCTGTACTGATAGCATATGTCAGTAGTTCTCCACATCACCGGCCCTATCAAACCCCATGTTAGCACTCCATAGATGACATGTCAGCATATAGTGTGGACCATACCTTTGCCATGTCAGCAACATGTTTACTTTTCTATACCAATCTATACAGTACAACTTTGCCACATTAGCCAAGGGGACTTTTTTACTGATGTCATCATTTTACGAGCCTAAATTTGATGACCATCTAAACATCATTCTTAGGCAATTTTGAACTACTAAAATGGCCATTTGACCATCCAATTTAACCTAGCAATTTTATACCTAGACCCCTCTCCAGATGTAGTTTTAATTTGACAGTCTGACTTTGGGAGGCTATAACTTAGTCATCTAGACTCCAAATCAAGTGCAATTTATTTTGATTTTGGGTAGAATTTCTTGAACTTTTTAGTGGTGCTATTATTTTCAAGTTTTGGTGCATGGATTTGTCAAAAATTGCATTTTTGGCTATTGTACCTATTCAATCTTACATTTTGCAACTTCAAATGCTCCGTGTGGGTTTATTTGGACACATTTTTAGGTTTCATTTTTTGAAACTATTTAATTTTTTATCTACTTTCTAGATCTACATTCAAATTATAGGGTTCTATGGACAAAAATATCACTTTTAGACTTAGGGCCTTTTCTACATTGTATTACTTTGATTACTTTTCAAAATTGTTGTACATCTAAACTATAGTCCTTAGTGACAGATAGTGAATAGGGGGGTTGTGCATTGTATTTTTTGTGTCTCTCTCTTGTGCTCTTTTCATTTTTTGCATCATGCATTCACCTAAAGGTACACTTCTAACTTTACACAATTATTATACATGGAAATATATTGCGTGGAGTAGATTAATGGAAAAATGTCCAAATATTTATGTTGATGGTACAATTCCCCAACTCACTGATGTTACAACACTCTTTGATTCGTAAATTAAAACCAATAGGCTTTAGGAATTATCAAGAGTTATGTAGATAGAGATCTCTTCTTTCACATTTCCAGTTTCAAGGAAGCCAAACCTACTTGGGACAAACTCGAATCATTGTATGGTAAGGTGGATGAGGAAAAATGATTCCAGACTGAGGATGACCTACTTCTATTGGATCCAAAGTATTTTGACACAATTCAATATTATATCAACAAAGCCAATGAGTTAAGAGCACTACTTAAAGATTGTGGTAATCCCATGAAGGATGATAGGTTGATTCATCAAATCTTGAAGAGGCTACCTTTAGAGTATGCTTCCTTTGTTTTGAGTTATAACACTTGTAGTTTGACCATGGGAAGTGCTTTCCAAAATCCTACATTTGAAGCATTTATAGAAATGATAATTTTTGAACAAACCAAGTTGATAGATATGGGACTTCTTATGTCATCAAAAACCAAATCATTGGTGACTAGTGATGAGAACCAATCAAATCAACAAGGAAAAAGTTATAGCAACAGCAAGAAGAAGTAGTAGAAGCAAACATCACAATCTGAGATGCAACACTCGGTAGTTATTTTTACAACAAGGGAAATAGTGATAAGAAGGAAAAAAATATTTGTGCATATTGCAAGAAACTGAATCATGATGAGCATCATTGCAAGACTAAGAGAATCGATGAATTGGAAAACCTACTCAAGAAAAAAAATGTGCCAAATGCTTCCAAGGATTCAAATCCACCCACTTCAAAGGGAAAAGGGCAAGCCTTGATGGCTGTTTCAATTTCTTTAGTGGAATGCATTCTTGACTCAAGTGCCTCATATTATATGGGTTCTTCAAAAGAAGACTTTTCTTCATTGAAGTAGTCATAGTAACTGCACATCTTTGTAGGAGATGATGCACAAATGGAAGTTGAAAGGAAAAGGACATGTGGAGATGGAAAATGGGGAATTCAAAGACATTCTCTATGTTCCAAACCTTAGCTCTAATCTCCTCTCAATTTACCAAATCACTCACCTTGGAGATGGCAACAAAGTTGAGTTCCTTCCTAATTATGTAATGGTGCGATATCTAAAAGATGATTCATTGGTTGTAGTGGGTAAAGCTAATCATCACAAAAGGCTTTATTCTTTCTCCCACTTTGTGCCTAAGTCTCCTTCACAAGCTTTTTGATTCAATCTCATTCACAAACCAAATTATGGCATGAGTGATATGGACATCTTGCCTACCACTATCTTCAACAACTTTTCTCAAAAAACATGGTTAAACGTATACCTACAGTCAACCTTTCTAAGGGTGAATGTTCAACATGTTCACTACATATGCATCTATAGGAGAAGTTTGATAAAGGGAAGTCTTCAAGAGCACTAGTTGTTTTTTAGTTGGTTCACATGGTTTTCATAGGTCCCTTTACAGTGACATCAGTCAACCAAGGCTGCTACATCCTTACTTTCATTGATGACTTTTCGTGCTACACATGGTTCTACTTTCTTCATCACAAGAATGACATGGTTGATTAGCTTTAAGCTTTCAAGATTCATGTTGAACAACAAACAATGAAAGCCAACAAGGTTCTTCAAATGGAAAATGAAAGCAGTAATGTGAATAAAAAAATTAATGACTTTTGCAAACTTGAGGGTATTGATCTTCAAAATTCACCAGCATTTATTTTTCACAAGATAGATGTTGTAGCACTAAGGATTCAAACTCTTAAGTAAATGGTGAGTTACATGATATGAGCCAAGTCTCTTGATTCTACACTTGAAGTTGAAGCTATAAGTAGTGCCAATCACATACTTAATAGGTCTCTTGACAATGCCTTAGATGGAAAGACTCCTTTTAAGGCATGGTGTGGTAAAAATCTAGTTGTGAAACATTTCAGAGTCTTCGATTTTCTAGCATGGGAAAACATATCTTCCAAGAAATGCAAGGCACCACCACCTAGGCCTTGTACTTTCATTAGATATGAAGAAAGTGTTAAGGCATATAAAATCATGGATCCTAAGGCTTATGATATTTTGCATCATGAGGAATGTACACTTTGAGGAAAGTTTACCTAGCTTATCCTCTAATCCTCTCCACACTTCATACATTATGGAAACTGATAGAAACACCAACAATAGTGATTCAATAAATTCAAATATATGGGATCATATTGATAGTTGCAGTACATGGTCACATCATCAAAAAATTCCACATGGATATATTTCCATAGTGATAGGTTCACCACCGTAGGGTACATCTTGTCTTCTAGCTCGAGCATCTATGGATGACTTCTTGACAGATATTCTAGGCTTTTTCATGGAGTCATACATATCATATTTGGGGGATATCGTTGATGATATACATCTTCTCTTTGATGATGATGATCTTTCTTCAATTGTTTTGAGGGCTCACTTTGACCCTCTTGTCCATTCTCTACATGATCAGTCTTCACAGGTTGATATGATTGTGGATCCTTATGTATAGTAGTTGAGGAGGTCTTTTTATCATTTAAGGAGATAATTGTTTCTTTGGGATAGGTTCTCCATCCATCCTTGCCAGATCTATACTCATTCTTTTTAGCAGTCTTAGAAGGGGCGACCATCAACATTGACATAGGGATAGTTGAGCAGGTTTTAGAGACACCATTCATCATTTAGATTCTTTCTAGAGATAAGGGAAGCATCTCATTTGTACATTTTGCATTGTTTCTTCCAAAGGGGAGGAACATTAGTCAGCACTCATGGACTAGATTCTTCCTTGGAGCAACTATCACTGATCAACACTTTACATTTGGGAGGGGGGGACTATCTTGCCTCTCTCCTTCTTCTCTCTTATGGGCGGGGGGGGGAGGGGGGGACCTTTTCCTCTTATGGGGTTTTGTTCTTCTCATTCTTCTCTTTTGTATATACTTAATGTATGTCGTAATGGGGGTGTCTTGATTACTCTATCCATCCATGCATCTTGTCTTTGCATCTCTCTTTTTGGGGGAGGGGTTTTCCCATGAGGTTTTCCCTCTTTCTCCACTTTATGAGAGATTTCATTTTATTATGGAAATGGCTACCTAACATGACCTAGTACCCGGGACTCATTATGCATTTCATCCTAGTTTTTTTGAGCTTAAGTGCATTCCCCTAAGTTGCACTTAAGGGGGGGAGTTGGTGTAAATACTCATTCACTATTTACACTTACTAAAGTTTACTTAGGTCGATGCATTATTTTATTATTATGCGTTATTTTATTATTTATTAGGTGAGACACTTAGGAGCGTGCATACTCTTATGAGTTGTCATGTTAACAACACTGGAGTAAGCAACTCTAATTCAGCACATGGTGTCTACAACACTAGAGTTTGCATAATTAACTAAGTTGTCATGTAGACAACATAGTTATTTGCACTCCTATTTTACCACATGGTGTCTGCAACATAATTTTGTGTGCTACATCTTTGTAGGCTTAACCTCTCATCATCGCACTTACTCCTGTGCTTAATGGAGGATAATCCACTTTTGGTCGACATGTGTCTAGTTGTATGACTTATTAGTATGTTGATTTCTAGGCATTCTAGAAGCATTCCAAAGGCCTTTATATAAAGGCACTCCTAGTGTACTTACACATTGAATTGAATACATATCAATATTATGATCATACTCTTTTGGTCTACTATTGTGCTCATGCTTGAGTTCCTTGATCTTGGTTGAATTTTTCCCTATGGAAAATTATTACATAAATAATCACTTTGTCTTATCAAATTCTAGCTAATCAAATGTTCATTGTAGCTTCATTTTCATAACCCAACCTTTCCTCTAAGTGTTATTGTTATGAGTAACTTCTCAAATCCTCTTCATCAATCAAATATATATGACATTTAGATCAGATCAAAACATGTCTCATCAATAGATTTGACATCAATGACAATGCAACAATTGTTCCAATTATAGTTTCCAATAGTCAACTTCTTATATTAAATATGGGTCTATTGTAAATTATTTTGTTGCCCATGTGGAACACAACTTGTGTTTATATCCTACAATGTCCTTTTATTTGTAGGTGTGAGCATACATAATATGATTGGGTTGCACAAAGTAAGGATGATTAATATTATTTATGTATTGTATATATTGTGCTTTAGATTCTTCAATCAACCATATACTATTGATGCTAGTGAGTGCTTGTAATAGATTTTCAATCATAGTTCTCATATGAGACCAATAGTAACATCCTCATAAAGTCTCACATAAAAAAAAGAGTTATTACCCCTATTTCTATGGTTATCCATTTTTTACATTCAATACCATAATTTAAAATATTATTTTTAATTGATATTGTCCCCATCAAGATGGCGGGAACATGCTTTGATAACACTAAGATTGACCCCATTCTAATCATTACCATAAAGAACAAAATATATTTCATTTTCTCTATCCTTTTCCAGATTTATTTCATCCCTAATGTTTCTTCCAATTTTTCATTTTCCCCCAAATTCTCTATGTTCATATATTCCTTATGTTCTTCTACACTCTATATCTTATATTTTGAGTGGTTGCATCCTTTAGATTCTAACTAAAATTTTAAAATAATATGTGAGATTATTTTTTATTATAAAACTATTAATAAAATTTCATATAAAAGTTTTCTATCTTATTTAATATTAAAATATTTATTAATTTATATAATATAATTTATATTACATCTTTTTATAATATAGTCAGTTTAACAATACTAAATTGTATTTTATTTATTTTATCTTAATATGTGTAGATTAATATTAATTATTAATATAACCATGACTAGTAAACATTAGTGCCAAATATCATATTTATTAATTAATATAAAACATTTAAATAGAGTGTATGTATTTCAAATATATTTATATTGATCACCTTAATAGGGCTCATGACAAGGTATGTCTTTCTCAATACAATTTTGACATTTTCTTTATTGTAAATCATATTTTCTACTCTATACATGCTCTATAATTTTCTTAGCCACCATATATGATAAATTACATGTAACACCTTTTTATTTTCAAAATTTTATGGTTTTTAGGAGATAATATTGATATAATTAACCACTCTTGCAATTAATATGAAATAATTATACCAAGTTCAGTTGCCTTAGTGAACTCCAATGCATCCACTCAAACAATTATTGATAAATGTGAAAATTATGTATTCGAGTACTCTTATAAATACCTTGTACATTTTGAAGATGCAGAAATGGGAATTTATTTTGTCAAGGATAGTAAAATTTAGAGAATGAGAAATATTGTCTAGAAAAAATAAGGGAGGTATTTAATATAATAGTTCTTTTTCTGATGTTTTGGAAGAGGTCAAAGTTGATCATTAAGAAATTGAAGCTTCCAATACTAATCTCATCAATGCTTATTTTATAAGGTCTCTACATTGGCCAAATTAACTATTATTGATAAAGGATATTATGTTATTCATGCCAAAAAATAAAATAAAAAAATTACATTATATAAACTATTATAGACTTTAATATTATCATGCACAATATATTATTTCGTCACATATGTTTTCTCATATTCTTTCAATTGCAAATTGTAACATTTTTCTATAATATATGTGTTATGATAGTTATAATTCATTTTTTAAAACTAAAAAATATTGTTTGGTAACATAATCATATCTACAATTAAATTTGCCAAAAGCTTATTACTTTGTAACTTTAAAATAATATGATATATTGAATCACATCTCTGACTAAATTTGATTTTTGTATTTTAATGGTTGCAATAAATCATTATTCAATGGAAGTAGATATAAAAAGTCAATTAGAAATATTAAATTTTAAAAATAAAATAAAAAATAAGTCCAATATTTGTTAGCATTAAGCAACAGATCAGATATTATTTTGTGATATAAGTTATTTTTAAATATTAAATACAAGAATATTATTATATAGGTTATTTTAAATTATTTCAAATTTTTGTATATTTATAAATTGTATTTGGTTATTAATTTGAAAATTTAATAAATACAATATACCAAATTTAGTGCTCATGTTAAACTAAATCTACTCTAATAAAATTTATCTTTCATCTAAAATTGAATTCTAGATTCAATGTTGAGAATGTGTGTGTGTGTGTGTGTGTGTGTGTGTGTGTGTGTGTGTGTGTGTGTGTGTGTGTGTGTGTGTGTGTGTGTGTGTGTGTGTGTGTGTGTGTGTGTGTGTGTGTGTGTGTGTGTGTGTGTGTGTGTGTGTGTGTGTGTGTGTGTGTGTGTGTGTGTGTGTGTGTGTGTGTGTTTGTGTCTGTGTGTGTGTGTGTGTGTGTGTGTGTGTGTGTGTGTGCACGTGTGCGTGCATGCATGCTCATGTGTGCATGTGTGCATGTGTGTGTGTGTGTGTGTGTGTGTGTGTGTGTGTGTGTGTGTGTGTGTGTGTGTGTGTGTGTGTGAGTACACAATCTTACCCTTTGGGAGTGAAGAGATGAGGTATAGAAAAAATAGAAAGTCATGCAAAGATGACATAAATATCTTACCTATGTAATAATATACATATGTGTAGTGCATGTTAAGTTTAAGCATACACATTTCCACACCTATTAAGATTTAATTGAATTGTAACCCTTAAATAAATTGAGAAGTTAAACATATTTTTAAAAATTAATCAAAATTTATCTATAATCCTAACATTGAATTAAAGCAATTTGAAATCTTATGTTAACATTCATTTTACACTTATGTTAAAGCTTTAGAAGTTTCACCAAGCCCTAAATCCTCCCCTTCTTGTCAACCCATTAGTCATCTATACTCCTCAGGTCTCTAGTAACCCAAGCTCTGTGATAGCCTTGAAAAAATATGTTAAAAAAACCTAAACTTGGAAGGATATTAGTGTGATAGACTCAAATACTGATATTGGTAGGAGCAATAAAGTTACAAGGAGGTCAAGCAAGAGGCTCAAAATGGAAAAATTTAGAACCCCACACAAAGAGGATGTGAGCTGTAAATCCATGGAGACAAAGACAAAACCCACCAAGAAGTAGAAATTAAAAAGATGCACCTTGGCTTCAGAAGTAAAGACAATCCTAGTCCATCACATATCTTTGATACCCTAGAAGGTAACCCTTCCATGGACAAGAGTTTGGGTGATGATACCAATTCCCTTATGAAGAATACTACGAAGGGTAGGGTGAACTTGAAAAGACCCCCCATGAGGAAGAAATGGGTGTTAATAGGATGGATAGGCTAGAGAAATCTATGCATGAGATTATGGATAGCCAAGAGCTGTTGTACAGGAAATTTGAGACCTGTGCTAAGTATACCACTAAGGTTATGCATTTAGCAGCCACTACTCTCTACCTTTTATAGATTAGAAACAAGGAGAAGAACATGGGAAAGGATAGCAGATCCACTTTCTCTCTTTATAGCTTCCTAATCAATGATTCGTTCAAGATCATGCTGGGCTAACTCATGAAGGAGGAGGAGGATGGGACTTGTAGGAAGTGATGCAGGAGGATCATGACATGCAAGGATCCCTATAGAAGAAAAAATATAGATTAGAGGAAAAAAGGAGTATGAACCAATCAATTGGCATGAGTTGAAGCCAATCATACCCTTAGGAGACTTTGATGATGTTAAACATGTAATGAATCCTAAAAGGTCTATTAAGGACCTTAGGATCTTTAAATGATGACATAGAGTTAAAAAGGAATATTCATTGAAATAACTTCCAAGAATTCTTAGGAAGGTCTAGGATTGGTTAAATGGGTCTTGAGCACCTAATTGAATTTTTTTTTCAAATTTATATACTTGATTTATGCAATAAATTGTGAGTTGGAGAATTCAAATATTTAAATCCCAATAGTTAGTGCTTTTTTGGAGGTAAAGTAGTTTTAATCATTTTTAAGCCTAACTAAGCATGAAAACTAATTTCAATCAGTTGGGATATTTTCTAGAGAAGTTATTTAGTTAGGTTTGATACATTGTATAGAAGTAGCACTTGGAATGATTCATTTTGTATGGACTATGCAAGAAAGATCAATAAAAACTACATTGTGTTGACAAATTCTTGATGCTTTCTATTTATTTTTGTGATCATGAGATGTTCTAACCCTTGGTGGACATTATACTCTATGTAGATTCACTTTAAATTCTTTGAAGTCACCTATCGATCTTTGATTTTTCAAATTAGTGCTAATAGCATTAGCAATAGTACTTTTTTACAAGTTTTTTATAAAAATTAATGGTTGGATGATCATTCCATGAATGACATTTTTGATTTTCATGGAATAACTCATCCCTAACTTGTACAATTATATCCTAACATTGATATGTGTAGATGAGAGTTTGTTTGATGGTGATCACCCAAGAAGGAGGCATTAATGGTGAATGGAGATGTAGGTATGGGGCAGCAATAGAGAATCTATCTAAAGGAGGGAAAAAATTTATGTTTTGAGGCTTCTAGGTACAACCTATGTGAGGTGAATCCACCCTTTTTTGATCCTAGAGGTGTTGGGACAATAGTTAATTAGAAAGCCCTAGTTTGAGAGGGTTTTGGGGACCAATTTGGGGCTTTTGGTATTGCAAAATCTTTGGGTCTAACTTTTCTTGGATTTGTGACATTTATGACCTTAGAAGGAAATATCTAGAGTTTGAATTCTTGGGAGTGAAAAGAACATATAGTTTCTTTGTTAAATTTCCCTCTTTTTATGCATTTTAGAGCCACAATATAGTAACATTAGGGTATGGTCCAAAGGAAACCAAGGAATCATTTTTATATGGTATAATATGGCCAAATGGGTATCTAAAAACCTCTAGATTTATAATTGAACTCTTTGGGAAAGTTGAGAGGAAATCAAGATTCTTTATCATCAGAGACCTAATAGAGGTAACTAGGCCTAAAAGGAAATTTGAAGATATTAGAAGAGCTAGGAAGTTGAGAATAGATTGAAACCCTAAGAATTCTTAAATCCAAGAAAATACCATCTAAATATACCAACCGTATCACTCAGAATCTTGGTGAAGAGTTCTTGTTAGGTTTTGAAGACATTGAAGTAGTTGAAGCATTGGGAAACACTAGCTAACCTTCACAAATTAGTGAGATAATCACTAGGCTATTCATCCACCACCCTTACCTCTACATCAAGTGGTATCAGAGCTTATTAAGAATCCTTTGGGAAGTTTGGAAAGTGATCTTAATAACTATGATAATTTGGATCCTTAGCTAACCCTTTGATTTGAAGTATCCTTTGAGGAGAAGCACTTGAGTTGATCTAGCTCTTCAAGGAAATTAGGAACAATGTTTGAAGGGGAAGTAGATTTTCCCACAAGGTTGAAAATTTTGGAGTTGGCAAGGATAGTCTAAGAATAGTTGGTAGATAAAAATAATTTGAAGGCAACATTGGAAAAAAGAGAGAAGGAGAGCCATCAAAAGGATAAGACACTAGAAATTATGATGGAATGAATGTTGGCATTAGAGAAAAGGGATAAAAGAAGAAGACAAGTTGAAGAAGTGTAAATTGAAGGAGAAGAGGAATAAATACCCTAAGAGGAAGAACAATTAGATCCTAAAGATGTAAGGATGACTAAGTTTTTCAATGTTATAAAGAGTGGAGATACAAGGGCAAGAGAAGATTTGCCTATGTCTAGAGGGAAGATGGATGATGAAGAGTTGATAGATTGGTTTAGTGCCATGGATAATTTCTTTGAATGTGATGATGTTGAAGAGGGACAAAATTTGAAGATATCAAAGCCAAAGTTCAAGGGACACACTCTACTATGGTGGGATTGTATTCAAGTAGAGAGATGGAGGAATAGGAAGCCAAAAATCACATCTTGGTATACTATGATAGATAAGATGAAGGAAAAATTTATGCCTAATGATTATAGGGTGCAGTTATACAAGAGTTTTAGGGTCTTAAGCAAAAAGACATAGATGTATAGGAGTACATTGAAGATTTTCATGAATTAGGCATAAGGGTGAGTCATGATGAAGATGGTGAAGAGAAGATTGCAAGGTATATGGGGGGACTTAGGTTCAATATCCAATATAAAATTACTTTTTCTACCCCCAATTAAGTTTAAGAGTGCTAAAAATTGGCTATTAATTCTAAGGAAAATATAATAAGAAGGAGAGAGAGACAAAGTAATACAAGAGGAGGTGTATCAATGAGAGGAAGAGGTGGTAGAGGTACTACAGATTTTTAAAACAATAGTGATAAAGACAAGGATAGACCATGCACATAAAAGAAAAGAGGAGGCTATAAAGGAGTATATAGGGGATGAAAATATTGAGAAAGAGATGATGGATTGTTCATAGGGAGATGATTCACATGTAATGAAGTGGGCCATTACTCATATAGATGTCCTAAATGGATTGAAGACAAGGGCAAAGATAAGAAAGTCACTTTAACCCAAGAAGAATCAAGAGAAGGGGAGGAGTCTACAAACATATTGGTTTTACCTAAAGAGGGGGAATTTTTTCTAATGAAAAGAGGAGAACCATAAAATTCAAGCATCTTCAAATCCAAGGTAAAGTATGTCAATTCATTATAGACTTAGGAACAAGTCATAATGTAGTATCTTTTAATCTACAAAATTTTCCACATCCTCAACCATATTATGAAATTTGGGTGAACATGAATCAACATATGCTTGTTAGTGATCAAGTCATGATTGAGTTCTCAGTTGGAAAATATAGGGATATGGTATGGTGATGTGTTTAGGAGAGTTATCCATGATGGTTTCACAAACAAGTACATAGTCCAACATGAAGGAAAGAGATATGAGTTACAACCCTTGTCTAAGGAGAAAGTATATCTAATTTTCATGTGTTTTGGGAAGGAAATAAAGGTTCGTGTACAATATGATACTAGATGGTACATTAGTAAGGGAGTACAATCACCAAGTAGTCAGAATAGTCATACAAGAGGAGAACTTTGGTATCTGCACTCTGTGCAAGTTGGGGTAGTTAACTCTACTCTAATGGAACCACCACCTAGAAAAAAAGAAGAAAGTGGGAAGGTAGATGTTTCCTTCAATGAATGGATCAAAAATGAAGGCATTGAAACCATCTTACTATCCTTCATCTAGATAGTCAGCAAGGAAACATTTTTTTTGCTAATTCTTTGTGCATGAGTGTAGGGTATTTTATGAAGAGGTAGGTCACCCTAAGAGATTACTTCACCTCTACATACCAAAAGTTAGCAAATATCAATGCTTGGCCTAAGAAGATCAACTTGTGGGACAAGAATTTCATTAAAGAAGATGAGTATGATGCAGGAGCATCAAGACATGCAAGGATCCCTAGAGAAGACAAAATATGCATCAAAGGAAAAGAAGAGTATGAAGTAGTGAATTGGTATGTGTTGAATCCAATCATTGACTTAGGAGGCTTTAAGGATTTCAAAGTTGTAATGAATCTTAAAGGGCCTATTAAGGACCTTAGGATCTTTAGATGATGAAATAAGGGTAGAAAGGAACATGCATTCAAATAAGTTCTAAGGAGTCTTAGGAAGGTCTAGGATTGGTCAAATGGGTCTTGCGGACCTAATTGAAAAACATTCAAAGTTAAATAGTTGATTTACACAATAAATTGTAAGTTTGAGAATTCAAATATTTGAATCCCAATAGTTAGTGCATTTTTGGTGGGAAATTAGTTTTAAGGATTTTTAAGCCTAACTAATAATGGAAACGGATTCCAATCAGTTGGGATAGTTGTTAGGGAGGTCATTTAGTCTTGTTGGAGGCATTTTATAGAAGATGCACTAAAAATCATTCATTTTGTATGGACTGTGCAAGAAAGATCAATAGAAACTTTATTTTGTTGATGAAATCTTGATGCATTCTATTTAGTTTTCTAATCAAAGGATGTTCTAACCCTTGATGGAGATTGTACTCTATGTAGATTCAATTTAAATACTTTGAAGTCACTTGTTGATCTTTAATTTTGCAAATTAGTGCTAACATCATTAGGAATAGTACCCTTTTTACTAATTTTTCACAAGAATTAATGGTTGGATGTGTTGGAAATGTAAGAGGAGTAACTGAGAGGGGAGGGGTGAATCAGTTACCAAGGAAAACTTTAAGTGAGCTCCCTCGAAAAAGAGATATAAAAATATTGGCAAATCTTACATTATTTTGAAAAATAAAAATAATTTCTATTATTAATTGGCAAATCTTTAAATATTTAAATATTTTTTATAACGAAATTTAATAAAAATGTGGCGATTTTAAATATTTTGAAGAACTAAATTATTAGCCAAAATTTCCTAAAATTAGCCAATTAGTGAATATTAGCCACTAAAATATACCCTGTCAGTTACCATTAAAAAACCCCACTCCCTTAAGATGTTAGTGCAATACAAAAAAAAACTTTTTTGGATACTACTCTAACTCAGTTAGCACTGAATCACTTGGTTAACATAGTAACTCAATTTACACTAAGAATGATTGTCACTCGATAAACACTTGCTTAATACTGAAAATAAGATCTATTACTTTGTTAATAATAAACATGTAGATCTTAAGATATTAAGTGTGATTAACCTTAATTAACTTAGTTTTAGAAATATAAATCAAATAACATGGAAACCCATTTTGCAAAAAATTACCAATTGCAACTAGTTACTGTTAGAGGAAAAAGATTAATTTAATTTCATTAATTAAATTACCTTTTTCTCCCTTCTTAAGATTTCACTTGATGCACTTTTTGCATTCTCTATTTAATAATTAGTTAGTAATTATTAAATAGCTTTTTCTTTTTTAGGTTACCATTTCAAATTTTGATCTCCTTTTATAAGGATTGCTCTTTTGTAATAATTTTTATCTTTTCTTTATTTGAATATAAAATTTGCATATTTTGAGAGAAAACCACATCCTCTTGTTTTCTTTTTCTACTCTGATACAATGAAGGATTTGAACAAATATGCAAATCAAATCCTTCCTCATACTTTCTCCTTTGAGCATCAACTAGGACTTCTAGTTGCACCTTGCATAATTGGTTGTATCATCCTTTTCCACTACCTTTTTTTCTTTCATATTGGAACCACATTGGTATGTTCATCAACACAAGAGTTCTACCATTTTCAGGGGTCTATGGAGTCTCAAGCTACTATAATGGAGGCTTTCATTGTACTTATGGTCTTGATAGATTCTCATGAGATCTTTCGTTTGTGCATTCTTTTCTATCTCTTTTTGGAGTAGATTTTTTCCCACTATTTTTTCTCCATTTCTCCATTTCATAGAGATTTTATTGTGATTGGGTACCTCATCAAACCTTGTTGTGAAGACCCAAATTTGCTTTCAAAATTGCATTATAGTTTTCTTTCTATTTCTACTTTGTTTGTAGTTGCATTGTTGCTCATCTGAAGGAGGGTGTTAGAGGAAAAAAGTTAATTTAATTTCATTAATTTAATTACCTTTTTCTCCCTTCTTAAGATTTCACTTTATGTGCTTTTTATATTCTCTATTTAATAATTAATTAGTAATTATTAAATAGATTTTTCCTTTTTAGGTTACCCTTTCAGGTTTTGATCTCCTTTTATAAGGATTGATCTTTTGTAACAATCTTTATCTTTTATTTACTTGATTATACAATTTGGATTTTTTAGAGAAAACCCTTTCCTCTTCTTGTCTTTTTCTTCTCTATGATTGGTTTACTACATGCAGGTATTTGAGGGCTTCATGTATTTGATTTGTGTATTTGCTCAAATCCTTCAGTTACTATCTTTTACTCTTCTAAAATGAGCCCTATTAGATGCCAACCTTGTTAAAGGTTACAAAATGCATTGTTAGATGTGACCTTGTTAAAGGATTTAGATCACCCTTTTGGGAGTAGCCTTGTTAGAGTTCTTTAGAAACTTCAATCTAGAAATGCCACCCTTTTAGAGGATTTGGAAAATATTTGTTAAGCTAACTATGTTAAGAGATTTTAATCAATGCTACAATTATTAGAGAGTAATAATGACTTGACCTAATTTCTGATTTTAGATCTTTGTTCTGGCTTGATTAATTGATCCTCCTTGATCATAATTTTCTTTGTAACTTAGTCAACAAGGATATTCTTCTTATCCTTCCAATTAAGTTCCTCTGTTCATCTTCTTCTATTCCACACATTCTTATTTCAATCCTCAACTTGACATTATACTTATATGAGTACATTATCAAGTTGGCTTGAACATCCTTAAAATATATCAATAAGCAACCCTTGAGTCAAATAGGAAAAAAAAATTAATCCAACAAACTCAATATACTAATACATAAAATCCTTTATTAGCCAACCCAACTTGGTCAACACTAACTTAGAAAATATTGTTCTTTGTTAACCTAGGAGACTTAGTTAACATTGTATCCTAAACTAAATTTCCTTTGGTAATCAAGTGAACTCAGTTAACACTAGTTTCATGCCAATTTTCATTTGGTAACTAAGTGGGCTCGATTAACATTGAACTTCTGCAAACTTCTCTTTGATGCCTAAGTGAACTCGATAGACACTATTTATAAACTTGGTAAACTTTGGAATGCTCTACAGATACTAGAAAATATCTTTATCACCTAAGTGAGCTCAGTAAACACTAACTAGTAGTGACATTTTGTGTAACATCAAAGACAATACATAATTGAACAATTGTTTTCAACAATCTCCCTCTTTAGCATTGATGAAAACACAACATGTCATAATACAATGAAATTTTAGAGAAAAATAAAAGTAAGGATTATTCCCTTAGTTTTATTCTCATTGTCATCCATGAAAACTCCCTCTATCAGTGTGAGCTCCCTCTAACATTAATCTCTCCCTCTAGAATGATTCTTCAATTGTTGTTTCTCCCTTAGTCAGAAAACTCTCCCTATTTACTTTTCAAGTGATTTGCCAACAAACTCTTCCTCTTTGATATCCCATGCCAAAAAATAATCATAAATTTTTTTAATATTGACAACAAACTCTCCCTCTTTGACATTTTACTTTTCAATTGATTTGCCAACAAACTCTTTCTCTTTGATATCTAATGCCAAAAAATAATCATAAAAATTCTTTATATTGACAAAAAACTCTCCCTCTTTGACATTTTAAGCCAAAAACAACATTCAATGGATTTTCCATCTACTTGATCTACTGATTCATATATAATCTTCTCTTGAATATTGCATCAACCCTGATTGATCTTCAAATTCTTGGTTGATGCATCATTAATAATTTTTAGTGAGCTTTAGATAGGGGAACAACCCTTGACTTACCTCTTAGATACAAGAATGCATCCTTAGGTAATGGCTTGGTTAATATGTTTGCAATTTGTTCCTATGTATTCACATATTCCAATCTCACCTCTTTGCCTTGCACCAATTCTCTTAGAAAATGATACTTTATTGCAATGTGTTTAGGCTTGGTATGCATCATAGGATTCTTGGATTTTTTTATTGCATTAGTGTTATCAAAGAAACCAACTATTGGATCCTTGATTTCTTCCTTCATACTTGACAATTGTTTTTTGAACCAAACAATGTTTGAACAATTGACTACTTCTACAAAAAATTATTCTTCTCTCATAGACGAAGACATGCAATTTTTCTTCTTGCTCATCTAATACACTAGCCTCTTTCCAATAAATAATACTCCACCACTAGTGTTCTTCCTATCATCAATATTTCCTACCCAATCAGCATCAGTGTAGGCTTTTAGTTGAAAGTTTCCTCCTTTCTTATACCATAGTCCATAATCTTTAGTACCCTTTAGATACCTCACGATTCTTTTAATTTCCATCATATGATTTTCTTTAGGATTAGAAAAAAAAAAAATTCTACCATATCAATTGGTAGTGCAATATCAAGTCTTGTATACACTACATACTAAAGTTTTCCAATCATAGATCTATATGTAGTTTGATCAACGTCTTTGGAATAATCATTTTTGAAAAGCTTATGTCCAGTAGAGATAGGTGTTGCAATTAGTCTAGAATCCTCCATTCCAAATTTCTTCAATATCTCCTTGATGTACTTCGAGTGAGTAATGTAGATACCATCCTTCTTCTATTGAATCTGGCCAAGAAAGAATTTGATCTCTCCAAACATTGGCATTTCAAATTTCGTACTCATTTCATCAAAAAATGATCTGCACAAGTCATCATATCTAGTAAAAAATATATCATCTACAAATATTTCTGCTAGCAATATCTTCTTTTCTGGTTTTTCCTTGATGTATAGACTATTATTATCATTTTTCCTTTGAAACCCAATCTTTATCAAATAACTATTGAATATTTCATACCAGGCTCTAGGGGATTTTTTGAGACCATACAAAACTTTATGTAGCCTGCAGACCATATTTCTTTTCCTAGGATCAATGTAACCTTCAGGTTGCTCTATGTAGACTTCTTCTTCTAGAATTCCGTTCAAGAATGTTGACTTTACATTCATCTGATACATTTTGAATCCTTTATGTGTAGCATAAGCAAGTAGTGTTCTAACACCTTTTAGTCTAGCAACAAGAGAAAAAGTTTATCCATAGTCAATACCTTCCTCTTGAGAAAACCCTTGTATACTAGCCTTGCCTTCTTTCTTGATACTTCTCCATTTTCATTCAACTTATTTTTGAATACCCATTTTATGTCAATTACATTCTTATCCTTGGGTCTAGGAATAAGAGACAAAGTCTTATCCCTCTTAAATTTTTCTATTTCTTCATTCATATCGTCAATCGAACTTTCATTATCCAATGCATCTTTAATGGTTCTAGGTTCAAATTCAATAAGCAAACATGTACCTTCCAATTTGTTCCTTTTCATTGTACATTTTGAATGATCTCCAATAATTTGATTGGTGCATGATGCTTTTTGACATATCTTGCAAGCACATGTATCTTCTCCTTGGATTTAGGACTTGAATTACTTGGTTCACCCTTCTCAAAATGATCTTCTAAATCATACTCAAATTCCGCTATCTGTGACTCGATTCCTTAAGACTGTGACTCAATTTCTACTAGCTAAAACTAGGGTCCTTCTAACTATGACTCAAGTTGCACTAGTTGCAACTTGGGTTGAAATGCAAATTTTGGGGACTCGGGTGGTGAAGATTGTTTCTTCTCAATAGTATTAGATTGAACATTAGGTAAAGTACCAAGTTCATAGTAAACAAATCTTCTATATAGTCTTCAAGTTCTTTGCTACTTTTTTCTTCACTCTTTTCTACAAATTCATCAATCTTTACATGTGCACTTTCTATAACTTTATGAGTGGTTAGATTCAAACACTTATATGATTTTCTTTTGTTGGAGTATCGTAGAAATATGCCTTCATCACTTTTTACATCATTTTTTTTTTCTTGACTCTTTTAATATATAACATTTTCTTCCAAGTACTTTGAAGGAACAGACATTAGGTTTATAGTCATACCATAATTCATAAGGTGTTTTATCTAAATATTTCTTCAATTGAAATTTGTTCAAGGTATGAATTGTAGTGTTGATTACTTCCTTCTAGAATTTGATTACAACATTTTTCTTTATCATCATAGTCCTAGCAAAATCCATGTTGTATCTATTTCTTCTTTCTTCTATGTCATTATGTTGAGGTGTATGAGGTGTTGATACCTATCTTTTAATTTCTTTCCCAATGAAGAATTCATTAAATTCATTAGAGATGAGTTATCCTTCTCTTTCTAATCTTAAACACTTCAATTTCTTTTCTTTTTCTTTCTCTACTCTAGGCAAATACCACTTGAATCTTTGAAATGCTTCTAATTTATCTTTTAGGTATATTATCCTCATCATCCCAGAGTAATCATCAACAAATAAAATAAAGTTCTTATCTCCACAGTAGCTTTCTTTGCCAATAGGTCTACAAAGGTCTCTATGGACAAACTCCAAAACTTCTTTAGAATGATAGTTCTTTCTCTTGAAGCTTTTCTTTCCCATCTTTCCAATTTGACAATTCTTGCACATGCCAATGTTAGGTTTCTTGAGGCTTGGAATGCCTCTCACTCTTTTGTTCTTTCTTATGTTGAGAAAACTATTAAAATTCACATGACTCAACCTCTTATTCCATAATCAACTATATTCTACTTGAGCTAGGAAATATTTTCAGTTACATCAAGATAGAATTGATTACCTTTTGTTTGATTGCTTGTCCCAACGAGAGATCCTTTCCCATCCAATAGCTTGCCTTACCATTCATGAATTCTACCTTAAATCAAATGTTGTTCAATTGTACCACACTAAGTAGATTATGGTTCAGTCCTTCAACCCAATATGCATTATCACATCTGAGTTCATTTTTCAATGTAATGCATCATTTTCCTTTTATATAACATAGTTAATCATTGCCAAATCTAACACTTCCACCATCATAGTGTACCAAGTTCTCAAACTTCGATATATCATCAAGCAATGGTGAGAACAACCACTATCTATGATCCATGTGTAATTCTTGCTAACATGAGAAATGAGGGTCATCTTATCATTTTCATCATCCAATTCATCTTTAATAGCAATATAGACCATTTCATCTTCATCACTAATATCAAAGTCTTTAGCCATATAACAAGATGTCCTACCTTTATCCTTATCATTCTTGTAGCTTTTGAAATCTTTCATGTCTTTGTGCTTATTGTACTTCTTTTCTTATTTTCTTTCTATTTTTTGGACACCTTGCAACAAGGTGATCAACTTCTTCACAAGATAAACAAATTAGAGGTATTTTACCTTTGTACTTTCCTTTTCCTTTAGGGAATATCCTTGCAAGAAATGCTTTAGTGGTTTTCTTCATCTTTACTATCAGACTACCTTCTAGATTTTATAGTTTTCATTTTGAGTGATACCTTAGCTTTAAATGTAGACTCAATGTTACTAGTGTTACAAACATAGTTATCATAGTTTTCTAACTCAAAGGCTATCAACCTTCGTACTAGTGCATCGAAAGTTATATCATTTTTTGGGATCAAATCTCTTCTCTTGAATTTCTAAAACTCTAATTGCATAAATAGGAAGAAGAGTTTTGATTACCTTTCTTACTACTATCACATCTTCTATTATTCCTCCTAAGGCTTTGATTGCACTTACCCTGGCTTTGATTCGTCCCCTTATATTTTGCAATGTTTTCATCTTCTCTCATCTTCATTTGATCAAATTGACTTATAAGACATTCTACCTTGGCTCTCCTTACATATTCATCTCCTCCATAAATAGCTTTTAGCTTGATCTACATCTCATGTCTAGTATCACAATCTTGACTTCATCAAATTCAGCATAATTGAGAGTAGAGGCAATGTTAATCATCATAATATTATGATTCTTCTTTTTTGTAATTTCTTCAATACTCATAGTTCTAGTAGGTGTCACATACTTGGTGTTTGGAAATTTTAGACCCGTGTCTCCAATGGTTTCCAAATGTAGCTTCATGAGTTCCTATCATGCTTGGAAGTAATCTCTGTTCAATTAAAAAATTTCCCTTTTGTAAGACATCTTTGATCTTTTTGCTTAGGTCCTTGAAACCTTATCTATAATAACCAAAAAATCTAATACCAATTGTTGGAAATGTAAGAGGAGTAAGGAAAGGGGAGGGGTGAATCTATTACTACAAAACCAAATCCTAGTCCCTTAAGATGTTAGTGCAATACAAAAAAAAACTCTATTGAATACTATTGTAACTCAGTTAGCACTAATCACTCGATTAACATAGTAACTCAGTTTACACTAAGAATGATTGTCACCTAGTAAACACTTGGTTAATAGTGAATATAAGCTATGTTACTTTGTTAACACTAAACATGTAGATCTTAAGATATTAAGTGTGATTAACATTAATTAAGTTAGTTGCAGAAACATAAAGCAAATAATTTGAACACATGAGACATTAAGATTTAACATGGAAACCCAATTTGGGAAAAACCACTAATTGCAACTAGTTTCTATTTTTTACTCTTCTAAAGTGATCCCTATTAGGAGCTAACCCTGTTAAAGGTTATAAAATACACTATTAGATGTGACCCTATTAAAGGATTTAGATCACACTATTAGGAGTGACCTTGTTACAGGTCTTCAAACACTTTAATTTAGAAATGCCACCTTGTTAGAGGATTTGGAAAATAGTTGTTAAGATAACTTTGTTAAGATGTTTGAATCAATGCTACAATTATTAGAGAGTAACAATGATTTGACCTGATTTTTGATGCAACTGACTTGCTGATTTTAGATCTCTATTCTAGCTTGATTCCGTGATCCTTGATCAATATGTTCTTTGCAGCTCAATCATCAAGGAAACTTTTCTTATCCTTCCAATTTGCTTCCTCTATTCATCTTCTTCTATTCCACACATTCGCATTTCAATCCTCAACTTGACCTTATACTTATATGAATTACATTATCAAGTTGACTTGAACATCCTTAAAATAAGTCAATAATCAACCCTTGAGTTGGCTAGAATAAAAGGTTAATCCAACATACTCAATATACTAATACAGAAAAATCCTTCATTTGCCAACCTAACTCAGTCAACACTAACTCAAAAAATACTTTTTTTTGTTAACCAATTAAATTCGGTTAACACTACATCCTGAACTGAATTTCCTTTGGTAATTGAGTGAGTTGGTTAACACTAGTTCCATGCCAACTTTTCTTTTTTAATCAAGTAATCTCAGTTAACATTGAACTTCTAAAAACTTCTCTTTGGTGCCCGAGTGAACTCAATAGACACCAACTTCATTCCAACTTCTCTTTGGTACCCAAGTAAACTTGGTAGATATTTTCTCTGAACTTGGTGAACTCTAGAATGCTTGGAAGATACTAGAGGTTGTCTTCATCACTCGAGTGAGCTTGACAGACACTAACTAGTATTACTTTTTGTGTGCAATCAAAGATAATATACAATTGACAATTGTTCTCAATGGGATGATCATTCCATGAATGACATTTCTGATTCTCATGGAATGACTCATCCTATACTTGTACAATGATATTCTAACAATAACATGTGCAGATGAGAGTTTTTTTTATGTTGATCACATAAGGAGGTGTTAATGGTGAATGGATATGTAGGTATGGAGTAAGAGTAGAGAATATTTCTAGAGGGGAAATTTATATTATTTTGAGGTGTCTAGATACACCAAATACAAGGTGAATCCACCCTTGTTTGATCCTAAAAGTTTTGGGACAACACTTAATTAGAAAGCCCTAGTTTGAGAGGCTTTTAGGGAGCAATTTGGGGCTTTTAGTGTTGCAAAGTATTTCTATCTAATACCTCTAAATCCTTTTGATATGTTGGAATATGACCAAATAGGTATTTAAAAACCTCTAGAGTGATAATTTTTCTTTGGGAAGGTTGAGAGGAATTCAAGATTCTTTATCGCTAGAGACATAATAAGAGCAACTAGGCCTAGAAGGCAATTTGAAGAGATTAGAAGAATTGGGAAGTTGAGAATAGTTGGAAACCCTAAGAATCCTTAAATCTAAGAAAATGCCATCTAAAATCTATCAACCCTACCACTTGGAATCTTGTTGAAGAGTTCTTGTTACGTTTTGAATACATTGAAGTACTTGAACCATTGGGAAACACTAGTTAACCTTCACAATTCAGTGAGTTGATAGCTGGGCCATCCATCCACCACCCTTACCTCTACATCAAGAAGGAACTAGGAGATAAAGAGGGGAACTATCCCCTGTGTTGGTGTTTTATTATTTTTTGATGTTTTGGTATTTTATAAATTCTTTGCCTAGTGGGGCTAATTTGTATAAGTTAAAACACAAACTTAACCATAGTAACACTTGTAATATGTGGTGCTACTTTATTTTTTCTCTAAATTAGTTAGATATTATGTACATTTATGTGGATAATGGTAGTAGTAAGGATGTTGGTTGTTATCATGATGACATTTTTTTTTATGGTTAAAAAGGTAATATGATGAAGTTTCATTGAATGACTATTGGCTAGCCTCCAACCTATTGTTCTACACTAGGGTCTGCCCCCCTTTTCTAGATGCTATTTAAAACAACAAAAACATTCATTTTACACTAAACTAACTTACCCTTTACCACATAGCCAATAAACTATATTTGAAAAACTAAAAAAAAAATTAACTTTAATCCTAACATTGAATTAAACCAAATTGAACTATTATGTTAACTCTAACTTTACACTATAAGAACTTACCATGTATCACATAGCCAATAAAATATTTTTCCAAATAGTGAACCATATTAGAAAACACTTCTAAATTTGTAATATTTTTCCAAATAGTAAACTATATTAGAAATCACTTCTAAATTTGTTCTAACATTAGACACCAATTCAAGCACAACCAAACTAAAGGAAATGTGAGAAAGAGTGTGAGAGAAATGTGAGGTAAGGATATCGAGTAAATTGAAGAGATGGGGATAGTAGATAGGGGACAAGTGAGAATAGTGGGAAAATGGGGAGAGAGTGAGACACGTGAGGCAAAGTCAGAAGGGCAATAGATGATGAGACAATATGATAGCTACTATGGTTGGCTTATTCAATCGAAGAATTCAATTCAAAGCATAACCAAAAACTAAAATCTATTGAATACAAATCCTAATAAAACCAAAAATATTCAAACTATCACAAAAAACAAATTTAATCATATACAATAACATATAAAGCCTGATTCTTAAAATAAACTATTAGCGTTAACATTAATGTTAGACTAAATTCGAGTCCCTAATATTAAATAAATATGAAATCTAGCCCTAAACCCAATTGTATTCTAATATTGAACTTAATTCAACATAAACTAGTATAAATTTGACTTAGAATCCTAATTGTAAATGAAAATGAGTTTTATTCCTTTCCATAATTAAATAATGAGCCAAGTTATAATCTAAACCTAACTATGAACCCAAATATAATATTGTACCCTAACCTAAACCAAATCTTATCAAAATATGAACATGAAATTGTAAATGAAGTCCACCCCTTTTAGAATATTAAGACAAATTATAATCTAAATCTAACCATGAAACCAAATATAATATTTAAAAAATATCCCTTTGCACCCTAGAACCATAAAAAAAATCTTATTATTAAAAATAAATTTCAATCCATACATACTTATACTATATAATAAAATAAAATTATATTATACAATGAATTATAAATTTAATTTGGGAACTCACCCATCGGGATCCTTTAACTAACATTGTGTATCATTGTTAATTCTTTTGTTTATAGAAGTTGAAAATATGTTATACATATATTAACAATGATTGTTATGCTAAATTTGAGAGTGGGTTGATTCTTTCTAGGTAGTTATAATCAAATATTCCTCAAATTTTACTTATTTTATCTTCCAATAAAATAATTCATCAAATTTAGATGAATCAATTTTTGCATATCAATTTTTAATCTTAATATTATTTTACAATCCATTTATTTCTTAGTTTGATATCACACATGTAATTTTTTTGTTTCAAAGAAAAATAAGATTATTTTATATATCATTCAATATTATTTTTCAAAAATCAATTTAATTGAATAGAATCATTTAACTAATTAAATAATATTAAATTAAATTGCTAAATATATTCTAAATTACAAAGTATTATAATAGTAGTCTTCAAAAATGGTAGTACATTAATTGGAAAAATGTCCATATATTATCCAAATACGGCAAATATTTACCATTAGCAACTTCATAATGTGATCAATATATTAAAATTCTTTATCTAAGTTGTTATTATCCTATTCATAAACACAGCTGTAATTAGTAATTAGTAATATCATGTTTTTAGTAATACCTTGAAAGTAGTCAATCCACGCTGGCTTTTAAAATACAATCCACACTGGCTTTTAACAGAGGGAGTCTCTTCCGAGCTGCTAATCCGGAATAATTTGCAGATTGCACTTGTATATATGTGCAAAATTACACTACATAGAGATACAGATATATTTGACAATGAATTTAGGAATAGCATGAAAGTGTACAATCCACACTGGTTTTAAACATAGGGAGCTTCATCCCACCTGCGAGTGATGTGTTGCATTGATGCATCCCGAATTATATGCAGATGTGTGACATTGATGCAACATTAGTCTACATAGACTTACAAAAAGTATTGCAATCAGGTGATTCATGAAGTGATGGAGAAGAGTCTTTCTAAAAGCGTTGATTTTCCTATATCGTTAGGGTTTAATTTTCTTTCGCTTCCAGGGGGACATTCCCATTTCGAAGGTATTAGATCCGCACTATTTAGTATATTGTTCTTATATGAATATTTGCACTGTAATATTACCATTTTGAACATATTTTGTCTTTAATCCAGTATTAGTTTCGTGTTTTTCTTGCTCTTGTTATTGATTTTTCTGATGTAATGTTTCAGCCAGCTTCTCATGTAATAATATTTCAGGTAGATCTACTTCTTATTTTCTTTGTTAGTTTTGGGATGATGAAATTTGTCAATGAGAGGTCGATTCATATGAATTACTATTGATGGATAGTAATATCACAAGAAATATATTTGTTATTTTCGGTGCTAACGGGGAAGTAATCTTAGTCTAGAACAAAACTCATTTGCTGGACTTGTCTTAATATGAGATGTGAGATTCCATCAGCAACTGATTTGTACAATCTCTAACCTTTTTTGTTCTAAAATCAATGGTTTTATTATTGATAACATTGGATCTTTGTTTATCATTGTCTTTCCTGTTCGTTTGAGTGTTCCTTCTGTTTGGTTTCATCGGATCTGATTTGTGTATTCCATTTTATGATTGTTCAACTGTAACAAGTTTGATATCTCTGTCAAAACCTGATTTCTTATCTAACGTTGCTTTGAAGGACAGGGAAATATGAAGCTGAATATGACTGAAGAGGAAATTTTTTTTAAGAAACTTTTGGCCAGGGAAGACGATTCAGGAGACTCTTTTGAAGTTAAGAATGGCAGAGATCCAGGGGTGGGAGTTGCCTTTGCGTGGGAATTTGAGCCGGGAATTTCTAGGTTTAATGTTTGTGCAGCCAAGGATTCATTGCATTCTAATGTTTTAAATCCTCCTCCTCCATTTCAAGCCAGAGAATATTTCATTGAGGAGAACTCGTCTGGTGGGTCTTCTACTAGAAACAGGAAATGGGCTCTATTTTTTAAGATATTGGACAGTTTATCAACAAGAAAAGTAAAGAAGAAATCCAAGCAAGTGGTAAGTGAAACATCTACGCGGAAAAGTAATTTAATCATGCCAGCTCGGAGGAGTCTACTTCAGAAATCTCATTCCATGCGTGAATTCCTAGTGCCTCGAAAGAGTATATAGGATATTTTGTAATCGCAGTTGGTGATTAACTCTTTTGTTTACATTGGACATTATAAATTAGGTTCTTGTTAGATTCATCTGCTCTCTTTAGGCCAAGGAACTAAATCTCAGAATGCACAAGATATAATAAATCAAGAATTGGGTCTCTCCACTCCGGTGTCTATTAGATGTTATAGCTTAAAATATGTACTAATATTAGCTTGGAGTTCCTGGACTTGATTGCGGATATATGTATTAAGTATATTTTTTATTGAGTTATATTTAAATTTAAATCAGTTAGGTCACCATCAATGTGACTTAAGATAAGATGTACGTATTTTTTTTTAATGCTTTTCAGTTTCAACTCCAACATAAGAAAATTAGATATATTATCCATTTTCAACCCCAATATTAGAATATTAGTTAGATGCATTATACTTGAAACAGAAAAAAAATTGTGCTAATATTACACTGTCCAAGATTTATGTTTTTCTAATGTGAACAACAACTTCAACCCAAACACCATGAAATTTAAACAGGTTTGAAACAGAATAACTTGTACCAGTATTACACTGTCAAATATACCTTAAAAGACTTTGCCTTGTTCGAATTCAATATGCCAAACTGTGGAATTTATCTCTTGTTATTTTTCTGCTGAACTGCATTAGAAGGAAGCCTACATAGAGAGTAAATTTTTTCCCATGCCCACAAGATGTATAATGGTTTTTCAAATGTAAATTTGAATCAATAGCTCTTCATCATTTTTATAATCAAGTAATCAACATAATGTGATCATGTTAACTTTAATAGTTTATACAAGGCCTCCTAAAGGTGTCAATAACAGACATTATGAAGTTAAATATAAACTACCTCAGCTTATTTATTTATTTTTTATGTCTGAAATTCAGATTAATTGTGATTTTTTAAAAAATAAATTGAATGTTAATTTTCCATTCTTCCTGCTCTAAATTTTCAGAAGAAATACTTAGATTAAAAAATATAGACATTTTTGTAAATATTAAATAAGCAAAGAAATAAAATAAAACAATACACAAAGAAGGCAAAAGGCAAGAACACATTATCAAAACTTTTCTACCTCCACACTTCAGCAAGGAGTTCTTATTAATACTTAACTGATAAGTATGCACCTATCTATAGAGCTATATACAACAATTGAGGAAGAGACAAGTGAATACGAATAGTCACATAATCATTGTGCTTCACATTCCCAACAATCTCCCCCTGGAGGTCCACTATATTCCTTACATTTCATAATGCTAGACATTGTTCCAACACACTCCATATTAATCTTCTCCAAACAAGATTGGATTTATTGATATCTTCTCTCATCAAAAATTCACATGCTCTTAAATACCCTTCTCTTCAATCCTTGACATAGCATTAATATGATATAGTTGTTCATGACAGTAGCATTCCTTGCTGGAAACTTGTTTAGCGGTTCCCTCAAGTTTCATGGCAAGGGCTTAACTGCCTCATGTGTACTATAAGTTGAGTGGTTGTATCAAGCATTAATAGATAGTTCTTTTGGTGCAACAGCAACCCCACTCTAACAAGTGGTATTAGAGCTTGGTCACAGGTTCGAATCCTCACACCCATGACTAATGCTAAGGGGGAGATTGTTGGAAGATCATTGAAAATTTGTTTAGCACTCCCCTCCCCATGGCCTCTTGTGTACCATTATGATCTCCAAGTCTTAAGGCTCTCCAACTATTGAACTAGCCATTTTAGTCTTGCCACAACTATCACCCATATTTCTTGTACCATAGTTCAGAAGACCTCTACTCCATAGGAAAGGTGAGTCCTTGCCAAATCATCTAGCATGATGTCTGCATCCTGTGGTAATTTATAACCACCCATTTGTTGAGTTGATAGATCATTCTTTTGGTGCAATGGTAACCCAACTCTAACAATGTTGCCACCATCATGATCTCCAAGTCTTAAGGCTCTCCAACTGTCAAACTAGCCATTTTAGTCCTGCCACAACTATCAGCCCTATTTCTTGTACCACAGTTCAGAAGACCTCTACTCCATAAGAAAGGTGAGTCTCACCAAATCATCTATAATGATGTCTACATCCTATGGTAATTTATTACCACTAGTTTGTGCTCCATGTAAGACTGTCTAATTCACCATACAATGACAAAGATTTATCAATATATTTGTGCATGGGTTGTTTGTTTAATGATGTCAAATGATGGAAAGTACACAAAGGAAAATCTTTGTTACCTCCAAAATTTGGACTATCAAGCAATCTATCCATATTCATGGGTACCAAGTCACACCAAGGCGGAATGACTTTGTCTACCATGATTTGTAATTGTGTGTCAGGGAATGTGTTGGGTAAACTAGTTTCACCAACCACAACCATCTTCAATGTGAACCTATTAGAATAATTCCACATTTGAATGAGTAATTATCATTGTTTTTTACAACTAAACAATAGGTTTTTATTGACATCTTCCAGTTCATCAATTGGTGACTAAGTAAATTTGTAGTTCTCTCATCTTTTACCTCCTCCATACATGAAGTTAGATGAGATTTTTTTGGTTCTAGAAAATGTAAAAGTCTCTATATAGAGAGGTAATTGCAGTGCAATAATCAATAAAAAACAATATCTTTCTCTTTCAATATGTTTTGTGCTACTATTCTTTTCCCTTAAGTTTTTTTATATTTTTCTTCATGGTGTTAGAGCTATTGTGATTCTTAGGCAATGTTAGCTTTTCCTTGGTGTGAAATTCTAATCTTTTGTAGCAGGCATAAATTTAATTAAGCAGCACTTTTTTTGGATAAAGGAATTGCTACACAAGTTTGGTGAGAATTTCTTTTACTAATTATTTTAAAGTGCTGAAAGTTCTGATTTTTTTTCCATCCAAAAAGGAGAGAAGTTGATTAATTGTCTAACTCTTCAGAATTGTTATGATGTTGCCATTAGTAGTGAACAAAATTCAATCGACTCTAGAAAATAACAAGATGACTAGGATAGGAGAGACAACAAGGGAATAGCCTTGATCAAATTAACACTTTCTGAAGAAGTTTTCCCTAAAGTTCAAAATAAACGAAGTGGAGTGAAAGTATGGAAGATATTGAAAAATCTATATTAAAATTTAGGTGATGTATGGATTATATCTCTCACCATAGAATTGTATAATGTGAAATTCACAAGCTCACAAGAAATAGTGTCTCATCTAAGTAAATTAAAGGAAAAGAAAAATAAGTTGGCTTCACTCTGAAAGAACATAGATGATAAGGATTTTGTTCAAATCATATTACAAAGTCTTACAGGTTTTTATCAATCTTTTATAAGAGGACTAGATGTTGCAGATAAACTAAAAGCTATTAAATTTGATGAGTTGTGTGCTAAGTTAATTCAAGAAGAAAAACATCAAATAAAAGAAAGAGAATCATCTACTATTGAATGTGAATCTCAAGCATTTGTAATGAAAGGTAAACAATATTTTATTCTTTCAATATGTTTTGTGCTATTGTTATTTTCTCTTAGGTTTGTTTATATTTTGCTTCATACTATTTCTTACTCACCACAACAAAATGGGGTTGTAGAAAGAAACAATAGGACTATAATGGAAATGGCTAGGTGTATGATTCATTCTAGAAATATAAAAGTCAATCTTTGGGCTAAAGCAATTCATACTACAATTTACATTCTCAATAGAGCTCCTACAAAAGTTGTTATGAATATAAATGTTGAAGAGGCTTGGAGTGGAAGAAAGCCAACTGTGTCTCATTTTCATATTTTTGGTTGTACTGCTTAACTCCTACAAAGGTTGTTATGAATATATCCCCTAAAGAAGCTTGGAGTGGAAGAAAGCCTATTGTGTCTCATTTTGGTATTTTTCGTTGTACTATTTATGCTCACATTCCTAATGAAAAGAGGAGTAAATTAGAAAGAAAAAGTGAGAAGTACATAATGGTGGGATATAGTGAAGAGTCAAAAGTTTATAGGCTATATAATCCTTATACAGGGGAAATTCATGTTTAAAAAAATGTTTGGTTTGATGGAGATATTGAAAGTAATGAATCTCCCATATTTTTTCATTTTCCAATTTTTCTTGAAGAAGATAAATCTATTGGCACTAATGATTCAGATCAAAATATGACATCTCTTCCAAAAGAAGCAGACATGCGAGTTGAAGATTCAAGTAGCAGTGATGATGAGGACACAAGGAAGACAATGAAGACTTGAAGAATTCAAGAAGTCTATCAAGAAAATCATAAGGTCTTTGCTAACTATGCTCTTATGGCTAAAGTGATCCAGTTTGAGACTCCAAGCACATTTGAGGAAGCTAAAGGAAAAGATGAATGGAAAGAAGCTATGCAAAAAGAGTACAACTCCTTGATGAAGAATGATACTTGGGAATTGACATCACTTATTGACATCACTTCCAGAAGGAAAGAATTTGGTCAGTTACAAATGGACCTACAAAACAAAGTTCACATCAGATGGAGCCATTGAGAGATTTTTATGCAACAACCACTAGGATTTTTTAAAGATGGTGAAGAACATCTAGTATGTAAATTGAGAAAATCACTATATGGTCTTAAATAGGCTCCAAGGGTGTGGTACTCCAAAATAAATGAATTCTTTGTAACAAATGAATTTGAAAGAAGCAAAGCTGACACAAATGTATATGTAAAGCATGTTGATGATGAAAATTTTATTATTGTCTTGTGTGTGGATGATCTAATCATTACAGGAGATTCCACACATTGTATTGAGAACACCACAAAACAACACAAGCAAACTTTTGAGATAATTGATCTAGGATTAATGCATTATTTCTTGGGTATGCAAGTTTAGTAAGAAGAAGGAAGGATCATGATTTCTCAAACTAAGTATGCTCTTGATGTATTGAAAAAGTTCAATATGAGTGATTGTAAATCAGCCAATATGCCATGTGAAGTAGGATTAAAGTTAAGTACTCACTCTATTCAAAAAATTGCAGTCTCTTATATCTTACCATAACTAGAATAGATATTGTATGCATATGATGTTGATGTTGTATCCATGTACATGGAAAATTCACATTATGATCACTAGAAAACTACTAAGAGGATTTTGGGGTACATTAAAGGCACTTCCAAGCTTGGAATTGAGTACAAACATGAAGGGGAACCTACTTTAGTAGGTTGTACAGATTCTAATTATGCAAGAAATATTGATGATAGAAAATCAACTTTGGGATACATCTTTCATCTTGGATCCAGACCAATTTCTTGGAGCAGCAAGAAGAAATCAACAATGCCACTTTCATCAAAAGAGGTAGAATATATTGGCACATCAAAGACATCTCAAGAAGCTCTATGGATCAGAAGATTACTTCAAGAGACACATCACCAAAAAGCTCATCGAGCCACCATATTCTATGACAACCAAAGCACCATTAAGCTTGTGAAGAATCCTATATACCATGCTAGGTCCAAACACATTAAAGTCCATCATTACTTCGTTTGTGACTTAATGGAGAGTGAAGCAGTGGACCTACACTTCTATGGCTCTAAAGATCATGAAATTGCAAATATATTTACTAAAGCATTATCTACTATCAAGTTTCTCAATTTTAGAACCTTGTTATATCTCAAAGAGGTTGATGTTTGAATTCATTCTTGTAATAATTTCTCCCACTTAAAGATGCATTAGTGGTATAAATTAAGGGAAGGTGTTGGAATAATTCCACCTTTGAATGAGTAATTATCGTTGTTTGTTACAACTAAACAACATGTTATTATTGACATCTTCTAGCCTATCAATTGATGACTAAGTAAACTTGCAGTTTTGTCATCTTTTACCTCCTCCATAGATGATGTTAGTTGAGATTTTCTTGGTTCTAGGAAATGTAAAAGTCTCTAAATATAGAGAGGTAATTGCAGTGCAATAATCAATCAAAAACAATATCTTTCTCTTTCAATATGTTTTGTGCTATTGTTTTTTTCTCTTAAGTTTGTTTGTATTTTTCTTCAAACCATACTTCATTGTGAAAGATTAAATCTCCAACACACTACATATTAGTAGTCTTTCTCTTTAGTGAATCATTTACTTCCTTTTCCCTTTCAACGGTTGTCCCTTCATCTTCTTTTGTAGAAAATTTCACATGCATCCATTGACTATTTTTCATGGTGAACTTCTTGTTTGTTCCTTTGTCTTCTTCTACCAAAAACTTGGCATGGTTTTCAAAGTATTCTAATTGCAACATGATATGAAATCTTGATACAAAATTATCTAGATCTTTGATGTTTGAACTAGAAATAAGAGAAGTCATTTTATAATATGCAATTATTGCATGAAAACTTTCTTATTTTTTACATCACCATTACCCATGCGCTCAAGAATTGCATTGAGCTCAATTTTAAGATCCTTGAAATCTTCTTCCGCTTCATCTTCCATCTTATCTTCCCAGCATCCCACTAGTGTACATGGTCGATTCTTCCACACTTAGCAAGCATAACCTCAACCTCTATCAAACCCAACTTTCCAAGAAATTAGTTGATGATAAGATCAACTTCACCATCTTCCATCTCTACTCTAGCCTCACTTTGGCTCTAATAACAATTGAAAATATTAAACAAGAAAATAAATAGAATAATACAATACACTAAGGAGATAGAATGCAAGAAAACAATATTTATCATGATTAGACAAACTTACCTACGTCCACACTTCAACACAGAATTCTTATTAATACTTAATTGAAACATCCAGTACATAGTACATAGATTGTGCACCTATTTAAAGTGCTATATAAAATAATCAAGGAAGAGACGACAATTTTATTTCCTGTCTCTGCCCGCGCTTCATGTACGATATTATGCCCTACCGGCTACTGCGAGTAGTGAATCCAAACTGATCAAAATATGTGCCTATAGAATGATAGGGGTCGAGACAACGTAACACAATAATATATTTTAGGGGATGCAGAGAGGGGATGATTCAACGCCTACGCGGGCTGTGTGATCTAATGGATGGGATGGATGTCAAAAGCTATGTCGATCGTAACCAATAGATTTATAATTTCATTATTGGAAAGTGGTTCAAGAGTCTAGATTATTGTTGCATCAATGCATAAACGAAAAATGAAGGTAGGGCAGTTTGATGTATGAAGAAAACATCAAGAAACATTCAAAGAATGGGGATTTCTTTTCTTCGTTGTATTTTATTTGAACACAAAAGAGAACTGCAACTTTGTGCTATGTATTAGATAATTGTATTCTTTTATTTTCAACATGCGTAGAAAAGGTATGTCGTTTGTCTCTAGTTGTGGGTTTTTATTTTTAAATCTTCTATTTTATTCATATTTCTTCTCCGCTTCTTGCCATCGGAATTGCATCTTGATAAACTCTATATAGTGGTCAAATAGTTTAATGATATATTATGTTAATTTTTTGTGGGATATCTTACTAAATGTCAGGTTTGCAGGAGTGCAACTCGGTACCATGGAGTATCACGGTTGAGATTTAAACGGTTGAGATTTAATACTTCAATTTGATGAAGTTAAATTAACCATTTCACTAAGAAAGATGATTAATATAAATGCTAATATTGAACTAATGTACATAAATATTTCCATGTGCAACTCTTATGCACGTTTCCCCTTCATCAGGGGGCTTCACCCCCTTCAGCCCCCACTAGACCTGGAACAAGCTTGTCCAAACCTTCTTCTAGGCCTTTTTAATAAATCTCTTAACACCCATGTGGAGTTTAGTTTTGATTGCCTACCCAACCTTTCTGCGTTGACTGGCGTTCAAGATGACTTGGCCTTTATGGGCCTTCTCCCTCCCAGGGGCCCCAATGAGGTTGTGGGTTCCAAGGGAGATGCAATCATGAAGTCATACTAGAAAGGGGTTGTCTTGGGTTCTAATAAACCTATAGATTTTTGGAAAAAACCTAAGGTGGTTTTGGGAACACTAGGGCTTGAGATTTCACTACCGGAAGTTCAATGGTTAACTTGATCTCTTTTGGTGTCTCCTTGAGCCTAGTGGGGAAGTTTGTTTCTTTTTGACCTAATGTGGACATCGTCAGAAAATAGTGTTCAGCTAGATGAAGACTGATTGGTTCTATGATTGTCTCAACAATAGTGGACTCTCTCTTTTTGTTTAGCTTCGTAGTTGAAGTTGATAGAAATGCAGTTATGGTGGGCACCTAGCATTATGCTAAGCACCTTTTAATTCTTGATAAATGGAAGCTAGGTTTTTGCCCCAATCTTGATTTGCACAGGATTTTGCTTGCTTGGGTTGGATTGGTAGGGTGCCCTCTTGAATTCTTGGATGAGATAGTTTTAAGGTGGATTGGAGACTTTTTTGGGTACTTCATTAAAGCAGACAAAACCACCAATACCAAGGTTAGATTGGGGCTTTCTATATTTTGCATGAATGTGGTGATAAATAAGCCTCCACCGACAGTTGTGACCCTAGAATCAAAAGGGAGTGCTTGGTTACAACCTATTTTGTATGAGAATGCCATATCCATTTTCCAAAACAAGAATATGTTTGGTCACCTGGTTGTGGAATACCAACAAAGTGAGAAGATGAAGGAAAAAGTCTCCTCTCTTGGTATGGTTGTACTCCAAATCTCAAAAGAAATCAAAGCTAGAGACTAGGAAAGTAGAAAGCCACCTAAGGCTTCAAAGGTAAAGGTTGCTCAACCTTCGAGTAGGAGTGAGGGAACCAATAAAAGGATGAAGGACTATCGATGGATTCAATGGCATAAATAGCCCTTGATGCACCAAACAACAGTAACCTTGAAGCTAAGGATATTTATAGTAGGGTCTTAGTGACTGAGGAAGGGGAGGATCCTAAAATGTAAGAAGGGGTGATTTCCTAATACAGAGTAAGCTGGCCACTCTCCAAAAGGGGGACATGGTGAAAAAATTTTGAATCTTTTAGAGGAGGTTGTGAATACCTAGATTTCAAACCCCCCCCCCCCCCCCCAAAAAAAAGAATTCCTCTAAGAATGGGATCTATTTCCTTCATCTGAAGCATACCCTAGTGGTTTCCATCCCAAGTATTATTAAAGTGCATTCTCCTATACAGGTCGATGCTATAGATGACTGTACCCTGGACAATAATGTCTAATGGACCATACCCAAAAGGAAATTAAGGGGTGTGAAAAAGATTGGTGTTGGAAAAACTATGAGAATTGGGAGACCTCCTACCAAGACCATTTGTTAGATGGAGACGGTGAGAGATATAGCACATGGAAAGAAGAAGGCCCTAAAGGAGATACAAGCACCAAAAAAATAAAGATTATATCTTAGAATGTAAGAGGGCTTAACAACCCATGGAAGCATTATGAATTCAAACAATAGATCATTGAATTGGAAGTGGACATGATTATTTTGTAGGAAGTTAAAATGGTGGTGAACAAGCATTTTCAAAAGTGGCAGAGTACATTTGGCCAAGTGCAAAATCCTCTTATAGCATTGTAATAGGTGCATTTGGGGGCATAGAAACCCTTTGGAATCATAATAGTGTTATGGGTAGAGACATCCTCCTAAACCCCTGTTTTATTGTTGTTAGCTTTGTCTCTAAAACTCATAAATGGAACTTGTTCAATTTCTATGCCCCCAACACTAGTAATGGGTGTCTTTTGGTCTGGGAGGAGGATATGAAAGTCTTTGAATCATTGAGGAATGAGAGAATGTTATGTATGGGAGACATTAACACCACTCTTATGCCCCTCAAATAAGATGGGAGGCTTGGAGGACTTCTCTTAGAGTATGTATGATCTGACAAACTTCCTAAGTTGAAATGACCTTCTTAATATTGATTTCTAGGTAACTCCATTTACTTCGTCAAACAATAGACTTAGAAATAACTTTATTTAGGTTAGACTTGACCATGTACTAACCTCTATTGGTTCAGATATTATCTAGTATTCCTCCCTAACGGCATACCTAAGAACCATCTCTAATCATTCTATTATTCTCTTCTTGTGGAAGTAGAACCAAACTTGCAGAAGAAGACCCATTAGGCATGAAATAATGTGGCACTCCCACCCAAACTTCAATGGTTGCATCTCTTGATGGTGGAACAATCCAATCCAAGGCTCAACTATGTTCCACATCTCTAGGAAATTAGAAATGATTTGAAAGGAGATTAGAGGGTGGAGTAAATCTTTGTTTGGTATCATTTTTAAGAAAAAGAAAATGGCTAAGAAGAAGCTAAAAACCCTCCAAATAAATACAGCTAGTGGTTTTTCATCTCAAGAAGACCAACAGTAGGAAAAGGCATGTTGTGCCAAGTGGAATATGTTATTAGATAGAGAGGAAATCCTATGAAAATAATGGCCAAGGGTTCATTGGCTAGCATAGGGTGACATCAACATGACCTACTTCCACAAATCAGTCTTGAAGAGAAAAAAGAGGAACACAATAACCATGTTGGTGGAAAATGTTGGTCATGAGATCACAGAGGAGGAAAGGATGGAGGATTGGGTTTCTAAATATTTTTAGGATATCCACAACCCTCCCCCAACCCATATTGATACCAATACTCAAAATGATATTTTATGGATTGCTAACCCAGTCATAGATGATTAGATGAATCACTACAATATTTGGGGTCAAATTGTGATGCTAGTGTAATTTTGGTCATTTTCATGTTTCTTTTTTTTGTAATTGTCCTTGACATCATTGCAATACCAACATTGGCATCATAATGGAGACACTTGCATAAGTATTTAAAAAAAAAATTGACATAAATCATTCCCCGTTCATTTTGATTGTGGTCAAGATTTGTGTGTAAAAGAGGGTGGAGAGCTCTGAATGAGGGTAGAGAGCTTTGAGCATTGTCATTTCATTGTCATTGGTGGATTTCATTATTGTGATCTTTGTATTTCATTGTCATGCCCTTGCTCTATGATTTTTTTCTATGTATCTCTACATTTCATTATCATGCCCTTGCTTTATGATTCAGTTGCCATGCCTTGTATCTCTACATTTCATTGCCATGTCCTTGCTCTACAATTTCATTGACATTCTCTTGCTTTGTTATTTTGTTGCCATGTCATGCTCTTGTGATCTTTGTGCCCTTGCTCTATAATTTTGTTTTTGTGTCATGCCCTTGCTCTATGATTTCATTTTTGTTCTCTAACTCTTTGATTTTCATCTATTGAGCTATGCAAATATTTGTTTCCTTTGCTTCTAAATAGGAATCTCTTTGTATTTCCTTCTAAACATGTATATTTGGAGATATCTTTTAAGGTTCTTATTACATTTTAGCACAACAAAAAAATTGATCCAACTTGATACATATTGCAGAATCCAAATAATAAACAATAAAACTCACTCAACCCATGCTAAGTGACTTACCTTAGGATCCTCCACAAATATAATGCAGACTAGGAAAAATGGGGAAAGTTTGCAATAAATTTTATAAAAATACATTATTGCAGATATTTTTAGAAAGAAACTTGCCATGACCTAGTTAAATGGGTCCAATTGTTGATTAGCTGGTTGATTACAAATTCATGTAGAACTGACATCAGATTAGGTACAATAAAATGAACAATTAGTTGTTCTCAACTAGTAGGATCAAATACAATTTTCCAAGGTTATAAAATTGCATATGCAAGGAATTGAAGAATAACTTCAGTGAAGAGTTGAGTGTAAGGAGTTGAAGAAGCAAGTTTTGCTTCTATGAAAATGCCATAATCATGAGGCTCATTCCCTTGCAGAAGCCTTTTCCATAATGACATTACCTCTAAGCCATTCATAGGATGTTGAAGTGGTCCCCAACCTTGAAACACTCTTATAAAAATTTGATACTTGGGATCAATGCAAGGAGACTATGCCAATACTTGAAACCCTCTTATAAGAATTTGATATTTGGACTCTAAATTCTCAAAGACACTTGCAAGTGATTCCAAATTCATAGTACCTACCACAACACTTTATTGGATTATATGCAGTGGCTCCCATATTATCCTCTATGTTGTCTAGTTTCCTTCTTTTTTTTTCATGTAGTCTCTTTTTAAAGCCACTCCTTCTCCTTCTCTTTCTAAATTTGCTCCTTCTCCTTCACCCTCATGCCTTAAATTTTGATTATCAAACTTCTAACTATCTACTTGTACCTTATCTAAAATCAACTTCATGGTGTGTTGTAACTCTAGCATAGGTTTTTGATCTTTGATAGCTTTCATTTCAGCATTAAAGTTTTCAAGATTGGTCAACACCCTCACTTGTAGACCTCTCATGTCGAGAACTTTCTCTACTATTTCAACACCATGTTCTTGCTTCTAAGCTAAAAATTCTTTAGGTGCATTTTCTTGTAAAACATTAATTTTCTTGATACATTTGTAAACTCTTAGAAAATGCATTGTTGAACGTTCATGTATGTATATATGTATGTATATATGTATGTATGTATTTATGTATGTGTATATATGTATGTATGTATGTATGTATGTATGTATGTATATATATGTATATATATATATGTGTATATGTATGTATGTATGTTTGTATGTATATGTATGTATTTATGTATATATATATAGAGAGAGATCTTCTAGATTGTGGATTATGGATAATAAACAAAAAGAAAAAGAAAAAAACATGACATTAATCATTCCCCATTTGTTTTGATTGATTGTGGAGAGTTACACATGAAAGAGGGTGGAGAGCTCTGAACATTGGTGGAGATCTAGGATTTTGTTATCATTCCCTTGTGATTGCTTCATTTCATTGGTATTTTGTACCCTTGTGATCTCCATGCCCTTTCTCTACAATTTTCTTCAAGGGGACAAGAGGTATCTATATAAATGTCTTTTTTTCCTTATAAACATGTATCTCTTGTTCATATATAATAGCTTTGGTCATATTCAAGGATAACTTATGATAATGATTGTATAAATATGTGCATTTATGTATGTATATCTATTCACTATATGAACTTCTTTACATGCATACATACACACTTGCATAAATTAAATTAATTATTCAGGTGTTGAATTCACACAAGAAATTATCGTAGCATTCAATCAAAATTATTCATACCAAACTAAGTATGTAGAGATCTATACTTATAGATTATATTATCTCTTAGTGATTGAGTAAAGATCTCATGCATAATATCATCCAACTAATGATAGGATGCATTCACATTAAGTCATAATAGGATTGAGTAGATGATCCATTTATGTTACTTCATACTTTTTTTATTGAACTTTTTTTTAATATGATTGGTAATACTAGAATTATACAGCTACAGCTAGTACTCTTGTTTATTTTATTTGATCATATACATTTAAGACTATTATGTTTCTTAAAATTAGATTGTATATTTTTTATCACTAAAACACAAAGATAGATCTCTAATAGTTATCTTTTTTTAGTTTCAAGATCTTCATATTGAACATGAAGAGTTTCTACTACTAGATAGTGGAATAGTCATGATGTGGAGCCACATAGCTCATGGCTTTTTCCACCAAATTATATTTTTTTCTTTCAAAAATATTATAGGTTAATGTTCTTCTAATTTTCTATATATTTAATAATTTTTCGCTTGTCGTTTGAGATAATTTTCTATTATGAGATAAAGAAATCTATCATAAGGATGGACATGCCAATTTTGATCATCTTGCTTTGAAAGATGATTCCCTTATCAAATTAATGAAACTACTTGCAACTAACACCTTAATTCTCTACAACTTTCCTTATTAGACATTCACACAACCATCTTCCTCCTACCCCCTCATAGCACACAACCCTTGTTTGAGGTTTATATTTTAGTCCCTCTTGGGTTTTGAACCTCATTGAACCTATTTCAAAATGGTTCCATTGGTTCAAGGAGGTTCATATGTTCGTTAAGTTCAGTTTCCTAGATAATTTAGTGGTTTCAATTTTCAAAAGGCTCTTGGCTTCGATTGGAGTACTAAGATTCAAAGACTGTGTAATTTAGATTAAATAGTTCATATCAATTTGTGCAAATTCTTTTATATGTCTCCAAGAACATTTAGTTTTATTTTGGTTCATAATAGTCTATGTGCCACAAATCAAAATCAAATTTTACATTTCAAAATCCACAAGTTCTAAAAATGAAACTAGTGATTCAAAGTGTTGGTCCATCAATTTGAATGTATAGTTCAATAGTTCAAGTTTGATAATTCCAAGTAGCCCATACCATTTTACAAGACCAAGTCTAGTGATTTGTATCTAGCAATTTGATGATATAGAAACTCAATATGTAAGAGGATATATTGGCATCACAAATGAATCATCCCATATCCATAAACAACATCTAATCTTTTGAAAGTCTCTCTCCTCTAAAGACTCGATGCATGGAGCCATTATCATCATGAGTAGATTCACTCTCCTTAGAAAAATTCAATCAAAACTATTCATACCAAACTAATTTTGCAAAAAATATATACTTACAAATTATATTATCTTTTGGTGATTGAGTAAAGATCAAATATAATTTTCCAAGGTGATAAAATTTCATATGTAGATGTATGTATATAGTATGTATGTGTGTGTGTGTGTTTATGTGTGTGTGTATGTATGTATTTCTATATGTATATATGTATCTTTGCATCTTATTTCATCCCCTTTTGATCTCTATATATGTATGTATGTATGTACATTGGCTAGCCATCACTCCCATAGAAGTTATATCACATACACATCACTATGGAAATGACATGTGCCAATGGCTAGCCACCGCTCCCACAACATTGTTGTCACTTAGATGTCACATGTGTTATGGCAGCCCCAATGGCTAGCCATCATAATTGTGACAATGTAAAGATAAACTCTTGTCATGGTCTCGTTCCAAGTCTAGAAAAACTTTATCTATCACAATTGCAATAGACTCCCTATTGTCACAATTTCAGATAGCAAAATTCCAATGCCCATTTGACAAGAGCCAAATTGTGATGGTGTCACTTGGGTGATAGGTGGCTATTGCAATTTTGACAACCTAACATCACAATTTAGGCCCAAATGTAGTAGTGAATAAACACTTGATTGAGAAATTCATGTAAGCAGAAGTGAGAAAAAAAAAAAATCTATGATCTTGTACAAATCCCCAAGGCCTGGTGGGTTCCCCCCTAGGGTTTTCCAAGAGTTTAGGGACATTATCAAGTATGATGTCCTTCATGTTCCTAGGGACTTTGTTAAAATTGGAAATTTTTTGAAGGAACTCAACTAGACCTTTATTGTTCTAATCCAAAAAACTAATGAACCAAGGCATCTTGAGTAATTCAAACCTATAAGCCTTTGCAATATAGTTTATAAGATCCTCTCTAAAGTTATGGTGAACCACATCAAACCCTTGTTAAACAATTTCATTGGGCCTTATCAGAATGTGTTTATCCCAAGAAGATAGATTTTGGATGCCTTTAATATTATTCATGAGGTTATCCACTACATGGAGAAATTTGGGAACCTAGGTATGGCTCTAAAACTTGATATTTCTAAGGCTTATGATAACATAATGAGGGAATTTTTATATGTGATCCTTAGCAAGCTAGGATTTACAAAAAACTTTGTTAAGATATTCATAGCTTCTATTTCTATGATCTAGTTCTTTGTGCTATTGAGTGGGACCTCAGGGAAATTTTTTACCTCCTATCAATGTGTTTGAAAAGGGGTCCCACTATTTCCCTACTTATTCATCATTGTGGTAGAGGCTCTAGAAAGAAACTTAAAGGCTTTATCGCAACAAGGAACAATAAAGTGCATAAGACCTATGTTAAAATGGTAGTTTCATTTAGATTAAAATCATCAAATTTAATATGATTATATATGCAATTAAGAAATTATAGTGTGTGTGTGTGTGTGTGTGTGTGTGTGTGTGTGTGTGTGTGTGTGTATCATTTTACATATATAAATAGTATTAGTTTAATGTTCTTCTTCTAATGAAAGTGAATATCTTTCATAACCATTAGTTTACTTCTAAAATAGTGATTATTAATAAAGTCATGAAGGGCCATGAATCTCTATGGCTTATGCCATGGGAGAGTGAGGTCCCTCTATGGATTTTAACCTTTGAATATGTATTTAGATCCCTTTGCCATAGGTGACTAGAAATAATGAAATCAGTAACAAGGCATTATTGGGTAGTCCAGTCACTATCTTCTACATTATCATACAATCTGATCCGAACATGGACCAAGTTTGTAGTAAAAAATTACTTTGAAACTCCTTTATATTGATTCATTTACTTATCTTGGTATCAAAGCCTCATTAGAGTAAATTTAATTTAAATTTTTATTATTACAAACAAATTCAGAGACAGTTTTTTGGATGATTCACTAGAATCATAACAATATATGATTTTATCATATCTAAATAAAATGGTGAATGGGATCAAAGTGGAAGATAGATTAGAAGGGGTTGGAAACTTCTCATCATGGAAAATATAGATTATTGCATTAATTCAAGAACTTGAGTTATATTCTTACATTGAAGAAGATTGAAAGATGCTTGAAGAAGAACCTAAAAGAACTACATGGTATAGATGAAATAGAAAAGCCAAGAATATTATAATCAACTCTATTAGAGATCATATTTTTCCTTTAATAGAAATATTAAAAAAACATATGAAGTGGTCAAAACTATAAGAGATACATTTGAAATAAACAATGGAAGTAGAATATTGACATTAAAGTAGCAACTCATTAATATAAAAATAAAAAGAGGAGAGACAGTAATGACTTACTTCTTAAGGATCTATGAAATAAAGGATCAACTTTCCACCATTGGTAACAATTTAGATGATTTAGAATTGTCACCAATTGCTCCAAGAGGACTACCTATATCATGGGAATCATTTTTTCAATGTGTAAGTCGGCCTTCTCTTACTAAATTTTATCAACTAAAGAATGAATGCACTCAAGAAGAGTCATGACTAATATCCAGAGGAATTTGCACAAATAAGGAAGGAGAGGTCCAAGCACTACAAACAAAAACTAACAAAGGAAAGAAGAGAATATTGAAATCCAAGAGAGGAAATAACTCTCAAAATCACTAACAAAAATATCTATCCAAAGTAGAATGCTATAGATGTGATAAGTTTAGTCACATGCACTGATTTTGTCTAGAAATGAAGGAAAATCAAATCACTAGTCTAGCTAAGTCCCATGAAGCTAATAATCCTTTATTCTATTCAGCCTTGTCAAGTGAATTAAATATAAGTAATAAAACTTGGATAATAGATAGCAAAGCTTCAAGAGATGTTACTAGATTCAGAAATTAGTTTGAAATATTCAAAGAGTATAGCATAGAAGAAGTCACAATTAGAGATAATTTTAATTATCTAGTAAAATGAATTGGGACCTACTCCTTACAAATAAAAAATAGGAGAAACAATTGAATTAAAATATGTACTATTTATGCCAAGGATAAAAAGAATGTTGGAAATATAAGAGGAGTAACTGAGAGGGGATGGATGAATTAGTTACCACTAAAATAAATCCCAAATCCCTTAGATATCAATACAAATCAAAAATCTGATTAAATTGTATTCTATTGTAACTCGACAAACACAAATGCACTCGGTTTACACTAGAAAATATTGTAACTTAGTAAACATTGAAACAACTCAATAACTGCTCGACATGAAAATATTTAAAATATTATATGTGGTTAACCTTACTTAAATTAGTTGCATACACATGAGAAAGAGCATGAACATAATTGACACCAAGATTTAATGTGGAAACCCAATATGGAAAAAACTACCAATTGCAACTAGTTACTGATTTTCACTCTTCTAAAGTGAGCCTTGTTAGGAGCCAACCCTATTAAAGGTTACAAAACACACTGTTAGGTGCGACCCTATTAGAGGATTTAATCACCCTATTAGAAGTGGCCTTGCTAGAGGTCTTTAGAAAATTCAATATAAATGCCACCTTGTTAGAGGATTTACAAATAGTTGTTAAGCCAACTTTGCTAAGAGATTTAGGTCACTATTACAATGGTTAGAGAGTAACAATGAGATGACCTAATTTCTAATGCAACTGAATTGCTGATTATAGATCTCAATTCTGGCTTGTATACCTAATCCTTCCTAATCAAATAAATCTTTGCATCTCAACAAGGATATTTTTCTTATCCTTCTAATTGTCTTCCCTAAGCATCATCAAATCTTCAATTATGTTCCACACATTCAATCCTCAACTTGACCTTATATTTATACCTTACATATTGTCAAGTTGGCTTTAACACAACTTAGAATAAGTAACATTCATCTTCTCAGTCAGCTAGAACCAATAGACAATTCAATTAAACTCAATATGCCAAAATAAGAAAATCCTTCATTAGCCAACCCTGCTTGGTAGATACTAACTCAAAGTGGTTTTCTTGTATTAACCAAGTGAACTTAGTTAACAATGCATATTCACAAAGTTCCTTTGGTAACCAAGTGAGCTTAGTTAACACTAGTTCCATCCAACATTTCCTTCATTAATCAAGTGAACTTGGTTAATACTCAACTTCTGCAAACTTTCCTTTGTCGCCTGAGTGAACTCGATAGACACTATCTTCTAAACTAGGAAAACTCTAGAATTCTCAATAGATACAAGAATCTATCTTCAATTCTCAAGTGAGCTTCACATACACTGAATGGAAATGATATGACATTTTGTGTAACACCAAAGAAAATACACAATTGATCAATTATTTCCAACAAAGAAATCTAATCTCCATTTTAGGTCTAGTCAATCAAGGATAGTGTGTCACATTCAATGAGGATAAAGTTTTACTATGGCCTAAAAACTCTAACATAAAAAATACCATTAGTATAGAATTAAGATATGGAAGACTATAAATATTAAGGAAAAACCTCATGTGCTAAATCATGAATTTCATAAATGAAATGATCTTTGGCATAGAAGATTATGGTACCTTGGCTTTAGTGCCCTTCCTACCATAGGGAAAATTGCCATAGACATACCTTATCTCAAATCAAATCATCTTAGTATATTTAAAGGATGTTCCCTAGGAAAAATAAATAAATGATATTTTTTTAAAGTAAACACAAGTCTAAAAATGTACTAAAACTTTTTCACACTGACTTGTGTGAACCCATGTCAACACCTTCACTAGGGGGCTTATTCTACTATGTGAATTTAATTGATGATTAATATAGGAAAACATGGATATAGTTAAATTTAAATAATCTAAGGAAGTCTTAAAAAAAATCAAAGAATTTAGAACCCTTGTAGAAAATCACACTAGAAAGAAAATAAAAACATTAATATCAAATGATGGACGTGAGTACACATCTGACATTTTCAAAGAATTTTGTATTTCTATTGGGATTAATAGGGAGACTATAGTATCTGATAATCATAAAAAAAATGGGGTTACAAAAAGAAAAAATAGAACTATTATAGAAGTAGAAAAAGTCATGATTCACAATCAAAATCTCCCTATGTTCTTTTGGTCCGAAGGAGCAAATACAACATCATATATTCAAAACAAAAATCCTAATGTAACATTAGAAAAGGTAACTTGTGAAGAAGCTTTCACAAGGAAAAAACCTAATCTAAGTCATCTAAGAATCTTTAGTTGTCCATTTTACATTCACATTCCTAAAGAGAAAAGGTCTAAATTAGAACTTTCTAGAAAGAAGGGAATATTTGTTAGCTACAGTGAAACAAGTAAAGGATACAAAGTATATATTCTAGGATAAAATTCTGTTGAAATCAATAAAAATGTTAGGTTTGATGAAGATATCTCTTTCAAAACATCTTATACAAAGAAGATGGGGAAATTGAGAATCAAAGGGAGTCTATCATAGAAGATGATATTAATATAAAGAATTAGAGGGAGAATATAATAGAAGGTAATTCAACTAGAAATCCAAGTGAGAATTTTTCTGAAGAATGAGAAACATTTGCCTCTAATACTGAGAATGATGAAGCTTTAAATCGCAAGAAAAGACCACTATGGGAAAGAAAAATGATTGAAGAAAACAACATAGAACCAAATGAGATTTCAACAGAAAATAAGAAAATAAGAAATAAAAAATTATATGTTTCCTTAATAACAGAACTCACAAAAATAGAAGCATCAAAGGAGACCTTAAAATCTCAAGCATGGAAAGATGCAATGGTATAGGAATATCAATCCATTCTAAAAAATGATATCTGGATATAGTTCCTAGACCTAAAGACAAATATATTGTATCCTTGAAATGGCTATTTAAAATCAAGAATGCACTTGATAGAAGAATTGAAAAACACAAAGCTAGATTTGTTGCAAGGGGATTTTTCCAAAAGGCCAAAATTGATTATAAAGAAACATTTTCTCCAATTGCACATTGCACCTCTATAAGAATGATAATTGTCATTACTACATCTAAAGGATGGAAAATACATCAAATGGATGTAATGAAAACTTTATTAAATGACATCATTGAAGAGGAAGTATATATAGAACAACCCAAAGGTTTCACTACACATTATAGGAAGCATTATGTATACAAATTAAAGAAAGCTCTATATGTCCCTAAGAAAACTCTCAGGGCTTGGTATGAGAGGATAGACAACTATTTCTCCAAGTTAATACATTCTAAAAATGAAGCCAATCCTAACATATATTTTTAAGTATCTAATGATGGCATGTTAATTCTTTTTCTTTATGTTGATGACTTATTGATAAGAAGAGCAGACCACCTTGTAGAAAAATGAAAAGAAGACCTCATAGCTAAACTTGATATGAATAATCTTTAACTTCTACACTATTTTCATGGTGTAGAAGTGTGGTAGAAACAAAACTATATCTTCCTAAATTAAAGAAAATATACTATTGATATATTGACCAAATTCCAGATGGTGAACTGTATTCCTCTTACAGTCCCAATGGAAACAAACCTTCATAAAAATAAAATTGAAGCTACAGATTCAAAAGCTATTGACCCTACTCATTATCATCAAATTGTTGGGTCTCTTATGTAACTGGTAAATACAAGACTCAACATCTGCTATACTATGAATGTGTTAAGTCATTTCATGTGTGAACCTAAGAAGATTCACCTAATGGATGCCAAGAATATTTTAAGATAATTATGAGGAACCATTGGACTTTGTCTAAAATATACTAATGTAGAGTTACAACTTCAAGGGCATTCTGATTTAGACTAGGCAAGAAACTCTATTGATTATAAGAGTACTACATGATGTTGTTTTAGCCTTCAATTAGCTATGATATCCTGGTTTAGTAGAAAGTAATCAACAATCACTCTGAGTTCCACTAAAGCTAAATATATAATCGCATCTATGGGAGTACATGAAGGAGTATGGATAAGGAAACTTCTATATGGACTATTGAGAAAACGACTATAATACGCTATGACAATTAAAGTTGTATTAAATTTAGAGTTAATCTAGTTTTATATAATAGGTCCAAAAACATATAAATTCCTTATCATTATAAAGGGATATGGTTGATAGGAATGTTATCAAGTTGATTTGCATTAGCACTAAATAACAAAATGCAGATATTTTCACTAAACTTCTAGCAAAGTTGAAACTTGAATACTTCATAAATAAAATTGGAATGACTAAACTATAACTCAATATTAGAATCTTGTATTATGTAAATTTATTCATGAATATTTAGTAAAATTAATATTGTAATATTGTAGATTTGTTGTGGCGTAAAAGATGATGGTCTTTTATGTGCATATGGTCACTATTGTAAGGTGATGATCTTATCAATAGTTTTACCTTTTATCATGTAGAACACTTGATAATGAATATATCAAGATCAACTATATTAAGTTGAAATCCTAAATGGTGTTGTATATCTTGATATAAGTGTTATCACTATATCTAACTCTAAACTAGTTTTGATAATGATTGTATCCTAACTATGATGGATTGAAGATTTCATTAACTTCATCATCTAAATTTGATACTAGTGTATTCTTGATATGAATAATTTCAATCCTCCTTCCTCTAAGAAGGAGTGTTAAAATGGTAGTTTCATTCAAATTGAAATCATCAAATTTAATATGATTATATATACAATTGAGAAATTATTATTATTATTATTATTATTATATATATATATATATATATATATCAATTTACATGTATAAATTGTATTAGTTTAATGTTCTTCTTCTAATGAAATTGCATGTCTTTCATAACCATCAATTTACTTCTAAAATAATGATTATTAGTAAAGTCACAGAGGGTCATGACTCTCTATGGCTTATGCCATGGAAGAGACATGTCCCTCTAGGGACTTTAACCTTCCAATATGTATTTAGATCCCTTTGCCACCAGTGATTGGAAATAATGAAATCAGTAATAAGGCATTACTAGGTACTCTAGTCACCGTCTTCTACAGTATCATACAATCTAATCTAAACATGGACCGAGTCTATAGTAAAACAAAATACTCTAAAAATGCTCTATATAGATTCATTTCCTTTCCAACCTTCCTCCTTGACTCCTCCATAGGTGCTCCAACAATTTTTTGATGACACATTCCTCTTTAGTATTTCCTTAATCCATGAAGCAAGGTCTTGGAAAATCCTTCTTAACTAGTATGAGGAGGTATCAAGCCAACATATAGAGTATCAAAAAATTAAGGTTTACTTATTTAACATGGATAAGAACCTAAGGAGAAAGGTGATTTACATTCTAGAATGCTAGGAAATAGGTTTATTTGACACCTATCTTGGTCTCCCACTTACAGTTAAGGAGGTGTCATCCTAGTACTAGAATGGGTTCATGGAACACATACAAAGAAAGCTTACAGGCTGGAAAGGTAAAATCTTAAGTAGTGCAAGAAACCTCTAGTTCCTCTCAGCCTTTTTATAGGGAATAACACTATACTCTAAGAGTATGTGCAGGATCATGGTCAACCAAACTATGCCCTTAAATGGCAATAAAAAATTAGAAAATGAGGGTTATGTCAACTTGACATACAATTTTTTACTTTTTATTAACTTTATATCAAAAATTTGAGAGAAAAGAATCTCTAACAAATTGAATCTAGTTTCTAAAATTCTAGGACTTATCTCAAAAAAATAAAAATTGATTTGTCAAAATTTTGAATTTTAATGCAATATTACAAAAATTTCAGAACAAAAATAAGAAGTACACTAACCACCTTAATCAAAATCAAATGATAATATTTTTTAATAATATTCTAGATATAAGTAGTAGACTCATGCTTGGATGTGACACATATTCTTGGGTGTTTTTATTCTAAATATTTAATTTTTGACTTTAGTATTTTTGGAATAAAAAAACTCTCGTGTCCGACCACCTTAACTAATTCAAAACTTTGTAAAATTCAATTTTTCATTTTATTTTCTTATAGTAGAAGAAACATAGAATGTGATGCATCTTTTGGATTTAAAAAATGTTGTATCATTTGAAAGTTATAGTTGTTTTTCAAGTAGTGTGTTAGTCAACACTTTATATGCAACTCCATTAGAAAATAAGTAATAATTATGTACTAAACTCATAATTTGACAAACCTTGAATTTATGAAAATATAAGAACATTCTTAAGAAACCCTTTTCATTTCACCAAATTTTGGTGAAAAAAAGTTGTCAACTACATGTTTGAAGTAAAAATCACATAAAAATAAGCCAAAAGCACATTTTTAGGATGTTTTTAAAGTTGACCATATAGGTTAGATATCAAAAAGTATATTAGAGATTATAAAGATATTAATTCTTTTCATTTAGTATCAAGGTGGGTGGGGAAAAAGTTGGAATAGATTTTGAAATGGTTTGAGATATTTTAGAACTATAGATTTTTCAGATCACCACCTTTTTCACACCATGATCCTACACATACCCTCTCTCTCTTTTTAAACTTCCAAGAAGTACAAGGAAATTATCAAGAAAATAAAAATAAATTTTATATGGTCAGGGATTGAGGAGAAGACTAGGATAAGCTTGGTGAGTTGGGATAAAGTCTCTATGCCTTAGTCTCTCAGTGGTCTTAACATCAAAAGGATTAGAAATTTGAACAAGGCCTTCATTTCTATGGTGGGGTGGAGATCGGATAACTCCTTAGGTAATAGGAGTAATATTTTGAAGGCTAAGTACTTGAGGGGTGATCCATTTCATCATGATCTCTTTACCACTACTCTGCCCTGGGGATCAAGAACATGGAACAATGTGTTACACACTAGAAAAATTTCTAAAGATGGGTATACACTTGGTCTTAGTGGATGTGGCTATCATTGAATTTTGGGAGGATTATTGGCTCGAGGGAGGTCACCTCAACTTTACTTGATTCCAACATGTTAGAGAGTATTGCACCTAACCGTTTGGTGGTCTAGCTCAGAACTATATCACTCCTAATAAATAATGGAAGGGACTTCGAGATCAAAATAATTATGGGATAAGATTGTTAGAGTAATAAAGTATTTTCTTATTAATTAATTCGTGTTGATTTAATTATTAAGTCACTTATTATCTCTATTTTACTTAAGCTATACTTTAAGCATATAATAGTTAATTCTTTTATTAATTATTATCATGCCATCTAGTTTTACCCTATTAGGGTTTTGATCTCCTTTTATAAGGATTGATCTCTTTGTAATTTTATTCATCCACTTTTGATAATAGCAATCTCTCTTTTTGCTCATCAAGAATGTCTCATCTATGGATCTAAGAATTTAAGCCTCCATAGAATTTTACTTTTTTTTCTATGACAAGTGTTTGCATACAAGTGATTCTTGAGATTTGTGGTGTTAATCTTTCATCAACTTCAACATGGTATCAGAGCTCTAGTTCTTCATGCCACTATTTAGTTTATGAGATATTTTTTTTTTAATTTTAGAGGGTTTCAATTTTCAGAGTTATTTTGTGTTAGATTTGGGGGGGTCATTTTTTTTGGTGCATTTTGAACCCAAATGAACCTCATCGTTGGATTCATAGCACCCAAAAACCCCTATTTCCATAAAAAAAAATTGTCCAATTTTGACACAGATGATATTTGAGGCAAAAAATTACTCTTAGATTTGGGCATGCTTCACGAGGTGAAGATTTACTTTTTTACTAAAAAAATAAATCTTAAAAAAAGGAAGAAAGCACTTTTAAAAAAAAGAGATGCATGTTTTTCCAAAAAAAAATAAAAGTTTCAAAAAGCACTTTCTTTCTTCTTCTTTTTTTTTTTTAAGCATGTGTTGTTTGCATCATTGAAGGACACACATGTGTTAGTGAACAGATTGTCCTCCAAGAAAAAATATGCAAATATAACTCTAAATTCTCAAGTAAGAAAACTAATCAACACTAATAGTTGGGTCACTTCACTATTGAAGAGTGTAAGTGCCCTCTGAATTTATCCGAGTACAGCTCCCCATGTATGATTTACAATGAATTTGAATATGGATGCTTTTAACCAAAAAGCATGAAAGGATTACAAATATTTACCCATAAATATAAAGTAGATGCAGAAAAACTAAATGACTATAAGAAAATAAATAGCAAATAACACAAAGTCCATTTACCTCAACACATTACAAAGGACAAAATCAAGAAACATATTTTCCATCTTCTTGAGAAAGTGTAGAAATGAAGCTTCAAAGATATCTTGCCATTATATATATATATATGTATGTATGTATGTATGTATGTATGTATGTATGTATGTATGTATGTAAGAAATAGTGACATTAAAACATATTTTAGAAAAAATTAAAAATGGTGCAAAAATCACGATTAGTGGAAAGAGGACTATGCAAACTCCATATTTTGATATACCTATCAACTTCCAAGTCTCCCTTCCCTAAAGCATAAAAGATATAAAGACCTTATTACACATTTGCAATTAAAGTCACCATTAAAGAAAGTTGTAACTCCTTCTCTATAATACATAAACAAATCAAAATTATCCTATTTTTAACACAATACAAAAAAGGAAAATGAACACTTGCTTTGCTTCCCATGACCTCACAAGAAAATGGAATAAACCTAGAAAACCTCTCCTCTTGTTGTAGCTCACAGTCTGCAGTCTCGAAGAGAGAAGATGCAAGCCTCATTCTTATCATTGTTGGCTTATTTATTACCTTCTGATTTCTCGTGAAAGCTTTTCAGTTTGCCTAACTGAATCTTGAAAAACTTTATGATTTTCCCCTTTCCCTTTTAATATTTTCAATCTTTTGTAGTTGTAATGCTCAATTCCTAATTGAATATTAGATAGCAATTTCTAATGACATATGTCATTAAAGTTATAGTATAATGCATAATCTTCCATATTCTAAATAGAGGTTTGAGGACACCTAGAAAGATTATGTAGAAGATATGTTTATAACCCAAAAAAAAAATTTATTTCAGACTTATTATTTAATGTGCCCTTGATGAGTGTTGTCAGTTATAGATAAGACCCATTAAAATCCTTTTAAACCTAACACAATTGCTTCAAATGTGGATGGGAGTAAGGGTAATGAGCTTATGAGAAACCTTTACTCATGCAGAATAACACAAAGCATGCTTGAGGTGCCTCTCTGCAACTTAATCACTGTTTTGTTAGACAAACACATGGACTGCCACAGCTACAAGTGCTCGAGATGTCTGTCATGCAATCCTCATTTGGGGAAGATGAATTAGTTGTATATTCATTGAAGAGATTCAAATTAGCTACGAGACATCAAATTATGACTCCGATGCTTCTTTTTCCTATGTGTTGATCAGCAGGTGTCATTCTTAATCCAAGGTGGATTTGGTATCCCGCGAATGTCATCTCTTCTGTCAAGAAAAACCCAAGCTTGTTTATCCTTCTTTTGAGCATCATGTTTGATGTTTTTCAATCATGGGGTTGGACAAGCTTGATCTTCCTCGGTTCGGGGCTCTTTAGTATTGTAATATTTGACAGATGCATTAGACTCTATTATAAGATCCACAGCTTGTGCTTGGCATCAGGCACATATCTTTCATATCTCTGCAATTTAAACCTGTGGGTTGATCTTCCATGCAATTTGGATAGGTGTCTGATGCGAAATGTATTCTTCTCCAAAGTTTCTTACGTATGGAATCATGAAAATAAACTTGCAGCTTCCAAACCTTCTATTTACACCTTGACCACCGTGAGCCTCCATTACCATGAAAAGGTAAGTGCTCGGGCTACGTTCTTTGTCTCCAACCATGGGTAAGCTTTGGCATTTTCAAATATTTCCCTACGATCTTAATGCCTTGCAGCTTCTTCTGGGGTCAAATCATGTCCAACATGAGTGCATGGGTGTTTTAACAAAACATTCGATAGGTGCAAGTGAAAATCTCAGTTTACCTAATACAAGGCTCAGCCTGATCGTGGCACTTGTTATGCAGCTTCCACATACTGTCCATGTTTCTGCAGGTATCCCAACTGTGAGCTCATGGAATCCTGTAAATATTTTTGTGTCTCTCATATTGCAAGATCGTCTAAAATCGTGTAATAGATATCATTGACTCATGATACCAAAATGAATCCCGAGCATCATACATGTTGCAATGATTATCTTATGCATCGTGTCTTAGTTATCAAGAACCTAATTGTGAATATATATTCCGTAAGCTTAATACCATCATATGGGAACCTGCAATGTCATAATTAAGTTTTGTCAAACCTTTTGCAGCATTAAACTTTTCAGTTGCTTGAGATGAAACACTTGGTAGCACTCCCAATTCTTTCAATTGTGTCACAATTTCTAATGCTTTGTGGCTTTAGCAGGCATTCCCAAGATCTCAATATTATGGCTATGTTGTTTTGTGAGGAATTTTACCCATTTGTTCTTGCCATCGATCTTAGTTATTTTAGTAAAGGGTGGTCAAAAAAATGCAACTAGACACTGACAGCATCTGCATCCATTCTCTAAAGCCAAGTCACATTATGTTATAGAGGTAAAGCATTTAACCATCTGCTAACATTTGAGCATTGATGCATTATCTTGGGTTTTGGATAGGTAATATTTTATAGAGCTCATGAGTTATTCATGAGGGGTAAACCCAATCACCCGATCATGCCCTTTTGGTTACACCATAACATGACTCTGTGATGCTTTAAGTATATAATGTAAATTCACAATATAACCTACTGTGATTATACCTTATAGAGACTTTATCCAATCTAAACTTGGAACTTAGTCTCACCAACATCAATTGGAGAGAAATTTGGCTTTCCATACTGAATTTTTCATGTAACTTGGACTGCGAACTTGAATTTACAAACTGTATTTCTGAAATGGCTACAGATTCATTGACATCCTAAATCTGCAACATAGGATTTGAACTTTGAACCTTAAACCACTATACTTCCATTCTGAACCTGCAAGGTTAACCACTTCAAATTATTGAACCACTTCAAACTTTGAACATTTGGACTTTTGAATGGAACTTCAAATTCTGAATTGGATTCTAGTGATGAACTAGAAGTGGATTCTAAACTTTTCTGAGTCAACCAATCTGCACTTTGAACCCTGAGTCTGAAGTTTGCTTGTATTGAACCCGAAGGGTGGATCATTTGAACCACTAAACCACTTCAAACTACTTTGAACACACAAATTAAAATTTTGAACAACTATTTCCATGTAGTTACTAAGAATATGCTAGCAAGTTACTAATGCATGTCAGTCCAGGTATTGATGTAGAGGTCTAACAGCCACAGGTGTGACATCATCAATCTTGGAGCTAAAATTTGATAGTCTTCAAATAGTTTCATACAAAAATTTTAGCCATATCTTGGTCATACAGAAGTATTTTTTGACAAATATTCTATCATTGGAAAGATCTTTTTGAGCCCATCATGATGGTGTAGTTTATTTGTACTTTTGATACTGTTTAATTTCCTTTTTATGCAGTCAAAGATAGAAGTTCCTTCTTGCACTCCGGGAGACATATCTTGAGTATCCGATTTCTAATTTTGGAATTCTTTATATTGTTATAAAGGTCTTTGATATCTCTTTCTAGTAAACATTTTTCTATCTAGATTATTCTCCAAGGACATTCTATTCAGTATTTTGCATTTTTCATTCTGGTGGATATCTTGGTTGTTTCAAGTCTGAGGATCAATTTCATTGCTTTAGATGATTTGTCATGGGTTGTACTATTTGTTGTATTAGCCTTATATCTCTTTTGATCTTTGTTAACATCCTTTTGTAATATTTTTACAAATACACTAAGATAAATTATCACTCTATTTTATTTTGGAATCATGCATATCTTTGTGTTTTTCTTTACTTGCACTACATTATAAAGTGCCTTGGGGGTTTCATGTTGGCCATATTTTTCATCTTCCTTTGTTAAGTGAGTGTTCCTTCCACGACATTAGCCTCATGATGTGTCGATGACAGATGCCAAATAGTTGTTTTTACTTTTTTTGCACTCTTGATGTTCTTGGTTCTTCTTTCTATAGCAGATATTGCATTTATTTTCTGTTTTCATATCTTACCTCTCAGCATTAGGGGGGATTATGTTGGTTCTATTGATTTCTTAGTTTGATGGAGTGAGCTATGTATTTAGTATGTGATCCTATGTACTAGGTGATTGCAATGGTTGGATCCCTATGCATTTCGGTGAGATGGATCATTTACCATATAGAAATTCTTTCATTCCTATTTTTGGAGACCATGAAAATACCTTCCATCTTCCATTGATCAGCTCCTCGGAATCAATCTTATTTACTTACTTATGTTCTATATAGTAGAGGTTCTTTAGATCAGCAGTTTGGTAGTATTTGCAGCTTCATGCTTCATTGTTGTTCTTTATGGTCATCTTTTGTTCCTATCTTCTGGAACATTCTTTCCATCTCTATTTGGAGTAGCATTTTCTCATGTAATTTTCTCTATTTCTCCACTTTATAGATATTTGGTTGTGCTTGGGCAGCTAATGAGGCCTTTTTTTCGAGACCCAAATTTGCTTTCAACAATAGTTTCTAGGTATTTAGCTACTCCCTAAGTTTATCTTATGGGTGGTGTTAGAGTAATAAAGTGTTTTCTTATTAATTTAATCATATTGATTTAATTATTAAGTCACTTATTATCTCTATTTTACTTAAGCTAAACTTTAGCCATATAATAACTAATTCTTTTATTAATTATTATCATGCAACCTAGGTTTTACCCTATTAGGATTTTGATCTCCTTTTATAAGGATTGATCTCTTTGTAATTTTATTCATTTACTTTTGATAATAGAAATCTCTCTTCTTGTTCATCAAGAATGTCTCATCTGTGGATCTGGAAATTTTAGCTTCCATAGATTTTTGCTTCCCTTTTTGTGACAAGTGTTTGCATGCAGGTGATTCTTTGGAGCTGTGGGGTTGATCTTTCATCAACTTCAACAAAGATTTCTTGTGCAGCTATAGGAATTGATTGATATTTTTTTTATTCCCACCATCCTTAACAAAGAATCCTTAGTTTGGAACCTGACTCACCTCTATTGATTTCATGGTGAAATCTTCTTACAATTGTTACATCATGTAAGGTGAAGCGTCGAAGGATTGGAGTTTAAAATCAGAAACCTATGTCACCCTTTTGTAAAGGAAAAGGCTAATAAAAGTATAATTGTTCAACTTCAATGACATAAAATGGGTATTCTTATTTAGAATTTGAAAATGAAGTAAACTAATGAAATGTGTAAAAATGGATAAAGTTTAGGATTATAATTTTTAATAATTATTTGGAATAAGACTTGATGTATTTTCCTAATTTTTATAGATAATTATTTAGTTGCTGAAAAATGGTGAAAATTAGGGGTCTACTTCCCACAATATAACTATATGAAAATAAATATATTTCCCTTTGATCTAAGACTATGTTATAGATAACATATATAGCTAGAAAAAACAAAACTAAAAATTGTCTTTAGACCTATATTTTCTATTTTATAATAATTCAGATTTCAACTCACTTGCAATCACTATTTTTAATCTCCTACCACATTTTCAAAACAAATCTATTCTAACCAGAACAAAAAATATGCATTCTAGAAGAGGACTCTCTCCTCTAGAACATAATATAATTTTAATTTTTTTTATATGATTTAATATTTTTTCTTTCTCAAAATCAACATTTTTTGAGTGTTAAAATACATGCTCATAGAATTTTTTAATTAAAATATACTATATCTAATTAAAACACTATAAACTCTATATGAGAATATTCTTGACTTTGACCTCCATAAAATGGTATTGATATGTTATTAAAAAAATCATTAAAAATAGTAAGAGTTGTTGAAATGTCATTTTTATGAAATAATTTTATTTCTTTAGTAATTGGATACAAACTTGCATAAACATGCATTTAATAAACATTTTCGATTGGAAAAGTGTGAGAACATATATAACATAGCTAGAATGAATTTATGTAGATCATATGTTTGAACAATTTGATTTTTAGATAGAAATACTCAAATACATTCATTCTGATAAGTCAACCTAAAAGGTGACACATCTTTGTACTTTTACCCTAGAAGCATGTTTGGCATCTGTGGATCCTTCCAAAGATCAATTTATTTTGGTGGATGGCTTTGCATGGGGCCATCCTCACCATTGATAACCTTTAGAAGAAAGGTTTCCATCTAGCTAATTGTTGTGTGTTATGTTATAATATTTTGGAATCCATCCAACACCTTCTCATACATTGCCCCTATGCTTAGGACTTTGGAGGGAGATTATGTCTAAATGGTGGATTCAACAGTGCTTCAGCAAGGACCTCCATCAATTTATTGAATAGAAAGGTCCTTCCAACCACCTGTTCCTTAAAACCTTCTGAAAAATCACACCCCCTTTAGTGTGTTGGAAAATTTGGAAGGAAAGGAACAACCACATCTTTTGGGATATAGACACTCCCCCCTTGATGACGGTTATCTAATCGACAAAGCTCGTGAAGGAATGGAAGCATCCCCTGAAACCTCTTAGTGACCACAATATTAAATGGGATAATTCATGGGACCTCAACATGGAGGTTACAAGATTTAACAAATCTAAATTCAATGTCAGATGTAAAACTGTGTGGTACCTTCCCTTAGTCTCTTGGATGAAACTTAACTTTGATGGATTGGTCATTGTCAAAAAGATTGCAATTGGTGGGGTTATCAAGGATAGTATGGGAAAACGAGTGGTGGCCTATGTGACAAACTATGGAGGGGATCAAATAAAAAAGTAGAGAAATTGGCTCTTATCTAGGTAGGAGGATAGCAATTGTGAGAAGAATTGATAGGTTAACTATCGAGGGTGATTCTTTTTTAATTTTCAAGGTTGTTAAAAAAGATGGAAGTTGTGGTTAGAAGATTAAGTCAAACATTTAAGAAATTCATACTTTGATGAATGGTCTCCATGAGGTCCATGTGAACCATATTCAGTAGGAAGGAAATAGCATGGTTGATGACTTGGCTAAACTAGATCATAGCTTTGAGGGAATAAAAGATAGGGATGACATCAGCCATACCCCACTATCCACCCAATGTTTGGTGGATAGCAAATGAATTCATTGTAGAGAAGTATGAAGAGGTATATCAAATAGAAAAGTGTCATAGACCCAAACTAGTGGGATACTCTTGAATTGAGTGACATAGAGTTATTTATGATAGTGGAGATTTTGAGATCATTTCCCTTCAGAGCATTCTCACCATAAATTCTTATGATGATGGCAAGAGTATGACTTGTGAGGATTGTGTTAGATGATTAAAGCTGCCAAGGATGGGCATTTTGAAAGTTAATAATGCCAATTCCTTTAAGTATCATTCTAAAGGAAGGGAGCAAAATTGGCACTACTCAATCATGATGGAAAAGTTATCATTCATACATGCAAACATAGGATGGAAGTTGGAAAATGTGATCCACCTTGTGATAGATGCATGCCCCTACCATGGCCCTATAATTTTATTGATTATTTCATTATGATCATTCTTAGTGATATAATTTGAAAAGGCCTCAACTTGCAATCTTTCACCTGCAACAAGGGAATGTCATTGCAAACTAAGGATTTGGTGATTGATCTTGGCAAAGGTGACATGAGTGGTAGCTCAAACTGTATTGAACTAAATAAAATTGAATCATGCATCTAAGATGGTGAGGTATTGTGGAGCTATTTATGGGAAGGAGGGAATTTACCATTCATGAAGTGCATTGAAGGGTATGACAAGTATGTATCCCTATAATTTGTGAATTCTTGGACTAACAAAAAGGTGACAATTAATAGTGTGACATTTGAAATAACAAAGGAGCTCATTGCTATGGTGGGTTGCTTGTCTCTCAATGACAAGAAATAGCATAAATAGCCTAGATTTTTGGACAAAATAAGTCTACGAAAAATTTTCTACCCTAAGGAGGACACATATGCAGTGAATTCTCTCATGAAGACCTATCTAAGCCATTGGACATTGTGGTCTATGCCATCATGCACTACATTATGCTTGAGGACTGGCTCTAGGTTTTGTAATATTACCACTTCTCCATCTTAAATCATTTTACAAACTTGGAATTCATCTAAATTTTATGCACCTTATTTTGCATTCGATGAAGGATAGTATTTTTAATCTCCAAAACCAGAGGAGAGAAGGGAAACCTTATTATATCCTGCACCAAGCCTTCCTGTTCAAACTCTAAAAATTCTAGCTCACCCTCAACCCACCTCTTTTTGTTAATCCCCTTGCCACTATGAGTCCAAAAAATGTACTAACCTATGACCCCTAGGTTGGCTTTGAAAAGAGTTGTCAAAAAATATCCTACTATTGAAAAGGATATCAACCTTATTAACTCATATACTAATACTAGGCGGAGCAATAAGGTTGCTAGGAGATCAAGAAAAAACCTCTGAATAGAGAAATTTAGCCCCCCCCCCCCGCCCCTAAAAAAAGAGGTCAACTCAGAATCTATGGAATAGAAAAGTGATCCACCATGGCTCTAGTAGCAATAAATCCCTAGCCCATCACATATTTCTCATACCATGGAAGGTAACCCATACCAAAACAAGGTCTTGGGTCAGGATATTGCATTCCCAATGAAGGAGGTTGCTAAGGGTGGGAGTAAGATGGGGAGTCACCACCATGGAGAGGATAAAAGAAAAAGAAGGATGGATAGATTGGAGATATATGTGCATGATCTAACTGAAAATCAAGAGACCCTATACTAGAAATTTGGGGCCTATGTTGAGTTTATTACAAAGGTTATGCATTCAAAACCAACCACTTTCTATTTTTTGCAGGTGAAAAATGGGGATAAGGAAAAAGGAGAATATAGTGAAACCACTTGCTTCCTTTATGGATTTCTAGTGGATGACTAGCTCAAGATCCTATTGGAAAAACCAATCAAGGAGGAGAAGGACAAACTAACTAAGGAGGACTCAAATAATAAAGAGTGGAGCTAGCTATTTTGCTCTTTTTTCTTTTAGTATTTGGTTATGTTTAGCATATGGTGAACTTTGTTCCCTACAAAGCAATTTTGTTTAAGATGGATTATTGCTGGTTACAAAGAAGCACCCATATCTTATTCTAGAATAATTTTTTTGGTTTAGATGTTTTAGTAGCATGGTATTTTATGTTAATATTGTTAGTAAGAAGAACTTGAATCTTTTCTTGGATGATAATATGTTCTTGATGTCTACAAAAGGTATAGCTTGAATCGTAGGGGTGTAACTACTAGTTGATTTCTAGTCTAATCTACTTGAAGGCCATCCCCCCTTTCTTGTTACTTTTTAATACATCAAAATATTTAACTAATTTAGCACTATGAATCCATCATATGGCTTGGAAAACATAGTAGTGATGTAAAGTGGTAGGCTAGGAACATGGACTGAGAAATTTGTTTTTAATTTTTAGTATTTAATATTTCCAATAAATGCTTCCATAGTACATTGAACTATAGCTCAATGTAAGTGTGTCCAATAATAAAATCAGAGGAAAATACTAGAGATTTGGTTTTGAAATCAAACCTAGTAGGGAAGAGTTAATGAATAGAAAGAAAATAAGACATATCCTCAACCCAAATTCTCAAAAGGGATGATCCAAGTTGATTAACCACAAGTGATCAATGCACAAATGGATCAAGCAATGGAGAATCAGAAGAAAGGAGGTCCTATGCTCTTGCTATTTGAGATGTAAATACTTGAAATATGAAATAAATAGAAGACAAATAATTACATTGAAGTAGGATAAATCTAGAAAATGCTGATTTTTGGTGTTTGTGTACAGTTTCAGGGATCTCTGCAACCTATTCCAAACTAGAAATGTCTAGATGGAGAAAACCTAGAAAACTTTTGGCCTTTTGAAGGGAGATTAACCTTGACCCAGATAGAGGGGCACAATCTTACCCCGGGGCACAATTGTACCCCAAAAGTTCAACCTTGACCTCCACTACTCTAATGATTTCTTTATTCATGGATCCCACAAGTTCAATGAAAAGGGTAACCAAATATTCTCTTTAATTCATTGTCCAACACTTGTATCTACAAGAAAAATAGTTTTTTTTTTTGGATGAGGGGTTTGCCTTGGTCAAACCCTAGTTTGGAATGAGCCTTAATAATGGAATTGAAATAAAGAATGCTAGCAAGTAGTAGAAGTAAATCTAACAATGAAGCTATGATATTCAATAGATATGCAATTGTATTTGAAATGTAAAGAAGTATATTGATATGAAAGCTTGAAAAAACATTAGCAAATGTAAATCAAAACTTCCATGATTGTATGGTTTGAATCCACCTTGATAGAATAATAAACAAATATTGAAAATGAATAAAGGATCTTGATGGAAGATCACACCACCATGATGGCTAGATCTAGGGTTGGAATGATTAATATTGAATGCTTGAACCAAATCCCTTCAAAGTTTTGAATGCTTCAAACCTTGATCTTCAATGGAAAACTTGAATGCTTGAATGATAAAATGCTTTCTCACATGAAAATGGATGCTTGATAATGGATCCTAGATTCTCTTTATAAAAATTAAATAATAACTTTTCTCATAGATCATAGATGCACTTATGAATCATGGATCCTAAAAAGAGAGGAGGCTTCCTTATATAGAGATCTAGGGCCCCAACTCTTAGAGAAGGCTGACATTGGAGATTTAAATCCCAATTAAGCTTAACCCCTAGAAATGAACCTAGATTAAATGCAATTTAAGAGTCTACCATTCTAAAACCCAAAATAGCTAACCCAAAAGTGGGATAAAGAAACTTTCCATTGCCTAATCTCCTAAAACTCTCAAAAATTGAAAATTGGACATGGGGTCAAGGAGGAGGTCGACCCTACCCAAGGTTATCATCAAGGTTATTCTTGACTTAAGTTAGGGTCAAAGTCCTTAGTTTCATAGAGAAAGTTTTCATAAATATGTTGGAGAGAGAGAGAGAGAGAGAGAGAGAGAGAGAGAGAGAGAGAGAGAGAGAGAGAGAGAGAGAGAGAGAGAGAGAGAGAAGCAAAAAATGGGAAAACAACTAGATCCATGAGAGAGAGAGAGAGAGAGAGAGAGAGAGAGAGAGAAGCAAGAAATGGGAAAACAACCAGATCCATGCAAAATCTTATTCAAGGTGCTTGACATGACCCTAGACCACTTACTTAGATGGATAAACACTCTTAACATGGAAGTTCTTTCATTTTAAGATGATAAATTTACCCCGCACTTTAGCAAGAGTATGAAATCAATGCAAGCTCCTGGTAAAGGAGAAGACAAACACAAGCCCCCAAGCTAAGGGTTATAACTATACATACATGCACAAGGGTGTCAAAACAAACAAAAACAAAATAGAATAAAAGAAAAGGGTTACTATTAAATAGACCCAAATCAACTTGCACAAGAAACATTGCTAAGAAACACTTCTCATACTAATATCATATTTGAAAAGTTGTCATAAAATCATAAATGATTGCATAAGAAAGACAAGAGAAACACTATAAATCGCATAGCTTCATGATCTATTCCTCCTAGCATGAAAGAAATAAAAGAAATAAAAGAAGTGATTACCTCATTCAGTAAGATGCCCACCTTGCCATGAATCACCACAAGAGAGGGAGAGCCCAACAAGTAGCCAAACCTAATAGTTCACCCATAAACTGTGCTTGCAATTATAAATGTATTTTCTGATAGCTTCTAGAATACCCATAGATCCACCTTCTTGTATTACTATGAATATGAAATGTGTATCTCCTCAAGATTTAGAAACTTATGTTCATTACCTTCAAAAGGTTTAGCATATTGAAAATTTAAAGATGTGTATATCTTCAAGATTTAGAAAATTATGTGCATTAACTTCTAAGAATTTAGCATATAAAAAAATGAAAAATGCATGTCTCTTCAAGATTTAGCAACTTATGTGTGTTATCCTTTGAGATTTAGCATAAAAAATTTTAAAAACTATATTACCCCTTCCTTATCATGGCTATCTATGTGACATGATAAGGAAGAAGAAGAGGATAACTACTTCACAAGGCAAGGATATATCATGTTTAAGAACCATGTATACCATATTCTTAGCAAGAGATATCGACCCATACATCAAAGCATATAGATAATCATGAAAAGGATATATCACTTATAAAAATTAGATCTTCAAAGAAAAATATTGTATCAAGAAGACCCCCATCATAGAGCAGTGCTTTTAAATTAAATATCATCTTTCAAAGATAAACCAAGCGGGAACAAAGATTCAATCACAAAGCCCCTATAAAGAAGAGGAAAAAGGAATCTTTGGAATGAGGAAAAAAATCTAACACCAAATAAAGGATAAGATTTTTTAAAGAAAATAATTTACAACATTGAGAAGAGGTGATGGCCTAGCACAAAAATCTCTCATATAAAAATTTTATTCATAGTCAAAAAATCAGTCAATATTGTTAGGATTAAACCACATATAGAAATAACAATTACATGAAAATATAACCAATATTAAAAATTAATAGATCACATAGAAAAGAAAAAGAATACAAGACACCAAGATTTAATGCGGTTCCCCCAAACCCTGGGCTATGTCCACCAAATAGCAAGTCTAATATTTTTACGATCCAATAATTACAACTTGATTACCATCTGTAATCTCTTACAACTCAATACTACTGCAAGAACCAATTTTCACATCACCTTATGAAACAATACCTAACCCTAAGCCATTTTATACAAGTATTTTTACTTCTTTAGAGTTATAGTTCATAATTACATGTCAGCCCAAAATCTTAATAAAATAGGGCCCAAATAATTTATGAAGTATGTACAGTACTTTCTAGATTAGTCACCACAAACTAACAATCTCCCACTTGGGAATTAATCAAGCTCCACACTAAACAATAATCTCCCACTTGAAGACTGATCCTGTAGCTATGTCGCTACTCCATGAGGCTCCCACTTGATCAAACCACCCTAGACTCTACTATTCTTTTATGCATGTTCAATCTAGAAGAACAACTAAAGTTGAAGAGGAGTTCAACTTCTCCCTTGTTACTACCTTTGTAAACATATTAGCTAGATTGTCATCTATATGTATCTTGTCCATCCTCCAAAACTGATCGAATGAAATGGTACCGTAACTATATGTGTTTGGTCTTTGAATGCAGAGCTGAATTCTTTGCAAGATAAATGGCATTATGATGGTGTCCCAATTCTTCCAAGAAGAACTAAAGCTATATAATCTACTTGGCTGCCTCTGTAGCAGCTACATACTCTACCTCTATAGTGGATAAAGCATTAACCTTCTATAATCTAGAAACCCAACTCATGGCTACCTCACCAATAGTAAAGACATAACCTGTAGTACTCCTCCTAGTTTCAATATCTCATGCCAAATATGAATCAACATAGCCCTCTAAATTAGTATTAGAGCCCCCAAAGTATAGAAACTTATTGGATGTTCCTCTCAAATATCTGAGAATCCATTTAATTACATTCCAATTCTCAATTCATGGATGACTCATATACCTAATAACAACTCCCACTACATGTGCAATATCTGGCCTGGTACATACCATAGCATACGTCAAGCTTCCCATAGTTGAAGCATAGGGTACCTTGTACATCTTATCCTCCTCTTCTTAGGTCTTGGGACACATCTCCTTAGTCAACTTCAAGTGACTAGGTAAAGGTGTACTAACAACTTTAGCATTCTCCATAGAGAAATGTTGCAACACCTTCTCAACATAATCATCTTGAGATAGTGTCAATTTCCTATTCTTCCTATCTCTACAAATCTTCATACCAAGGATTTTTTTTTTTTTTTCCCAAATCCTTCATAGAAAATGCATATGCTAACTAGCATTTCAGCCCCTTAATATGATCCATGTTAGACACAGCTACAAGCATATCATCAACATATAAAAATAAAATAATCTAGCTATCATCATCCAGCTTCTTAAAATAAACACAATGATCTGAATGACACCTATTGTATCCATGCTCATGCATAAAATTATCAATTTTCATATACCATTTCTGAGATGCTTGCTTCAAGACATATAAACTTTTCTTCAATTTGCACACCAAGTTCTCCTTACCTTTAACCTCAAATCCCTATGGCTGAGCCATATATATCTCTTCATCCAAATCACCATGAAGGAGGGTTGTTTTAACATCAAGCTACTCCAAATGAAAATCTTCAGTAGCCACAAGACCTAAAACAGTACAGATAGAAGTCATTTTAACAATAGGAGAAAATATCTCATCAAAATCAATTCCTTTTTTTCTGTGAAAATCCTTTTACAACTAACCTGGCTTTAAATATTTTCTTACCTCCTTCCACTTCTTTTAACTTGTAAACCCACTTATTTTTTAAAGCTCTTTTACTAGCAGGAAACTTGCATAAATCCCATGTCTTATTCTTCAACAATGAGTCCATTTCATCTTTCACTGTAGATTCCCACCGAATCTTAGTATGCACTTGTACAACTTCATCATAACATTTAGATTCACCAACATCAGTAAGTAAAATAGAATACAAAGAGGGAGAAAATCTTTCTAGACATCTAATTTGCCTTTTTCGCCATCTAACATTCACTAGTGTGTGTGGTATTTGTTGTTGTGATTGTTTCATATCATGAGGAATGGCTAGAATATTATCTTTTGCTGTATCATCCAGCACTACATAATCATCTTCTTTCTTCTCATGTTGCTTCAACAGATCTTTGTACAACACTTTCTCATTGAATATGACATCCCTACTTCTTACAATTCTATAATTTTCAAAATCCCAAAGCCTATAACCAAATTCATTAATGCCATATCCAAAAAATACACATTTCTTTGACTTAGCTTTCAACTTGGTTCTATTTTTAGAATCTATGTGAGCAAAAGCTTCACAACTGAAGGTTTTGAAAAAAGAATAACTCGCCTTCTTACTAGTCCATGCTTCCTCTAGAATGCTACAAGTCAAAGGAGTAAAGGGACATCTATTAATCAAATATATAGCAGTATTGATAGCCTTTTCCCCCATGTGTAAGGGTAACCCAACATGCAACCTCATGCTCCTTGCATGCTCCATTATAGTCCTATTCATGCGTTCAGCCACTCCATTTTCCTGTGGAGTCCTTGGAATAGTTTTCTATCTACAAATACCATTAGTGGAGCAATAATCTTCAAATTCATGACTGCAATACTCATTTCCATTATCAGATCTAAGACATTCTAATTTTTAACCAGTCTCATTTTCAACCAAGCATTTCCATTTCTTAAAAGTTTGAAATACATCAAATTTCTATTTAAGAAAATAAACCCATACTTTTCTAGTTGTGTCATCAATGAATGTAACATAGTAATTAGAGCCACCAAGGTAAGATACCTGAGCTGGTCCCCATACATCTATATGCACAAGCTTTAATTTCTCCTTTTTATTTTCCTTCCCAGTCTTCACAAAGCACACTCTCTTTTGTTTTCCATACACACAACTTTCACAGAAATCCATATTAACACATTCTAGACTTGGTAAAACTTTCTTTAAATGAAGTAATCTCCTAGCTTTCACACTCATGTGTGAAGGTTAGTTGTACCACAACATTGTATTAGAATCTACGTAGCTATTTGTTCTCCCTTCTTAATTGTAGCAATTGTTCCTGAACATTCATTTTTCTCTAAAACAGTTAAAGTAGAAGAAAGAAAATGACCTATACAAAGATATAAGGTGCCTACTTTCACACCTTTTGCTACTACAAGGGAACCTTTTGAAACCTTCCAATTTTTATCCTTAAAAGTAACTACACAACTGTTATCACCAAGTTGCCCTGCTAAAATTAAATTCCTACTCAACCTTGGAACATGTCTTACTTCATGTAGTAGCAATTGATTCCCATTCTGAAACTTAATCTTAATCTTTCCCTTTCCAACAATTTGAAAGGGTTCATTTTTTTCCAAATAGACAAGTCCAAAATCCCCTTGGACATAATCAATGAAATAACCTCTATGAGGTGTAGCATGAAATGAAGCACCATAATCTAAAACCCATGAATCATCAACAATTTCTAAAGATAGAAGCAAAGCATCCTCTTTGAATTTGGTACTTACCACATTTGCCTCCTTGTCTCCATCTAGTTTATCTCCTTCATTTTTTTTTTAATTCTAAAAATCTTTCTTATTATGCCTATAGTACTCGTAGTCATTTGGTCTTCTTGATTGAGGCATACTCCCTTTTGAATTTCCTCTTGATTTCTCATGATTTTTGAAATTACTTCCTCTCTCAATCATTCTACCTCTTCTTTGTGCATTCAAATCACTTCCTGATGTAGATCCACCTAAGTTTTTTCTACGAGTTTCCTCACTCAAAATAACACCAATCACATCATCATATTTTAGGGCACTAGATCCAAGAATAAAATTAGTCATAGCCATTACCAAGCTATTCCAACTTTTAGGCAAATAACAAAAAATCAAGAGAGCCCTAATTTCTTCATCAAAATTACTTTCCATTGAAGATAACTAACTAGTAACAGTATTAAACTCATTTAAATTGTCTGCAACAGATCCACCTTCTTTCATTTTCATATTAAATAAATGCTTCATGAGAAATACCTTGTTTGACATGGAGGGCTTTTCATATAGTGTCGCTAGGGTTTTCATCAACTCTTATGTTTTCTTCACTTTTGTAATATTAAATGCCACCGATGGTGCTAGGAATAATTGAATGCTTCCAAGTGAATTTCTATCTAAAAGATCCCATTCATAATTTGACATAGATCCTTGATTCTTGGTTTTTCCATTCAACAACTTCCATAAATCCTTCTAATAAAGATATTCTTCCATTTACATCTTCCATAACTGAAAGTTTTACCCATTAAACCTATAAATCCTCAGCTTACCCTTGCCTACCATCACTCCCACTCAACCGCAAAAATTTCATGCAAAGAATAACTTACAAAGAAACCTCCCTCTAATACCACTTGTTAGGATTAAACCACAAATAGAAATAACAATTACATGGAAGTATAACCAATATTAAAAAATAAGAGATCACCTAGAAAAGGAAAAGAACACAAGACACCAAGATTTAACATGGTTCACCAAAACCCTAGGCTACATCCACCAAATAGCAAGTCCGATATTTTTATGATCTAGTGATTACAACTTGATTACAATTTGTAATACCTTATAGCTCAATACCACCACAAGAACCAATTTTTGCATCACCTTATGAAACAATCCCTAACCTAAGCCCTTTTATACAAGTATTTTTATCGCTTTAGGGTTATAATTAATAATTACATGTCGGCCTAAAATCCTGATAAAATAGGATCCAATAAAATAGGGGCCAAATTTTTTTATGAAGTATGTACAACACTCTCCTGATCAGTCACCACAAACTAACAAATATGAAGAAATTATATTGCAATAGAAACAAATGCCACTAAGATAAGGAAAGCAATTCCCTAAACAAAGAGAAAGAAATAAGAACCTTGGCCCCCAAGGAAGAAGATAAGGGATACCTCTGCAAAAAAAATGTTTAAGGAAATGTATCTTGAAAAGATTTTATGAATGCATATAAACATAATTCAAAATCATAAGAAAAAGAGGATGATAGAATACCAATTATGCCCAAGAAAAGACCTAATGGATCCTAGGAGACTGGATGAAAATACACCTCTTTCCCTCAATCCAGAGACAAGAGGATAAGAAATATATATTTTATTAGAAGGAGGGGAATCCCCAATATAAAAATTATGAAAGAATTCTAAAACTATACAAGAATGAGATATAATTCCTAAAGCAGTTCTTTCACAAACATATAATTTGAAATGTCTACAATTAGAAAGTAAGTTCCTATTATGATAATGAAAAAGGAAATGTGTACTTAGATAAGGCATCTTTCAATATAGGTTTAAAGATTTATTTTTTGGAATTCATTAATTCAATATTCACCTATTTAGCCACCTCTTGATGAATATCAAAGTTATCTAAAGTAAGTGTAGGGAGAAGTTTATGAAGAGGAGGATTATGATTAACATCACCTTCCTTAACTTAAGATTTTGAACATCTAATAACATGAAAATCTAGTTTAGGGGATATATGAACCAAATACTTAATACCATATTCATTAACTCCAAGCCCTAAACATTTATAACCCTATTTAGTTATCATATTATATCTAGTAGTGTACATATCATGTACAGGAGGTTATTGTTTATCATGTTCATGAGTAAAGGTTGTATAAGATGGAATAATATATTTGGAAGAAATTTCTTTACCCTTTCCTTTAATATCATCATGAATTAGAGGAGAAGGTAAAAATCAAAGAAATCTTGCACATTAGATATCCTCAACTATAGCTTCAATTCCATCATAAGTATGGGAAGAACAAGGATTAATAGATGAAGAATTAGGAATCAAATTAGGAATAATAAGATTTAGATTAGGAAGATTAAGATATTGTGTATCATCTACCAAATCCTTCACATAATCCAAAAGTATAATAAGTCTACCACATGAATCCTTAATGAAAGTTTTGAATGTAGGAAGACTAGTATTGGTTAAATTCAGAAAAGCATAAGCGAGAATAAAATGAAAGGTCACGAACATAATAAAATGAATGATACTCTCATAAACCTCATAATTATGGTAAAGAGATGCTAAAAGAGGGGTAATAAGAAACATAACCACACACCAAAGCATCTTCATCATCTTCATAGAAAATGAAATGCAAGAAATATTTTTTTGTTTTTTTATTGAATATACAAATTTTTTTGTATTTTTGTATTTAAAATGAAATAGCATAAACTAAATCTATTCTTAATGTAAGAAAAGACCTAACAAATGTGAAATGAAATTTAACACTGCAAAACACAATAGGGCATCCAATTCAACAAAAGAAAAGAGTGTAAGAATGTTAGGTTCACCAAAATGAATACAAAGAAAATATGACCTATCCTCAACCCAAATTCTCAAAAGGGATGATCCAAATTGATTAACCACAAGGAAGTGATCAATGCAAAAATGCATCAAGTAATGGAGAGTAGGGAGAAAGGAGGTCCTATAGTCTTGCTATTTGAGAAGTAATTACTTGAAATCTGAAATAAATACAAGAAAAATACTTAGCTTGAAGTATGATAAATCTAGAAAATGCTTATTTATACTATCTATCTGTAGTTTTGGGGATCTCTAAACTTGTTTAAAACTAGAAATGTTGAGATAGAGAAAATGCAGAAAACTTATGTCCTTTTGAAGGGAGGTTGAGCTTGACCTGGATAAAGGGGCACAATCTTACCCTAGTGCACAATTATACCTCAAAAATTCAACCTTGACATGCACTACTAGGAAAGAATTCCTATTCATGAATCCCACAAGTTTGAAAAAATGGGTATCAAAATGTGCTCTTTATTTCATTGTTCCGCACCTGTATCTGCAAGAAAAATATTTTTTTGTTTGGATGAGGCATTTGCCTTGGTCAAACCCTAATTTGGAATCAACCTTAATAATAGAATTGAAATAAGGAATGCTAGCAAGTAGCAAAATTAAATCTAACAATGCAACTATGATATTCAATAGATATGCAAACAAGTCTATTGATATGAACGCTTGAACATAACATTATCAAATGTAAATCAAAATCTCCATGATTGTATACTTTAAATCTACTTTGATAGAAGAATTAATAAATTTTGAAGATGAACAAAGGATCTTGAAGGAAGATCACACCACCATGATGGCTAGATCTAGGGTTTGAATAATTAATCTTGAATGCTTGACCCAAATCCCTTCAAAGGCTTGAATATCTTCAATCCTTGATCTTCAATGGAAAACTTGAATGCTTGAATGATAGAATGCTTACTCAGTTGAAAATGGATGCTTGATAATGGATCACAGATGCTCTTCATAAAATGTAGATAACAACTTCTCTCATAGATCATATATGCACTTATGAATCATGTAACCTAAAATTAGGGAAGAAGGCTTCCTTATATAGAGATCTAGGGCACCAACTCCTAGAGAAGACTAACATGAGAGCATTAAATCTAAATTAACCTTAACAATTATAAATGGACCTAGATTAAATGCAATTTAAGAGTCCACCATTTTGAAACCCAAAATAGCTAATCCAAAAGTAAGAAAAAGAAACTTTCCAAAGCCTGATATCTTAGAACTCTCAAAAATTGAAATTTGGACCTAGGGTCAAGGACAAGGTCAACCCTACCCTAGGTCAGGGTTGAGATTTTCCTTCACCCAAGTTAGGTTCAAGGTCAACCTTAACCTAAAAGGCCATCCTTGGCATAAAAGGTCAATTTTGTCAGTTTCACAAAGAAATTTGTCAAAAATAGGACAAAAATAGAGAGAGAGAGAGAGAGAGAGAGAGAGAGAGAGAGAGAGAGAGAGAGAGAGAGAGAGAGAGAGAGAGAGAGAGAGAGAGAGTAGAATAGGGATAAAATAGCCACAGAGAGAAAGAGAGAGAGAGAGAAATAGAATAGGGATAAAATAGCCATATCCATGCAAAAACTTATTCAAGGTGCTTGACATGACCCTAGATCGCTTACTCTAAGGGCTAGATACTCTTAACATCGAAGTTCTTCCATTTTAAGATGATATAGTTAGTTGAGGGCTTTTGATATTGTTAGCATTAAATTCATAGGACAAGATGTTCTTATAAACTTTTATAGAATCAATTCTACTATATCATGTTTTGGGATCTTGCTTGAATTCATAGAGAACTTTCTTGAGTCTATAAATTTCTTCTTTTTATGTCATAGAAACTCGATTCTTGAAGGTTGCTACATATATGCTTCTTGTTTTATTAACTAGTTAAAAATGAAGTTTTGACATCCATTTTATAGATACTAACCACTTGGTTTATGTTTTAATTTATACTATTATCTATACTATGTCAAAATGAGCCACTAGAGAAAATATTTCATCGTAGTCAACTCTAGGTTGTTGTATGCTTTTATCAAAAGAATTGTTTCATTGTAGTACTTTTAAAAAATTTCCTTAAAGAATATTTTCCTTTAATCCTTTTATAACTTTTCCTTTAATAATATTTTCTAAGTCCATGTATGTTTCTTTTCTATAGCATCAATTCCCTCATCCATAGCATCTTTAAATTTTTCATGAATAGTTACATCCTCAAAATGAATTGGGTCATCTACTTGTGAAAATAATGTAAAAATAGGAATATGATTGACATCACTCTCACTTTCACTCTCATCATATATGTCCCTTAAAATACATATTCTTGGTTTCTTAAATATTGATAATGCTTTACTTCGAGTCAAACATAAATGATGTGTGCTCGATCGTTGTCGACTAAGAAATCTTATTCCATATGGTCTTTTGTGTGCACTAATATGCTAAATTTGAGTATGTTTTGAAGAAGTTATAATGTGAGCACTGTTGGAATTAAGGCTTCACCCTCTTCTTGTTGAAACATTTCTGCAAAGTTCACTATTTTATGAAAGCTTCCATCTCAAGTTGCTTCATTAATGAATTGTACATGTCTTATTATTATAAAAAAAAATTGGTAATAGAACTATACTACTTGTAAAATTTTGTATCCTTGCAATAAAAAATAAATATGCATTTTAATTCCTCGCAATCTAATTCATTTCTCAACTCATTTTGGACAAGAGCATATGTGAAAGATCATAATACTTTGAAATGAGAAACACTAAGCTTGTTTCCACTCTATTCAATATGTAGAATATCGATGCTACAACATCTACCCAATACATATTTGAAATATACTAAGCCTTCAATATGCTTCTTTCCATGCCCATAGAAGTTCAATTATTTCTCTCTTCTATTTCAAATTTTTATAGAATATAATTGTTTGTAAATTGCTTGTGTAGACCACAATCCTTGTAAAATTTAAGAAATAGATTTGATATGTATTTACCACCTTTATTAGTTCTCAAAATATTGACATAATATGTACTTTATTTCTAAACTAAATACTTGAATTGAAAAAATATATCAAAATTATTTTATACTTGATAAGAAATCGAAGCACAAAGGATATGAAAAATACAAAATTTGTCACACATATGCAATCACAAATATGATTGATTAATATGGACCTTCATCTCTTGACATTAATCAATTAATACATGTTTCAGTCTAAGCAATGCATATATCATTCAATTAAAATAAGTAGATTTTAAAGGAATGCCTTAATTATATCTTTCACACCATGGAGGAGGAAATAATGTACCCTCTAAAGACTAGTTAAAATAACAAAAAGACACAATTCTCTACTAATCACCTCACCTTTCCAACCAAGAGTTTTGAGAGTATTAAAGAGTGTGTCATTTAGAGTTTATTTGGATTTTTGTTTAGAGTTTTAACAATGAAAATAGAAGTGCATGTGTGTGGTAAATTAAATAATGGAGAATTAAGGTACATTTGATTAATTCCATTTATCTTAATAAATAAATGACTAAAAAAATAAGAGAGATAAGTGGGTCATTGTTGTTAGATTTTTTAACGTGGAACCTCAATTAGCATAAAAATGACTAAGGAGTAGTCACCCAAAATATTTTTACTCTTTTGAAGTGACCTCAATTAAGAGCCAACCCTGTTAAAAGTTACAAAACACACCAATAGGTGTGACCCTATTAGGGGATTTTCTCCAAAGATCAACTAGATCTTATCACCCTTCAATGAGTAGCCTATCGAAAGGACATACAAACAATCAATGTAATGTCACCATACCAATAGATTTAAATTAAGGTTATTAAGTCCTTGTTGGTTAATAGACTATCTTCTTTAGATATTTCATTATGTTTCAATCTAATGCCCATATTACAGAAAAAAATTGATTTTAACTGTTTGAAGCCCCAAGTATGTTATTTTTAACTTCCCTCTATATTGTAAGGTACATTTTTCATTGAGGATATGATTCACAATGAATTTTTTTGAATTCCTAATTAATAGGGGTATGCTTTTGATGCAAGAGAAGAATAGGCAATAACCAAACCTTCTATATTGATAAAAAGGTGTAGGCATAAAATTGGTCTACAATAGAATTATATTCCACCCACAACTGTGGGCAAGTTAGACTCTTAAATTCCTCTTTCTAGATTTTTAATGCAACAACTATGCTTCTGTTAGATTGTGGTAATTGATCAAGAAAGTATTGTACATACTTCATAGATAGTAGCCGACATATTATGGCCGACATATGGCCAACATGTTATAACCCTAAAGTGGTTTAATACTTGTATAAAAGGGCTTAGGGTTGGGTATTTTTCATTATGTGTTGTGATGCGAAATTGGTTCTTGCGGAAGTATTGAGCTGTAAGGGATTACAGATTGTAATCAGGTTGTAATCACTGGATTGTAATAAGATCAGACTTGCTGTTTGGTGGATGTAGCCCAGGGATTGGGTGAACCATGTTAAATCTTGGTGCCTTGTGTTCATTTCTGTGTGTTCTATTATTTTCTATTATTGGCTATATTTGCATGTAGTTTTTATTTCCGTCTGTGGTTTATCCTAATAGCTTCTACACATGTGGTTCACATAACATGGTTGATTGATTCCTAAATATGTGATAGGGTGATGACAAAAAATATAACTGAATCACAACAATACATAGATTACTTCTTACTTTGCAAATTTGAACAAAGCTTCTACTTTTCCCAAAATCCAATACCATTCAAATTAAGTAGCATCAAATTCATCATAGGAAAACCAAAATGATAACTAAGCTAATGAAAAACAAATTCTAGTAAAAATCATTAAGACTCACTTAGTTGTCTTAGCAATAAGGGGGAGAATTCACACCAAAAATGTGTTGATACTTTCCATTATATTTCAAAATGATACATATAGTCCCTTTAACTTGGAGTCATTAAATTAAAATCTTTGAGAAAATGAAAAGAGAGGAGGGAGAGGAGACACTTGTAATTCTTGGTAGGGTAATGATTACAATAGTTAGGAAGTTGAATAGCCAACATTCCCTTCACCATTTTCTTTGCACTTTTCTTTATTTGTTTTATGTTCTTTCATAGCTACCAAGATGGATGATAGGTTGTCTACATCTAGCATGAGAACTTTTTTTGAGTGGATTACAATCCAGTATTCATAAACTTGTATCACCTTCCCAAGTGTGTCAAACTATGATTGTGTCCTCTTTGAAACCTTAGCTAACATCCCATAAAAGATAGTTAATTTGTGGAGTTTGGAAACTCAAAAATTGGAGGGATAAACCAGATTATTAATGTAATCTTGAATATGAGGTATTCATATGCTTAATTTTAGTGACCTCTTCAGTCTTACTAGTATATTGAGATCCCATCAAGAAATATATATATATATATATATACTATTCCATGCTCTTTTTTCATAACCTCATACACTTTCTTTAAGTTCTTCTTAGCCTTACAAAAGTTCTCCTTCTTGAACTCAAGAGACTACATCAAATGTATCAAGGGATCCTGGTTCATTTTCAAAGTTTCTAGGCTAACTGCATTCTCAACCTCTAGACTTATAGCCACTTACAAAAAAATTATACATTATTTATACTTTTTAAGGTCCTTCTTCATGGCCTTGAGCTCTTTTGATATCTCCTTGACTTACTTTAGGACCTCTTTGTAGTGATTTCCAAGTTTTCCAATTATAGGCAAACCTCAGACTTTTATGTCTTCCACCCAACTTTGCCCTATCTATCCAAAGTTCCCCACATATTGTATCTTGGTAATCAAATATGTTTTTTCCTCTGTTGATGGATTGAATGGCTTGGAATTAAAGGATTCCCTTAGGATGACTATGAGTGGAGTGAGAAATTTCCTAATATAATTAGATAACTCTTTGTCATAAGCACTTAGATGAGATTTAGATATCTTCAACTCTTCTAGCACCTCTTCCACCTATATATTGATGAACTTCCAAATATCGACCATGGTATCATGTCAAGGAGGGCCCATATCATTTTTCTAAATGTTGAAATATTAGGGAGAGAGGGATATTATGTCTCCTTCTCCTTGGGCCTAGGTTATCTCCATGATAATATGGCCAGTAGTAGTATTTCTTCCTAGAGAAACCAATGTATGTGGATTCTTGACCTTCTGGATAGGGAAAGATAGATTAGCTACATTTATGATTAGGTGCTTTGAGGAGATGCTCTCCTTTTCTCTCTTTCTTTTCTTCTCTGGGGTGTTTTCTAGCCATGATTCCATGACCAAGACATTAAGAAAAGACCAGAGAGAGTCTACATTTAAGAGATTCCCTTCCATCAAGGGAGTTTTCTTCTACTTCAAAGAGAAATGAAAAATAATAGTTTTAGTAGAAGAACTAAAAATGACATATTTACCTTGGTCTCCCTAGCTTTGCAATATTTCTAGATGATGCAAGCATTAGATTCATCCAAATTAATCACTTGTATCTAGCTAGAACTTTTTCTTGGCTCTAATTCCCTCCTTTTTTACCCTTCCTCTTCCTTTTGTACTTCCTCTATTGTTCCAACATTTTGGGTAGGACCACCTCCAAAGGTTGATTAGATAGGGATGTGATTTGATAGGGGTTGGTCCCCTCCACTAGAATTTTGTGTAGGATCTAGCATAAGGAAAAATGTAGGTATAGAAATTATAGTAGCATTTGTAAGTGATGCATCTATGGGATTGGAAGCCATGGGTAAGCCACCTCTTCTTTTTTTCCTCACCTTATTCCATTCTATCCATTTATTTATTCTTTTGATGATGTCCACCATTAGTTTATCCAAGGGTTGAGATGTATGCCCCAAAGGTAGGGTGGAATCATGATAGTAATATCACAATTTGACTTCCTATGGAAATTATCTCATATTTATCAATTGATGAGCTTGATGGATTTTGTAATGAATGGCTCATAAAGCACAACATTTGGTGAAGGTTTTGAAAATGGGGTTGCAAGAAGAGTGGGTTTAACCATGTAGAAAATGATGTAGTTAAGGTCACTCAAGCTAGAGTAGTATTGGGATGGGTGACCTTTGGGGAAGTCCAAGTGCATCACCTCTATGAGCATCACCTAGATCCAACGAGTGCTAAATATTATATTCGTTCTCATGAGAGATGGAATCACGTTGAATCACTACTCATGAAACATGGGTCATTGATTTTGACTCAAAAACTAAATAATTAAATCCTAATAAGAATATCACAATTTGACTTGTTGTGGAAATTATTTGCTACTTATCAATTGATGAGCTTAAGGGGGTTTCTAATGAATGGTTCTTAAGGCACAACACTTGGTGAAGGTTTTGAAAATGGTTTTGCAAGCATAGTGGGTTTAACCATGGAGAAAACTTTGTAGTTAAGTGTGCTAAAGCTAGCGTAGTACTTGGATGGGTGACTTCTAAGGAAGTCTCGGTGCTTCACCTCTGTGAGCATCACCTAGATCTAATAAGTGCTAAGTGTTTCATTCACTCTCATTAGAGATGGATTCATTTTGAATCAATACTCATGGAACATGGGTAAATGATTTTGACTCAAAAACTACATAGTTAAATCCTTATAGCAATATCACAATTTAAATTATATTTTTAATTAATTTTAATGAGATTCCTAAGGAATTGAATGTAAATATATTTTAATGACCCCTAGGTTACTCATATCCATTTTTTCCTCAATTCATCTTGATCCTACCTATCTTGATTATGCAATTTGACAATGAATGCTAAATAAAGTGCTTCATTACTAATGTACATGATATAGATATATATGATAGTCTAAAATTTATTTAAACTATATAAATTAACATGCCATGTTTTTATAAAATCATAAATATGATACTTTAAAATATTAATAACCCATAAAAATCATAATTAAAAAATAGTATTTTACTTTATAATATAAATATATATTATTCTAACATATTTATGATGAAACAATAATTTTTAAAAATATTTTCAAATTTAACAATGATTTAATATATATATAATCCATATATCTTTACTTTATTTTTTGATTGAGGTCATCTGTCGGAGCCTTGCACTCAACAAGACTTGATCCCTGGTGGGATCTTTGTGAGTCATTCAACTTCACCAATAGAACAAGGGCCCATTGACATGATCCATATTTTTTACAATCAATACTTTTAATAAAATGTAAAATGATAGACATTAAAATGACCAAACCATTATATAAAAATCATAACTTTTATGGGTGATCATCAAATTTCAGGACTGATTTGAAGTTAAAATGAAGCTACTCTCTACATTATATAGCCAATTTCTATGGGTAAAGAGGCTTGCCTCTACATAGGCTCACTTGGCAATGTCTTAGCCCAAAAAATTCAATTTCGTCAAATCAATTTGGTCCAGATAGGCATATGGGCCAAGGAGATGAGATATTTCAAATATATTTTTCCATTCTCTTGATGTGGGCAAGGGGTGAATAACTGGGGCCAAAGGCTCACCCAGCTATCAAAACCACCCTGCAAGAGTTAACACAATGGAAGCAAACACAAAGAATATAAACTAAAGGAGGAAGAAAAGTGCAATACTTTTATGGATTCATCAAAATATCTTCATATATACCCAGTTGTACGGCCTTCTGGGTTACAGCCAAATACAAATACATTCACATTCAAAGATCCAACAACAAATTTACACTTTCCAGTTCTACTCTACAATCCCCTTTCAAAAAAAATCCTAACTCTAAGCCTAAACACTCTATATATACTTGCCAAAATGACTTACAAATCATTCTAGAACATTACATAAGAGGAAGGCCGATCCAACAATGGTCTGGACACATCCCAAGAAATGATCTTAATATAAATATCACAGTTGAAATAAATACTACAAGTCAGCTCATTGAAATCATGTCTAAATGCTAATACTCAGCATAAATAGGAAAACTCAGCACATGAAGGGTCACTTGGCATACATTGGGTAACTTGGCACATGAAGAGTCACTTGGCATACACTGGGTAACTCGGCACATGAAGGAACACTCGGTCAACACTAGATTGCTATAGTAACTAGACTCCAACTGAGTGCTACATTAACTTGGCTCCAACTGAGTGCTATAGTAACTTAGCTCCAATATGTAGAACGAACAAAAATGAGTAGGATAACAAGGCAACCCAAGATGCTCCTACATCATCTCTTGAGACAAAAATTGATTTCTTATAATATGCACATAATGTAGCAAGGTGAGAGGATTAAATCCTCAGGGAGGGTATATTCAACTCTCCATTGAGTAATCTTCATCCCCACTATGCATTGATCTCCCATGCTAATCATCCAATCACCTTTAAACTCTCTATCTTTATTCATTAGGAAATCAAGAGGTAGTAGGAATCTAGGGTCATTCTCATGGATTTGGTTGAGAGGGGGGTATGAAATTGCCAAGGAATGGAGATTGCATATGGAAGAGGATATACTTTTCTTTAACTCAATTCACCTCATCTCCAAATCTATATAACACAATGGAGGAAATCCATCAAATGAGAAGATTTTATCCTCAACAGAGGGCAAAAATGAGGTAAAGGGTAGACAAAGGAATGTTCTTGGTTAGGGAGATTTCTCCACCCTCGAGGAATTTTCCTCTTGCCACCCTAATTTTCAATAACACTAAAATTCTCATGCTACAATTTTGTTTTCACTTTTCCATTAGCTACATGTCTAGCAAGCCTTAAATAAATTTTAATATATCACTCTAATTTTCTCTAAAAGGCCTAGTATTGTGAATAGAGTGAAGAAAGGGGGTCCCATTTAAAGGCATGATAGTCTTTATTAGACTTAATATTCCAACAATATTTGTCCATTTCTATAAAATACCAAATATTATTTGATATTCCACTTAATTTTTTACTTCATAAAAAAAAATATTATACCAGATGTTTGCATATGTTATCAGAATATCATCAAAACCATTGCATTCTTAAAAAAGAAAAAAAATTATTTCCATAAGGATGGAGAAAAGACTAGACTCTCGTGAGGTTTATGTGGAATAAAAATAAAATATAATAAAAATAAAGAGTAGTACAATTCAATCAAATGCTTAAGATATATTCCTTGTCAATCAATTCCAATTAATAGTACTTGGATCACTAAAGCAATTGTCATTCTTGCAAGTAGCAAGTTTGACATCAATGACAAAACAATGATTGAAAACATTCTTTACCAGTTCCATTATCCTTCATTCATGATCTTTTCAATCATTTCCAAAAATCTCCCTCTTTTGCATTAATGGCAAACCAAACTGATCAAATGATTAAGCTGATCAACTTAGTTACCACCAAAATCTGAATCTTTTGTTTGCTTCTCCCTCTGTACTGTTGCATCCTTACTCTCTATTCTTGATTCTTCATAGCTGCTTTTTGAGTCTTACTTTGTTTGAATCTCCCTCTTTCTTATACATCTTTTCATAAATATCTCCCTCTTACTTTATATTGATCAGTTTCTCATATTTTTTCATTGTTGATCAAAAAAAATAAAGATTGATAAATGAGTGTCAACACACTTAACCATACATGTTGAATACAAAATGGGAGCCGAGCTAGAATTTCTTTATGTGTCGAGTCAGTGAAAGTGTCAAGAAAACCACAGTTGTTGCCAAGAAGAACACATTTTAGTATATGCTGAGCTATACAGAATTCAACATGTGTCGAGTAGATCAGAAGATAGTGTGTGCCAACCATTGAGAAGTTAATAAGAGCTGAGTAATTTAGGAATCAGCAGGACCCGAGTAACACAGGAAATACAGTGGATGCCGAGCAATCTAGAATAGATGGTGCTAAGCAACAGTGTTACCTCATGTGTTGAGCAACACAGGATTAGCATAAGATTTTGTGCCAATACAAACCAAGATGTAAAATGGTTATGCATGACTAATGATAGGATAAGGAGATAAGATCAAATCCTTTCACTTACCTATGCAATCCTCATGCAGCCAATCAAAAAATTGGAATTATATGCATCCAATGGGTGAATTTTAAGGGTTTGAGTGGGAACACTTTATCCAAGGATGCATAATGATCCACTAATCTTTATAAGGGAGTCATGATGCCATTGGAAGGTTGTTGTAGACAAGAAGGAATTGCAAATTCTTTTTAAGGTTGTTACAAAGCTTTGGTATTAAAAGGATTAAGTGGACAGGACAACAGTTAGACATTCAATTGATCAGAACAAAGAAAGGGACACGAATGAATATCAGATCTCAGGAGATCAAGATTAGGGAAAGAAGATTAAGCGCTTGTATTTAGTAATCAAGGATGATAAGCTATCAGGTTTATTATACCTAATACTCTTTAGCCATTGTATTAGAAAGGAAACCCTATGTTGATAGGTTAGCTTAACAGCTATCTTGTAAATCCTTTAACAAGGTGATTAAATCCTTTAACAGGATAACACTTCATGTAAAGTGTTTGTAAATCCTTTAACCAGATCACTATTGACATAGTGTAAAGCCTTCAACAAGGCAGGCCTCTAACAGGGAAAACCATTAGAAGTGGTTGAAATTAATTGCTGCAGTAATTTCATGGGTATCATCCCCACCCTAGTTTTACCTTCTTATTCTTGGAGGGTTTCTGGGTCACCAAAATCTCAAGTTTTATGTGGTGATGAATGTTTGTTTCATATGATTGTTTAATGTTATATGCATACATGTTAATTTCAATTATATGAGTTTGAAATTTGTTAACAGACCAGTACTTCTGATTCATCCCCCCCTCTCAGAAGATATCTTCCCATTAAGACATTACAAAAATTGGTATCAGAGCTTTGTTCGCTCAAGAAGAAGCCTAACAACTTGGAGTAAAAGATCTAAAAATGGAAGTCTTCAAACTTGGTAAGATCATTGAGAACCAGGTGATAGATGTGCATCTTGCTCTACACAAGGTAGAGGAAGCTAGAGAGGAATTGAGAAAATCCTTAAAAAGAAGAAAGGAAATAGCTATAGCCAAAAATGATATTCACTACAAGGAGATTAACACCAGCCAAGTATTTACAAAAGGAGATTCCAAAGAATTTGATGCAGCAATAGCAGAACTGATGGAGAAAAATAGAGCTCAAGCAAAAGAGATAAGAACTCTTAAGATAGAGCATGAATCGCAGGCCATGATGCTATGTGAAATCATTGAACAAAAGAAAAGACTAGTTGAGGATAGAGTTATGATAGAAGATGACAAAAGAAATCTTCCAAATAGACTTGAAGAAAAATGCATTGAATTAACAAGGATCTCAAACATGCAGATGGATACACTTGCCCAAATGATGAACCTTCATCATGAACTCAATATGAAAGATATTGAGATCTCTACTTTGAGAATATAGAACGAACAAGTGCAGAATGAATTAAATAGAGAAAAAGAAATAACAGAGAATCTCAACAAGTCAAGTGAAGCCATCAAGTACCTTGGACAGTTGCTAAAATCTCCAAGATCAGCCCATGACACATCAGGACTTGGATACAATAGCACTGATGTTGGAAAATCATCAAAGAGTGTCAAGCAAAGGAGTGAAAAAGGTAAGGATTCTAAACCCATCTATCATTACTGTAATAAAAAGGGGCATACTACTAATGTGTGCAGGAGTAGAAGGATCAATCAGCCAAACACATCCAAAAGCAAGGGTTATTGTCACAAGTGCAACATGCAAGGACATATGACACAAGATTGCAGGTCCAAAGTCACACAAACACAAAGATTTGATGGACATTTCCATAATTGCAAAAAGTATAGACATAGAGCCTTTGAATGCAGATCAAAGTCTATGTGGACACCAAATCAGCATATAAGAAGGGACAACTATGAACATCATTACAATTGGGATTACAATACAAGGAAAAGTTGTCACTATTGTCAAGAGTATGGACATATATAACATTTCAAGGGGAACTATAAGAGATGGTTGAACCAAACTACTTGCTTCAGTTGCTTAAAAATTGGACATGTCAGCAAAAATTGTCCAATAAAGGCCAAGGCACCCAAGACTGAAGTAAATAAGGGCAAAGAAAAGATTGATATAGAACACATCAAAATAGACATGAAGAAGACATGGCAGAAAAAGGATATATCAAGTACATCTAATGAAAGGGTCACTTCGCCCATGAGGTCAAGTGATCATTTCTCATTCAATTAATCACAAGATAAGCCTATAGGGTTGATACATAAGGAAGTATCACACATCAGTCCTAAACCATGGAGAAGCACTGCAAAGTATAAATTTGCATGAGACAAGATGCTAAGACTAAACTTTAATGATGATGCTGAGTGAAATTGCTTTAGATGTCGAGTTAAGAAGTCAAGAGGAGACCAAGTTATTAACAAAGTATGTAGATGCTGAGTAAGTGCAGCTGTCGAGTGTATTCCAAGTTCAAAAGTGCATTTAATGCAAGGGTTTTTACGTCGCATAGAGGTGAAGATCAATTTATTTTTGAGCCATTCAAACAAAGAGTGATTATCAGGAGCACGACATAGTGATTTTCAAACTTTCAACTAGTGTTTTGTAGTGATTCAGGATCCACCCAAGTGATCTAAGCATTTATCCAGGTATTTCCTTCAGGTGTCGAGTTTTACAATTTTAGAAGTTTTCTTTAATCGTTAAACCCTAGTTCAGATATTAATGGCATCTAGCTCAAAGATGACCCAAGGGAAAGTCAGCCATGAGATTCAACTTGTCAGAAATGTGGTTAAGCAACCTGAGTTTAGACCTATACCAGAAGTTGCATATAAAAATGATCTCTTTGGTGCCCTATCTGTCATCCCTGGAAAAGTTGTTATGGTCTAGGATGTGCAAAAGTGTTATAATTTAAAAATAGGAGCCATAAGAGACTTGTAAATCTTTAATGCCTTTGACAAACTCTATGATAATGGTGTATTGAAAGATGAGTTTTCTATCATAGAGAAGAAGGGTTTAACCAAAGCCCTAGTTTTTCCAGTCATATTCAAAATCAAGTGGATACACATAATACTAAGTAGAATCCATGATGGATCATTCTGGCTAGAACAAGGACCAGTCAAGATTACCAAGAAGATGGTTCATAGGGTTACAAGTTTTCCAACCCTAGATCAGCCAAAGACATTGAGAAGTGAAAAGAAGGAAACAATTGAGAAGAACATAGGTGCAAAATGGAACAATAGAGGCATGACCATAGATACCATAACTGATCCCCTCCTAGACTTTGCAGTAAGGATCATATCACATAAGTATTATCAATCTAGTAGGTTAAATAGTGTACCCTACATAGAAGTGGATGTGGCATATAAGCTTGTAAACAAAGACAACACCTTTGACCTTGCAGAGCTCATGTTGCAACATATCAATGAAAATCTTGGAGCTATTAGAAAGTCCAAGGGAGCACAACGTAAATTTGGTTCAGTGTTGGTTTGTATGTTCTTCTATGTAATGAAGGAATTCTCTTCATTTGGAAAAATTAAATGGAATCAAAATAGAACCATTGTTGATCAAATTAATGATTTATTACACAAATGAGAGATAGCTTTGATGATCAAATGTCTATCTATTTTGATGATTTCAAGAATGCAATGAAGAAAAGAATGAGAATACTAGTTTCACTAGTAGAAAAGCATGTAAATGACATATGTTTTCTTGTTGATATTGATTATACTTACATTCAAGTAGTCCTTCCAAGAATAAGATGGCTTAGACCATTGGGATATGAGCTTGATGTTGACCAAGCTTCTGCAGCTATCACAGCATTACTTGCAGAGGAAATGGACAAATCTACAAAGGCATTTGGAATATATGTCATTTTCAAATCAAGAGTTGTTACAGAACTCAAGATAGCCACAACAGTAAAGAAAAAGGACAAGTTGGTAAAGAAGATAAAGAAGAAATTTGGTGTTGGAGAATCAAGTTCAGCAGGCGAAGTAGAAGAGATTAGTGAAGGAGAAGAAGAAGGTGAGCTAGAATAAGAGCCACTTGGATTATCACAAGGTCAAGGTGAAGACAAAGATGAGAGTGTTGAGGAAGAAGTAACCAAGGAAGCACCCATGAAAGGCAGAGTCATCAAAAGGAAGACAAAGAAACTGCCTACTTCTCAGCCTTCACCAAAGAAAGTTGTTGTGCAAACACCCAAGAAGCCAACAACCAGAGCTACAACAAGGGCCTCTATACAAAGGACCAAAGAGGAAGCCACCAAGAAGAAGAAGACAGTAAAAAAGGCACAAGAAGAGCCAAGGAAAAGGAAAAGATATGTGGCTCAACCTAATATTGATGAAGAAGATCAGACAGAATAGGTAAGTCATCCTCTCAAATCTTTAGTTGATATATTATGTGAAAAGATTAGGAATAGAGACTTAAGTGAAATAAAAGGGATTGATTTCAATAATTTTAGTAGAGAGGAACAAAGTAGCATAGAAGAATTAGTCTATGCATTAATGGCATAGTTCAAGTATACACCTCTTGAACTAGATGGACAATTGCCAAAGGAGTTGTCTAAAACTGTAGAAGACAGATGGCATTTCTATCTAATGATGGAGAAGGAGATGAGGGAATCAACCCTAGCAAGCATACTGCCTTATTTAACCAAAGAAAAGATAACTCAAGTAGTCATAAGGCATAAACTAGTTTACACCAAAATATAGGGCATTCTCCATCCTAAAAAAAAAAATGGAAGAAGTTGTACAGAAAACCACAAGAGTTTGGAAAAACTTGTACAAGAAAACTAAAGATGTCCTTGAAGAGGAGTACAAAGAAGAAGCTATTGCTAATCCAAAGGAAAGAAGGAAGAAGAAAGAAGAGAAAACAAAAGAAGAGAAAAAGGTTGAAGAAGAGGAACACAAGGAAGAAAGAGAGGAGGAAGGAAAAGATGAAAAAAAAGGTACTGATGAAAAGAAAAGTGTGCAAGACACACAACTTTCACCTCCTAGCCTGCCTCACTCTACTACCACACCCGTAGAGATCATAAAGATTAAGGATGTTTTTGACACTACATGTCAAAACATCAATCCATTAACTACAAAGGATCTTACTAAAATCCTTGACCAAAAAAGTCCCATATTGGTCAATGTAGATGATCTCCAAATGATCGTAGACAAACTCAAAGAAGCCAAGGTGTCACCACAAGAACCACCTCAAATCATACAAACTACTGGGCTTACATTTCTACCACTTCCATCACCACCAAGAATAGCCATTCAAGCTTATCAGGAGTTGAGTGCAACAACAGAGAAAGTTATAGGTATAACAGTCCAGATAGAAAGTATACCTTCAGCAACAACAACACAAGAAGAAGAAGCTAAGAAAGAAGAAACACAAGATAAGGAGGAGTCTACAATACAAACTTTGGTTGAATTACCAAAAATAGGTACTCCCACCAAACCCAGTTATAAGCTGAGTACTAAAACGATGACCTTACATCTCAGTACACCAAGCTCAAGTTCTACAAGGGTAGCCAGGACCATCCATTATGGCATTCCTAAGCTTGATGAAGAAATTAAAATACCCTATTATGATTCTAGCACTTTGAATGAGGAAAAGATGAATGAAATACAGAGTGCATTGGACAAAAGAAGGAGGCAAGAGGAAATGAGGAAAGACTACAAATACAAGTAGGCAATGAATGAAATCAAAGATATATTCATGGATGCCTTCAGCCTACAACCTCCATATTCAAGCAATTCAATCCTTGAGAAACTATCTGATATAGTTGACCAAGCAAATAATGAAGACCATGATATGAATGCAAAACTCATGGAATGGTTAGATAAGAAGTTTCAAGGCAAAGTCAACTAGAAGATAGCTAATAACATCATTTTGGGATAGGTTGATCTAGCCAAGAAATTAGATAATGTAAAGATTGTGTTAGGGAATATCTTTTCCCTTTATAGAAAACTGTGTGATTTTTCTAGGTTCACACAAGAAATAAACCCAAAAATTTTGAACCTTGAGAGCACATTAAAACTCTCCAGCAAGCAACTATCCTCAAATCCTCCATAGAGTGAAAATCAATTTGCTCAAACACTTCACACTCAGAGGGAATTAGCTACATTATTAGAAGAAGAGGCCACTATTAAAGAAAAGCTGGTACATATACAAGCCTCTATCACTCCTCACTTGGAAATATTACACAAGGAGAAAATATATGTAGAAATAGTCTTAAAGAAAGATCCAAATGTTTCTACTCTTGAAGGACTCGTTGATCTAGCTGTCAAGGTTGCAATACAACACAATTCATTAGATATTGCATTGAATAACTAGGATGCAACTCTCAAAATACTCCTTGAGGCACATGTGCCTAAGGAACAAAAGAAAAAGCTAGATGATAAAGGTGTGAAGTGCATCTTCATTGGTTATAGCTTAGAATCAAAACCTTATAGGCTATATGATCCAATTGCCAAGAAGATCATCATTTCAAGAGATGTGGAGTGTCTTGAAAATTAGTCATGGGATGGCTCGATAGATGAATCCTCAAGCACTCCAAGTAAAGTGCCTACCATTGAAGAGGAAGAAGATGGCATTGATGATCAGCAAGAAGATAGAGCAGTGAACATGGATTGTAGACAAAGAAAAAAGGGAAGCAGCCCTTAACATCCCGAGCAACAACTCCAAGCACATCAAGACAACCCCAAGCTAGTATGCAAAATAGTAGCAGCGGAAATATTGAAAATTTAGATCCCACTCTCGCCTCCCTATTACCAAGAAGGACCAAGAGTCTAAGGGAGATATATAAAACTGAAAGGTATGATGAGGACTACGATGAGAGTGTAAATTTTGCATTATTTTCTCATAGTGATCCAATATATTTTGAAGAATCTGTAAATGAAGAGAAATTGTGTAAGGCCATGGATGAGTAAATAGATGCAATTGAAAGGAATGAAACATGGGAGCTAACTACTTTGCCTCCAAGGAAATAAGTAATTGGAGTGAAATGGGTTTATAAGACGAAGTGCAATTTTGAAGGAAAAATAGATAGGCATAAGGCACAATTAGTGGTCAAGGGGTACAAGCAGTAGTATGGTAGAGATTATGATAAGACTTATGCCCTAGTTGTAAGAATGGAAACCATGTGTGCTATCATAGCAATTACAGCCCAAAAAAAATGGAAGGTATATCAAATGGATGTGAAGTCCACCTTCCTAAATGGTGTATTGAAGGAAGAAGTGTATGTGGAGCAACCACCTAGTTATGAAGTTTCAGGTGAAGAACACAAAGTTTATAGATTGAAGAGAGCTCTATATGGGCTCAAGAAAGCTCCATAGGCATGGTACAGTAGGATTGACTCATATTTGATGAGAAATGGCTTTAGTAAAAGTGATGGTGAGCCCACACTCTACATCAAGGTAGAAAATGATAATGTATTGATTGTTGTCTTGTATGTAGATGATTTAATTTTTACTAGAAATGATAATTCTTAATTGGTGAGTTCAAAGAGGCCATGAAAAATAAATTTGAAATGACCAACCTAAGTCTCTTGAAGTACTTTCTAGGCATAGAAGTAAAATAAATGCATGATTGCATCTTCATCTCTCAAGAAAAGTATGCAAGCCTAATCTTGGAGAGATTTAAAATGTAGAATAGTAAGGCAGCCCCAACACCAATAGTAGTAGGTCTAAAGCTGAGCAAGGAAGATTATAGAAAAAGTATGAATCTAACACTATACAAGAGCATGGTTGGAAGTTTGATGTATTTGACTACAACTCGGCTAGACATAATGCATGCAGTAAGTTTGATTTTCAGATTTATGAAAACACCAAAGGATTCCCATTGGCAAGCAGGAAAGAGGATCCTAAGGTATGCGACTGGTACTAAGGGATTTGGAATTTTTTATACTATAGAAAATGATTTCAAGTTAGTGGTTTATGCAAATAGTGATTGGGCTAGAAGTTTAGATGATGGAAAGAGCACTTTCGAATACATGTTTCATACAGGATTGGGTGCAATTTCATGGGCATACAAGAAGCAACCTATCATTTCTCAATCTATAGCAGAGGTTGAATACATAGCAGCAAATACAATAGCATGTAAAGCTATTTAGTTGAGGATCTTGATAAATTTGAATGAAAAGCAAGAGGATGGAACCACAATTTATTGTGACAACATCTCATCAATTGCATTTTCCAAGAATCTAGTCTTCCATGGTAGAAGCAAGCATATAGAAATTAGATATCACTTCATCAAAGAGTTGGTGGAGAATGAGGATATCAAAATGGAATTTTGTAAGTCTAGTAGTAGCTAGCAGACATTTTCACAAAGCCATTAGGCATTGGAACTTTTGTACACCAAAGAGAGTGTCTTGGTGTAGTTGATTTGGATCAGCAGTGATCCTTTCTTTTTTAGCTTGTGACAAAGAGGGAGTGTTTGAATATTATTTGCATATAGTCATTTTTCGCTAGAGAAAAACACCCACCTACCACTTGACTGATTGAAGAACGATTAGAAAAATTGAATGCGGGTAGATGAGTTTTCAAATTTGGAAATGAGGGGGAAAATATTTTTTCTAGTAAGATAAAAGGAATGATTTGATTCATTTGACCAAATAGAGAGAGAGTTGAAGAGATTAGAAGTTACAAAGCAAAGCAAACATATAGGGCCTCAGCCTCCATTGCAGGCCACTTCCCAACATGACATATAGATAACCTACCCTAAGCTCAATAAATCAAAATATCACAAAAGACCACATATCATACATCAGTTCTTAAACAAGCAACTGACAAGTATCAAAAAGACTAGTCATAATCACGGATTCCACCAATATGATCATCTTAATAGGACTGATCCCAAAATCAAGTATACATAAATCAAACCATGTCATAACATGACATCACCAAGCAAAAATCATACAAACACCTCAGTCCTATACAACCAATTGGAAAGCAATCCAAATACAACTGATCGAGGACTCAAAGGTTATATCAGATAGGTCACACCATTCACCTCAGTTTCACACAAGAACACTGGAAAGCAGTAACAATCAATAGATTAACAAACCTCATAGAGAATACAAGACACATTACCATGGTTGAGTATAAAAAATCATATATAATGCATCATCATGACATCATAGACAAAACTCTCAAGCCTCTGGTAAACATCCTGACTAGTCAAAGATAAGTCAACCCAACTCTTGACAGTAAAATCACACATAAGAAAAAAGTGCATACAAAAGTGAATTTCATAATTCATTAGGTTTTGAAAGCCCTAAAGTTCAATATTTACTAAAGGTTTTTAGATTAAATCATAGACAATTCTATAATGGAAATCAATTTTCTCAAACAAGGGTTTCAGCCCAGAGAAATTTTGAAAATAGAAACACAACAGACATAGAGAAGATAGGAATTTGAAGAATGATCAACTACTGCACAAACCCACAAGATCCTACTTGGATCTAATGCTAAAATAATGAATGCACAAATACGCAAGATTCTTCCTTTTCCTCTGAAAATCCTCCTTTCGAAAATTGGCTCCTCCAAACCTGTGCATCTAGAAATGAGCTCTGATTTCCTTAATAAAGATATTTTTCCCCCCAAATCAAGGCTTTGATTATGCAATCATGCGAAAACTCTTTGTCTTTAATTATTATATTTTAATTTTCATGTACAAACTCTATGCAATTTAATTAAAATAAAATTTATTAAATTAAAGCTTTATCTCCCTTATTAATTTTTGAAATTTTTTTAATAATATAATTATTAATTTAATTGATAATATTATTTAGAGTTTTTTTTTTTTTTAATCAAAAAGTGGCATAGCACTTATATAATATATTTATTAATAAACTAGTTCAAGGGCTCATCAGAGAAAGAACTAGCAAGAAAACTCTAAATTGTTGCTGAAGTACAAAAGTGTTAAAAGCTAATATGTCATACCAAGCATACCTAAAAAAAAATACAATTTCTTTGCACTAATCAAGAGTTCCCAAAATATGATATATATCAATACTCAACAATGAACAGGGTCCAATTATGCCAATGAACCTCTCCTTCTGAATGATTTAACTAAAATCAAGAGAGCTTTGAACCTCCTATCTAATTGGAGCATTTGTGGACATGCACAAAGAATGTGCAAACTAATAGCCATGTGTCGATCAATTATAGCACTAGTTTCTATTAAGCTTCATTCATCTTCTTTGTGTCCCAAATATGGCACTCTACTAAGCATGGGAATTTCAAAAAAATAACCTCTGATTGGCAAGATTCAAATATGGAGCCTTCACAACCAATATTAGCTAGATAATTAGCTAGTTTATAGCCCTCCCTCAGAGTATGAGAGAAACAAGCAGCTTGAAAAGAATCAATTAAATCCCATCATTGTTGAAGGATATATGCTAGTTTCCAGGTATGAGAAGATCGTGAGAGACAAGAGTTTATAATTACTTGAGATTCACCTTCAATATGGATGGTGGAAACATTACATATCTTTTCCAAAATTAGACTTGCTAATAGGGCTTGAGCTTCTGCAAGGTTGCTAGTACCAACTAGTAAAACATCTGCTTTGATTGCAACTACTTCATCTTGCCAATTCCTAATACAAGCACCCAATCCTAACATACCAGGGTTCCCATGAGAGCAACCATAAAATTTTAACTTAAGAAAATTTCTAGAGGGGGGAGACCATTTTGCATGAATTCAATTAGATTGATTATTAGAATTATAGTTTGTAGAGAAACTTGGAGGTAACTTAATTTGCTTCCAGAGTTTTAGAAGAAGATAATCCCAAGCAGATACTAAAATATTATTCATACAATTGAATATATTTGCATTTAGTCTTTCTAAAATTGCATTCTTAGTCCCATCTAGAAAAGATTCTAGGTTTGATTTTTCATTACAAAAAATGATCTTGTTATGTTCCCACTAGATGGCCCACACCATAGTATCTAGGATGCACTTCCAAATACTAGCAAATAGAGATCTTGAGAATAGAATTGGCCAAGACTGAAATAGGTCCCAAAGACTATTTGGAAAAGGTATAGACATTTGAAGCTTGTTCAACACAAAAACCCAACACTGATAAGAAAAGGGACACTGGAGAAGGAGGTGATTTGTAGATTCTAGCTCCTTGTTGCATAATTTGCAAATAAAAGATTCAGCAATACCTAGCCTAGACAACCATTCGCTAGTGAGTATTCTTTTTCTAAGGGCTAGCCAAGCAAAACATCCAGCCTTGGTCAACACAGTGGAGTTCCAACAAAAGGAAAAAGCTCTACACTTCTGCTTGAATTATATGTTTGTCGTAGACCATAATAACGTTCCTTGATTGAATAATCACCACCTTTGGTTGGGGCCCATATAACTATATCTTCCCTATTAGAAAGAAAAAAAATTCTTTTAGCAAGAGAGTCCCTCAAGGAAAAGTGACTTGGCTGACTAGGAAGATGTGTTGGAGGTTCTTTCCAGATAACCCTTCTTGAATGAATTTCAATAGCAAAAACATAGTCCCAAAAAGAGGAGCCCCACTCAGCTTTTAGGACTTTGCGTGCTTCATCCAACTTTTCTTGTCTACATAAAGGGGGAAATCCATTCCATGAGTCTTCCCAAAACTTTGCTTTCTCTCCACTATGATTTTCCCAAGTAACATAATTACAAACAATATCCTTTGAATACATCATAAAGTTCCATATGGCTGAACCTAAAGGAGGATTAGACACAGTAAAAATTCTGGAAGGACTTGGAGAATCTAAGTATTTTTCTTGCATGATTGAACACCATTTTGCATGAGATTTTGTATACATTTACCATACAAGCTTGCCCCCAAAAGCCTTATTTCTAGTAGTAATATCATGCAACCCCACAGCCCCAGATGCCTTATCATGAGACATTTCAAGAAAACAAACAAGAGGAAGCTTCTTTTTATCTGATAAATTTCCTTTCCATATAAAGTCTTTGATAATATTTTGAAGTTGCAAGACTATAGAAGAGGGAGCATTAAGAATTGACAAGTAATAGTTTGGGATAGCTATTAGGACAGCTTTAACTAGCAAAATACAGCCTGACAAAGATAACCATCCTACTTTCCAAGTAGAGATCCTAGCCCTAATTCTCTCAATGATAGGAAACCAAAAAAATTTCTTGTTTGTTACCATAAAAAAAGGAATTCCAAGATAAACAGATGGGAGGTGATCCACCAGGAAACCCAAAGTTGAAGAAATCCTTTGAGCTACTGCATCATTAGTGTTGAAAATGAAAATTTTGGATTTGTTGGCATTGATTTTCTAACTAGAAACTTCTGAATATAGGTCTAAGGCATATTTAATATGGTTAGCTTCCTTTACATTTGACATACCAAAAAGAAGAGTATCATCAGTAAATAGGGAATGGGTAACTATGATAGATGTATGAGGAATCAAAATTTCTTGCCATAAGCCTAATTGTGAAGATCTATTGATGAATCTGCTGAAAGCATCAGCCATAAGAATAAATAAAATTGGAGATAGTGGATCACCCTGACGAATCCCTTGAGAAGAGGGGAAAAAACCAATTGACTCTCCATTAATAATGACTAAAAACTAGGCACCAAAAATACAATTTTTGATCCATCTGCACCACTTATCTAAAAAACCAAATTTGGAAATAACTTTAAAGAGGAATGACTATCTTACCCTATCACAAGCCTTCATCATGTCAAGCTTGATCACAAAACTAGACAACTAATGAGAATTGATAGAATGAAGAGTCTCATGTGCAACAACAGTGCCTTCCCATGTTTCTCTTCCTGGAACAAAACCACCTTGATCTAAAGAAATGATAAGAGGAATAAATTGCTGCAACCTCATGTATATAGCTTTAGTAATCAATTTATAAATCATGTTGCATAAAGAGATAGGCCTAAAGTCAGAAAGGAAGTCGGTTGCTTAACTTTTAGAATAATAGCAATGTTAGTTGAATTAAAGCTCTTAATCATCTTGGCATTCCTTCTCGACTCTTATAGCACTGCTAATAAATTAGAACCAATAAAATCCCAGCATTTTTTATAAAAAAAGAGCTATAAATCCATCAGGGCCTGGGGCTTTGTCAGGTGGGAATGAAGATACCACTTTTTTAATTTCTTCTAATGTGAAAGGGGCAAGCAACATCCTATTATGATATGTTGTAATAAAAGGGGGAATACAACTAATAAAATCATTAATCAAATTGTTATCAATAGGATCCAAATGAGGGGGAGCCAAGAGATTTGAAAAAAAGAAAACACCTTCCTCCTTAATACCATTGTCATCTTCTATAAGTTGACTAGATTCTGAGTGCTTAATTGAAAAAATATTGTTAACTGCCCTTTTAACTCTAGTAGTTTCATGAAAAAAATTTGTGTTCTTATTGCCATCTCTTAACCATAGTTCAGGAGACTTTTGTCTCCAATAAATCTCCTCCCTGTTGGAAAGCTCCTCCCATTCTTCTTTCAAGGATTTTTGCTCATGATATAAATCCGGACTAAGACCTTTTTGAATGATGACTGAATTTACCTTCTCAAGTTTTTTTGAGACATCTTGTTTTTGCTTGAACACATTTTTAAAAACCTTCGCATTCTGCTCCATGATCATCCCTTTCATGTAGTGAAGCTTTTTAGAGAACTGAAGCATCTTAGGATCCCTAAAGGTTGGAGCATTTATCCACCAATGTTTCTAAAACATAATAAAATCAGGATGCCTGAACCACATGTGTTCAAACTTAAAAGAACTAGCCTGATTAAGATGTTGCTTATTAAAATAAAAATCCTAAATAATTATCATTAAATTAAATAAATATAACTACACCACAAGTAGAACCATAACTTTATCTTTAAATTTTCATTCTTTTATTAAATTAAATTCATGATTATTATTTAGATTTTATTTTTAAAATAAAATTCCTAAATAATTATCATTAAATTAAATAAATATAAATACGTCAAAAATAGAACTTTAATATAATCTTTTAAATTTAATTATTTCATGCACATTTAAAAAAAAAATTAATTAAAATATTCTTTTATATTTTCTTTTCCTCCACTTTATTAATTAGTGCAAGCACTATTTAAAGCATAGTTTATTATTTAATTTAATAAAAATAACTTAAGCTCATTATTTTAATGCAACTTTAATTTAATAATTATTAGTTAAAAAATCACATTAAAACGATATCAAATCTTTAATCTTTTAAAATTTTAATTATCTTTTATGTTATCATGCATGCTTTTTGCGATACAAAATATATTTATTACATTTATTTGTTTTATCTTTTTAATTAATTTATTATATTTTAATTTCATGCATACGCTTTATGCAATTTAATTAAAATAAACTTTATTAAATAATTGCTTACTCTCTCTTATTAATTTGTTGTATTTTAGTTTCATGCCTTTATACAATTTAATTAAAATAACTTTATTAAATTTATGCTTTCTCTCTCTAGTTAATTACAAGATGTTTTAATAATATATTTATTAATTCAAATAATAATATTATTTAGAGTTTATTATTTAAAATAAAACTCTTAAATAATTATTATTAATTTAAATAAATATAATTATGCCTAAATTAGAACCAAAAGTTTATCTTTAAGTTAAATTCTTTTATTTAATTAATTCATGAGAAATTTTTTTAATAATATATTTATTAACTTAATTAATAACATTATTTAGAGTTTATTATTAAAATAAAACTCCAAAATAATTATCATTAAATTAAATAAATATAAATACATCAAAAATAGAGCTTTAATATAATCATTTAAATTCAATTCTTTTATTTAATTAATTTCTCAATTAATTAAATATAATTAAATATTGAATTTTCTATAAAATTTTCACTAAATTAAATCATTAAATTATCTTTTAATTTGATTTAATTAAAATTGAAAAAACACCACAGACCCACAAGGCCAAAAATGACAACTCAACTAAAGACAAAGGACAAAATATACTTCACTATCAAAATCATGAATTCACGTCACTTGACGAATTCGGATGGGTAAACTAACTCAAATGCTTATTGTACTTTCCGGGACAATTGGTTTAGGGTTTAGGATTTGGACTCAAGAGTTATTTCCTCACTTATACCATTGAAATATTGTGATAGGGTATGCTCATCCTCAAGGAAGTTGATACCTGGTACCTGCAATCTAAGTAAAATCCATGCATGTACAACCACAATATTCGAAACTAAATAGGCAATGATAGGAAGTGGTGCATCATGTAGATCTCGACTAGCAAATGACTACAACTCCCTTCCTAAACCATATTAGAAATGTCAAACATAAAGAAAACATACACACACACCATACACATGCAAGTATGAGGTAAGTATCCATAGAAACCACATAAAAATCATTTATTTAACTAACTTCATTAAATAACTGAAACTCACTACATGAACATATATATTATCATTCAACAATCATGAGATAACTGAATATGAAGTAATATATAATCAAATCTAGGAACCAAGCACTGATAATCATAAAACATAGTTAGAAGATTGACCTAAAAGAATCAAACACTACCATTAGAAAGGTCAACTAGGGGTAGATATTACATCCACTCCCCCTAGACTTAGGCTTACACTTAGAAGCCTACAAGAAAGATAAAACTAAACTAGAGGTAGCCATTACAAGGGTAATGTTACTCCAACCTGACCTCCCTCATAATTTTGTATTTGTAGGGGACATTTCTTATCACGATAGATTGAAATGTCATATTGTATATGGATAAGAAGATTTCCTTCATCACTATATAAATATAAGAAGGATAATGTCACTTAATCCAAGAAGAGTTTTTAAAATGTAGAAGATGTCCTTGATACCATAAATTATCTACCATAGCCATCATTCATAGATATGGGTTTGACCACATGATCCATCTAGTAAAATCAATGGTGTCCTATGAAAGAGAACTCTTTAGTCCACACCTAATTTTTTCATGGTCTAAAATGAAATAAAATTGTATTTGTTTGCTAGAAAACAAAAATTAATTGATGACATCCTACGAAAGAGACCTCTAGATCATCCCTTAGAGCTATTGTACTAAAAATGACCAAAACTCTAGATATTATAAGGAAAATGAAGCATGTCATTTGAAATATTAGTCTCCGAGAAAGATACAAATAGAATTGTAATTTTTTTTGGAAATTTTATTTGTCCTAATGATGTCCCAAGGTAGTGAAACTTAGTAAAAAAAATAGACATTTTTAACATTATCATGTCAAAACTATAAGGAAGCTTGCAACAAAAAAATATTACCATTTCCATGTAACCCATAATATATCTGAAATAAATAATAACTTAAAATCAGTTAGAATCCACATGCAAGAGAATACACAATATACCCACTAAAATGTGATACACCTGAAATACCTTGCAAAACCCTCATTTAGGTTAAAAACCCAGCCTCCAAAATTATCCATCACCATGTGTTGTTCAACAAAACACCATTACAATACAACCTTAGAAGCCTCCAAAGTCATATGCACAACCAAAAAATCCATGTGAACAAGCATGAGTCCATACATCCCATGTCATTCTTCGAACCTTCACAAATGCTTCCTTGGCTAACATGTCTCATGCTTGACCTCCCATTTTTTGCCTTGCCTCTACAACAACCCTTGTGGTTGCTTTAATAAAATAATGATCCCACAAAACCACCAAGTGGTATTAAATAAACCATGTGCTAAAACCATGTTCTATATAGTGACCCATATTTAATATTGGGCTTTTAATTATTTTTCTCAATGTTAAATAATTACATCATATGTTATCACAATATTATAGTACAATTCATCAAGAATGTTTCATGGGAATCTTTGCTTGTTTCACATACATCTCTAGGTGCTCCTATGTGCAACATCACATAGTAAAATAAAACAATATTTACAATATAACGAATATTATGCAATGTGTGCAAGACGCATAATATGAACAATCTCCTACAATACTCACCATGATTGTTAGATCTAGGACATTTTAATCCCTTGACAGTTTCATTTTCAACCAAACATTTCTATTTCTTAAAATTTTGGAATTTATCATATTTTTTTCTAAGGAAATATGATGTACTTTTCTAGTTGCATGGTAGATACATGAGCTGGTCCTCATACATCTGTATGTACAAGCTCTAATTTCTCACTTCTCTTTTTCGTCTCACTCCTCACAAATCTCACTCTCATTTATTTTCTATACACACAACTTTCACAGATATCCATATTGACATATTTCAGACTTGGTAAACCTTTCTTTGAATGAAGTAATTTCATACCTTTCTCACTCATTTTCCCAAGTCTATTGTGCCATAGTGTTGTATCAAATCTAAGACAACTATTTGCTCTCCCTTTTCAGCTACAACAACCTTTCCTGAACATTTCTTTTTCTAAAACAATTAAAGTAGAAGGAATAGTATGACTTATACAAAGATAAGGTGCCTACTTTCACACTTTTTTCTACAACAAGGAAGCCTTTTGAAACCTTTCAATTTTTATCATTAAAAGTAACTACATAACCTTCATCACCTAGTTTTCCTATTGAAATTACATTTCTACTCATCCTTAGAACATGTCTTACCTCATGTAGTAGCCAATTATTCTTATTCTTCAATTTAATCTTAACTTTTCCCTTTCCAACAATCTGACAGGGTTCATTATACCTGTTGTGGCCTCATAATGAGTCACAAAATGGGGATCCCCTAGTTTTAAAAACCCCTATAAGGCATCTAGTTTGAAGCCTCGATCATTTTGGACCCTCTCCTAGGTCTAGGTAAAACCTTGGTCTTTGATCGAGAAGGGCCAGGCAATCAAACATAGGTAAAAAATCAAGTTTAGGATTATGCTTAAAGTGTGTACATGTGTACTTACACACATGCGCACCTCACCCCAACTTAGGGGATGCACACATGTGCATGTGTATACCTACAAAGGTGCACAGTTTGTTTCCCCTAGTGGCTCATTTTCTTAAGACCCCCCTTGCAATGCAATAATGTGCATGTGTAGTTTTGCACATGTGCACCATGCGCACCTTATCAAGGTGTGTATCTGTGCTAGTGCACAACTATAAACTTTTCTATTTCCAAGGAAAAATAGTGCACCTTCCAAGGTGCACTAGGTAAACTAGTGCACAAAACTAGCTTTTGGGGGAAAAAATCCACTATCTTGTCTATTTTGACTAGTGTTGACCTAATTTTTTGTCATTCTAAGTCTTTTGGAGTCCTCTTTTGGATTTCTCAACATAAGATAACTAATTTTTGCTTCTTTATGTAGATTCCTCATTATCCATAGCACAAAAAATTCCATCATATTGCATGTGCATGTTATTAGATAACTTGTTGGGGTCATAACTTTTGACCTAGAATTGAGAATTCAAAATTGCTTACACCATTGGAAAGAAGAACTAAAAATCTAATTTTAATCCATAAAAAGGTGAGTCTAGATTAATGAAAGTATCAGCTTGAAATATTGAGCAAAAGACCTCCGAAAAATCTAGTTAAACAGACATAGAAAATCTTTTTTAAAAAGATATGAAAAAGTTTCAAACATTTGATTGTTGTGGATAATCTAGATCACTTGGTCTCTGATTAGGAAGGATTAGGCAGCCTGAGACAAGAAAAAAATCAAGGAGTAGACTTCACAGTGCATGAAGATGTGCATAACATGACGGTGCACAAGTGCACATAACACGAAGGTGTGGTGCATAATGTGTAAGTGCATAGATCATCATAGCATCTTCATTATCAATAGCTATAGAGATTTCACCTAAGATGGTAACCTTCACCTTCAAAGGAGTCACACATAAATTTTGATTCATGAATCTACACTGGAGATCAAAGATACAAAGGTTGGACACATTAACCAAAGTAAGCTCCTCATCATATGAAACTATTAATGATAAGATTCAACAAATGTACTTTGGGAGTTTAGATAGAATAAGTAGGAGGAGTTCAAGTCTATGATAATTTTGGTTTTTAAAGATGGTATAAATCATCAAAAAGAGAAAATAACTACACTAGAGTGCTCCCAAATCTCGTTGAAGAAAAACGCAAAAACCATTGGACAACTATTTGATCTAGTTAATGTCTTATTACTTTATACATGTATACAAAAAAAATTAATGAAGTGCTACATAGAGATATCTACGTTATATTCATGAAAGGAAAAGTGCACATTGAACCACATAGAGAAAACAACACCATACAAGTCACCTAGATAACTTCATATGCTCCGTCCATTTGATTTGATGGAAAAAAATATCCAAAAGACTCCATACACTTTCATAAGTTTCTATATTTTTCCTTTAGATACCATCTCTAAGAACTTTTAAAGGGTTGACCTTGGCACTATCTTTAACAACTACTCAACCAAAAAAGGCATCTACTATAAGGCCTATAAATGTTGTTGGATTCAAGTCTTTTGATGCTTCTATAGCCTTTATATGGAGGTTAAGAACCCACACTTTCTTGATGACCTTCAACAAAGATGACAAGGGTTCTAATGCCTCACGATGTGACCTAAAAGAAGTTAACCTAAAGTTTTACTAAGTTTTCCAAACAATTTTTTTAAAGATAAAGATACAACAACAATTATAAAATAGAAAAAGCAATTAACATGCACTCATACATCAACAACACATAAACAAGTTACAACTCTTAAGGGTCCCATGATGATGAATCACATTTAATTTTAATTAACACTAAATCAAATATATAATAAATCCACATCAAATAATAATATACAAATATGAATCCATTTAAATAATATATAGCCCTCTTGAATGCCACTTGACAATAATCATAATGCACAATCATCCACTATACAAGTGATAGGGTATGAGAGGCTAAAACAATATACATCGTGAAATAAATTACATCATCTTGTAAGATCTATGAAATCAAATACAATACACTAAGTATAGCCATGTAACGTAGAAAAATAGGAATATATAGAAAGGAACATCTACACAAACACATCTAGCAGTTGCATCGGACAGTCGAATCTCAATGGTATAAAAAAAAAAGCACTACCACCCAACCTCATGGAACTCAAAAAGGTCTAATCCCACCATGCTAAGGAGATAATCTCAAGTCCCAAATAGGATAACAAACTCAAAAGTCAAAACCAACATCTAAGTTCAAGGAATCACCTGAAAGAAAACTATCTCAAAGGGTACCAAGGAACAAGTGAAAACTAAACCTAGAGGCAATATAGACATGTAGGAAATCTTTTATGCATTTGGGCAAGTGTCATCACCTAAGTCAACTCTAAGGTTACTCGGATAGTCTTTTAATCCTCCAGCCGCCTAGTGAGTCTGTGTGGCACTAGTATCCTTTTGTACTAACAAGACATACTAATGAGTTAGCTCTAAGGTTACCTAGCCAGTCTTTTAATCCTCCAGCCCCCTAGTGACTTTTTGTAGTACCAATATCTTGTTAATTAATTTTAAACCAATTTAATGAAATGTTATCACTTATTAAATAACCTATAATGGGTTACCCATTAGCCTCTTTAAGGCCTCAGCCTCTATTGCAAGCCACTTCCCAACATGACATATAGATAACCTACCATAAGCTTAGTAAAATCAATATGTCACAAAAGACCACATATCATATATCAATTCTTAAAACAAGCAACTGACAAGTATCAAAAATATTGGTCATAATCACAGATTCCACCAATATGATCACTCTATTAGGACTAATCCCAAAATCAAGTATACATAAACCAAACCATGTCATAACATTGCATCACCAAGCACAAATCATAAAAACACCTTAGTCCTATACTAGTGACTAGAAAGCAATCCAAATACAACTGATTGAAGACTCAAAGGTTATATTAGATAGGTCACACTATTCACCTCAATTTCACACAAGAACATTGGAAAGCAATAACAATCGATAGATCAAAACACCTCATAGAGCATAAAAGAAACATTACCATGGTTGAGTGTAAAAGATCATACACAACAAATCATCATGACATCATAGACAAAACTCTCAAGCCTTTGGTAAACATCCTGACTAGTCAAAGCTAAGTCAACTTGACACCCAATAGTAAAATCACACGTAAAAAAAAGTGCTTACAAAAGTGAATTTCATAATTCATTAGGTTTTGAAAGCCCTAAAGTTCAATATTTAATAAAGGTTTTTAAAATAAATTACAAATAATTCTATAATGGAAATCATTTTCTCAAACAAGGGTTTCAATCTAGAGAAAGTTTGAAAATAGAAACACAATAGACATGGAGAAGATAGAAATTTGAAGAACAAGCAACTACTACACAAACCCATAAGATCCTACTTGGATTTGATGCTAAAACAATGAATGCACAAAACACCTAAGAATCTTCCTTTTCCTTCTAAAACCCTCTTTTCAAAAATTGGCTCCTCCAAACTTGTGTATCTAGAAATGAGTTCTGATTTCCTTAATAAAGAGTTTTTTCCCCCAAATTAGGGCTTTGATCATGCAATCATGTGAAAACTATTTGTCTTTAATTATTATATTTTAATTTTTATGCACAAACTTTATGCAATTTATTTAAAGTAAACTTTATTAATTTAAAGCTTTCTCTCACTTATTAATTTTTGAAGCATTTTTAATAATATATTTATTAATATAATTGATAATATTATTTAGAGTTTATTATTAAAAATAAAACTCGTAAATAATTATCATTAAATTAAATAAATATAACTACACCACAATTCAAACCATAACTTTATATTTAATTTTTTTTGAAGAATTCTTTTATTTAATTAAATTCATGAGACATTTTTTTTACTAATATATTTATTAACTCAATTAATAATATTATTTAGATTTTATTATTAAAATAAAACTACTAAATAATTATCATTAAATTAAATAAATATAAATACATCAAAAATAGAACTTTAATATAGTCTTTTAAATTTAATTATTTCATGCACATTTAAAGAGCTTTTTAATTAAAATATTCTTTTATATTTTCTTTTCCTCCACTTTATTAATTAGTGCAATCACTATTTAAAGCATAGTTTATTATTTAATTTATTAAGAATAATTTAAGCTCATTATTTAAATGCAACTCTAATTTAATAATTATTAATTAAATAATCACAACAAAATAATATCAAATCTTTAATTTTTTAATATTTTAATTATCTTTAATGTTTTCATGCATGCTTTTTGCGATATAAAATATCTTTATTAAATTTATTTGCTTTATCTTTTTAATTAATTTATTATGTTTTAATTTTATACATTCGCTTTATGCAATTTAATTAAAATAAACTTTTGTTAAATAATTGCTTACTCTCTTATTAATTTATTATATTTTAATTTCTTACACATTTTTTATACAATTTAATTTAAATAACTATATTAAATTTATGTTTTCTCTCTCTAGTTAATTAGGAGATGTTTTAATAATATATATATTAATTCAACTAATAATATTATTTAGAGTTTATTATTTGAAATAAAACTCTTAAATAATCATTATTAATTTGAATAAATATAAATATACCTAAATTAGAATGAAAACTTTATCTTTAAATTGAATTCTTTTATTTAATTAATTCACGAGATATTTTTTAATAATATAGTTATTAACTTAATTAATAACATTATTTAGATTTTATTATTAAAATAAAACTCCTAAATAATTATCATTAAATTAAATAAATATAGATACGTCAAAAATAGAACTTTAATAAAATCTTTTAAATTTAATTCTTTTATTTAATTAAATTTTTAATTATTAAATATAATTAAATATTATATTTTCTTTATAAAAATTTTATTAAATTAAATAATTAAATTATTTTTAAAATTTGATTTAATTAAAATAGAAAAGACATCACGGACCTACAAAACCAGAAATAACAACTCAACTAAAGACAAAGAACAAAATAAACTTCAGGGTCACAATCATGAATTCATGTCAATTGACGAATTCAGATGGGTAAACTAACTTAGATACTTGTCCTACTTTCTAGGACAATTGACTTAGGATTTAGGATTTGGACTCAAGATTTATCTCCCCACTTATACTATTGAAATACTGTGATATGGTATGCTCATCTTGGCAATTTAGGGAAGTCGATACCCAGTACTTGTAATCTACAAAAAATCCATGCATGTACAAACACAATATTCTAAACTAAATAGGCAATAGCAAAAAGTAGTGCATCATGTAGATCTCGACTAGATAGTGACTATGACTCCCTTCCTCAACCACATCAAAAATGTCAAACATAAAAGAAAACATACACACACACCATACACATGCAAGTATGGGGTAAGTATCCATAGAAATAGTATAAAAATCATTTATCTAACTGACATCATTAAATAACTGAAAGTCACTAAGTTGCTAAATATATATCAACTAAATATGAAGTAATATATAATCAAATCTGGTAACCAAGCACTGATAATCATAAAACATAGTCAAAAGACTGACCTAAAAGAATCCAACACTACCATTAGAAAGGTCAACTAAGGGTAGGCATTACATCCACTCCCCCTAGACTTAGTCTTACTCTTGGAAGCCTATAAGAAAGATAATACTAAACTAGAGGTAGGCATTACAAGGGTAATGTTACTCCAACCTAACCTTCCCAATAATTTTGTATTTGTATGGGACATTTCTTATTGTGATAGATTGAAATGTCATATTGTATGTGGATAAGAAGATTTCCTTCATCACTATATAAATATTAGAAGGATAATGTCACTTAATCCAAGAAGATTTTTGAAAATGTAGAAGACATCCTTGATACCATAAATTATCTGCCATAGCCATCATTCATAAATATGGGTTTGACCACATGATCCATCCAGTAAAATCAATGGTGTCCTATGAAAGAGAACTTTTCGACCCACACCAAATTTTTGCATGGTCTAAAATGAAATAAAATTGTATTTTTTCACTAGACAACAAAAATTAATTAACGACATCTTATGAAGGAGACCTCTAGATCATCCCTTAGAGCTATATTACTAAAAATGATGGAAACTCTAGATATTAGAAGTAAAATGAAGCATGTCATTAATTTCAATATTAGTCTCCTAGAAAGACAAAAGTAGAATATTAATTTTGTTTGGAAATTTTATTTGTCCTAGGAAAGTCCCAAGGTAGTGAAACTTAGTATAAAAATAGACATTTTTAACATTATCATGTTAAGACTATAAGGAAGCTTGCAAGAAAAAACTATTACCATTTCCAAGTAACCCATAATAGATTTGAAATAAATAAGAACTTAAAATCAGTTAGAATCCACATGAAAGAGAATATACAATATAGCCACAAAAATGTGATACACTTCAAATACCTTGGAAAACCCTCATTAAGGTTAAAATTCGAGCCTCCAAAATTATCCATCACCATGTATTATTCAACAAAAAGCCATTACAATACAACCTTGGAAGCCTCCAAAGTGATATCCACAACTGAAATATCCATGTGAACAAGCATGAGTCCACACATCCCATGTCATCCTTCCAACCTTCACAAATTCTTCCTTGGCTAATATGTCTCATGCTTGACTTCTCATTTTTTTCCTTGCCTCTACAACAACCCTTGTGGTTTCTTTAATAATATCAAGATCACCACAAAACTACCAAGTGGTATTACATAAACCATGTGCTAAAACCATGTTCTATATAGTGACCCACATTTAATATTGGGCCTTTAATTATTGTTCTCAATGTTAAATAATTACATCATATGTTATCACATTATTATAGTACAATTCATCAAGAATGTTTCATGGGAATCTCTGCCTATTTCACATACATCTCTAGGTGCTCCTAGGTGCAACATTATGTAATAAAATAAAACATTACAATATATGTGCAAGACACATAATCTGAATGATCTCCTACAATACTCACCACCATTATCAGCTATTAGACATTTTAATTTCTTACCAGTCTCATTTTCAACCAAGCATTTCTATTTCTTAAAAGTTTGAAATACATCATATTTCCATCTAATGAAATATGATGTACTTTTCTAGTTACATCGTTAATGAATGTGACATAATAATTAGAGCCACCAAGGGCAGATACTTGAGCTGGTCCTCATACATCTATATGCACGAACTCTAATTTCTCATTTTTCTTTTTCTTCCCACTCTTCACAAATTTCACTCTCATTTATTTTCTATATGCACAACTTTCATAGATATCCATATTGACACATTTTAGACTTGGTAAACCTTTATTTGAATGAATTAATTTCATACCTTTCTCACTCATGTTCCCAAGTCTATTGTGCCAAAGTGTTATATCAAAATCTACATCAATTATTTTTTCTCCCTGATCAACTGTAACAACCTTTCATGAACATTTCTTTTTCTAAAACAATTAAAGTAGAAACAATAGTATGACTTGTACAAAGATAAGGTGCCTACTTTCACACCTTTTTTTTACAACAAGGGAGCCCTTTGAAACCTAACAATTTTGATCATTAAAAGTAACTACGAAACCTTCATCAGCTAGCTACCCTATTGAAATTAAATTCCTATTCAACCTTGGAACATTTCTTACCTCATGTAGTAGACAATTATTCTTATTCTTTAATTTAATCCTAAAATTTCCCTTTCCAACAATCTGACAGGGTTCATTATACCTGTTGTGGCCTCATAATGCACATCGCATTTTGAGTCACAAAATGGGGACCCCCTAGTTTCAAAATTCTCCATGGGGCCTCAGTCATTTTGGACCCTCCCCTAGGTCTAGGTAAAACCTTTATCTTTGATTGAGAAGGGTCGGGCAATTAGGCACACGTAAAAAATCAAGTTTAGGACTTTATTGCTCTTAAAGTGTGCACATGTGCACCTCACCCCAGCTCTAGGGATGTGCACATGTGTATGTGCATACCCTTGGGGGTGCACACCTTCAAAGGTGCACACCAATAGATGTGTGCACTCTATTTTCCCCCAGTGGCCTATATTCTTAAGACCCCCCTCGCAATGTGCTAATGCACATGTGTGCAGTTGTGCATGTGCACAATTGCGCACATGTGCACCATGCACACCTTATCAAGGTGTGCATATGTGCTAGTGCATAGCTACACACTTTGTCATTTCAAAGGAAAATTAGTTCATTATCACACCTTTCAAGGTGCATTAGGTGTGCTAGTGCACAAAATTGGCTTTTGGGGGGAAAAATCCATTGTCTTGTCTATTTTGACTGGTGTTGACCTAATTTTTTGTTAGTTTGAGTCTTGTGAAGTCCTCTTTTAGGATTCTTAATGTTAGATAACTAATGTTTTATTCTTTTTGTAGATTCCTTATTATCCATATCACAAAAAATATCTATCATATTGCATGTGCATGGTATTAGATAAATTGTCAGGGTCATAGCTTTTGACCTAGAGCTAAGAATTCAAAATTGCTTACACCATTGTAAAGAAGAACTAAAAATATAATTTCAATCCATAAAAAAGTGCTTTTGGATTGATGAAAGTTTCAACTTGAAATTTTGACGGTAGAAGACCTGTGAAAAAGCCAATTAAAAAGGCCTAGAAAATCTTGTTAAAAGATAAGAAAAAGTTTCAAACATTTGATTGTTTTGGATGATCTAGATCACCTAGTCTCTGATTGAGAAGGATCAGTCAGTTGGAGAGAAGAAAATATTAAGGAGTATGCTTCATAGTGCATGAAGATGTGCATAACATGAAGGTGCACAAGTGCACATAACACGAAGGTGTGGTGCATAATGTGTAAGTGCATATATTATCATAGCATTTTCATTATCAATAGCAATAGAGATCTCACCTAAGATGCTACCCTTCACCTTCAAAAGAGTTACATGTAGGTTTTGATTCATGAATTTACATTGAAGATCAAAGATACAGAGGTTGGACACATTAACCAAAACAAGCTCCTCATTGTATGAAACTATTAATGATAAGATTAAACACTTGTACTTTGGGAGTTCAAATAGAAGAAGTCAAAGGAGTTCAATTCTATGACAATTTTAGGCTATAAAGAGGGTATAAATAATTAAAAGGAGAAAAATAAATAGACTAGAGTGCTCCTAGACCCTATCAAAGAAAATCCCAAAAACCATTTTCAAAACTAAGAGCTTTGATTTTTTGTGAATTAAGCACCTTGCACAAATTCCCTGAAGGTGTGCAAGGTATACAGGTAGACGTGCACAAACAATTTTGAAGAAGTAATAGTTCACTAATAGTTAACTACCAATTCCTAATTTGGAGTTTTCCATGCACTGGAAATGCATTTTGATAGAAGTTCAACTCCTAGAAACACCTAGAGAAGGTCAAGCTTCCATTTTTAGAGCTTCCAGTGACTCTTAGATCCTTTTGTAACTTCCTTCTTCTTTTATACTTCTTATTTTATTGTTTTAAGTCATGTAAAGGCTCATGCACCCATTAATTGATATAGAAAATGGTGGAGACCTACTTAGCACCACTTAGAGAGTCAATTTGTATGTAATTAGAGTTTTTTTATTAGTTTTGAAGCATATGCTTGCATTAAGAGATCTCTCACTCTCAACACAAATTGAGGAGATAATTTCTCATAAATACATGAATGTCATATGTACTCCAAGCCATTATTTTGATACAATAATATATGCTATTGGTGCTCTCATTCTGAGTGTAGTTATTCTTGTCGAAGTGTGTTATTTTTTTTAATTCATGTTCATGAATTATAATGGAGCCAATGGTTTTATTGTGTTGTTATGATTATGTGATCTTTTAGTTCTAGTTTTTTCCTCATGTTAACAAATTCTACTAATGTACCAAGTTGGAGAATAGATCACCTACTGTTCCTACATAGCTTCTTGTCTCACATGAGCAAACTTTTTGTGACCTTGCAATTTGATGAGTGAAATATCTTTTGATTATTACTAAGTTCCCATTGAAAATTGCATCAATGGAATTGAGGAAGTGATACTCCTATTTTTATTGGTTTTCTATGCAATCTTTTCAACAACTTAACTCGTTGAAGTGTTGTTACCATGGTTTATGTTCGTTAAGAATTTTCCTATCAAGTTATTTTCTTTAATCTCTTGTTACCCTATCTTTGTTATTTTATTTTCTCATACTTGGTTAAAATAGGAATTCATATAATTGCATCGATAAATTGTATTCATCATAAAATAGAAAATACCAAAAATATATCTCTTTTATGGTTACATTTTGAGATAGCAAGTAGATCAAACATCTTATTTGAAACTGGTCAGACCAGCAAAGGCCTCCCTATAAAAAAACACATTTATCTTCAATGTTGATCTCAGATTGGTTTTAACAAATGAGTGTCCATACACTTAAGTCATTACAAGTCATTTACTTAGTTCATGCTGAACAAGTAATGCCTTTCGAGCATAACATGTCCAACAGAGCAACTTGAGTGAGACACTTTGATAGTGCCAAGTCACTCAAGTGTCGAGAAGATAGTATGTGTCAAGTGATTCAAGTGTTGAGAAAGTAGTGCATGGAGTCATTTAGATGCTGATTAATAGCATTGAAGTTATAGTTGATGTCAACCACCAGAGACTTTAGATGTTCAATGATACATTTTTGACATAGTTATTTTTAATGGCACAAAGTACTATGTAAACCATTTTTGGGCTGACTTAAGATTTATTTTGAGATCTTAGATGATAAGGATGAGTCTTAATTGATGATCTTTGTCCATTACATGTATCCAATTAAAAAAGGGAAGGATTAAGTGGAAATATGGATGAATTATGATCATTGATTCATACCTAACCCTATGTCAAAAATATCTTCTTAAGGAGGGTTAACCTTAATCCACATGTGTGTGTGTGTGTGTGTGTGTGTGTGTGTGTGTGTTGAAGGGAAGATAGATTAGTAAGAGAAGTTTGCATGTAGAGCCATTGAAAATAGAGAACTTAAGAGTGATAGGGGAATAGTATTCAAGTGAAATGGATTGTAGAATTAGTTAGATGAGAATAGAGGAAGAAGTGAAAGGACAAAATAGAGAGATCTAATTAGAGGAGGATCAAGGATACATGCAAAGAGGTGATTTTTCATCTAGTAGTAGAGTGCTAACTGCACGATCAATGCTAAGACATTCTAACAAGTGAATCAATTAAATCTCTTAACAAAGTAGTCTTAGCAAGTTGTGTTAAAATCATCTAACAAGGTGCTTACTTCATTATCAGTTAACATCCTCTAATTAGACACACTTCTAACAGGGTGTTGAAATCCTTTAACAGGGTGAGACCTTATAGTCTTTGTAAGCCTTAGCAAGAAAAACCTATCACAACATAGGTCATAGTTTATGATCAAACAATTGCAACCTTAATTGGATACCCTTTACAACTGTAGTAGTGAATATTTTTGGGTGTCATCTCCACCCTAGTTTTACCTTCTCATTGAAGGGTTTCTGGGTAATAATATCTTGTGTCATATATGTGTGAATGTTTACTTGTTTACATGATTTAGATGTATATTTTTAATATGGTAATTTATTTTATATATTGAATTATGAGATGGATGTGAGGTAAATAATTTTATGGGTAAAAGTATGAAGCACTAGTTCACCCCCCACCCCTCTTAGAGCTTACCATTTTTATTGTATTTCCAACAATTGGTATCAGAGCTTTGTTCTCTGAAAGGTAAAAGCTTTGTAGCTTTGAGGAAAGATCTTGGAAATGGAAGTCTACAAGTTGTTAAAGACTATTGAGAATCAAGTGATTGAAATAAAACTTATCCTACATTAGCTGAATGAAGCAGGAGATAACTTAAAGAGTTCACTGAAGAGAAGGAAAGATATAGCTACTAAAGAAAATGACACAAATTACAGCGAGATAGACACTACTGGACTATTCACTAAAGGAAATTCAAGTGAATTTGATGCAATAGTTGCAAATTTGATGGCAAAGAATGGAATCCTAACTGAAGAGGTCAAAACAGTTAAGATAGAATAAGAAGTCCAATCAGCATTGCTATGTGAAGTGACTAAGCTAAAAAAGAAAGCTAAAGAAGAGAAGGTCATGGTAGAAGATGACAAAAGGACACTAACCAATAGATTGGAGGAAAGGACATTATAAGTTCATTGAATTTCTAACATGCAACTGGAGACAATGAATCAAGTCATGATTTCCAATCATGAACTGAATTGTAAAGACATTGAGATCACAACCCCAAACTTGCAGAATGAACAACTGAGTAGTGATCTAAAGAGAGAAAGAGAATTTGCTAAAAGTTTCAACAAACCAAGTGAAGCCATCAAGTAGTTTGAAAAATTAATGACGTCTTCTAAAACCAATAATGATACTACTAGATTAGGTTAAACTAGCACTAAAGAATGAGAATCATCCAAAAGTGGTGAACAAAGTAACAAAAGTAAGAACTGAAAAGCCACTTGTCATAATTGTGGAAAGTGGTACATACTACTAATGTTTGTAGTAGCAAGATTGCAAATTAGAATGTTAAGAAGAACTACATGGATCATTGCCATAAATCCAACAAGCAAGGACATCAAGCACATGAATGTAGAACCAAGACCATGAGCACAATAAGATTTGAAGGATGCTTCTATAACTATCAGAATTATGGACATAGAGCTTTTGAGTGCAGATCAAAACTCAATTGATCATCAAACAAGAAAACAAAGGTAAAGCACAATGGCAACTCTTATAACTGGATTTATAATACTAGGTAAAGTTGTCACTATTTTCAAGAGTACCGGCATGTTCCTGAGAATTGTATTAGAACACATTTTAGAAGTGATTACTATTAATGTCAATAATTAATTATTATTAGACTTTACTTAATTTTACTTAGGTTAATGCATTAGCATATTAGTTGTCATGTAAACACCCAGGAGTATGCATAGTCATATGAGTTGTCTTATTGACAACACAAGAGTTAGCAACTTATTTAACCACATGGTGTCCACAACATCTCTTTATGAGATACACCTATGTAAACTTATCCTCTCATCATTAAACAAACCCTTATACTCAATTTTTGATAATTCACTCTTGGTGGACACGTGCTTAGTTTTGATGCTTATCTCTTTCTTGACTCCTAGTCATTCTAGATGCCTTTATATACAAGCATTTCTAGTGTGTACTCAATCATCCAATTATCTAATTAATCCATTCTCATTTGATTAGATTTTATCTCTCTTGTGTTATCTCTTGAGCTTCTAGATCTTGGCATTTCATTCTTGCCTTAGGAAAATTATTTCATGGTATCATAGCTATACAAAATTCTTACATGGTATTAGAGCTATGGGAGTTTCATTGCATAGCCATTGGAGAGATTCTTTTTTGCAAGTCAAGATTGGAGCTTGCTAGTGCAATTCAAATGTTGGCATCACATTCAAAAGGTCAAAAAAACCCCAAATCAACTTTTGTTTCATCAAAATCAGACATATGAGGTGAAATCTAGAGTCATATAGTTTTTGGAGGTGCGATGGTGGCGATTCAGGAAAAGTAATTATAGAGGTGATTTTTAAACAGCAATATCTCCCTCATACAAACTCCCTTTTTTGAGAATTTTTTTTTTGTTTTGGGGTAGAAGCTCATGGTCTACACATTGTTGCAGGTTATTTGAGATCTATGTTCCTAAATTTTTTTGCAAATTGCAAATCCCAATTTTTGCTATTTCAAAGGCTTAGTCTGAGCTCATCTAGACACATATTCAAGTGCTATTTTTCTTAAGAGTGTATGATTTTTTGTCTACTTTCTAGATTTGGTATCAATTTGGAGTAATTCTAAGTAGACATATTGCTTTCAAATTTTGGTCTCATTTTGGCCTATTGGCACTTGTAATTAATTAGATCCTTGAGAAGTATTGTGTCTTATCTTGTTGAGTCTAATATAACTTCATATTTTTTGTTTTAACCATCAAAATCAGAAGTCTACTTATTCCCTAAATTGGCAAGTGGCCCATTGTAATCACACTAAATATAAAGTACCAAATCATGTGTTAAGGGGGATTTCTTTGATTTATTTTTTGCATTTTGGGGGTACATACATTATTTGATCTCATGGAGTCATGTTTATTTGATCTCATGGAGTCATGTCACAAGTGTCAACTTGGTTTGAGATTCAAGTTAACAAAAGGAACTATAGAAAATGGAGTGCTTTGATGATTGATCATCTAAAAGAACATAAGGAAGTATTTCATTATCTATGTTTCAAAGAACTACCTTCTTCTACTAATTAGATGGTTCTTAGAATTATTTTTCAAGCTATTTTTATAAATATCAGTATGGATTGTTTTGATTTCCTTAGAAAGATAAGTAATCCCTATGAACTTTGGATGTGTCTTTGGAAAGCATATGGAGATCCAAAGTCCCTCCATTCCTAGAGGACATTCTACCTCCAGTCACTCAAATTATAGTACCTACAACTCTAGTTGAGATCATACCTCCTGATGCTCCTATTGCTTCTACTAATCTAGTTCCACCCACAAATGCTTATAATTCAGTGCAGCAACAAACACCATGTCTTCCTATTTCAACTTCATGAGATGACTTCCTTCCAGACATTACAATGTTGTTTATGGAGTCTTACATTGAATATGTGGGAGATATTATTGATGACATCTACCTTCTCTTTTTTGAGGAGATATATTCTTCACTTGTTGCAAGGGAATACTCTGACCCTCAACCACCTGATTTTTCTTTTGGGACTGACATGATTGTGGACACTTCTTTTCAATAGTTGGAGGAGGACTCTTTTACTTGAGAGGGGACATATCCATCTTTGGATATTGTATTCAAATTTCCCTAGATAGCATATCTTTTGAGGATTCTTCGTACTAGTTGGGGAGTATTCTCTACTACACCTATGGCACCACTTCTTCCTACAAGGAGGAACATCATTTTTTCATGGTGCAACTTTTTCAGTCATCAAGGAGCTTATTTCATGGGTGTGCATTCATCATTTAGGGGAGGCTACATTGCTTCTCTTCCCATATCTTCCTATTGTACACTCAAATTGTGTCACACTCTAAACCCTTCTATCCAAACAATTCCATGAGTTCAAAATGTTCGAATGCTAGCTTAGAGCTCCCTATCCATAGAGTGCAAGAAGGTATGTTTCAAGTTTGAAGGCTCTCAGCCGAACCTTAGAGATACGCTTCTTGCTAGTAAACCATGCAACGGGAGGTTCTTTAAGAGAAGAGCAAGAATGCAAATGTCTACAATGAATCCCTCAAGGATACAAATGTGAATATGAAGACTACACTAGAATGAATATGCAAAGTACAACTATTCTAAGCATGAATGAGAGTGTTACAAAACCAACTATTAAGCTATTTGAGATTATTGCAAAAATGATAGCTAAACTAACATGCAACTATGCTAAGAATGCCATATGATCTTATGCTAGTATGATGGAATGAGAGAATGTAGACAAGAAGTGAGAAGTTCTCCACAAAGTTCTATTAGAAAACCTACAGCATAACAATATTCTAATGAAGATGGATCCTTTGAGGGGGAAGCTCTCTCCCTTTTAAAGTCATACAGATAGTAGAGATCAAGATGAAGATGGTGGATGATCAATGGTGGAATTTGAAAAGAGGAGTGATCTATGTGCACACACCAGTCAACCAATAGAATATAAGTTGACTTGTCATATAAGACAAAAGTCACAAAGCCTTTTCTTTTAATTGAAAAATAGAAAAAGGACTTTATGTGTGCACTTTAAGTGGGTTAGAAGAATGGGGTCTTTTATTTAATTAAAAGGGGACATGTTCTTTTAATCAAATAATGAACTTAGGATAGCATATTCAAACTATAGGTTATAATCAAATAAATTGATTATTAGCAATTTGGTCTAGGTAAATGATTAAATTAATTTAGCAAAAATGTTGAGAAGGCGGCTAATAGTCTAGATGACCATTTTTAGGTGATTACATTTTTCCCCTCATCGACTAATGTGTGGTCAATTTGGGAACACATTACGTCAAAGAAAATAGAAGCCAAGTAGGCAGTAATAGAAATATATATCTGATTCTGAAAAATGAAATGCAAAAAGAGATAGAAAATCCTAAATTTATAGCTTGATAGTGGTAGTACTAAATGCTAGGATAGAGATGATGTTAGAATTCAAGAAGAATACTAACACCTATCAAAGTAGATAGATCAAGAGCAAGTGAAAAGATCAACAAATGCTCCTAAGAAGTAGATAGTTGTAGCAAGTATTGATAGACTATTTTTGCCCCCTCGGGATTGAAATTGAAATGAAGTAAGGAGAATGAAAAAATGAGCTAGATATGAATAAATCAAGATATAGAAATGTTCAGGATGATAGATGAATGATTAGAACCAAAGAGTGACTATAAGAAACTGATACAATGTCCCAGTTTGACCAAAGTTGACCGCAAAAGATAAATCATAAAAATTAGGTCAAATCAAGTAGAAAGAGGATTTAGATGTGAAAAGGTGAATAGAAGTAGATATGAAGCATAGAAATGATGAAGACATGAAGAAATGAAGATACTCTTAGCGATGATTCGAAGATTATACCTCAAAGGGTTAGCTAACTACTTAGAAGAAGGTGGAATTTTAAAATGCAATTTTGACCATCAACATAAACTTAGATTTTGATTTCGATCTCAAAAATGGATTCGAGACGTTGAAATTAGCCAAGTGTGAAATTTTCACATAATTTTGAGATGTTTGAAAATTAGGTCAAAATGAGGTCAGAAGCTATAAAAGGGGCCCAAGTTTTATTTTAAAAAATCATTCATCTTTTGTGCCTTGTGGAGAGTTTTTGAGTGGTTGAGAGGCAACATTGGCTTTGGTGAACATTCTGCTTCACTGACACCATTTCAAGTGCAGTCGGTTGCACAATCGACCAGAGCAGTATGGGGCACCAGTAAGTAACCACTTTTTTGTCATGTTTTTGAGTTTTTTTGGTGTTTTTTTGCATGTACAAAGGGTTTTTTGCAAAATATCATGCGATACTTAAAAATTATCACACAACTACTTTGTAAAATGTCATGTGACAAAAATTTTCAAATAAAGTGTCACACAACTATTTTAGGTTCTATCGTATGGGACATACCCATATGTCACATGAGTCGGTGCAAAATTTTGCACGACAAAAATGTGTCACATAACTTTAATAGAAGTATTGTACGATATTGTTTTAGCAAATTGTATCACCCTCAGTAGAAAAAAAAGTCACACAAATGCATTTTGGCATGTTTTTATGAGTTTTGTGCATTAGGATCATGTTTTTGATATGTTACTAAGGTTTGCATTTTTTTGTGTTAATAGGAGGTATTTCTGGCATTACATATCAGAGCCCCCAAGGTGGTGGGGCTGTGTGTCGTAGACCTTTTGAGTGATGCTGAGCAGGCTGCCATATCTACTATGGGTTTTCAATGGGTCATACAGATGCCCCATATATGGGCAAACCATGGATTGTTGACTGTGTTGGCCGAGTGGTGGCATAGTGAGCATAACACCTTTCATTTACCGATTGGAGAGGCATTTATTACACTGGAGGATGTGTATCACATCTTGTGAGTGCCATGCCATAGCAAGCCAATAAGCTTGTCTAATTGATCGATCGTGTTTTTAGCAAGTTGATGTTGATGCTAGTGATACAAATGTCAAGTTTGATGATATGTCATAAGTGTACTATGATTAGACCCCAACAGAGGGGTGAGTATCTATGTAGCATATGTTCTAGCATGTGACCATCCTAGATAATCATTTGAGTTGGGAGTGACTGATGATGATTATGGTGTTGGCTACCCTCTGCTGAGTTTGCTATGTTCATTGATTGCTTAGGTATTGGTGACCAACAGGAGCTAGAAGGGCTTCCCATTGGGATGGGGCAGACTGGTGGAAGATTTGATTGCTCAATTGTGTAGGATAGCATGGGAGCCGATGATCCTAGCCAATATGTATCATGAGCTCCATGAGATAATATACCATTATGGTGGTTCCTGGGCATGTGAGGTAGTGTTGGCACAAATTTGGGCTTGGGAGCATATTGTGGTGATCCAACCATGGGTACAACCATGAGAATAGAGCCAGCTTGACATTTTTTGTTATAGAGGTTTTATCCCATAGAGACATAGTGGGGATGTGACCCATTATCAATAGGTGTTTGATGAGTTGATGACATTCACATGGTGGCCATACCGGGAGTGCCAATAGTGGTCAAATTCATGGGAGCTAGACTATATGTGATATAGCAGGCCATTGGTGGGTCAAAGCATAGATATAGTAGAGAGATTCATGATTAGCCAAGTATGGCGGTAGTTTGCGGAGTGACAGGGGATATCAGTGGAGATGACCACCTATGCTCAGATGTGCACTGATGAGGCCCTAAGATGGTTACCGATGCTACCCTATTAGATGGTAGTATGGGATATAGAAGTTCTAGTGGTGACTACCTAGGATTACCGCCCAAATGTGGTAGATGTAGGGGCAGATCTAGTATACCTTTATGAGAGGTAGAGGCACCCATTTCCATGGTTTATAGAGCCTAATGTACTACCTTTGAAAGGTGGACACGGAGGAGGCAGAGGGAGGAGATGGATGGAGGTTGGAGAGGGATACTGAGTAGAGATGAGGAGGATGTGAGCACAGGCTACAAGGGATATGGAGGAGGAGGAGGAGGGGGAGGAGAAGGAGGAGGTGTCACTGAGGTGACGGTGGGTGGCATGGGTCAAGGAGGTGCAGGCAGAGTAGGCACAGGTAGAGTAGGTGTGGGTAGAGTAGCCAACATAGGGAGGTGATGACTAGGATGCAAGGATCCATGCTTTTGAGGCAGAGTTGCAGACAACTCGTGTAGCCATCGTAGTGTGAGACCAATAGTTGATAGATGAGTGAGCATGGGTGGATGAGCTCCAGAGGGAATGAGACACTACCAGGCTAGAGGGAGCACATCATGGTGCATGCGCCACTTATTATTATACTATCTATAGGAGTGTGGTGCCACCAGGGTAGGGACTTCTTGATTATTTAGAGTGAGTAGGTAGATCAAAGGGTGCGGTATAGTCACCAAATAGGAGATAGGCTCCACCACTAGGGCCACCACCTCCTCCTACTGTAGATGGTGCCAGTCAATCATAGGCTGATAGTTTTGACATTTTGAGTGTATAGCATGTATTTTTGAGACAGATATCCAAATTTTGGATCTCATTTTGTATATGTACTATGACACATTGAGATATATATATGAGATACTAGATTTTGATTTGGTAATTTTGTGTACTTATCTCAAATGGATATTTTAGCATTTTGGTTGTGATGTTTCAGTTTTTGTTTCTTGCCCATGTATGCATTTGCTTGGATAGTTATACTCATGTATCTCTCGTATGTGTGATGTTTTTAGCTCTTACGTGTATGATGTAGACTTTATGTTTCTGAAAACATGTGACACTTGGATAAATTGAATGTGATGTTGAGATTAACCCCTTATGATGATAGGATAGCAAGATAGAGATCAAATGAAAGCTCATGAAGATGAAAGATAAATAAAGAAAAGAAGAAACAGTTAGGCAAAATTTTTGCAAAAGGATGAAGAGAGAGCTCTCCCCACATGCGGTAATGCAAGACTAGACTAAAAAAGGACCTAAAATGCAAGCTAATATGCAAAGTAGTTTACCAGCAAGAAGTACATAACATTTAGACTATTAATTTCATCATTGAGCATTTGTTAGGGACATCATGAGATCATACAACCATCACTAGTATAACTATGAGGATACAAATATGATCAATATCAGATAGGTATGTGGAAATCCAATCTAACCATCAAAGACATGTAAGTCAAGATAACTACATGATTAGATCCCTAAAGTTTAATTTAGCAAGATTACACCTGTAAGGCATAAGTGCCAGGATAACTCCCAAGTACGATCTTGCAAAAATAGTCAAGGATGATATGTCTATAAGTCAAAGTGTCAAATAGGACAAGCATGAATTCTTACAACACTATAGATAAACAAAGTATATCCATAAGCATAAATCAAGAAAATATGTCCCATTCCCCTAGTCTTCTAGTCAATGACATCCTTGAAAGACTATTAGGGATGGAACATAAAGAAATCATCATAGAAAGCACACAAAGTAGATAAAGATCAGCATATCTCGGTCATTTAAGTGTTAAAGTGTGTGTGTCTATAAGTCACTTGGTCATTTCTTCAAGACTTGATTCTGATAGTGAGAAATATTGCAATATCGAAGGCCGTAGGTAAACTATCTAAAAAGTGTTAAAAAATACTTGATTTCAAGGTGGGGGAAGTGTTGAGAAACACTATTTTGTGAGTTTTCAAAGAAACCCTAATCCACAAGAATACCTCAATAGGATAAGTAGCTATGCCCCCGAGATGAGGACAAGAAACAATTCCAAGCCAGGAAATGTGTAGTAAAATGGATGATTGAGACTAATAGACATAGCTGCAAGGGTTTCAAATAGTGCCTGTTTCTAGGTTTTCACCACTTAACAGATTTATTTCAAGACTTTTTCCAATTTTTATATTTTTTTTGTATTTTTAAATATATTTTTTTTGGTGATACATCAAAGTGCCTATTGCTAGGTTTTCACTAAGATGATCAATTTTTTAGGACATTTTCTAATTTTTTAAGGATTTTTTCAGGATCATAGATATATACAAGATAACTGAGCAGCAAGCCTCTAAGCATAGAACTTCTTCAAATGTAGGATGTTGATAGACTCTACAAGCTCTTCTCCTTCAAGAGTAGACAAATGATAAGCGCCAGACCTGAATGTTGCTGTGATACTATACAGACCCAACCAGTTAGGTTCAAATTTCCCTTTTTGCTCTCAATGTTGTTGATTTTTTGGATTCTCTCTAACTACGAGTTCACCTACTTGAAACTCACAAGGGTGAACTTTCTTGTTATCCTGAGTAGACATGTGCTTTTGATAAGCTCTCATGTGATCAAAAGTAGCCTTACGGTGTTCATCAAGAGTATCTAATTCATGTACTTGCATAGCCCTATGGTCCTCATCAGTTATCAATCGATGCAAGGAGACTCACAAGGAGGGGATCTTGACTTCTAATAGGAGGATAGCCTTAGAGCCATAGACTAGAGAAAAGGGTGTGGCCACTACAGGAGTATGAATGGTAGTTCTATAGGCCCAAAGTGCTAGATTTATCTATAGGTGCCAATCTCTCCCAGACTTATGAACTGTGCAATGTAAGATTTTCAGCAATGTTTTATTGGAAGCCTCTACTTGACCATTCTCTTGAGGGTAATAAATAGAAGAACAATGTTGTTTGATGCAAAATTTCTTGCATAACTATTTGAGATCCTTATTTTTAAACTATCTTCCATTATCAATAACAATGGAAGAAGGAATACCATAACGGAAAATGATGTGGTTCTATATGAATAGGGAAACATGTTTTCCTATAGCAATGACAACATGTTTTCCTATAGCAGTAGATAGTGGCACAGCCTCGACCCATTTGGTGAAGTACTTAGTGGTTGTAATGATGAACTTGTGACCACTAGATGAACTAGGGTGAATCTTGCCTACCAAGTCGAAGGCCCATAGTTTCAATGGCCAGTATGTCACAGAGGGAATTAGCTCACATCTAGGAGCATAAATAAGGTTTCCATGAAGTTGACATTTCTTATAGGACCTGGCATAACGAATAGCATCAGCTTGCATAGCAGGCTAGTAATATCTTGCCCTAAGCAATTTTTGAGCAAGTGCAAGGCCATTTGAATGTGCCCCACAAATGTTTTCATGGACTTTGGCAAGCACTTTTTCAGACTTTTCTAGCTCTAAACACCTAAGCAGCATTCTATCTAGACCTTTCCTAGACAAGTCACCAGAGACCAAGGTGTAATGTGAAGTGTTGCAAAGGACTTGGTATTTTGGTTGCATGTGAGGGTTTCAAGAATAACCTGATCATGTAGGTAAGAGAAGATAGCTGTGTAGCAGGAGGAATCATGACCTACAATAGTGCAAATCACTTGGTTTTCTAAAGAATCATAGACTAGATGACAAAGTTCTTCCACTAGGAACTCAAATCATGATTCATGTTCTTGTAGTTGGAGGATAGATGCTAAGGTAGCCATAGCATCGGCAGCCTTGTTTTCTACTCTAGGAATTTTTTGGAATGTCACAAAAGTGAAATAGTTCCTAAAGCATCTATCAACGTCTTATAAGGGATCAACTTGTCATCTTTTGTTTGATAGTTATTGTTCACTTGGTTTATAACAAGTGGAGAGTCTCCATAGATATGCAATTTAGTTATCCTCCATCCAAGAGCCATTTTGATCCCAATTTTTAATGCTTCATATTCTACAATGTTGTTTGTACATGGGAATAGGAGTTTGTAGGACTTTGGTATCGTATAATCATGAGGGGAAACAAAAAAAACACCTGCTCTAGCTCCATTTTGAGTATGAGACCCATCAAAAAACATCTTCCATGTCCTCTCAATAATATACATGATTGAGGCATCTAGAAACTCAATTTTCATAGGTGTTGTATCTTTGAGTGGAAAGTCAGCCAACTAGTTAGCTATGGCATGTCCTTTGATTGCCTTACATTTGACATACTAAATGTCAAATTTAGAAAGAATCAGCATCCATTTAGCAAGATGACCAGTGAGTGTTGCTTTACTTAACAAATATTTCAAAGGATCTATCTTAACAATCAAGTGAACTGTATACACCAACATATAATGTCAGAGCTTCTGAGAGGCAAATACTACAACAAGGCATGCCTTCTCTATACTTGTATAGTTTATTTCATAAGTTACCAAATTTTGACTGATATAATATATGGCTCTTTCTTTACCCGTCTCATCACTTTGGGCTAAGAGTGCTCCTAGAGAAGAATTTGTAGCTGAAATATATAGAATCAAAGGTTTTCCCAGAATGAGTTGCATCAAAACTGGAGGTTTTGCCAAGTAGCCTTTGATTTGATCTAAACTCTATTGACAATCACTATTCCAAATATGGGTAGATTCTTTATGTAGATTTTTATTGAAAGCTTGAGCCTTATCAGCCAATTGAGAGATAAATCTTCTTATGGATTGTAGACTCCTTGCAGACTTCTAAGCTGATAGATATTCTTTGGTGGAGGCATATCCATGATAGCTTGGAATTTCTCAAGATCAACCTCAATGCCTTTTGTTGAAATGATATAACCTAGCAATTTTCCAAAAGTGACACCGAAGGCACATTTTTTTAGATTTAGCCTAAGTTGAAATTGTTCCATACAGTCCAATATTAGACTAAGGTCTCCAAGATGTGTGTCTCATTTTTTAGATTTAGCCAGTGTGTCATCAACATAGTCTTCCATGTTTTTATGCATCATATCAGGAAAGATGGTTGTCATTGCTCTTTGATATATAGAGCCAACATTTTTAAGCCCAAAAGGCATGACATTCTAGCAAAAGGTATCCCATGCACATGTAAAAGTTTTCTTTTCTTGGTCTACTAGAGCTATCTTGATTTGGTTATACCCAAAAAATCCATCCATGAGAGAGTACATCTCATAACATGCAGTCATGTCCACTATCATATTGATGTTTGGTAGTGGAAAGTCATCCTTGGGGTATGCTTTGTTGAGATCTCTAAAATCAATACAAACTCATATGGATTTCTCATGCTTAGAAATAGGTACAATGTTAGAAATCCACTCTGCATAATCAATGGCCCTAATGAATTTTGCACTTAAGAGTTTTTCCAACTCTGCCTTGACCAGTAGGGCCACATGTGGATGCACTTTTCTCAAATTTTGTTTGACAGGCTTGACATCTGATGAGATTGATAAGTGATGCATGATGAGATCTATATCAAGCCCTAGTATATGAGAGTATGTCCATGTGAAGTTGATCTTCTTTTCTTGAAAGAATTGAGCAAATTGTGTCTTTTCTTGGATTGGCAAGGACTGAGCTACATGAATAATCTTAGGACATTCTTCTATACCCAAGTTGATAGGCTACATAGGTTCAATGAGAACTGAAGATCTACCCTAGAAATAGCTTGGCGGACTACCAAGTACCTCATTTAGATACACCTTTATTTTTACTTTTTTGAGGATCAGACACTGCCACAATGTGGTTTTCGCCATCTGACCACTTATTTTTTCTTTTAATTTTTTGACTAAGGTACTTGATATCTAATTCCATCATGTTAACCACAAGTTCGTTGGTGGAAGAAGTGACAAGTTCAATGGCATTCAAGTAACAAGTGATCTCATAGTCATTTTGGAAAGACTATATTTCAGGTCTTTGATTTTGGAGAGACCAATCTATGAGATCTGGGTGAATTAGCGAGAGTGAGGTAGAAGTTTCAATGTGATTGATATAGAAGGAGTCATCTCTAGTGACTTGTGAACTAGAGCCTATAGAGAATGTCGCAAAGGAGTCCAACTCAGGAATAGACCTAGAGGGACTAGCGTGATCCATTAAGACATTGTGTGAGCCAAACTCATTTGACCCTATACTAGATCATTTGACTAAATTTTTTTGGGTTGTATAGGCATGAATTACATCCACCCCTAGCTCACAAGATGCATCCGAGAGACTTTCCCACTCATACTCATGAGAATCTGTACTCTGATCTCTAGCTTTGAGACAAGCAATATTCTGTCTAATTCATCCTCTATTCATGTCCTTAGGAGTAGATTCTTCTTGTTCCTATTGTTGGGAGGTAGAAGCTTCCTCATTATTTTTAGTAGTCAATATTTCTTCTCCCCAAAGGAGGGAAGTGAGAGGGACAAAGTCTTCATCTTGTGAAGTGGTAGCGATTATGGGAGGGCCATCATCCTCTGATTTTCTAGACATGAGCAAGCTTCAATAACATGTTGGTATATCATTGTCTAGCCCAAGGCCTAGACCAATAGTGTCTCAAGTATCAAGACCTTTAGTGTGACTTAAAGGTTCAACTAGAGCATTTTTATGACCAGTTAAGGACCCATGGCCCTAACAGCCCATTTTTGTTATAAATTTATAGCCTTTTCCTTATCTTTTAGGAGAAATAGGAGTAGTCACTATAACTTCCTTGTCTTCCTCTTCTCTATAGATCCAGTCCTTAATGGCTTGTTCTTCCTTTTCTACTTCTAGAGGTATTGATGATTGCACAAAAGTGCCAAAAAGTGTCATAGTGGAAGTGAAAGGCTTCTTTGCAGTATTTAGTTTCCCATAGGACCGAGGGGAAACTGGTAAGGTAGTAATAGAGTCCAAAGTGTACTCACCCATACCAAGGCTCATCATTTTTAGTTTTTTTTCACACTCTATGAAAGATGGTGCTAGCTCATGAGAAGAGTGGTTGTATGGGACCAATGAATCCATGGTCATCCCAACAACAAGTTATATGTGAGAGGTATATCTAGGACCTAGAAGACAACATCTTTTTCCATTGGACCAATTCGAATTGGTAGCACAATTAAACCCTTAGAAGGGTGTTCAACCTCATCATAGGCTTTTATGGTGATATTTTGCCTAGGGTCAATGGAAAATTTTGACATGCCCAACTATTGTATCACACTGAATGAGATAATATTTAACCCTGCACCATTGTCTATCAGGACTCGGCAGATGCGAGTATAGAAGATTTGAACTTCGACATGGAGAGCAAGGTTATGGGGATGACTGAGAGCTTGGTCATCTTCAAAAAAAAAGTGAGATAGTGAGGCAAGGAGATGTGGTTCACCATAGCTTGGAATCATTTTGCATCAATATCTATAGGAACATTGGCAGAACATAAAGCTTTCTCAAGGATATCCTTGTGCAAAGGAGATAACTCTAGCAATTCAAAAATGGAGATTTGTGCTTGTGTGTGTCGTAGTTGGCTAACAAGATCATAGGTGGAGATCTCATAAGTAATTGGTTTCTTAGATGATGAAGCATTTTTAGGGTCATGAGCAACTTTTAGGAAAACCTTAGATTGCCCCCTAGTAACAGCATTAAGTGTTTCACTCTAAGAAGATGAAGACTCAGCCACTCAGAGTGCCACCTTGGGTCTAATATCAGTATGGTCTTGAGGAGTGGATAGTGTCCTTAAGACCACTTTTGGTCATTCATATTCAGCATCATAATTTGGCCAATTTTTATTGTTGGAGCTTGCCATACATACATATTCAATGGGCTCAAGCATGCCTATAACACTATCAGTGTTAGCATAAGAATAACTGATTTTGGCGTCATGATTCTTTTTGGTAGTTTTTGAGGTTTCACCCTTCTCATATTCTGGAAAGGGTTGTTTAAAAGCTTTGTGGTCAGCATTTTTAATGAGGCCATTTGTGACAAATTTTCCTTCCTCAATGAGATCTTGAATTATGTCTTTGAGCTTAAAATAGTTTTTAGTGTTATGACCCTTGGTTCAATGATAACTGCAAGTATGGTCTTCTCTCCACCATGGAGGTTTGATAGGTGGATCATAAGGACGAGAGTTGTTCAGTAAAGTAACCAATTTTTTTACAATCAAAATTTTTAGGATCACCTCATAAGGCTCAACCATAGGCGTGTAAACATGTCATTTCTTGGTAAACTTAGAGCTCTTGTCAAATGTTTGTGGTTTCAAACTTTCTTGTTGTTTCGCAGCATAGATGGCACTAGAAAGGTTAAATGTAGGTTCCTTGGTCTTAGGAGTGTCCATTACTCCATCGTTGACAACATATTCTTTCTTATTCCAAAGTTTTCCTTTGTCTTTACCATTCCCATTGTTACTTTTGTCTTTGTTTATAACAATGTCACCTCTTTTGATAGCAACATCCTCAATGCGATATGCACTCTCCACCATGGCATTGAAGGATGTGAATAACTAGTTTCTTAGATCAAAGTATAACTTGGGTACAAGCGTATTGACAAAAATGTCAATTTTTTAAGCCTCAGGAACTTGCTGAGGATATCAAGAGTATAAAGATCTCCATCATTGAAGGTACATTGCAAAAGGTTCTCCCAATTTTTGTTTGGTGTTGCATAAGTCTAGCATGGTTATAGGATGTTGAATATTGTATGAATATTGATGGATAAAGCATTGTGCAAGTTTGTCTAATGTTTAAAGAGGAGGACTCAGTTTTGTAAACCATTCCATAGCTTGTTCTCTTAGACTCCTAGGAAATAACCTCATAGTAATGGTGTCTTCATGCATAAAATCCATGCTAAGAGCATAGAAATGTCTCACATGATTGTGAGGATCACCATTTCCATCGTATTTGTCATATTTAGGGACCTCTATATCTTTAAGAAATGGTAGCATGTAAAGACTCCTATCAAATGGAACGGTGAAAATTGATTCATAAAATGATGTCTTAGGTGGCTCTTTTGAAGTTTGCAGTTGTGCAAATTGTTTCCTTAGTTCCTGTATTTCTTCCCTTAATATTTCAGCCTTAGTGGGCTCTTGTTTTGGAATTATATGCTCAACATCAAAACCTTGAGGGAGTTTCCATCCCCTAGCTGCCATGTATCGGAAGTATTGGTCTCCAATTTCCTCTAAAGCTCTAAGCATTAGTTTTTGGGCGAAGCCACCTTGTTGAAATTTGATCACATCTTCACTAGTTACTTCTTCATCACTATCATGATGGGATGGTTTAGGTGCTGAAGGACATGCGCCAGTGGCAACTCTAGGAGTCCTTGGTGGCATGTAATTGCCATCATTATTCTCAAAAGGATTTTGAGGACAAGTTCTTTTATGTCCTTCATAGTGTGCCTGATTGTCAATGTCAACTTTTTGGTTTTCTCTTTCAATAGTGTATATAGCCTCCAATGTCTTTTGGGTTTCATGTTCTTGTTCTTCTAAGTGATGTTTAATTTCATCAGGGTGCACCCTAGTGACTATACCACTTGTATCCTTGGGTGTCTCAAAGGGTGTACCAAATGGATTTTCAAAACTATAAAGCAGATTATGCCTAACATTAGTTTTTTGTGTTTGGGTAGACTTGGGATCTTCCACACAAAGTTGTTTGTGAGGATGCTTAGGTGGTGTCTCCAATTGCTTGAAAATGAAAGGGGTATGATTACCATCACCACCTTGATGTCTAGTTGTGAATGACATGTAAGGATTTATCTTTGCTGAATAGGATAAGAGAAGTATGTCAGATTTGAAGCTATCACCACCAAGATTAGTCACTTGTCAAAGTATATCAGATGGCTTGTCAAATAGTGCTCAAGAATTTACAGCGCTGGTGACTCAAGCTAAGAAAGCGAGCAAGAAGCTCAATAGTGAATAGCTAGAAGACAGGTAACCAGATTTGACAAGTGATTCATTAGGGATGTTTTAAGACTTACATTCAATGGACTAAACTCATCTTTTCTACTTAAGATAGCTTCCTAACATACATATGTATGACCAAGACTTAGGAGATGGAAGTGACGAGACTCTAGATCAGAAAATCAAAACAAATATTTTGTTTTGGCATCAAATAGTTCCAAGAGACACTTTCTTAGAGGCCAAGCAATAGTAGGACAGCATAAAATGTTGTACGATACAGTTTGAAACATAAGGGAAACACTTTTCTTGAAGGCAACAGTTCACACAAGTTGGTGTGATAGAACGTAGTATACAAAGGCGATATAACTCACAACATCAGGGTGATACAATTTTGGAAAAAATATATCACACGATATTTCTTCAAAGACCAAGAGATAAAATGCCAATTTGTGTGTCCAAAAGACTAATTTTGACTCCAAATTTTGTGTTTTAGTCTCGACAGTCAGGTGGTTTTTCAAATCAGATAGTGTACGTTTCAGTTTGTGTTAGTTATCAGTAAGGTTTGCAAATAGTAAGTGTTTTGACATGTCTTCAAATAGTTGATCAAGGGTAACAAAAACCTTGTCAACACACACTTGTGATATCAGAACAGCCTTCCTACCAATATTATCGAAATGTTTATGTTGCGAGAACATTAACACGGGTCAACACATCTAAAAATAGTAGCCAAGCAATATACCTTAAGGTCATGGTTCATTACTCAATAACTTGGCCCATGCTTGATGCTCCTTTGCCTCACACCAAGTGGTTACCCACAAGAGATATTGGCTTTGTCATAGAAGTGTTATAAGCACAACTAAGGGAACACATATGGTGAGTATAAAATCTTAGGGTGATTTGGGTAGTCCACTAGGATCGATCCTTGCACCAAGAAAATGAGCAGCTAAAAAAAGGAAGTTACTAACTTAGGGTGTTTAGATAGGGCTTTCATTCATAGTGTTCCTCTTGCTCCCAATTACAAGACACCTCACCTTGTGATGAGTAACTGATCTTGCGACCACAAGAGTACCTTAAGCATTCTTGCCTAGTGATCTCCCTATGGTCGAAATCCCATAAGCAATCACACTAGGAAAAGAAAAACACTACGTCTACCAAGGTTTTTTGTCCTTGATAGCCTTGAGTTTATAGTGGGTTGGAAGAGCTAGGTAATCGGCTTGCACCCACTTGGGTTGTTCCTCTCAGGTTGTCTGAGAGCAGGCCCTCTAAAGGATTCTAAACTACACAAAGAGTGGATCAACTTTTGGAAGTCAAGATTTTTGATTCACCATAAGGGTGAAGAGCATACTCTCCTATTCCAATAATTTTCTCCCAAAAATGCCAAGAAGATCCATTTGCCTCTTACTCTTGAAACCAAATGGTAAGTCAAGATTTTTTATTTGCCATAAGGGTGAAGAGCATACTCTCCCATCACCAAAAGATCCCAATCATAAGTTTTAATGTGCCTAAAAATAAAAAACTAGTATATGCCACACATATAAAAGTAAAGAAAAAGTAAAATTGGGTTTTTATGCATTGGGCAGCCCTACAAACAATCGTTAATAGCCCTTGTGCATTTGAAGCTTTGACATGTGTTCTTTTTATGTAATGTTTCAATTTTTTCACAAGGATGGAAACCTCCAATTACAACTTGTTAGCACCACAAGTTAGTGTGAAATAACATTAAAAACTAAAATAAAAAGTGGTTAGTTGCATTAAATATCCAAGTTATCTTCCAACCAAGTATATGCAAAGAAAGTGCAAACTAATCACAAATGCTCTCATTTTTACTCTTTGCTTTTAACCTAGTCAACATGATTAGATTTTGTTTGCTATGATTTCGGACTCAAAAAGAGAAATGGAAAGAAGAGACCCCTACTAAAAACTAGAGATATTTACAAAAATTCAAGAAATTCAAAAAAATCTCTTCATTTATGCCCTAGGGACCCATTTTGTCAAAATAGGCTAGATTTATCAAATTGGATTTTTGATCCCTAATACAACCTCAAAAGTCAAAACACAAAGAAAGTAACCCCCTTATAATTAAAAAAAAAATCTGAAAATGTAATTTTTTCCAAAAAATATCTCGATTTGTGATCAAAAATGGCTTTTTATTAAAAATAAATAAAAAATCATAACTCTTGCAAATCACATCACAATTCTCTAAAACTTAGACTACGACACATGGGACACATACCCAACTTGTAAAAAAAAATTCAAAACCAAACTCCAAGTGGTTTAAAAGATATGATCAAATCTTTAAACCAACCAAATTTTTGACCTTCAAACCAATCTACTTATGGGTTGGCCTTAAAACCAAAATGATAATTCTACAAAAGCACTTGATTAGATCTAATATGCTGATGTAAAAAGCTAGAGATGAAAAATAAAAGAAAATGGAGCTAGAAACATGATTCAAGCCCACAATGGGCGCCAAAAATGTACACTCAAAAGTGTCCCACTCTAAACCCTTCTATCCAACAATTCCATGAGTTCAAAATGATTGAATGCCAGCTTAGAGCTCCCTATCCATAGAGTGCAAGAAGGTATGTTTCAAGTTCAAAGGCTCTCAGTCGAGCCTTAGAGATACGATTCTTGCTAGTAAACCATGCAACAGGAGGTTCTTTGAGACAAGAGCAAGAATGAAAGTGTCTACAATGAATCCCTCAAGGATACAAATGTGAATATGAAGATTACACTAGAATGAATATCAAAAGTACAACTATTCTAAGCATGAATGAGAGTGTTACAAAACCAACTGTTAAGCTATGTAAGATTATTGCAAAAATGAAAACTAAACTAACATGCAACTATGTTAAGAATGCCATATGATCTTATGCTAGTATGATGGAATAAGAGAATGTAGACAAGAAGTGAGAAGTTCTCCACAAAGTTCTGTCAAAAGACCTGTAGAATAACAATATTCGAATGAAGATGGATCCTTTGAGGGAGAAAGCTCTCTCCCTTTTAAAGTCATATTGATGATAGAGATCAAGATGAAGATGGTGAATGATCAACAGTGGAATATGAAAAGAGGAGTGATCTATGTGCACACACAAGTCAACCAATAGAATATAAGTTGACTTTTCATATAAGACAAAAGTCACAAAGCCTTTTCTTTTAATTGAAAAATAGAAAAAGGACTTTATGTGTGCACTTTAAGTGGGTTAGAAGAATGGGGTCTTTTATTTAATTAAAAGGGAACATGTTCTTTTAATAAAATAATGAACTTAGGATAGCATAGTCAAACTATAATTTATGATTAAATAAATTTATTATTAGCAATTTGGTCTAGGTAAATAATTAAATTAATTTAGCCAAAATGTTGAGAAGGGGGCTAATAGTCTAGATGACCATTTTTAGGTGATTACGCCTATAAGTATGATTCCTTTTCTTTGGAGTTTGATTCACTTTCACACATGGATATGTTACCTTGTTTGCCACCTTCTTTTGGGCATCCATCATATTGGCTTGTGGCATCTACTTCATCAAGGAATTGTCAACATATGAGCAGACTTTGGAGGCAGCATCCATAGCATACTACATATGGATTCCTCATCCATCTTCCTATCCATAATGGGAAGTATACTTGCACCTATACTTGGTGTATCTTCTTCCTAAAGGGAGAAATGTCATTTTTAGGTATTGGAAACTTCTTTTTCTTCATGACATCCTTGCAAGAGATTATTCAATATGGGGGGATACCATCATGTATTTTTTTTTATGGGGGATATATGCTTGTACATGCATGATATATGTCATGCTATATGGATCTTGATTACTCCATCCTTGAATGCATCTTGTATTTCTTTATCTATCTTTTTGGAGGAGGTTTTTCTCATGAGGTTTTCCCTCTTTATCCATTTTTAGAGAGACTACATTGCATAACATTGTATGTAGAGCATTGCATTTGTACATGGATACCTAACATGGCCTAGTAGTCAGGACCCACATTGCATCTTGCATTTAGCTTTGTGATCTTAAGTGCATTCCCCTAAGTTTCACTTAAGGGGGGTTGTTAGTGTAAATAATTAATTATTATTACACTTTACTTAAGTTTACTTAGGTTAATGCATTAACATATTAGTTGTCATGTAGACACCTAGGTGCATAGTCATATGAATTCTCTTGTTGACAACATAAGAGTTAGCAACTTATTTAAGCACATGGTGTCTACAAAATCTCTTTTTAAGATACACGTATGTAAACTTATCCTCTTATCATCACACAAATTCCTGTACTCAATGGAGTATAATCCACTCTTGGTGGACATGTGCTTAATTCTGATGTTTATCTCTTTCTTGGCTCCTAGTCATTCTAGATGTCTTTATATATAGGCACTTCAAGTGTGTCTTCAATCATCCAATTATCCAATTATCTGATTAATCCATTCTCATTTGATTATATCGTGTCTCTCTTTTGTTATCTCTTGAGCTTCTAGATCTTGGCATTTCATTCTTGCCATAGAAAAATTCTTTCATGGTATCATATCTATAACAAATTCTTATAATTATAGTAGGTGGTTAAGTCAAACCACATATTTTAGTTGTTTGAAGATAGGTCACGTAAGTAGACATTGCCCAACAAGATCAAAGACACGAAGTAGTGAGTTCAACAAAGGAAAAGGAAAGGTTGATGTCGAAGATGTTAGAAATTAGATGAACAAGACATTGTAGAAAAGAGAAGATTGTAGTATATCAAGTTCAGATGGGATCACTTCACCCAATGGATCAGGTGATCACACCATCTCCAACTAGGCAATCAAGAGGTAGGTTTGGATTGATATTTAAAAGACATATTATACATTAGTTCCAAGGATTTTTTTCTAAAAATATTATATATGCATGAAGAAATATGCAAAGTGTTGATTATAACCTAGAAGAAATCTTTGATTTTTTATAGTTTTCATGTTACTACAAAGCATGCAAAGTTTTGGCCAAGCTCATAGTTGCTATCAAGTGTGAAGTGAATCATATGGATGACGAGTGAGCCAAAAAATCTGTTGAAGTTGAGCTTATAGTTGTATAAGCACTTAGCATTAAATGTGATGTTTTAAGGGCTATTTGATCATTTTTTTTCTCATTTGACATCATTTGAACTTGAAGGAGAGGATGAAGAGCTAAAGGTGATTTGAAGAAGTCATTCCTAGCACTTGCAAACTAGATTCAACTATTGTTCGACACCATTTCACAGAATTACAAAGGTATTTATCATGTGTTGAGCTACATAGTTTCAAATTTTACAAACCCTAGTTTTATGAAATGGCATCTATTTCTTCAGTTGCTAAGGTCATAGAGGGAAAATATATTTTGAATGTACAATTAATAAGAAATGAGATCAAAGAACAAAACTTGAGAGTCATTCCTAATAATGCTTATAAGAAAGATCCATCCTCTATGTTATCAATTATACCACCACAAGTTTTGATGATTCAAGATGTGAGATGCTGCTATACATATAAGGTTGGTCTGATAAGAGATATGGAGATAAGAGAAACATATGAAAATTTATGTGAAAATGGGAAGTTGAAACAAGAATTCAATATTGTAGAAAGGAAAGGGTTAGCCCATGCCCTAGATTTCCCCAATGTCTTCAAAATAGAATTGATTAAGATTATTTTAAGTAGAATTCATGACAGTTATGTATGGCTGCAGAATGGACTGGTGAAAATCACTAAGAATATTGTACATAGAGTGACAAGGTATCCAACCCTAGAACATCTTAAAACAATGAGAAGTGATGCAAAATAAGTAATTATGAAGCATACAGGAGTTGTATGGAATAAAAGAGGGATTACTATGGATACAATCACATATCCCCTAATTACTTTTGTAGTGATGATTATAGCACATAAGTTTTATCAATCCAGTAGGCTCAACAGTGTATCTTGTATTGTAGTTGACATGGGCTACAAGATAGTCAAGAAGGATCATACATATGATCTTGTTGAGTTGTAGTTGCAACAATTGTCAAAAAATTTGGGAGCAATAAGGAAGACCAAGAGTGCAAAATGCAACTTTGGATCTATTCTTGTATATATATTCTTTTATGTATAGAATGCATTCCCTACTTTTTTAAAGTTGCATGGAAGGAAAACAAGTCTATTGTAACACAAATGGGTGAATTTATTTAGTATTTGGGAGAAAATTTTGAGTTAGTTATGACTACCTACTTTGAAGACTTTAAGAAATCAATGAAGAAAAGACTGAGGATACTAGCTTCACTAGTAGATAAACATTTTAATGATGTTTTCTTTCTAGTTGATACTAACTTTATATATGTACAATCCATAGTTCTAAGAGTGAGGTGGTTGAGACCTCTAGGCATTGAAATCAATGTGGATGAGGCCTCTATAGCAATAACAACATTACTGATAGAAGAATTGGATAAGAAGGCTACAACATTTGGGAACTGTGATGTGGAAAAATCTAAAATCCCAATAGATTTGAAGATTGCCTCAGTCATTAGAAAGAAGAACAAAATGTTCAAGAAACTCAAGGAGAAATTTGGTGAAGGGGAAGAAGATGAAGAAAAAATCCCTACCTAAGCATCACTTTCTATTACTCAAGGTCAAGGAGAAGACCAAGAAGAAGAGGTGGAAAGTGAAGCAGGTGTCAAGGGAGAAGAAGCCAATGAAGCATCTAGAGCTACTGACAAGAAGAAAAGGAAAGTAAGAGCACTAGCAGTGAGCAAGCCAAAGAAGGTTGTAAAACCCACACAACCTAATCCTATAGTTCCTACTACAAGGTCTAGCACAAGAGCCTTTGCTAAAAAGGCTAAAGAAGTTGAAAAACCAAAGGAGTTGAGAGCTCGACTAGCTAGCAAGGATGAAGAACACTTGGTATATGCTAGAGAGCTAGTCAGTATATGCTATGATGGCAACATTTAAGAAGACTCCTCTTGAACTTGCCAAATCCATATCTAAGAGTTTGTATGATAGAGTTGAGTAGAAGTGGCATTATTTTCTATCGACTGAAAGATTAATTAGAGAGATAATACTTGAATAGGTAATGCTAGAACTAAATAAGGATGCAATGGAAAAGTCATTAAGAAATACACTAAAAGATTTGTTCCAAAGTATAGAACATTTAATATCCTATAGAATAACATTAAGGATGTTTTATGAAAGTCCATACAAATATGGAAGATAACATATGGACTGTCAATATCTAAGGAAGTTGTGCATACACCTATTGAGGTAGGTGAAGAAGAATAAAAAGGTGAACAACATGAGGTAACTAAGGTCATCGAAGAAGCTACTAAAAAGGATGCAATTAAGGAAGGAAATGAAGTGAACTTAGACACATAGGCACCAACTAAAGATGAGAAACAAATAGAATATAGTGTAATAGATACACCAGTGTCGAGTGCCAATCCTCAAAAGGAGATAAGTGCAAACACTAAAATTGTGATGATTAAGGATTTTTTAAGAATATCACTCATAATATCAATCCCCTTACAGAGGAAGACATGAAGAAAATTTTGATAGAATCCATTACCCAAGCTAAACTTTGTGAACATCCTATATTGGTGAGTGTTGATGAGATTGGGAAGGAAAATAAGGCATCTATGGGGAAGAAAGTTCAAACACAAGAAGTATCTACACCTCCTCCTCAATCTTTCATCACACAACCTACATTACCTATAATGGTGTATCATAGGAAGGAGCTAGCAACTTCCATTATCAGTACATTGGTACAAAATGCTCTAGTCTCGAGAGATCAAATAGAAAAGATAGATGACAAGGACAAGACTACAAAAGAGTAGAAGGATGAAACTAAAGACTAGAAGGATGAGACAACAGAAAATCATAATGGAACACAAGTTCAAATAGGTCAGTATGTCACTCCTAGTCTTACAACACAAGTTCAAGGTTCTACTAGAAATTTAGAGAAAGAGCAAGATGGGACTGAAGAGAAAAGTATGACTACAAAGATAGAGAAGCAATTAACAATAAAAGCACTGGTGATTTTATCAGAATTTGCTACTCCTCCCAATCAAGATTTTCAAAAGCTGAGTATAGAAGCTACACCACTACAATCATCAAGGCCGAGTCAAAGCACATCTAAGGTAGATGCTCAGTAATATCATTTAGTGATGTGAACTTGGACAAAGTGATTGAATTGCCAAATTTTGATATTAAAATAATCACTATTGAGCAGTGAGCATACTACAGGATTCTCTTGCCAAGAAAAAGCACCAAGAACTACTTTGAAGGGAACTAAGGTAGAAGAAATCATTGTAAGAGATGAAGGAATTATTTTTTGATGCATTCAATCTGCCAGCTCCAAAGGAAACCAAGCTTATCATAGAGAAGTTAAATGGCTTAGTTGATAAGTTGAATGATATAGACCTAGATTCAAAGATGAGATTTCTTGAATGGTCTGAGAGAAAGTTTCAAAATAAGGTAACCAAAAAGATATCAAGTTCTATTGCACTTTCATAGGTTGAGTTAGAAACCAAAATAGAGAATGTGAAGAAGGTACTAGAGAATATTTTCTCTCTCTACACCAAATTGTGCAATATCAGACTCTTTACAAGTGAAGTTAGTCCAGTCATATCCTAAACTTGGAGAGTATTATGCAAACATCTAACATAACTCTACCAAAGTCTCCAGCCTAGAGTGAGAAACACTTCAACACTCTACTAAAAGCCTAGATTCAGTTAGCAACACTACATGTAGATGAAGCCAACATAAGGGCCAAACTTATCAGCATCCAGTCAACATTGACTCCACATATGGAGATACTACACAAGGAACTAGCCTATGCTAAAACCCTCATGAAGAAATATCCTCATCTTTTTACACATGAAGGCTTAGTATACCTTGTTTTCAAGATGGCCATCCAAATCAAATTGTGGAAGGTAGCTTGTGATGATTGGGATGCAGCTTTAAAGATCATACTTGAGGCCCACAAACCATTTCTAGACAAACACATTATAAGTGTATAACTCTTTGACATAAATGTCAAAAAGGTAGAGAATAAGAAGTATGGGGAGATTAAGAAGTATGGGGGAGGAAAAATATGGAAATAATAAAATAGATAAGTATATGGGAGAGATAACATCATAGGGGGAGTAAATGAAATAATAGTATAAGGAGATACTATTTTTTTGAGATAGAAATAAAATATATAGTTTAGCTTATACAAATCTACTCAGTAAGAGGAAATATTTTTTGGTTCAAATACAAAATACAAAACAAAACAAACAACTTAGGAGGAGTTATGAGTTATGAGATTTTGAAGCCGAAAAGAGATTAGGTATCTAAGTTATGCTTGTAAGATAAGATCATTAATGCATGACCAAGTGTTTTTGATACTCATGTCAATGGGGGAGATTGTTGATCTTAGATTGGTTTTCACAAATGAGTGTCTACACATTTAAGTCATTTATTTAGTTCATGTTGAACAAGTAATGCATGCATAACATAACATATCAAGCAAAGATTGCCGAGTGAGACACTTAAACAGTGTTGAGTCACTCAAGTGTCAAGCAGAAAGTATGTGCCAAGTAATTCAAGTGTTGAGCAAGTAGTGCATGTCAAGTCATTCAGATGTCAAGTGACAACATTGATGTTACAGTTGATGCTAAGCACCAAGGACTTCAAATTCCAAGTGATACAATTTTGACATAGTTGTTTTTAATGGCACAAACTACTATGTAAACTATTTTTGGGTTGACTTAAGATTTATTTTGAGATCCTAGATGATAAAGATGAATCTAAATTGATGATCCCTTTGCATTACATGCATCCATTCAAAAAAAGGGAAGGACTAAGAAGCAATATGGATGAATCATGATCATTGATTCATACCTAACCCATTGTCACAACTATCTTCTTAAGCAGGGTAAACCCTAATCCATAAGTGTGTGTGGAAGGGAAGATAGAGTAGTAAGATAAGTTTGAATGTAGAGCCATTACAAATAGAGAATTTAAGAGTGATAGAGGAATAGTATTTGAGTGAAATAGATTGTAGAATCAGTTAGATGAGAACTGAGGAAGAAGTGAAAGGAAAAAATAGAGAGATTTGGTCAAAGGAGAATCAAGGATACATGCAAAGAAGTGATCTATTATCTAGCAGTAGAGTACTGACGCAGGATCATTATTGAGACATTCTAATAGGTGAATGAGTTAAATCTCTTAATAGAGTAGTCTTAGCAGGTTGTGTAGAAATCCTCTAACAAAGCACTTACTTCATTGTGAGTTAAAGTCTTCTAATCAAAAATAGTTCTAACCTGGTGTTGAAATCCTTTAAAAGGGTGAGACCTAACAGTCTTTGTAAGCCTTTAATAGGGCAAACCGATCATAGTTTATGATCAGACAATTACAACCTTAATTGGATACACTTTACAACTACAGTAGTGAAGATTTGTGGGTGTCATCCCACCCCAGTTTTACCTTGTCATTGGAGGGTTTTTGGGTAATCATATCTTGTGTTGATATATGTATGAATGTTTACTTCTTTACATGCTTTAGATGTATATGCTTAATATGGTATTTTAGTTTACATATTGGATTGTGAGATAGATGTGAGGTGAATGATTTTATTGGTAAAAGTTTGAAGCACTAATTCACCCTCCCCCCCCCCAAAAAAAAAAAAAGTTTACTTTTCCTATTGTATTTCCAACATTCTTGATTAAGTAGATTTTTGTAGGTCACAAGCTCGCCTAGAACCTTGGGGTTGGTCCTAGATTAGTTTTTCAAGAAAGGAGTTTGAAAGGATTTCTGTCATTAAGCATCATGCAAAATGATAGCTGAACAATACCCCAAATAAACAAGCATGTTATCCCACAATAGTGTGTGCCACTTTTGGCATGAACAAATTTGATGACTGATGCAAATTTTCATTTTTCATTTTTGCAATTGTTTGCACAAACATTAGAAATATGTTCGCACAAATCTTCTTAAATAAAAATGGGTATGTTTGCGAGAGCATAAGAATTATGTATGCTCGCATGAACATCCTTAATTTGCAATTTATTCTTAAAAGCTATTGTTTTTCATTTTCACTTTCATTTTTATGGTACAATATAAAAAATTGGATGTTTGAGTGAATGTGTTGTAGTGTTGAGCGAGCTGTGTCTTTTTCCTCCAAATTTTGGTCATTGCAATATTTTGGGTATGTTTATATGTGATTATTTGAATGTTTCTAATTTTTTTAAGTTTTCAAAGAATATTTTAATGTTAATTTAGTATTTTTTTAACTTAAATTAATGTTAGTTGATTATATTTAATTTTTATTTATATTTTTTTAATGGTTAATTATATATTAGTATTATTAGGAAAATATTAGAAAAATATTTTAAAATATTTTTAAAATTAGTTTAGAATACTAGAAAAATATTAGTATAATATTAGGAAACAAATTTAGAAAAGTATTAGTGTTATTTGATAAATATTAGAAAAAATATTTTAAAATATTAGAAAAACATTAGAAAATATTTAAAAATATTAGTCTAGGATATTACAAAGACATTAGAAAATGTTAAAAAAAATGTTAAAATCTAGAATATTAGAAAAATATTAGTGTTATTAGAAAAAAAATTAGAAAAAATTAGAAAAAAAAATTACAAAAATATAAGAAAAATATTAGAAAATATTAGAAAATATTAAAAAATATTAATCTAGAATACTAGAAAAATATTAGTATAACATTATGAAACAAATTTAGGAAAATATTACAAAGAACATTAGAAAATACTAGAAAAAAAAATAGAAAATATTTAGAAAATGTTAGAAAATATTTTTTTTAAATAGTCTAGAATATTAGAAAAAAAATTTAAAAACAATATAAAATATTTTAAAAACATTAGCCTAGAATATTAGAAAAATATTAATTTAACATTAGTAAACAAATTTAGAAAAATATTATTATAACATTAGAAAACACAAAATAATAATTTAAAAAGTCTAATCCTAACCCTAACACTATATATAACCCTAGTTCTATAACCCTAATTATAATCTTTACCCTAACCCTAAGCTACATGCTAACTCTAACTCTAACTCTAACCCTAACTCTAACCATAATTCTAACCCTAATCTTAACTCTATCTCTAACCCTAACCTTAACTCTAGCTCTAACTCTAACTCTAACTCTAACCCTAACTCTAATTTTAACCCTAAATCTAACTCAAATTGTAACCCTAACCCTAAATATAATTCTACCCCTAACCCTGACTCTTATTCTAATTCAAACTCAAACCTTAACTCTAACCCTTTAATTCTAACCCTTACCCTAACCCTAGTCCTAACTCTATCTCTAATTGTAACCCTAATCATAATCCTATCTCCAATTCCACCCCTAACACTAACCCTAACCCTAACCCTATATATAACCCTAGTTCTATAACCCTAATTCTAATCTTAATTATGACTCTAACTGTAACTCTAGCTTGAACCCTTATTAGCTCTAACTCAAACTCGAACCATAATTATAACTCTAATTATATAACCCTAATCCTAATGCTAACCCAAACTTTAACTATACTCAAGTATTTTTAACCTATAACTCTAATTCTAATTCTTAACCCTAACCCTAAACCAAACCTTAACTCTAACTCTAGCTATAACTCAAACTCTAACCCTAACTCTAACCCTAATCTAACCCTAACCCTAATCTAAATCTAGCTCTAACTCAAACCCTATCTCTAACCTTAATTTAACCCTAATCCTAAGCCAAACCCTAACTCTAACTCTAGCTTTAACTCTAACTCAAACCCTAACACTAACCTTGATCCTAACTCTATCTCTAACCCTAATCCTGACTCTAATTCCACCCCTAACCCTAACACTAACCCTATGCAACCCTAATTCTAATCTTAATTATAACTCTAACTCTAGCTCGAACCCTAATTATAGCTCTAATTGTAGTCCTAACCCTAATGCTAACCCAAACTTTAACTATAACCTTATTGTTAACCCTAGAACTTTAATTATAACTCTAACCCTACAGTTCTAATTTTAACCCTAACTCTAGCTCTAATTCTAATTTTGACCCTAACCCTAACCCTAGTCCTAACTCTATCTCTAATTATAACCATAACCCTAATCCTAACTCTATCTCTAACCCTAAACCTAACCCTAACTCTATATATAACCCTAGTTATGTAACCCTTATTCTAATATTAATTACAACTCTAACTCTAAACTCTAGCTCAAACCATAGCCAACTCTAACTCTAAGTGATTCTGACCCTAACCCTAACCTTAGTCCTAACTTTATCTCTAACTATAATCCTAATCATAATCCTATCTCTAATTCCACCCCTAACCCTAACCCTAACCCTATATATAACCCTAGTTATATAACCCTAATTCTAATCTTAATAATAACTCTAACTCTAACTTTAGCTTGAACCCGAAGTAGCTCTATCTCTAACTCGAACCCTAATTATAACTCTAATTGTAACCCTAACACTAATGCTAACCCAAACTTTAAGTATACCCCTATTGTTAATCCTAGAACTCTAATTCTAACTCTAACCCTAAAGTTCTAATTTTAACCCTAACTCTAGCTCTAATTCTAATTCTAACTCAAACTTAAACCTTAACTCTAACCCTATAATTCTAGACCTAACCATAACCCTATTCCTAACTCTATCTCTAACTATAATCCTAACCCTAATCCTAAATCTATCTTTAACCCTAACCATAACCCTAATCCTAACTCTATCTCTAACCCCTAACCCTAACCCTAACCTTAATTGTAATCCTAACCCCAACCTTAACCCTAACCCTAATCCTAATCCTATCTTTAATTCTACCCTTAACCCTAACCCTAACCCTATATATAGCACTAATTTTGTAACCCTAACCCTAATGCTGACCCAAACTTTAACCATAACCCTATTGTTGACGAGATAGAACTCTAATTCTAATTCTTAACCCTAACCCTAAGCCAAAACCTAACACTAACTCTACCTCTAGCTCTATCTCTAACTCAAACCCTAACTCAAACCCTAATCTAACTGTAACTCTAACTCAAACCCTAACTCTAACTCTAATCCTTGTAACATGCCCAAAGAAAAAAATAAAATACACACACACAAACTAATTTATTATTAAAAAGAAGAGAATATATATAGCCAAAAGTAGTTTAGGCAGTTGAGTAAAACTATATAATATAGTTACATAATCAAACTATCAGAAAACTACTTCCTTAATAATGAATAAACTAAAAATGATTGTGAAGGATTAGTTAGTATTCTCCCCTTAATCTAAAGGGGTATTTGTCATGCCAAGTTGCAGTCAGAATTGTTCAAATTTAACATGCCCCAATGCTTTAGTAAAAATATCAGCAATTTTCTCTTCAACAGAATGATGTTTCAATTGTATAGTTTTGGCCTCAACATGATGTTGAATCAAGTGATATTTAGTTTTGATATGCTTGGTTTGATCATGAAATTTAGGATTCTCAGCCAATTGTATTACAGAATTATTATCAACAAATAAAGCTGTTGAAGTTATCTATTTCTCTTGCAAGTAATCATGAGTTTTTTTGAGCCACACAGTTTCTTTTGTAGCTTGAGCTACTACTACATATTTTATTTCAGTTGTAGAGTCAATAGGAATTGTTTTTTTCTTTGATTTCCAATTAATAGCACCTGATCCTAGAGTCATCAAATAACTAGAAGTAGATAGCCCATTCTTTTTATTACCATCAAAATTTGAGTCAAAATAGCTAGTAAGATCGAAGTCTAAAACTTTTGAATATTTTATGCCAAGAGTTTGAGTTCCTTTTAGATATTTTAAAACTCATTGTGTTGTAATCCAATCCCCTTCACATGGTTTATGCATAAATCTAGACAAAATTCCTACTACAAAGGTAATGCCAGGATGAGTAGCAGTGAGATAAATCAAACTTTCAACAACCTATGGGGAACAATATTTCATCACTTTCTTTAGGATCATATAACTTTTTCCTCTTTGTAGTACATCACAATAAATAACAATTGACACCTTCATGATTTCTCGGCTCAACAATCATTGCAAATACATCTCCTACAAAACAAGTATTTAGATGTACATTATATAAACTAGTTCGCTGATAATTAAAAAGCAAGTTCTGATTAATTTTTATGATACTTACTCACTTTTACTAGTCCATAGATATGATTATAATCATCAAAAATCAATGGAATATTATCAAAATTACCATCTTCATCTTTATCAAATGTATTAGTAACATCAAGTGGTACCGAAAGCAATGCACCTATATATCTACATGTTTGATTGATGTATTCTTGATAGCCTTCATCAATACAACTATCACTTCAGATAATCTTTATAAAAATTGTCAAAAAGCCTAATTTTTCTACATATCATGTCATCATTAACTTTCTCAAATTATCCAACTACTAAAGTTATCTTGCACTTATTGTTGGCATTTATCCCAATCATTAACCCTATTCTATTCCTTGTAGATTTTAATGACAGAAATATCAAATTATCTTACATGTCAACTAATTGATGTTTTAAAATGCCCAAAAAACTTGTTCAATATATAATGCAATAATTGGTCTCCTCATCCCTGAAAACTATTCATAAGTTCTATATTTTTCATTTGCAAAATTAAAAACAATTTATGGAGCTCTTATTGTCATCATTTTCTCTCTATGACTTTTCTCGGCCTCTCATTTCTCCTCTTTCTTAGAACCTACCTTCATGTCTTTCATAGGACCCACACTCAGCAACACTTGGAAGCCAAATTTTCTTATTTTACTCATTAAGAAGATAGGGTATGTATCCTATTTTACAATTACTTTATTCTCCTTCATATCCACTGATACAAAATCCAAGCCTTCAAAACCCTTTAGCACCACTTTGAAGGGGCCCCTCTAATAGAATCAACAATATTAACGAAGGTGAGGTGGAAAGGTGCTTTAGTTGAATAATGTTTATTGGTTGAGGAAGGTCCCTAGGCCAAATTATAGAGATTACTAGTTTTATAGAGAAGATCTTTACTTTGAAGTGATCTAGTACCCTCTTGCATGGTTGGTTGAGACATGTATGGAGCCATATACAAACCTTAACAAAGTAGTAGGCCATTTCAATATCACAAAAATGCACCTACTCAGTTGACTCTTTCCATTGACCAATATAATGTAGATGGCTTAAACATCACAAATTAAGCTTGATTCCTGACTAAAAGTGTTAAATAGTCAAAGTTGACAAGTATGTATTCAACACTACAAAATAGTGGGATATCGATCATATGTATGTAATAGAAGACAACTAAGCATTTTGGAGATGCTAAAGATATTTTTGGTACTATTTTAGAGATATTATTTTTTAGTGCTTCAGAGTTATCTTCTTAGGTTTATAAATACTTGGTTCTACCTAGATATTAGTGGCTAAATTTTATAAATCATGTATTTAGTTGTACTTTCTAAAAGATTTATTCTCTAAATTTTAAGATTAAATATATGTATATGTTCTTTTTATGTGTTACATGTGTGGTTGTTTTTGTACCAAAATTTTGACCCATTGATGCTTGATACAACAACTAGACTTATAGAACCCACATGATGTATTTAGTCAGTTATCATGAATCTTGAGAGAAGTAATGATTAATTTTCCTATAATCTTCCCCTTGGTGTTACGTAAGGGGATTCAACCTTGTGGCCAAGTTCTGATGCAACTCATTACAAGTTTGGTTGTCATTGCATCAAAATATAGACTTGTTAATGCGCAATATAACCACCAAACTTATAAAATCCATAGGAGGTGTTTTTTCCCTTATTATAAATATTATGGGAAGCTTGATCATTTTTCCATGAGTATGATATTAAATTTATGTTCTTGGTTTTAGTGGTCATCTGTGTTCCAAATGTTATTCATGGTGTTTCAAAAATAGACTTTTGAAGTATTGCATTTATAATAAATTTATAGTTTGGTCCAAAGACATGTTATGATAGCTTCTAATGTGGATTATCTACAAGTAATATTGTTTCAAACATTTTAGGTGGATCTCTTTGTGCTGTGTGGAGGTGTGGATATAGTTGGCAAGATAGGTAGTTCTTAGACACTATATTTATATAAATTTGAGATGGTTGTGGAAGTTTTTATGGAAATTATAGATCTAGAATTAGGATCTTTATATTGTTTTCATGGTCCCTCTCCTAGAGTATATCGTTCTTCTATTTTTGGCCTGGGTGTTGAATTTAATTTTATCTCTTATCTTGATGGTTTTTTTCTATGTGACCTATGTCTTTAATGCCTATCTCTTATTTGGTTGGGTCCATGTTAAGTATTAAATATTTTTTTGTCTAGATGCTTCCTACATGGGACAACATTGTGATTTTTTATTTTCATGGACAACTTGGAACTTGATTTTAATATCCTTTGTGTATGGTTGACCTTATTGTAATTTCCAATAAATTGTAAGAGAGAGTTTGTGGTTATTGAGCTTGTCAAGAACTACAAGAAATTTTTTTGGAAGAGAAAAGGTTTGTTTATGAAATAGAAAATCAAAGGAAAAAGAAATTATAACTAAGGTGTGAAAATCAAACATATTGTTATAATAATTTATCATTATCTATTGTGGAGAGTTGTATGTAACTCATTCCTATGATATTGGGTATTGGTTACACAACTTCGTAATAGTAGAGCTCACTACTTTGATAATGAGCTTTTGGTTGTAGGTCCAAACAAGTGAGATAGTTTTATATTTTTCTCTTGTAGAACTCCTTAGTATACTCCTTATATATCAAATATTTTTTCTTCAATTTCTATAATTTATTAAAAAAATTGAATTCATGATCCTTTTGTATGAACTTGGATTTAATTCTAGAAATCATTACTTTCTACCTAGTGATCTTAGGTTCACCATTATCTTATCTATCATTCTACAACTCTTTCCATCACAAGGTAGCATGAACCTTCATTTAGTCTATTTTAATCTAGGCCCTCAAAAAATACTAAAATCATCAAGCTCAACGTAATAATCTAATTCATTAATTCAATCTATTAATTTCATAAGATATAATGAACAAACAAAGTAAGAAACATTGATTTCGTAACTCTTACCCATTTTTTCCATAGCTCAAAACATTATTTTTTCTTCATTAGGAATCTCAAGTTTAATCATATCAAGATCTTCTACAACTTCCTCAAATTTATTTTTGGACTCAAGGTTTCTCTTAACCCTAGCCAATGTATTTTAGATCTTGGTCCTTCTCTTATTTCTAAATTTCTTAATCATTTGATCTAACCTTCTAGGATTCATTCTTCTAGGATTCGTGCTTACAAGGATGATTATGTTCATTTCCTTAGGTTTGATATTTTCATCACAACCATTAATTTACTTAAACCAATAAGCAATATGCCAATTCCAATAATCTTCCTCAAGCAATCGATCTTCTTAATCCTAGAACCACCAACTTTTCACTCAACTATTTCACTAACTCTTCCATATGAAACCATCTATAATTTTAGGTCATATCTATCTTCTTCTACCCCACAACCATAATTTCTATACTTCATAATATCCAAAACTTGATCTAGTTTTCCCTTATTATTGTGACTCTCTTTATCATCCCAATAAGAAAACAAATTAATTTCTAATCACCTGACATAGGCCATTGTATATATATATATATATATATATATATATATATATATATATATATATATATATATATATATATATATATATATATATATATATATATATATATATATATATATCTTCCACCCCACAAAATCCAATTAGAAAATTTTATGAGGTGAGGAATTTGGGTCTATAAACCAAGATTTTTAACTATACTCTAATGTAATAGAAAACTAATAACTAACACCTATATAATAGTCAATCCATTTTTGCCTTTAGTTGTGCTTCCCCTTAAAAAACCCCATTAGGGTGTTGCCCCTCGACCCCACCTTGATTTTCTATAAGAAGTGCACCTAGGGTGCTACCCCTTGACCCATCTTGGGGGAACTTCCCCCAAACCCTCATGGTAATAATCATGGGGGAAATAACACCGAATAAAGGGTAAAAATAACCTTTCAGTATTATAAGGCTCCACATCACAACAATATCCCACTTAGAGACCGATGGGACTCCACATCAATAACCTCCCACTTGGAGACTGATCATAGAACCATTGAACCTATAGCTCCTATTGGAATATCAAAGCACCCTGGACTCTATTGTACTTTTATTTTGTTCAGTCTAGAAGACCAACCAAAGCTAAAGAGGAGGTCATCTTCTCCCTTGTCACTGCCTTCATAAAAATATCTTTTAGATTATCATTTGTATGTATCTTCTCTAGCTTTAATTGTTCATCATGCAAAACTGGCCAAATAAAATGGTATCACAACTGTATGTAATTGGTCTTAGAAAGTAGAGCATAATTTTTTGCAAAATGAATGGCACTCTAGCTATCTATAGACAAATAATTATCCCTCTATGGGTGTCCCAATTCTTCCATGAAGAATTGAAGATGTATCATCTTCTTGGCTACCTCTATAACTTAGTAACATACTCTACCTCTATAGTGGTTAAAGCATTAACCTTATACAATCAAGAAGTCTAACTCACTATTGTCCCAGCAATAGTAAATACATAACCAATAATACCTAGCCTAGTATCAATATCTTCTACCAAATCTATGTCAACTTAGCCTTGTAAATAAATAGTAGAGCCCCCAAAATTTAAACATTTATAGGATGTTCCTCTCAAATATCTGAGAATCCATTTGACTGCATTCCAATGCTCAATCCATGGATAACCCATATAAAAACTAACAACTCCCACTACATTTGCAATATATAGCCTTTACTATACAATGACATACATTAAACTTCCTACAACTAAAGCATAAGGTACTATGGACATCTTAGCCTCCTCTTCTAGTGTCTTTAGACATGTCTCCTTAGTCAATTTCAAATGACTAAGCAAAGGTGCACTAACAACTTTGGCATTCTCCATAGAGAAATGTTGCAACACCTTCTCTATATAATCAATCTAAGATAATGTCAATTTTTTGTTCTTCCCATCTCTACAAATTTTCATACCAAGGATTTCCTTGGCTGCCCCCAAATCCTTCATAGAAAAAGAATGTGCTAACTATTATTTTAACCTCTTAATATGATCCCTATTAGACCTAGCTACAAGTATATCATCAACATATAAACATAAAATAATGCAGTTGTCATCATTTAACCTCTTAAAATAAATATAGTGGTCAAATTGTCACTGATTATAACCAGGCTCATGCATAAAACTGTTTCATTTAAGATATCATTGTTGACATGCTTGCTTCAAGCCATATAAACTTTTCTTCAATTTGCACACTAGATTCTCCTTACCTTTAACCTCAAATCCCTGTGATTTTACCATATATATTTCTTCATCAAAATCACAATGAAAAAAAAAATCTAACATCAAGTTGCTCCAAATGCAAATCTTTAGTAGCCACAATACTTAAACAATACGCATAGAAGTCATTTTAAGAACAGGAGAAAATATCTCATCAAAATTAATGTCCTTTTTTTGTGTAAATCCTTTAACATCTAACTTGGCTTTAAATATTTTCTTACCTCCATTCTCTTCTTTCAATATGTAAAACCATTTATTTTTCAGCAAGGAGTCCAATTCTTTTTTCATTGGAGACTCCCACTGAATCTTTGTATCTTTCTATACAACTTCATCATAAAATTTAGGTTCACCAGCACCTACTAATAAAATAGAATAGAAAGAGGGAAAAAATATGTCTAGTGGACTACTTAACCTTGTTGAATTTCTAACATTTGAATTGTAGTGTGTGGTATTTTTTGTTGCGATTGTTGTAGAGAATGAAGGATTGTTATTTTTAGAATCTATATGAGCAAATACTTCACAACCAAATGTTATAAGAAAAGAATAACTTGCCTTCTTACCATTCCATGCTTCCTCTAGAATACCATAGCCCAAAGGAGTAGAGGGACCTCTATAAATCAAATATATAGTAGCATTGACAGCCACAACCTAGCATGCAACATCATCCTCCTTACACTCTCCATTATTTTCCTATTCATACGTTCAACCACTCCATTTTCTTATGGAGTGCTTGGAACAATTTTCTATCTATGAATACCATTAGAGGAATAGTAATCTTTAAATTTAGTGTTGCAAATACTCACCACCATTATCAGATATAATAAATTATAATCATTTACCAATCTCATTTTCATCCAAGCATTTCTATTTCTTAAAAGTTATAAATACATCAAATTTCTAAGGAAATCAACCCATAGTTTTCTAGTTCCATCATCAATGAATATAACATAATAATGAGAGATGCCAAGGGAAGATACCTGAGCTGGTCCCCATACATCTATATGCACAAGCTCTAATTTCTCATTTTTCTTTTCCTTCGCACTCTTCATAAAACTCACTCTCTTTTGTATTCCATAAACACAACTTTCATAGAAATCTATATTGACACATTTCAGACCTAATAATACCTTCTTTGAATGAATGAAGTTCATGCCTTTCTCACTCATGTGCTCGGGTCTTTTGTGTCATAGCATTGTATCATAATCATCAACAATTTTTTGTTCTCCCTACTCAATTGCAGCAATTGAACATTCATTTTTCTCTAAATTAATTAAAGTAGAAAGAATAGTATGACTTGTACAAACATATTTAAGGTGCTTATTTTCACACCTTTTTCTACTACAAGGGAAACTTTTGAAACCTTCTATTCTTTATCATTAAAAGTAACTATACAACCCTCATCACCTAGTTTCCCTACTAAAATTAAATTCCTACTTAGCTTTTGAACATGTCTTACCACTTGTAGTAGCCAATGATTCCCTTTTTGCAACTTAATCTTAACTTTTTCCTTTCCAACAATCTAACAAGGTTCATCGTCCCCCAAATAAATAAGCCCAAAATCCCCTTGGGAATAATCTAGGAAATAACCTCTATGGTGAGTAGCATGAAATGAAGCCCCTGAATCTAGAATCTATGAATTGTCAACAGTTTCTAAAGAAAGAACCAAAGCATCCTCTTTAGATTTATTGCTTACCATATTTGCCTTCTTTTTCCCTTCTTGTTTGTCTCTTTAATTATTCTTACAAGTCCAACAATATTTCTTCTTATGCCCTAGTTTTTCATAATACCATCAATCTCTTGGTCCTTTATATTGAGACCTCTTTCCCTTTGACTTTCCTCTTGATTTCCCACAATTTTTAGAATTATTTTCTCTTTCAATCGTTCTACCTCTACTTTGTGCATTAAAAAAACTTCCTAATGTAGATCCACCTAAGATTTTCCTATGGGTTTCCTCACTCAGAATAACACCAATCACATCATCAAATTTTAGGGTATTAGATCTAGAAACAAAATTACTCAGCCATTACCAAGTCATTCCAACTTTTAGGCAAAGGACACAAAATCAAGAGAGCCCTAATTTCTTCATCAAAATTAACACTTATAGAAGATAAATGACTAGTAAATATATTAAACACATTTAAATGATGTGTGATAGATCCACCTTCTACCATTTTTTAATTAAATAAAAGCTTCATGATAAATTTACCTTTTTTGAAGCATAGGGTTTTCATATAGCTTCTCTAGAGTTTGCATCAACTCTTTTGTCATCTTAGATTTTATAATATTAAATGTCACTAATTACACCAAGCACAAATGAATACTTTTAAGTTCCTTTCGATCTATAAATTCATAGTCCTCATCTATTATAGCACACAATTTCTTGCTTTTCCCTTGTGATGGCTTCCATAAATCCTTCTGATAAAGATAGTCCTCCATTTGCATCTTCCATGACTGAAAGATTTTCCCATTAAACTTATCAACCTTTAACTTACCCTTGTTTAGTCATTTCTTGCACTTAACTGTGAGTCCTTTCTATAGAGGATAGGTAACAAAAATGATGACACCTCACTCTTATACCACTTGTTAGGATCAACCACAGACATAACCAAAAATCACATGCAAATATAACCAATATCAGGAAATAATAAATCACACAGAAGAGAACAAAGGGCATAATGATTTAATGCAATTCACTCAATCCATAGGCTACATCCACCAATAATAAGTACAATATTATTATTATCCATTAATTACAATCTACGATCCCTTATAGCTCAATACCATTGTAGAAGCTACAATCTCATCATAAATTATAAAATTTCTAGCCTTTAGCCATTTCATACAAGCTTTTCCACTTACAAAATTAGGGCTAGAATAAGTCATCTAATAGAAAAATAATTTATGGAACCTTTACAATAGCCAATTCATTTTTTTCTTTAGGGATGTTGCACCACAAAATCCTTGTAGGCATTGGCCCTCGACCCACCCATTACTATAATCATTGACTTTCTAACCCAAGTCATCTAAATAAATATCTACCATTTTCCTAAAAGATTCAATTTCACTAATATGTTTAGCCCCTATTAGAAAAAATTTATTCACAAAACATAGATGAGAAATACTAGGAAATCCATGATCCTACCTCCAACCATAAATTAAGCCTTAGGAGTCCAAGGACTATATAAATCTACTCAAACCTTCAACCAAGATAATAAATAAATAAGATGAGAAATATTCCCATTAGTGAAGATTTTTTGGATCTCCAAATAACCTATTAGGCTCACCAATGATAATAATCATCATTCAAATGACTCAATCCTAACCAAAAGAAAAGAATATCGAGATTTTTTAATAAATCACTTAACTATATCACATGCTTTGGTTGTATCTAGTTTAATGAACATATATTTCTCTATAGAATTTTATGTAGAGTTAATAGAGTTAGAATCCAACATCACCCATCCCCATTTATTACCAAGGAAAAAACCTCCTTTCTCATTTTTTGGCTTCTAATTCGACATAATTTTAACTATTAGGAAGCTGAAACAAAATATGAATAAGGATAGTTGATTCCCAATATCAGCATATTTGAAATGAACTTGGACCAACTAATAAGGAAACACTTTTTCTACAGTTCAGGCTCTATAAAACCTTGGAAGGTAGACCTTAGATTCATCAAAATAACCAATGCTAAAATACATATTTGAATCTAAGCCAAGCTTATTACAGCCCTAATTCTTCTATACTTATGCAACAAGATAGATGTGCAATAGCTAGTTACACAACCTATAAATCCACAAGCTAAGTGATGGTCTTCCTTTCATTGGGTTAATGTGTATTTCATACATTGCATAATATTTTTATATTATTTTATTTTATTATGTAATGTTTCACCTAGGAGCACCTAGATGGGTTTGGAACATGTAAATATTTCCATAGAATATACTTGATGAGTTGTATTGTAACATTGTGATAATATTTGATGTAATTATTTAATATTGGGGAAAATAATTAAATATCCAATGTTAAATGTAGGTTCAATGGTTTAGGTAGCACATGGTTTATGTAATGCTACTTGATGGTTTTGTGGGACTTGCTACTATATAAGAAGCCACAAGGGTAGTTGTAGAGATGAGACAAAATGGAAAAAGGTGAAAAGGGACGAGTTGAGCAAGACACGAAATGACAAGTTAGCCAAGGGAGAATTTGTGAAGGTTGGAAGCATGGAATGGGATGTGTGGATTCATACTTGTTCACATGGATTGCTTGGTTGTGGCTATGGATTTGAAGGCTTCCATGCTTGTATTGCAATGGTGTTTTTGTTAAATAATACATGGTGATAGATACTTTTGGAGGCTGGGTTTTTTCTCTCAATGAGGGTTTCTAGGGTATATCTTGTGTCACATTTTTTGGATATGTTGTCTATTCTCTTGCATGTTAATTTTAAGTACTTATTTATTTTAATTATATTATGGGTTATGTGGAAATGGTTATATTTTCTTGAAAATTTCATTAGTGGTATCAGAGCTATGATTTTGTTATTGTAACCCTAGATTAAATTCATAGGAATGTATCAGAAGATAACAAAAAGGGGAAAATATATGAATTATTTATTGTAGATTTGAGGGTTTTGGGTTTGTTGTTATGATGGGATGTTGGTAGATTTTCTGCATGCAAAATAATTGGGCAAATGGATATTTTGGATGTTTCATTTAAATTAGGGTTTTAGGGAGAGCTTGTAGAAATGACCTCCTAGGTAAAACTAAACTTCACCATTGGATCTAGGTTAATTTTTCAATAAATATTGATATATGATATGCTCTAGTTTAGCCATGTTGATAGAAAATGGAAAAAGTATTTAGTTTCAGCCCATGATGGCCATCAAATTTTAATCCCGCCAAAATTTTTGTCACCAAAAAAAAATGCAATAAAAATGGTAAAATGATTATCTTACTAAAATGGCCATAACTTTCTCTCAAGATATCAGATTTTGGAATTTTTATAGTCATTGGAAAGCTAATTTAGAGATCTAAAACTTGATATAGGTTTGATTTTGTGATTTTGACACTTTTTAGGCTTTAAGGGCAAAAAATTTAGATGTTGTTTATTTTGAGCATAGATTTGATCATAATTTAGGAATATGGAGTTGGATTTTGGAATTAGAGTAGTCAATGGAAAGATCTTGGAGAGATCTATACACTAGTTTAGATTTAGTGTAAGTTTAGCATGATTTATTTGGTGATATATTAATATGAATATTTTTTGATATATATTGATTATGGTAACAATGTGAGTGTATGGAATTTTATGTTTTGAAGATTTGAGATTTGATATCATTGTATACTCGACTTATTTTTTAGATTAGTCTCATGATGATATGGCTATTGAATTTGATGAAAGATCAACCCCATAGCTCCCAAGAATCACCTACATGCAAATACCTATCACAGAAGAGAGAAGCCAAAAGCTATGGAGGCTAGAATTGCCAACTTCATAGATGAGACATTCTTGATGGGAAAGAAATAGAGAATGAATGTTACAAAGAGATCAATCCTTCTAAAGGAGATCAAAACCCTAAAAGGTAAGATCTAGGTTGCATGATCATAATTAATAAAAGAACGAACTATTCTATGTCCAAATTTTAGCTTAAGTAAACTAGAGATAATAAGTGACTTAATAATTAAATCAATATGATTTAATTAATAAATAAAAAAATTATTACTCTAACAATGGTTATCTGTGTTTCATTTGGATATGTATGATGATTTGTTGGTCTACAAGTTGTGCAGTGTTGTAAGCACTCTAGACATACATGTTACATTTATGTCTTGGTTATGCATTATCTTTGCACATTAATCTTTCATTATTGATTCATATTTAGATTGGTGTCTTGGATTTGGGTTGCATATGCCCTAAGTCACATGATTTTTTTATTTGTCTTCATGTAGAAGAGATGAGATCTTATTACTAGGTACACTCATGGTGGAGGATTGATGTCGACTATTTTATGTTGACAGATTGGAAACTTTGAGAGATAGTTTCTCCATTCACAAATGTGATCATAGTGACATGATTTTTAGCATGAAATGATTGGATATATAGGAACATCCTTGATTTTCATTGTTTTGGGTTCCTGATTTGGTTATAATGGTATATCTTCTTGGTTGAGGATCATGGTTATTTCATTTCTTTGGAGGAGCTCATGATGTGCACTTTGAGTGCTTTGGTGGTTTGATAGCTTAGTTGATTCTCATGGTTAGAGGATAGTTTTTTCATCATTATTTCATGGATAACTTGGATACATAGTTTAGTGGGAGCTTGTGATGGGGATAAGGTGGCAGTGCAAGATTAGTTCCTAGTTTAGTTTGTATCTTCTCGATGTGGAGATCTTGGTTTCACTTGATACTAACACTTTAGTTGTGTGTAGACATGGAGGATCTTCATGTAGGAGATGGATTTTATAATGCCATGGGTGACTCAGTTCATAGTTGAGTGATAGTTAATTGATATCAATATATTTATTGAGTGTTTGTAGATGTTGGAGATTTTTCTTACATCTTGTTGCTATAAAAGCATCTTTGACATTTGCATGGTGCACTTGGTATCTTCATGGTGTATGGAGATGTTTCTTCATGTTAAATGGAGGTGGTTTTGACTATGGTCAAGAGAAATTTTCTAGACCTGGCATAGGATAGGAGTTTCTTTAGGTTTCTAAACATATTCTATGCCCCTGGGGCATAAGGAAAAGGTCCTAGATGGGTCAGATTGTGGAATTTGTGAAAATTGCAAAAAATTGCCTGACAACTTTTCAAAAAAGTTGTTAGGTTTTGTTAAAACACCCCCCAATGGTCATAACCTTTGAATATTAGATGGAATCATTGGGTAAGGATGTCAAATAGCCCTTTTAGGTGGATGGAAGCCACACAATGTAATTTTTCCTTTCAAATCAACTAAAGATCCCATTTTTCCTTATAAAATATTGCAATTTCTAAGTGTGTGGATGGGTATGAATTGGCACATGTGAATAAACCATTTTTTTGGAATCATAGACATCATAATTGATCAATGCAATTTATTTTTGAGTTTTAAGTTGTCTACAAATCATGATATTCCAAATTCTTTCTTGAGTGCACCAAAACCCTCCTTTTGGTGGCCAATTTTAGAAATGAAGCCCCAACTTGCATTCACACCGTGGGATTTCCAAACCACTTGGTAAAATGAAAGTTAGGAAGTTTTATTATAACATGGATAAATGATGGTATATGTAAATCAATGCTCCTATTTTTTCTAGCAATCCCTAACCCAAACATCTCTATGTGTTTGGTGCAGGACAACAAGCATTAGAGTGTTGCAGACATTTGGGGGATGGATGAAGCCAACCTAAGGATGGATATTCAATCATAATAGTTCCCTATATGTTTCCTAATTAATATTTTTTCCTATTCAAACCTATATTCATCATTTCTTCCTCAAACCCTAGCAAGTAGGCTTTAACAAGGAACTTGCTGCATTTTTTGTTAGGGGATAGTTTGACTAGTCTAAAGTCTATAAGTTTTGAATCTTAGACTTCATCCAAAAGGTTATCCATATATGCAAAAAAAATTCTAAGTCCTTTGGATGAATTTCAAACCAAGTCCTAATTACCTTGTTGATAGGGCTAATAGGGGCTCTTTGACCTAAAAGGCAATATAGCTATTTGTGATCTTTGGGAACCAAATGGGCTAATAAAACTCACTTGTTTGAGTTGGTTGATCATTGAGGAAATAACTTGAAATGGAAATTCCTAATGGACATAAACCACAGTAACTCACATTTGTGAGTTAAATCATCAAAAAGATCATAAACGAAACCAACAAAAATAGGAGCAGTGCTTTCTCAATTCCACTAATGCAATTGTCTATGGGAACTCAATAATAACTGAAAGATGTTTCACTTCTCATTAAATTACAAGGCCATGAAAAGTGCACTCATGTGAGAAAAGAAGCTATGCAATAATAATAGGTGATCTTTTCTCCAATTAGTTATGTCAGCAAAATTCATTAACACAAGGCAAACACCAAAACTAAAAGATTGCACAATCATAACAACTAAATAAAACCTTTGGCTCCATTACTATTTATGAACATGCATTCACAGAAATAACACACTCTAGCAAGAATAACTACACTTAGAATGAAAGCACCAATAGTATATATTATTGCATCAAAATAACAGTGTGGATTACATATTACATCCCTATATTTATAAGAAATCATATCCTATTTTTGTGTTGAGTGTTAGAGATCTTATCATGGAAACATATGCTCAAAACTAATAAAACTAATCTAATTATATACAAACTGACTCTCAAAATAGTGCTAAGTATGTCTCCACCCTTGTTTATATCAATTAATAGGTGCATGATCCTTTACTTGACTTAAAGCAATAAAAGAAGAAGGAGATCAGAAGGAAGCTACAACAGGATCTTAGAGTTAGTAGAAGCTCTAAAAATGGAAGCTTGACCATCTTTGAGTATTTCTAGGAGTTGAATTGTTGTTAGAAAGCATTTCTAGTGCATGGAATGCTCTAATTTAGGATCTAGTAATTAATTTTCAATGCACTATTACTTCTTCAAAATTATTGTTGCACCTTTGTGAAAAGCACACCTGTGCACCTTGATGACATGTTCAAAAAATCCAAAAAAAATCTAACTGTCAAAACTTGATTTCCAACATCTAGGTTTTCTTCCCCTTTATACCAAAATGATGTATAGATGGTTTCTCTTGAATTTCTCTATTATCCATGTTACTTGGGTAGCTTCTAGAAAATCCAAAGGTCCATATTTATCTTTCACATCCTTTTGGTAGTTGCCAACTTCAATCTACGTGGTCTCAAAATCCTCAAGTTTGGTGTCTAGTTCCAATAATACCTCTTCAGTCTTAAATGCTTGTCTAATATCTTCATCTAACAAAGCATCCTCAAAATTTCTTCAAAACAATTGAACAACTAATTACATTGATTTAAGCTTTATTTTTTACTTGTCTTCAAAAAAACTCAAGGCCAACAACATTATAGTACCTTTCTACTTCCAAAATTTTCTTTTGAGGTTGGTCCCTCAACCTTTGTATATCCTCATGTAGTCCCTTCATGACTTTATTATTAGAAGTTATATTCTCTATCCAATCATCAGTCTTATCCAACTCTTATACTATATATACATCCATTAGTGTATGATACCTTTTGTTAAGATCTCATTGAAAAGATCATTGCTGAAAAGAGATTATTGAAAGAGGGAGATTGTTGAAGAGACTATGTGTTTCAATCATCACTTTGTCACTAATGTCAAACCTACTATTTTCTAGTAAGACAATTGCTTCAAAGATTTAAGTACTATCACTTAGTTGATTGATGAAGAGGTTTTGATTAGTAAAGATGTAACAATAGCACCTAGACGAAAGGTTGAGTTATGATTATGTAATGAAGTACAAGGATAAATTAAGAAAATTGATGACATGATGTATTTATAATCTACTTAAGGTTACAAAGGTTGGTTCCACTTAGATACTTTAGAAAAAAAAGTTACACAAAGTTTGTCTACCAAGCTTGAACGAATGAATAGTAGGTGCTGAGAAAAGTTAGTACAAGTCGAGCTGAAAGTTAGTTGGAGCTAAGTAAAAGTAAATTCTAGTGTATGCCAACTAGAATAGTGGATGTTGAGTAAAGTTTAATGGATGTTGAGTGCTAGTAAACTTTAGTTGATGTCAAGTGATTAAATAGTTGATGTCGAGAAATGTAGTATATGTCAAGCATCAATAGGTTGATAGTGCTAAGCTGGTGCATTATTTAAAAGATCAAAGACTTGTTGAATCATGAGCTAACAAGTTTATTTTCTTCAATTTTGTGAACTAGGATAAAGATAAGGATGATGAGTTGGTGGCACCAAATTTGAGGTTAACTATTTATAGGTGAATTCAATTTGATTCTAGAAGAAGTTTCTAGAAGAAAAATAGAATATGGAGTAGATACATTGTATTCTACCTAATCCATCAAAACCCTAAATTGACAATGGAAAATAAAGTAGAAAAATATGTTAATTTCCTATATATAGGAATGTCTAGTCATGAAGCAAGAGGAGCAAAGAGTCATGTGCAAGAACCTAAGGGAGAAAATGTTTTGCTTCATCAAGTAACCTAAAAGGTGACTACATTGGTGTGCTAAGCAAGAAGTCTTAAGGAGATTAATGCTTGAAGGGTGAAAAAGCTATTTGAATTGCAAAGTATAAAAGCCAAGCAAAATTGAGGACTGAATAGAGATTTGTAACTTGCAAAAAAAGTTGTAAATTGTACTAGATCAAAGCTCTATTGTTACTCTTTAACAATTGTATTAGTTTAGTGTAAATTATTTGGATCAAGGTTGACCTAACAGTCATTTGTAAATCATTTAATTGGGTGGCATTCCAATTGAATGGCCTAAAGTTATCTAACAAGGCTCACTCCTAATAGGGTGATTGAAAACCTTTAATAGGGTTACATTTAAGAGTGTGTATTGTAACCTTTAATAGGGTTGGCCTTTCATAGGGCATCACTTTAGAAGAGTGAAAGGGAGTAGCATGTTACTGGTGGTTTTTCCCAAATTGGGTTTCCACATAAATCATTATGTCAAATTTGTTGATGAATCTATTATGTTTCATTCTTTACATTTTTGCAAGTCGACTTGACAGTTTGCGACAAGTTTTTAATGATTTCATAATCCTATGGATGCATTCATATATATGAAATTTTTATGGGTTCACTAAGTTGTGAAAAGTTTTATTTGTACATCTCAATCTTGAATAATTGATTCTAAAGAATTCCAAGAATTAGTATCAGAGCCATCTACTTAAGAGGACTAGTTTGAAGGTACTAGAAGCACAAAGATCAAAATGTCAAAAAGAGATGTACCCAAGCTTAATAAAGATAACTATCCTACATGGTAAAGTTTGATGAACCTACAGCTTGAAGGACTTGGAGATCATGCACAATCTACCATCTCAATGGAGCATGTTGATCCAACTGGAACCCTAACTACTAAAGATATGAAGAAGAAGAAAGAACACAATTAGGGAATGTTGGAGATTTCCTCTTCCCTAAGTTATGTCAAATTTGATGATATCAAAGGTTGTGACACTACAAAGAAAATGTGAAATTCTCTACATACTATCTATGGAGGAGACAAAAATGTTCAAAGAGCCAAATCTGAAAGTCTCAGAGGTAATTTTGATGATATGAGAATGGAAGAAGATGAGAATATTACTCAATATGTTACTAGGATAAAAGAAGTTGTCAGTGCAATAAAAGGAGCTACTGGTTAGATAGATGATGATATTGTTCTAAGAAAAGTCTTGAGAACACTACTACTTATTTATGCTATTAGAGTTTCTACAATTCAAGAATTGAGATGCATTCTAGGAAATAAGCTAACCCTTGAAGGTCTAGTAGGTAGACTCTCTACTTTTGAGCTATCTAACTATGACAATTACAAACCTAAGAGTCTTAAATCTACTTTCAAAGCTAAGTTACTTTTGAATGATTCTAATGAGAAGAAGCAGAAGAAAAAAGAGAAAGATAAAATATGTGTCTAGTAATAGCGATACAAATGAGGAAGATGTTGAATAATTGGAAGCACTATTGGAAAAAAGATTCCACAGAGGTAAAGGAAAGTTCAAGGGTAAGTTACCTATCATTTGTTTCAATTGCAATGAGATTGTTCATATTGTTACTAGATGTCCAGAGAAGAAAAACTATAGAGGTTGTGATAAATATGTAAAGGTAGAAGAAATGAAGATAGCAAGGATTACAAAGACAAAGGCAAGAAGTCATGCAACATTGCTAAAGAGGAATCAAGGGATGATTCAGATGAACATGATGATGAAGTGATGTATGTTGCAATGAAGGATGAATTTGATGAAGATGAGGCAACTACACTTGTGACTTGTGTAAACAAAAATGATATATGGATCATTAATAGTGGATGCTCACATCATATGACTAGAGACAAATGTAAGTTCATTACCTTAAATTGTTATGATGGAAATAGTGTAAGATTTTGTAATGTTGCACCATGTTTGATAAAAGGAAAAGGCTCTATCAGACTCATAGACAAGATTTCATGTCACAAATGCTTACTATGTTGAAGGACTAAACTACAATTTGTTGAGTGTGTCACAACTGAATAATTTGGGATACAAGGTTAAATTTTAAAATAAGATTGCTAAGATATATGACACAAATGGGAAACTGGTTGGAAAAGGTGATCAAACTAGAAGTAATCTATTCTATCTTGATATAGAGGATGCTACTTGTCTTGTTGTAAAATTTGATGATGCATGGCTATAGCACAAAAGGTTATGTCATTTTAATTTTGATAACTTGGTTAGTATTAGTAACATGAAAAAAGTTAGAGGTTTTCCTAAGTTTTAAAAACTTGATAATACAATGTAGAATTAATGGCAATTGAGAAAAATGACAAAGTCACTAAGTTTTAAGAGAAAAACTTATACCTCTAAAGAAATACTAGATATTGTTCATACTGACTTGTGTGGAGCAATTAAAGTGTAAAGTTGCAAGGGAGATAAGTACATAATGTTATTTGTTGATGATTACTCTAGAATGATGATAGTCATGTTTCTGAAACAAAAATTTGATGCTTTTCAAATGTTTAAGTGGTACTTAGCAAGAGTTGAGAAGGAAAAAGGTAAAAGTCTAAAATGTTTGAGATCTGATAGAGAAGGAGAATTCACATCAAATGAGTTTGAGATGTTCTATAATAACAGAGGAATCAAAATATAAACATCTACACCTAGAACCTCTCCACAAAATGGGATTTCTGAAAGAAGAACTAGGTCTATAATGGATTGTGCTAGAACACTCATGATGTAGAAAAATGTTGCTCTGAAGTACTAGAGAGAAGGTGTAAGTACATTTGTCTACACCTTGAGCTATGTGCAAGTTAAGAAAGGTAATCATTTAATACCTTTTGAAATATGGTATGGATACTCACCCAATGTTAAATACTTTAAGGTGTTTGGAAGCAAATGTTACATTCTTAAATATTTTAGAAATGGTAAGTTTGATGCAAAAAGTAAAGAAGTTGTATTCTTTGGTTAATCCACAAGAAGTAAAACTTATAAGTGTTTGAATACTAGCACTAACAAAATTGTGGAAAGTGCAAATGTGAACTTTGATGAATATACAGAAGTACATGAGGTTGAACCTATGAAAAGGTCCAAAAATACAAATCATTTGTATACTTTTATGAAGGAATTCCTATTGAAGAAGATGATGCAAATCAAGAGAAAGTTATGGTGACTGTCAAGTCACATCCTATGAGTGTCGAGTTGCATTCAAGAATTGAGCTACATTTAGATGTCAAGTTACAAAATGAAGTAGATGTGCATTCTGATTCTAAAGTTATTGTACATGAAAAAGATGTTGAAATACCTAACAAAGATGACATAGTGATTTTGAAGCTGAAAGACAAAATGAAGAAACAAGATCTAAGCCAAGATTGTCCAAATATGTCAAAAGACATCATCCTATTACTCAAACCATTGGAGATAAAGATGCAAGACCAATGATAAGAAATAGATTGAGAAATGACTCATGTTTTCTAAGCATGAAGGAGCCCAAATTAGTAAAAGATGCATTAGAAGATGTTGACTAGTACAAAGAAATAGAAAAAGAGATTGAAGAAATTGAGAAGAACAAAATATGGAGTCTAATTCCTAGACTAGAAGACAAAAATGTGATTGGTACCAAGTGGGTATTTAGAAACAAGCTAGATGGAAATGGTGAAGTTATGAGGAACAAAGCAAGATTAGTTTGCAAGGGATATGCACAAGAAGAAGGAATTGACTATGGAGAGACATTTGCCCCTATTGCCAAATTGGAAGTAATGAGAACTCTACTTGCTTATGTTGCACACAAAGGTTTCAAAGTTTATCATTTGGATGCTAAATCTACATTTCTAAATGGCATTATTGAGAAAGAAGTTTACATTGAATAGCCAGAGGATTTTTTTGATGATAACAAAAAGAACATGGTATCTAGACTACACAAATCTCTATATGGTTTGAAACAAACACCAAGAGCATGGTATGAGAGACTTCATAAGTATCTTGTGAGGATTGGATTTGAAAGCATAGATGATAACAACAATCTATACATAAAGACAAAGAAAGGCAAAGGTATTCTATTATCTAAAATATTTTTTGATGATATAATATTTGGAGGTCAAGATGTTTTATGTAAGAATTTTGAAAATTAGATGAAGAATCAATTTGAAATGTCTATGTTTGGAGAGATCAAGTTCTTTGTGGTTTTAAAAATATATCAGATGAAATATGGTATATACATCACTCAATCAAAGTATGTCAAGGAAATATTGAAAACTTTTGGATTAGAGGATTTCAAACTAGTAAGTACACATATGGTGACTAGACACAAGTTGTCAAAGAATGATGATTTTGCTAAAGTAAACCAAACAATGTATAGGTCTATGATTAGAAAATTGCAATATGTTGTACATAGCAGACCTGATATTGCATTATCTTTAGGGAAGTTGCAAGATTCTTTGCAAATCCTAGAGAGAATCCTTTAATGGCTATGAAAAGAATAATGAGATACCTAAAAGGAACTGAAGAGTTTGGTCTATACTAAAAAAAGAATGAAAGGTTTGACTTGAGAGCCTACACTGATGCTAATTGGGTTGGAAACATAAATGATAGAAAAAGCACCAGTGAAGGAGCACTTTTCTTAGGTAAGAGACTAGTTACATGGACTAGTAAGCAACAAAGTTGTACTTCACAATCTACTGCTAAAGCTAAATATGTTGTTGCTACTATAAATTGTACAAACATTGTATGGATCAAGCAGCTACTAGAGGAATGAAGGAAGAGATCACAGAACTAGTGATACTTTACTGTGATAATAAAAGTGCTATCGATATATCAAATAATCTAGTAATGCACAAAAAGACAAAGCACATTGCAATCAAGTATTATTACTTGAGAGAAATAGTTCAAGATAAAGAGGTGAAGATGGAATATATTAACTCAAAGGAGAAAATTGTTGATATCTTCACAAAACCATTACCTAAGGATGCTTATGAGTATCTAAGAATTAAATTAGGGGTGATACCCCTATCAAAGGCTATCTAAGTAACAAGAGGACTACCCTACATCAAACAAGCTAATTGTCAAATGTTACAAATTGATGCAGAGGATCTTACTTTAGGAGTTCCTGAAGTAATCAAAGTGTTGAAACTTCAAAATAGTCACAAGAAATGTGACAAAAGGAGAAATTAAAGAAACTAGAAAATCTTATATCTACATACTTAATATGAAAACGTGATATGTCTTTGGCATTATTGTCAAAGAGGGAGAAATATTGTAAATTGATCATCATCACAAGAAGACTCATTATGGGAGAAATAGTTAAACTGATCATCATCATAATAAAAAAGGATCTCAATCTTAGAGGGAGTTAATTACTGATGTTTCCTATCAAAAGATAACTATGGAGAAATCCTAATCTACCTTGTAAGAGGGAGTTATGAGAAAGATTTTTGTAACCTAATTAGAAGATAGAAGTTGTTGATAGAGGTAGAAATTTGGATACAAGTTTTCTTTTTGGTATTGTCTTACTATTTTAACCTAGTTAGTTTGGTTGAACAAAGTGTTTTACCCTTTAGGTGACTTGGTTGATCAATTTGGTTTTCCATCAATGCCAAAGAGGGAGAATGTTGAGATCTGATTCAAAAGATCATTATTGAAAAGAGATTATTGAAAGAGGGAGATTGTTGAAGAAGACTATGTGTTTCAATCATTATTTTGTCACTAATGCCAAACTTGTTATTTTTTGGTAAGACAATTACTTCAAAGATTCAAGTACTATCACTTAGTTGGTTAATGAAGAGGTTTTGATCAATAAAGATGTAATAATAGCACCTACAGGAAAGGTTGAGTTATGATTATGTAATTAAGTACAAGGATTAGTTAAGACAAGTGATGACATGATGTATTGATAATCTACTTAAGGTTACAAAGGCTAGTTACACTTAGAAATTTTAGAAAAACAAGTTACAAAAAGTTTTGTCTACCAAGCTTGACTGAGCGAATAGTAGGTGCCCAGTAAAGTCAGTACAAGTCGAGTAGAAAGTTAGTTGGAGCCAAGTAAAAGAAAATTCTAGTGTATGTTGAAGCTGAGCACTAATAAACTTTAGTTGATGTTGAGTTATTACACAATTGATGTCAAGAAATGCAGTATGTGCCAAGCATCAGAAGGTTGATAATGTTGAGCTGCTACATTATTTAAAAGATTGAAGATTTATTAAATCTGAGCTGACAAGTTTGTTTTCTTAAATTTTGTAAACTAGGAGAAAGATAAGGATGATGAGCTAGTGCCATAGAATTTGAGGTAAACCATTTTTAGGAAAATTCAAATGGATTCTAGAAGTTTCTAAAAGAAAGATGGAATATGGGGTAGATACATTGTATTCTACCTAATCCATCCAAACCCTAAAATGGATGATGGAAAATAAAGTGGTAAAGTATCTTAATTTCCTATATATAGAAATATCTAGTCATGAAGCAAAAGAAGAAAAGAGTCATGTGCAAGAACCTAAGGGAGACAAGGTTTTGCTTCATCAAGTGACCCAAAAGGTGACTGCATTGGCATGTTAAGCAAGAAGGCTTAAGGAGATTAATGCTTGAAGGGTGAAAAAGCTATCTAAACTGTAAAGTATAAAAGCCAAGTAGAATTGAGGACTGAATAGAGATCTGTAATCTACAAAAAAAGTTGTAAGTTGTACTAGATCAAAGCTCTATTGTTACTTTCTAAAAATTGTATCAGTTCAGGGTAAATCCTTTGGATTAAGATTGACCTAATAGTCATTTGTAATTTGGTGGCATTCCAAGTGAATGGCCTAAAGTCCTCTGATAAGACCCACTCTTAACAAGGTGATTGAAATCCTTTAACAGGGTCACATTTAACAGTGTGTATTATAACCTTTAACAGGGTTGGCCTTTGACAGGGCATCCCTTCAAAAGAGTGAAAAGGAGTAGCATGTTATTGGTGGTTTTTTCCAAATTGGGTTTCCACATAAATCATTGTGTCAAGTGTGTTAATGAATATGTTATGTTTCATGCATTACATTTCTACAAGTTGATTTGATAGTAAGCTAAAAGTATTTAGTTATTGCATAATCCTATGGATGCATGCATAGATATGAATGTTTTATGGGTTCACTAAGCTGTGAAAAGTTTTATTTGTACATCTAGACCTTGAATAACTGATTCACTCCCCCTCTTAGTTATTCTAAAAATTTCCAACACCTTTGACCTTTTATTGATGTCAAAATCTATAGGTCTTTTTCTCAAATATGTACCCCATCCATCAACCTAAAATCCTAGTTCACTATGGACACCCTTTTATCCAAGCTCAACTAAATATGGTGCAATAGGCCTAAATTTCCCTATATTATGTGTACACCTTTCTCCTCAAAATTTTCACACCATTGTTGACATGCTCCCAAAAATGAATCCACATGTACACTTCTCTTTTCTCTTCTCTCTAGTGTCAAAACAAGAGTGATTTATGGATTGTCTAGGTCTATAGGACCCATAATTCCATGCAAATAGTGTCTTAGAAGCTCATTCAATTTCCTAAGCATAATCAACTTGGACTCATCTTGGTCTATATGTTTGAACACTCTTTTATGCCCATAGCAATCAACAATTTTGTGATATCTATCATGGGCCTTCCTAATAGGACCTCCTTGATTTGGTAATCTTAGGAGTCAAATCCTTGGTGTTAGCATGTAGAGGAGGTATGGCTATGTATAAAATCAAGTTATGATCTTGGTTCTTCATAATGAAGGCCAGTGGTCATACATCACCTATAGGTGGCTCAAGCTTCTTCATGGCTTTCAATAGCTCTTCCATTCCATCCTTAACAGTTACGTGAATAGCTGTGTCTTTTATCAAACCATGACCTCCCTCTTTAGCCAAGTAGGTGTAGTGCTCATTGGAGACATATATTTGGCTAAAGAGGTAGTTTGGTTTGCAGGTCCCTTTCCCATATCCATCCTCTCTGGAGTCTTTTCTCTTTGAGAAAGATCACTAGTTTGAGTCTTTGTACTTGCTTGAGCTAAGGCCCTAGCCTTCGTACCAAGAAGAGTTTGATGAGGTTACTCATGTATTTTTCCCTCCTTTCATACTTCACTAGCTTGCAACTTCTAGGGCTCTTCTTCCTCTAAAACATGTTCTTCTCGATTTGTAACGGGAGGAAGTGTCCTTTCTAAGCCTTTGTCTAGGAATGAAATATTCTAAGTTGTTAGTGGTGGTAGCCCCAGAGGTCCTTGAGGTAGAGGTGGTAATTATTGGAATTTACAAGTGGGAAGTATACTTCTTGAGGGAGGGGAGTATGAATCAGAAGTACTAAACTTTAACCTTTGAAATTCTTAACTTAAATCAATACATGCATGAAAACTTATTAAAATAACATGAGAGTCAAAGAATGCATGAAAAATATTTGACACGAGATTTGATCACCTAGAAACCTTCTAAAATGAGAAGGTAAAATTGGGGTAGGGATGGCACCCACAACTTACTACTACAGCAATAATGTAACTTGTCAAGGTTACAATGTTTGACCATTAGCAATGGTCTACCCTGTGAGAGGCCTGCCTTGTTAAAGGCTTTTACACCTTGTTAGAAATGCACCTATCTAAAGGATTTACAAGGAATTCACTTAGAATGCCACCCTATTAAAGGATTTATACAATGGCTATTAAACCAACCTAAGTCCATAGGCTTGCATTCTTTTGTAACAATTGTTAGAGAGTATAGTACAATGTTTGACATGATCACTTGCAATCTGATATTGTTAATTTTTTATCCTTGTTCAATCCGATTTGATCCTCATTGATCTGATATGAAAATGCTATAATCTTGATCCTCTAGTCTGCTAACTGATTCAACAATGTTTTCCTTCTTTAAAGTCACCTTAATTATTTTCTAATCAATTCACCCATTTCACTACTATCATCATCTTTTTCACATGCATTCTCTTTCATTCATACATACTGAATTATTGGGCTTCATCTCCCTTTTAAAATAATTTCATGACTTAGGGTTAGGTATGAATCTATGGTTGAGATTCATCCAACTTTCAAACTCAATTCCCTCCATTTTTATAATTGGTTGGATGTAGATCAAATAGGGAATCAAATAGATTCAATCTTATCTCTAAGCTTTGAGATCTATCCATTAGCTGGCATGCAAAATGGTTTACATCTTAGTTTGTGAAGGCATAAACTCTTATCTTGATTCTATGTTGCTTGGCATTTTCTGATTATTGATGATTGGAACTTACTAAAATTCTATCTTGCTCGGCACCTAAACATGCTCGACATCTATTTTTCACTCAGCACATATGTTGCTAGCTCAGCATAAACTTGGCAAAGAGCTTAAGTGTGTTGACACTCAATTGTCAAAACCATTCAGATCAACAATCTGCTCCTTTGACATGAGTGTCAAAAACACTTAACTATGCATGATGAGTACATCTCCCTTACGCATAATACAATTATAGTTCGGCATATATACAAAACTTGAAAACTATTCAAAATTTTGTGAAGGGCTATATACCTCACAATTTTGTGTCTGCCCCTAATTTGATGTGCCTTTTTCTATCACCAAAATTTTACTCCTTTGAGTCAATTTGCCTTATGTTGATACTCTTTGTTTGATATGGTTTGATATACCCTTTTTTTTTTTTTTTCATTGTATTCCCCCTTTGTTTGCTCTACTCTATTTGTTTGGGCTCCCCCTTTCATTTTGGCTCCCCCTTTCACATGTCTCCACTTGTAAGTTAAGTCTCCTTCTGGCCTTTTGATTTATCTCCCACTTTTTACAATTTCTCCCCCTTTTTGACACTTATGTCAAAGGGTCTATACCCTAACTGAATATTTTTCCAAGAAGGTCTATTTTACTTCCATCACCATTCTTGGAGCAGTATCCCAATTTTGTATTGCAACTTCTAGGGATTTGATTTGTATTGTTGTCTCTGCTACAAGGTGAACTAAGTGATCTAATGTTGAAAGATTAGGATCTTTATTCAATACATTTTTTGCATAGGCTAGTTCCTTTTGTAGAATCTCCATGTGAGGGGTTAGGGCAGCTTGTATTTGGACTAATTTGGCTCTAGTATTAGCTTCTTCTATTGTTAATATAGCTAGTTCCTTTTGTGTGTGAAGTGTTGTATAAAAGTGCTTCTCACTTTGAGCTAGATCTTTTGGCAATTGTATGCCTGATACTTTTAGATTTCTTTCCAAGCTCATTATTCTTTGGTTGGTTTCTTGTGTGAAGATTGAAGGATCACACAATTTTGTGTACACTGAGAATATATTCTCAATTATTGTCTTCACCTTCTCAATTTTATTGTCCAGCTCTACTTGTGATAGTGTTATTTTACTAGATATCTTTTCATTGACCTTTACTTGAAATTTCTTCTCTAACCATTCCATTAGTTTTGCATTGGTGTCATGATCTTCACTTTGCACCCGATCCACTATTTCTGAGAGTTTCTCCAAAATGGGCTTTGTTTCATCAAGTGATTGCAAGGTAAAGGCATCTAAGAAAATGTCCTTAATCTCATATAATGCTTGCTTTTTTTTATACTCATTTCTAAGTATCTCCTACTTCTTCTTTCTTTTCTAATGTCTCTTGCATCTCATTAATTTGGTCTATGTTCAAGGTTGCATAGTCATACTTTGGAATGACTATTTCTTCATCTAATGTAAGGTCTCCATAGTGAAGTACCCTTGCAACTTTTGTGGAGCTTGAGCCTAGTGCTAAGATTTTTAGTGGCATAACATCAGTGCTCAACTTTTGAATCATTCTAGTAGGAGTTCCAGTAGTTGGTAGATTTACCAATGTTTGAATTGCTTCCTACTCTTTTTCCTTTGGGCTTTCCTCATCCTCTTCTGATTTTTCTTTATCAATAACAATTATTTGTGGCAGTGCATCGTGTGTTTATGCAATGGAGGCAAAAGTATCCATTGGTCTTGTTTATTTCTTTGTAGGCTCTTTCTCCTCTATAGTTTGAGTCTTATGCTCAATCATCATTACGTTGATTGTGGAGTCAACCTTTGTAGATATATCTATTGTTGGTTGCATTGTAGGTTTTCCACTAGTAGTTGTAAGGATAATAGAAGGTGGTTCTTATGTATTCACCTTATCCTTTGTTAATTCAACTATAGCTTTTTGCAACTCATCTACACTGACCAATATAGGATTATTGCATAGTTGAGCTTGTAATGTCAATTGGTCAACGATCTTCTTAAGATCCTCTATAGTCAATGGATTGATTTTCTTACCAAAGTTGTTAGGAACATCCTTTACTATTATTGTGTATGCAAGTGTAGAGGTGTCATGTGGAGGGCTCAAAGGTGGCAGTTGTGTGTCTGATACATTCTGTTATGTTTGTTTCTCATTAGTTGTTCTCACTTCATCTTTTCTCTATTGTGTCTCCTCCACTATATCATCTCCTTTTTATTTCTTAGTTTCTTCTTCTTTGCCATTCTCCTCCTCTTCCTCGTCATTCTTTTTCTCAAAGGGATCCTCTTCTCCTTGATTAATAGTTGTTAAACCATATATCAACTTCCACATCTTAGTGAATTTATCAACAACATCTTCAATCTTGTTTTGGAGAATGTTGAAGGCTCTATATTTGGGTAAAAATTTGCTCCCACGCTTCTTGTTAGCCTTAGTTATTTGTGTTTTTTTAAGCTCTTACATTATTTGAGCCAATGTAGATTCTCTTATTTCCTTCTCCATGTTAGAGAAATAATGCCATTTATTTTCAACAATAGAATATAAATCTTTAGGCATTGAATTATCAAGTTCAAGTGGGGTGTTCTTGAACTTAGCCATCATGGTATAGATTGATTCCTCAACCATTTTTTTTGTTCCCTACTTAACTTACTGAAATCAATATTCTTTAAGCCAGTTAAGTCTGCATTATCTTTGATAGTATCACAAATATTCTCTAAAGTAGACTTGGTGGTGTGACTTACCACTCTAAATTGGCTTGTGTCTTCTAACTCGGTCTTTTCTTCATCAAAGTTAGGTTGAGCAACATATTTTCTTTTTAATTTCTTCTTGGCTAGACCTTGCTATTCTGTTTCCTTCTCCTTTTATTTCTCCTTAGCCTTATGTGTTGTGGATCTTGTGTTTGCTCTTGTAGTAGGCTTTGCAAGGCTTGGCTAAGCAGCCTTCTTTTCCTTTGTTTGTGTTGCAAGTTGTGTGCTTGCTTTCCTCTTCTTAGACTCTAGCTTGGATGGTGCTTCCTTGACTTGTTCCTCCTTGACACCTTCATCTTCATCTTCACCCATGCCTTGTGTCAAGGCAAGTGGTTCCTAGCCCTATTTTTCTTCTTCTTCATCTTCATCATTTTCCTCTTCTTCTTCTGTAGTTCCTTCTCTGAATTTGGCCTTAAGTTTCTTGACCAACTTATCCTTCTTTTTCAATACAGATGCTATGTTTAGGTCCATGTCAACTTTTTATCTAACAAAATCATAAGTACCAAAAGGTTTTGCACTTTTATCAACTTCCTCTACAAGTAATGTTGTAATTTTTGTTGATGCCTCATCAATGTTTATCTCATATCCTAATGGCCTTAGCCACCTAACTCTTGGTATTGTTTCTTGGATATAAGTATAATCAATATCAACTAAGAAATAGATATCATTGATGTGCTTCTCTACTAGAGAAACCAGAATTCTTAGTCTTTTCTTCATGGACTTCTTAAAGTCCTCAAAATAGGTTGTCATGATGGTTTCAAAATTGGCTCCAATCTACTCTTTGTACTCATTTATCTATATAGCTATAGACCTATCAGTCTTCCATCCTATCTTACCAAATGATGGAAGTTCATCTTGAACATAGAAAAAGATACATATCAAAATTGAGCCAAACTTACATTGAGCACTTTTGGATCTTCTTATTGCTCCCAAATTCTCCATAATTTGTTGTAGTTGCAGTTCTGCTAGATCATATGTATGATCTTTCTTAACAATTTTTTAGCCTATATACATTGCAATGCATGGCACACTATTTAGTTAGCTTGACTGGTAGTATTTGTGTGATATGATCTTCACTGCAAACTCTATGAGTGGATCTTTGATGGTTTCTATGGTCATACCCCTCTTATTCCATTTTTCCCCTATTTTCTTCTCAATGACTTCATCGAAGTCACTTCTTAGGGTCTTTGGCCGATCTAGGGTTGGATAACTTGTAACCCCATGTATGATTCTCTTTGATAACTTGATAGGACCACCTTCCAACCATAGGCATCCAACATGGATTCTGCTCAAAACTGTTCTAATCCATTATGTTTTAAAGACCGTGGGGATATCTAGGGCACGCATTAGTCCCTTTCTCTCAATAATGTTAAATTCTTCTTTCAATACCTCATTCTCACATAGTTTATCATAGGCCTAGCGAATCTCCATTTCACCAATCCCTCCAACCTTGTAATTACAGCATTTCCTAACATCTTCAACCATTACTACTTTTGGTGGGATAATAGATAAAGCACCACTAGGGTCATTCTTATATGCAACTCCTAGAATTTCCCTAAAATTAGGTTGCTTAACCTCATTGCTAACTAGTTGAACCTTAAAAGCTTCCTTGTCCTTAGGGTTTTTGGAGCTAGAAGCCATTTTGCAACCTAGAGTTTCAACAAACTCTAAAACAACATAGCTCACCACTTGAAAAATACCTTAGATCAATGAGGTGATGTTGAATCTTTATTGGAATTTTCACAAATACTTTATCTTTTCTTGGAAATGGCTTTCCTGCTCTACTCGATCTTTTCTTTATGTTTGAATGACAAAAAATGATCAAAAAAGTTGACCTTATACCCTTCAATACATAGCATTTAATTCTTACTACATATACAACTGTACACTTGAGTCCTTATGTGATTTTTGCTTTACTTGGAATCAATGCAAATTCCACTTTACTTGGTAGCAACTTTCATTTCTTTCATTTGACAGCTAGAACTCACTTGGCTCCAACTAGTCTTGGCTGACAACTCAATACACACTATGATTTTACTTGGCTTTAGAAGAAAACTTTTTACACTTGGCAATAGGATGAAAACTTGAAGATTCAATCTTGCATCTTTATTCATGCTAGTTTATTCTTTTTAGTACTAATTTGTTTTGGAACTAATCTATGATAAAGCTTTTAAGTATCACTCCCACATACCTTCTTCTTACTTAGTTGGATGAAGTATGACCACTTAACCTTGCAGGTGAAGTGATCTCTCCATTTGATGTGTTTCTTCCATCTTTCTTCTTCCTTGTCTTATTCATTTCTCCTCTGATGTGTTCAACATTTATTTTCCCTTTACCTTTGTTGAACTTAGAGTTAGGTGCTTTTGACCTTGTTGGACAGTGTACGCTGATACAACCAGTCTTTAGGTAGCTAAAATAGGTGGTTTGACTTAACCATCTATTGTAATTACCACTAAAATGTGTTCTTATGTAGTTCTCAAGGATGTGTCCATACTCTTGACAGTAGTGGCAGCTCTACTTAGTGTTGTAGTCCCAGTTGTAAGAATTTTCATGACTTCTTCCCTTGTTTGATGATCATGTGGGCTTGGATCTACATTCAAAGGCTTTGTGTCCAAAATTCTAACAATTGTAGTAGCATCCTTCAAATTTTGGTGTCCTGATGGTTCTAATCATGTATTCATGTGCCTAATGACCTTGCTTATTGCACTTATGATAGTGACCCATGTCTTTAGGTTTGTCAAGCTAATATGTAGTCTTTCTCTTGCATACATTAATAATATGTCCTTTCTTACCACAAAAATGACAAGTTGGTTTGGAACTTTTACCTTTGTCATTCCTTTGTTCAGTAGTCTTGGATAACTCTCCTTCTTTAGTGCTAGTATAGCCCAATCTTGATGTGTCTTTACTGGATCTAGGGGATTTTAGTGGTTGCTCAAAGTACTTGATAGCTTCATTTTGCTTGTTGAAGCTTTTAGAAAACTCCTTCTCTCTTTTTAGGTCATTCTGTAGTTGTTCATTTTGTAACTTCAATGTAGTTATCTCAATTTCCTTCACATTCAACTCATGATGGGAATTCATCATTTGGCTTAGGGTGTCCAATTGCATGTTTGAGATCCTGGATAGCTTTGCTAATTTTTTTTCCAATCTATTTGACAAGATTCTTTTTTCTTCTTCAATCATGGCCTTGTCTTCTATAGCTTTCTTCTTTTGTTCAGTCACCTCACATAGTAGTATTGCTTGTGATTCTTGCTTCAATTTGGTATTTATGATCTCTTCAACTTGTGCTCTATTCTTATCCATGAGATCTACAATTGCTAAATCAAATTCATAGGAGTTACCATCTACAAATAACTCTGAGGTGTCAATCTCTTTGTATTTGGTGTCATTCTCAGCTATGCAATCTCTTTCCTTCTCTTTAGCGAACTCCTCTAGGCATATCTGGCTTCATTCATTTTTTGTAGTAAAAGATGTATCTCAATCTCCTAATTCTCAATGGTTTTTCCCAACTTGTAGACTTCCATCTCAAGATCTTTTCTCTGAGCTGTAAGGCTTCTCCTAATGAGAACTCAACTCTGATACCAATTGTTGGAATTTTCAAGTTGAAAGTATACCTTTGAGAGGGGAGAGTGAATCAAAAGTATTAAACTTTAACCTTTAAAATTCTTAACTAAAATCAATACATGCATGAAAACATATTGAAATAACATGAAAGTAAAAGCATGCATGAAAAAAATTTGACACCAGATTTGATCACCCAAAAACCCTCCAAAATGAGAAGGTAAAACTAGGGTGGGGATGACACCCACAACTTACTACTACAGTAATAATGTAACTTGTCAAGGTTATAATATTTGACCATCAGCAATTGTCTACCTTGTGAAAGGCTTGCCTTGTTAAAGGTTTTTACACCTTGTTATAAGTGCACCTAGCTAAAGGATTTACAAGACATACACTTGGAATGCCACCTTGTTAAAGGATTTATACAATGGTTGTTAAACAAACCTAAGTCCATAGGATTTTTTTCTATTGTAACAATTGTTGGAGAGTACAGAAGAATGTTTGACCTGATCACTTGCAATCTAATATTGCTAATTTCATATCCTTGTTCTGTCTAACCTAATCCTCATTGATCTAATATGAAAATTTTGTAACCTTAATGTGTCCCAATTCCAGACCCACTACCCCACCCTACCCAGCACCACTATAGCCACGACCAACTATACCTCTCCTCCCATCCCGAGGACCATTACTATTGTGGTAGTATGAAAACATGTCATAATGGTAGAGATCCTGAATCCATTACAGTGGGTAATGCATGTGGTGGTACCCAACAAAATGCCATAATGGTAGTTATTTTAAATCCCTTATGGTGGATAGCACATATGGTTTAGGGTTTAGGGTTTAGGGTTTTACATTCAATCTCTTGAAAGATCGTGTATCAATATTTTACTCTAATATGAAAAAAGCACCTTAATCTCTTATTCCATGCACCAACCCAACATGTGTTCCATGCGTTCCAAAGTTGTCCTCTATTCTTCTAACTAAATCTACAATGGTGTCCTTATTCTAAGTCACCTTGATTTTTTTTGATCAATTCACCCCTTTCACTACTATCATCATCTTTATCGCATGCATTCTCTTTCATTCATTCATATTAAATTATGGGGATTCATCTATGCCAAAAAGATAAGCATAATCACAATTTGTGGTGAACCATTCAGAGTTTGGTGGAGTTGATGCGCATCTACCATTGACAAATAACTAATTCTTTAATTAATCATTATCGTGCAACCTAGGTTTTACCCTATTAGGGTTTTGATTTCCTTTTATAAGGATTGATCTCTTTGTAATTTTATTCATTCACTTTTGATAATAGAAATCTCTCTTCTTGCTAATCAAAAATGTCTCATCTATGGATCTGGGAATTCCAGCCTCCATAGATTTTTACTTCTCTTTCTATGACAAGTGTTTGCATGCAAGTGATTCTTGGGAGTTGTGGGGTTGATCTTTCATCAACTTCAACAAAGATTTCTTGTGGAGCTATAGGAATTGATTGATATTCTTTTATTCCCACCATCTCTAAGGAAGAATCCTTAGTTTGGAACCTGACTCCCCTCTACTGATTTCATGGTGAAATCTTCTTACAATTGTTACATCGTGGGAGGTGAAGCATCGAAGGATTGGAGTGTAAAATCACAAACCTATTTCACCCTTTTGTAAATGAAAAGGCTAACAAAAGTATAATTGTTCAACTTCAATGACATGAAACGGGTATTATTATTTAGAATTTGAAAATGAAGTAAACTAACGAAATGTGTAAAAATGGATGAAGTTTAGGATTATAATTTTTAATAATTATTCAAAATAAGACTTGATTTACTTTCCTAATTTTTATAGATAATTTTTTAGTTGCTAAAAAATGCTAAAAATTAGGGGTCTAGTTCCCCATAATATAACTAAATGGAAATAAATATATTTCCCTTTGATCTCAGACTATGTTATAGATAATGTATATAACTAGAAAAATCAAAACTAAAAATTATGTTTAGACCTATATTTTCTATTTTATAATAATTCAAATTTTAACTCACTTGCAATCGCTACTTTTCATCTCCTACCACATTTTCAAAACAAATCTATTCTAACCAGAAGAAAAAATATGCATTCTAGAAGAGGACTCTCTCCTCTAGAACGTAATATAATTTTTAATTTTTTCAATATGATTTAATATTTTTTTCTTTCTCAAAATCAACATTTTTCAAGTCTTAAAATACATGCTTATAGAATTTTTTAATTAAAATATACTATATCTAATTAAAGCACTATAAACTCTCTATGAGAATATTCTTGACTTTGACCTCTATAAAATGGTATTCATATGTTATTAAAAACATATCATAAAAAATAGTAAGAGTTATCAAAATGTCATTTTTATGAAATAATTTTATTTCTTTAGTAATTGGATAAAAACTTTCATAAACATGCATTTAATAAACATTTTCAATTGGAAAAGTGTGAGAACATATATAACATAGCTAGAATAAATTTATCTAGATCATATGTTTGAACAATGTTGATTTTTAGATAGAAATACTTGAATTCATTCATTCTAATAAGTCAGCCTAAAAGGTGACACATCTTTGTACTTTTACCCTAGAAGCATGTTTTGCATTTGTGGATCCTTCCAAAGATCAATTTATTTTGGTGGATGGCTTTGCATGGGGCCATTCTCACCATTGAAAACCTTTAGAAGAAAAGTTTTCATCTGGCTAATTGTTGTGTGTTATGGTATAATACTGTGGAATCCATCCAACACCTTCTCATACATTGCTCCTATGCTTAGGACTTTGGAGGGAGATTATGTCTAAATGGGGGATTCATTGGTGCTTCAACAAGGACCTCCATCAGTTTGTTGAATAGAAAGGTCATTCCAACCATTTTTTCCTTAAAACCTTTTGGAAAATCACTCCCCCTTTAGTGTGTTGGAAAATTTGGAAGGAAAGGAACAACCACATCTTTTGGGATATAGACACTCCCCCCTTGATGATGGTTATCTAATTGACACAGCTCATGAAGGAATGGAAGCCTCCCCCAAACCCTCTTAGTGACCATAATATGCTAATTCATGGGAACTCAACATGGAGGTAGCAAGATTTAACAAATCTAAATTCAATGTCAAATGTAAAATTGTGTGGTACCCTCCCTTAGTCTCTTGGATGAAATTTAACTTTGATGGATTGGCCATTGTCCAAAAAACTACAACTAGTGGGGTTATCAAGGATATTATGGGAAAACTCTTGGGTATGTGCAAGATCATGGTGTACCAAACTATGGCCTTAAGTGGCAATGAAAAACTAGCAAATCAGGGTTATGTCAACTTGACACATAATTTTAAAGTGGTTCTGGACTTTATATCAAAAAGTTGTAAGAAAATAATATGTAGGAAATTGAATCGAGTTTCTAAACTACAAGGCCTTATCTGGAGAAAAAATTATTTGATTGGTCAAAAGTTTGGATTTTAATGCAGTACTACAAAAATTTCAGGGCAAAAATAAAAAGTAGGTGTATGTCTGACCACCTTAATCATAATCAAATGATAATATTTTTAAATATAATTTTAGATATAAAAATTAGACTCATGCCTGGATGTGACACATATTTTTGGCAATTTTTATTCCAAATAAATAATTAATTATTAATTTTCTACTATACTATTTTCAGAATTAAAAAACTCTCGTGTCTGACCACCTTAACTAGTTCAAAAAAAATCAAAATTAAGTTTTTCTTCTTTTTTTTTCTTATACTAGTCAAAGCATAGAATGTGACACATCTTTTGGATTTCACAAATATTATATGATTTGAAAGTTATAGCTATTTTTCAACTAGTATGTCAATCAGCACTTTGTAGCTAACTCCATTAGAAAATAAGTAATAATTACTTACTAAACTCATAATTTGACAAAACTTACATTTATGAAAAGCTAAGAACATTATTAAGAAACCCTTTTCATTACATCAAATTTTGGTTAAAAAAAGTCGTCAGCTACATGCTTGAAGTAAAAAACACATAAGCACATGCCAAAAATACATGTTCAGGATGTTTTAAAGATGACCATATAAGGTTGCTATTGAAAGATATAGTAGGAATTATAAAGGTATTAATTTTTTTCATTTAGTATCAGGATGGGTGGGAAAAAAGTGGGAATAGATTTTGAAATTATTTGAGGCATTTCAGAACTACATATTTTTTAGATCACCACTTTTTGGCACACCATGATCCTGCACATACCCTCTTGCTGGCCTATGTGAGAAACTATGGAGGGGGTCAAATAAAAAAGTAGAGAAATTGGCTCTTATCTAGGTAGGAGGATAGTAGTTGCAAGAAGAATTGATAGGTTAACTATCAAGGGTGATTCTTTGTTAATTTTCAAGGTTATTAAAAGAAATGGAAGTTGTGGCTGGAAGATTAAGTCAACCATTTAAGAAATTCATACTTTGATGAATGGTCTCCATGAGGTCCATGTGAACTATATTCACTAGGAAGGAAATAGCATGGTTGATGACTTAGCTAAACTAGGTCATAGCTTTGAGGGAATAAAAGACAGGGATGACGTTAGCCAGACCCCACTATCCACCCAATGTTTGGTGAATAGTGAAAAATTCATTGTAGAGAAGTATGAAGAGGTACAACAAATAGAAAAATGCCATAGACCCAAAAGGGTTGGATACTCTTAGATTGAGTGACATAAAGTTATTTATGATAGTGAAGATTTTGAGATTGTTTCCCTTCGGAGCATTCTCACCATAAATTCTTATGATGATGGCAAGAGGACAACTCGTGAGTATTGTGTCAAAGGATTAAAGCTACAAAGGATGGGAATTTTTAAATTTAATAATGCCAATTCCCTTAAGTATCATTCTAAGGGAAGGGAGGAAAACTGGCACTACTCAATCACAATGGAAAAGTTATCATTCATACATGCAAATATAGGATGGAAGTTGGAAAATGTGATCTGCCTTGTGATAGATGCATGACCCTACCATGGCCCTACAATTTTATTGATTATTTCATTATGATCATTCTTAGTGATATAATTTGAAAAGGCCTCAACTTTCAATCTTTCATCTGCAACAAGGGAATGTAATTGCAAACTAAGGATTTGGTGATTGAGCTTGGCAAAGGCAACATGGGTGGTAGCCCAAACTATATTGAGCTGAATAAAATTGAATCATGCATAGAAGATGGTGAGGTATTGTGGAGCTATTTGTGGGAAGAAGGGAATTTACCAATCATGGAGTGCATTGAAGGGTATGACAAGTATGTGTCCCTATAATTTGTGAATTCTTGGACTACTAGAAAGGTGACCATTAATAGTACAGCCTTTGAAATGACATAGGAGCTCATTGCTATGGTGGGTGGCTTATCTCTCGATTACAAGAGCTAGCATAAATAGCCTAGATTTTTGGATAAAATAAGTCTACAGAAATTTTCTACCCTAAGTAGGACACATATGCACTGAATTCTCTCATGAAGACCTATCTAGGCCATGGGATATTGTGTTCTATGCCATCATGCACTACATTATGCTTGAGGACCAGCTCTAGGTTTTTTATTATTAACAATTCTCCATGTTAAATCACTTTACAAACCTAGACTTAATATAAATTTTCTGCACCTTCTTTTGCATTCGATGAAGGATAGTATTTTTAATCTCCAAAAAAGGAGGAGAGAAGGGAAACCCTTTTATATCCTGTACCAAGCCTTCATGTTCAAACTCTAAAAATTCTAGCTCACCCTCAACCCACCTCTTTTTGTTAATCCGCTTCCCACTATGATTCCACAAACATGTACTAACCTGTGACCACTAGGTTGGCTTTGAAAAGAGTTGTCAAAAAATATCCTACTAGTAAAAAGGATATCAACCTTATTAACTCAAATACTAATACTAGGTAGAAAAATAAGGTTGTTAGGAGATCAAGAAAAAAGCTGAAAATGGAGAAATTCAGGACCCCCCCCCCCCCCCCACCTCCCCACCAAAAAAAAAAAGGTGAGCTTATAATCTATGGAACAGAAAAGTGATCCACCATGGCTCCAGTAGCAAAAAAATCCCTAGCCCATCACATATTTCTAATACCATGGAAGGTAACTCATCCCAAAACAAGGTCTTGGGTTAGGTTGTCACCTTCCAAATAAAGGAGGTTTCTAAGGGTAGGGGTAAGATGGGCAGTCACCACCATGGAGAGGATAAAAGAAAAATTAGGGTGGACAGGTTGGAGATATATGTGCATGATCTAACTAACAATCAAGAGACCTTGTACTAGAAATTTGGGACCTGTGTTGATTTTACTACAAAGGTTATGCATTCAGAACCAACCACTTTCTATTTTCTGCAGGTGAAAAATGAGGATAAGGAAAAAGGAGAATAAAGTGAAACCACTCGCTTCCTTTATGGATTTCTAGTGGATGACTAGCTCAAGATCCTATTGGAAAAACTAGTCAAGGAGGAGAAGGACAAAGTAGCTAAGGAGGACCCGAATAATAAAGAGGGGAGCTGGCCCTTGTGCTCTTTTTTCTTTTATTTTTTGGTTATGTTTAGCATATGGTGAACTTTGTTCCCTACGAGGCAATTTTGTTTAAGATCAATTATTGTTGGTTACAAAGTAGCACCCATATCTTATGCTGGAATATGTTTTTTGGTTTAGATTTTTTAGTAGCATGGTATTTTATGTTAATATTTTTAGTAAGAATAACTTGTATCTTTTATTGGATCATAATATGTTCTTGATATCTAGAAAAGGTATAGCTTGAATCATAGGGATGTAATTACTGGTTGGTTTCTAGTCTATTCTACTTAAGGTCATCCCCCCTTTCTGGTTACTTTTTAATACATCAAAGTATTGAACTAATTTAGCACTATGAATCCATCATATGGCTTGGTAAACATAGTAGTGATGTAAAGTGGTAGGCTAGGAATTGAATGTTTGATATACAATTTTATCTGGGAACATGGACTGAGAAATTTGTTCTTAGTTTTTAGTATTTAATATTTCCAATAAATGCTTCTATGGTACATTGAACTATAGCTCAATGTAAGTGTGTCCAATAATAAAATCAAAAGAAAAGACAAGAGATTTGGTTTTGAAATCACACCTAGTAGGGAATAGTTAATGAATAGAAAGAAAATAAGACATATCCTTAACCCAAATTCTCAAAAGGGATGATCCAAGTTGATTAACCATAAGGAAGTGATCAATGCACAAATGGATCAAGCAATGGAGACTATGAAGAAAGGAGGTCTTATGGTCTTGCTATTTGAGAAGTAAATACTTGAAATATGAAATAAATAGAAGACAAATAATTACATTGAAGTAGGATAAATCTGAAAAATGCTGATTTTTGTTGTCTGTGTACAATTTCAAGGATCTCTGCAACCTATTCCAAACTGGAAATGTCTAGATGGAGAAAACCTAGAAAAATTTTGTCCTTTTGAAGGGAGATTAACCTTGACCCAGATAGAGGGGCACAATCTTACCCCATGGCACAATTGTACCACAAAAATTTGACCTTGACCTCCACTACTCTAATAATTTTATTGTTTGTGGATCCCACAAGTTCAATGAAAAGGGTATCCAAATATTCTCTTTAATTAATTGTTCAACACCTGTATCTACAAGAAAAATGGTTTTTTTGTTTGGATGAGGGAATGAGCCTTAATAATGGAATTGAAATAAGGAATTCTAGCAAGTAGTAGAAGTAAATATAACAATGAAGCTATGATATTCAATAGATATACAATTGTAGCTGAAATTTAAACAAGTATATTGATATGAAAGCTTGACATAACATTAGCAAATGTAAATCAAAACCTCCATGATTGTATTGTTTGAATCCACCATGATAGAATAATGAATAGATCTTGAACATGAAGAAAGGATCTTGAAGAAAGATCACACCACCATGATGGCTAGATCTAGAGTTGGAATGATTACTATTGAATGCTTGAACCAAATCCCTTCAAAGGCTTGAATGCTTCAAACCTTAATCTTCAATGGGAAACTTGAATGCTTGAATGATAGAATGCTTTCTCATATGAAAATGGATGCTTGCTAATGGATCCTAGATTCTTTTTATAAAAATTAAATAATAACTTTTCTCATAGATCATAGATGCACTTATGAATCATGGATCCTAAAATTAGGGAAGGAGGCTTCCTTATATAGAGATCTAGGGAACCAACTCTTAGAGAAGGATGACATTGGAGCTTTAAATCCCAATTAACCTTAACTCCTAGAAATGGGGCTAGATTAAATGAAATTTAAGAGTCTACCATTCTAAAACCCAAAACAGCCAACCCAAAAGTGGGATAAGGAAACTTTCCATTGTCTAGTCTTCTAGAACTCTTGAAAATTGAAAATTGCACGTGGGGTCAAGGATGAGGTCAACCCTACCCTAGGTCAGGGTGAAGGTTATTCTTGACCTAAGTTAGGGTCAAAGTCCTTAGTTTCATACAAAAAGTTGTCAAGAATAGGTTGGAGAGAGAGAGAGAGAGAGAGAGAGAGAGAGAGAGAAGCAAAACATGGGAAAACAACCAGTTCCATGCAAAAGCCTATTCGAGGTGCTTGACATGACCCTAGACCACTTACTCAGAGGGATAAACACTCTTAACATTGAAGTGATTTCATTTTAAGATGATAAATTTATCCTACACTTTAGCAAGAGTATGAAGTCAATGCAAGCTCTTGGTAAAGGAGAAGAAAGAAGAGATCCAAGTGGATCTATAATAAGATAAAAAAAATACTTAGCTAAGGACACAAGCCCCCAAGATAAGGATTCTAACTCTACATATATGCATGAGGGTGTCAAAATAAAAAAATAAAAATAACATAAAAGAAAACGGTTACTATTAAATAGACCCAAATAAACTTGCACAAGAAACCTTGCTAAGAAATATTTCTCATACTAATATCATATTTGGAAAGCTATCATAAAAAAATAAATTATTACATAAGAAAGAAAAGAGAAACACTATAAATCACATAGCTTCATGATCTATTCCTACTAACATGAAAGTGGAAAAAGAAATAAAAGAAGAAGTGATTACCTCATCTAGTAAGATGTCCACCTTACCATGAATCACCACGGGAGAGGGAGAGCCCAACAAGTAGCCAAACCTAATAGTTCACCCATAAACTATGCTTGCAAATATAAATGTATTTTCTAATGGCTTCTAGAATACCCATAGATCCACCTTCTTGTATTACTATGAATATGAAATGTGTATCTCCTCAAGATTTAGAAACTTATGTGCATTATCTTCGAAAGGTTTAGCATATTGAAAATTTAAAAATGTGTATATCTTCAGGATTTAGAAACTTATGTGTGTTATTCTTTGAGATTTAGCATACAAAATAAAATAAAAACTATTGTACCCCCTCCTTATCATGGCTATCTATGTGATGTGATAAGGAAGAAGAAGAGGATAACTAATTCACAAGGAAAGGATATATGATGTTTAAGAACCATGTATAGCATATTCTTAGCAAAAGATATGGACCCATACATCAAAGAATATAGATAATCATGAAAAGGATATATCACTTATAGAAATTAGATCTTCAAAGAAAAATATTGTATCAACAAGACCCCCATCATAGAGGAGTTCTTTTAGATTAAACATCATCTTTCAAAGATAAACCAAGCAAGAACAAAGATTCAATCACAAAGCCCCTATAAAGAATAGGAAAAAGGAATCTTTGGAATGAGAAAAAAAATCTAACACCAAAGAAAGGATAAGAGTTTTTAAAGAACATAATTTACATCATAGAGAAGAGGTGATGATCTAGGACAAAAATCTTCGATATAAAAATATTATCCATAGTCAAAACATCAGTCAATATTTTTAGGATTAAACCATGGATAGAAATAACAATTACATGCAAATATAACCAATATTAGAAAATAATAGATCACACAAAAAAGAAAAAGAACACAAGATACCAAGATTTAACGTGGTTCACCCAAACCCTAGGCTACGTCCACCAAATAGCAAGTCCAATATTTTTACTATCCAGTGATTATAACTTGATTACAATCCATAATCCCTTATAGCTCAATACCACCACAAGAAACAATTTTTGCATCACCTTATGAAATAATCACTAACCCTAAGCCCTTTTATATAAGTATTTTTACTGCTTTAGGGTTATAATTAATAATTACATGTTGGCCCAAAATCTTGATAAAATGGGGCTCGATAAAATAGGGCACAAAGAATTTATGAAGTGTGTACAATACTTTCTTGATTAGTCACCACAAATTAAAAAACTCCCCCTTGGGGACTAATCAGGCTCCACACTAAACAACAATCTCCCACTGGATCAAACCACCCTGGACTCTAATGTTCTTTTATGCATGTTCAGTCTAGAAGAACAACTAAAGCTGAAGAGGAGTTTAGCTTCTCCCTTGTTACTACATTTTTAAACATATCAGCTAGATTGTCATCTATATGTATCTTGTCTAGCTTTAATTGTCCATCCTCCAAAACTGATCAAATGAAATGGTACCGCAACTATATGTGTTTGGTCTTTGAATGTAGAGCTAAATTCTTTTCAAGATGAACGGTACTCTGACTATTTGTAAAGAAATAATTATCCTTCTAAAGGTGTCCCAATTCTTCCAAGAAGAATTGAAGCCACATCATCTCCTCGGTTGCCTCTATAGTAGCTACATACTCTACCTCTATAGTCGATAAAGCATTAACCTTTTGTAATCTAGAAACCTAGCTCATGGTTGCCCCACCAATAGAAAAGAGATAACCTATGGTACTCCACCTGGTATCAATATCCCTTGCCAAATATGAGTCAACATAGCCCTATAAATTAGTAGTACAGCCCCCAAAGTGTAGAAACTTATTGGATGTTCCTCTCAAATATCTAAGAATCCATTTAACTGCATTCCAATGCTCAATTTATGGATAAATCATATACCTTCTAACAACTCCCACTACACGTGCAATATCTAGCCTGGTACATACCATAGCATGCATCAAGCTTCCTATAGCTGAAGCATAGGGTACCTTGGACATCTTATCCTCATCTTCTTGTGTCTTGGGACACATCTCCTTAGTCAACTTCAAATGACTAGGTACAGGTGTGTTGATAGCTTTAGCATTCTCCATAGAGAAATGTTGCAACACCTTCTCAACATAATCAGCCTAAGATAGTGTCAATTGTCTTTTCTTCCTATCTTTGCAAATCTTCATATGAAGGATTTTTTTTGCTGCCCCCAAATCCTTCATAGAAAATGCATGTGCTAACTAGCATTTCAGCCCCTTAATATGATCCATGTTAGACCTAGCTACAAGTATATCATCAACATATAAACATAAAATAATGTAGCTGTCATCATCCAACTTCTTAAAATAAACACAATGATCTAAATGACAACTATTGTATCCATGATCATGCATAAAACTATCAAATTTCAGATACCATTACTAAGGTGCTTGCTTCAAGCCGTATAAACTTTTCTTCAATTTGCACACCAAGTTCTCCTTACCTTTGACCTCAAATTCCTATGGTTGAGTCATATATATCTCTTCATCCAAATCACCATGAAGGAAGGTTGATTTAACATCAAGCTACTCCAAATGCAAATCTTTAGTAGCCACAAGACTTAAAATAGTACAGATAGAAGTCATTTTAACAACAGCAGAAAATATCTCATCAAAATTAATTCCTTTTTATTGTGCAAATCCTTTTACAAATAACCTAGCTTTAAATATTTTCTTGCCTCCTTCCTCTTCTTTTAACCTATAAACCCACTTATTTTGTAAAGCTCTTTTATTAGCAAGCAACTTGCATAAATCCCATGTCTTATTCTTCAGCAATGAGTCCATTTCATCTTTCATTGCAAACTCCCATTGAATCTTAATATCCATCTGCACAACTTTATCATAACATTTAGGTGCACTAGCATCAGTAAGTAAAATAGAATACAAAGAGGGAGAAAATATTTTTGGAGGTCTAATTTTTCTTTTTGACTGTCTAATATTCACTGGTATGTCTGGTATTTTTTGGTACAGTTGTTGCACATCATGAGGAATGGTTGGAACATTAACTTGTGGTGTATCATCCAGCACTACATAATCATCTTCTTTCTTCTCATGTTGTTACAATAGATCTTTGTACAACACTTTCTTATTGAATATGACATCCCTGATTCTTATAATTTTATGATTTTCAAAATCCCAAAGCCTATAACCAAATTCATTAATGTCATATCCAATAAATAGACATTTCTTTGACTTAGTTTCTAGCTTGGTTCTATTTTCAAAATCTATGTGAGAAAAAGCTTCACAACCGAAGGTTTTGAGAAAAGAATAACTCACCTTCTTTCTAGTTCATGATTCCTCTGGAATGCCACAACCCAAAGGAGTAGAGGGACCTTTATTAATAAAATATATAGTAGTATTGATAGCCTTTGCCCACATGTGTAAGGGCAACCTAGCATGCAACCTCATGCTCCTTGCACACTCCATTATAGTCATGTTCATGCATTCAACCACTCCATTTTTCCTATGGAATCCTTGGAATAGTTTTCTATATACAAATACCATTAGTGGAGCAATAATCTTCATATTCATGACTACAATACTCACCACTATTATCAAATATAAGATATTTTAATTTTTTACCAGTCTTATTTTCAACCAAGCATTTCCATTTCTTTAAAGTTTGAAATACATCAGATTTTTGTCTAACGAAATAAACCCATACTTTTCTAGTAGTGTCATTGATGAATCTAACATATAATGAAAACCACCAAGGGAAGATACCTGAGCTAGTTCTCATACATTTGTATGCACAAGCTCTAATTTTTCCTTTTTATTTTCCTTCCTAGTCTTCATAAAGCTCACTCTCTTTTGTTTTCCATACACACAACTTTCACAGAAATCCATATTTACACATTTTAGACCTAGTAAAACTTTCTTTGAATAAAGTACTCTCATACCTTTCTAATCCATGTGCCCAATTCTATTGTGCCACAATGTTGTATCAGAATCTACAGTAGCTATTTTTTCTCCTTGTTCAACTATAGAAATTATTCTTGAACATTCATTTTTCTCTAAAAAAGTTAAAGTAGAAGAAACAATATGACTTGTACAAAGATATAAGGTGCCTACTTTCACATCTTTTTCTAATACAAGGGAACCTTTTGAAACCTTCCAATTTTTATCATTAAAAGTAACTACACAACCCTCAGCACCAAGTTGTCCTACTGAAATTAAATTCCTACTTAGACTTGGAACATGTCTTACCTCATGTAGTAGCCAATAATTCCCATTCTACAACTTAATCTTAATTTTTTCCTTTCTAATAATTTGATAGGGTTTATTATCCCCCAAATAAAAAAGTCCAAAATCCCCTTGGACATAATCAATGAAAGAACCTCTATGAGTTGTAGCACTAAATGAAGCACTAGAATCTAAAACTCATGAATCATCAACACTTTCTAAAGACAGAAGAAAAGCATCCTCTTCAAATTTTTTACTCACCACATTTGTCTCCTTGTCTCCATCTAGTTTATCTCCTTCATTTTTCTTTCGATTCCAACAATCTTTCTTTTTATGCCCTAGTTTCCCATAGTACCAGTATTCATTTGGTCCTCTCAATTGAGACCTCCTCGCTTTTGACTTTCCTCTTGATTTACCATGATTTTTGGAATTACTTCCTCTCTTAGTTGTTCTACCTCTGCTTTCTGCATTTAAAGAACTTCTTGATGTAGATCCACCTAAGGTTTTCCTACGAGTTTTCTCACTCGAAATAACATTGATCACATCATCATATTTTAGGGTACTAGATCCAAGAACAAAATTACTCACAACCATTACCAAGCCATTCCAACTTTTAGGCAAAGAGCACAAAATCAAGAGCACCCTAATTTCTTCATCAAAATTAATTTCCACAGAAGCTAATTGACTAGTAACAATATTAAACTCATTTAAATGATCCACAATAGATCCACCTTCTGTCATTTTCATATTAAAGAAATGCTTCATGAGAAATACCTTGTTTGAAGTGGAGGGCTTTTCATATAGTATCGCTAGGGTTTTCATCAACTCTTCTATTGTCTTCACTTTTGTAATATTAAATGCCACCGATGGTGCTAGGCATAATTGAATCCTTCCAAGTGCCTTTCTATCTAAAAGATCCCATTTTTCATTTGACATAGATCCTTGATTCTTGGTTCTTCCTTCTGATGGCTTCCATAAATCCTTTTGATATAGATAGTCTTCCATTTTCATCTTCCATAACTAAAAGTTCTACCCATTAAACATATCAACCCTCAGTTTACCCTTGTCTACCATCGCTCCTACTCAACTATGAGACTCCCACTCAATCGTGAAACTTTTGTTTAGAGAATAACTGGAAAAAAACCTCCCTTTAATACAACTTGTTAGGATTGAACCATGGATAGAAATAACAATTACATAAAAATATAACTAATATTAGAAAATAATAGATCACACAGAAAAGAAAAAGAACACAAGACACCAAGATTTAACATGGTTCACCCAAACCCTGGGCTACGTCCACCAAATAGAAAGTCTAGTATTTTTACGATCCAGTGATTACAACCTGATTACAATCTATAATCCCTTACAGCTCAATACTGCTACAACAACCAATTTTTGCATCACCTTATGAAACAATCCCTAATGCTAAGCCCTTTTATACTAGTAATTTTACCGCTTTAGGGTTATAATTAATAATTAGATGTTGGCCCAAAATTTTGATAAAATAGGGCTTGATAAAATAGGGCCCAAAAAATTTTATGAAGCATGTATAGTACTTTCTTGATCAGTCACCACAAACTAACAAATATGAAGAAATTATATTGTAATAGAAATAAATGCCACTAAGATGAGGAAAGCAATTCCCTAGACAAATATAAAGAAATAAGAACCTTGCCCCCCAAGGAAGAAGACAAGGGATACCTTTGCAAAAAAAATGTTTAAGAAAATATATCTTGAATAGATTTTATGAATGCATATAAACATAATTCAAAATCATAGAAAAAGAGGATGACAGAATACCAATTAAGCCCAAGAAAAGACCTAATGGATCCTAGAGGACTGGATGAAAATACATCTCTTGCCCCTAGTCCAAAGAAGAGAGGATAAGAAATATATATTATATTAGAAGGAGAGGAATCCTCAATATAAAAATTATGAAGGAATTCTAAAACTGCACAAGAATGCGATATAATTTCTAAAGCAGTTCTTTCACAAACATATAATTTGAAATGTCTACAATCACAAAGTAAGTTCCTATTATGATAATGAAAACGAAATGTGGAATTGGATAAGGCATCTTTCAATATAGGTTTTAAGAATTTTTTTTTGGAATTCATTAGTTTAGTATACACCTATTTAGCCACCTCTTGATGAATATCAAAGCTATCTAAAGTAAGTGTTATGAGAAGTTTATAAAGAGGAGGATGATGATTAACATCACCTTCCTTAACTTAAGATTTTAAACATCTAACACCATGAAAATCTAGTTTAGGGGGTATATGAACTAGATACTTAATGCCATGTTAATTAACTCCAAGCCCTAAACTTTTATAACCTTGTTTAGTTATCATATTATATCTAGTAGTGTACATATCATGTACAGGAGGTGATATTTTATCATGTTCATGAGTAAAGGTTGTGTAAGATGGAATAATAGGTTTGGAAGAAGTGTCTTTACCCTTTCCTTTAATATCATCATGAATCAGAGGAGAAGGTAAAAATCAAAGAAATCTTGCACATTAGATATCCTCAACTATAGCTTCAATTCCATCATAAGTATGGGAAGAAACAGGATTAACAGATGGAGAATTAGGCATCAAATTAGGAATAATAAGATTTAGATTAGGAAGATTAAGAGATGGTGTATCATCTACCAAATCCTTCACATAATCCAAAAGTATAATAATTCTACCACATGAATCCTTAATGAAAGTTTTTAATGTAGGAAGACTAGTATCAGTTAAATTCAAAAAAGCATAGGTGAGAATAAAATGAAAGATCATGAACATAATAAAATGAATGATACTCTCATAAACCTCATAATTATGGTTACGATATGCTAAAAGAAGGGTAATAAGAAACATAACCACACACCAAAGCATCTTCATCATCTTCACAGAAAATGAAATGCAAGAAATACTTTTTCGTATTTTTATTGAATATATAGATTTTTTTGTATTTTTGCATTTAACATGAAAGAGCATAAACTAAATCTATTCTTAATGTAAGAAAAGACCTAACAAATGTGAAATGAAATTTAACACTGCAAAACACAGTAGGGAATCCAATTCCATAAAAGAAAAGAGTGTAAGCATGTCAGGTTCACCAAAATGAATACAAAGAAAATAGGACCTATCCTCAACCCAAATTCTCAAAAGGGATGATCCAAATTGAATAACGACAAGGAAGTGATCAATGCAAAAATGCATCAAGCAATGGAGAATAGGGAGAAAGGAGGTCCTATGGTCTTGCTATTTGAGAAGTAAGTACTTGAAATCTGAAACAAATAGAAGACAAATACTTACCTTGAAGTACGATAAATCTAGAAAATGTTGATTTTCGCTATCTATGTGTAGTTTTGGGGATCTCTAAACTTTTTCTAGACTGAACATGTTGAGATAGAGAAAACCCAAAAAACTTATGTCCTTTTCAAGGGAGATTGACCTTGACCTAGATAAAGGGGCACAATCTTACCCTAGTGCACAATTATACCCCAAAAAGTCAACCTTGACATGCACTACTAGGAAGAAATTTCTGTTCATGAATCCCACAAGTTTGAAAAAAATTGTATCAAAATATGCTCTTTATTTCATTATTTCACACCCGTATCTGCAAGAAAATTTGTTTTGTTGTTTGGATGAGGGTTTTGCCTTGGTTAAACCCCAGTTTGGAATCAACCTTAATAATAGAATTGAAATAAGGAATGCTAGCAAGTAGTAGAAGTAAATTTAAAAATGAAGCTATGATATTCAATTGATATGCAAACAAGTATATTGATATGAAAGCTTGAACATAACATTATCAAGTGTAAATCAAAACATCCATGATTGTATACTTTTAATGTACCTTGATAGAAGAATGAACAAATCTTGAAGATGGACAAAGGATCTTGAAGGAAGATAACACCACCATGATGGCTAGATCTAGGGTTTGAATGATGAATCTTGAATTCTTGAACCAAATCCCTCCAAAGGCTTGAATATCTTCAATCCTTGATCTTTAATGGAAAACTTGAATGCTTGAATGATAGAATGCTTGGTCACTTGAAAATGGATGCTTGATAATGGATTGTAGATGCTCTTCATAAAATGTAGATAACAACTTCTCTCATAGATCATATATGCGCTTATGAATCATGGATCCTAAAATGAGGGAAGAAGGCTTCCTTATATAGAGATCTAGGGCACCAACTCCTAGAGAAGACTGACATGGGAGCTTTAAATCTAAATTAACCTTAACCTTTAGAAATGGAACTAGATCAAATGCAATTTAAGAGTCTACCATTTTGAAACCCAAAATAGCTAACCCAACAACAAGAAAAATAAATTTTCCAAAGCCTGATATCCTGGAACTCTCAAAATTTGAAAATTGGACCTGGGGTCAAGGATGAGGTCAATCCTACCCTAGGTCAGGGTTGAGGTTTTCCTTGACCTAGGTCAGGTTCAAGGTCTACCTTAACCTTAAAGGCCATCCTTGACCTAGAAAGTCAAGTTCGTCAGTTTCATAGAGAAATTTTTCAAAAATAGGATTGAGAGAGAGAGAGAGCAGTAGAATAGGGATAAAATAGCCATATCCATGCAAAAACTTATTCAAGGTTCTTGACATGACCCTAGACAACTTACTCTAATGGCTAAACACACTTAACATCAAAGTTCTTCCATTTTAAGATGATATAGTTAGTTGAGGCCTTCTGATATAATTAGCATTAAATTCATAGGACAAGATGTTCTTATGAACTTTCATAGGACCAATTCTACTATATCATGTTTTGGATCTTGTTTGAGTTCATAGAGAACTTTCTTATTTTTATGTCCTAGAAACTCGATTCTTGAAGGTTGCTTCATAAATTATTCTTGTTTTATTAACTAGTCAAAAATGAAGTTTTGACATCCATTTTATACATAGTAACCACTTGGTCTATGTTTTAATTTATACTATTATCTATACTCTATCAAAATGAGCCACTAGAGAAAATATTTCATTGTAGTCAACTCTAGGTTACATTGTATGCTTTTATCACAAGAAATGTTTCATTGTAGTCCTTTGACAACTTTTCCTTAAATAATATTTTCCTTTAATCCTTTTATAACTTTTCCTTTAAGAATATTTTCTAAGTCTATTTATGTTTCTTTTCTATAGCATCAATTCCCTCATCTATAGCATCTTTCCATTTTTCATGAATAGTTACATACTCAAAATGAATTGGGTCATCTACTTGGTAAAATAATTTAAAAATAGGAATATTATTGACATTATTCTCACCTTCACTCTCATCATAGATATCCCTTAAAATACATATTCTTGGTTTCCCATATATTGATAATGCTTTACTTAGAGTCAAATCGAAATGACGTGTGCTCTATGGTTGTCGACCAAGAAATCTTATTGCATATGGTCTTTTGTCTACAATACTATGCTAAATTTGAGTATGTGTTGAAGAAGTTAAAATGTGAGCACTATTGGAATTAAGACTTCATCCTCTTCTTGTCAAAATATTTTGCAGAATTCATTATTTTATGAAAGCTTCCATCTCAAGTTTGTTCATTAATGAATTGTACATGTCTTTTTATTATTAAAAAAGTTTGGTAATAGAACTATGATACTTGTAAAATTTTGTATTCTTGCTATAACAAATAAAAATGCATTTTAATTCCCCATAATATAATTCATTTCTCAACTCATTTTGGAAAGACCATATGTGAAACATCATAATACTTTCAAATGAGAAACACTAAACTTGTTTCCACTCTATTCAGTATGTAGAATATTGATGCTACAAGATCTACCCAATACATATTTGAAATCTACTAAGCCTTTAATATGCTTCTTTCCATGACCATAAAAGTTCAATTATTTCTCTCTTCTATTTCAAATTTTTATAGAATATAATTGTTTATAATTTTCTTGTGTATACCACAATCCTTGTAAAATTTAAGAAATAGATTTGATATGTATTTACCACCTTTATTAGTTCTCAAAAAATTGATATAATACATACTTTATTTCTTAACTAAATAGTTGAATTGAAAAAATATATCAAAATCATTCCATACTTGATGAAGAAATCAAATCAAAAAGGACATGAAAAATACAAAACTTGTCACAAATATGCAATCACAAATATGATTGATTAATATGGACCTTCATCTCTTGACATTAATCAATTAATACATGTTATAGTCTAAGCAATGCATATAACATTCAATTAAAATAAGTAGATTTTAAAAGAATGCTTTAATTATATCTTTCACACCATGGTGGAGGAAATAATGTACCCTCTAAAGACTAGTTAAGATAACAAAAAGACACAATTCCCTACCAATCACCTCACCTTTCCAACCAAGATTTTTGAGAGTATTAAAGAGTGTGTCATTTAGAGTTTGTTTGGATTTTTATTTAGAGTTTTGATAATGAAAATAGAAGTGCATGTGTGTGGTAAATTAAATAATGGATAATTAAGGTACATTTGATTAATTCCATCTATCTTAAGGTTAATAAATAAATGACTAAAAAAATAAGAGAGATGTTTGGGTCATTGTTGTTAGATAATTAGGGGGCGGGGGGGGCGGGGGAGTTAATCACTTATCCTCAAGACCTTTCAAATAATTCATGACACTTATAACAATATTAACTTATCAGTAAACTAAATCAATAATAAAAAATAACCTAATCCAAAATATTTTCACTTTTTTGAAGTGAGCTTGGTTAGGAGCCAACCCTATTAAAAGTTACAAAACACACTGACAGGTGTGACCCTATTAGGAGATTTTCTCTAAAGATCAACTAGATCTTATCACCCTTCAATGAGTAACCTATCTAAAGGACTTACAAACAATCAATGTAATGTTAGCATACCAATAGATTTAAAAATTAAGGTTATTAAGTCCTTGTTGGTTAATAGACTATCTTCCTTAGATATTTCCTTATGTTTCACTCTAATGCCCAAATTATAGAAAAAAAATTGCTTTTAACTATTTGAAGTCCAGAGTATGTTATTTTTAACTTCCCTCTATATTGTAAGGTACAATTTTCATATATTATATGATTCACAATGAATTTTTTTGAATTTATAATTAATAGGGGTATGCTTTTGACACAAGAGAAGAACGGGCAATAACCAAACCTTCTATATTGATAAAAAGGTGTAGGCATAAAATTGTTCTGCAATAGAATTATATTCCACCCACAATTGTGGGTAAGTTAGACTCTTAAATTCCTCTTTCTAACTTTTGCATGCAACTACTATGCCTCTACACATGTGGTTCACATAACATGGTTGATTGATTCCTAAATATGTGACAGGGTGATGACAAAAAAGATAACTGAATCACAACAATACATAGATTACTTCTTACTTTTCAAATTTGAACAAAGCTTCTACTTTTCCCAAAATCCAATACCATTCAAATTAATTAGCATCAAATTCATCATAGGAAAAACAAAATGATAACTAAGCTAATGAAGAATAAATTCTTGTAAAAATCCTTGAGACTCACTTAGTTGTCTTAGCAATAAGGGGCAGAATTCACACCAAAAATTTGTCGATACTTTCCATTATATTTCAAAATGATACATACAGTCCCTTTCACTTGTAGTCATTAAATTAAAATCTTTGAGAAAATGAAAAGAGAGGAGGGAGAGGAGACACTTGTAATTCTTGGTAGGGTAATGATTACAATAGTTACGAAGTTGAATAACCAACATTCCCTTCACCATTTTCTTTGGAATTTTCTTTATTTGTTTTATGTTCTTTCTAGCTGCCAAGATGGATGATAGGTTGTCTACATCTAGCATGAGAACATTTTTTGAGTGGATTATAATCCAATATTCATAAACTTGTATCAGCTTCCCAAGTGTGTCAAACTATGATTATGTTCTCTTTGAGACCTTAGCTAACATCCCATCAAAGAGAGTTAATTTGTGGAGCTTGGAAACTTATAAATTGGAGGGATAAACTAGCTTATTATTGTAATCTTGAATATGAGGTCTTCATATGCTTAATGTCGATGACCTCTTCAGTCTTACTAGTATATTGAGATTCCATTGAGATATATATACTATTTCATGCTCTTTTTTCATAACCTCATACACTTCCTTTAAGTTCTTCTTAGCCTTATGAAAGTTCTCCTTCTTGAACTCAAGAGACTGCATCAAATGTATCGAGGGGTCTGGCTCATTTTCAAAATTTCTAGGCTAACTACATTCTCAACCTTCAGACTTGTGACCTCTTACAACAAAATTATGCATTATTTATACTTTTTAAAGTCCTTCATGGCCTTGAGCTCTATTGATATCTTCTCCACTTATTTTAGGACATCTTTTAGTGATTTCCAAGTTTTCCAATTATAGGAAAACCTCTGACTTTTATGTCTTGCACCTAAGTTTTCCCTATCTATCCAAAGTTCCCCACATCTTGCATCTTGGTAATCAAATGTGTTTTCTCCTCTATTGATGGATTGAATGGCTTGGAATTAGAGGATTCTCCTAGGAGGACTATGAGTGGAGTGAGAAATTACCTAATATAGTCAGATAGCTCTTTGTCATAAGCACTTAGATGAGATTTAGATATCTTCAACTATTCTAGTGCCTCTTCCACCTATAGATTGATGAACTTCCAAATCTCCACCATGGTATCATGTCAAGGAGGGCCCATATGATTTGTCTAAATGTTGAAATATTAGGGAGAGAGGGATATTATGTCTCCTTGTCCTTGGGTCAAGGTTATCTCCATGATAATATGGCTAGTAGTAGTTTTTATTCCTAGAGAAACCAATGTATGCAAATTCTTGACCTTCTGGATAGCGAAAGACAGATTAGCTACCTTTATGATAAGGTCCTTTGAGGGGATGCTCTCCTTTTCTCTCTTTCTTTCCTTCTCTGGGGTGTTTTCCAGTCATGAGTCCATGACCAAGACATTAAGAAAAGAGTAGAGAGAGTCTACATTTAAGAGATTCCCTTCCATCAAGGGAGTTTTCTTCTACTTTGAAGAGAAATGAAAAATAATAGTTTTAGTAGAAGAACTAACAATGACAGATTTACCTTGGTCTCCCTAGCTTTGCAATATTTGTAGATGATGCAAGCTTTAGATTCATCCAAATTAATCACTTGTATCTAGCTAGAACTTTTTCTTGGCTCTGATTCCCTTCTTTTTACCCCTTCCTCTTCCTTTTGTACTTCCTCTATTGTTCCAACATTTTTAGTAGGACCACCTCCAAAGGTTGCCTAGATAGGGATGTGCTTTGACAGGGGTTGGTCCCTCCACTAGAATTTTGTGCAGGATCTAGTGTAAGGAAAAAGGTAGGTATAGAAATTACAGTAGCATTTGTAAGTGAGGCATGTGTGGGATTGGAAGCCATGGGTAAGCCACCTCTTCTCTTTTTCCTTACCTTATTCCATTCTATCCATTTATCTATTCTTTTTTATGATGTCCACCATTAGTTTATACAAGGGTTGAGATGTGGGCCCCAAAGGTAGGGTGGAATCATGATAGTAATATCACAATTTGACTTGGTATGGAAATTATCTCATACTTATCAATTGATGAGCTTGATGGGTGTTGTAATGAATGGCTCATAAAGCACAACACTTGGTCAAGGTTTTGAAAATGGGGTTGCAAGAAGAGTGGGTTTAACCATGGAGAAAATGGTGTAGTTAAGGTCACTCAAGCTAGAGTAGTATTGGGATGGGTGACCTCTGGGGAAGTCCAAGTGCATCACCTCTATGAGCATCACCTAGATCCAATGAGCACCAAATATTATATTCATTCTCATGAGAGATGGATTCATGTTGAATCACTACTCATGAAACATAGGTCATTGAGTTTGACTCAAAAACTGCATAATTAAATCCTAATAGCAATATCACAATTTGACTTGATGTGGAAATTATCTCCTACTTACCAATTTATGAGCTTAAGGGGCTTTCTAATGAATGGTTCTTAAGGCACAACACTCGATGAAGGTTTTTAAAATGAGATTGCAAATAGAGTGGGTTTAACCATGGAGAAAAATTTGTAGTTAAGTGCACTAAAGCTGGTGTAGTACTGGGATGGGTGACTTCTCAAGAAGTCTTGGTGCTTCACCTCTGTGAGCATCACCTAGATCTAATAAGTGCCAAGTGTTTTATTCACTCTCATTTCAGATGGATTCATGTTGAATCAGTACTCATGAAACATGGGTCAATGAGTTTGACTCAAAAACTACATAGTTAAATCCTTATAGCAATATCACAATTTAAATTATATTTTTAATTCATTTCAATAAGATTCCTAAGGAATTGAACTTAAATACATTTTAATGATCCCTAGGTTATTCACATCCATTTTTTCCTCAATTCATCTTGATCCTACCTATCTTCATTATGCAATTTGACAATTTATTGCCTTGATGATGTAATTTGACAACGAATGCTAAATAAAGTGCTTCATTGCTAATGTACACAATGCAGATATATATGATAGTTTAAAATTTATTTAAACTATATAAATTAACATGCAACATTTTTTTAAAATGATAAATATGATACTTTAAAATATTAATAACCCATAAAAATCATTATAAACAATATAGTATTTTACTTGATAATATAAATATATATTATTCTAACATATTTATGATGAAACAATAATTTTTTTAAATATTTTCAAATTTAACAATGATTTAATATATATGATCCATATATTTTTATTTTATTTTTTGATGGAGGTCATCCCCCAGAGCCTTGCACTCAGCAAGACTTGATCCCTAGTAAGCTCTTTGTGAGCCATTCAATTTCACCAATAGAGCAAGGGCCCATTGACATAATCCATATTTTTTACAATCAATACTTTTAATAAAATGTAAAATGATATACATTAAAATGACCAAACTATTCTCTTGATGTAGGCAAGGGGTGAATAACTAGGGTCGAAGGCTCACCTAGCTATCCAAACCACCCTGCAAGAGTTAACACAATGGAAGCAAACACAAAGAATAGAAATCAAAGGAGGAAGAAGAGTGCAATACTTTTATTGACTCATCAAAATATCTTCATATATGCCCAGCTATAAGGTCTTCTGAGTTACGGCCAAACACTTACGGCCAAACACAAATACATTCACATTCAAAGATCCAACAGCAAATTTGCACTTTCCAGTTCTACTCTACAATCCCCTTTCAAAAACCTTCCTAATTCTAAGCCTAAACACTCTATATATACTTGCCAAAATGACTTACAGATCATTCTAGAACATTACATAGGAAGAAGGCCAATCTAAAAATGGTCTAGGCACACCCCAAGAAAAGATCTTAACATAAATATCACAACTGAAATAAATCTTGCTCACGGAAATCATGTCCAAATGCTAACACTTAGCATTAACAAGAAAACTCGACATGTGAAGGGTCACTTGGCATACACTGGGTAACTGAAATGTCCCTTTCTCTGATTTTATATGATATTTCCAACCTTTAATCAGATCTTTAAGATCAAACAACTAATATCACAAAGATCTACCAAATTTCTCAAGAAACCCCAAATCGGGTATGCCGAAAATAGTGCCAAAAAGCTTCACAGCTTCACCTGTTATTAATAAATTTGAAAGTGGAAATTTTTACAAAAAGTTCAGCAGAATAACAGCCTACAAAATGATGTTTCCAGATCTATATAGCCTTTACACAATAGCTCACAAATGTAGGACAAAAACTATGCTCATCAGGCTCCCGAAATTAACACAAAATGCCCGAAAACACCACAAAAACACTAATAAACTATCTCAAAAGTTTAATCATGTCCTAATAAATATATTAAGCTCTATTTTAACAGCTTAAAGTCAGAAATACAGCAGCAACCAAAACTGATATGAAATGCTCAACTGAAAACACCAAACTCATGCAAAAAACACACCCAAAAACCCCCAAATCTACACTGTTCAGCACAAAGGCAAACTTTGTATGAGCATGCACATGGAATGGCTTTAAACTCTCATCCTTAGCCTTCCTAGAAACTTGAAAACTCTCGTTCTTGGGTCTCCCTGGAAACCTGCAAACTCTCGTTCTTGGGTCTCCTTCTCCACAGGTTTGACAGCCTCTGAAGAATAACAAAGAATGAGCGAAAATCAAGTCTGGAATCCCCCCCAAAATGCCTCCAAACCTCTTTAAAAAGGGCATAACTGTAACTCAAATCCAAGAGAGGTTAATGAAACATATTTTAATAATAATTATCATTTATTAGTCCAACAGTTTCCAAAGATTAACTCCCTTTTTCTGAAACTTCACTTTCTTGGCCCTGTCTGTCTTAGCAAAGATTATTATTTTTTAATTATTTGAAACGGGGACATGACAAGTCCTCCCCTCCCAAACATTGCTTGTCCTCAAGCAATGGTTGAACAATAAACCAATCAATCCTCCTGGATCCCAAATGTAGTCATGAACTATACTACTACCAATTAACACAGACTCCTGCAAGATCCTCTGCAATATGACCAAGAGGAATCCATAATCAAACTGGCAATTATAGCTCAACCAAACTCCAAAATCACCATTACCACAGTCAAAAACCCATGAGACACAAACTCTTAGAATATCAAAACCCAAGTAAAGTGGACTACCAACATAGTAAATACCATCAATGCATTCCAATGGCCTATATGGAATGTACAATCCAACTTTGCAACAATGGTGAATGCTCTCAAATGAAACTATACCAAGTATGGAGAATCCACACACTGTACAACTCCTGTAGTCAACACAACTCTGTAGATTATTGGCCACTATCTCATAACCATAACTCCCATGCACCCCTGATGGTGAAAAGCCATCATAAGATAAACAACAAGAAATGGAACCCAAACCAAATTTTCCTGCCATCAACTCCTCAGCATAAGGATCAATTGTTAACTGATGTACATACCCTGCAATATAATGTTGATTAAAAAAACCAACCTTAGTCAACAGCTCACCATGAACAAGTGATACAACCCACTATGACTGATCACTAGCTAAGTCAGGAGATGTCATAGCCAAAGGAGTAGAATCAATAACAACACTTGCTGAAGCATCACTCCAAAACTCCTGCTCTAAGTCATGTATTATCAAGCTATCAACTACAGAACCAGTCACCATGTCATGCCCATCACAACTCTCATCTCGAGGCATCAAACTATTCCATAACTGATGATAAGCACTAGGAACCAAAGTACATCTCTGTATCATAATCTCATCAACATGGTCATCAAAGGTAAATTGATGAGCGTACCTCACAGTGTAATGCCGATAGAATACACCAATCTCAGTCAGTGGCTCAGACTGTAATCCAGATGAAACTAACTGCAATTGATCATCAACCATGTTGGAACTGACTACTACCTCCAAAGATATCACCAAGGGAGTAGTATTACTAGCAGGAACCATGCCAATTGTCGACTCACCAACATCACACATGACCTTTGATACATCTCTAGTCTCTGTGCCTTCAGTACTAGAGGCCACCACCCTGTCAGGCATACAATAATCTGCTACAATACCCAACTCAACTAAACCTGACTCTAGTGGGAATGAACCTGATATGCCAATGTTAGTATCAAGGATGGATGCATCCCCATCTCCACTGTCTCTGACAATCTCAGCCATGGACATCCTCGAATAACCAAACACCATAGCTTGTGACTGTATAGAATTAGATAAAGACTGTAGTCGCTCTAACTCCATGGTCACCTTAGCCAAATGAAACTGTGACTCCTTGAAAGCCAACTGTGTACTCTCAAGAATCTCAAAAGTCACCTCAAGCTGCTCAGTAAGCTCACTCACCTCATCTTCCTTGGCCAACAATGCATCATATGTTGTACTACCCCACTCCATAAGATAATCTCTGTCAGCTACCAACTGCATATAATTCTGTCTCAAAATCCGAATAGCCTCCCATAAAGAGTGGATCTCTGTCAAGGAAAGATAACTTCCTTCCTGTTCATCACTAGTAGGAGAACCCCATCCATAAACTGCTAATAACTGACGAGTAGCGTCAAAATGTTGGCAAGTGATAGCAATGTCTCAGTCACTAACTCTCAACTGATTAGACACATGATGGCATTGGCTTGACTGTCTCTTACAAACCTCCTTTGATGCACTATCTAAAGGAGTATCCTCAAAGTTACTAGTCTCTAGAGTATTACCATCCATGTCCTGTGAATCAACTCTAAAGCTCATATCAACATACAGAGTATCAAAAACTGTAGCACTGCTGTCCAACTCCTCTGTACCCAAAGAAACTAAGTCTTCAAAATTGCCCACTACATCCTCCTGGATGTCATCAATGCCAATATGATCCTGGGACTCATCTGTACACACTGCCAAATATGAAAGATCATCAACACATTCCAGCAAGTATGGTCGACTAGATATATGAACAAAGCCCAACACCGGTGTATAAAAACTAATACCAACATCAGACAAGATACTGGCACAAGAAAAGACAACACCGTGTAATCTGCTAATCAAATCCATGATAGCACCCAAACAAACACTGCTACCAAAAAGTGTTAAAGATCTCCAGTCAACTGAATCCCAAACACCAATATAACAATCTCGAGTCCATATCCGTAAACTAGAATCAACTGGTAACTCAAGCAAACTCCTCACCTGAGTAATATGACCAATACCAACTAACTCCACATACCTGTCATGATGAGGTAATGAAGTCACAATACTATCTTCACTCACCTTCAGCTGGCAGGATAAATCATGTGAAGTACTACCTGCCTCAACCTCATGTGATGAAGCATCTAACTGCGCCTGGTACTCTTTCTCAACAAAGTCATGAATGCTCAATGTCTGCTCATCTCTACCAGGTATCTCACCATCCTGCACAACAACATCCTCATAATCATCATCTGAACCCACTACACTGTAGTCACTGCCTGTTGTAACTATACCATCCTGAATACCTGTGGCATCACCCTTTGACAACCTGTAAACAATAGTCTCAATTTGAGTATCAAGTTGACTGTTACTATCAATCTGTGTAATATCCTTTCCCACCACCTCCTGTGGCAAAGTAGAATCTAAGACCTCTACCTGTCTATCAGCTAGTTTCTCAAACTCCTCATGCAAGTTCTTGGGAATTGTATCATCTGTCCTATGAGAAAATCTGCCAAATAGAAATCTAGTCAACTTATCCACCTTAGCTGGGTTAGATAACATGTCATTCATTATACGGTGGTGCTCAACCAACTGTTTAGACATGCCATGGCTTATTTTCATAAGTTTATCTCGAATGTCTAAATAACCATCCTTTCTACTATTTTGACTCTGGCTATCAATTGTCCAAGATTGTTCCCTCTGAGACTCTGTACTATACCTGTCCATTTTGGATAAAGTAGAGTGTAACCCCAATAGGATATAACTTCTTCAAACACCAAGAACTAACATGCAAATGATTAGAAGTAGCATGCAACCATAGATTTGGACATGCAACTGATTAGAAGCAACATGCAACCACCAAATTATGACATGCAAGATCTGGGTAGTTGTCAAAACTGACATGCAAAATCTGGGTAGTTGTCAAAACTGACATGCAAACTTCTACAACCACCAAATTTACCAAGAACTAACATGCAAATGATTAGAAGTAGCATGAAACCATAGATTTGGACATGCAACTAATTAGAAGCAACATGCAATCATAAATTATGGCATGCAAGATTTTGGTAGTTCTAAAAACTTAAATGCAAGATCTGGGTAGTTGTCAAAACTGACCTGCAACTTCTACAAACCCTCAGGCTGGCAAGATCATGGCTCTGATACCACTGAAATGTCCCTTTCTCTGATTTTATATGATATTTCCAACCTTTAATCAGATCTTTAAGATCAAACAACTAATATCACAAAGATCCACCAAATTTTTCAAGAAACCCCAAATCGGGTATGCCGAAAATAGTGCCAAAAAGCTTCACAGCTTCACCTGTTATTAATAAATCTGAAAGTGGAAATTTTTACAGAAAGTTCAGTAGCATAACAGCCTACAAAATGATGTTTCCAAATCTATATAGCCTTTACACAACAGCTCACAAATGTAGGACAAAAACTATGCTCATCGGGCTCCCGAAATTAACACAAAATGCCCGAAAACACCACAAAAACACTAATAAACTATCTCAGAAGTTTAATCACGTCCCAATACATATATTCAGCTCTATTTTAACAGCTTAAAGTCTGAAATATAGCAGCAACCAAAACTGATATGAAATGCTCAACTGAAAACACCAAACTCATGCAAAAAACACACCCAAAAACCCCCAAATCTACACTGTTCAGCACAAAGGCAAACTCTGTATGAGCATGCACATGGAATGGCTTCAAAATCCCGTCCTTAGCCTTCCTAGAAACCTGCAAACTCCCGTTCTTGGGTCTCCTTGGAAACCTGCAAACTCTCGTTCTTGGGTCTCCTTCTCCACAGGTTTGACAGCCTCTGAAGAATAACAAAGAATGAGCGAAAATCAAGTCTGGAATCCCCCCCAAAATGCCTCCAAACCTCTTTAAAAAGGGCATAACTGTAACTCACGTCCAAGAGAGGTTAATGAAACATATTTTAATAATAATTATCATTTATTAGTCCAACGGTTTCCAAAGATTAACTCCCTTTTTTTGAAACTTCACTTTCTTGGGCCTGCCTGTCTTAGCAAAGATTATTATTTTTTAATTATTTGAAAAGGGGACATGACAGTAACTCGGCACATGAAGAGTCATTTGGCATACACTGGGTAATTCGACACATCGAGGAACACCTAGTCAACACTAGATTGCTACAATAACTCAACACCAACTGAGTGCTACAATAACTAGACACCAACTAAATGCTATAGTAACTCGGCTCCAACTGAGTGCTACAATATGCAGAATGAACAAAAATGAGCAGGATAACAAGGCAACCCAAGATGCTCCTGCGTCATCTCTTGAGGTTAAAATTGATTTCTTATAATAGGGGCATAATTTGGCAAGATGAGAGGATTAAATCCTCAAGGAAGGTAGATTCCACCCTCCATTGAGTAATCCTCATCCCCACTAAGCATTGATCTCCCACGTTAATCATCCAATCGCCTTTAAACTCTCTATCTTTATTCATTAGGATATCAAGAGGTAGCAGGAATCTAGGGTCATGCTCGTGGATTTGGTTGAGAGGGGGGTACGAAATTCCCAAGGAATGGAGATTGCATATGGAAGAGGATAAACTTGTCTTTAACTCAATTCGCCTCATCTCCAAATCTATATAACACTATGGAGGAAATCCATCAAATGAGAAGATTTTATCCTCAAGAGAGGGCGGAAATGAGGTAAAGGGCAGAGAAAGGAATGTTCTTGGTTAGGGAGATTTCTCCACCCTTGAGGAATTATCCCCTTGCCACCCTAATTTTCAATAACACTAAAACGCTCATGCTGCAATTTTGTTTTCACTTTTCCATTAGCTGCATGTCTAGCAGGCCTTAAATAAATTTTAATATATCACTCTGATTTGCTCTAAAAGGCCTAGTATTGTGAATAGAGTGAAGAAAGGGGGTCCCATTTAAAGGCAGGATAGTCTTTATTAGACTCAATATTCCAACAATATTTGTCCATTTCTATAAAATACCAAATATTATTTGATATTCCACTTAATTTTTTACTTCATAAAACAAAATATTATACCAGATGTTTGCATATGTTACCACAATATCATCAAAACCATTGCACTCTTAAAAAAGCAAAAAAATTGTTTCCATAAGGATGGAGAAAAGACCAGACTCGCGTGAGGTTTATGTGGAATACAGACAAATATTATAAAAATAAAGAGAAGTAAAATTCAATCAAATGCTTAAGATATATCTTAGATGACCGAAAAATTCAATCAAATGCTAAAGATATATCTTAGATGACTAAAAACTCCTCGTAGCCAAACTAATATGAAATATTAGGTAATCCAAATAACAAACGGTGGGCAGAATCCTTCATCCGCGATTACAAATGCCAGTTACAATAATGCTGAAATCCAATGCCCTTATTTGGAGAGAAGTAGGAAGCCAGATGGATTGAATCTGAGCTGAATTCAGGCATAGGAACACATTCCAAAGACACATCTCTGGTTTTCCTTGCAGGGCACATTGCAGCTGCCACAGTGGTTTTTATGGAACGCCACATTGAGACAGCGGCCATTGCAGCATTGAAGTCCAAAAGAGCACACATTTCTGCATCTCCCACAGTTGTTGCGATCTGTTAAAACGTTGGTACACTGGAATTCACAGCAGCGAGATTTGAGAGAGCCAGCAACATCATTCTTGTTACAGATAGGAGGGCGAGCCGTGCATGTCATACTCCTTCCTCCGTTTCCCATCACTATCTCTTCAACGAACCGGCTGTTTCTCCCTCTCATGTTGTCCATTGCTATTGCATCTTCCTCTCCCTTTGAGATTCCCATTGCCATTCCTAATACCATCACTGTAATCACTAGTGCAGCCACCTTTGCAACGAATGCCATGAATGAAGAGGAAAAGTTCAGACGAAGATTGATAAGAGGAAAAGTATCAATCTGGATTGAATGTTTGAGGGAGGGACATGAGATCGGTATTTAAACAATGCCATTTTCTTTTAGGTCCCGTCTGTTCAACTTGATGTACTTCATTAATTACCTCGTTTTCAAGGAAATGCTGCTCATTCAATGTCTTATAGAGTGAATAAATTTAATGCAAACATGGAGTAACTTTATACTAAAATAAAGGGTGGAGCGAGTTAACAAAGATTGGTATCTAAAATCAAAATATATGTAAAAATATTTATATTTAAAATATATAATATATTCAAACTAAATGTTTATAAATAAAATAAAATAATTGTTATCTAAATAAGATAGTTCCAAATTAAATGTTTCTTTGGTTTTTATAATAATTGGATTATATTTATATTTAAAATATATAATATATTCAAACTAAACAATATATAATATTTGTGTTTATAAATTAAATAAAATAATTGTTAAGTAAATAAGATAGTTCTAAATTAAATGTTTCTTTGATTTTTAAAATAATTGTATTTAAAACATTCAATTTAGTTATAGAATTTGTGATGGTATAATATATTAAAATATAAAAATAATAAAATGATTTATTAAAATAATATAATTATTATTGTATTTTTCAAAAAAATATTTAATAATAACTAGATCTAAATATATTTTAATTTATTTTAAACAAATACTATTTAATATATAATTTTGAAAGTTATAGCATTATCATTTAAATATTTGTATAATGCATTCATCTTTATTCTATACATTAATTGTTTGTCATGAGATATAATCATATTACAACTATTTGTTCTAGTTAATGTCTTATTACTTTATACATGTCTACAAAAAATTAATGAGGTTCTACATAGAGATATATACCTTATATTCATGAAAGGAAAAGCACACATTGAACCATGTAGAGAAAAAAACACCATACAAGTAGCCTAGATAAATTCATATGCTCCATCACTTGATTGGATGGAAACAAATATCCAAAGGTCTCCGTACACTTTCATAAGTTTCCATATTTTTCCTTTAGATACCATCTCTAAGAACTTTTAAAGGGTTGACCTTGGCACTATCTTTAAGAACTACTCAACCAAAAAAGGTATCTACAACAAGGCCTATAAGTTTTGTTGGATTCAAGTCTTTTGATGCTTCTATAGCCTTTATATGGAGGTCAAGAATTCACACTTTCTTGATGACCTTCAACAAAGATGACAAGTGTTGTGATGCTCCACCGTGTGACCCAAACGAAGTTAACCTAAAGTTTTACTAAGTTTTCCAAATAATTTTTTTTAAGATAAAGATACAACAATAGTTATAGAATAGTAGAAGCAAATAACATGCACTCATACATCAACAACACATAAACAGGTTACAACTCTTAAGGGTCTCATGACAATGAATTACATTTAATTTTAATTAACACTAAATCCAATATATAATAAATCCACATTGAATAATAATATACAAGTATGAATCCATTTAAATAATATATAGTCCTCTTGAATGACACTTGGCAATAATCATAATGCACAATCATCCGCTACACAAGTCAAAGGGTATGAGAGGCTAAAACAATATACATCATGAAATAAATTACATCATCTTGTAAGATCTATGAAATCAAATACAATACACTAAGTATAACCATCCAACATAGAAATACATGAATAGATAAAAAGGAACATCTAAACAAACACATCCAACAGTGGTATTTGACAGTCGGATCTCAATGGTATAAGAAAAAGCACTCCCACCCTACCTTGTGGAACCTAAAAGGGTCCACTCCCAGTGTGCTAAGGAGATAATCTCAAGTTCCAAACAGGATAATAAACTCAAAAGTCAAAACCAACATCTAAGTTCAAGGAATCACCTAAAAGAAAACTATCTCAAAAGGTACCAAGACACAAATATCAACTAAACCCAGAGGCAATACTGACATGTAGGGAATCTATTATGCATGTCGACAAGTGTCATCGCATGAGCCAACTCTAAGGTTACCTAGCTAGTCTTTTAATCTTGTGGCCCCCTAGTGACTCTATGTGGCAGTAGTATCCTTTTGTACTAACAAGGCATACTAATGAGTTAACTCTAAGGTTACCTAGCTAGTCTTTTAATCCTTCGGCCCCCTAGGTATCTAAAATCAAATTATATGTAAAAATATTTATATTTAAAATATATAATATATTCAAACTAAACAATATATAATATTTGTGTTTATAAATTAAATAAAATAATTGTTAAGTAAACTAGTTTATATATATATATATATATATATATATATATATATATATATATAGACATATATATATATACATATGTATATGTACATATGTATATGTATATATATACATATGTATATATATATGTATATGTAAATATATATATACATATGTATATGTATATATATACATATGTATATACATATGTATATCTGTACATATATATACATATGTGTATATATATACATATGTATATCTATACATATATATATATACATATGTATATACATATGTATATCTATACATATATATATATACATATGTATATCTATACATATGTATATATATATATGTATAGATATACATATGTATATACATATGTATATATATATATATATGTATAGATATACATATGTATATATATACACATATGTATATATATGTACAGATATACATATGTATATACATATGTATATATATATACACATATGTATATATATGTACAGATATACATATGTATATACATATGTATATATATACACATATGTATATATATATACACATATGTATATATATATACACATATGTATATATATATATACATATATGTATATATATATATATATATATATATAAAATAAGCCAAGAGATATCCTTCTCGAGGCACCTATTTGAAATGATTTGAGACTCTTGATCTATACACATATGTATATATATATATACATATGTATATATATACATATATATATATACATATATATATATACATATCTATATATACATATATATATACATATATACATATCTATATATATACATATATATACATATACACACACACACACACACACATATATATATATAAGTCGAGAGATATCTTTCTCGAAGAACCTATTTGAAATGATTCGAGACTCTTGATCTGCCTCATTTTTACTTCCATTTCCTCTCTGTAATTTTCACGATTTGAATTATAATTATATTTAGTCTATTTCTATTTTGTTTTTCTAACATGTAAATGAACGTCAATTTTTTTTCAAAATGGAAAATGTTTACATTGAAGATTGCTGCCACTGTATAAAGCCTCTCGGCTTAATAAGATAGTTCCAAATTAAATGTTTCTTTCGATTCATGAATAATTGTATTTAAGACATCTAATTTAGTTATAAAATTTTTGATGGTACAATATATTAAAATAATAAAATAATAAAATGATATATTAAAATGATATAATTATTATTGTATTTTTCAAAAAAATGATTTAATATTGACTAAATCTAAATATATTTTAATTTATTTTAAACAATACTATTTAATATATAATTTTGAAAGTTACAATATTATCATTTAAATATTTTTATAATGCATTCATGGTTATTCTATACATTAATTATTTGTCAGGAGATATAATTAGATTACAACTATTTGATCTAGTTAATGTCTTATTACTTTGTACATATATACAAAAAATTAATGAAGTGCTAAATAGAGATATCTACCTTATATTCATGAAAGAAAAAGTGCACATTGAACCACATAGAGAAAACAACACCATACAAGTAGCCTAGATAACTTCATATGCTCCAACCATTTAATCCGATGGAAACAAATATCCAAAAGTCTCCATACACTTTCATAAGTTTCCATATTGTTCCTTTAGATACCATCTCTAAGAAATTTTAAAGGGTTGACCTTGGCACAATCTTTAAGAACTTACTCGACAAAAAAAGGCATCTACAACAAGGCCTATAAATGTTGTTGGATTCAAATCTTTTGATTCTTTTATAGCCTTTATATGAAGGTCAAAAACTCACACTTTCTTGATGACCTTCAACAAAGATGATATGGGTTGTAACGCCCCACCATGTGACCCAAAAGAAGTTAACCTAAAGTTTTACTAAGTTTACGAAATAATTTTTTTTAAGATAAAGATACAACAACAATTATAGAATATTGGAAGCAATTAACATGCACTCATACATCAACAACACATAAAATGGTTACAACTCTTAAGGGTCCCATGACGATGAATCACATTTAATTTTAATGAACACTAAATCCAATATATAATAAATCCACATCAAATAATAATATACAAGTATGAATCCATTTAAATAATATATAGTTCTCTCAAATGCCACTTGGCAATAATCATAATGCACAATCATCCACTTTACAAGTCACAGGGTATGAGACGCTGAAACAATATACATCCTAAAATAAATTACATCATCTTGTAAGATATATGAAATCAAATACAATACACTTAGTATAACCATCCAACATAGAAATACAGAAATAGATGGAAAGGAACATCTGCACAAACACATCCAATAGTGGCATGCAACAGTTGGATCTCAATGGTATAAGAAAAAAAACTACCACTCAACCTCATGGAACCCAAAAAGGTCTACTCCCACCGCACTGAAGAGATAATTGCAAGTCCTAAATAGGAAAACAAACTCAAAAGTCAAAACCAACATCTAAGTTCAAGGAATCACCTGAAAGAAAACTATCTCAAAGGGTACCAAGACACAAGTATCAACTAAACCTAGAGGCAATACAGACATGTGGGGAATCTATTATGCATGTGGACAAGTTTCATCACACAAGCAAACTCTAAGGTTACCTGGCTAGTCTTTTAATCCTCTAGCCCCCTAGTGACTCTATGTAGCACTAGTATCCTTTTGTATTGACAAGGCATACTAACGAATTAGCTCTAAGGTTACCTAGCTAGTCCTTTAATTCTCTGGCCCCCTAGTGACTTTCTTTAATACCAATATCTTGTTGATTCATTTTAAACCCATTTAATGAAATGTTATCACTTATTAAATAACCTATAATGGGTTACGCATCAGCCTCTTTAGGGCCTTGGCCTCCCGCAAGCCATTTCCCAACATGAAATATAGATAACCTACCCTAAGCTTAGTAAATCAATATGTCGCATTAATTTAATTTTTGAAGCATTTTTAATAATATATTTATTAATTTAATTGATAATATTATTTATAGTTTATTATTAAAATAAAACTCCTAAATATTTATCATTAAATTAAATAAATATAACTACACCACAATTAGAACCATAACTTTATCTTTAAATTTTCATTCTTTTATTTAAATAAATTCATGAGACATTTTTTGACTAATATATTTACTAACTCAATTAATAACATTATTTAGGTTTTATTATTAAAATAAAACTCCTAAATAATTATCATTAAATTAAATAAATATAAATATGTCAAAAATAGAACTTTAATATAATCTTTTAAATTTAATTATTTCATGCACATTTAAAGAGCCTTTTAATTTTATTTTTATTTAATTATTCTTTTTTACCTCCACTTTATTAATTAGTGCAAACACTATTTAAAGCATAGTTTATTATTTAAATTAATAAGAATAATTTAAGCTCATTATTTAAATACAACTCTAATTTAATAATTATTAATTAAATAATCACAATAAAATAATATCAAACCTTTAGTCTTTTAATATTTTAATTATCTTTTATGTTTTCATGCACGTTTTTTACGATATAAAATATCTTTATTAAATTTATTTGCTTTATCTTTTTAATTAATTTATTATATTTTAATTCAATGCATACATTTTATGCAATTTAATTAAAATAAACTTTATTAAATAATTACTTACTCTCTCTTATTAATTTATTATATTTTAATTTCATGCATGTGCTTTATATAGTTTAATTAAAATAACTTTATTAAATTTGTGTTTTCTCTCTCTAGTTAATTGCAAGATGTTTTAATAATACATTTATTAATTCAACTAATAATATTATTTAGAGTTTATTATTTAAAATAAAACTCTTAAATAATTATTATTAATTTAAATAAATATAAATACACCTAAATTAGAAAGTTGAATTCTTTTATTTAATTAATTCACGAGATATTTCTAATAATATATTTATTAACTTAATTAATAATATTATTTGGATTTTATTATCAAAATAAAACTCTTAAATAATTATCATTAAATTAAATAAATATAAATACGTCAAAAATAGAACTTAAATATAATCTTTTAAATTCAATTCTTTTATTTAATTAATTTTTCAATTAATTAAATATAATTAAATATTAAATTTTCTTTATAAAATTTTCATTAAATTGTCTTTTAATTCAATTTAATAAAAATAGAAAAAACATCACAGACCCACAAAACAAAAAATGACAACTCAACTAAAGAAAAAGGACAAAATAAACTCCAGCGTCAAAATCATGAATTTGCATCACTTGACGAATTCGGATAGTTAAATTAACTTAGATACTTGTCCTACTTTCTAAGACAATTGACCTAGGGTTTAGGATTTGGACTCAAGAGTTATCTCCCCACTTATACCATTGAAATACTATGATAGGGTATGCTCATCCTAGCAATTTATGAAAGTTGATACCCAGTACCTGCAATTTGCATAAAATCCATGCATGTACAAACACAATATTCTAAATTAAATAGGCAATGATAGGAAGTGGTGCATTGAGTAAATCCCAACTAGCAGGTGACTATGACTCCCTTCCTCAACCACATCAAAAATGTCAAACATAAAGCAAACATACACGCACATCATACACATGCAAGTATGGAGTAAGTATCCATAAAAATTGCATAAAAATCATTTATCTAACTAACATCATTAAAATAACTGAAAGTCACTACATGAACACACACACACACACACACACACATGTATCATCATTGAATAATCATGAGATAATTGAAATAACTAACTCCATATATATATATATATATATATATATATATATATATATATCAACTAAATATGATGTAATATATAATCAAATTCGATAACTAAGCACCAATAATCATAAAAAATAGTCAAAATGCTGACCTAAAAGAATCCAACACTACCATTAGAAAGGTCAACTAGGGGTAGGCAAATTACATCCACTTCCCCTAGACTTAGGCTTACTCTTGGAAGCCTACAAGAAAGATAAAACTAAGCTAGAGGTAGGCATTACAAGGGTAATGTTACTCCAACCTGACCTCCCACATAATTTTGTATTTGTAAGGGACATTTCTTATCATGATAGATTGAAATGTCATATTGTATGTGGATGGGAAGATTTCCTTCATCACTATATAAATATAAGAAGGATAATGTCACTTAATCCAAGAAGAGTTTTGAAAATGTAGAAGACATCCTTGATACCATAAATTATTTGCCATGGCCATCATTCATAGATGTGAGTTTGACCACATGATCCATCCAGTAAAATCAATGGTGTCCTATGAAAGAGAACTCTTCAATCCACACCAAATTTTTGCATGGTCTAAAATGAAATAAAATTGTATATTTTTGCTAGAAAACAAAAATTAATTGACAACATCCTACGAAAGAGAATCTAGATCATCCCTTGGAGCTATCGTACTAAAAATGACCAAACTCTAGATATTAGAAGGAAAATGAAACATGTCATTAATTGCAATATTAGTCTCCTAGAGAGACAAAAAATGAATAGTAATTTTCTTTAGAAATTTTACTTGTCCTAGGGATGTCTCAAGATAGCGAAACTTAGAATAAAAATAGACATTTTTAACATTATCAAGTATGTCAAGACTATAGGGAAGCTTGTAACCAAAAAATATTACCATTTCCACATAACCCATAATAGATTTGAATTAAGTAGTAACTTAAAATCACTTAGAATCCACATGCAAGGGAATATACAATATACCCACAAAAATGTGATACACCTAAAATACCTTGGAAAACCCTCATTGAAGTTAAAAACCCAACCTCCAAAATTACCCATCACCATGTATTATTTAACAAAACACCATTACAATACAACCTTGGAAGCCTCCAAAGTCATATCCACAACCAAAAAATTCATGTGAACAAGCATGAGTCCACACATCCCATGTCATTCTTCCAACCTTCGCAAATGCTTCCTTGGCTAACATGTCTCATGCTTGACTTCCCATTTTTTGCCTTGCCTCTACAACAACCCTTGTGGTTGCTTTAATAAAATCAAGATCCCACAAAACCACCAAGTGGTATTACATAAACCATGTTATATATAGTGACCCACATTTAATATTGGGCTTTTAATTATTTTTTCTCAATGTTAAATAATTACATCATATGTTATCACAATATTATAGTACAATTCATCAAGAATGTTTCATGAGAATCTTTGCCTATTTCACGTACATCTCTAGGTGCCCCTAGGTGCAACATTACATAATAAAATAAAACAATAAAATAAAATGAATATTTTTCAATGTGTGTAAGACACATAATCTGAACAATCTCCTACAATACACACCACCATTGTTGGATCTAAAACATTTTAATCTTTTATCAATCTCATTTTCAACCTATTATTTCTATTTCTCAAAAGTTTGAAATACATCATATTTTTATCTAAGGAAATATGATGTACTTTTCTAGTGGCATCATCAATGAATGTGATATAATAATCAGAGCCACTAAGGGCAGAGACCTGAGCTGGTCCCCATACATCTTTATGCACAAGCTCTAATTTCTCATTTTTCTTTTTCTTCCCACTCTTCAAAAATATCACTCTCATTTATTATCCATACACACAACTTTCATAGATATCCATATTGACATATTTCAAACTTGGTAAATCTTTCTTTAAATGAAGTAATTTCATACCTTTCTCACTCATGTTCTCAAGTCTATTGTGCCATAGCATTGTATCAAAATCTACATCAACTATCTATTCTCCCTGATTAACTACAACAACCTTTCCTAAACATTTCTTTTTCTAAAAAAATTAAAGTAGAAGGAATAGTATGACTTGTACAAAGATGAGGAGCATACTTTCACACTTTTTTTTCTACAACAAGGGAGCCTTTTGAAACCTTTCAATTTTTATCATTAAAAGTAACTACATAACCTTCATCACATAGTTCCCCTATTGAAATTAAATTCCTACTCAGCCTTGGAACATGTCTTACCTCATGTAGTGGCCAATTATTCTTATTCTTCAATTTAATCTTAACTTTTCCCTTTCCAACAATCTGACAGGGTTCATTATACCTATTGTGGCCTCATAATGCACACCACATTTTGAGTCACAAAATGGAGACCCCCTAGTTCCAAAATTCCCTATGAGGCATCTAGTCCAAAGCCTTGGTTATTTTGGACCCTTTTTTGGGTTTAGGTAAAACCTTGGTCTTTGACGAAGAAGGGTTAGGCAATTAGACACATATAAAAAATCAAGTTTAAGACTTTATTGTGCTTAAAGTGCACACATGTGCACTTGCGCATATGCGCACCTCACCCCAACTCTAGTGATGCAGACATGTGCATGTGTATACCCTTGGAGGTGCACACCTTCAGAGGTGCATGTGCCTACAAAGGTGCGCACTCTATTTACTCTAGTGGCCTATATTCTTAAGACGCCCCTTGCAATGCACTAATGCACATGTGTGCACATGCACACCATGTGCACCTTATCAAGTTGTGCATCTATGCTAGTGCATAGCTACACATTTTTCCATTTCCAAGGAAAATTATTGCAGTAGTGCACCTTCCAAGGTGTGCTAGGTGCACTAGTGTGTGGAAGGTGCACTAGTGTGCAAAACTGGCTTTTGGGGTAAAAAACCCACTATCTTGTCTATTTTGACTAGTGTTGATCTAATTCTTTGTCAGTTTAAGTCTTATGGAGTCCTATTTTGGGTTTCTCAACATAAGATAACTAATGTTTGCTTCTTTGTGCAGATTCCTCATTATCCATAGCATAAAAAATATCCATCATATTGCATGTGCATGGTATTAGATAACTTGTCGAGGTCATAACTTTTTACCTAGAGCTGAGAATTCAAAACCACTTACACCAATGGAAAAAAGAACTAAAAATCTAATTTCAATCCATAAAAAAGTGAGTCTAGATTGATGAAAGTTTCAACTTGAAATTTTGAGCAGAAGACATCCAAAAAAAGCCAGTTAAAAGGCCTAGAAAATCTTGTTAAAAAAGATATGAAAATGTTTCAAACATTTGATTATTTTGGATAATCTAGATCACCTAGTCTCTAATCAGGAAGGATCGGGTAGTTAGAGAGAAGAAAAAATCAAGGAGTAGACTTCACAGTGCACGGAGATGGCATAACATGAATGTGCACAACTGCACATAACATGAAGGTTTGGTGCATAACACGTAAGTGCATAGATTATCATAGCATCTTCATTATCAGCAGCAATAAAGATCTCACCTAAGATGGTAACATTCACCTTCAAAAGAGTCACATGTAAGTTTTGATTCATGAATTTACACTGAAGATCAAAGATATAGAGGTTGGACACATTAACCAGAACAAGCTCCTCATTGTATGAAACTATTCATGATAAGATTCAACACATATACTTTGAGAGTTCAAATACAAGAAGTAAAAGGATTTTAAGTCTATGACAATTTTGGTCTATAAAGAGGGTATAAATCATCAAAAAGAGCAAAATAACTACGCTAGAGTGCTCCTAGATATCATTGGAGAAAAACCTAAAAACCATTTTCAAAAATAAGAGCTTTGATTGTTTTGTGAATTGAGCACCTTGCACAAATTCCTTGTAGGTGCACAAGGTGTGCAATTCACAAAGGTGCGCCGACAATTTTTAAAAAGAAAAAGTTAACTATTAGTTCCTAATTTAGAGTTTTCCATGACTAGAAACACATTTTGACAGAAGTTCAACTCCTAGAAACACCTAGAGAAGGTCAAGCTTCCATTTTTAGAGCTTCTAGTGACTTTCAAATCCTCTTGTAGCTTCCTTCTTCTTGTCTACTTCTTTTATTGTTTTAAGCCATGTAAAGGCTCATGCACCCATTAATTGATATAAACAAAGGTGGAGACCTACTTAGCACCACTTAGAGAGTCAGTTTGTATGTAATTATAGTTGTTTTATTAGTTTTGAAGCATTTGTTTGCATTAAGAGATATCTCACTCTCATCACAAATTGAGGAGATAATTTCTTATAAATACATGGATGTAATATGTACTCCAAGCCATTATTTTGATGCAATAATATATGCTATTAGTGCTCTAATTCTAAGTGTAATCATTCTTGCCAGAGTGTGTTATTTTTGTGAATTCATGTTCATGAATTATAATGGAGCCAATGGTTCTATTTTGTTGTTATGATTATGGGATCTTTTAGTTCTAGTGTTTTCCTCGTGCTAACAAATTCTGCTAACATGCTGAGTCGGAGAAGAGATCACCTATTGTTGCTACATAGCTTCTTGTCTCACATGAGTGTACTTTTTATGGCCTTGAAAGTTGATGAGAAGTGAAACATCTTTTGGTTATTACTATGTTCCCATTGACAATTGCATCAGTGGAATTGAGGAAGTGATGCTCCTATTTTTATAGGTTTCCTATGCAATCTTTTTGACAACTTAACTCATTGATGTGTTGTTACCATGGTTAATGTCTATTAGGAATTTCTCTTTCAAGTTATTTTCTTTAATCTCTTGTTACCCTATCTTTGTTATTTTATTTTCCAACACTTGGTTAAAATAGGAATTCATATAGTTGCGCTGATAAATTGCATTCATCATAAAATAGAAAATAGAAAAAATATATCTCTTTTATGGTTACTTTTTGAGACAACAAGTAGATCAAACATCTTATCTAAAATTGGTCAGACTAGCAAAGGCCTCCCTATAAACAAACAAATTTATATTTAATGCAAATCTCAAATTGGTTTTAACAAATGAGTGTCCACACACTTAAGTTATTATAAGTCATTTACTTAGTTCATGCTAAACAAGTAATGAATGTTGAGCATAACATGTCAGACAGAGCATCCTGAGTGAGACACTTAGATAGTGCCAAGTCACTCAAGTTTCGAGCAGATAGTATGTGTCGAGTGATTAAAGTGCTAAGAAAGCAGTGCATGTTGAGTCATTTAGATGTTGAGTGATAGCATTGAAGTTATAGTTAATGTCAAACACCAGGGACTTTAGATGCTAAGTGATACATTTTTGACATAGTTGTTTTTCATGGCACAAACTACTATGTAAACTATTTTTGAGTTGACTTAAGATTTATTCTGAGATCTTAGATGATAAGGATGAATCTTAATTGATGATCCATGTGCATTACATGCATCCAATCAGAAAAGGGAAGGATTAAGTAGCAATAAGGATGAATCATGATCATTTATTCATACCTAATGTTATGTCACAAATATCTTCTTATGGAGGGTAAACCTTAATCCACATGTGTGTGTGTGTGTGTGTGTGTGTGTGTGTGTGTGTGTGTGTGTGTGTGTGTGTGTGTGTGTGCATGCGTGCACGTGTATGTGTGAGTTTGTGTTGATGGGTATATAGTATTCAAGTGAAATGGATTACAAAATCAGTTAGATAATAATAGAGGAAGAAATGAAAGGATAGAATAGAGAGATTTGATTAGAGGAGGATCAAGGATACATGTAAAGAGGTTATTTGTTATCTAGCAGTAGAGTGCTAACTATAGGATCATTGTTAAGACATTCTAACAGGTGAATCGGTTAAATCTCTTAACAGAGTAATCTTAATAGGCTGTGTTGAAATCATCTAACAAGGTGCTTACTTCATTGTGAGTTAAATTCCTCTAATCAGACACACTTCTAACAAGGTTTTGAAATCCTTTAATAGGGTGAGACCTTACAGTTTTTGTAAGCCTTTAACAAGGCAAACCTATCACAGGGTAGATCATAGTTTATGATCAAACAATTACAACCTTAATTAGATACACTTTACAAATATTTTTGGTTGTCATCCCCACCCCAATTTTACCTTCTCATTGGAGGGTTTCTGGGTAATCATATATTGTGTTATATATATGTGAATGTTTACTTGTTTAATGCTTTAGATATATATCCTTAATATGGTAATTTAGTTTACATATTGAATTGTGAGATGGATGTGAGTTGAATGATTTTATGAGTAAAAGTGTGAAGCATTGATTAACCCCCCACCCCTCTCAGAGTTTACTTTTTCTATTGTATTTCCAACAATTGGTACTAGAGCTTTGTTCTCTAAAAGGTAAAAGCTTTGTAGCTTTGAGGAAAGATCTTGGAAATGGAAGTCTCCAAGTTGTTAAAGACTATTGAGAATCAAGTGATTGAAATACAACTTGTCCTACATCAGCTGAATAAATTAGGAGATAACTTAAAGAGTTCACTATAGAGAAGGAAAGATATAGATACTCAAGAAAATGACACACATTATAGAGAGATAGACACTACTAGACTATTCACTGAAGGAAATTTAAGTTAATTTTATGTAGTAGTTGTAGATTTGATGGAAAAGAATGAAATCCTAACTGAAGAGGTCAAAACACTAAAGATAGAATAAGAAGTCCAAATAGCATTGCTATGTGAAGTGACTGAGTTGAAAAAGAAATCTAAAGAAGACAAGGTCATGGTAGAAGATGACAAAAGGACACTGACCAACATATTGGAGGAAAGGACATTATAAATTCACAAAATTGCTAACATGCAATTGGAGACAATGAATGAAGTCATGAATTCCAACCATAAACTGAATGGTAAAGACATTGATATCACAACCCCAAACTTGCAGAATGAACAAGTGAGTAATGATCTAAAGAGAGAAAGAGAATTTGGTAAAAGTTTCAACAAACCAAGTGAAGCCATAAAGCACTTTGAAAGATTGATGAGGTCTCCTAGAACCAATGATGATACTACTAGATTAGGTTACACCAGCACTAGAGAAGGAGAATCGTCCAAAAGTTGTGAAGAAAGTAAAAAAATAAGAACTCAAAACCCACTTGTCATAATTGTGGAAAGTTGGGACATACTACTAATGTTTGTAGGAGAAATATTGAAAATTATAATGTTAAGAAGAAGTACATGGATCATTGCCATAAATCCAACAAGCAAGAACATCAAGCACATGAATGTAGAACAAAGACCATGAGCACACAAAGATTCGAAGGATGCTTCTATAACTGTCAGAAGTATGGACATAGAGCTTTTGAGTGTCGATCAAAACCTAAGTGGTCATTAGACAAGAAAATAAAGGTAAAGCACAATGCTAACTCTTATAACTGGGATTATAATACTATATATAGTTTTCACTATTGTCAAGACTATGGACATGTTCCTGAGAATTATATTAGAACACATTTCAGAAGTTATTACAGCAGGTGGTTAAGTCAAACCACATATTTTAGTTGTTTGAAGACTAGTCACATAAGTAGACATTGCCCAACAAGGTCAAAGGTACCAAGTAGTGAGTTCAACAAGGGAAAAGGAAAGGTTGATGTCAAAGATGCTAGAAATCAAATGAACAAGACATGGAAGAAAAGAGAGGATTATAGTACATCAAGTTCGGATAGGATCACTTCACCCAATTGGTCAGGTGATCACACCATCTCCAACTAGGAAATCAAGAGGTATGTTGGGACTAATATTTGAAAGACATATTATACATCAATTCCAAGGAATTTGTTCTAAAAATATTATATATGCATGAAGAATGATGCAAATTGTTGATTATAACATGGAAGAAATAGTTGATTTTTGATATTTTTTATGTTACTACGAAGCATGAAAAGTTTCACTATAGTTGCCAAGTGAAATGTTAGTTGATGTCAAGCTATCGAAGATGATAGTGTTGGATGAGCTCATTGTAGCTACAAAGCATGAAGGAAATCATATGGATGCCGAGTGAGCCAAAAAAATTGTTGAAGCTGAGCTTACAGTTGTATAAGAACTTAGAATTAAATGTGATGTTTTAAGGGCTATTTGATCATTTTTTTCTCATTTGACATCATTTGAAGAAGTCATTCCTAGCACTTGCAAACTAGATTCAACTATTGTTTGACACCATTTCACAAGATTACAAAGGTATTTATTATATACTAAGCTATGCAGTTTTGAATTTTACAAACCCTAGTTTTATGAAATGGTGTCTAGTTCTTTAGTTTCTAAGGTCATAGAGGGAAAATAATTTTTGAATGTACAATTAATAAGCAATGAGATCAAAGAACAAAATTTGAGAACCATTCCTAATATTTCTTATAAGCAAGATCAATCCTGTGTATTTTTGATGATACCACCACAAGTTTTGATGATTCAAGATGTGAGATGTTGCTATACATGCAAGGTTAGTAGCATAGGAGATATGGAGATAAGAGAAACATATGACAAATTGTGTGAAAATGGGAAGTTGAAAGAAGAATTCAATATTGTAGAAAGGAAAGGGTTAACCTGTGCCCTAGATTTCCTCAATGTCTTCAAAATAGAATGGATTAAGATTATTTTAAGTAGAATTTATGACAATTATGTATGGTTGGAGAATGGACCAATGAAAATCACTAAGAAGATTCTACATAGAATGATGGGGTATCCAACCCTAGACCATCCTAAAATAATGAGAAGTGATGGAAAAGATGTATTTAAGAAGAATAATGGGGTTGTATGGAATATAAGAGGAATGACTATTGATAGAATCACATATCCCCTAATTACTTTTGTAGTGAGGATTATAGCACATAAGTTTTATCAATCCAGCAAGCTCAACAGTGTACCTTGTAAATTGTATTTGACATGGGCTACAAGATATTCAAGAAGGATTGTACATATGATCTTGTTGAGTTGTAGTTACAAAAATTCTCAAAAAATCTAGGAGCAATAAGAAAGACCAAGAGTGCAGAATGCAAATTTGGATGTGTTCTTGTATGTATATTCTTTTTATGTACAAAAAGTATTCCCTACTTTTGGTAAAGTTACATGGAAGTAAAACAAGTCTATTGCAGCACAAATAGGTGAATTTATTTAGTAGTTGGGAGACAATTTTGAGTTAGTTTTGACTAGCTACTTTGAAGGCTTCAAGCAATCAATGAAGAAATGACTAAGGATACTAGCTTCACTAGTAGATAAACATTTCAATGATATTTATTTTCTAATTGATACTAACTTTATACATGTACAAGCTATAGTTCCAAGAGTGAGGTGGTTGAGACCTCTAGGCTATAAAATCAATGTGGATGAAGCCTCTACAACAATAATAGCATTATTTATAGAAGAAGTGGACAAGAAGGCTACAACATTTGGGAACTATGATGTGGAAAAATCTAAAATCACAATGGATTTGAAGATTGCCTCAGTCATTAGAAAGAAGAACAAAATGTTCAAGAAACTCAAGGAAAAATTTGGTGAAGGGGAAGAAGAAGAAGAAGACATACTTGCCCGAGCACCACTTTCTATTACTCAAGGTCAAGGAGAAGACCAAGAAGAAGAGGTCAAAATTGAAGAAGGTGTCAAGGGAGAAGAAGCCAATGAAGCACCTATAGCTACTGAGAAGAAGGAAAGAAAAGAAAGAGCACCAGCAATGAGCAAGTCAAAGAAGGTTGTAAAACCCACACAACCTAATCCTATAGTTCCTACTAGAAGGACTAGCACAAGAGCCTCTTCTAAAAAGGCTAAAGAAGTTGAAAAGCCAAAGGAGGAGAGAGATAGACTAGCTAGCAAGGATGAAGAACTTGAGAAGAGATCAAGGAGAAAGTATGTTGCTCAACCTAAATCTAATGAAAATAACCAATTCTAAGTGGTAAGTCATAGTTCTTCAAATTTAGATAGCTTATGTGAGAACATTAGAAATAATGTTGATTTATCTGGATTCTCTCACATTGAGTTTGACAATCTTTGGAAAATTGAAATAAATCAAGTTGAAGAGCTAGTATTTGCTATGATGGCAACATTTAAGAAGACTCCTCTTGAAATTGCCAACTTCATACCTAAGAGTTTGTATGATAGAGTTGAGCAGAAGTGGCATTATTGTCTATCAAGTGAAAGATTAATCAGAGAGACAATACTTGTACAAGTAATGCCAGAACTAAATAAGGATACAATGGCAAAATCCATTAAGAAATACACTCGAACATTTTTTCCAAAGTATAGAGCATTTAATATCCTATAGAATAACATTGAGGATGTTGTACAAAAGTCCACAGAAATATGGAAGATAACATATGGATTGTCAATATCTAAGGAAGTTGTGCAGACACCTATTGAGGTAGGTGAAGAAGAAGAAAAAGATGAACAACATGACATAACTAAGGTTACAGAAGAAGTTACTAAAAAGGATGCAATTGAGGAAGGAAATGAAATTAACTTGGAAACACAAGTACCAGCTAAAGATGAGCAACAAATAGAATAGAGTGTACTAGATACACTAGTGTCAAGTGTCAGTCCTCAAAAGGAGACAAGTGCAAACACTAAAACTATGAAGATTAAGGATGTTTCTGAGACTATCACTCAAAACAGAAATCCCCTTATAGAGGAAGACATGAAGAAAATTTTGATAGAATCCACTTCCTAGGCTAAACTTTGTGAACATCCTATATTAGTGAGTTTTGATGAGATTAGGAAGGCAGATGAGGCATCTATGAAGGAGAAAGTTCAAACACAAGATGTGTCTACACCCCCTCCTTAGTTTTTCATGATACAACCTACATTACCTATTAAGATGTATCATAAGAAGGAGCTAGCAACTTCCATTATCAGTACATTGGTACAAAGTGCTCTAGCCTTAGGAGATCAAATAGAAAAGATAGATGATAAGGATGAGACTATAGAAGAGCAAAAGGATGAAACTGAAGAGCAAAAGGATGAGACAATAGAAAAGCATGATAGAACACAAGTTCAAACATGTTAGGATGTCAGTCTTGGGCCTATAGCACAAGTTCAAGGTGCTACTAGAAATTTAGAGAAAGAGAAAGATGACACTAAAGAGAAAATTCTAACTACAAAGATAGAGGAGAAATTAGCAATACAAGCACTAGTGATTTTACCAGAATCTGCTACTCCTCCTAGTCAAGATCTTTGAAAGCTGAGTATAGAAGCTACACCACTACAATCATCAAGGCTGAGTCCAAGCACATCTAAGGTAGATGAGGTAATATCATTTGGTAATGTGAACTTGGACAAAGTTATTCAATTACCAAATTTTAATCTTGAAAAAATCACTATTCAATAGTGAGCATACTATAGGATTCTCTTGTCAAGAAAAAGCACCAAGAACTACTATGAAGGGAACTAAGGTAGAAGAAATCATTGTAAGAGATCAAGGAAATATTTCTTGATGCATTCAGTCTACCAACCCCAAAGGAAACAAAGCTTATTATAGAGAAGTTAACCAGCTTAGTGGGTAAGTTGAATGATATAGACCTAGATTCAAATGTGAAATTGCTTTAATGGTTTGAGATAAAGCTTCAAAATAAGGTGACCAAAAAGATATCAAGTGCTATTTTATTATCATAGGTTGAGTTAGAAACCAAAATAGATAACATGAAGAAGGTACTAGAGAATATTTTGTCTCTCTACACCAAATTGTACAATATCACACTCTTCACAAGAGAAGTTAGTCCAACCATATCCTAAACTTGGAGAGTATTATGCTAACATCTGGCATAACTCTACCAAGTTCTATAGCCTATAGTAAGAAACACTTAAACACTCTATTAAAATCCTAGAGTTAGTTAGCAAAACTACACGCAGATGTAGCCAACATAAAGGCCAAACTGATCAGCATCTAGTCAACATTGACTCCGCATATGGAGATACCGCACAAGGAACTAGCCTATGCTAAAACTCTCATGAAGAAAGATCCTCATCTTTCTACACATGAATTCTTAGTACACCTTATTGTCAAAATGGCCATCCAAATCAAATCATGGAAGGTATCTTGGGATAATTGGGATGCAGCTTTAAAGATCATACTTGAGGTCCACAAACCATTTCTAAACAAAGACATTATAAGTGTATAACCCTTTAACATAAGTGTCAAAAAGGGGGTGAATAAGAAGTATGGGGGAGGTAGAAGATGGAAATAATAAAAGAGATTAGTATATGGGAGAGATAACATTATAGAGGGAAGAAATGAAATAATAGTATGAGATGTACTATTTTTTTGAGACAGAAATAGAGTATATAGTTTAGCTTATACAAATCTACTCAGTAGGAGGAAAGATGTTTTGGTTCATATATAGAATACAAAAAAAATAATCAACTTAGGAGGAGTTATGAGTTGTGAGATTTTGAAGTCAAACAGAGATTAGATATCTGAGTTATGCTTATAAGATAAGATCAGTAATGCATGACCAAGTGTTTTTGACACTCATGCCAAAGGGGGGAGATTGTTGATCTCAAATTGGTTTTGACAAATGAGTGTATATGCACTTAAGTCATTTACTTAGTTCATGTCGAACAAGTAATGCATGCCAAGAATAACATGTTAGATAGAGCATTCCAAGTGAGACACTTAGACAATGTCGAGTCACTCAAGTATCTAGAAGATAGTATGTGCCAAGTGATTCAAGTGTTGAGCAAGTAGTGCATGCCGAGTCATTTAGATTTCGAGTGACAACATTGAAGTTACAATTGATGTTGAGCACCAGGGACCTCAGAGTGATACAATTTTGACATATTTGTTTGTAATGGCACAAACTACTATGTAAACTATGTTTGGGTTGACTTAATATTTATTTTGAGATCCTAGATGATAAGGATGAATCTTAATTGATGATCCCTATGCATTACATGCATCCAATCAAAAAAAGGGAAGGATTAAGAGGAAATATGGATGAATCATGATCATTGAGTCATACCTAACACAATGTCACAAATATCCTCTTCAGGAGGGTAAACCCTAATCTACAAGTGTGTGTGTGTGTGTGTGTGTGTGTGTGTGTGTGTGTGTGTGTGTGTGTGTGTGTGTGTGTGTGTGTGTGTGTGTGTGTGTGTGTGTGTGTGAAGATGTGTGGAAGGGAAGATAGAGTAGTAAGAGAAGTTTGTATCTAGAGCCATTACAAATAGAGAATTTAGGAGTGATAGAGGAATAGTATTTGAGTGAAATGGATTGCAAAATTAGTTAGATGAGAATAGAGGAAGAAGTGAAAGGAAAAAATAGATAGATTTGATTAGAGGAGAATCAATGATACATGCAAAGAGGTGATCTATTATCTAGTAGTAGAGTACTAACCGCGGGAACATTGTTGAGACATTCTAATAGATGAATCAGTTAAATCTCTTAACAGAGTAGTCTTAGCATGCTATGTTGAAATCCTCTAACAAGGCACTTACTTCATTATGAGTTAAAGTCCTCTAATCAAGAACACTTCTAACAGGGTGTTGAAATCCTTTAACAAGGTGAAACCTTATAGTCTTTGTAAGCCTTTAATAGGGTGGACTTTTCATAGAGAAGATCATAGTTTATGATCAAGCAATTGCAACCTTAATTGGATATACTTTACAACTATAGTAGTGAAGATTTGTGTTGGAAATATAGATGGAGTAACTAAGAGGTGGGGTGTATTAGTTACCACAAAAAAAAATCCATAGATCCCTTAGATGTCTTATAAAACTAGTTACTGTTGTCACTTGGTAGTCACACAGAAAAATGTTGCAACTCAATAGATAAATTAATTAATGATCTTTAAGAATTCATAGAGAATTAACATGCATGCGTAAAGAAATAACATAAACAATAGAGACACCAAATTTAACATGGAAATCCAATATGGGAAAAACCACCAAGTAACTAGCTACCAATTTTCACTCTTCTGAAGTGAGCCCTATTAGGAGCCAACCCTATTAAGGTTTACAAAACACACTATGAGGTGTAACCTTGTTAAAGGATTTAATCATCCTACTAGGAGTGGCCTTGTTAGAGGACTTTAGAATAATTCAATAGAACTGTCCACCTTGTTAGAGGATTTACAAAATGGTTGTAAAACTAACTCTATTAAGAGATTTAGAAATCACTGCTACAATTGTGAGAAAGTAACAATGAGTTGACCTAAATGAGATGAAACTAAATTGCTAATATATATCTTTGTTCTACTTCACTAGATCCTCTCTGGTCAAATAAAACTTTATTACTCCTCAAGGATATCTAATCCTTCTTCAAAATTTTCTCACACCTTCTTCACAACCAATACACTTGCATGCTCACTCATTACACTTTAGAATTCACATCTTGACCTTTTATTTATATCTTACAAATTTTCAAGTCAGCTCATTTACAAGTTACAATTACCAATAGTCATTACATCAGTCGGCTAAAAATATTACATAAAATAATTAAGCTTTATTTTCCAAAATAATGAAATCCTTCATTGGCTGACCCTGCTCAGTAGACACTACTCCAAAAATGATTTCCAGTGTTAACCAACTAAAGCTTGATAAACATTGTGAACTCTACAAAATCCCTTGGAGACTAAGTGAACTTGACAAACACTGACTTTCCTTCACTAACCTTGTGAGCTTGGTAGAAACTAACTTCTGCCATAGAAACCTTTGACGCCTAAGTGAGCTTAGTAGAAACTATTTCCACAAAGTATTTTTTAGGAACACTCGGTAGACTATATAATTCACTTTGCTAACCAACTAATCTTGGTAGATTCAATTAGATAACTGATATGACATTTGTGTAACATCAAAGACAACACACAATTGAACAATTGTATCTAGCAATCTCCCTCTTTAGCATTGATGGCAATACAACATGTCATAGCAGATGAAATTTGAAAACAAGTTCTTTTTTTTTTCTTTTTTTTAATAGAACATTTCTCCCTCTTAGATTATATGCCACAGAATTCTCAAATATAGTAATCTCCCTATATGAAGGAATTACATAGCTTATTTTCTAAACAGCAAACTCTCTGCAGTCAAATTCAAATTTCAAAAAGATATGATAGTATACTCTCCCTCTTTGACAACACATGCCAAAGACAACACAAACAAAATGAGTAGCAATGTACTTAAGTACTAATTTATAAGCATTGTTCCCATGACTATGCTGCATCAACTGATAGATTTTCAATTTGGTTCCTATTGATGCATCACTAAAAACTTCATTTTAGTGATCTTTAGTTAGGGGAATGACCCCTAGCTTACCTCTTAGATACAAGAATGCATCCTTAGGTAATGGCATGGTGAATATGTCAGCAATTTGTTCCATTGTATGGACATATTCCAATCTAATCTCCTTATCTTACACCAATTCTCTGACAAAGTGATACTTTATTGCAATGTGCTTGGTTTTTGAATGCATCACTGGATTCTTAGATATGTTGATTGCACTTGTATTTTCACAAAACATAAAAACTGGTTCTTTGATTTCCACCTTCATGCCTTCTAACAACTGTTTAAACCGAACAATATTAGAATAGTTTACTACTATAGCAACATACTCTACTTCTGTTGTAGATTGGGATGTAGAATTTTTCTTTTTACTTGTCCAAGAAACCAACCTTTTTCCAAGAAAGAATTCTCCTCCACTTGTACTCTTTCTATCATTAATGTTTCCTACCCAATCAACATCAGTAAATACTTTCAAGTCTAGATTACCTCCAAATTTGTACCACAATCCATAATCTTCAGTGCCTTTCAAGTATCTCATGATCCTTTTGATTGTTGTCATGTGATTTTCTCTTGGTTTTTCTGAAAATCTTGTTACAATACCAACTACAAGAGCAATATTAGGCCTTGTATGAACTACATACTACAATTTTCCAATCATTTCTCTATATAAGGTTTGATCTACCACTTTTCATTCATCATCCTTAGTAAGCTTTAGTCCAGTACACATGGGAGTCCCAACTAGTTTACAATCTTCCATACCAAACTTTTTTAGTATCTTCTTGATGTATTTAGACTGAGTGATGTAGATACCAGTCTTGCTCTGCTATATTTGAAGACCAACAAAGAATTTGATCTCTCCAAACATTGACATCTCAAACTCCTTGTTCATTTTCTCTAAAAAATTTTTGCATAGATCATCATTTCATGTAAACAAAGTATCATCCACAAATATTTCTACCAAAAAAATCTTGTTATCTAGTCCTTCCTTGATATACAAGCTACTGTTATCATTAGTTCTCTAAAAATCAATCTAAATAAGGTAGTTGTGCAATCTTTCATACCATGCTCTAGGGGCTTGTTTTAGACCATATAATTCTTTGTGTAATTTGCAGACCATGTCATTTTTGTCTGGGTCAATAAAACCTTCAGGTTGCTCAATGTAGACTTCTTCATCTAGAATACCATTGAGAAATGCAGATTTGGCATCCATCTGATATACCTTAAATCTTTTGTGTGTAACATATGCAAGTAAGGTCCTAACACCTTCCAGTCTTGCAACAAAAGAAAAAGTCTCTCCATATTCTATTCCTTCTTCTTGAGAGTAGCCTTTACATACAAGTCTAGCTTTGTGTCTTGATACCTTACCATCTTCATTTAACTTATTTCTAAATACCCACTTAGTTCCAATCACATTTTTTTCTTTAGGCTTAGGTACAAGAGTCCATGTTTTTTTCTTCTCTATTTTTTTTATCTCGTCATTCATAGCCTCAATCCAACTTTCATTTTCTAATGCATCTTTGACATTTCTAGGTTCAAAATTAACAAGTAAACAAGTACCTTTTATCTTACTTCTTATCATAGTGCCTTCAGATTTGTCTCCAATAATCTGATATGGTGTATGATGTCTCCTAACATAGTTGGCCAATACAGGTTCCTTTCTATTTGACTGAGTTCCACTTTCTTCATTTTGAATTTTAACTTTAGGTTTCGGTTGATCTAACTATTGCTCAAGTCCTTCAAACTCGATAGGCATTGACTTGATAGCATCTGAATGTGACTTAGTTCATGCAACTTGGTTTGAACTTCTTGCAACTCGGTGACTAAAGACTCAAGAGTAGAAGTTTCCTAATTAACAGATGCATCTAGAATTGTATCAAGTTTAATGAAAACAAATCTCTTGTAATCTTTTTGTTCCTTTCTGCTTTCTTCTTCAGTCCTTTCTGCAAACTCATCAACTTTCACATGCTCACTTTATATGACTTTGTGAGTAGATAAATTCAAACATCTATATCCCTTACTCTTGCAAGAATATCCCAAAAATATGCCTTCATCACCCTTCACATCAAATTTTCATTTCCTAGATTCTTTCAAAATGTAACATTTACTTCCAAATACTTTTAGGTAACTTACATTGGGTTTATAGCCATAGCATAACTCATAGAGGGTTTTCAATGAGTCCTTCTTCAATCATACTTGGTTCAAGGTATGATTTGCAGTGTTGATAGCTTCCTTCAAGTATTTGATAGCAATGTTCTTTTCAATCATTAGAGTTCTTGCACAATCCATGATAGATATGTTCCTCCTTTCAGCTATTCCATTCTACTTGGGAGTTCCAGGAGCTGATACCTATCTTTTGATTCCTCTTTCAATACAAAAGTTATTGAACTCATGGGAGATGAATTCACCACCTCTATCTGACCTCAAGCATTTCAATAGTTTCCTTGTTTCCTTCTCTACTCTGGCCAAATACCATTTTAACTTCTCAAATTCTTTTAATTTATCTCTCAGATACATGACAGTCATCATTCTAGAGTAATCATCAACAAAAAGAATGAAGAATTTTTCTCCAGTATAGCTCTCAATTCTAATAGGTCCACATAAATCAGTATGCACAATTTCTAAAATTTCTTCAGATTGCTAGTTTTTACTTTTAAAACTAGTCTTTCCCATCTTACCAATCTGACAGTTCTTGCATAGACCAACATCAAGTTTCTTTATACTAGGAATGCCTCTTACTTTCCTAAATTTTCTTATTTTCACCAGGTTATCAAAATTCACATGACATAACCTTCTATGCCATAATCAACTTTCTTCAACTTGAGCAATAAAACATGAACATTCACCAAGTTCAAGATAGAACAAATTACCTTTTGTCTATATGCCTAATCCAATCAACTTTCCTTTGTCATCTAGCAGTCTTGCTTTTCCATGCATGAATTCCACTTTGAATCCAATATTGATTAGTTGTGCCACACTCAATAGATTGTTTTTTAGTCCTTCAACCCAATAGGCATTATCACATACAAGCTATTTCATTACTAAGATTCTTCCTTTTCCTTTTATGCAACAAATTTCATTATTACCAAATCTCACACTACCACCATCATAGTCTTCAAAATGTTCAAACTTTATTTTGTCACCAGTCATATGACGAGAGCAACCACTATCTATGATCCATGTATCATTTTTCTTATAAAAGAGATAAGTGTCATTTTATCTTCCTCGTTATTATCAGATTCATCTTTCATAGCAATGTAAACAATTTCATCTTTACTATTGTCAAAATCCTTAGAATCCTTATCCATGAAACATTTTTTATTACCTTTGTCCTTGAATGATTTGAAGTCTTTCTTTTCATTGCACTTGTGACCTTTCTTCTCATCCTTGTTTTTCTTTTTTGGGCACCTAGCAGCAATATGACCAATTTCTTCACATGAAAAACATATCAAAGGAACCTTACCTTTGTATTTTCCTTTGCCTCTAGAATATTTCCTTGCTAATAGAGCTTCAACCACCTCAAGATCACTGTTAGAACTCTATTCTAATTCTTCTTCACTTTCTGACTGAGAATCCTTTATCTCCTTTCCCTTTTCTTTGAGTGAAAGCTTGGCTTCAAATGTCGATTCAATGTTCTTGGTAGCTGAAACATAGTTGTCATAGTTATCTAGCTTAAATGCAGTCAACTTTCCTACTATGGCCTCTAAATTTATCTTATGATTTGATTTACATATTATTTCTTGAATTTCAAAAACTCTAATTGCATAAATGGGAAGAAATGTTCTAAGAACTTCACTTACAATTGTTCCATCCTTGATATCTCCTCCAAAAGTTTTGATTGCACTGACACTTGCTTTGACTATTTCAGCACACTTAGCAATGTTCACATCCTCTCTCATCCTCATCTAATAAAATTGTCCTCTTAAACTTTTTTCTTTGGCTCTTCTCACATTATCATCACCTCCATAGATATCTTTCAGCTTGTTCCACATAACAAAGGCAATTTTGTAGTCCTTGAAACCTTAGAATTCTTCATAGCTTAGGGTTGATGCAATGTCTATCATCATGGTGTTATGAGTCTTCTTCTCAACAATGTCATTGACAGATAGTGTACCAAAAGGAGTTACATATTCTTCATCAAGATATTTCAACCATGTACCTCCAATGGAAGCTAGATGGAGTCTCATGAGACCTTGCCATGCCGAAAATTTATCCCTGTTAAGCCTTGGAACTTTCCTCTTGTAAGACATCCTAATCTTTAGCTTAGATCCTTGAAATCCTTGTTGCAAGCACCAAATTCTCTCATACCAATTGTTGAAAATATAGATGGAGTAACTAAGAGGGGGGTGAGGGGGGGTGAATTAGTTACCACAAAAACAAATCCTTGAATAGCTTAGATGTCTTATAAAACTAGTTACTGTTATCACTCAGTAGTCACAAAGAAAAATATTGTAACTCAGTATATGAATTAATTATTGATATTTAAGAACTCACAAAGATTTAACATGCATGCATAAATAAATAACATGAACACTAGAGACACCAGATTTAACATGGAAACCCAATATGGGAAAAAACACCAAGTAACTAGCTGCCAATTTTCACTCTTCTAAAGTGAGCCATGTTACGAGCCAACCCTGTTAAAGGTTAAAAAACACATGGTGAAGTGTGACCTTGTTAAAGTATTTAATCAACCTACTAGGAGTGGCCTTGCTAGAGGACTTTAGAACAATTAAATAGAACTGTCCACCTTGTTAGAGGATTTACAAAATGGCTGTAAAATTAACTCTATTAAGAGATTTAGAAATCACTACTACAATTGTGAGAAAGTAACAATGAGTTCACCTAAATGAGATGCAACTAAATTTCTTATATAGATCTTTGTTTTGCTTCACTAGATCCTATCTGATCGAATACAACTTTTTTGCTCCTCAAGGATATCTGATCCTTCTTTAAAATTTGCTCACACCTTCTTCACAATTAATACACTTGCATGCTCACTCATTACACTTTAGAATTCACATCTTGACTTTTTATTTATACCTTAAAAATTGTAAAGTCAGCTCATTTACAAATTACAATTACCAATAATCATTACATAAGTCGGCTACAAATATTACATAAAACAATTAAGCTGTATTTCCCAAAACAATGAAATCTTTCATTGGCCAACCCTGCTTGGTAGACACTACTCCAGAAATGATTTCTAGTGTTAACCAATTGAAGCTCAGTAAACACTGTGAACTCTGCAAAATCCCTTGGAGTGAGTGAACTCGGCAAACACTGACTTTCCTTCACTGACCTTGTGAGCTCAATAGAAACTGACTTCTACCAGATAAAACTTTAATGCCCGAGTGAGCTTAGTAGAAACTATTTCCATAGAGTATTTTTTAGGAATTCTTGATAGAATCTGTAATTCACTTTGCTAACCAACTGAACTCGGTAGATTCTACTAGATAATTGATATGAAATTTTTGTAATATCAAAGACAACACACAATTGAACAATTGTATCCAATAGATTTGTGGGTGTCATCCCCACCCTAGTTTTACCTTCTCATTGGAGGGTTTCTGGGTAATCATATCTTGTGTTGATATATGTGTGAATGTTTACTTCTTTACATGCTTTAGATGTATATGCTTAATATGGTATTTTAGTTTACATATTGAATTTTGAGATGGATGTGAGGTGAATGATTATATGGGTAAAATTTTGAAGCACTAATTCTTCTTCCCCCCACCCCTTAGAGTTTACTTTTCCTATTGTATTTTCAACATTCTTGATTGAGTAGATTTTAGTAGGTTGCAAGCTTGCCTAGAACCTTGGAGTAGGTCCTAGATTAGCTTTTCGAGAGAGGAGTTTGAAAGGATTCCTATCATTAAGCATCTTGCAAACTGACAGCTCAACAATACCCCAAATAAACAAGCATGGTATTCCACAATAGTGTGTGCCACTTTTGGCATGAACAAATTTGGAAATTGATGCAAATTTCCATTTTTCATTTTTGCAATTGTTCGCATGAAAATTAGAAATACATTCATTCAAACCTCTTCCTTATATAGGTTCACACAAATCTTCTTAAACAGAAATGGGTATGTTCGCAAGAACATAAGAACTCTATATGTTCGTGTGAACATCCTTAATTTGCAATTTTTGCTTAAAAGCCAATATTTTTCATTTTCACTTTCATTTTTATGACACAATAAAAAAAAATTTGGATGTTGGAGCGATCGTGTCATAGTGCTAAGTGAGTTGCATCTTTTTCCTCCAGATTTTGGTGGTTGCGCTATTTTGGGTATGTTTATATGTGATTATTTGAAAGTTTTTTATTGTTTTAAGTTTTCAAAGAATATTTTAATGTTAAAATTAATTTTTTTGTTATATTTTTTTAATCGTTAATTATATATTAGTATTATTTTATTATATTAAGTATAAGGAGTTCAAGGAAACAACAAAAACCATCAAATATCAAAGAATCAAAGGACAAGCCTCACATAGCTGAAAAGTCAAACTTTACACATAACTAGAGTTGAAAAAGAAAGGACTAGAACAAGAACTAACAACTAATGTAACACATCTTGAAAGGTGTCCACCCACGCAGTCCAACCCATAGCACCTTCCATCCAAACCAAGTTCCTTTGGTCCTAGATTTGCTTAAGCATGTAGATATTTTCATTAGTAGTGTTCTGAGGGTTTCTTTTAATCTCCTTGCTGATGCGGTTGATAGTTCAGTTGAAAGTGTGAATATCGTCCAACTGTAGCCTCCATAGATAACCATACTTTAATTAATTAGTAAAGAATGTGGCATATCCACCTTTAAGAAATCTTTTGAACTTAGACTTGTTGACTTTCATAGTGATCTAAATCTACGAGAAAAATTTGAAATATGTGAGACTTCGAAAAGACTCAGTAAGCAATCTGAGAATATTTTGAAATCTTTCTTCATTTCTACACTTCCAAATTTGCCACAAAATGTTAGCTAAGAGAATATCCCAAAACATGTTAACATCATCTTGCATTAGAAATAAAACTAGTAATAACTTCAAGAATACTAAAAGTAGTAGGAATAGAGATGCCAAACATCAACCAAACCTATTTAGAAAAATTGCACTCAAAAAATATATGACTTCCTATTTTGGGGATTTTGCTAATGCTGCAAATGTTAGTATCAGAGAAAGTGCTCCCAACAGGAAGCTTATTGAGAATAAGTAACCATTTAAAACATTTAATTTTAGGATCAATAGAACTTTTCCAAAGATTATCAAAAAGCTTATTCCAGGAAGGAACATCTAAATTAGTATACCAAGTATTATTAATATGACTGATAATTTCATCATTGTAGTTAATAATAGAGTAAATGTTCTTGGCTTTAAGATTGGAAAAGATAATACCACTAGGCCATTTAATTTTTAGATAACTATTAGAATCAACATGGCATAAAGTAGGAAAATTCTTACTAGCCTTGACAATCATATTATAAGTCTTTTTATGAAAATTAGGAAGGTTAAATTTACTCTTTAACTCATCCCATTGAATAAGTCTATCATTTTCAAAGATGTCAATAAGTTCCTAATACCATGATTGGCCCAAATCTTTGTTAGGATAAACCACAGACAAAAATAAAAACTATATGCAAATATAACCAATAACAAAAATAATAGATCTCACAAAAATGAACACAAGGCACCAAGATTTAACGTGGTTCACCCAATCCTTGGGCTATGTCCACCAAAACAGCAAGTCCGATCTTATTACAATCTAGTGATTACAACCTGATTACAATCTGTAATCCCTTACAGCTCAATACTGTTGCAATAACCAATTTCGCATCACAACATAATAAAAATAAAAAATACCCAACCCTAAACCCTTTTATACAAGTATTAAACCGCTTTAATGTTATAACATGTCGTCCATAATATGTCAGCTACCATGTCAGCCCGAACCCCACTATTTATGAAGTATGTACAGTACTTTCTTGATCAGTCACCATAATCTAACAATCTCCCACTTGGGGACTGATCAGGCTCCACACTAAACAACAATCTCCCACTTGGAGACTGATCCTGTACCAATACCACTACCACATGGGGCTCCCATTGGATCAAACCACCCTAGACTCTACTATTCTGTTATTCATGTTTAGTCTAAAAGACCAACCGAAACTGAAGAGGAGTTCAGCTTCTCCCGTGTTACAACTTTTGTCAACATATCTACTAGATTTTCATTGGTATGTATCTTTTCTAGCTTTAACTATCTATCCTCCAAAATTGACTAAATGAAATGGTACTGCAACTATATGTGTTTGGTCTTAGAATGTAGAGCTGAATTCTTTACAAGATGAATGGAACTCTGACTATTGGTGAACAAATAATTATCCTTCTGAGGATGTCCCAATTCTTCCAAGAAGAACTGAAGCCATATCATCTCCTTGGCTGCCTCTGTAGCAGCAACATACTTTGCCTCTGTAGTGGATAGAGCATTAATCTTCTATAACCTAGAAATTCAGCTCATAGCTGCCCCACCAATAGTAAAGTCATAACTTGTAGTACTCTGCCTGGTATCAATATCCCCAGCCAAATCTAAGTCAACATAGCTTTCTAAATCAGTAGTAGAGCCCAAAAAGTGTAAACACTTATTGGATATTCCTCTCAAATATCTAAGAATCCACTTGACAGCATTCCAATTCTCAAATCCTAGATGACTCATATACCTGCTAACGACTCCCACTGCATGTGTAATATCTGGCCTAGTGCATACCATAGCATACATCAAGCTTCCTATAGCTAAAGCATAGGGTACCTTGGACATCTTATCCTCCTCTTCCTATGTCTTGGGATACATCTCCTTAGTCAATTTAAAATGACCAGGTAAAGGTGTGCTACAGCTTTAGCATTCTCCATAGAGAAACGTTGCAACACCTTCTCAAGGTAATCAACTTGAGATAGCATCAATGTTCTGTTCTTTCTATCTCTGCAAATCTTCATACCAAGGATTTTTTTTGCTGCCCCCAAATCCTTCATAGCAAATGCATGTGCTAACTGGCATTTTAGCCCCTTAATATGATCCATGTTAGGCCCAGCTACAAGCATATCATCAACATATAAACATAAAATAATGTAGCTATCATCATCCAACCTCTTAAAACAAACACAGTAATCTGAATGACACCTGTTATATCCATGCTCATGAATAGAACTGTCAAATTTCAGATACCATTTCCAAGGTGCTTTCTTCAAGCCATATAAACTTTTCTTCAATTTGCATACTAAATTCTCCTTACCTTTGACCTCAAAACCCTGTGGCTGAGCCATATATATTTCTTCATCCAAATCACCATGAAGAAAGGTTTTTTTTAACATCTAGCTGCTCTAAATGCAAATCTTCAGTAGCCACAAGACTTAAAACAGTACAAATAGAAGTCATTTTAACAACAGGAGAAAATATCTCATCAAAATCAATTCCCTTTTTTTGTGCAAATCCTTTTACAACTAACCTGGCCTTAAATTTTTTTTTACCTCCTTCCTCTTCTTTCAACCTGTAAACCCATATATTCTGTAAAGCCTTTTTACCTGCAGGTAGCTTGCACAAATCCCATGTCTTATTTTTCAACAAAGAGTCCATTTCATCTTTCATTGCAGACTCCCACTGAATCTTAGTATCCACTTGCACAGCTTCATCATAACTTTTAGGTTCACCAGCATCAATAAGTAAAATAGAATACAAAAAGGGAGAAAACCTTTGTGGAGGTCTAATTTGCCTCGTTGACCATCTAACATTCACTGGTGTGTGTGGTATTTGTTGTTGCAGTTGTTGAACATCATGAGGAATGGTTGGAACATCAACTTTTGGAGTATCATCTAGCACTACATAATCATCTTCTTTCTTCTCATGTTGCTGCAATAGATCTTTGTACAACATTTTCTCATTGAATATGACATCTTGACTTCTAACAATTTTAAGATTTTCAAAATCCCAAAGCCTATAACCAAATTCATTAATGCCATATCCAAAAAAGACACATTTCTTTGATTTAGCTTCTAGCTTGGTTCTATTTTCAAAGTCTACATGAGCAAAAGCTTCACAACCGAAGGTCTTGAGAAAAGAATAACTCACCTTCTTACTAGTCCATGCTTCCTCTGGAATGCCACAGCCCAAAGGAGTAGAGGGACCTCTATTAATCAAATATATTATAGTATTGACAGCCTCCACCCGCATGTGTAAGGGCAACCCAGCATGCAACCTCATGCTCCTTGCGCGCTCCATTATAGTCCTGTTCATGTGTTCAGCCACTCCATTTTCCTGTGGAGTCCTTGGAATAGTTTTTTGTCTATGAATACCATTAGTGGAGCAATAATCTTCAAATTAATGACTACAATACTCACCACCATTATTAGATCTGAGACATTTTAATTTCTTATCAGTCTCATTTTCAACCAAGCATTTCTATTTCTTAAAAGTTTGAAATACATCAGATTTTTGTCTAAGGAAATAAACCCATACTTTTCTAGTTGCATGATCAATAAATGTAACATAATAATGAGAGCCACCAAGGGAAGATACCTAAGCTGGTCTCCATACATCTGTATGCACAAGTTCTAATTTCTCCTTTTTGTTTTCCTTCCCAATCTTTACAAAACTCACTCTCTTTTGTCTTCCATATACACAAATTTCACAAAAATTCATATTAACACATTTCAGACCTGGTAAAACTTTCTTTGAATGAAGTACTTTCATACCTTTCTCACTCATGTGCCCAAGTCTATTGTGCCATAGCGTTGTATCAGAATCTACAATAGCTATTTGTTCTCCTTGCTCAACTGCAGCAATTGTTTGTGAACATTCATTTTTCTTTGAAATAATCAAAATAGTAGGAACAATATGACCTGTACAAAGATATAAGGTGCCTACTTTCACACTTTTTGCTACTACAAGGGAAGCTTTTGAAACCTTCCAATTTTTATCATTAAAAGTAACTACACAACCCTCATCATCGAGTTTCCTAGCTGAAATTAAATTTCTACTCAGCCTTGGAACATGTCTTACCTCATGTAGTAGCCAATGATTCCCATTCTGCAACTTAATCTTAATTTTTCCCTTCCCAACAATCTAATAGGGTTCATTATCCCCCAAATAAACAAGCCCAAAATTCCCTTGGACATAATCAATGGAATAACCTCTATGAGGTGTAGCATGAAATGAAGCACCAGAATCTAAAACCCATGAATTATCAACACTCTCTAAAGATAGAAGCAAAGCATCCTCTACAGATTTGTTACTTACCACATTTGCCTCCTTGTTTCCATCTAATTTATCTCTTTCATTTTTCTTTTGATTCCAGCAATCTTTCTTTTTGTGCCCTGGTTTCCCATAGTACCAGCAATCATTCGGTCCTCTTGATTGAGACCTCCTCCCCTTTGACTTTCCTCTTGATTTTCCACGATTTCCAGAGTTACTTCCTCTTTCAATCATTCTACCCCTTCTTTGTGTATTCAAAGCACTTCCTGATGTAGGTCCTCCTAAGGATTTCCTATGAGTTTCCTCACTCAAAACAACACCGATCACATCATCATATTTTAAGGTACTAGATCTAGGAACAAAATTACTCACTGCCATTACCAAGCCATTCCAACTTTCAGGAAAAGAACACAAAATCAAGAGAGCCCTAATTTCTTCATCAAAATTGATACCCACAGAAGATAACTGACTAGTAATAGTATTAAACTCATTTAAACGATCTGCAACAGATCCACCTTCTACCATTTTCATATTAAATAAATGCTTCATGATAAATACCTTGTTTGAAGTGGAGGGCTTTTCATACAATGTCGCTAGGGTTTTCATCAAATCTTCAGTCATCTTTTCTTTTGTAATATTAAATGCCACCAATGGTGCCAAGCATAACCGAATGCTTCTGAGTACCTTTCTGTCCAAAAGATCCCATTCAGCCTCTGACATAGTTCCTTGATTCTTGGCTTTGCCTTCCAATGGCTTCGATAAATCCTTCTGATATAGATAGTCTTCCATTTTCATCTTCCATAAATGGAATTTGTGCCCATTAAACTTGTCAACCCTCAGCTTACCCTCATCTTCCATCACTCCCACTCAACCATGAGACTCTCACTTAACCGTGAGACTTTCCTGTAGAGGATAACTGAAAGACAATCTTGCTCTGATACCAATTTTTGGGCCCATTTACCATTGCACCAAAAGCCATGACTATTAGTGAACATGGAACACCACATAATTAACCACCTATGGGCAAGGGAGAATGTTGCATCACCCAAAAAAAATTAGGAAGGTTAAATTTACTCTTTAACTCATTCCATTGAATAATTCTATCATTTTCAAAGATGTCAATAAGTTCCTAATATCATGATTGGCCCAAATCTTGGTGGAACAACCTTGGGTAAGAGAAAGGGGCTTCTTACTAAGCTTAAGGCTCCACCAAATGGACCTTTCACCATGGAGGGTCTTATCATCAAAGAAGTCTTTTTTCGTGATGAGGTGCCCAAGATGGTTCCAGGCCTTCAAGATGGACTTGAAAATAGCTAAGCCTTGAACAATGATAGGAAAATTAGCACAAATAAGATCAGTGAGGGGACAAATTTTTAGGATAACTCCTTTCAATATTATTACGAATAAGAACTCTCCAAGGGTCATCTCCCTCCAAGGCATGAAAGATCCATTTAGAGGCTAAAGAAAGACACTTAGTCTTAGGTCTTTAAGTCCCAAGCCCCCAAAGACCTTATGATCATAACACTAGCTCCACTTGACAGAGTGGATCTTGTTATTTCCTTTTCCATCCGACTAGAGATACTTCCTAATAACTTTTTGAATTTCTAAAACATGATAATCATTAAACATCCAAGCCAAAGTATAGTAAATATTATAGGAAGAGAGAATCTTCTAACAAACTTGAAATCTACCAACAAAAGACAAAGACCTATTGTGCCATTTATTCAACTTATTAATGATCTTATCCTTGACCCAACTCCACATATCTTTTAAAGAAGGATCAATGGAGAAAGGAATACCCAGATATCTGACAATTTTTGAGGGACTGCCCCATTGGAAACCAAATTTACCAAACCAATCAGGAGGTTGGTCATTCCATTTTACCATTAGTATTATTAGAAAAATATTAGAATTAGAAAAACATTAGAAAATATTTTTTAAAAATTAGTCTAGAATATTAGAAAAATATTAGTATAACATTAGGAAACAAATTTAGAAAAGTATTAGTCTTATTAGATAAATATTATAAAATATTATAAAAACATTAAAAAATATTTTAAAAATAATAGTATAGAATATTAGAAAGACATTAGAAAATGTTTCAAAAATGTTAAAATCTAGAATATTAGAAAAATATTAGTGTTATTAGGGAAAATATTAGAAAATATTAGAAAAAAAACATTACAAAATATTAGAAAAACATTAGAAAATATTAAAAAAATATTAGTCTAGAATATTAGAAAATGTTAGAAAAATATTTTAAAAACATTAGTCTAGAATATTAGAAAATATTTAATAATATTTAAAAACATTAATCTAGAATATTACAAAAATATTAGTATAACATTACAAAATAAATTTAGAGGAATATTAGTTTTATTAGAAAAATATTAGAAAGAAGATTAGAAAATATTAGAAAAAACAATAGAAAATATTAGAAAAATATTAGAAAGTATTTTTAAAAAATTAGTCTAGAATATTAGAAAAATATTAATTTAACATTAGGAAACAAATTCAAAAAAAATATTAGTATAACATTAGAAAACATAAAATAATAATTTAAAAAGTCTAATCCTAACCCTATCACTATATATAACCCTAGGTCTATAACCCTAATTCTAATCTTTACCCTAACCCTAAGTCAAACCCTAACTCTAACTCTAATCCTAACTCTAACCATAATTCTATCTCTAATCCTAACTTTATCTCTAACCCTAACCTTAACTCTAGCTCTAACTCTAACTCTAACCCTAACTCTAATTTTAACCCTAAATCTAACTCTAATTGTAATTGTAACCCTAAATCTAATTCTAACCCTAACCTTAACTCTGATTCTAATTCTAATTCAAACCTTAACTCTAACCCTTTAATTCTAACCCTTACCCTAACCCTAGTCCTAACTCTATCTCTAATTGTAACCCTTTTAATCGCAATCCTATCCCTAATTCCCCCCCTTACCCTAACCCTAATTCTAATATTAATTATAACTCTAACTATAACTCTAGCAAGAACCCTAACTAGCTCCAACTCTAACTAGAACCATAATTATAACTCTAATTACATAACCCTAATCCTAATGCTAACCCAAACTTTAACTATACTTAGGTATTGTTAACCCTAGAACTCTAATTCTATTTCTTAACCCTAACCCTAAGCCAAACCCTAACTCTAACTCTAGCTCTAACTCTAACTCTAACCCTAACTCTAACCCTAATCCTAATCTAACTCTAGCTCTAACTCAAACCCTATCTCTAACCCTAATTTAACCCTAACCCTAAGCCAAAGCCTAACTCTAACTCTAACTCAAATCCCAACTCAAATGCTAACCCTAACCCCAATCCTAACTCTATCTCTAACCCTAACCCTATATAACTCTAATTTTATAACCTTAATTCTAATCTTAATTATAACTCTGACTCTAGCTCAAACCCTAATTATAACTCCAATTGTAGCCCTAACCCTAATGCTAACTGAAAATTTGACTATACCCTTATTGGTAACCCTAGAGCTCTAATTCTAACTCTAACTCTTAAATTCTAATTTTAACCCTAACTCTAGCTCTAATTCTAATTCTAACACTAACCCTAACCCTAGTCTCAACTCTATCTCTAATTGTAACTCTAACCCTAATCCTAATTCTATCTCTAACACTAACCCTAACTCTAATTAAACCCCTAAACCTAACCCTAACTCTATATATAACCCTAGTTATGCAACCCTAATTCTAATCTAAATTATAAATCTAACTCTAAACTCTAGCTCGAACCCTAACTAGCTCTAACTCTAGCTCTTTAATTCTAACCCTAACCCTAACCCTAGTCCTAACTTTATCTCTAACTATAATCCTAATCATAATCCTATCTCTAATTCCACCCCAAACCCTAACTCTAACCCTATATATAACCCTAGTTATGTAGCCCTAATTCTAATCTTAATAATAACTCTAACTTTAACTCTAGCTCGAAAACTAAGTAGCTCTATCTCTAACTCGAACCCTAATTATAACTCTAATTGTAACCCTAACCTTAATTCTAACCCAAACTTTAAGTATACCCATATTGTTAACCCTAGAACTCTAATTCTGACTCTAACCCTAAAGTTCTAATTTTAACCCTAACTCTAGCTCTAATTCTAATTCTAAGTCAAACTTAAACCCTAACTCTAACCCTTTAATTCTAACCCTAACCATTACCCTAGTCCTAAATCTATCTCTAACTATAATCCTAACCCTAAACCTCTCTCTATCTCTAACTCTAACCCTAACCCTAATCCAAACTCTATCTCTAATCTCAACTCTATATCTAACCCTTTAACCCTAAACCTAATCCTAATCTTAACCCTAACCCTATTCCTAATCCTAACCCTAACCCTATCCTTAACCCTAATCATAATCCTATCTCTAATTCTACCCTTAACCCTAACCCTAACCCTATATATAACCCTAGTTTTGTAACCCTGACCCTAATGCTAATACCAAACTTTAACTATACCCTATTGTTAATGGGCTAGAACTCTAATTCTGATTCTTAACCCTAACCCTAAGCCAAACACTAACCCTAACTCTAACTTTAGCTCTAACTCTAACTCAAACCCTAACACAAACCCTAATCTAACCATAACTCTAACTCTAACCCAAACTCTAACCCTAATCCTTGTAACAAGCCCAAAGAAAAAAATAAAATGCACATGCACAAACTAATTTATTATTAAAAAGAAGAGAATATATATAACCTAAAATAGTTTAGCTAGTTGAATAAAACTATATAAATAGTTACATAATCAAACTATTAGAAAACTACTTACTAAATAATGAATAAACTAAAAATGATCGTGAAGGATTAGTTAGCATTCTCCCCTTGATCTAAAGGGATATTTGTCATGCCAACTAGCATTTAGAATTGTTCAAATTTAACATGCCCTAGTGCTTTAGTAAAAATATTAATAATTTTCTCTTTAGTGGAATGATGTTTCAACTATATAGTTTTGGCCTCAACATGATGTCAAATCAAGTGACATTTGGTATTGATATGCTTGGTTTGATCATGAAATTTAGGATTCTTCGCCAATCGTATTGCCGAATTATTATCAACAAATAAAATTGTTGAATTTATATGTTTCTCCTACAAGTCATCACAAATTTTTCTAAGCCACATAATTTCTTTTGTAGCTTGAGCTACTGCTACATATTCTACTTCAGTTGTAGAGTTAGCAAGAATTATTTGTTTTTATGATCTCCAAGTAATAGAAGTCGATCCTAGAGTCATCAAATAGCCATAAGTAGATAGCCCATTCTCTTTGTCACCATCAAAATTTGAGTTAGAATAGCTAGTATGATGGAAATCTAAAAAATTTAAATATTTTATACCAACAGTGTGAGTTCCTTTTAGATATTTTAAAACTCATTGTGCTACAATCCAATCCCCTTCACATGGTTTATGCATAAATCTAGATAAAATTCCTACTACAAAGCTAATGTTAGGATCAGTAGTGGTGTGATAACTCAGACTTCCAACAACCTATGAGGAACAACATTTCATCACTTTCTTTAGGATCATATAACTTTTTCCTCTCTATAGTACATCACAATAAATAACAATTGACACCTTCATGATTTCCAAGCTCAATAATCACTACAAAGACATCTCCTACAAAAAAAATGTGTACATGTACATTATATAAAATAGTTCATCGATAATTAAAAAGCAAGTTTTGATTAATTTTTATGATACTTACCCACTCTTACCAATCCAGAGATATGATTATAATCATTAGAAATCAATGGAATATCAGCCAAATTACCATCATCATCTTTATCAAATGTATCAATAATGTCAAGTGGTACCGAAAGCCATGCACCTATATATCCATGTGTTTGATTGATGTATTCTTGATAGTCTTCATCAATACAACTTTCACTCCAAATGATCTTTATAAGAATTATCAAAAAAGCCTAATTTTTCTACATATCATGTCATCATTAACTTTCTCAAATTATCCCACTACTAAAGTTATCTTGCACTTATTGTTGGAGTTTATCCCAACTATGAACCCTATTCTATTCCCTATGGATTTTAATGACACACATATCTAATTATCTTACTAGTCAACTAATTGTTGTTTTAAAATGCCTAAAAAACTTGTTTAAGATATAATGCAATAATTAGTCTCCTCATCCCTGACAACTATTCATATGGTCTATATTTGTCATTTAAAAAATAAAAAATAATTTATGGAGCTATTGTTGTCATCATTTCCTCTTTATGACTTTTCTCGGCCTCTTGTTTCTCCTCTTTCTCAGAACCTGCCTTCACATCTTTCATAGGACCCACACTCAACAATACTTGGAAGCCAAATTTTCTTATTTTACTCATTAAGAAGATACAATCAATATCCCCTATTACAGTTACCTTATTCTCCTTCATAGCCACTGATACAAAATCCAAGCCTTCAAAACCCTTTTGCACCACTTTGAAGGGGCCCCTCTAATAGCATTGAAAATATTAAGGAAAGTGAGGTAGCAAGGTGCTTTAGTTGAATAATGTTTATTGGCTTATAAAGGTCCCTAGGCCAAATTAAAGATCTTTACTTTGAAGTGGTGCCCTCTTGCATGGTCCAATATAATGCAAATGGCTTAAACATCACACACTAAACTTGATTCCTAGACTAAAAGTGTTAAATAGTCAAAGTTGAAAAGTATGTATTCAACACTACAAAATAGTGGGATATCAATCATATGTATTTAATAGAAGACAAGTATAAATTTTGGAGATGCTAAAGATATTTTTGGTACTATTTTAGAGATATTATTTGTTAGTGCTTCAAAGTTATTTTCTTAGGTTTATAAATATTTGGTTCTACCTAGATATTAGTGGCTAAATTTTATATAACATGTATTTAGTTGTATTTTCTAAAAGGTTTATTCTCTAAAGTTCAAGGTTAAATATATGTATATGTATTTTTTTATATGTTACATGTGTGGTTGTTGTTGTAACAAAATTTTGACCCATCGATGCCTGATACAACCACTAGACTTATAGAACCCACATGATGTAGTTAGTCGATTATCATGAATCTTGAGAAAAGTAATGATTATTTTTTGAATAATCTCCCCATTGGTGTTACGTAAGGGGATTCAACCTTGTGGCCAAGTTTTGATACAACTCATTACAAGTCTGGTTGTCATTGCATCAAAAGATAGACTTGTTAATTCCAAATATAACCACCAAACTTATAAAATCCATCGGAGTTGATTTGTCCCTTATTACAAATATTATAGGAAGCTTCATCGTTTTTCCATAAGTATGGTATTAAATTTGTGTTCTTAGTTGTAGTGGTCATCTGTGTTCCAAATGTTATTCATGGTGTTTCAAAAATAGACTTTTCGAGTGTTGCATTTATCATAAATTTATATTTTGGTCCAAAGACATGTTATGATGGCTTCTAATGTGGATTATTTGCAAGTAATATTATTTCAAACATTTTAGGTGGATCTCTTTGTGGTGTGTGGAGATGTGGATATAGTTGGCAAGATAGTTGGTTCTCGGACACTATATTTATATAAATTTGAGATGGTTGTGGAAGTTTTTATGGAAATTATAGATCTAGAATTAGGATCTTTATATTGTATTCATGGTTCCTCTCCTAGAGTATATCACTCTTCTATTTTTGGCCTAGGTGTTGAATTTAATTTTATCTCTTATCTAGATGGTTTTTCTCTATGTTACCTATGTCTTTAATTCCTATCTCTTATTTGGTTGGGTCCATGTTAAGCATAAAATATTATTTTATCTAGATGTTTCCTACATGGACCACATTGTGATTTTTTATTTTCATGGACAGCTTGGAACTTTATTTTAATATCCTTGTGTTATGGTTTACCTTATTATAATTTCCAATAAATAGTAAGAGAGAGTGTGTTGTTATTGAGCTTGTCAAGAACTACAAGAATTTTTTTTGGAAGAGAAAACGTTAGTTTACATGAAAGGGTAAGTACACCATGTTGTGGCACCAAAAAAATGACGCACAAAAGTAATTTTTTAAATTCCAAAAGCACCTACGTGCTATAGCGCGTATGAGCTTTTTAAAATCATAATTTTTTATATATGGGTTGCAAACCCGTGACCCATTTCATTGTATTTTGTTAAACATTCTTTCTCCTCAACAGCATGCATGCAGGTTGCAAAACTTGAATAATTTTGTCACCTGCCTCCTCAAAATGCCTCCTCATTGCCGAAGATCAAGATCAGGATCATGTAGTATGTTTTCTACTCTTCTTGTTGCATTGTTTTATATGTTTTTGCATTATTTTGTAAGTTTTTACATTGTTTTGTAGGTTTTTTTAGTTTTTCTTTAAATTTATTTATTTATTTAGATTGCAATTGGATTCTTATCAGGAAATGTGAATAATCAACCACCAAATCCCTAGCCAAATCAACAAAATCAAAATGAAAACCCTCCACAAGAAGAGCAAGAAATTTCACAACCTCCACCGATTGGAAAACCTCCTCCTAGAATCGAAGACAACATAATGAATGAAACAGAAAGAGGGAAAAATGAATTAGAAGCACTCATTGGTGGGTTGAAAGCTTGTGGAAAAACCAATCCAATGAGAGCACAATTGGCATCCTCCCTTGAGTCTATTATGACCCATGTAGCTTCTATTAGTGGTCAATTGGATATTTGGCATGTTAAGAGGGATGGACAAAGAAGATATTATGCAAAAAATTATCCTATAAAGATGTAAAAAAAAAAGGAAATAACAAAAGGTGGCATTTGTGCATTGTTTAAAAATCCTGGAGAATAAGACACTGTTAAACATACAACTAAAAGGTTCCCCATTCATTGGTGCATACATGATGATATTAGAAATAACTTTTGAGATATATGGTAGATCATCTTTGATGCCCCTCACTATAATAATCACAAGGTTCCAATGTATTTCTTAATAAAACTATATTATGAATTTATCCTTAGGGAGATCTCCAATTATTTTGATATATTAGAATCTCAGGGTAGAGTTGAGGGGACATCATTTGAGAGGTTAGGGGCATGTCATGACCCTAATGTAGTTAAGGTGCATGTTGTCAAGCTACAGGGTGAGCATGTGATTATTCCTTTAGTTGTGAAGGAACATATAGAGACCAGCACTCTAGGGACTATCAATTCTTTGATGCAGACCACCATTCATTGTGTCAATCCATTAGTTGAGGAGGAGCCTTTTGTACATTATAGTCACATGTGCACATCATGTGGATCCTTATGCACATTTGGTAGTCATGTTGGAGAAAGTATGGATGATGGGCTAGTCACTGTTGAGTTCTTGAGTGACACATTTGGCATTGACACATAGGTAAATTACAATTATAACAAACTAATTTGATCACATTTCGTATGTATAGTAAATGACTAATTAATTAACATGCATTGACATTGTTCAAAATTCAAGGTAAGAGTGTTGATGGTCCTAGTACAGATTCCTTGGCCCCATTTTATGTCTCATCGATGAGTCGAGAGGTATGTATCAATTTAATCATTTAAATTAATATATATATTTATTAATTAATCATATGAAGGATTGAAAAAAATTATCCATGTGCATCAATTCTTTACTAGACCATCGACATTCACAAGGGACTCTGAGCCTAGGCATGATATGAGCTTCGTAGAGGTACATTTGTTTCATGTTAATTTAATTCATTTGATTATATTTGCTTCATGTTTCATGTTACATGTAAACTTTATTATATGACATGTAGTTGTTGACATCTAAGACTCCTCCTCATCTTCGCCAATCCATCGATCATGGAGTTCCTATAGCGATGGCTAGTTCAAAGCCATTGACTGAGGTATGAAAGAATTTTTTTAGTTTTAGTTGTTGTTTATAATAGTTAGTATTAAAATTTCAAATTTTATTTATAGATAATTATAGTGATCGAATTATTGTAGGGCCTTATTACACCCTATCGTTTGTGAGCCTTTAAGGTGGACATATAGAGTGACTATTTCATGGTGGTAAGAAAATAATTAATTTTGTGTGTACATATATTTTATTTCAATGTATAATAATTATTGATTTATATTTACTTTGTTTCTATCAGCTCAAGTTAGAGAAGAGCCTAAACAAGAGGACGAATGAGTGTGTGAGGAAGACCCCATTATCTCCCTCAACACAGTGACCAAACACCTCTAGGGATTCATTTCCTTCCCCTCATGGGAGGGAGAAGATATAGCTGATAGACACACATGTATAGGAATTAGTGGACATATATGTTTTATTTTATGTTAGTGGACATATTCGATACACATTTGATGTATATATGACATTTTATATTTGATGTATGACATATATTTGATGCATGACATTATTAGACTTATGATATTATTGGTTAATACATGATATATTTGTTCATGTAGAACATTATTGGTTATCATAATATATTATAAGTTTTTTAATGTATGAAATTATTGTTTATCATAATTTATATTATATGTTTGTTCATGTATGACATTATTGGTTATCATAATATATTATATGCTCGTTCAGGTATGATATTATTGGTTATCATAATATATTATATGTTTGTTCATGTATGAAATTATTGGTTATCATAATATATATCTTTTTTTTCTTCTTTACATTTTAAGTGCATTTCATGTATTTCATTTTAATGTAAATTGCATCCAAAATCATGCAGAGTGCTCACACTAAAAGCTAGTGGATTCCCAGGAAGAACACTGTTAAGGAAAACTACCTTTCCCACCTTCCTAAGTGTCTTTAAAGATTCTTTCCAAGTTGGTTATAGCATTGAGAAAACTTCTACCCAACTTCACAAAAATACTTGATCACTTTCCCTATTCAAGACTTGGGAAGCAATAAGGGAAAAATGAGAAAATTTGAGAAATGGATCATAATCAACTTCTTGCTTCAAACTAACACCTTAGACACTTCAAAGAACACCTAATAACTATCTCACAAACTTCAGTCTATCATCTATTCCATCCTTCCAAGATATTCTTGAACATCTTATGAGTCAAAAAAATCTTCCAACATCCTATGATTATATTTTCTTTGCAACAACATGTAATTTGCTAATTTTTGGACAACTCTTCACAAAGTGAAGTGATTATTTTTCAAACCCATGAAATGGTTATCAAGACAACCAAGAAAATCCTTAACATTTTCCAGTAACTCCATTCGATGATAACATGCAGCTAAAGTGATGTTTCATTCTGACAAAGTACAAGTTTGTTGTTCCAAACAAGAAGTAATGATTTTTGACAATAACTCAATGACCTTATATACAAGTTTAACATCAGTAGTGATTCCTTCCCATATTAAAACAACTTAATAATCACCAACATCTTATGCCTCCTCTAAATTCATAAAGGGTATTTTCATCATTTGGCATCCATTCCAACTAATTACCAATTGATTTGATTCATTACAAGGTTAATTACTATGTTTTTCAAAAAATTGCTAAAATTGCCAAAAAGTTGTTAGCAACTTTTATTGCAAAATGCAATTTTTGCACTAACTCTTCCTAGAACTTAACCAAGTGGTTTTTGGTAACATGTAGGACCTATATAAGGTTTAATTACTCTCAAAACACTTATTTAGTCAACTTATTAACAAAAACAAAAAAAGAAAAGAAAAATTGTTAGGGCTAACTGTCATGTCCCCTTTTCAAATAATTAAAAAATAATAATCTTTGCTAAGACAGGCAGGCCCAAGAAAGTGAAGTTTCGGAAAAAGGGAGTTAATCTTTGGAAACCGTTGGACTAATAAATGATAATTATTATTAAAATATGTTTCATTAACCTCTCTTGGACGTGAGTTACAGTTATGCCCTTTTTAAAGAGGTTTGGAGGCATTTTGGGGGGATTCCAGACTTGATTTTCACTCATTCTTTGTTATTCTTCAGAGGCTGCCAAACCTGTGGAGAAGGAGACCCAAGAACGGGAGTTTGCAGGTTTCCAGGGAGACCCAAGAACGGGAGTTTGTAGGTTTCCAGGAAGGCTAAGGATGGGAGTTTGAAGCCATTCCATGTGCATGCTCATACGGAGTTTGCCTTTGTGCTGAACAGTGCAGATTTGTGAGTTTCCGGGTGTATTTTTGTAAGAGTTTGGTGTTTCCGGTTGAGTATTTCATATCAGTTTTGGTTGCTGCTGTATTTTATACTTTAAGCTGTTAAAATAGAGCTGAATATATATATTGGGACGTGATTAAACTTCTGAGATAGATTATTAGTGTTCTTGTGGTGTTTCCGAGCATATTTTGTGCTATTTCGGGAGCCCGATGAGCATAGTTTTGGTCCTACATTTTCGAGCTGTTGTGTAAAGGCTATATGGATCTAGAAATATCAATTTGTAGGATTTTATGCTGCTGAAAGTTCTGTAAAAATTTCCATTTTCAGATTCATTAATAATTTGTGAAGTTGTGAAGCTTTTAGCACTATTTTCAACATACCCGATTTGGGGTTTCTTGAGGAATTTGGAGGATCTTTGTGATAGCAGTTGTTTGATTTTAAAGATCTGATTAGAGGTTGGAAATATCATGAAAAATCAGAAAAGGGACATTTCAGTGGTATCAGAGCCATGATCTTGCCAGCCTGAGGGTTTGTAGAAGTTGCAGGTCAGTTTTGACAACTACCCAGATATTGCATTTCAGTTTTGAGAACTACCCAAATCTTGCATGTCATAATTTATGATTGCATGTTGCTTCTAATCAGCTGCATGTAAAAATTTATGGTTGCATGCTACTTCTAATCATTTTCATGTTAGTTCTTGGTGAATTTGGTGGTTGTAGAAGTTTGCATTTCAGTTTTGACAAGTACCCAGATCTTCCATGTCAGTTTTGACAACTACCCAGATCTTGCATGTCATAATTTGGTGGTTGCATGTTGCTTCTAATCAGTTGCATGTCCAAATCTATGGTTTCATGCTACTTCTAATCATTTTCCTATTAGTTCTTGGTGAATTTGGCGGTTGTAGAAGTTTGCATGTCAGTTTTGACAACTACCCAGATCTTGCATGTCATAATTTGGTGGTTGCATGTTGCTTCTAATCAGTTGCATGTTCAAATCTATGGTTGCATGCTACTTCTAATCATTTGCATGTTAGTTCTTGGTGCTTGAAGAAGTTATATCCTATTGGGGTTACACTCTACTTTATCCAGAATGGACAGGTATAGTACAGAGGCTCAGAGGGAACGATCTTGGACAATTGATAGCCAGAGTCAAAATAGTAGAAAGGATGGTTATTTAGACATTCGAGATAAACTTATGAAAATAAGCCATGACATGTCTAAACAGTTGGTTGAGCACCACCGTATAAATGACATGTTATCTGACCCAGCTAAGGTGGATAAGTTGACTGGATTTCTATTTGGCAGATTTTCTCACAGGACAGATGACACAATTCCCAAGAACTTGCATGAGGAGTTTGAGAAACTAGCTGATAGCCAGGTAGTGGTCTCAGATTCTACTTTGCCACAGGAGGTGGTGGGAAAGGATATTACACAGATTGATAGTAACAGTCAACTTGATACTCAAATTGAGACAATTGTTTACAGGTTGTCAAAGGGTGATGCCACAGGTATTCAGGATGGTATAGTTACAACAGGCAGTGACTACAGTGTAGTGGGTTCAGATGATGATTATGAGGATGTTGTTGTGCAGGATGGTGAGATACCTAGTAGAGATGAGCAGACATTGAGCATTCATGAATTTGCTGAGAAAGAGTACCAGGCGCAGTTAGATGCTTCATCACATGAGGTTGAGGCAGGTAGTACTTCACATGATTTATCCCGCCAGCTGAAGGTGAGTGAAGATAGTATTGTGACTTCATTACCTTATCATGACAGGTATGTGGAGTTAGTTGGTATTGGTCATATTACTCAGGTGAGGAGTTTGCTTGAGTTACCAGTTGATTCTAGTTTACGGATATGGACACGAGATTGTTATATTGGTGTTTGGGATTCAGTTGACTGGAGATCTTTAACACTTTTTGGTCGCAGTGTTTGTTTGGGTGCTATCATGGATTTGATTAGCAGATTACACGGTGTTGTCTTTTCTTGTGCCAGTATCTTGTCTGATGTTGGTATTAGTTTTTATACACCGGTGTTGGGCTTTGTTCATATATCCAGTCGACCATACTTGCTGGAATGTGTTGATGATCTTTCATATTTGGCAGTGTGTACAGATGAGTCCCAGGATCATATTGGCATCGATGACATCCAGGAGGATGTAGTGGGCAATTTTGAAGACTTAGTTTTTTTGGGTACAGAGGAGTTGGACAGCAGTGCTACAAATTTTGATACTCTGTATGTTGATATGAGCTTTAGAGTTGATTCACAGGACATGGATGGTAATACTCTAGAGACTAGTAACTTTGAGGATACTCCTTTAGACAGTGCATCAAAGGAGGTTTGTAGGAGACAGTCAAGCCAATGCCATCATGTGTCTAATCAGTTGAGAGTTAGTGACCGAGACATTGCTATCACTTGCCAACATTTTGATGCTGCTCGTCAATTATTAGCAGTTTATGGATGGGGTTCTCCTACTAGTGATGAGCAGGAAGGAAGTTATCTTTCCTTGACAGAGATCCACTCTTTATGGGATGCTATTCAGATTTTGAGACAGAATTATATGCAGTTGGTAGCTGATAGAGATTATCTTATGGAGTGGGGTAGTACAACATATGATGCATTGTTGGCCAAGGAAGATGAGGTGAGTGAGCTTACTGAGCAGCTTGAGGTGACTTTTGAGATTCTTGAGAGTACACAGTTGGCTTTCAAGGAGTCACAGTTTCATTTGGCTAAGGTGACCATGGAGTTAGAGCGACTACAGTCTTTATCTGATTCTATACAGTCACAAGCTATGGTGTTTGGTGATTCGAGGATGTCCATGACTGAGATTGTCAGAGACAATGGAGATGGGGATGCATCCATCCTTGATACTAACATTGGCATATCAGGTTCATTCCCACTAGAGTCAGGTTTAGTTGAGTTGGGTATTGTAGCAGATTATTGTATGCCTGACAGGGTGGTGGCCTCTAGTACTGAAGGCACAGAGACTAGAGATGTATCAAAGGTCATGTGTGATGTTGGTGAGTCGACAGTTGGCATGGTTCTTGATAGTAATACTACTCCCTTGGTGATATCTTTGGAGGTAGTAGTCAGTTCCAACATGGTTGATGATCAATTGCAGTTAGTTTCATCTGGATTACAGTCTGAGCCACTGACTGAGATTGGCGCATTCTATCGGCATTACACTGTGAGGTACGCTCATCAATTTACCTTTGATGACCATGTTGATGAGATTATGATACAGAGATGTACTTTGGTTCCTAGTGCTTATCATCAATTATGGAATAGTTTGATGCCTCGAGATGAGAGTTGTGATGGGCACGACATGGCGACAGGTTTTGTAGTTGATAGCTTGATAATACATGACTTAGAGCAGGAGTTTTGGAGTGATGCTTCAGCAAGTGTTGTTATTGATTCTACTCCTTTGGCTATGATATCTCCTGACTTAGCTAGTGATCAGTCGCAGTGGGTTGTATCACTTGTTCATGGTGAGTTGTTGACTGAGGTTGGTTTTTTTAATCAACATTATATTGCAAGGTATGTACATCAGTTAACAATTGATCCTTATGCTGAGGAGTTGATGGCAGGAAAATTTGGTTTGGGTTCCATTTCTTGTTGTTTATCTTGTGATGGCTTTTCACCATTAGGGGTGCATGGGAGTTATGGTTATGAGATAGTGGCCAATGATCTACAGAGTTGTGTTGACTGTAGGAGTTGTATAGTGTGTGGATTCTCCATACTTGGTATAGTTTCATTTGAGAGCATTCACCATTGTTGCAGAGTTGGATTGTACATTCCATATAGGCCAGTGGAATGCATTGATGGTATTTACTATGTTGGTAGTCCACTTTACTTGGGTTTTGATATTCTAAGAGTTTGTGTCTCATGGGTTTTTGACTATGGTAATGGTGATTTTGGAGTTTGGTTGAGCTATAATTGCCAGTTTGATTATGGATTCCTCTTGGTCATATTGCAGAGGATCTTGCAGGAGTCTGTGTTAATTGGTAGTAGTATAGTTCATGACTACATTTGGGATCCAGGAGGATTGATTGGTTTATTGTTCAGCCATTGCTTGAGGACAAGCAATGTTTGGGAGGGGAGGACTTGTCATGTCCCCTTTTCAAATAATTAAAAAATAATAATCTTTGCTAAGACAGGCAGGCCCAAGAAAGTGAAGTTTCGGAAAAAGGGAGTTAATCTTTGGAAACCGTTGGACTAATAAATGATAATTATTATTAAAATATGTTTCATTAACCTCTCTTGGATGTGAGTTACAGTTATGCCCTTTTTAAAGAGGTTTGGAGGCATTTTGGGGGGATTCCAGACTTGATTTTCACTCATTCTTTGTTATTCTTCAGAGGCTGCCAAACCTGTGGAGAAGGAGACCCAAGAACGGGAGTTTGCAGGTTTCCAGGGAGACCCAAGAACGGGAGTTTGCAGGTTTCCAGGAAGGCTAAGGATGGGATTTTGAAGCCATTCCATGTGCATGCTCATACGGAGTTTGCCTTTGTGCTGAACAGTGCAGATTTGTGAGTTTCCGGGTGTATTTTTGTAAGAGTTTGGTGTTTCCGGTTGAGTATTTCATATCAGTTTTGGTTGCTGCTGTATTTTATACTTTAAGCTGTTAAAATAGAGCTGAATATATATATTGGGACGTGATTAAACTTCTGAGATAGATTATTAGTGTTCTTGTGGTGTTTCCGAGCATATTTTGTGCTATTTCGAGAGCCCGATGAGCATAGTTTTGGTCCTACATTTTCGAGCTGTTGTGTAAAGGCTATACGGATCTAGAAATATCAATTTGTAGGATTTTATGCTGCTGAAAGTTCTGTAAAAATTTCCATTTTCAGATTCATTAATAATTTGTGAAGTTGTGAAGCTTTTAGCACTATTTTCAACATACCCGATTTGCGGTTTCTTGAGGAATTTGGAGGATCTTTGTGATAGCAGTTGTTTGATTTTAAAGATCTGATTAGAGGTTGGAAATATCATGAAAAATCAGAAAAGGGACATTTCACTAACACAACTTGGGTTTATAGGTGACCTCGAGTTCCTGTACCTTACCAACAAGGATTACCTTATTACCATTAAAAAAAAATATGTTAAAAATGAGGTGTATGATCACCCCTTTACCTCCTATCACAAGTCTTCATCATTTGATGAGATGACATATCCAATTTCCATCATCAAAGATCGCCGCCCTGTGGCATTTAGTGACTCTTAGGGCTAATTCGGTTCAGCATGCCCGAGAATGTTCAAGTGATAAACAGGATGGGAGGAACTTAGGGCTAATGTTTACTTGACCACTTGGAGCTAATGGAATATATAGTTTGATCACACGATGAATGGTGGGAGAGATTTGGTAGCTAGCACCTTTGTGTTGACCAACACTACAAATTTCAGCATCACCTAAGATGGGGCCGTAAAATCCAAATAGAATTGAATCTCCAAAAAGTGAGAGAGGTTATTGTAGGTCCTTTAAACATGGTCCTATATCATCTAGAATCACATCCATACCTTTTATGAGCTCTGAGATATGCCTCACCAAAGATCACTGCCCTATGTCATTTAATGACTCTTAGGGACAATTTGGTTTGGCATGCCCAAGAATGTTTGGGCGCTCAACAAGATAGGAGGAGCTTGGGTCTAGGGTTTACCTAGCCACTTGAAGCTAACAAAATAGATAGTTTGATCTCACAATGAACGGTGAGAGAGATATGAGCAAGATATGTATGCCTAGGCCACTTCATGCAAGATATGAGCAAAAGTTGCTAATTAGGCAAAATTGGGTCTTTTTTGAGTTTTTGGTCAAGATAGCCTAGGATTAGGTGTTTTTAGTTTTTCTTAATAGTTTGGAACCTTTTCCAAGTCTTATAAGTGAAATCTAGTGAACTTTTCAAAATTTGCACTTTTGTGCAAAATTGCAAAAGTTGTAAAAGTTGCTTAAAAATGCAAATCTAACTGGAAACCTTCTAACCTTCAAAAATATGTTTCCCATGCTCATATACCTAAGCATGGATAGTTAAAACTTTCCAAATTTCCATTTGTAACTTTTTTGCAAAATTTTCTGAAGCAACTTTTTGAGCAACATTGCAACTTTTGAGCAATTTTTGCTCTTTACGTATTTAGGTTAAATGGGTCCATCTAAGACTATTCTAAGACCCTAGTTAAGATTCCTAAGACCTATTAGGTAACCAAATACCTTATTTTCCCATGAATATTTAAAGGTTATGAATAAGAAATTGACTATCGGCTATAGATATTTCAAACAATATATATTATTCTTTCAAGAAAAATGAGGTATTGATTCTGAAAATAAGATTGAAATGATTCCCATCAATGGCATGGCCAAGAACTACCTTTTTAATATAGTGACCAACATTTTGCCTAACTACCCTCTCTTTCCTATGGAGGAAATCTTAATATATAGAGTTATTGCAACTATGTCTATTAAATATACAAAGGAAGATATAGAAAACTTGCTTAATAGAGAGATCAATCTAAGAGAAAAGGACATTTCAAAAGAAAATGGTTATCTTGGCACCATCAAAGGCATTCCAATTACTTAGGATGAAGAGATAAAACCTATAGCTATTGGGAAAGAATGTACATGTACACAGACACACAGACAAAATTTTCAAATAGAGAAGTAACAAGTACTATAGAATTATCCATGGAGCAATGTTAAGTGAAGCCTCAAATTGGATCATTAGTAGGCAAAAACTTTGGTCACGCACTACATTCTAGCACCATATATGTTTCAATTAGAAATTATTATTCATCAATGGCCTTGCATTTATAGGACTTGTGACACTAGGATACTTGAGTTGGGCATAACCCTCAAAGTTCTCATCGAAATATATTAATGATCTTAATAGAACAACAAAAAGCTCATTGCCACCTTTAAATGGAGACTTTAGTTTAAATGGATATTCTCAGTTCCCAAACATGTCCCAATCAAGTAGATGACTAGTGTAGGAGCACCCACTCTAGACTCATCAAAGAAGGCACCTAAGGATCTTAGATAGTGCATTTAGGATAAGTTGGCACATTGATCCAATTGTAAGACCTAGTTCCAAGATTAGGCATAAATATTAGCCCCTAGGTAACTAAGACCAAATATGATCAATACACATAAAAAATGAATAGGATTCTAGGTTTTTTATTGTTTTTAATAACTAGATCCATGTTGGATCACCTACTTTAGGTCTGGACCAAGTTTCGGTCTAGACCAAGTTTAGGTCTAGACCAAGTTAGCAACTTTTGAGAAACTTTGCAAAAAGTGTCAAATACTTTCAAATCCTTTCCTCCAATAGCTAGGAAATTTAAAATGACCATGTAACCAATATAGAAGTCCTATAAAGCCTTATAGGCCGATGATAGGAAGAACAATTGTAAGTTGGTATTGAAATCAATACAAATCAACATTTTTCTTTGTAAAACATGTGCTCTAGACCCTTGTATGGAATTGTACGAATGAGTTGGAATGTGCCAATGGATCTAGAAGTTAGATAATTTTATCTATTTCATTTTTCATCAAGTCTCATGTTCTAATTCTTCATAGGTTGAAAGTTATTAGACTTTCTTGATTGTTGCCTAGGATTTAGCCTAGAAATCAGCACTTTGCTAGGGATGGGTCATTTTGACACATTCCACCATGGGAAATTGATGCCCTTTGGTGGAATGTAAGGTTTAATAATGTGCTTTTAGATACTACAAGTTGTTTTCTAGGAAGTGCAAGGAGTTGATTTTGATGCCATACCCTAGGTGTGCATCACCATGAGTACACCATATAGCATTTGTAATAGTCCCTTCTAGTTTGAGTTGGATTCATTAGAGGCTAAAACCTTATATTATTGTTTCTTTTACATGCCCCCACATATCCTAATAGTTGGGTAGAGTTTCTCCTTTTTAGAAAACACACTATTAGAGTAAATGGAGCCCTAATTAGGCCTAGGAATTTGGTCTAATATTCCAATAACAACAACCTCTATTCCTCTCCATCCTTGGATGCTTTGGCATGTTTTATAAAACCCAAAAGACTATCCAAATCCCTGGTCAAGTCACCATTTTATTTGGAAGAGTTCAAACTTATGCCTCATTCTCATTCTAGGAGAGCTACAAGCCAATTAATTGGTTTTCAAAGCAACTTGATACTATAAGTTTTCTTTGATGAAATGAATCATTTATTCATTTTGATTAGGCCCTAAATAGGCTGTATTAGTGATTGTAGGCCACTCTTAGTCTTTTTATCCATTTTTTGGGGTTTGATCCCTCTTTGGCTAAGGGAATCCATAAATACATTTTGATTTTTTGGTGCTTAGAACTTTTGTAGACCTAGTGATTAGGTTAGCCTATCTTGTGGGGTTGTGATAACCTTCCTATAAGCCCATCTCCATACCTATGATAGGTATTTGGCACTAAAATCCTTCACCTTGGGTGTTGAGGTAATTTGAGAACTTCTACCATTCCTTTTTGTTTGAAGACTTCTACTACCTATTGCTGCATCAATGACCAAGATATTGCTTGAGTAAAGGGTATACTAGTTTATTAAGGTATCTTTATAATCCCACTTGCATTTAGTTACTATTTTTTGAGTGGCTAGCCAACTACTTTGATGTAGGATTTCTATAATATATAATTTCCTCATACAAGTACATGCCATTTTTTGTAAACATTTTCTATTGTAAAGGATTAGTGAGCAATATCTATAATGTTCATTTTTGAGACTAAAGAATATAACTATTAAAATCACAAAGCTTCCATGATGTTGTAATGGAGATTATGTGCAATATATTTTTTCTAATTTTGATTTGGTCAATAATAATATATACACATGTTAGAATAATATGGTTCAATTATATATATATATATATATATATATATGGTTCTTAATTGTCTGACTATTATGAATGACTTATTGCCTTTGGTTTGGAAAAATCTTTCTTGTATACAATACTCAATATTTGTATTCCTTCATATTTTTTATTGGTTAATGTGTGTGTGTGTGTGTGTGTGTGTGTGTGTGTGTGTGTGTGTATCCATATCCTTCAATGATGTTCCTTTTCTTTATTAGATGCACTTGCCAAACATGTTCTAGCTCGCCTAGGGAAAGAGGTTAAAATTGTTTGCCAAATTTTTAAAGGGCCCTACTTTTGCCACAATATATTAAATTGTGTATACTCACTATTCCTAAGAGTTCATACAAATCCAATAGTTGGATAGTGAGTTACACCATTATTAATACAAGCTGCTAAAAATAGGATAGCAGACTGGTGAAAAGAGAAAGATTTTTAAACTATGAAACAAAAGACAATCAAACCAAACTTCCTAAAACATAATTGTTCTGAAAAACCCAATCTACCATGGAAACTAGTATAGCCTACAAAAAAAATATCAAAAATGCCTTAAAACTCAGAAACTCAGTAATTTTGCCTTCAAATATCATGCTATAGCATGCTGACCGTACATAATGATATTAAATTCTCTCATTTTAGGGTTTGGAAAGTCTTTATATCTCCTCCTAGGTCTTTACCCTTAAGCCTTATGGTTTTCATTGGCCTCCTTCAAGTTTTAAAAGGAAAATCCATAATTTCTTGCAAAATTGCAATATAGCAACTTTTACAATTTTTCTTGCTTGCTCTTCTTAACACTTCTAACTTGTTATTTGGGCTATCCCTTAGAAATTCCATGCTAGGGACCCTTCCCTAACCCAATGAATCATCCCTTAGGTTACTCATTTCCCTATGGCAAGGTATACCTTGATTTTTAGGCCAAAATAGTGATTCTACTAAGGACATTAAATGACATCCAATACCCTAACTACCACACCTAGGTCCAATGACCCTTATTTTACTTACAAGGCTCACTTGGAGCATAACACAAAAAAAATGAAAAGGTGAGGCCCTATGATTCAAGGTTCCCCTGCACCACTCTCTCTCTCTCCCTCCCTCCCTCCTTATTCAATATAATGAACCAAGTGGATCTGCTCTACATTTTAATGTCTCAAGTATTGCCTCGTGGCCTAACTCACAAACTTTCCAAAGAGTCTCATTATGTGGTTTTTGAAATGTCCCTTTTTTTATTTTATATGATATTTCAAGCCTCTAATCAGATCTTTAAGATCAAACAACCAATATTTCAAAGATCCACCAATTTCTCAATAAACCCCAAATCGGGTATGCCGAAAATAGTGCCAAAAACTTCACAGCTTCACATATTATTAATAAATTTGAAAGTGGAAATTTTTATATAAAATTCAGCAGCATAATAGGCTAAAAAATTACATTTCTAGATCTGTATAACATTTACACAACAGCTCCCAAACAGAGGACAAAAACAATGCTCATCGAGTTCTCGAAAACAACATAAAATAGCCGAAAACACCACAAAAATACTAATAATACATCACAAAAGTATAATCATAGCCAAATACATATATTCAACTCTATTTTAACATCTTAATGTCTGATATACAGTAGCAACCCAAACTGATATGAAATACTCAACCAGAAACACCAAACTCTTACAAAAAACACACCTGAAAACCCACAAATCTGCACTGTTCAGCACAAAGGCAAACTCTGCATGAGCATGCAAATGGAATAGCTTCAAACTCCCATCCTTATCCTTCCTATAAATCTGAAAACTCCCATTCTTGGGTCTCCTTCTCCACAGGTTTGGCAACCTCTGAAGAACAACAAAGAAATGAGCAAAAATCAAATTCTAGAATCAACCCAAAATGCCTCCAAACCCCTTAAAAGAGGGCATAACCCTAACTCACATCCAAGAGGGGTTAATAAAATATAATTTAATAATAATTTTTATTTATTATTCCATTGGTTTCCAAAGATTAGCCCCTTTTTCTGAAACTTCACCTTTTTGGAGCCTGCCTGCCTTAGCAAAGTTTATTATTTTTAATTATTTGAAAAGGGGACATGATAGTTTTCCACCATATTTTATCAAGTGGAAATATTATGTGACAAAAAGGTTCAAATAATGAATAATCTTCCTCTCTATTTTATAATCCTCAAACAACCACAAGTTCGGGTTCTTCATATAATATTGTCTAAGCCATGTGCTAGTTACAACCACCACACCTATATGGTGCTCTAAACTGTTACCATCTATAACTGAGTGATCCAATTTTTTTTTGGCTAGGACACAACAACATAAATATTAATCTATCCCTTCTTTATTGTCTTTAGGTGAAATAATAGCAAAACCATGCCCTACAGTGATAAATGTACAAAATATGGTCATTAATTTAGAAAATACTTAGGTAAAAGTTATAAAGTTACATATTGAAATTACAAAGATATATATACATATATATATATATATATATATATATGTAAAATCAGGTTTTACTAAATGAGAAAAGTGGTCAAAGTCAATGAATGAATCCATCTCTACCATTTCCAGTGCTTGTGGTGGATGATAGGTGTCAATTGGGTCCAAAATCCATATATCCCATTTTTCCATCCTTTCAGTTGACTCACACTCATCCCAATTTTCCTCTACACATGATGGACAATAGCGTGTCATTTTTTGTGTGTGGATACTCCATGAACCTACATTAGAGCTTCTAAAAGAGTGCAACTCACTTGATCCTATTAGTGTGCAACAATCCTCATATGGTGCAATGTTAGTATTATCTATCAACCAAAAAAATCTACAAATCATAGACTCGCCTTCCTTACCTAGAGCCATTGTATTGTTACACCACTAGATGATGGATTTTGCATCTTTCAATATTGCTCCATCTTTTTACTTTAGTTCTTCATGATCTAAGGCTCTTTTGATGCATGCACCTACACCATTGTACTCTCCCTTTCCATGAATAGCCTCTGTGAAATTCCACATATATTGAATTCTAGACAACCTGTGCATCCTACTCAACTGATAGAACATCCATGCATTCTCAAATTGAGATGTGCAATTGTCTGAGCAAATAATGTGATAATGATACGGTATGCCTTTGTTAGCCAAATCTCCATAAAATAGTTGAAAACAACCATGTACAAACTTTGTAGAATGTGATCGATCATCACTGATGTAAAAATTATTCTCCCTCAAAATCTTCCTATCATCCTCTATACTTATAGGTGAATGCATGAATATTATGTGAAAAAATATGGAAACCTATTGAGAAGTATAATACTTTTCTTGCACCTCATTTTTTGGTTGTAGTGTGTAGTTCTCTACGAAGTCTACGACTGAAATAATGGTATCCTGTAGAAATGTATCTTTGCACAACTTGAATTACAAATCCAACCATCGAGCTCTATGTGTATGCCTTGCATACTCACAAATAATCTTTTCACAAAAAATCTTCATGAACTCATACATCGGAATCTTTTCAATGACTAGATCACATCTTTTACCTTGTTTCTTATCTTTTAGAGCATATGTCACTATCTTATATTTTTCATAATCTATTATTGCATTTCCAATTTCATGTGTACTATCCATATGTTCACAAGTTGATAAAAGTTGTAAAGAACTACAAAATAAGCATTTACCATCCAAGCATGACATCTTGTAAAACTAATGGTCATCCCCTATTTCACATAAAATATTGGATATGAATGCCCTTGAAGATCTAGGTGGCTCATTCATGTCACAATCTTGCAAAACAAACTTAGAATGAAAAAACACACATATATGCCTAAAAACATCAAAATGGTTAGAAAATTCAATATGTATCCTACAACAACAAGTTATGCGTGTGTGATTTATCTTCACATAAAAAGGTTTACCCATCTCAAAAAAAATTTGACTTATTTGAATTTTAGGATACATACCAAAAAAATTTGCAAAAAATTGTGTCTAAGTTGAGTCCAAAAAATTTTTTCATGTGGGTCATGATTTTGGCTACCAATCCTTCTTCTTACAACATCTCTTCAATTAGGTTAAACACGTATGTTATTTTTCGAAAAATATTCGATCAATAATTTCAAAGCTTCACTAATTTCTTTATCCTTTCATGGTAGTCTACCACTAAATGTGCATAACTCATTTTTTGTTGGATCTTCCAATCTCTCACGCCTTAGTATGGCTCTCCTTAGAGTACCTCTACCAATTTTCAATATTTTGCTTGTCTTTATCACAAGTCAAGATTTCTTCATTTGGGTACTTATTATTGTCAATGTAAGTACTCATCTTCTGATATTACTATCTTTGGTGTGTGATTTACAACCCACTTTGTTATAAGCACTCATTAGATTCTTTACAATACTTTTGCCCAAGAATCTTTATGATAAGCCTAAATTTCAAATTCTTCATTATTTTAACAAATAATTGACATTGACCTGTAATATTTGATTCTTCAAAGAATAATCTCCACATACGATTAACTTTTCTTTGACAAGTACACTTGCTAGTGTTGTTAGGCATTGATTTCAAAATGTTATTATCAATATTAATCAAATATTTTGATCTTCTAAAATGAATTCTAGAAGGTTTTATAATCTCTTCCATTCCCTCAACATTTTGAACATCAACATAAGGTTGAGTCTTTTGCATACCTTGAAGCCAAGATGATGTTCCTTGGCAATAAGATGCAAAAGATGGAATATCACCTACTTGATATGTTGATATTGTGCCTTCAACATGACATGATGGAGTGTTTATATCGTTAGATGCACAAATTATCCACTCTTCAACATGAGATGATGATATGACTCCAACATTGGAAGATGGTGGAGCTTCACAATTCAATTGTCTTCTTGAGCATAATAGTCTCATTTGTTCTCTTTGTGTTTCCAATTCTTCCTCTTTGTTTCTGTGTATCGGTGGTTCTTGTTCCTCTTTGAAAGACAATTCTTCATTATTGCTTTGCAATTTTCTTTTTTCATGTAGTATTTTCATTTCATCTCTTTTAATTTCCAAATCTCTCTCCCTCTCTTCCATTGTTTGAGTTTTTGGTTTCTTCCTTGGCATGATGGTGATTTCTATATGTCAAATTATTCGAACATCTAAATTACTTACAATTTGTAAATTACAAATCATTTAAATACAAATTACAATTATTTCAATGAATACACAATATATATTAAACAACTTGTCAAATTTCTAACCATTTCCAAATAAAAATTCATTCAAACATACAAATTTAAATGAATTCACTATATATTAAACAACTTGTCAAATTATCATCAAATTTGTATCTATATAATAACAAAGAATATTTAAAAAGGACTACACTAACCTTTTCTATAGAAAGAATATTCAAAAAGCCTCGAAATAGTGTCTCTAATGATTGATTATAGTGTTTGCTAACTTCTAATGGCATGAAACCCATGCTTTTGTTGGAACAACAGAACACACAACAGACAAAATAGAATATGGATCAGTAGGGACCCAAACTTTCAATTTGACTATTTTTTGGTGTTTTCATATAGTGCATACGCACTATGTGAAAAATAATCTCTCCCTATCCCACTATCCCCCATCCCCTACTCTCTCTCTCTCTCTCCCCACTCTCTCTCACTCTCTCTCTCCTCTCCCATATCCTACTCTCTCTCTCTCCCTCTCCCACTCCCTCCCATCACCTACTCTCTCTCTCACTGTCTCTCTTCCATCCCCTACTCTCTTTCTCACTCTCTCTCCTCTCCCATCCCCTACTCTCTCTCTCTCTCTTTCTCTCCCACTCCCACTCTCTCTCCCACTACCTACTCTCTCTCACTCACACACTCTCTCTCTCCCATCCCCTACTCTCTCTCACTCTCTCTCTCCCCTCTCCCATCCCCCACTGTCTCTCACACACACACTTCCATCCCCCCCTCTCTTCTCTCTCTTGCTCTGACTCTCCCAGTCCCTCTCTAATCCCCTACTCTCTCTCTCTTACACACACTCCCATCCCCCCTCTCTTTCCCTTTCTCCCTCTCTCCCTCTTCCACTCCCTCTCCCACTGCCTACTCTCTATCTCACACTCTCTCTCCCATCTCCTACTCTCTCTCACAAGATACTCTCTCTCCTCTCATATCCCCTACTCTCTCTTTCACACACACACTCCCATCCCTTGTCTCTCTCTCCTCTCTCATCCCCTACTCTCTCTCACACACACACACTCTCATCTACCCTCTCTCTCTCTCCATCTCCATCTCCCACTCCCTCTCCCACCACCTACTCTCTCTCCCACTCTACTCTCTCTCACTCTCTCTCTATCTCCCATCCCCTACTCTCTCTCATTCTTCCACCCCTACTCTCTCTCTCTCTCTCTCTCATCCCCTACTCTCTCTCTCCCACCCCCTAATCTCTCTCTCTCTCTCACTCCCACCCCCCTCTCTCTCTCTCTATCTCACTCTCCCTCTCCCACTGCCTACTCTCTCTCTCTCTCCCATCCCCTACTCTCTCTCACTCTCTCTCTCCACTCTCCCATCCCCTACTCTCTCTCTCTCACATAGTCCCATCCCCCCTCCTCTCCTCTCTCTCTCTCTCACAATCACTCTCCTACTCCCTCTCCCATCCCTTACTCTCTCTCTCACACACATTCCCATCCCCCTCCTCTCTCTCTTTCTCTTGCTCTCCCACTCCTCTCACTGCCTCCTCTCTCTCCCCCCATCCCGTAATCTCTCTCTCATTCTCCCACCCCCTACTCTCTCTCCCATCCCCTACTCTCTCTCTCCCACCCCCTACTCTCTCTCTCTTACTCACTCTCTCTCTCTCATCCCCTCTCTCTCCCTCTCCCTCTCCCACTACCAACTCTCTCTCTCACACATCCCCTACTCTCTCTCAGTCTCTCTCTCTCTCATCCCCTACTCTCACTCTCTCTCCCATCCCCTACTCTCTCTCTTCCACCACCCCCTACTCTATCTCACACTCTCTCTCCCATCCCTTGCTCTCCCTTACACACACTCCCATCCCTCTCTCTCCCTCCCTCTCTCCCTCTCCCACTCCCTCCCACCACCTACTCTCTCTCTCACTCTCTCTCCCATCCCCTACTCTCTCTTTCACATACACACTCCCATCCCCCTCTCTCATCCCCTACTCTCTCTCTCTCACACACTTCCATCCCCCCTCTCTCTCTCTCCCTCTCTTAGTCCCTTTCCCACCGCCTACTCTTTCTCTCTCCCATCCCCTACTCTCTCTCCTCTCCCATCCCCTAATCTCTCTTACACATACTCACATTCCTCCTCTCTCTCTCTCCCTCTCTCCCTCTCTCACTCCCTCTCCCACCACCTACTCTCTCTCTCTCACTCTCTCTCCCATCCCCTACTCTCTCTTGGGCTACTCTCTCACTCTCTCTCTCCTCTCCCATCCCATACTCTCTCTAACACACACACTCCCATCCCCTCCTTCTCTCTCCACCTCCCTCTCCCACTCCCTCTCCCACTTCCTACTCTCTCTCTCTCTATACTCTCTCTCACTCTCTTTATCTCCCATCCCCTACTCTCTCCTTCTCATTCTCCCACACCCTATTCTCTCTCTCACGCTCTCTCTCCCATTGCCTACTCTCTCTCTCTCACCCCTAATCTCTCTCACACACACTCCCATCCCCCTTGCTCTCTCTCTCCCTCTCTATCTATCTCACTCTCCTACTCCCTCTCCCACCACCTACTCTCTCTTTGTCACTCACACACTCTCTCTCCCACCCCCTACTCTCTCTCTCCCTCTCCCACTACCTACTCTCTCTCTCTCTCACTCTCTCTCTCCCATCCCATACTCTCTCTTTCTCTCTCTCTCCCATCTACACACTCCCATCTCCCCTCTCCACTCTCTTGCTCTCTCTCTCCCACTACGTACTCTCTCACACACACACTCCCATCCCCCTCTCTCTCCATCTCCCTCTCCCACTCCCTCTTCCACTACCAACGTTCTCTCCCTCTCTACTCTCTCTCACTCTCTCTATCTCCCATCCCCTACTCTCTCTATCATTATCCCATGCCTACTCTCTCTCACTCTCTCACATCCCCTACTCTCTCTCACACACACACTCATCCCCCCTGCTCTCTTTCTATCTCACTCTCTCTCTCTCCCACTCCCTCTCCCACTGCCTACTCTCTCTCACTCACACAATCTCTCTCCCATCTCCTAATCTCTCTCTCTCTCTCTCTCTCTCTCTCTCTCTCTCTCTCTCTCTCTCTCTCTCTCTCTCTCTCTCTCTTTTCCCTCTCCCACTTCCTACTCTCTCTCACTCTCTCTCCCTCATCCCCTACTCTCTCTCTCATTCTCCCACCCCCTACTCTCTCCTATCCCCTACTCTCTCCCACTCCCTACCCTCTCTCACATCCCCTCTTTCTCTCTCCCTCTTCCACTCCCTCTCCCATGCCTACTCTCTCTCTCACATCCCCTACTATCTCTCCCACCCCCTGCTCTCTCACACTCTCTCTCCCATCCCCTACTCTCTCTCTCCCATCTCCTACTCGCTCTCATACACACACTCTCATCCCTCTCTTTCTTTCCCTCTCTCCCTACTCTCTCTCTCCCTCTCTCTCTCTTCTCTCTCATCCACTGCTCTCTCTCCCATCCCCTACTCTCTCTCTCACATAGCTATCCCCATCTCTCTATTCCATCCCCTACTCTCACTTTCTCTCTCTGTCCCTCTCTCCCTATCCCACCTTCTCCAATCCCTTACTCTCTCTCTTTCTCTATTTCTCCCTCCCTCTCTCTCTATCCCACCTCCTACTCTCTCCCAATCTTCTAGTCTCTCTCATTTTCTACCCTCTCTAACTCTTGCTTTCCCTCTCTATTAAAATTTAGGCTTCATGAGTGTGTGCACACTAAAGCACATACACGCTATTAAGGCCTAAATTTTTTTTAAATTAAAATAGCACGTGCACACTATAATGCACATGCTATTTAAAGCTTTTGATTCTACGAAGCCTAAGGCTTGGTTTTGCCTTGGGGACCCAACCCAAATGTTTGGAGTCTCTAAACTAGTCTAAGACGTGTTTTGTTGCAAGCATACAAAAAATGATTGATTTTTCTTGTGTGCTCTCCTTCAAGTTTCCTCATGGTTAAGCATCGATAAAATCAAGTTACATAACATTGTAGGTCTCTGTGTTAGCTATATAACCATATAATTAGTTTTTATTTGAACTATTTCAATCCTTTCAACGATAATTTCTTTTGAATGTATGTCCATTTTTTGTCAAAAACTAACATATACTAATTGTGCTGTAGATTTTAGCTTGTTCATCAAATTTTGCAACAACTTAGTTTTTTAGAAACTAGACTCCATTCTACACACTTTGAAAAAAAGAAGTTTTGATTTTAGATTAGTTTTCAATCATTTCTGGGGGAGCACATAGATATTTCACATTTTTGGGATGTGTCCAATTAAAAAATTCATTAAAAAAATACACATTTTAAAATAACCCAAAAAATCTGGGATAAACTACATAGTTTTAGGTAACTTTTGACTGGAGTGATTAGAGAATGTCAGAAAAAAGTTAAATATTTAGGGGGGCCACACTTTGTATTGTGTTATGTTTTTTTCTAAATAAACAGTACCACTTTATGTTGCCCCCTTTTTTGAGGACCTAAAACTAAAGCATTTTGAAAAAAAAAAAAATAGTAGTTTAGAAACTAGATTCAAAGGATACTACTTTTGTTTTTGTCATATTTTAAAATTTTGAGTGTAACTATCTTCAAATTCTTGTCAAAGTTCAGAAATTACTGATTTCATAAAAAAGGTGTCCACTTATACCCTGCTTTTGGCACCACAACTTGGTGCACTTACCAGAAATAGAAAATCAAAGCAAAAGAAATTATAACTGAGGTGTGAAAATCAAACATATTTTGTTAATAATTTATCATTATCTATTGTGGAGAGTTGTATGTAACTCATTCCTATGATATTGGGTATTGGGTGCACAAGTTTGTAATAGTTGCTCACTGCTTTGATAGTGAGCCTTTGGTTGTAGGTCCAAACAAGTGAGATAGTTTTCTATTTTTCTCTTGTAGAACTCCTCAATATACTCCTTAACTATCAAATATTTTTTCTTCAATTTCTATAATTTATTAAACAATTTGAATTCATGATCCTTTTGTATGAACTCAAGGATTTAATTCTAGAAATCATTACTTTCTACCTAGTGATCTTAGGTTCACCATTATCTTATATATCATTCTACAACTCTTTCCATCACAAGGTAGCATGGACCTTTATTTAGTCTACTTTAATCTAGCCCTCAACAAATCACTAAAATCATCAAGCTCAACATAATCATCTAATTCATTAATCTAGTTTATTATTTCCTTAAGATATAATGAACAAACAAAGTAAGAAACATTGATTTTGTAACTCTTACCCATTTTTCCATAGCTCTCAACAATATTTTTTCTTGATTAGGAATCTCAAATTCAATCATATCAAGAACTTCTAAAACTTCCTCAAATTTATTTTTGGCCTCAAGGTTTCTCTTAACCCTAGCCAATGTATTTCAAATCTTAGTCCTTCTCTTATTTCTAAATTTCTTAATCATTTGATCTAACCTTCTAGGATTCATGCTTATAAGGATGATTATCTTCATTTCCTCAGGTTTGATATTCTCATCACAACTATTAATTTACTTAAAAAAATAAGCAATATGCCAATTCCAATAATCTTCCTCAAGCAACTAATCTCCTTAGTCCTAGAACCACCAACTTTTCACTCAACTATTTCACTAACTCTTCCTTGTGAAACCATTTATAATTTTAGGTCACATCTATCTTCTTCTACCCCACAACTATGATTTATATAGTTTATAATATCCAAAACCTGATTTGGTTTTCCCTTATTATTGTAACTCTCTTTATCATCTCAATAAGAAAACAAATTAATTTCTGACCACCTCACATAGGCCACTGGTTGATGTAGGTTATATATAGATCTTTCACCCCACAAAATCCAAGTAGAAAACTTCATGAGTTGAGGAATTTGGGTCTGTAAACCAAGATTCATAAATATACTCTAATACAATACAAAACTAATAACTAACACCTTTATAATAGTCAATTCATTTTTTCCTTCAATTGTGTTGCCCCTAAAAAACCCCATTGGGGTGTTGCCCCTTGACCCCACCTTATTTTTGATAATAAGCGCACCTAGGGTGCTACCCCTTGACCCATCTTGGGGGCACTTCCCCCGAACCCCCATGGTAATAATCACGGGGGAAATAACATAGAATAAAGGGGAAAAATAACCTTTGAGTATAGTTAGGCTCCACGTCACAACAATCTCCCACTTAAAGACTAATGAGACTACACATCAATAACCTCCCACTTGGAGCTAGATCATAGCACCGTTGAACTTGTAGCTCCAATTGGAATGTCAAACCACCCTAAACTCTATTGTTCTTTTATTTTTTTCAGTCTAGAAGACCAACCAAAGATAAAGAGGAGGTCATCTTCTCTCTTATCATTGCCTTTATAAAAATATCTTCTAGACTATCATCTATATGTATCTTCTCTAGCTTTAACTGTTCATTATCCAAAATTGGCCAAATGAAATGGTATCGCAACTATATATAATTGGTCTTTGAAAGAAGAGAATAATTATTTGCAAGATGAATGGCACTCTAGCTATCTATAAACAAATAATTATCCCTCAGTGGGTGTCATAATTCTTCCATGAAGAACTGAAGATGTATCATCTTCTTGGCTACCTCTATAGTAGCAACATACTCTACCTCTATAGTGATTCAAGCATTAACCTTATATAATCAAGAAGTATAACTCACTATTTTCCACCAATAGTAAATACATAACCAATAATACTTAACCTAGTACCAATATCTTCTACCAAATATGTGTCAACTTAGCCTTGTAAATAAATAGTAGAGCCCCCAAAATGTAAACACTTACAGGATGTTCCTCTCAAATATCTAAGAATCCATTTGACTACATTCCAATGCTTAATCCATGGATGACCCATATACCTACTAACAACTCCCACTACATGTGCAATATTTGGTCTTTTATATACCATGACATACATTAAACTTCCTACAACTGTAGCATAAGGTACCATGTGTATGCACCCTAAAATGATCACCTTGACTATGTGCCCCAGTTTCATAATTTATCTCAAGCTTGAATTTTTATTTACATCACCATTTCCTTTGATCAAAATAAATTATTTAAATTATTCCAATTATTTGAATTATATAATGAATCATTATTATTTTATATCAATTTCTTTAATTAAATTGGAGTTAATTTATTTAATTAATTTGAATTAAATGGTTGGATCAATTTGATTTTTGTATTATTTAATTAAAGGAACTTTCTCCCTTTAATTAAATAAAACCCCTCCTTACTTAATTTTATGTGCAACAATTATTTATTTATTTTTAAATAAATAAATGTCACACACTTTATTTTATAAGAAAAGGGATTATTTTACATTTAAATTAAATAAAAAAACCCCTCATCTTATAATTTTTATGGAATTTTACACTCCACATCTCTTAATTAACTGATAATTGCACATTCTCTTATGTGGGTCACACCTTTTCATTTAGTTTTCATTTTCTCTCCAAGTTGGGAATGCCTGTTGGCTTTGGTATATAAGGAGAGCTCCTTCCTTTATTTTGGAAGAGGAAATTTTAATTATCACCATTATTTGGAGCTTTCATCCAATTTCCTTGAGGACTTGGAGCATTCTTGTGAGAAGATCATGACTTCTTATGCTACCATTATGATAGACATTTTTTGAAGCTTTCTTGGAGACTTGGAGATATCTTGCATGTTCATGATCATTTAAATCGTTCACTCATTAGATGTGCTTGTGAAGACCAAGGCTAATGTTCATATGAGAGCCACCACTTCAAACCTTTGAAGGTTTTTGCACATTGATGATAGGAAGCTATGAGTCTATTCTTGAGATCTTGAGCTTTCATGGTGTTATGTTGAAGGATTTCAAGTATAAGGATTCATAGAAGTGTGTTTGCATATTTGTCCACAATTTTCATACACATTTTTTGCACCCATCATGGGGCAACCCACCTCTTTCATGCTGGTTTTGGATATTTTTGGAGCTAACCCCTTGTGTAGAGTTGCTTGGAGAAAAAAAACCCTATATTTTCAAAGATTTGATCATATCTCCCAAATGGCTTAGTATTGTGGTCTAAATTTCATTTTTAAGGTTGGAAACATATCAAAAACACTTCAGTAAAATTTTCAAATTTCTTTGAGGTATTTTTTAATTTTTATTATTTTTTCTTGATTTTTCATGAAAAATCATTTTAGGATGCAAATTAGCAATTTTTTTGGAAAATCCTTCATTTTTGGAGAGGTCTCCAAATTCTATATAGGTTTAGTTCTTTGTGTTTTGATTTTAGCAGTCATAATAAGGCTCAATAATTCAATTTGAAAAAACTGGTCTATTTTGACAAAATGGCTCTCTAGGGCACAAAGGAAAAGAATTTTTCAAAATTTTGACATTTTTGGTAAACTCTTTGATTTTTGATAGGGGTATATTTTCTGAATATAGGGTTTTGGATCTGAATTCATATCATATAGGTCCAGTCTTGTTGACTAGGTCAAAAATCAATATTAAAAAAAGGGCATTTAATGAATAGCTTGCATTTAATTTTCACATGGATCAATGCATGATGTGAGATTTCATTTAGATTATTTTCCAGTTATTATCACTCTTAAAATTTATATTTTTAGATCTAACCCTAGTTTTACATAAGTTGGATATATATTGCATATCTTGTGTATGCTTGGTTTGCTTGTTGCTTTGTTCGTTGTGAGCAGCATTCAAGCATAAATGAAAGGTACAATAGAGAAAAGATGCATTGCAAGTATTACTAGGTATTTTTCAAGATCTCTATAACATTTAGATTTGGAATTAAAATGAACATCTCATGTGTTTGGTTTGAGTGTTTTTACATGCTTTTATAGATTCACACTTCATTTGGTGTTCTAAAATTGGATCTAGATTTTCTTTCATGCATATATGTTTCACATAGTAATTAGGCCCTATGAACACTATTTGGTGATCTTGAGGGGCTAAGCTTATTTTCTTTCTTTACATGCAAAGCTCCTCTTGATGACGAGTCCCCTTGTAGGTAGGAAAGGATATTTTTCATTGTCTCATTATTCCACTTGAGTTTGTCCTCTACATCCATTGGTACTTTCTCTTTAGGTATTGGTGGTGTTTTTGGTTGGCTTTTCCAAAAATTTGGTGAGGTGATTTCAAATTGGCATGTCAAAGAATCTTGTTTTCTATGTTTGGGTGAGGTGAAGAGGCTAGAGGAGTATTCTTCATTCCCTTTTGGGCACATCAGAAACTCGAAACCCTTGAATCCAATCCTTGTGGTACAACTTTGTGAATCTTGCTTGATTAGAGAGGGTTAACTATAGTGGACACTCCCTTTATTGGGTCAACCATGTGGACAAAACCTCAAGCAGTAATAGTCATTTTTTGCGTGGTAATAGCAACCACTATATAAATATCCTTGTGGGGGAAATCCCCACTAGTGTAGTCTTTTGTTGCATTGTTAGATCTCCTCAATATCTCTGATTGATTAAGTTCTTAGAACATGTCAAAACCTTGATGCATCAGGATTGGATTTCTTCCATTCTAGATTGAAAAAGTTTTAGAGTTAACCATTACTAAGAACCTTAGTGCTATCAAATTTTCTTTTCTAGGACTATGTGCATGATTGAAAAACATTTTGAGAACATTTAGTTGTTCTAGGGATTAGATTCATAGTAACACACTATTCTTTTTCATGTGCAAGGTTGCTTTGTCCCTTGTAGATTGCTTGTAGACATTTGCCTAAAATCTGTAGTTGTTGTTCTATGTGCTTGATTATTATTTATAAATCTAAAATTGATCTTAGTTGGTTAAAAAAGGACAATTTATCATTCATCATTTAGACTCTAGGGTAACTGTGTTTTTGTCATTCCTGAGTTGATTTGACCATTGTGGACCTAATCTTGAGCATCTAAACTTGTTGTCACTTTGAATCCTTGCATCATAGCTGTCTTTGAGTTAGTAAGCCTTGTCTTATTGTGTCACCAACATCAAAACTGCAAAGTTAGAGATTTCCCTAGTGGAGAAAGTTTTCTTTGGGATTCTTTGATTTCATCCATGGATTGTGGGTATTCACTTGTCTAAACATATCAATTTATCTCAAATTATTACATTTTATTATAGAACATTATAACTCTTGGATAATTCCACAATTGTGAGAACAACAACGGCATATTGTGTTAACCAATTGTGAGACCTATATTGGTTGATTAAGTTAATGAGAGTGATAGACAATTACATTATTACACCTAATTAATTGGACAAGTGATTACTTTACTACCCAAGAGTGATACCAACACTTCTTGGAGTCTTCCTATTTACTAATTTTTTCCCTCTCATGCTAGTTACAACTAGGTTTTAAGTGAGTCATGGTAAACAACCTCAAGTTAACTTTGGTCAATTACCCTTAGTTCTAACTCATCAAAAACATAAAGGAAAAGAACCTATCTTTGATCAAACACCTGAGGGGAAAATGGAAATTGAGTTTACTCCTCCTAGAAATCTTAGTAAATTGAACATACCTAGGTCCTCTTCACTTTTTGAGCAAGACATGTTATTCACTAGAAGCAAAGATAAAAGCATGGATGACATGATAAATGATAGATTATTGAGGCAACATGGGATTGAACCTTTGGGATCTCACATAAATCATGAAGATATTGATGGAACTACCTCAGCAAATAATTTTTTTGGAGAAAATTAGTACTACTCTCCATTTCTTCCTCCTCTTAGATTATCACCTAAATCTTCTCACCCAATGGATGATAAAATTAGACAAGATGAATTGGAAAAGATATCATACTTGGACAAGCAAGAGAAACAAGTAGCACAACAAATCAATAAAAGTTTGGCTAGGTCTCAAAAATTTCTCAATAAAAATCCAAGAACCCCTAATGGTCAGTTTAGTAAAGTGAGTATGTATACAGAATTCCAAGCTAGAAAAATGGCTAAAGATATGGCTCAACAAATGGTTAATGATATTCTTTCTCAGAGAGGTAATTTTTCTTCGACTCCTATATCTCCTAGAGGTGACAAGGAGAGACATCTTCTACAATAAAAACAAGCTTACATGGATGCATTCATACAATGTGGGGCAGAAAAGAGAGCTCATGAAATAGTACGTCAGAAACTTTTGCTTGGTGGTGGTAATGGTTCTCCACCTCCTTCTCTTCCTCTAAGAGTTACTAGACATATGTCACCTTCACAATATTCTAAAGGAAATAGGAGACAACCATCTCCTCCTCCTAGATATCAGCAAAGGCAAATGTCTCCTCCAAGGAATTCACAACAACACCCTCAATTTACTACATGTAGTTTTGGTGTGGATTATGATTTATTAGAGCAAGACCGAGAATTCCAAAAGTACATGGATCTATACATTCAAATTAATAAGGATAAATACATCATGGATTTAATCAAAAAAGGTGTTAAATTACCTTATGATTTTGATGTGAATAAGAATATCAAGAGACAAAATCCTTCATTTCAAGAACAAACTGAGAAAATTTTGAAGATGTTAATGGATAAAATTACACCTAAGAATCCATTTTCTCTGTAGATTTTTTTTCATCTAACTTTTGAGATGAGTATTCTAGAGGTTGAATTCCCTAAGAAAATAGAATTTCCTCATTATGATAAGTGTGATGGGAATGGAGACCCTAGTGATCAGGTGAGACAGTTTAATATTTTGAGCTTGGAATTTGCACATAAAGATGCTTATCTTATGAGATTGTTCCCTAAGAGTTTAAAGGGTCAAGCTATGGAATTTTTCACTAATATTACTCCCCCAATTAATAATTTCGAGGACCTTGTTCAAAAATTTACTCAACACTTCTCTTACAATGTTCAAAACTAGTTTCTATTTTGGATTTATGCAACCTCAAACAAGATCAAGGAGAACCCTTTGTTATCTTTTTGCAAAGATGGAGAAATTTATGTTCTTGTTAGTGTAGAGAAATTCTAGAAACAGAGAAAATTGATATACTTGTGAGTAATTTGGTTCCTGAATTGAGAAATAAAATTGGCAAATTAGTGTTTGAGACTTTTCATAATATGGTAGAAATAGCTTTCCATGTTGAAGATGTTTTGAAGAATCAAGGAATTGTCAAGCATAATAGCAACAAGAATAATAACAACAATGGAAATAAGAATAGGAGTACTCCTTATAAAGGGGATCAATGTGTGGTTAATGATGGTATAGTTGATGCACCTAAGTCTAATGACCAAGCAATTTACAAGTTATCAGATAGTGTTCATGCTATGAAACTTCAAGCATCTTCTCATCAAAATAATAGAGATAATTCTAGAGATAATTCTAGATACAATTATAGAAATCCTCAATAGAGAAGAACTTTTACAAAGATTGGTAGACCTTATGAGGATGTTTTGGAAGAATTGGTTGATGGAAAGCTAGTAACTTTAATTGAGAATTGGCAACCACCTCTGTTGAAGGGTCTACGTTGGGATGATAATGCCTATTGTAAATATCATCAGAGAAAAACTAGTCATACCATAGAAAATTTTCAAAGGTTAAAACACTGTATTTAGAATTTAATTGATAATGGAAAGTTGGTAATTGATGGTACCATTCATGCTACTAATAATTATCATCAAGCTTATAAGGATCCATTGCCTAAGCATGAAAAGGGTGAATCATCTAAGAATGGGAAAGCTTAAGTGAATTATACTTATTCTAATCAAAATTATGGATATTATAATACAGACAATGTTATCAACATGGTTACAATTAAGGAAAATTATAAGGATTTCAATAATCCACATAATCTTGTCTTACATATTGAAGTTATGATTCACAAAACTCTTGTGAGACATGTGTTGATAGATGGGGGTGTTGGGTTGAATATTTGTCCTTTCAACGTACTTTAAAAGTTGGGATATTTAGAACAAGATATTCATACTAGATAGAACATTACTATTAGATCTTACGATGGTAGTGAAAGACAATCTAAAGGATTGGTTGTTTTACCTATTCAGATTGAGTTAGTTGAGAAAGATATTCTATTGCATGTGGTTGATACTAGTACCTTTCTTATAACATTTTATTGGGTAGACCTTGGATACATGAAATGAAAGTTGTTCCTTCCACATATCATTGGTGTGTTACATTTGCACATAATGAAATTGAGATGTGTATTTTAGGAGTTAATACTTTGGCTATCAATAATATTTCAATATAATCACATATGCCTTTGGATAGAGTTTTAGATGAGACAATTGAAGAATCCATAGAATGTGCGACAGAATCTAAGACACTTAATAGTGAAATGGAGGGATGTGAGGTTGTTTCTTTGGTTGAACCTTTACTTCCTATGGAAGAAGTGGAAGAAGGAAGTGTTGTTAGACATTAGATTTACAAGGAAGAAAATGATGATGGACCCATCTTTGATGTTTATGATGATGATGATGAAGAAGTGTATATACTTGATCAACAAGATATATGTGATGATTTTATCCCTTTTACTAATATTCTTTGGGGAGATGGACATGGTTTAGTTAATGAAGCTTCTTCAAAAAATCAAAATGATTTAGATATACAAAATAATGATGAAAAAGCATATTCAAATAGGTATGAATTAGATTTATCTTTAGAGCCTTCTATAATTGATTTAGGTATTGATGTGATTCATGATTATGATTCTCAAACTAGTACAATTAATGAGATTTTAAACTCACATATCTCTCATGAGCTGGATTCTCCAGTTATTAAACAACTTTTTGATTCAAAAGAAATTAAGAGGAACTTGATAGACTCTGATTCTATAGTTGCCAACAAGGATTTTATTCATATTTACAATATTGAACATTTACAGGATGAGATTCCATCATTGAGAGTTACTCTTAATGGATTAATAACAAATGAAGATTATAGAGTTTTGAGATTACAAGAACTTGAGTTACTTTATGAGAAGAGAAAATTTACTTTTGATCACATGAGATTATATCAAAAAAATTGTCTAAGACTTATGACAAGAAAGTTTTCCCTAGAGAGTTTTTAGTGGGAGATCTTGTTTTGCATGAGAATCCTAAGAATCAAAAAAATAGAGCTCAAAAAGGAAAATTTGAGCCTAATTGGTTGGTTCCTTTTATTATTACAGCTAGTTTTGGATCAGGTGCCTATGTGTTGTCTACACCTGAAGGAGATCACCTCCCTGGTCTTATTGATGTGCTTCATTTGGAAAAGTTATATTCCTGATGTCCATTCTTACTGGGGCCATTTTTACATATTTTTGGGTCCTAAAAAAATACAAAAGAAGTGATATATTCCAAAAATACAAAAAAAAATATAAAAGGAAAAAGAAAAGAAATGGTATTTTTCAATATCAACAATGATGTTCCTTAAATATCTTAAACACAAAAATAGTGTTTCTTAACACTAACTGAGATTCTTGTCTTGATTATCATGCTTTAGTTTATACTTAATGTTGAGCTATGATTTGATATTTCTTTTTATGATGATTGTTCATTGCTATATATACATGTTTACTGCACTATATCTTTATGTTTTTTTTTATTCCCTCCCTAGTCATTTTTGCACTAAGGGCATGTGGTTTATTTTTATTTTTTTCTATGAGTGATTTGATTAGTATTGATGAGTGTCTCTATGGTTTTCTCCAGGAAACATAGCTAGAGAACTATGGACCATAAGACACAGTTTTGGTTGATTTCTTGCTTGTGTGGTTTTGATCCCAAGACTCGCAGTGTTTCTCAACACTACTGAATCCCATTCATATCATCATAGTTTCCTTGGTGACTAGTGAAAATTGTGGGAAGCTTCCAATCACATTCATATCTTCAAATTACTTCAGTGATTACTGATGATTGTGTGATCTTCCCGATAGAGTTACATTCATATCTTCATGGTTTTAACTAGTGAAGGTTGTGTAGCTCGGCTCAATGATTAAAACTAGGATCTTAATCTTGGCCAAAATGAGTAAGTACATAGAATGGAAAGAAGTGTCATATGGAAATGAACATGCATTTTATCCCCTTGTCTTTTTGGAGGTTTTGATTTATTTATTTTACCTTTTGGAGATCTCCTTCATCATTTCTTTGCTATCATCTTTGAGCACGATTGTGCTTTTTAGTACACGTCACTTGTTCATGATCTCAATTGAAATGTCATATCTTGCATAGTTGATGGTTTTTGAGGCATTTTCCCTCTTCTTATTTCCATCTTCTTGTCTTCATTTTCCCCCCTTCTTTCTTTTGATTTGGGGCATGTTTTTCATGTTTAGTGATTTAACCTTGGTTTTTTGATCTATATCTTGCTTATCTTTCATCATGAACCTTTTTTTGATTTGATCATATCGATCTTTTTCTTGCTTAGCGTTTCCTTTATTTTTATTTCAATCATAAGGGGGCAACAACACTCTATTGAGCATCATTGTTTGCAAAGTTGATTCGAAATCTACTCATCTATTTCTGCCTAGCTTGGGGCAGATGATTATTGTACCTGGGGCAAGTCAATGCATGATTTTTCATTTTTTGGATGTTGATATTTGTCTTTAGCCTTTATATATATTTCATGAATTTTATAGTTTCTAAAAACTCTTTGGGAAAACCTACAATTATAAGACTCGTAGCAGCATATTGTGTTCTAGGCACTATAAGACCCTAGATGGCATGTTGAGGGAACAAGAGTTGGATGCTTAATCTTTATATATTTTTGACATAAATCAATCTTTATACACACTTTATTTTATATTTCTTTGACTTAATGTTCTTGTCATGTATGTGGACACACATTAGTCAAAGAGGGGAAAATGTATGCACCCTAAAATGGTCACCTTAACTATGTGCCCCAGTTTCATAATTTATCTCAAGCTTGAATTGATATTTACATCACCATTTCCTTTGATCAAATTAAATTATTTTAATTATTTAATTAATCATTATTATTTTACATCAATTTCCTTGATTAAATTAGAGTTAATTTATTTAATTAATTTTAAATAAATGGTTGGATCATCTTAATTTTTGTATTATTTAATTAAAGGAACTTGCTCCCTTTTAATTAAATAAAACCCCTCCTCACTTAATTTTATGTGCAACAATTATTATTTTAAAAGAAATAATTAAATAAATGTCACACACTTTATTTTATAAGAAAAGGGAGCATTTTACATTTAAATTAAATAAAAACACCCCTCATCTTATAATTTTTATGGAGTTTTACACTCCACATCTCCTAATTAAATGTTGATTGCACATTCTCTTATGTGGGTCACACTTTTTCATTTAATTTCCATTTTCCCTCCAATTTGGGAATGCCTCTTGGCTTTGGTAAAGAAGGAGACCTCCTTCCTTCATTTTGGAAGAGGCAATTTTAATTATCACCATTATTGGAAGCTTTCATGTGATTTCCTTGAGAACTGGGAGCATTCTTATGAGAAGATTAGGAGTTCTTATGCTACCATTATGATAAACATTTTTTGAAGCTTTCTTGGATACTTAGAGATATCTTGCATGTTCATGATCATTTGAATCTTTTATTCATTGGATTTACTTGTGAAGACCAAGGCTAATGTTCATATGAAAGCCACCACTTCAAACCTTTGAAGGTCTTTGCACATTGATGATAGGAAGCTATGAGTCAATTCTTGAGATCTTGCACTTTCATGGTGTTATTTTGAAGGATTTCAAGTATAAGGATTCATAGAATTGTGTTTTCATATTTTCCCACATTTTCCACACACACCATGGACATCTTAGCCTCCTCTTCTAGTGTCTCCTTAGTCAATTTCAAATGACCAGGCAAAGGTGTACTGACAGCTTTGGCATTCTCTATAGAGAAATTTTGCAACACCTTCTCAATATAATCAATTTGAGATAATGTCAATTTTCTACTCTTCCCATCTTTGCAAATTTTCATATTAGGGATTTCCTTGGCTACCCCCAAATACTTCATAGAAAATGAATGTGCTAACTATTATTTTAACCTCTAAATATGGTCCCTATTAGACCTAGCTACAAGTATATCATCAACATATAAACATAAAATAATGTATTTGTCATCATCTAACCTCTTAAAATAAATATAGTGGTCAGATTAACACCAATTATAACCAGGCTCATGCATAAAACTGTCAAATTTAAGATATCATTGTTGACATGCTTGCTTCAAGCCATATAAACTTTTCTTCAATCTACACACTATATTCTCCTTATCTTTGACCTCAAATCCCTGTGATTTTACCATATATATTTCTTCATCAAAATCACCATGAAGAAAATTTTTTCTAATATCAAGTTGCTCCAAATGAAAATCTTTAGTAGCCACAATACTTAAACAATGTGAATAGAAGTCATTTTAAAAACAAGAGAAAATATATCATCGAATTCAATGCCCTTTTTTTGTATAAATCATTTTACATCTAACTTGGTGTTAAGATTTTCTTACCTCCATTCTCTTCTTTCAACTTGTAAAACCATTTATTTTTCAGCAAGGAGTCCAACTCCTTTTTCATTGCAAACTCCCACTGAATCTTTGTATCCTGTTGTACAACTTCATCATAAAATTCAGGTTCACCAGCATCTATTAATAAAATAGAATAGAAAGAGAGAAAAAAATATTTCTAGAGGTCTACTTAGCCTTGTTGACTATCTAAAATTAACTAGAGTATGTGGTATTTGTTGTTGCAGTTGTTGCGGAGAATGAGGGACTAAAGGAACATCATCTTTTGGAGTATCATCTAGCACTACATAATCATCTTCTTTCTTCTCTTGATGTTGCAACAAATCTTTATACAACACTTGCTCATTAAATATGACATCCTTGCTTCTTATAATTTTATAATTTTCAAAATCCCAAAGCCTATAACCAAATTCATTAGTGTCATATACAAAAAATACACATTTCTTTGATTTATCTTCCATCTTGGCTCTATTTTCAAAATCTATATGAGCAAATGCTTCACAACCAAATGTTCTAAGAAAAGAATAACTTTCCTTCTTACCATTCCATGCTTCCTTTGGAATACCATAGCCCAAAGGAGTAGAGGGACCTCTATAAATCAAATAGATAGTAGTATTGATAGCCTCAACCCACAGTTTTAAGGGAAACCTAGCATGCAACATCATCCTCCTTGCACTCTCCATATTGTCCTATTCATACGTTCAAACACTCCATTTTCCTATGGAGTCCTTTAAACAATTTTCTATCTATGAATACCATTAGAGGAAGAGTAATCTTCAAATTTAGTGTTGCAAATACTCACCACCATTATCAAATATAAGAAATTATAATCTTTTACCAATCTCATTTTCATCCAAGCATTTCTATTTCTTAAAAGTTATAAATACATTATATTTCTAAGGAAATAAACCTAGAGATTTCTAGTTCCATCATCAACGAATGTAACATAATAATGAGAACTACCAAGGGAAGATACCTAAGCTGGTCCCCATACATTTGTATGCACAAGCTCTAATTTCTCAAAAAAAATTCCTTCCCACTCTTCACAAAACTCGCTCTCTTTTGTATTCCATAAACACAACTTTCATAGATATCTATATTGACACATTTTAGACCTAATAAAACCTTCTTTGAATGAAGGAATTTCATACCTTTCTCACTCATGTGCCCAAGTCTTTTTTTTCATAGCATTGTATCATAATCTTCAATAACCATCTATTCTCCCTACTCAACTGTAGCAACTGAACATTCATTTTTCTCTGAATTAATTAAAGTAGAAAGAATAGTATGACCGTACAAAGATATAAGGTGTCTACTTTTGCACATTTTTCTACTACAAGAGAAACTTTTGAAACCTTCTATTATTTATCATTAAAAGTAACTATACAATGCTCATCACCTAGTTTCCCTACTAAAATTAAATTCCTACTTAGCTTTAGAACATGTCTTACCTCTTGTAGTAGCCAATGATTCCAATTCTGCAACTTAATCTTAACTTTTCCCTTTTCAACAATATGACAAGTTTCATCATCCCCCAAATAAATAAGCCCAAAATCCCCTTGGACATAATCTAGGAAATAACCTCTATGGTGAGTAGCATGAAATGAAGCCCCTAAACCTAGAACCTATGAATCATCAAAAGTTTCTAAAGAAAGAACCAAAGCATCCTCTTTAGATTTATTGCTTACCATATTTTCCTTCTCTTTCCCTAGTTGTTTGTCTCCTTAATTATTCTTTTGAGTCCAAGAATGTTTCTTCTTATGTCCTAGTTTTTCATAATACCATCAATCTCTTGGTCCTCTATATTGAGACCTCTTTCCCTTTGACTTTCCTCTTGATTTTTCACAATTTCTAGAATTATTTCCTCTTTCAATCATTCTACCTCTACTTTGTGCATTCGAAACACTTCCTAATGTAGATCCACCTAAGATTTTCCTACGAGTTTTCTCACTCATAATAACACCAATGACATCATCAAATTTTAGGGTATTAGATCTAGAAACAAAATTACTCATAGCCATTACCAAGTCATTCCAACTTTCAGGCAAAGAATTCAAAATCAAGAAAGCCCTAGTTTCTTCATCAAAATTAACACTTATAGAAGATAACTAACTAGTCAGTATATTAAACACATTTAAATGATGTGCAATAGATCCAACTTCTACCATTTTTAAATTAAATAAAAGCTTCATGATAAATACCTTTTTGAAGCATATGGTTTTCATACATTTTCTCTAGAGTTCGCATCAAGTCTTCTATCATCTTAGATTTCGTAATATTAAATGTCACCAATTGCACTAGGCATAAATGAATACTTTTAAGTTCCATTTGATCCATAAATTCTTAGTCCTCATCTATCATAGCACACAATTTCTTGTTTTTTCCTTGTGATGGTTGCCATAAATCCTTCTGATAAAGATAGTCCTCCATTTTCATCTTCCATAATTGAAAGTTTTTCCCATTAAACTTATCAACCTTCAACTTACCCTTATCTATCATCACTTGCTTTCAACTATGAGACCTTCCTGTAGAGGATAGGTAACAAAAATGATGACATCTCACTCTAATACCACTTGTTAGGATCAACCATAGACATACATAAAAATCACATGGAAATATAACCAATATTAGAAAATAATAAATCACACAGAAGAGAACAAAGGACATAAAGATTTGATGCAGTTCACTTGATCTCTAGATTATGTCCACCAATAATAAGTCCAATATTATTATCCAATAATTACAATCTATAATACCTTATAGCTCAAAACTATTGTAGAAGCTACAATCTCATCATACATTAGGAAATCTCCAGCCCTAAGCCATTTTACACAAGCTTTTCCACTTATAAAATTAGTGCTAGAATAAGTCATCTAATAGAAAAATAATTTATGGAACCTTTACAATAGTTCATATATTTTTGGTTTTAGGGGTGTTGCCCCACAAAATCATTCTGGGGCATTGGCCCTCGACACACCCTTTACTATAATCATTGACTTTCAAACCCAAGTCATCTAAATAAATATCTACCATCTTCCTAAAAGATTCAATTTCACTAATATGTTTAGCCCCCATGAGAAAAATGTTATTCACAAAACATATATGAGAAATACTAGGAAACACATGACCCTACCTCCAACCATAAATCAAGCCTTGGGAGTCCCAAGACTATATAAATCTACTCAAACCTTCAACTAAGATAATAAATAAATAAGGTGAGAAATATTCCCCTTAGTGAAGATTTGTGGGATCTCCAAATAACCTATTAGGCTTGCCAATGATAATAATCATCATTCAAATAACTCAATCCTAACCAAAAGAAAAGAATATGAGGATTTTTTATCATACACTTTGGTTTTATCTAGTTTAATGAACACACATTTCTCTATAGAATTTTATGTAGAGTTAATAGAGTTAGAAGCCAACATCACCCATCCCCATTTATTACCAAGAAAAAAAACCTCCTTTCTCATCTGTTGGCTTCCAATTCAACATAATTTTAGCTACTAGGAAGTTGAAACAAAATATGAATAAGAATAGTTGATTCCCATTATCAGCATATTTGAAATGAACTTGGACCAACTAACAAGGAAACACTTTTTCTATACTTCAAGCTCTGTAAAACCTTGGAAGGTAGACCTTAAATTCATCAAAATAACCAATGCTAAAACACATATTTGAATATAAACCAAGCATATTACAACCCTCATTCTTCTATACTTATGCAACAAGATAGATGTGCAATAGCTAGTTACACAACCTATAAATCCATAAGCTAAGTGATGGTCTTCCTTTCATTGGGTTAATGTGTATTTCACACATTGCATAATATTGTTATATAGTTTTATTTTATTATGTAATGTTTCACCTAGGAGCACCTAGATGGGTGTGCAACATATAAATATTCTCATGAAATATACTTGATGAGTTTTATTGTAACATTGTGATAATATTTGATGTAATTATTTAATATTGGGGAAAAGAATTAAATATCCAATATTAAATGTAGGGTCAATGGGTTAGGTAGCACATGGTTTATGTAATACCACTTGGTGGTTTTGTGGGACTTGCTACTATATAAGCAGCCACAAGGGTAGTTGTCGAGATAAGAATGGAAAAAGGTGAAAAGGAAAGAGTCAAGCAAGACAAGGTTTGACAAGTTAGCCAAGGGAGACTATGTGAAGGTTGGAAGCATGGCATGGGATGTGTGGATTCATGCTTGTTCACATAAATTTCTTGGTTGTACTATGAGTTTGAAGCCTTCCATGATTGTATTGCAATGATGTTTTTGTTGAATAATATATGGTGATAGATGCTTTTGGAGGTTGGGTCTTTTTCTCTTAATGAGGGTTTCCCAAGTTATATCTTGTGTCACATTTTTTTGATATGTTGTTTAGTCTCTTGCATGTGAATTTTAAGTACTTACTTATTTTAGATATATAATGGGTTATGTGGAAATGGTTATATTTTTCTTGGAAGTTTCATTACAAGTGGTATTAGAGCTATGATTTTGTTATTGTAACCCTAGATTTAATTCATGGGAATGCATGAGAAGATAACAGAAAGGGAAAGATATATGAATTATTGATTGTAGATCTAAGAATTTTGGGTTTTTTATTATGATGGTATGTTGGTAGATTTTATGCATGTGAAATAATTGGGCAAATGGATTTTTTGGATGTTTTATTTAAATTAGAGTTTTAGGGGGAGCTTGCAAAAATGACCTCCTAGGTAAAACTAGACTTCGCCATTGGATCTAGGCTAGTTTTTCCATAAATTTTGATATATGATATGCTCTAGTTTGGCCATGTTGATATAAATTGAAAAAGGTCTTCTATTTCATCTCGTGATGGCCATCAAATTTAATCCTGCCAAAAAAAATTTCACCAAAAAAAATCACATTGAAAATGGTAAAATGATTGTCTTGGTAAAATGGCCATGACTTTTTTTCCAGATATTGGATTTTGGACTTCTTATAGTCATTGGAAAGCTGATTTAAAGGACTAAAATTTGGTATAGGTTTGGTTGTGTGATTTTGACATTTTTTTAGGCTTTAAGACCCCAAAATTTAGATGTTGCTTATTTTAAGCATACATTTAGACATAACTTGGGAATACAAAGTCAGATTTTGGAATTAGAGTAGTGAATGGAAAGATCTTGGAGAGATCTATACACTAATTTATATTTAGTGTAGGTTTGGCATGATTTATTTGGTGATATATTGATTTGAATAGTTTATGATATATATTGATTATGGTAACAATGTGAGTTTATTGCATTTTATATTTTGAAGATTTGAGATTTGATGTCATTGTATACTCGGCTTATAATTTAGATTAGTCTCATGATGATATGGGTTTTGAATTTGATGAAGGATCAACCCCACAGCTCTCAAGAATCACCTATAGAAGAGAGAAGCCAAAAGCTATGGAGGCCAGAATTGCCAATTCCATAGATGAGACATTCTTGATGGGCAAAAAAAAGAAATTGATATTATCAAAAGTGAATGAATGTTACAAAGAGATCAATCCTTTTAAAGGAGATCAAAACCCTAAAAGGTAAAACCTAGGTTGCATGATCATAATTAATAAAAGAATTAACTATTCTATGTCCAAAGTTTAGCTTAAGTAAACTAGAGATATAAGTGACTTAAGAATGAAATCAATATGATTTAATTAATAAGAAAAAAATTTATTACTCTAATAATGGTTATCTATGTTTGATTTGGATATGTATGATGACTTGTTGGTCTACAAGTTGTGCAGTGTTGTAAGTACTCTAGACTTGCATGTTAATGTAGACAATATTTTTGTTACACAAAGGTATTAACTTGTCAATGTCTGATACAAACACTAGACTTATAGAATCCAACAAAGTTAGTTAATCACTTGTCACAAATCATGAGGGGAGCATTGATCATTTTTCCATAACTTTCTAACTACTCACAAACATATTTGTCTTACTTGGAGAAACTATAGTTAGAAATTAGATTTATTTTTTGTTATTGTTAAGCTTTCATTTTGCATGACGCTTTAACGATAGGAATCCTTTCGAATTCCTCTCTTGAAAAATTAATCTAGGATCAACTTCAAGGTTCTAAGCAATCTTGTGACCTACTAGAATCTGCTTAATTGAAGATAAATGTGTATGTTCATGAGGAGGCATTTGCTAGTTCCAACCAATTTCAGATAAGATGTTTGATTTACTTGCTATTTCAAAAAGTAACCACAAAAGAGATATATTTTTGCTATTTTTTGTTTTATGATGAATGTCATTTATGAATGCAATTATATGAATTCCTATTTTAACCAAGTGTTAGAAAATAAAATAACAAAGATAAGGTGATGAGATATTAAAAAAATTAACTTGAAAGAGAAATTCCTAATGGACATAAACTACCGTAACAACACGTCTACAAGTTAAATCATCAAAATGATCAGATACAAAACCAACAAAAATAGGAGTAGCACTTCCTCAATTCCATTGATGCAATTATCTATGGGAACTCAATAATAACCAAAAGATGTTTCACTTCTCATCAAATCACAAGGCCACAAAAAGTGCACTCATGCAAGACAAGAAGCTATGTAGGAATGATAGATGATCTTTTCTCCAATTCATTATGTGAGTGAAATTCATTAACACAAGGCAAACACCAAAACTAAAAGATTGTACAATCATAATAACACAATAAAACCATTGGCTCCATTATTATTTATGAACATGCATTCAAAAAATAAAACACTCCAGCAAGAATAACTACACTTAGAATGAAAGCACCAATAGCATATATTATTGCATCAAAATAATGGTGTGGATTACATATTACATCCCTGTATTTATAAGAAATCATATCCTATTTTTGTGTTGAGAGTGAGAGATCTTATCATGCAAACATATTCTCAAAACTAATAAAACAAATCTAATTATATACAAACTGACTCTCTAAATAGTGCTAAGTAGGTCTCCATGCTTGTTTATCTCAATTGATGGGTGCATGAGCCTTTACTTGACTTAAAGAAATAAAAGGAGATTAGAAGGAAGCTACAAGAGGATTTGATAGTCATTAGAAGCTCTAAAAATGGAGGCTTGACCTTATTTGATCAATTTTGGGAGTTGAATTATTGTTAGAATGCATTTCTAGTGCATGGAATGCCCTAATTTAGGAACTAGCAGTTAAGTGTCAGTGCACTATTACTTCTTCAAAAAAATTGATGCACCTTTGTGAAAAGCACACCTACGCACCTTAATTACGGGTTCCAAAAAAAATTCTCAACTGTCCAAACTTGATTTCCAACATATGGGTTTTCTTCTCCTTTATACCAAAATGATGTATAGATGTTTCTCTTAAATTTCTCTATTATCCCTATTACTTGGGTAGCTTATGGAAAATCCAAAGCTCCATATTTATGTTTCACATCCTACTGGTAGTTGCCAACTTTGATTTTTGTCGTCTCAAAATTCCTCAAGTTTGGTGTCGAGTTCCAATAATACCTCTTCAGTCTTAAATGCTTGTCTGATATCTTCATCTAACAAAGCATCCTCAAAAGTTTTTTAAAATCATTGAACAACTAATTACACTGATTTGAGCTTTATTTTTTACTCATCTTCAAAAAAACTCAAGGCCAGTAACATTGTAGTACCTTTCTACTTCCAAAATTTTCTCTTGAGGTTGGTCCCTCAACCTTTGTATATCCTCATGTAGTCCCTCCATGACTTTATTATTGGTAGTTATCTTCTCTATCCAATCATCAATCTTATCCAACTCTTCTACTATATATACATCCATGAGTGTATGATACCTTTGACCTTTTATTGATGTCAAAATCTATAGGTCTTTTGGTCAGGTATGTATCCTATCCATCAACCCAAAATCCTAGTTCACTATAGACACCCTTTTATCTAAGCTCAACTAAATATGGTCAAACAGGCCTAAATTTCCCTATATTATTTGTACACCTTTCTCCTCAAAATTGTCACACCATTGTTAACATGCTCCCAAAAAGGAATTCACATGTACATTTCTCTTTTCTCTTCTCTCTAGTGTCGCAACAAGAGTGATTTCTAGATTGTCTAGGTCTATATGGCCCATAATTCCATGCAGATATCCCCTTAGAAGCTCATTCAGTTTCCTGAGCATAAACAGCTTGGACTCATCTTGGTCCATATGTTTGAACACTCTTTTATGCTCATAGTGATCATCACTTTGGTGATATCTACCATGGGCCTTCCTAATAGGACCTCCTTGATTTGGTAATCTTAGGAGTCAAATCCTTGGTGTCATCATGTGGAGGAGGGATGGTTATGTATGCAAGAAAGTCATGATCTTGGTTCTTCATAATGAAGGCCAATGGTCATTCATCACCCATAGGTGGCTCAAGCTTCTTCATGGCTTTTACTAGCTCTTCCATTCCATCCTCAACAATTACATTTAGCTATCTCTTTTATCAAACCATGACCTCCCTCTTTAGCCAAAGAGGTATAATGCTCATTGGAGACATATATTTGGTTGAAGAGGGAGTTTGCACTACAGTCTCTTCCCCATATCAATCCTCTCTAGAGTCTTTTCTCTTTGAGAAAGATCACTAGTTTGAGTCTTTGTACTTTCTTGGGCTAAGGTTCTAGCCTTGGTACTGAGACGAGTTTTTTGAGGTTCCTCATGTATTTTTCCCTCCTCTAATGCTTCATTAGCTTGCAAATGCTAGGGCTCTTCTTCCTCCATGGCATGTCCTTCTGAGTCTATAATGGGAGGAAGTGGCATTGTTGAGCCTTTGTCTAGGAATGACAAATCCTAAGATGCTAGTGGTGGTACGCCCAAAGGTCCTTGAGGCAGAGGTGGTAATTGATTCCAATCCTCTCCTAGGGATTGACTTGTAGGAGTATCATGTATCTTCTCCCTCACCATCTCGGTGCCCACCAACATGAAATGAAAATCAAAGAGATCAAAGACATTTGTCTCTTGACCCTCCATGACTATGATCCACTTCTATTGCTCATCCTCTGAAGTAGTAACCTGAATAGATTCTTTTGGAATAGTTGATGGTGTTGCAGTGGAGCTTCTTCTTCTTTCCTCTTCCATGGCCCTAGATTAATGAGTCCTCTAACTCAAGGGGACATATTCATTTTTTCCCTTTCTTCATCTTCTACTTCATCTTCAAGAATGGTTTCAAGAACCTATAGGGGAGGAGTAAACTTTTTCTTCAATCTTCTCCTACATGTCCCTCCCATGGTGGACTCAACCTTGGCCTTATAGGGGAGGAGTATTCTTTTTCTTCAATCTTTTCCTACATGTCCCTCCCATAGTGGAATCAACCTTGGCCTTATTAGGAACTAAGGGGGAGGCTTATTCCTCTTGACCTATTGGTGGCATCCTCTATTCTTCCTCTTCTTGTTGTTGTTCTTATTCTTGTCTTGATGGAGGAACTTGATCTATCTCTTGGACTTGAGCTATCGGCTCATCCTAAGGCTTTTCTAGTTCAAGATTTTTTTGTGGAGTTTGATGTGGTTGGGCCTTAGCTATTTGTTTCTTATCCTTTTCCCCTCTCTTCCTTTTCACTCCTCTATCTGCTTCAAAATAATTAATGTCTTGCTCATGTTGATGAACTTTTTCTGGCCTCACTAGGGATTAAGCCAAGAAAGTTGGTACTATAACTTTAACACCTTTGCCTTTGGTAGGTTGTGTTGTGGCTTGTAGAGGAACATCCTATGGAACTGGATCAATTTTGAGAGGTTTCTTGATCCCTTCCCTCGTCAGTTGGACTATATGGCAGGCTCTATTATTAATGTCCACATTCTCATCCCTGCCAATCTTTGCAGCCATTATTGGCCTATAATAAATGTTGTTCCTATTGTTCAATGGATCTAAGACATATTTAGTGTCTTTCTCAATAGCCTTGAGTGGGATCTTTATTTTAAGCACTTTCTTCACTACATATAGAGTCATCCTACAATAATCCCTAATTCTGACATCATAGTCATCTATTGCATTCATCCAATCATCCTCCAGTGCATCTTCATGTAAAAACTCATTTCCTACTAGATATTGGACTCTTCCTATGTTGTCAAAATAAGGGCAAGGGGAGTTGTACTCTTCTAATGGATATTGATACCATTATGAATCGAAGGTCATGATGTTTTGCTTCTTCTTGAACTCAAAAGCACCTATGGTAATTGGCCATACCCATGTCTTCTCATGTTGTTTCCTCATTATGTCATACGTAGATGTGAGTTTCCTAGAAATCTCCAACAAAATGAGCCTATCCTATGGATATCTTGAGAGCTTCTTTAGGTTAACCATGGTACCATCTACCCTTAAGTAGGTGAATGTTATAAACTAGATGTAATAGGCACCAATCTCTATAATTTTGGTTGCTTCCTCTACTGACATCCCTTTGGCATAATCTCCCTCTATGAATCAAATGACTACAAATATAAAACTATCACTCACTATCCTTACTCTTTTCTTGAATCTAAGAGTTTTTTCTTCACCAACTGAGGATATACCACATAGGGTCAAGCATAAGCATCTTGCATGCTACCTCTCTTTTAAATTCTTGGGTAATCTATCATCCTTGACACCAATAAGTACACCAAATATGATGTCATATATAATTTAGGGTCAACTTTGATTGCTACCAGTTGCTCATTTAGGTTGTTACTAAGAAGTGTAGCCCAATCAATTGACATCTTTATCACCCTGATGGTCTCTATGAAGTGGAACATCCAGGTTTGTAAGTATCTTATTACTAGTAGTCCCATGACTCTACTTAAAATCATGATGGCATATCCCATGTCATCCTTCATGTATCCTTGGGTCATGTCTACCTTGCTAACACTGTAGCCTAGTAGTGTTCTATCAATCAAAAATGATGATTGGATTATCTCTTGAGCTTCATTCTCATTCTTTTGATACCATTTTTATGCTCCCTCATAGGATATCTACATGTATTGATCAGCTATAGGAAGGTGGAACACTTTCTTGATGTTTCAAGGTAGGAGGTCCAAGAGTATCTCATCTGTAACACTCTTAACAACCTTTACTTCTGTAACATAATTGTCTACAAGAGCCATGATGAGTTCAAAATACTGCACGAATGTAGGATGTGATGCCATATTTACTAACCCTAATTGCATGAGTGCTGACACCATTGCAGATCTTTCTTTTGGCTTGTTACAAATAGTGAGGAATGCATTCTAGTCAATGTGTCCAAGCTCGATGTCTTTGATTTCAACATGTCTATCTTGGAAATGAGATTTTCTAGGTATACCTTAGTATTTGAAAACTACAGGTTTGAGAGCTATCTTTTCTACCATGGAAGATGATGAAGATGTCATTTTATCTACACAAGAGACTAATCATTATTCTAGAAATCTAAAATTAGACCTAAACACAAGCCCTAATCTATCAAAAAATAGAAAAATTGCTCTAAAACAATTAGAAATAGTCAATTTCATTCCACAAAGCCCTGGAATGCAAAATAGCACACCTAGCACACCCTTATAGGTGTGCTAGGTGTGCTAAATGGTCTTTAAATAACCATTTTAATGTAGTTTCACACCTATACACATAAATACCTTGGTAAGGTGCACACATGTGCATGTGAGCAACTGCACACGTACACAAGGAAAATGCAAGGGGAAAAAGACTAAAGCTTCTTTGATACTCTCTAATGCACAAAGGGTGCACACATGTGCATATTAATGGGGTACACATGTGTGCACCCTTATATATCTAGAAAAGTGTGAGAAAGGTGTGCATGTGTGCACCTTAGGGAGGTGTACACATGCACACCTTTCCTTAGGTTTAGTTTCACCTAGTTAGGTTCACAAAATTGCACACATGTGCACCACTTCAAGGTGTGCATGTGCTCACCTTTCTTTGACTTATATTTTTTCTAAAGTTTTCTTAGGTTTTGTAGCTTTTTTAAGTGAACAAAGGTGCACACATGTGCACCTAGAGGAAGTGTACATGTGCACACCTTCTTGTGTATGTTCTAACATTGTTTGTTTGTGTTTTGCAGGGATGAGTACACCTTTAAGGGTTCATAGGTAGGATTACATAGGGAGGTGCAAGAGATAATGAGGAGAAGAGTGGGGTCCCAGGGTTTATATAGACCTTGAGCCCAAGATGGGCACCTTCATAGGTGTGTGGCCTCTAGAGGTGCCCACATGCATTAGTGTACATGTGTGCATCTTCAAAGGGATCTTGAGTGTGCACTTGTGCACTGAGTGTACCTGTGCACCTTGGCTAGGTGTGCTAGTGCACTAGTGTGCACTTTTGCACTAAAAACTCATAAAATTTTCACTTCTCTTCCAATTCTAACACTCTTGACTTGCCTAGTTAGAGACTAAGGCTTGACCCAAACTTGTGAAGAGTTTCAAAATGACCCAAACCCCAGGCTAGGGGTCTGGGAGACAAAAAAAATTACTAGGGGTCCCTATTGCTAGGAGAAATGGGGCATGCATTGTATAACCACAATAGTTATAATCCTAGTTTTGTCAAGAAGGTCAATCTAAAGCTTGTTCTATTCTCTACTCTATAAAGAAAATAATAAGACCATCTTTCCTCTTCATTTAAAAATTTTGATGTAATAAGGAGGGTAGGTTAGCAAGCATAGTTTATAACATAAAATAGTAAAATAGAATGCAATATTTACTTCATGGAAGACATAATTAATGACAATACAAGAGTTATGGATTATCCTAATATTATCTCGTTATGATTGTTATGATATCATATGCAGTATAAATATTCAAGATGTTTGTGTTCATCAATTTGGATTTGTGTTGATTCTTTATTTTTTTCATTTTTTCACTAGAGAATCAAAATATTTCAAATGATTAACAATGGTTTTAGATGCATATGAAGGATTATTTTTTTTTGGTTATAGAGATTTTCATTAATAAAAAATAAGATTACATAAATCAAGGGAGTTGTAGACTATCCAGATTTCCATATTCCACCCACCTACACCTATACCTTTCCCATGACATGTCTTTTAGACTATATCACAAAAAAAAATTGGAGCCTAGACCAAACCAAAAATGTGGACCCTAAGCAAAACCAATCTACTACCTTATCCCTAGGGAAATTAGGGATATTAGACTCTTGGGTGCTCAATCTAACCATTTCCCTCCTGTTACTAGCATCCAACCCCAACCCCTATTCTCACAACTTACAACTTTCCCACCATCTCTACCATTTAGCATAGACATGTCGACACTGGTCACTATGCCACCACTGCAACCAACTTAATCTCCCAAAATGCCTTCCATTTTTCCATTAGTTCAAGAGAGCTAACAAGGCACCAACAAGATACCTTTCACATCTAATGGGGCTTGTGAGTAGATGGGAGTGATCTTCTATCACTAGTTCCCCCGGCCCAACCCTTTGGGACTCCTCTTTGTGCCTTACACACTGTCAAAGTAAAAACCAACATTTTCCTATAAAAGGTAGTTGTATTGTTGTAGGGGATGATGATGCCGACATCACTAGTGGCTAAAGGTTTCTATTATGTCAATTGATTAGATACCTATGGCCCATCCTATGTAATGACCGATTCCAATCTTTTCCCTTTGCACCACCTCTTCTAACCCAACAACCCATTTGGATTCCTAACATAAATGAGATATAAATACTACCTCAACTCTATCTTTTCTAACTATCAGAGCCATTTTTTTATGAATAGGGGAGAAATATCAAGATTGGACCTAGGGCATCAATCATGGATCACATATTCTTCCCCCAAAATTTGGAAGATGACTTCCCAAAATTTATCATCTTGAAGGATAAATACATTACCCAAACATTTTTATGATGATCTAGTGGAGGAAGGAATCTAGCCACCAATATTAAGGAAAAAAATTCTTCCATTGAAAATTTAGGCTCATACTAGATCTTCATCAAAAACACAAAAGACAAATTTATTGGCTTGCACACTAACTATGATTCTTTTATGAACTTGTGGGTGAACTCTCTAGAAAAATATAATTCAAAAGGTGTGCCATTATTACCATTACTACTAGTCTTAGAAAATAAAACTTTTCATCCTCTATGCACTATATAGACTCACATTTCACCTATCTTGCTATGAATAAAAAAAAAATTCCCCTTTCAAAATGAAGCTTGCACATGAGTAGCCCCTATTTTCCAATCTGCTTCAAATCTAACTATTAAGGGTATGTTTGGTTGCTGGAATATAATTTGAGAATTATCATTTAGAAACCTTGATTTTGGATTCTAGAACTTGAAATCTAGATCACTATTTTGAGGATTTGATTTGGGACCGATTGGTTCACCAAGAATTAATTATGAGAATACATATTTCCATCATTTGGTTCCACATTTCTAGAATTTGAATACAAACCAAGATAAGAAAATTTATTTGTTTAATTTTTTCAACATGAATGAAATATGTTTTTAATACATCATTTTAGCATGATTTAAAATGTGATTAAAATGTACCTTACACACTACATGATTTTAAAATCATTTTATTTATTGTTCTTAAATACATACTAGACATGGAAAATATATACTCCAAAAAAAGAAACTTTCATCAATTTACAAATTGTCATGAAATTATATAAAATTCACCAAATGTTTGCATACAAAATTATGAGATCATGATAACTCATAAAACATGTAGTAAAATTCTATCTTCATTAAGCTTATTGTCACATAAAATTCCAATATACAAGGCCGAATAGGAGGCCAATAACTACACATAGAAGGTAGCATACAAGGCCATGTAAAAAGACTATATCAACCTCTCATGCCTAATTCATTTTACACTCATGTCCTTCATCATATTTTTTAGCTTTGGTCATTGAAGCAATGTTAGCCCTAACCACCTCTTGTATCTTACACATTTTTGTCTCATCTCCTTAATTATGTGTAGTTGTAGAGAAAACATCAACCCACATGAAATGTTTGCAACCATCATTCCCCTACAATACAAAAATATCCATTATTTCATACTAAATAAATTACATGTCATTAATATAAAATATACAATATATAACATGTCATTAATAACCTTTTTCCACTCGGGACAACACAAAAACTAGTGCCCAAGATTTTGTTTCATGCGTGACACTTTTACATGGCATAGCCTAGCACCACATTGGAAATTATAAATTGGCACATCTCTTCAAGCCATAAATTTTGTATCAAGAAATAATGCACTGTGAAAACTTATCAGAATGGCATGCAAGAATGAATCATGTATCAATAATGAATGGATCTTGTATCAATAAAGAATGAATCTTGTATTAGATGGTAATCTCAATTAATATTAGATATAATAGAAAAAATAGTGTATTCTTTTGTGATAAAGAGAAAATTCATCATTTAACACTTATTTCTCACATGTAGAGAAACATTTTATTTCATTAATGAATAGAAAACTACATGTAAGAGCAAAAAATTCAAAAGTAAATAGTATATTTGTGTCATCTTATCAACTATCTTCAATTAAAGAACAAAATATTCAATACATGCAAACAACAACAAAGAATGAGAAGCATAAGCCAAAAGTGTATCAAGTGCACAACCACAATGGACAAAGAACATAATATAAAACAAGTCAAGCATCATAGTATAGAACACAATTAGATTTTTTTTTAAATCAGTCAGCAGCTTCAAGACAACATTGTCATGATTTCAACCCATTGTAATTAAATCATTAATGATAGCATAAATGTTCCTCAATAATAATAGTTTTCAAGGATAGAGTTCAAGTTCTAGATTTAAACTAAAATTTTAAGCATATGCAATTGGTTATTGTATAAAAAATTACCACACATGGTTTTCAAAAAACTTACTACAACAATCTTTGTCATTTCAAACTATGCACCACTTCAAAACAAATGTTTAGCTTTTGAAATAAGTATAAAATTTAAATCAAATAAATTAAAATTCCTAAATAATAGAAAGAAATAAACATCATCCACACAAAAAACTAATTAAATGACATACATGCCTCATATTGTTGTTATTCATTTTCATGGAGAAATTTATATAGCTAGTCACTCTCACACCTAACAGTATTTTAGAATGCATAAAAAGTTGCAAGATTTCTATGACATTTTAAATTATCCAATTTCAAACTATTTGATTTCATGAAGAATAGGTTTGAAAGTAACTCATTTGTGACCATAAAAAAAAACTTATATAATCTTTTTTGCATTTTACTAATATAATATAACTACAATATTCATCTAAAAATCATTGCTCATATCCATCAAATGGGATGTGAACAACCAAAATTAAACATGTGATAGTTATAAAACTTATCTCAAAAGTATATAAATAGTAACAAAGTCACTAAAGCCCTAGAAACTTTAGTTGAACATATTTTTCTCTCTCCTCTTCGTTAATGATAAAGAATCCTTTGGATCTATTAGGATAAGATATAGAGGTGTCAAATGCCATAATCAAATTACTAATACTAAGTTCACCATTGGCTTTTAGTGTAGCATAGACATCTTGTAAATCTTCTAGCTTATGCTTTTCACCCAATTTGATAAATTTAGGCTTCAGAAGGGTCACATTTAGCTTATCAATCAAATGAGACATCCCATCCATGGAACTAGCCATATTGGCCTTTTTCCTCTTTGGCATCTTTGTTGATGATGTCGAACAGCCATATTTTCCACTTGCTGAACTACACTGATTGGACATCAGAATACTCATATATTCATCATCTAAATCACTAGTAGACCGAATAGGTATATGAATGTCTTCATAATCATCATCAATATCTAAAGTTGCTTCCATGTTGTGCCCTTCTTCTATGTCTTGCAATGTTGTAGTTGCACGACACCTTTAGCCATGTCATTTCCCACAATCAAGGCTAAGTCATTATAGTATTGAAATGACTACCTCTTAAAAAAATTCATTTTTTAATTCTCTCCTCTACATGTTGTCAAAAAATTGGATTACGCATTTGACTATCATTGCTAACTTAATAATTTATTAAATAAAAACAAAACATTTGAATGGCCATGTTACCTTCAGTAACTCTTCCCAAACATTATCATCAGTGTCCATTGATTGTTGACTCATTCCATGTAAACCCACTAGTATTCTTCAGCTCTTTCATTATTTTGTATCCCTATTTCTAGGTTGTTTAGCTTGTTCTTAAAATTATCCTTAAACAATGTAATGTTCATCTCTTCATTTAACTTTCGCTCAATGGTTGTCCATGCTTCTTTTCTAAACCCTCTCTCACCTTTCCTACCAATAGTGATTTATTCATGCAACAAATCTTAGAACTTTTGCTCCTTGCATGGCTTCTAAAATACCTTCTTTGAAGAAGGTATATCGATGAATTGAACATCATTAGTGTCCATGCTCATCAAGAGTGTTGTGTATGACGTCAAGACTTTGTTTACACAAAAATTGTATCAACTAAACAACTTGTAAAGACAAATTCTAGAGCATTACAATGCATTTATAAAAATATGTTTTGATAAGTAATTTGTTTGGGAAATAACAATAAAAATGTGTCTTCAAAGATCCAGAGATCAAAGGTTGTAATGGATACAACAATGTGTATGATAGTCTGTAATGTACAACTATATAGATCTCTTGAATGAGCAACCAAATTTTACATATTGTTGTCGAACAAAAAATTTATACACTCTAAAATATAAATAATAAGAATTGTATATATTGTTTTAGAATAGCTAATTTTGTATATAGGAGGTTAACAACAAAAGAAATTGGATTTTACAAGTGAAATAAATGCTATTGTTAATCACATAACAACATCACAAGCAATGGGATTATAAGTAAAATGAATGCTTTCTATTGCCATAGAACTAAAGATCTTTCAGATAGGACAATCCATGATATTTTACCATTTTATCTCACCTCACTTGAATATAAAGTTTTTAAACTAGGTCCTTAGGATGATATTGGTCTCTTTAGTGTTGGACTTTGTACAAGAACTGAACTATAAAGCCATGGCATGGGTGCTTATTTAATAGAGCTTAAAGTGGGCCAAGCATGGTTAAATAAATCAGCCCACTACTTTTTTTTCCTTCTCAAGTAGAAAATATGTTCCATACCTTCTAGAAATGTGAAATAGCTATAACCTTATTAGAATTGAGCCCGAATTTGTATATTGTGCATTTTAGGAAGTTGGCATCAAAGTTTTAGAATTACAATAGTTTCTTGACTTATGAAGAAAATATGTAAGTTATATCCAATAAATAAAGGCTATGTTACACTTGAGAGAACTCAATTTATGATTTACTAAATCGTAAAGCCATGCCATGGGTGCTTATTTAATAGATCTTAAAGTAGGCCAGGCATGTTGAATTAGTCAAGCTTATTTATTTTAAAAAAATTCATCTTGCATCTATGAAAGCTCACTCTTCTACAATAAGATTAGCAGAAACATTTAGTCTAAAATAAATCTTTTTAGAAGACAAATTTGGACTTCTTACTATAGGTGTAGAACTAGAGATGTTGATTTCTTCTATTAGTAGGTGGTATGTTGTTTTGAATAGGTAATAGTTATATATGACATTTTTGTTGCATGTTAGGAGAATGCTAATGCCAAAACTTATGGCACTTGGTAGGAAAAGTAAAATGATGTCTTGTCTCCTACTGTAGAAAACTAGTATCCCAAAACTCTTATAAGTTGTGAGCATTTTTTGCTACCAGTTTCTTATATATTATTTTACAAGTTTAAGGTCAAAATCCCTTATTTATTTGAAAGTGTTATATCTTTACTTTATCAAATCCCCCTTATTATTTAACAAACATAAAATTTATTATTTGTTCTTTTGAATAGAGAATGATCTCATAAATTCATCATAATATTATAGCTTCTTAGTAAAAAATAAGAACTAATAAACATCTACCAGTAGATCAAAATTTGAAACAAAGACTACTATTAGCAAGGAAGATTTCATATTTATGTAAAACATTTTTTTTTTATTGTAAATAAGTGTAGACAAATAAGGCATCAAGTAGCATTCAACAAAAGAATAGCTTTCTATTTGGCATTAACTACAATACATTTGAATCATCTTTCCATATCATTGGCCATAATTTGTAGCATCATCTTTTCATATCACAACTAAGATCAATTTTTGTAATCATCCCACATCCTTTTGGCTATATCATCTCTAAACTTCCCCCAAACATCTCTATCACACTGATTCATCCCATATGTCTCAAGTATTGGTACATCTATCCCCTCATGATCATCTTCCCCTTCAACATGGAATGCCATCTTCCATGGTAATGAGGTTGTCTTATATGCAACACAACAAAAAAATCTTTATTTGGGTCATGATTTGATATGATGTCACATGTCTTAGGATAGAAAATTTCTACTTCAAAATACCAAAGGTACGCTCAATTTCATTTTTGAGGGATGAGTGGTAGTGGTTAAACAACTCTTGCAGGGTGTTTATTGAGTTTGCCCTTGAGAACTCTTTTAGGTGGTAATGTATGAAATGATAAGGCATAATAAATCTAGGTGCATTGGGATATCTAGCATCCACTAAATAATATTTTCCTTTAAAAAAGGTACATTAATATAACCTTTTAAAAAAGTCATATGTAGCAATATATAAACATACTAGACATACTAGGGGAACAATATTGAAAAGGTCAAAGATAGAACATGACTATTTGTAGCTAGTCCTTCACATCCAGCAATGACATATTGAAACTTATAATCAAATGATACCACACCCATAACATTTTGAGAAAATTTTCATTTTCTATAATGATATGGAGCTTGCATATCAACATCGACTATGACTGGAATATGAGTTCCATCAATTGTTCCTATACAATCCTACGTTAGGAAAATTTATAATCAAATGGATGGAATAATAGAACTAAAGTCAAGGAAACAAAAGTGTACCAATAGGGTATGTACCTTGAAGTACAAATAAAAATGGTCCTTGCCACTAATTTCTAGACGAGTGTTTGGAAAAGGTGGCAAAAATATTTCCATGAAGTACCAAGATTGCTATCAAAATCTTATGGAAATATCGGATCATTGTCTCCCTTGAGTGACCAAAGTTATGAGAAATCTTACAATTCCTCATATTGTGGCCAAGAGTATGGAGAAATATTACCAATTCCTCTTCTAGCATTAAGTGCATTGTATTTTTTATGCTTCCTTCTCACCTACGAATATCAATATTGGCTAGATGAAAGAAGGCTTGTTTACTCATTCAAATTTGATCATGATAATCAGTCTCATTTGAATAGATAATTTATTTTTATAAAAGGGAATCTCACCTCTTTTGCACTTACATATTGTTCTTATACCTTTCATGTTGTCGTTGTTATAGATGCAACAAAGGTTGCAAGACCAACTACAAGAGCACAAATGACTCTTCTCTTCCTAGAAATGTATCCTAGAATGTTTTTATCTTTCATTACATCCATTAGTAACCTAAAACCAATGTAGGGACATATTTCATTAGATCCATGGATTTGGTAAAAATACAAAAAATGATGAACTATGGTGTAATAATATGATAGTTATGGTTTAATTATAAGGAAATAGAAACTATGGTGTAATTTATGGCTGAAGCATGTATGAGCTTCAACCTTTTACTATAGAGACAAACATAGTATCTGTAATGTGATAAGAAAGATGAGAAAAAAAAATATTATGGGGTCTCTTTGAATAAATTCATATATCACTGCTATGGACATCCTGTTCAAAATGTTTAGAATAATTGAGAGGGGGATGAATCAGTTGCTCAAGGTCTATATGTACTACTTGAACAATTAAACATTAAACACATCACTATTTAGTTGATCATGCTTATCCTATTGTTTTTTCAATCTCTACAAAACTGCCATAAACTTAACTTGCATTGCATAATGAAAACATCATCATATGTAAAACATTCATAAGACACTCATCATAGTTTGACACTAGGATTTTACATGAAAACTCAATTTGGGAAAAAAAAATACTAGCAACATGTCACTTTTTCAAAGTGAGCTCTATTAGGAGCCAACCCTATTAAAGGTTACAATACACACTATTAAATGTGATCTAGTTAGAGGATTTAATCACCCTATTACGAGTGGCCTTGTAAGAGGGCTTTGATCATTCCATTTAGAATGTCACCTAGTTAAAGTATTTTCACAGACTGTTAAGTCTTCAAATGATTATTAGGTCAACCTCTGTTAAAAGGATTTCAATACAAATTGTTTAGAATGATAAGAAAGAAAATGCTAGGCTTTGATCTATGTAATTATAGCCCACTTTATTGATTTACATCTCTATTTGGTCCTTATATTGGTTCAGTGATAAGCCTTGCTTTGTCATCTCCGATCTTGATCTTCTTGGACACCCTTCAAGAAATTAGTTCACTCTTCTCATCAACACTTATCAACAACATTATCACATCTACCAACTTTTCTCTTTTAGCTTTGCATCTACTCACTTGTGTGTTTCTGATCAACCTTTCTCTATATGACTTCCTTTACATAAAAAATCACACATACTAGTTGGGGTTGGACTGGGCACCAAATGTTCAGTTTTATATCACCTTAAATAAGCAATTTGTGCTTTACCATTTTCTACATCTATAGTAGATATTAGGGTTTATGATTAGATTCAACTCAATTCAATGTATCTATAAATCTTCTTGATCATCCTATAGAATTCTTTTTTTAGGTCTTTACCTAATCAACACCTTGAATTTAATGATCCAACTCATCAATCCAACACTTTTTACATCTCCCAATAAATCAACTGAGTTAGCTTGATCTTACAATTTCTTTGAATTTGATCTTTTACTTTCACTCAATGGTCACTAAATTCTGACACTTGGTTAATACTGAAATGCTCATTATTGTTTAATCTTTTTGGCTTGGCATCAACTAACTTGTGTAGTTGATGCTAATGCTCAGTCAACACTAGATTTTATTAGTACTAATTGTGTCTTGGTTGACACTAGCATTACTTAGCACTCCTTAATATCTTGCTCATTTTCTCAACTTGGCTTAGTTTCTTGACATAAATAATCACTTTGCTTTATCAAAGTCTATCTAATCAAATGTCCATTGCAACTACCTTTTCATAGCTTCAACCTTTCATCTAGGTGCTATAGTTATGACTAACTCTCAAATCCTCTTCATCAATCAAATAGATATGAAATGTATAATAGGTAGAAATATGTCTCATCCACATATTTCACATCAATGACAAAATAATAATTGTTCCAACTATAAGTTTCCAAAAATCTCCCTCTTTGACATTGATGGCAACATCTCAAATATCTAAAATACTAACAATAACTTAGTTACCATACAAACCAAAAGATTTCACTTCCATGAGTGACCACTATCCTTAGTTTCATTTTTTTTCTCATCCATTCAAACTTTCAAACTCTCTATCAGTTTTCTATCTTTAATGATTCTCTCCCTATAAGGTTTATCTTCCTTTTCTTAGTAATCTAATGACTTCTTAGTAATCTCTCCCTTTTTCATCTTAGTTTCATTTTCTCAATAATATCTCCCTCTTTGAAAACAATTCCAAAGATGTGTAGCTATCTCAGCTTCAAATTCTTCATACATCTAATGTATGTATATTTTGTATGTTGAGTTGGTACTTGTCATCTGTCTATGACCAGTCTTTTGTGTTGTACTAAAGTATTCTATGTTAGGCATGTCCTAAAGTAGAGTTGTATTGCACCACTATGTAGAATGTTCTGTGTAGCACATGTGATGCAATGCACCTTGGCTTCTTAAGTAGCCTTAGTTAGGGGAATGACACCTAATTCACCTCTAAGATATTCATGAGCATCTTTGGGTAATGGTTTTGTGAATATGTCAAAAAAAAGTTCCTTTGTATTCACATATTCTAGCTTCACTTCTTTGTCTTGAACTAATTCTCTCAAGTAGTGATAATTGATACTAGTGTACTTTGTGTGCATCACTAGATTCTTTGAAATGTTAATAGCACTTGTGTTATCACAATAGATAATTACTACATCTTTAATCTCTTCGTACATGCCTTTCAACAATTTCTTAATCCATATTATATTTGAATAGTTCACTATAGCTACCACATACTCGGCTTTAGCTATTTATTGGGAAATACAATTATGTTTCTTGCTTGTCCATGACACTAGTCTTTTTCCTAGAAAGAATTAATCTCCACTAGTGCTTTTCCTATCATCAATATTTATTGCCCAATCTAAATCAATGAAAACCTTCAGTTCAAATATATCACTACTCTTGTATTATAATCCATAATCTTTTGTATCTTTCAAATATCTCATTATCCATTTTAAAACCATCATGTGATTCTCTTTAGGATTTTTTGAAAATATAGAAACTATCCCAACTACCAATGCAATATCTAGTCTACTGCAAACAACACATTACAATATTGGACTTTTATGGATATGTATAGGGTCTAGTTCACATTAGTAGAATCATCATTCTTAGATAACTTATGTCCTATAGACATAGTTGTGCTCACTGGCCTTGAATCTTCCATACCAAGATTTTTCAATATTTCCTTGATGTATTTGGTTTGTGAAATGAAAATAGAAAACTTCATTTGGTACAATTGTAATCCAAAAAATAATTTGATTTCACCAAACATAGACATTTGAAATTCATTTTTCATTTCATCAGCAAATGATTTACATAATACTTCTCTTCCTCCAAATATGATATCATCAAAAAATATTTCAAATAACAGTACTTCATTACTCTTACAATTCTTCAAATAGATATTGTTGTTATCATTTGTCCTCTCAAAACTAATTTTTACTAAATAGTTATGTAACCTTTCATATCATGCTCTTGGTGCTTGCTTCAATCCATAAAGAGATTCATTTAGTTTACATACCATATTCCTCTTGTCTGGATCTGCAAATCCTTTAGGTTGTTCAATGTATACTTCTTTCTCCAGTATACCATTTAAAAATGTAGATTTGGCATCTATTTGATATACCTTGAAATTCTTGTACAAGCTAAGTATGCAAGCAGAGTTTTGACTCCTTCAAGTCTAGCCATAGGAGCAAAAGTTTCTCCATAGTCAATTCCTTCTTGTGCATAACCCTTGCATAACAATATTTCTTTATTTCTTGTTACTTTTCCATTATTATTGTGCTTGTTTGTCAAAACCCACTTTGTCCTAATGAGATTTGTGTCTTAAGGTCTTCGCACTAAGGTCCAAGTATTGTTCTTATCAATATGGTCAATTTATTCATTCATAGCTTGTATATAATCTTCATTGTCTAAAGCATCTTTTATTATTTTAGGCTCAAACTCGCATAATAAGCATGTGTCACATTTGAGTTTTCTCCTTGTCATAACACTTGAGTCGGCATCTCCAATTATTTAATCAAGTATATGATGTGTTCTCACTTATTTTTCTAATATAGGTAGCTTTCTTCTTGGCTCTTCTTCAGTTTCATCTAGAAAAAAAATCTCAAGCTCATTTCCTCTTCCTTGTTTTGGTTTTGGTTAAGGTTTTGAATGCTCAACATTCACTATCTGATGGTCAGCATTGCCTATCTAAGACTCAACATCTTCAATCTCTTGCTTGGAACCCATTCTTTGTTGCTCAGCAATTTTCATTCACACTCCATCATTTCATGTCACATGGGAACTTGCAACTTGACTTGTCTATTCATTTTGAGTGTTGGGAGCATCATCATCCACATATATGAATATACTATAGTCTTCAAGTTCTTCATTACATGAAGTGTCACCTTTTTCTACAAACTCATCAACTCTCACATTTGCACTTTTCACAACTTTGTTAGTGTTAGAATGTAAAAACTTCTAAGCTTTGTTTTTTTTGTGGAATAACCTAGGAATATGCCTTGATCACTTTTTGCATCAAGTTTTCCATCCTTGGTATCTTTTAGTATATAGCATCTACTTCCAAAGATTTTGAAATACTTAACATTAGGAGCATAACCATATCATAGTTCATAAGGTGTAGCATTTGAACCTTCCTTGACTTGAACTCTATTCAAGGTATAGATAGCAGTACTAACCACTTCTCTCTAATATTTATGTGATACAACTTTTTCCATCATTAGTGTTCTTGCACGGTCCATTATTGCTTTGTTTCTTCTTTTAGCTATCCCATTCTGAGGAGGTGTCCTTGTTGTTGACATCTATCTTTTATTTCATCTTTCATTGAAAAATGTATTGAACTCATGTGAAATGAATTCACCAGCTCTACCATATCTCAAACACTTCGGACTTTTCTCTGTTTCTTTTTCTACTCTAGCTAAATACCACTTGAATAAATAAAAAGCATCATATTTAAATTTAAGAAACATCACAATCATCATTCTAGCATAGTCATTCATAAATAGAATGAAATATTGATCTCCACAGTAACTTTTAATACCAAATAGGTCCACATAGGTCAAATGAACCAATTCCAAAATATCACTGGTAGTATATGCTTTACTCTTAAAACTAGACTTGGTCATCTTTCCTTATTAACTGCCATGCCCAAAATATCAAGGCAAAAAAACATGAACAATTTTGTTTTATTTTAAGGTTAAATAACACCATATTCAACACAAACTAATTTGAACAAGTTACAAATTTTTTTTAAAGGATAGAAGTGAGTTTCAGTTGTGATTCAAAATTATGCAAAGCCAACATCTTAGTTAAAGTGTGACATCATATATTTGAGCAAAGAATTAGGGTTCCATAGTTCTTGGGTTATATTCAAATTGATATGTTTGACTAATTACCTAAGACACATTAAGTTTTGACATGATTATATATATTCATTTTACGAGTTAAAACTATAGGTGTACTAAACTGCATTTATAGGTTGTCCTAGTAATACTTTAACACTTCAACCCAATTTATAACTAACCATGTAGAATTGAATCAATTTTGACATCTATTTACATTATAATAAAAACCTATACCACTACAACTTATAAAATGTGACCCTTCAATACATTATTATTCTACCATTTATTTGAATACTTTACCTAGAGATTTATTACTCAAGAAAACTTTAATATATTCACTAAATAAAATAAATGAGTAAATAGAAACTTGTATTATCAACCTTAATCAAAAAAATTTCTAACATACATCACTTAATAAATTACTTCAATCTTTAAGATAGTACAATACTAACCTACCCTTTTTAAACACTAATCACTTACCAACTCACTTAGAAACTAGTCCCCCTATTAATCTAACTAATTCTATTTAATAGAATTCTAAATCTTATTTTAAATTTACTAACCCCCTAACTATATTAATAAATTTAAATTAAATATTACTAACAATCATAACTTTTCTCACCAAAATAATTTCCTAACAAAATTTGACAAACTATTCCTAATACCCTAACACTTCTAATTTAATACAATTGATAATTAAAAAAGAAACAAATTATCTTTATAAAAATCTATTTACTAAAATTTAACATAACTTACTTACCCTAACATCCTAACTACCAACTAATCTAACCCTTAAGTATTCCTATCACCTAACCCTACCTCATATTCTCCTTTACCCATGGGCATGGGTGGCTTCCTAGTTTGGTCCCCCACCCACTTGCTAGAATGTAAGATCTCATGGAATAAAGAAAGGGAGGAGATAAGGGAATTTAAAAACAACTTAAGGCATCCTTCCTAAGTCTTCATTGGCTAGCATGACACATGGGAGATTGGAAGGGGAGTGATTACATGGTCCAAGGTCTGAACCTATCTCCTCAAAATTGGGTATGCATGGAATGATGGGTGGAGGAGAAATGTGGGGAGTGGTGTTCCCAAACTTAATTCTATATTGAATTTTTCTTGCTTTTGACCTGTGCCCTTTTTTGAAACAATATTATTTGTATGGAATCCAAAATAATTAGTATATTTTCAATGATGTCAAACTTGTTACCTCTTGGTGAGACGATTGCTTGTTTGGTATGAATGCTATCATCTATTTGATTGATGAAGAGGATTTCATCAAATGTAATAACAAGAGAACCAAGAGGAAAGGTTAAGTTATTTGATACAGAAAAGAAGTACTAAGACCAAATGAGACATGGATGATATGTTGTATTCTTTATCTACTTAAAGATGAAGTTGATGGATACACTAGCTAAGTCTGAAAGAATATAGAAAGCAAAGTATGTTTGCTAAGCTTGACCAAGTGATTAATTTGGTGACAAGAAAAGTTAGTTCAAGCTGAGCAAAAATTTAGCCAGTGTCAAGTAAAGTGAATATCTAGTGTATACCGAGTGAACTTATTATGTGTGAGTAAATTCTAGTTGGTGTTGAGTGATAGCAAAAGATAGTATGCACCAAGTGAACTATTAGTGGATGTCGAGCAACATAGTATGTGTCAAGCATCAGAGGCTAGTTAATACCAAGAAATAAAATATGAGTTAGATCATGAATTCAATGAATCTAAGCCAACAAAGTTGATTTCTTGGATTGTGTGAAGTGTGTGGAAGATAAGCCTGATGAGTTAGAGGCATAGACTTCAAGATAAACTATTTTGAGGCAAATTCAAAGAGGATTAAGAAGAAAGTTTCTAGAGGGAGCAAAATGGAAAAGAGGGAAGTTCCAATTAATCTAACCTAGCCCTAAAATGGATGATTTTTATTCAATGAAAAAAAGACCTAAATTCTCTTTATAAGTGGATACAAGGCTTGAAAAAATAGTTGGCATGTGCGAGAACCCAAGGAAGACAAGGAATCTAGGGTGTTGCTTCATATGGTGGCCAAATTGTAGAGTCTACAATTGGTATGCAAAGAAAGAAGGCTTAAGAGGATGAATGCTTGAAGGGTGAACAAGCTATCAGAGATGAAGTGAATGAAACTAAGTAGAATGGAGGATTGAAATAGAGATTTCTAATCTACAAGTGAGTTGTAATTTTTTATCAGCCTTACTATTACTTTCTAATCATTATATCAGTCTAGGGTAATTCCTTTGGATTGAGGTTGACCTAACAGTCATTTGTAAATCCCTTAATAGGGTGACATTCTAATGGAATGGTCTTAAGTCCTTTAACAAGACTCACTCCTAACAAGGTGATTGAAATCCTTTGACCAGGTCACATTTAACAATGTGTATTGTAATCTTTAACAGGGTTTTCCTTTCACGGGACATCACTTTTGAAGAGTGAGAATTAGTAGCATATTACTAGTGGTATTTCCCAATTTGGGTTTCCACATAAAATCATTATGTCATATGTGTGAATGAGCCTATTATGTTTCATGTTTACATTTCTACAAAAAATATTAACCTAGGATAGTAACCTACAAGTTTAAGTTTTTGAATGATATAATGGATACATGCAAGATACATTATAAGGAGATATATGTACAAGTTTTGTTAAGAACTAAAAATTTTTATTGGGAGATTTGACCTTGGATAACTAATTCACCTCCCCTCAGAGTTATTCTAAAGAATTCTAACTATTGGTATCAAAATATTGGTTGCTTGTGAGAGATAGTTGAAGGTGCTATAAGCTAAAGATCAAAATGCCTAAGAGAGAGGTACCCAATCTTAACAATGAGAAATTTCCTACATGGAAAAGTTTGATGAAGCTACATCTAGGACTTGGATATCATGCACAAACTACCATTTCTATTGAACATTTTGATCCTATTGGAGCCCTCACTGCTAAGGATCTAAAAACTAAGAAGGAGCACAATCTGGAAATGTTAGAGATTGCATTTACCCTAAGTTACTTTGATTTTGATGGCATCAAGGGTTGTGATAGTGCAAAGAAGATGTGTGATGCTCTTTACACCATTTATGGAGGAGACACAAATGTTTTGAGAGCCAAATTTGAAAGTCTTAGAGGTAATTTTGATGACATGAGAATGCAAGAAGGTGACAACATTGTTCGATATTGCTCTAGAATAAAATTTGTTGCTAATGTTATTAGAGGAGATAATGGTATCATTGATTATGATATTATATTGAGCAAAGTTTTAAGGACACTTCTACCCATCTATGTTATTAGAGTTTTTCCATACAAGAACTGAGATGTATACCTAGTACTAATCTAATTATTGAAGGTTTGGTAGGTAGGCTTATTTCCTTTGAACTCTCTAATTTTGATAACTTCAAATTTGAGAATGTTGAATCTTCTTTCAAAGCTATCACTAAAAGAACCTAAAGAAAAGAACAAGAAAAAGAGCAAACTTGTTTCTAGTGACACTAATACAGATGAGGAGGATGTAGAATAGCTTGAAGCATTATTGGCTAGGAGATTTCATAGAGCCAAAAGAAAATAAAAAGGTAAGATGCCTATCATATATTTTAATTGCAATAAAGTTGGTCATATTGCTACTAGATGTCCAAAAAAGAACAAAAATAGAAGTGGAGACAAATTTAGAAGCAAAAGATATGAGAATAATAAGGATTACAAAGATAAAGGAAAGAAATCTTACTACATTGCTGAAGAGGAATCCAATGAAGAATCTAATGATCATGAGGATGAAGTTGTCTATGTTGCAATGAAGGATGATTCTGATGAAGATGAGGCAACTTCACTAGTATCTTATGTGAATAAGAGTGACAAATGGATTATTGACAGTGGTTGTTCCAATCACATGATTGGAGATAAAAGTAAGTTCAATTCCCTTGTGCATTATGATCTTAATAGTGCTAGATTTGGAAATGATGCACCATGTCTTATCAAAGGAAAAGATCAATTAAATTGACAAATAGATCATATGTGACAATGTTTATTATGTAGAAGGGTTGAACTATAATTCATTAAGTGTGTCATAATTGAATAGTGTTCAATGAAAGGTTGAATTTGGAAATAGAAAAGCCAGTATCTATGATGCTAATGGAGAGCTAATTGGTAATGGTGATCAAACTAAAAGTAATCTGTTCTACCTTGACATGAATGATTCTACTTGTTTAGTTGTAAAATTTTATGATGTGTGGTTGTGGCACAATAGACTATGTCATGTTAATTATGATAATTTGGTCAATATCACTAAAATGAAGAGAGACAAAGGTTTCTCAAAATTTAAGAAAATAGATAATGTAATATCTTAACAATATTAGTTAGGGAAGATGGCTAAATCAAGTATTAAAAGTAAGATTCATTCTTTAAAATAAATTCTTGAATTAGTTCATACTGATTTATGTGGACCAATCAATGTGCAAAGCTACAAAGGTGACAAGTACATTATCCTATTTGTTGATGATTATTCTAGGATGATGACAGTTATGTTTTTGAAGAAAAAATCTAATACATTTCAAATGTTCAAGTGGTAATTGGCTAAAATAGAAAAGGAAACTAGAAAAAAATTGAAATGTCTAAGATCTAATAGAGGTAGAGAATTTACATCAAATGAGTTTGAGATTTTTTGTAATGATAGAAGAATCAAAAGACAAATTTATGCACCTAGAACCCCTCCACAAAATGGAATTATTGAAAGGAGAAATAGATTTGCAATGGACTGTTCTAGAACACTCATGATGGAGAAGAATGTTGCTTTGAAATACTAGAGAGAAGATATAAGTACAGTTGTCTAAACCTTGAATCAAGTACAAGTCAAGAAAGGTACTCATTCCATAGCTTTTGAATTAAATGATATGGATACTCACCCAATATAAAATATTTTAAGGTATTTGGAAGAAAGTGCTACATTCTTAAGGATAATAGGAATGACAAATTTGATGCTAAAAGTGAAGAAGGTATAGTCCTGGGTCATTCCACAAGAAGTAAAGCTTATAAGTTTTTAAATACTAATATTGATAAAGTTGTGGAAAGAGAAAATGTGAAGTTTGATGAATATACACAGGTACATCAAGAAGAACCTACAAAAGAACCTAAAGATTACAAATATTTTGTGTATTTATATGATGACATGATCGATGATGAAGCTATGAACCAAATTCCAAATCAACAATAGCAAGTTTCAATGATTGCTGAGTCACATACAATGAATGCCAAGCTACATTCAGGAACCAAGTCATAGTCAACAGCTAAGTTACAAATAGAGGTTGAGGTACATTTTGATAATGAGATTAGTGCACATGAAAGAAATGTTGAATTACCTAATAGAGAAGCACACAATGATTCTAAAGTTGATAGATGGTTAGAAGAAAATAGAACAGAACCAAGATTGTCAAAGTATGTCAAGGGACATCATCCTACTACACAAATTATTGGAGATAAAGAGGCCAAATCTATGACAAGAAAGAAGTTGAGAAGTGATACGTGTCATCTAAGCATGCATGAGCCTAAATCAATTAGGGATGCATCAGAAAATGATGAGTGAAGTCAAGTCATGAGAAAAGAGATTGATCAAATTGAGAAGAACAAAACCTAGTCACTTGTACCTAGACCAGAGAACAAGAATGTTATTAGAACCAAGTGGATTTATAGAAACAAGTTAGATGAAAATGGTGAAGTCACAAGAAATAAAGAAAGATTATTTTACAACGTGTATGCTCAAGAAGAAGGAATAGATTATGGAGAAATATTTTCCCTTGTTGCAAGATTAGGAGTAAAAACTCTACTTGTTTACTCTACATACAAAGGTTTCAAAGTTTACCAAATGGATGTGAAATCTGCATTTCTAAATGGTATATTAGAAGAAGAGGTTTACATTGAACAACTTAAAGGATGTGTTGATGCAAACAACAAGAACATAGTATGTAGACTACAAAAAGCTTTTTATTGTTTAAAGTAAGAACCAAGAGCATGGTATGAGATACTTCATAATTATCTTATGAAGATTGCTTTTGAGAGAACTGCTAACAATAGTAATCTATACTTGAAGACTGAAGATGGTAAAGGTATTTTATTAGCTGAATTTTTTTTTGATTATATCATATTTGGAGGACAAAATACATTGTGCAAGACATTTTCTGATGAAATGATGCAAGAATTTGAGATTTCCATGTGTGGAGGGATTAAATACTTTTTTGGCTTGTAAGTGTATCAAATGTAGTATGGAATTTACATCACTTAGTCCAAGTATGTGAAGAAAATATTGAAAACTTTTGGATTGGAAGTTCCAAAACATGTTAGCACACCTATGGTCATAGGACATAAACTATCAAAGACTAATGATTCTACTGATGTGAATCAAACTTTGTATAGGTCTATGATTGGAAAATTGCAATATGTAATTCATAGAAGACCTAACATTGATTTAGTTGTTGGGATTGTTGCAATATTTTCTACAAATCCTAAGGAGAATCATTTGATGGTTGTTAAGAGACTTATGAGATATTTGAAAGGAACATATGACTTTGGTCTATACTAGAAGAAAAGCCAAAATTTTAAGTTAAGAGCCTATACAAATGTTGATTGAGCTAGAAATGTTGATGACAGAAAAAGTACAAGTGGTGGAGCATTTTTCTTGGGAAAGATACTAGTTACATGGAGTAGTAAGAAATAGAATTGCATATCACAATCTATGTTGAAGCTGAATATGTTTTTGTTGCAGTAATTTGTACCAATATTGTATGGATCAAACAGCTACTCAAAGGAATGAAGGAAGGAATTACCAAACATGTTATACTCTACTATGATAACACAAGTGCAATAAGCATATCTAAGAACCCTATGATGCACAAAGACTAAACATATAGCTATCAAGTATCATTACTTGAGAGAGTTAGTTCAAGACAAAGAAGCAAGGATGAAATATGTGAATAGCAAAGAACAAATAGCTGATATGTTCACAAAATATTTACCTAAGGATGCTTATGAGATCTAAGAGGTAAATTAGGCATGATTCCCCTATCCAAAGTTTGTAAAGAAGCATAAGAAGTGTCTTGCATCAACTAAGATGAATGACATGTGTTACACATTGATGCAGTGGATCTTATTTTAGGAGCTGCCTAAAGTAATCAAAGAACTAAAATAGAAGATAAGTCACAAGTAAGGTGACAGAGAGAGAACCTAAATTGTTAACATCTGCGTGTTGAGATGACAATCTATGTCATTATTTTCAAAGAGGGAGACAAAACAAAGAGGGAGAGTTACTTTAGAGGGAGTCAGAAAGTTAGAGGGAGATAATAAAAAAGAGATCAACGAAATAGTATGAGTGAGATATGAAAGAAAGGAGGAGATTAACAAAGATACATTACCCTACACAAAGGAAGGACACATACAGATAGAGGAATATGTTGTAATAAAAAGTATTAATTTTCTTTTTGGTATTGTTGTTGGTATTGGTTTTCCATCAATGCCAAAGAGGGATATTGTTGAAAACAACATTGTTTGTATGAAATCTAGAACAATCATTATATTGTCAATGATTTTAAACTTGCTACTTGCTAGTGAGATAATTGGTTGTTTTTTTTGAATGCTATCATTTGTTTGATTGATAAAGAGCATTTGATCAAATATGATAACAAGAGCACCTAGAGGAAAGGTTGAGTTATTTGATACAGAAAAGAAGTACTAAGACCAAGTGAGACATGGATGATATTGTTGGAAATATAAGAGAAATAACTAAGAAGGGAGGAGTGAATCAATTACCATTAAAAATAAATCTTAGATCCCTTAGATTTCAACGCAATTCAAAACATAAACTTTTCTAAACTAATTTATTGTTGTAACTTAGCAAGCACACAAGCACTTGATTTACACTAGCAAATGTTCTAACTTGGAAAGCACTGAAATATCAACTATAAGGCATTCAGATCTTTAGATGTTTAAATTGATTACCCTTAACTAATTTAGTTTCATACATATAAAATAAATAGCATGAACACAAGTGACACCAAGATTTAACGTGGAAACCCAAATTGGGAAAAAACACCAATTGCAACTAGTTACTATTTTTCACTCTTTTAAAGTGAGCCCTATTAGGAGCCAACCTTGTTAAAGGTTACAAAACACATTGTTAGGTGTGACCCTATTAGAGTATTTAAAAACTCTATTAGGAGTGGCCTTGTTAAAGGTCTTCAAGACACTTCAAGTAGAAATGCCACCTTCTTGGAAGATTTAAAAATAGTTATTAAGCCAACTCTGTTAAGAGATTTAGTTCACTGCTTCAATGGTTAGAGAGTAACAATGATATGACCTAATTTTTGATGCAAACTTATCTTTTCTAATTTTAGATCTGAGTTCTAGGTTAAATACTTGATCAATTATATCTTTGCAACTCCAAAAGGATATCCGGCTTACCCTTCCAATTTGCTTCCTCTAAGCATCTTCTTATCTTCTTACACTTGTTCTTCTTCATTTCCAAAACTTGACCTTATATTTATATCTTATGAAAAATCAAGTCAGCTTGAATACAACTTAAATTAATATATATTCATCTCCTTAGTTGGCTAAAATCATCAAAAAATTCCATTAAACTCAATATGCTAAAACAAGAAAATCCTTCATTCATCGACCTTGCTCGGTAGACACTAACAAAAATAGATTTTCCTTTGTTAAACAAGTGAGCTTGGTTAACACTATTTTTCATGCCAACTTTTTTTTGTCTCCTAAGTGAACTCAATAGGCACTAACATCTATGAATTCTCTTTGGTAACTGAGTGATCTCGATTAACACTCATTACCTTCCAACTTTCCCTTGTCTCCTAAATAAACTCGATAGACATTGTCATATGAACTTGGCATACACTAGAATGCTTGGCAGACACAAAGAACTATCTTCATCACTCAAGTGAGCTCAAAAAATACTAGCTGGTGAATGTATGACATTTTGTGTAACATCAAAGACAATATACCCTCTTTGGCATTCATGGCAACACAACATGTCATAATACAATGAATTTTTAGAGCAATATAAAGTAAGGAAAATACCATCGATGGAAACACAACATGTCATAGTACAATAAATTTTTAGAGCAAAATAAAGTAAGGAAAATATCTTTCATTTTATTCTAATTCTCATCCATGAGAACTCCCTCTGTCAATCTTCTCCCTCTATCAGAAAACTCTTATGTTTTCAACATTTTCTTCTAATATATCTTTGATATCAAACCAAGTTCTTCAAACAACTTTAAATTATCCTCCCTCTTTAACATCTTCATATGACATAAAACTCTTCATAGAATTATGACATCATATGACATCTAATTATTCATAAAATTATGACATCAAAAATCTCTCCCTCTTTGACATACTATGCCAAAGACCATAAATAATTTAGTTCCCAATGTACCTTAAGTATTGATTCATATGCAATCTACCCTTTTTTTATTATATCAACTTGTTTGTTATTAAACATGCTCTAGTTGATGCATCACTAAATTTCATTTAGTGAGATTTAGATAGGGGAATGACCTCTAACTTACCTCTTAGATACAAAAATTCATCCTTAGATAATGGCTTGGTGAATATGTTTGTAATTTGTTCTTTAGTGTTCACATATTCTAATTTCACTAGTGTTGTCATAGAAGATAACCACTAAATCCTTGATTTCTATGTTCATTCCTACCAAAAAATTCTTGAACCAAACAATATTGGAACAATTGACTGAGAGATGCAATTCTACTTTTTGCTTGTCCAGGACACTAGTATTTTACCAAGAAAGAATGCCCCACCACTAGTGCTCTTTTCCCAATCACCATTAGTGAAGGCTTTTAAATCTAAGTTGCCTCCTTTCTTATACAATAAGCCATAATCTTTAGTGCCCTTTAGATACCTCATGATTCTCTTGATTTCCATCATATGATTTTCTTTAGGATTAGCTAAAAATATTGCCAGCATACCAACTATAAGAGCAATGTTAGGCCTAGTGTGCACAACATACTGCAATTTTCCAATATTGATCTATATGTGGTCTGATCTACCTCCTTCTTTGATGTATAGACTGTTGTTATCATTTATCCTTTGAAAACCAATCTTCATCAAATAACTGTGAAGTCTTTCATACCAATATCTAGGAGCTTGTTTGAGACCATATCATGCTTTTTGCAATTCACAAACCATATCTATTTTGCTAGGATCTAAAAAACCTTTAGGTTGCTCAATGTAGACTTCCTCTTCTATAATTCCATTCAAGAATGCAGATTTTACATCCATCTGATACACTTTAAAACCTTTATGTGAAACATAAGCAAGTAAATTTCTAGCACCTTCTAATCTTGCAACAGGAGAAAAATGTTCACCATAGTCAATACCTTCCTCTTGAGAATAACCTTTGCAAACTAACCTTTCTTTGTTTCTTGAAACTTCTCCATCTTCATTCAGCTTATTTCTAAATACCCATTTTGTGTCGATCACATTCTTATCCTTGGGTTGAGGAAAAAGATTCCAAGTCTTATACCTTTCTATCTATTTTATCTCTTGATTCATTACTTCAATCCAACTTTCATTATCCAAAGCATCTTTAAAATTTCTAGGTTCAAGTTCAATAAGCAAACATGTACATTTCAATTTGTTTCTTGTCATTGTACATTATGATTTATCTCCAATGATCTTCATAGGTGCATGGTTCCTTCTAACATATCTTTCTAGTACAGATACTTTGGATTTTGAGCTTGTTCCACTTGCCTCACCAGGATGTTCTACATCATGGTTGGGTACCACTATCTATGACTTGAGTGCTTCATATTCTAACTTGGGTTGCACTGGCTGCAACTCAATAGCCTCTGACTACGACTCGAGTCCCTCAAACTGTGACTCAAGTTGCACTAGTTGTAACCCAGGTGCTTCTAGAGGCTTTTGGGACTTGTGAGGTGAAGTCTATTGACTTCTAATTGGATTAGGTAATGTATCAAGTTCAAAGTAAACAAACTTTCTGTAATCTTTAGGTTCTTTGTTTCTCTCTTCTTCACTCATTTCTAAAAACTTATCAATCTTCACATGTGCACTTTCTATGATCATATGAGTAGTTAGATTCAAATACTTATATGCTTTACTTCTATAGGAGTACCCTAGGAATATGCCTACATCACTTTTGACATCAAATTTACCTTTCCTAGACTCCTTCAAGATATAAAATTTGCTACCAAATACTTTCAACTTACATTGAGTTTATAACCATACTATAGTTCATAAGGTGTCTGATTTGAGTCTTTCTTTAGTTGTACTCTGTTTAAGGTATGAACTATTGTACTGATTGCTTCCTTCCAGTATTTGATTGCAACATTCTTTTCCATCATTAGGGTTCTTCCACAATCCATGCTAGATTTTCTCCTTCTTTCTGTTATGCCATTCTACTAAGGTGTACCAGGGGTTGATACTTGTCTTTTGATTCCTTTCTTAGTGTAAAATTCATTGAATTAATTTGAGATGAATTCACCTCCTCTATATAACCTCAGACACTTTAATTTATTTCCTATCTCTTTCTCAACTCTAGCCGGATACCAGTTGAACTTTTGAAAAGCTTCAGATTTATCTTTCAAATACATTACAATCATCATTCTAGAATAATATTCAACAAATAAAAGGAAATACTTATCTCCATTTTAGCTCTCTATGCCAATAGGCCCAAAAAGGTCTATATGAACCAGCTCCAAGACTTCTTCTAAATGATAGTTCTTGCTTTTGAAACTAGTCTTTCCCATCTTTCCAAGTTGACAATTTTTGCATAGACCCATATCAAGTTTCCTCAGACTAGGAATACCTTTTACTCTTTTTTTTCTTATCTTGGAAATGTTGCAAATATAAAGGAGTAACTAAGAGGGGAGGGGTGAATCAATTACTGCAAAAATAAATCCCAGATCCCTTAGATGTCAGTATAAAATAAATTTTCAAAACTAAAATGTTGATGCTTGGTATACACACAATTAATGTTGTAACTCGGTAGATATTGAATGTACTCGGTAATGAATTAGCTTTGCAGATCTTAAGATAATATCAGTGATTATCATTACTTTAAGTTAATTACAAGCATAAAAGAAATAGTAGGAACATATTTGACACCAAGATTTAACGTGGAATCCCAATTTTGGAAAAAACACTAATTGCAACTAGTTACTATTTTCACTCTTCTAAAGTGAGCCCTGTTAGGAGCCAACCTTGTTAAAGGTTACAAAACAAACTATTAGGTGTGACCCTATTAAAGGATTTAATCACCCTATTAGAAGTGGACTTGTTAGAGGTCTTTAGATAATTCAACAAAACTACCACCTTGTTAGAGGATTTGCAAATAGCTATTAAGCCAACTTTGTTAAGAGATTTTAGATCATTGTTATAATGCTTAGAGAGTAACAATGAGATGACCTGATTTAGATGCAACTAACTTACTGATTACGGATCTCTATTCTGGCTTGTACTTGATCCTTCTTGATTGAATGTGTCCTTTTAGATCCTTAAACACATCCTTCTTATCTTCATATTTTCTTCCTTAGAGCAATTCTCAAATCTTCATTTCTTCTTTTTTTTTACACATTATCCCACAACTTGACCTTATACTTATATCTTTCCCTTTGTCAAGTTGGCTAGAATATAACTTAGAATCATTAACATTCATTATCTTAGTCACCTAGAACCAATCAATTAATCTTAATATGCCAAAATAAGAAATAAATTCTATTGGGAAATAGATTGTTCTTTCTAATTTTAACTCTTCAATGCCCTAATTTGTAAACATTATGTAATTACAACAGTTGGAAAGTTACTTCTGAAAAGACTAATTTTCATCTAAATTATTAGGTACGTCTCCCTATTGTAGATTTGCAAAGAATTTTGTTTACTCCTAAATCTAAAGGGGTATGTTCTTAACTAGAGAATAGAAGAGGTAGACCAAATCAAACCCGTACAAGATTTAACTCAGTCAAGAAATGATATTTTGAGGGTTGACTAAGTTTATGAACTAATACATCTTATGAACTCATAAGGCTTAATGCTTCAATAATGCATATTAATTAAAGCTAACTGATATATCTAGAAGCTAAATTGCATAGGAAAGGATGGATTAATTTGAATGAAAATAGCTACAGGATCTCTTTTGAACATATGATGATAGTTCTTATCATATTTAGTTTGTTGTCTCAAAACAAGGGAAAGAAACTCTATTCACTCCTTGTTTCAATTCAGAATAAAGAGAAAAACAAACAATTAAGAACTAACAGAATAGAATAGAAAATAATTGATATAAAATATCATTCAATTGACTCTACAACATCAAGTACTTTAGAACAAAAATTAGCCGACCTTTTATTAATCTTTCATTATCATACATATAGGATTCTAAGATGGTCATTACAATGGAAGGTCAATTAGTTCATCTCCTCAAAAATGACTAATGGCAAGGAGCCAGTTCATCTATTACAATGATTTATATAACAAAAATAGAAATGTAGAATATTAATCATTTCACCTTCATTCCTTTTTCTACCTTTTCCCTATAGGCTTTGGCGGCAACAATGATTGGAATTAGCTCTTCATGTTTATGGACATGTACATTAGTTTATCTCAAGAGCCATTTAGAATGCTCTCATGCTAGATCTTTAACACCACCCAACCAATCTTGTAATTCTTCCATGGCCACGTGCACACATCCACCAAGCCTCTGAAGCTCAAAGATTCTATCCTAGTCACTAGAAGTCATTCCTATCAGATCATCTATAAAATTTGAGAAATTTTTCTTCATGACTTTTACTCTGATAATTGCCTTCACTTGGCCACTAGACTATGAATCAGTATGCAAACCTTTTAGCAGTTCATAATCTCTATCTTGCTCCTTTTTTCACTTTGACATTAGTTTCTTTAAGTCCCTCATCTACCACCATGATCATTTTGAATTTCAACTGCATGCTCTAAAACCACTCAATAGGGGCTCATCTCCTTTAGGTAAAATCTTTGCTTTAACAGCCTCCTTTATTTTCATGTGAGTTATCATCTATAACAAGGAAACACAATCATCACTCTTAACCTTTTCTGCAACCAAGGTGACTCTATTTGATGATATGTTATCTTTCTTTGTTTCCATTCTTAATATTGCATTACCAATTTGTTCTATAATGGAGATTCTTTCTACGTTGATCTTCTCGTTCCACTCTCTACTGATTTTCCCATAATGTGTATCTTCCTCAAAATGGGAGATAAGTGCATGGATGTCTGCAGCAATAGGATCTCTAGTAATGGGTATCTCGAAGATGCTTTCCAAAGGGGTGACTAATTGCCTTATGAAACTAATCAATTCCTATATTTCTGCTTTCATCTAAACCTTCAACAACTTAAGACTTTCTAGTTGTCCTTCAATCACCTCATTTGTGGACTTCCAGAAGCTAACTTTGGTATCATGTCTGGCTTCACCAAGATCTACTAAATGCATGGTGAAATCATCCATAGTCATGTCCTCAATCCTTCCTTCTTTAGTAGGTTTAGCTATCTCCATTAATAAATGTCCTATTTTAGGGTCTTTCCCAAGGATAAACAAGTTCTTTTTCTTCTTAACCTTAGTCAATGTAGATACAAAACAGATAGCAAGAGATAAGGTATCCTTGTTGGGAGCACCTTCATCGTTCCTCTTTCTTTTCCTATCCAAAGTATCTTCCAACCATGAATCTATGCCTACTACCTTTGAGGTCATTCCAAGAGACTCTATGCTAAACATTTTCTTTTTGACTGTAGTGATTGCTTTCACGGTCGAAGAGAAGGGATTATTTTGGGCTTGTAAAATGAGCTTTGAGGACTCTCGGCCTTTCTCTGTCTTTGAAATTTTCTTGGCTACTTCATTTGACTTAGTGAACTCACTATCACTACTTCCTCCCTCTCCTAAGTCTACTACTTGCACATGAGGGCTACTTGGGAGGAGAAGTGTGGTGCTAGCATATAGAATCGGACTACCATGAGGTGAGGGAACCAAATTAATAGTGCTATATTTTGGTTCATCAACCTTATTCTCAGCTTCTGGCTGGGCACCAATCACTAAGGTGGAGCCGTCCTAATAGGTCTTAGACATAAGGATATTTTTGTTAAGAGTTTGATCACCTCCACCTGTTGGTTGAGATGGTCCTTGAGTTATGGTCAGAGTTACACCTAATGTGCCACCTTGTGAGGAAGAAGAAGGGGTAGATACTAGATTAGCTTGAGTGGGGGTACTTTTACTTCAACTTCTTCTTGTTGTATTCCATTCAACCCACTTTCTAGTTCTCTTAATAATCCTAGCCATCATGACATCTAGCTCTTCTCCAGTATCCTCATAAGGTTTTGAGCTAATAGGAATATTTCTTAACTTTCTTAAATATGTATTACTATACATATTCTTCCCATCATCTTCAATTCCCTCAACATTGATATCAAGTTTATACATTTTCACTTCATCTACTATGATTCTGGTGAAAGCATGATCATGGCTCTCAAATTCATCCATGCAATCAGCCCAATAGTCTTCAATAGTGGTGATATGTTTAATAACACTTCCAATCTACAACACCTCCCATGCATATCCATTTTGATCAAACATAGGCATCAAAACCTCATACATCTCCAATTTATATTTCCTCTTGAATACCTTTAACATGTTCTTTGCATCAGAATGAGACTCACAACTAAAAGCTCCCACCTTTATAGGAAACTCATAATGTTTCTTGTTTAGACTCTCACTCAACACATTCACTTGAATCGCTTGCCTCACAATCTCGATCAACATGATCATATTGCTTGGATATATTGACAGCTTCTAGGGGAATCCATCAAAAGTTGCAAGACACAAGTGTGAAAATGATGAGAACTAGATGAAATAACTCCTAAACTGACTAATGGTCGCCATAGCTTTGGGGCTAAATCTCCTCTCTGGGCATCCTTGAAGCTCCCTACAAATTATCATGGTAAATAAATAATTGACTCTTATATACTCTGCATAAATATTTTCCAACTGCAAACATGGGTAGAACTCATAAGACTTCACATCATTAGGGAAATTTTCTACCGTTGGGAGGCCTTTCCATAATTGTAGAGAAGCTAACATGCAAATTAGAAAGGAGGGCATATAGAAAGTGTTGTATAATTTTGTGGTACTAAGAGAATTGGACAAAATCTTGCTTAACTCATGAGCCCAATCAATATATTGGGTGTCAGAGAAGATAACTTGCACCAAAAATAAATATTTCTCATTGAAGTTTAAAGCTTCTAACTTACCTTTCAATCTATGCAATGCAAGAGAACCAGGATGTTGATAATCTTGGGCTTGAGACTAATACCAAAAAGAGTCTTAGGAACCTTACTCTTGGTGCTCCTTGGTTTTTGAAACCATGATTGTATGATCTCCTTTCTCCAAATCATTTTCTTCATGGAAATGTTAGAGACAGCTTTGCCAATTGTCAAATCTAAAAACTCCTCTTGCTCTAGAACTTGAAGACAATTTACCATAGTTTGTCTATCAATGGAGATCAATATTGTGGCATCTATCAATATGATCTATCTACTATCTAGGTTATAATTATTTATGCATTTATATATCAATTTTGGAGGTTGAACTACAACTGGAAAACCCACTGCTTCAACTAGACTGCATCCTCAGAGCTTCTCAGTAATGGGATGAATAGGCTCTAATCTCACTCTCTTCTAGAAATCTTGCATGTCATAGAAACAAAGAGAAGTGTCCATGAAATTATGTAGTGTAGACTTGATTCCATTCAATTCGTTCGAACCCACAAATTTAGTTGTCATTTTGTTTGAAACTAAATTTTGAATCTAGAAAACAAAAGGAAAAGAAAATGTGCATTTACTAGCCCTTTGAAAAACCAATGCAATTTTAATAGAATAATAGTTCAAGAAAGAGTGGTAGTTTTTGTAACTATTCTCGCTTCCATCTATATAGGAGCTTTAATTCAGCTGTTGATCTTTAGAATTTGCACCACATGAATGAATTGAAGGAGAGATCCATTGAAATAGTAAATTTGTGGCTTTAATGGGTATCTAGGTGTATTTTCACTATTCTATTGGCCCAACAATAACTTTATATTATTTCCCACTTACTTTTCCATTTCCCATTAAGTTTTGGGAAGTTACAAACAAAGTACTTTGTAAAAAAAAATCCATTGCATTGAATTCTACTTAATAGATATTTCCTGCAATGGTTAGATTATATCCATTATCATCTTCAGATGTTTTTCATGCAAAATATGAGTTCAATTCGCTTACAAACTTGATTTTATTTAAAATCCAAAAAATTGTCCTCAAAGATGTCCAAAAGTAGTAAAAAATTAATTAGGGACCCACCTTTGTTTCTTTTCCTTCACAATTACCTTTTTCAAGAAACTAACTTCATAGGTTGCAAACCTGTCAAGGAGAAGTCAGTTTCTAGTTTTTTGCCTAGAATGATTATAAGAAATGTGATGAAACTTGAATGTTTCCTAAGGTAGATAATTGTAAGAGGAACATGAATTTTTCATAGGTTACCTTATTATCTCCTTATTTTAACTTGTATGCATCATTTTCTGCTCTCTGTGGGAAATCATCTTCCTAGGTTGAAAACCTGCCAAGGAGAAGACAAAATTTGGATTTCTATAAACTTATGTTCTTATGGATAAAACAATGGAACCCAAGTAGATATAACACTTTTAGATGATCTTTGCATGTTTTGTGAATCTCCATCAAATTAGGTGCTAAGCTTCCTACAAAATCTCTCAACACAAAAGGAAAAACCACCTAGCTATGAAATGTGGAGAAGGGGAAAATGAAAAATCTAATGAAGACTTTTTCCACCTAAGGGGACTTAGACTTAGACTTGAACACACCTAGGACCTTAGTAGAACACAAAATTTTCCACTTTTCAAATTTTTTAGAGAAGGAAAGGTGAGGCAATACCTTCATTAGCTGACCCAACTCAGTAGACACTAACTCAGAAATGATTTCCCTATATTGATCAAGTGAAGCTCGGTTAACACTGCAAACTAGAAAGTTCCTTTGGTAACTAAGTGAACTTGGTTACCACTGATTCCATCAATATTTCCTTCATTAATTGAGTGAGATTAGTTAACACTCATCTTCTATAGACTTTCCTTTGATGTCTGAGTGAACTCAGTAGACACTATCTTCTGAAAAGGAATGCTTGGTAGACACAGAAAATTGTCTTCATTGTCTGAGTGAGCTTGGCATGCATTGACTAATAATGATATGACATTTTTGTAACATCAAATACAACACACAATTAATAAAATGTATCCAACAAACAAGGTTATTGAAGTTCACATGACGCAATATTTTATATCATAACCAACTTTCTTCTACCTGAGCAATGAAACATGAACTTTCACTGAGATCTAGATAGAATAAGTTACCTTTTGTTTGATTACCAAACCCAACTAGATTTCCTTTTCCATAAAGTATCTTGGCCTTCCCATTCATGAATTCTACCTTGGATCCAATGTTATTCAACTATGTCACACTTAGTAGATTATGCTTTAGTGCTTCAACCTAATAGGCATTGTCACATCTGAGTTCATTGGTTAGTGAAATGTATCCTTTTCCTTTTATACAACAAGGTTCATTATTTCCAAATCTAACACCCCCATCATCATAGTGTTCCATATGTTTAAAATTTGATTTATCACCTATCATATGGTGAGAATAGGCACTATCAATAATCCATGTACCATTCTTACTAACATGAGAAATAAGTGTCATCTTATCTGAATCATCTTTTACAACTATATAGACCATTTTATCATTATCACTACTATCAGAATCTTTAGCCATCAATCAAGATTTCTTATCCTTGTAGCTTTTTAAATCACTTTTTCCTTTGTACTTACTACCTTTCTTTTCTTATTTTCTTTGTAATGCCCCACTTGGAGATCCTTGGAACAAGGATTCAATACAAGCCATGATTTTAAAAAAAATTAATGAGTATGGATGCACATGACACTCAACATATGAGGATCACAAAGATTGCAATGAAAGACTTAACCTCAATCCTAGAAACCAATGAATCTCCAAATTCCACTACCAAACTAACACACTCAAATAGAAAATGAAAACCAAAGATGACAATAGAACATAGAATCTCAAATCTATCAAAGCACAAAAAATTAAGAAAACCCAAAGGGTACTTAAAACACCAAATTGTGTTCTCCAAAAAATAGTGGAGATGCCCCCTATTTTCTATCTGAGTAAACACAACTATTAGTTTTACATGTGGAAGTACTCCTTTGTGTGAAGAAGTAAAACATGCAACATGAAAAAACCACCCTCTCATGTAAGTAACTACCTTTCGTGTGAGGAAATGCACCAAACAATGTGAGAAAACACTTGAACTAGTATCCAAAATGCACTACACTAGTGTGGAGTTTCACACAAGGAAACACTATGAGCCACATGACGAAACTCAACACACTACACATACTCTTACACTCTCATGTGACAAAGGAAAATCTCACACCAGGATTCACAACAATAGGCCAAAAAAACATAAAATGAGAAGGAAGGGAAACCAATTCCTCCACAACAAGGAGTATTGGATCCAAAATTTGAGGCATAGATACTCGAACACAATAACTACAAGATAGAAACTACATCTAATCATTGAAAACATAACAATAAAAGAAGCATATTGAAAGCAATAGCATAGTATACAAAAGTAACAAAAATCATGCACGGTTCCTCCCAACCATAATAGCATCATGAGACCTCAAAGGTCCTAGCCATCCCCTGCACATAACATCCCAAACTACCAACTAGATTTTTGGAACTATCTTATGAGGACATCACTACTAAAATGTACTATATCATAATAACAAGAAAATAAAGCATTAGACATTCCAACTAATCAAACTCATCATCTAATCATATGTTAAACATCATAATATAGGAATGTGTCAAATAAACTAACATCATCTAAATATGATATCCAAGCATTCCAATGAAAGCATAAATCATGAGATAACATACTCCAAAACTTTAAGTACCAAGTGAAACAACAAGCAACAATCACACCAAGATAATAGACCATCTTTGAACACTGGTTCCTAAGAAGTGGTGAAGGTAGATACGCCTCCCAACCACACGAAACTCGTAGGTCCACTCCCGTCATGTTGATGGAGATAATGACCCAACCACAAACACGCACAAGCAAACAACCATGGCTATCACTCATGCCAGATAGTAATGGTGACTAAAACCAAGTACATGAGATAGTGTAAGTACTATAGGTCCTAGTCAGACACTCAATGGGTAACTATGTAGGTGCTAACAACATGGATATTTATATGGCATTGGATAGGCCACACTTCCCAATGGAAGGAGTAAATCTAGAGCATTTTTATTATCTTAGTGACATTACCAATCCAATATTTTATTTAGTTATCACTTGATTAAATATTTTGCACACCAACTCTTGAGAAATAGTCACTGGGCTATAGAGTTAGAAGCCCCCTCTATGGTGCTTCCCTACCCTACCCATGCTCATCAAACAATGAGTGCCCATATGCATGCATATTTGCAACCCAACCCCAAATGATCATAACTTCTAGAAAACCATGAAAGATTGGCCTTGCAAGTCACCCAAAAATTACATGTATATGTGTTCATGTGTGGTGCACCACCATCACAAAGACCATAACACAAGGACTGGATGAGAACACAAGTAAAATCACACTCAACTGAAAACAAGCTCAGGAGGACAAATGTGGCATGCATCCCAATGCAACATAAAAGTGCAACAATGATCTAACTGTCATCCTATGAATTATCCAAATCCATGATCAGCAACATGCTAAGAAAACCTAAGAAAACTAGTTGGCACATAAATCGAGGTAAAAACCCCAAAACTCAAAACTTTGAAATTAAAACCCAATTGGTCTTTGGGAACAAAATCTATGAAAATCCAATAAAGTTTAGCTTCAAATATTGTATGCAAAAATGGCCAGAATAACAGCACAAAATCCCAAACCCCCATCCCAAAAACTAGGAAAATATTCATACCCCACCATCTGAGAAGAACCAACAAATAGAAACAGAGGGGAACACTAGTTCTTAGCTTCTTAACAAATAGCTACCAAAAAAGAATATAGAAATAGAGATGAAACATGAAAATGGGAGAGCCCTACCTGATAGAAAAAAGGGTTGAAACAGGAAATAGCACAATAAAATAAATAACCTATAGCAACTACTAACAATCACGGCACAACAAGGTCTCCCTAAGCCAGATCCAACGAGAATGGTCTTGCAAAGATCCCAAGCCCGTAGCTCTCACAACTAATAGAAAAATAATCCTCCAAAAGAGGATTTTGGCAAAAGCTCTCAAAATCTCAACTTCCAAAAGTGAGAAGTGAGAAATTAATTTCCTCTTTCAAAACTTATTTACTTTTCGAGTGAATAATTGATTAGGGCAAATAACTAGAAGGACTAGTTAGACCCTAAATCAACCCAAATTAAAATAGGCTATTTCAAATAATTAGAATTCATCTATGGAAAAGTTTCTAGAAATTAAATTCAATAAAATTTAAAGCCCAAAAATCCAAAATCACAAAAAATCTCCCAACAACTTTCACGATAATGTGAACCACTAAATGCACAAGCACTTTCATCGGTCTAGTCACATAATACAAATGATTTATAATTTAATCAAATCACCATAAGGTTTAATTTAATAATTAAATAAGAGACACTGGCCATACAGGGATGACATTGGTAAAATATGAACAGTTGAATCACTAATTACATTGTGCCAATGCTAGGGATACAAATCTTGCAGACTAAAACACATGATCAATTGCAATCACATATAATAACATAATAGAGCAATAAATACATTAAATACCTAATTTAACCATTTATTATAATATACTAAAATAATCCATTTACATCACTCACATTCATATAAAGCATAATGAAGCAAGAATGAAGTAGATAACCATCACCATAAATCCACATATAACACAATCAGAGATATGTCTAAATACTAGATAACCATATATCATCATAAAACATATTGTCATCTCAAAATACAAATAACATGAGTAAAAGTATCTCTTGGATTAAAATCTAACAAGGTATAGACTACAAACATGAGAGGCACTACATCCTCCCCCGTTAAGCATTAGCTTACTCCTATAAGCTTGCAAACAGATAGGGGTACAATCCTCTCAAATGTGTAGCATCTTCCCAAGTTGCAGAAGTCTCATCCCTCAAGTCCCACTAGAACCTTACCTACTCTATGTCTTGACCTCTCAAAGTCAATCTATGTTGTTGAAGGATGTGAATGGGCTCCAAAGAAAGTTGTTTGTCCTCCACCTATAAAGCATTCCAATCAAGAACATGGGTCACATTGTGAATCTACTATCTCAAAAAAAAAATATGAAAAACATCATGGATGCACAATAGGCTAGGTGACAACGCTAGTCAATAATAAATAGGATCAATCCTTTTGAGGATCTTAAATGGTCTAAGAAAATGTGGTGCCAACTTAGAGCCTTTCCAATAATGGATGGGACTCTTCCTCAGATGCACTCTCAAAAACACCCTATCACCAACAAAAAAGTGATGATCCAACCTATGGGCATCTGCATACTTCTTATGCCTATCCTGAGAAGTAACTAAATGCTCCCTAATACAAATAACCTTCTTATCCATATCTTGAAGCATCTCTGGACCTAGAAGAACTAGATCTTTCGAATGATCCCAACTCAAAGGGGTAAGACATGGTCTACCATAAAAGGCTTGAAAAGGTGATATGCCAAGAGAACTATGATACCCATTGTTATATGAAAATTCAACAAGGTATAAATAATCCTCCAACTTCACTTTCTTGTCCATCACAATGCAAAGCATATCTTCTAGAACCTAGTTCACTCTCTATTTGATCATCGATCTTTGGGTGATAAGCTAAACTAAAATCGAGCCACACACTCAAAGCATGCTGTAGAGGCATCCATAGTGTAGTAGTAAACACTAGATCTCTATCTAAAATAATCCTATAAGGAATCCCATTCAAATGAAAAATATCCTCCAAGAAAATATGCACTATAGAAGAAGTTGTGTAGGATGTCCTCATGGGTGAAAAATGTGCTACCTTGGACAACTTGTCCACTATCACCTTGATACAATCATGTTGTCATGATGGCATAGAAAACCTTGTGATAAAATCAATAGATATCATATCCCACTTCCAATCTGGAATGGTATGCAGCTGAAAAAGACTGATTGGATGCTAATGCTCTACCTTCACCCTCTAGCACTTGATACATTGAGCCACAAAATCAGCAACATCATGCCTCATCCCTACCCAAAATTATAGTTGTTTAAGATCATTATGTATCTTCTTGACAATAGGATGTGTGGAATATGGTGCACAATGTTCTTTTGACAAAATCAAGGTATAAAGATCACTAGACATGGCACATATATGCCCCAAGTGACGCAATAGTTCATCCAACTCAAGAAAATAACCAAAAAATCTGCCCTCAAGGGTACGTCTAGACTCAATATCTGCCCTTGCCTCCTAATACCAAGTGTCACTAGGAAAAGCCTTCAAGATATGGCCTTGAAAATATACTTACAATGACAACAATGATATCTCATATCGCCTCCTACTCAAGGCATCTATGATGACATTCTCCTTCCCTTTAATGTAGTGAACATCAAAGTCATATTCACATAGGAACTCCATCCAATGGAATTGTCATGTATTTTGGTTTGGATGAGTAATGATATACTACAAGCTCCTATGATCACTATGTAACTCAAACCTATGCCCCAAAAGAAAATGCCTCTAATGAACAAGAGCATGCACTAAGGCCACAAGTTCTAAATCACAAGTGGAGTAGTTAAGCTCATGGTCTTTGAGTTTTCTAGACTCATATGCAATCACTCAACCATCCTACATCAACACCTTACCCACACATTCCAAAAAAGCATCCATGCAAACCATGAAATCACCTATAGAATTAGGTGTTGCAAGGACTGTGCTCTGGTCAAACACTCCTTAAGAGCATTAAATGTTGCCTCATATTATTCTGACCAAATATACTTCTTCCCTTTCCACTAAAGAGAAGTGATGGGATGAGCCACTTGTGAGAAATCCTTCATAAAGCGATGGTGGTAACCCACCAATCCCATGAAACTATGAACTTCTATGACATTAATGGGTACCGGCCAATCTATGATAGCTCAAATTTTCTCTAAATCCACTGCAATACCATCATGAGTGATGGTATTCCCCAAATACTTCACCTTAGATTGGAAGAATTCACATTTACCCAAGTTTCCATACAACTGATGATCTCACAAGCACTGCAATACCTAGTGTAAATGGACCCCATGTTCCTCAACAATCTTCGTATAGATCAATATGTCATCCAACAATACAATGACACATTGATTGAGGTACACAAAAAATACTCCATTCATCAAACTCATGAACACCAATGATGCATTGGTTAACCCAAAGGGTACACCTATGAATTCATAATGCCCATACTGTGTATTAAAATTTGATCGATGAATGTTAGCCTCCTGAATATGAAGTTGATGGTATCCCAACTTAAGATCAATCTCAGAGAACACTCATGCTACCTTCATTTGACCAAGCAAGTCATCTATCCTTGGTAAAGGGTATGGGTTCTTCACCATCACCTTATTCTAATTTTGGTAGTCAATGCATAAATGAAATGATCCATCTTTCATCTGCACAAAGATGACTAGTGCACCCCATGGGGATACACTTGGACAAATATGGCCCTTGGCCAATAATTCCTCCAATTGCCAACTGATTTCACTCAAATCCTAAGTAGTCATTCAATATGGAACTCATGAAATTGGCTCTGCTCCTGGTACAAGATTAATCTGAAAATCAATGTGACATTGTGGTGGCATACCAAGTATCTCATCAAGAAACACATTTGCATACTCACAAAGGAGTGGTTGATCATCTAGTGTCATCATACAACTCTTGGCCTCCTCCAAATCACTAATATAAATAATAAACATATGAAATCCCTTCCACATACTCTGCTTCAACTATTTAGCTAAGATCATTTAAAGTTAGACTGGTCTCCAAACCCCTACAAGTTCCACCTGCCCACCTATGTCATCAACACATTCTACTAGGTTACAGTGGAAATATATATTTTCTTAATGGGAGGCTAACCAATCCATGCCCAACACAATTTTGTATGATCCCAGAGGTAGGATACAAAGATCCACTATGGTGGTGAAGGTAGCCAAATTCAAAGCACAACCTCTAACAAAGGAGTCTATAGCCACTTTAGATCATGTGGCTAACTCAACCTACCACTTATTAACCTAATGTGTTGCCACTAGCCCACATCATTGAACAAGAGATGGTGAAATAAAGGAATTTGAAGAAACAAAGTCAAATAATATCGAAGATGAAATACCATGCAACATACCTATACCCTCAACTATGGTACCTTGATGCTCACCCTGACAGTTGTCAACCATCACAAAGACTCAATGGCTCCATCCTACATCTCCCATAGGAGGCTCTAATCTAGCTATACTCTTACCAATTCCTAAAGATGGTTTAATAAGACACCCAAAATATTTATGACTAGGCTTGCCACAAGAATAATAGCTTCCTATGAAGCTGGAACCTATTCCATGACCACCCTATGTAGCACTAGGATATGGTCCACTACCCATGCTAGAGTTTTATTGACCACTATGAGGAGAGCGATCCTATTGAGATTTATTCCCATGGCTCTAGTCATCTCCTTTCTTTCTAGAGGTACTTGAAGTTTACCCACCCTTGGTCCAAAACCCATTCTAATGCTTACAATGTGATCCACCTTGAGAGGTGTCAACTAGGCTTGCCCCTTTCTTGAGGATTGAGTAAACTATGTTTCCTACCCTAAGTTCTATGTACTTTAGTTTTGAGAACCTGATTTACTACTGACCCCTCTGGTCACATTACTCTCAAGAATCCTTTCCTTCTCTATGGCAAGTGCAAGCATCCTAGGTTGGTGAACACAAACATCTCCAATGATCAATTACCTAAGGCCTCTAACAAAATGTTGAGTGAGGAGTGCTTCATCATGACAATAGCTTGAGTACTACCTCAACCCAAGGAACTTATTCTCATACAAATCCACTATCATATTCCCTTTCTTGAGTTCATGGAACTCATTAGTATGGGCCTCATGGTACTATGGAGAAAGGAATTTCTCTCTAAACCTCTCTTCAAAGATTTCCCAAGTGAGCTCTCAATATCCCACCAAATAGATGCATGGTCTCTCAACTACGTGATCACACAATGGGCCTGCATGTTGCTTCCATAAGGTAATAAGGAAAAGCAACACCCCATATCCATTAACTAGGTATTAGCCTTGAGCCCTATCCCATGACCATCAAATAGTGTTGGTTTAGACCTTTGAAGTTCTTGAATCATCTCCACCTAAGTGAAGTCATCATCATCCCAACCATAGCCTCTCCATTGGTGCCCTCTACCACCAGGTGGTGTACAAGAAAATTCTCAATCACAATCATGCTCTTCCTCTTTCCTATGATCTGAAATGTGAGAATCTCCATAATGAGATCCCTCTTCTTGATCATGATCTTGTTGGTGTTTCTATACACAAGGGCCCAACTAAGAAAGAATCTCTTGTAGCACTAGCATCAATACCCCAATGTCATTATGATCATTATTACCCTGTTCCCCCTCACCATCCTAAAGTTTTTCCTCATGGCTATTATGTTAGTTGCTACCCTGACCACCAAATCTATGTGTAGGAAGCATCACTAACGAAACATAGGATAAGCATCAAAAACATACATCACAATCATAAGAGTCGAAAGCATGAACCAACACAATATCAAACATAAGATAACAATACACACACTAAAAACTATAACATAGTGGAAGCATAACATAGAGATTCCAATGTTGCAACATGGGATCTGGTACCACATGTAATGCCCTACCAAAAGATCCTTGGAAAAAGGATTCAATACAAGCCAAGATATGAAAAAATTAAAGCAAGCAAGCAACGAATCTCTGAATGCCACTACCAAACTCATGCACTCAAATAGAAAATAAAAACCAAAGATGACAATAGAATATAGAATCTTTGATCTGTTGAAGTATGGAAAATTAAAAAAACCCAAAGGGTACTCAAAAACCAAATTATGTTCTCCAAAAAATAGCAGAGATGCCCCCTATTTTTCATGTGAGGAAACACAACTGTGAATTTCACATGAGGAAATATTCCTTTGTGTGAAGAAGTACAGCATACCATGTGAGAAACCACGGTTTCACATGAGGAACTACCTTTCATGTGAGGAAATGCACCAAATGGTGTGAGAAAATACTTGACCCAGTAGCCAAAACACTCTACATTGGTGTGGAGTTTCATGCAAGGAAACACTATGAGTCATGCAAGGAAACTCAACACACCACACAAACTTTTGCACTCTCATGTGAGAAAGTATAGTCTCATACAAGGATTCACAATAGTAGGCTAGAAAAAAAATAAAACAAGAAGGAAGGGAAAATAATTCCTTCACACTAGGGAATACTAGATCCACAAATCGAGGCATAGACACTCAAACACAATAACTATAAGATAGAAACTGCATCTTACCATCAAAAACAAACATAACAGTAAAGGAAACATACTAAAAGCAACATCACAGTATACAAAAGAAAAAAAATCATGTATGGTTCCTCCCAACCATAATAGCATCATGAGACCTCGAAGGTCCTAGCCATCCCCTACGCGTAACATCCCAAATTACTGACTAGATCATCAAAGTTGTATTATGAGGATGTCACTACTAAAAAGTACTACATCATAAGAACAAGAAAATCTAACATACTAAAAATTAAAACATTAGATGTTTCAACTAATCAAACTAATCATTTAATTATATGCTAAATATTATACTACACGAAAAAGTCAAATAAACTAACATCATCTAAACATGTTATCCAAGCATTCCAATGAAACCATAAATCATGACATAATATTCTCCAGAACCAAAGTACTAAGTGAAACAACAAGCAACGATCACATTGGGATAATAGACCATCTTTTACAATGGCCCCCAACAGTGGTGAAGGTAGCTATGCCTCCCAACCACAGAAAACCCGTAGGTCCACTCCCATCATGCTAATGTAGATAATGACCCAACCACAAACACACACAAGCAAACATCCATGGCTATCATGTTGTGATGTGGAACCTAATTAGACTTGAAGGTTTATTCAGTGTGGTTTTCTCCCCATATTATTTCTATATGGATTTTGGGGAATGCCTCCAAAATGAGGTCAAGGGCAGCGCCCCTACTGGATCTTGGGGTAGCACCCCAGGTGCACTCTCTATCACAATATAGGGTGGGGTCAAGAGGAAATGCCCTTGCAAATTTTTTTGAGGGCAATGCATCCAAAGCCAAAAATGACCTTATATTGTAAAAGGTGTCGGTAAATTTTTTTTATTATTCTTGCCCTAATTTTTTAAGTAGCAAAAAGCTTGTATAAAAAAGCTTAGGGTTAGAGATTTTCATAATATGTGATGCAAAAATTGGTTCTTGTGGTGGTATTGAACTATAAAGGATTACGGATTGTAAATAGGTTGTAATCATTGGATAAGAATAATATTGGACTTGTTGTTGGTGGATGTAGCCCAAGACTGGGTGAACCACATTAAACCCTTGTTGTCTTGTGTTCTCTTATATTTGATCTATTATTTTTTGATATTGGTTATATTTGCATGTAATCATTCTTTCTATCTGAGGTTAATCCTAACAAGTGGTATCAAAGCCAGACAATTGTCATGTTTTTTTTTAGCCAGACCATCATCATTATTTTTTTAGTAGTCCTTTGCAAGAAGGTCTCATAGTTGAATGAGAGTGGTGGTAGATGAGGGTAAGCTGTGGTTTGACAAGTTTAATGGGTGAAAATTTTAGTTATAGAAGATGCAAATGGAGGACTATCTCTATTAGAAGGATTTATTGAAGGTATTGGAAGCAAAAACTAAAAACTAGGGAACTATGACAAATGATGAATGGAAAAATTTAGATAGAAAGGAACTTGGAAGAATTTAGTTATGCTTGACACCATTAGTGACATTTAATATTACAAAATCAAAGTTGATGGAAGAGTTGACAGAAACCCTAGCAAAATTGTAAGAAAAGCACTCCACTTCAAATAAGGTATTTCTCATGAAGCATTTATTTAATATGAAAATAGTAGAAGTTAGATCTATTGTAGATCATTTAAATGAGTTTAATACTATTACTAGTTAGTTATCTTTTCTGGGTATTAAATTTGATGAATAAATTAGGACTCTATTGATTTTGTGTTCTTTTCCTAAAAACTAGAATGGCTTAGTAATGGCTATGAATAATTTTGTTTCTAGATCTCATACCCTAAAATATGATGATGTAATCGGTGTTATTTTCAGTGAGGAAACTGTAGGAAAACCTCAGGTGGATCTAACAACTTTTCCTCCTCTTCTTGGGTCTTAGGACACATCTCCTTAGTCCACTTCAAATGACCAAGTAAAGGTGTGCTAGTAGTTTTAGCATTCTCCATAGAGAAATGTTGCAACACCTTCACAATATAATCAGCCTGAGGTAATGTCAATTTCCTATTCTTCCTATCTCTACAAATCTTCATACCAAGGATTTGTTTTGTTGCCCCCAAATCCTTCATAGAAAATTAATGTGCTAGTTATTCCTTTAACTCCTTATGTGATCCATTTTAGACCCAACTACAAGCATATCATCAACATATAAAAATAAAATAATGTAGTTGTCATCATCCAACCTCTTAAAATAAACACAATGATCTAAATAACACTTATTGTATCTATGCATATGCATAAACCTATCAAATTTTAGATACCATTGCTGAGGTGCTTTCTTCAATCCATATAAACTTTTCTTCAATCTACACACTAAGTTCTCATTACCTATGACTTCAAATCCCTATAGTTGTGTCATATATATATATATATATATATATATATATATATATATATATATATATAGATATATATCACCATGAAGGAAGGTTGTTTTAACTAATTCAAGCTGCTCCAAATGCAAATCTTCAGTAGCCACAATACTTAAAATAGTGTGAATAGAAGTCAAATTTAACAACAAGAGAAAATGTCTCATCAAAATCAATGCCCTTTTTCTATACAAATCCTTTTACAACTAACCTGGCTTTAAATCTTTTCTTACCTCCATCCTCTCCTTTCAACCTATAAACCCACTTATTATAAATATCCCTTTTACTTATAGGAACTTGCATAAATCTCATGTCTTGTTTTTGAGTAAAGAGTCTATTTCTTTTTTCATTGCAAACTCCCACTGGATCTTTGTATCCACCTGCACAACTTCATCATAACATTCAAGTTCACCAACATCAATAAGTAAAATAGAATAAAAGGAAGGAGACAATCTTTCCAGAGGTCTACTTAGCCTTGTTGACCATCTAACATTCACTTGGGTGTGTGGCATTTGTTGTTTTGATTATTGTACATCATGAGGAATTGTTAGAACATCAGCTTTTGGAGTATCATCCAGTACTACATAATCATCTTCTTTCTTCTCATGCTGCTACAACGGATCTTTGTACAACACTTTCTCATTAAATATGACATCCCAACTTCTTACAATTTTATAATTTTCAAAATCCCAAAGCTTATAACCAAATTCATTAATGTCATATCCAACAAATACACATTTCATTGACTTAGCTTCCAATTTTGTTCTATTTTAAAAATCTATATGAGCAAATGTTTCACAACCAAAGGTTTTAAGAAAAGAATAACTTACCTTCTTACTAGTCCATGTTTTCTATAGAATACCATAGCTCAAAGGAGTAGAGGGAACTCTATTAATAAAATATATAGTATTATTGATAGCCTCTACCCACATGTTTGAGGGAAACCCTGCATGCAACCTCATGCTTCTTGCATTCTCCATTATAGTCTTATTCATGCATTTAGCCACTCCATTTTCCTGTGGAGTCCTTGAAATAGTTTCCCAAGCTCTCCACAACCAATAGAGGAAAGAGATAAAGGAATAACAATTTCATCTCTCACATGACATACATGAGCACAAACCAGTGATCACAATCTTTAACCAATCTCAAATCCAATGTAAGCAAAACTGAACATCTAGGAAGATAACCAAGACCAAAGAGAAACCATGCATATCATAACCTATATCATGTCTTTCTACAATCACCTTTAGATGTAAATTGTGCAAGTATGATCTCTTCCATAAAACCCCAAACAAAAACCTCAACAACAACCAAACCATACCATGTAACTAATCATGAATGTAAGCCTCTCACAAGAAGATCAAACTCATAAACCATTCTTAGTCCAAGGAATATGCCCAATATAAAACCATCTCCCAAACTCAACTAGCATAACAACATATGCAAATGGAGATAACCAATGCTAAAACATCTCTCAAATGAACTATCTAGAATTAACTCATTTACCATAGCTCAAGATTCATATCCATGAAAGATAAGCATAAACATAATGCACCTGAGAGAAATAATGGGCTATACCTCTCAAGTAGAAAATAGTCGAGTAGACCAAGATTGTGGAATGAGAATACTCATCAAGATATCCAAGTCTCCAATGAAGACTCATCTAAGAACAATCTCCTCTCATGTCCATATTAGGTGAATGCCCTTCAAACTTCCTTCTGAAACCATTAACTATCCCAAAAAATACTTCTCTAATCCAAGAGAATTATCATCACCACCATCTCTAAGTATCAATGAGCACTACAAATTGGTGTAGGGATTTTGAAAATCATAAAATTATAAGAATTAAGGATGTCATATTCAATGAGAAAGTTTTGTACAAAGACTTGTTGCAGCAACATGAGAAGAAAGAAGATGATTATGTAGTGCTAGATGATACTTCAAAAGCTAATGTTTTAGAAATTCCTCATGATGTGCAACAACCACAACAACAAATACCTATTGGTCTTAGATTAGTTTTGAGAATTGAGTGTCAACACACTTAACCAATTTTTATATAGAAGTCGAGTACTATAGTATCTGTCAAACCAAACAGTACTACAATAGGTGCCAAGTGATCTTCAAGTGTCAAGAAATCTTCAGATGCCAAGTGAAGATCAAGCGTTGAGCATGATACAAGTGTCGAGCATGATACAGGTGTTGAGTGATATATAGGTGTTGAGTCATAGTTGATGTTGAGAAAGACAAAATTCTATACGTGTCGAGAAAAGTAGAATCATACATGTGTCGAGCACCAATAATCCAGTATGTGTCAAGTAACACAAAATCAGCATATGAGTTTGTGCCTTCACAAACTTAGATGTAAACCATTTTTTGAGCTGACATAGAATAATCTTGAGGGATAATAAGGATAAGAATGAATCTTTTTCATTTCCTATGTAATCAGCATGCAACCAATAAGAAAAATAGAAAAGGCATGCAACCAATAAGAAAAGTACAAGGAATGAGCAGAATTAAAGATTCAATATGGATCATAGATTCATACCTAACCCTAAGTCTTCATAATCTTTAAAAGGAGGATGAAAACCCCATTATATGTGTGGATGAGAGTAGTGTATGGGAAAACTATAGTGAAATTTAGTGGGAAGTGTGAAATATTTAGAGGAATAGAGTAGCAATTACATATCCAACTAATCAAAAAAAAGCAAGGGATATGAATAGATATCAAATCTCAGAGGATCAAGATTAGAATGAGCAAAACCAATGTCTAAAATCAGAAATTTGAGATTTTAAGCAATCAAGTTTATGAATCTAATACTCTCTAGCAATTGTATTAGAAAAGGAAAATCCTATGTTGATAGGTTAGCTTAACAGCTAGGTTGTAGATCCTTTGAAGAGACAATAAAATCCTTTAACAAGGTGACGCTTCATGTAAAGTGTTTGTAGATCATTTAACCAGGTCACTATAAACACAGTTTAAAGCCTTTAATAGGGCAGGCCTTTCACAAGGTAGACCATTAGAAGTGATCAAACATTATTGCTACAGCAATTTTGTGGGTATAATCCCCACCCCAGTTTTACCTTCTCATTCTAGAGGGTTTCCGGGTTACCAAATTCTGGTGCTATGTGTTGTTGATGTATTTGTTTACTATATGCTTATTTGATATGTTTACATGCATGATATTTATGTTTAGTTAAAAGTTTTTAAGGATAAAAGTGTGATACTTATAATTCCCCCCCCCCCCCCCTCCCTAGAAGTATTCTTCCCATTTGATTATTTCAGTAATTGGTATCAAAGCTCAGTTCTCACAAGGAGAAGCCTAAAAACTTAGAGAAAAGATTTGAAGATGGAATTTTTCAAACTTGGGAAGATAATAGAAAATTAGGTTATTGATGTACAACTTGCTCTACACAACTTGAAGGAAGCTAGAGAAGAATTGAGAAAATCCTTAAAAAGAAGGAAGGATATAGCCATAGCAGAAATAGACATACACTATAGGGAGATTGATACCACAAAAGTGTTTTCCAATGGATATTCCAAAGAGTTTGATGCAGCAATAGCAGAATTGATGAAGAAGAATAGAACTCAAGCAGAAGAAATTAGAATACTCAAGCTTGAACAAGAATCACAAGCCACAATGCTTTGTGAAGTAACTGAATAGAAGAAGAGAGCCATTGAAGACAAGGTTATGCTAGAAGATGACAAAAGAAATCTTACCAATAGACTAGAAGAAAAAATAATTGAGTTTGAAAGAATCTCAAATATGCAGCTTGACACCTTAAGCCAAATGATGAGTGAACATCATGAGCTGAATATGAAAGACATTAAGATTTCTACACTAAAGATACAAAATGAACAATTGCAAAAAGACCTAAAAAGAGAGAAGGAATTTGTAGAAAGTTTCAACAAAACCAATGAGGCAATCAAGTACTTTGAGCAGCTACTAAAATCACCAAGGGCCAGTAATGATACTCTAGGACTTGGTTACACTAGCACTAAACAAGGAGAATATAGAAGAAAGGAATAACAAAGGTAAGAACACTAAATTTACTTGTCATTTCTGTGGTTAAAAGGGACATACTTCTAATGTATGTAGGCATCAGCATGATAAGCCTAAGAATGCATGCTACCATCATAAGTGCAAGAAGAAAAAACATCAATCATATGAATGCAAGACTAGAACTATAGGAAAACCAAGATTTGATGGTCACTGCTACAATTGTAAGAAATATGGATATAGAGCTTTTGGGTGCAAGTTGAAGCCTATGTGGATGTCAAATCAAGCAACAAGAGAAGGTAACCATGGTCATCACTATAATTAGAACTATAACGTTAGGTATAGCTATCACTACTATCAGGAATATGGACACATTCCTAAAAACTACATAAGGACACATTTTAGAGGGAACTATAGTAGATGGTTAAGTCAAACCACATGTTTGAGTTGCTTGAAGATTGTTCATATCAGCAGGAATTTCCTAATACAGTCAAAGGCACCCAAATTAGAAGTCAACAAAGGAAAAGAGAAGGTAGATGTTGAACACATCAGAGGGCAAATGAACAAGACTTGGAAGAAGAAAGTTGAGTGCAACTATAAGAATTTTCCTAAGGGAAAAATTCACCCAAGAACTAAGAACTTAAACACAAGCACATAGTAGACCAAAGAGAGAGAGTATGATCAACATAATAATGTATTCAATAACTGGTTCATCATAGTACACTAGGAGTGCCTGAATATAAAGGCCTCAAGAGAGCTTCTAGAATGCATAGAAGTTAGCACCATGATGTATCATACAACCAAGCACATGTCCACTAGATATGGGTTATCCTCTATTAAGCACAGAAGTAAGTGTGGTGATGAGAGGATAAGCCTACAAGGGTGTGACATGCAAAATAGTGTTGTAGACACCATGTATTTAAATAGAGTTGTGTACTCCTGTGTTGTCAACATGACAACTCAAAAGGTGTGCAAACTCCCAAGTGTCTCACAAATAAAAATAATAAAATAATGCAAAATAATTAAATAATGCATTAACCTAAGTAAACTTAAGTAAGTGTAATAAGTGAATACTTATTTACACCAACAGCAACACATCAAATGAAGGAATCACTTCACCCAAGAGGTCAAGTGGTCACACCTCATCTAACTAAGCATAATAGGAGTATGGGACTAATATACATAGTTATATCATGCATCAGTCCCAAGACAAACAAGCACTAAAAAGAAGAAAATAGCATGAATCAAGATGCAAAGTCAAAACTTAAAAATTCAACAAGAGTTTCCAAGCTATCCTTAGATGCTGAGTAAAGCTCCAGTGGATGCCAAGTATTTAGTTGCAACCAAGTTAATAGTTAGCACCGAGTTGAGTTAATGAAAGTCGAGTGAAGTGGAAATCTAGTTAGTGCCAAGTAATGGAAAACCAATGGAAGCCAAGTCATGATTGAAACCTTCAAGAGCCGAGTGTACAGTTGTATGCACTAAGCATTTAATGCTAGGTTTAAAAGGTACAAGGTCAATTTTTTATCATTTCATGCCATCCAAATGCAAAGAAAAGATGAGGAGAGCATAGAAGAGATTAAAGAATAGCATTAAAGTCATTTGCATAGATTTCAATAGCGATCAAGCATAAAATTCATCGATCTAAAATATTCTTCAAGTTTTGAGTTATGCAGTATTAAAGTTTAAATCTTTTAAAACCCTAGATCAGCGAAATGGCTTCTAGTTCTAAGAACCCAAAGGGTAAGGAAGGTCATGAGGTCCAATTAGTTGATAATGAGGTCAAACAACCCAAGTTTAGGCCAATCCCTAAAGTCACCTAGAAAAATGACCCTGTTGGCGCACTCTCTATTATTTCGCCCAAAGTTGTTATGGTACAGGATGTGAGGAAATGTTACAATTGTAAGATAGGACCTGTAGGAAATCTTAAAATTTTTCAAGCATATGACAAACTATGTAATAATAGAATTTTGAAGGATGAATTTCAAATAGTTGAGAAAAAGGGTTTAACCCATGCCCTAGTTTACCCCACAAGTTTTAAAACTGAGTGGATCAAAAATTTTCTTAGTAGAATACACAATGGTTGTTTGTGGTTGGAAGGAGGACCGGTTAAAATAACAAAGAGGATAGTGAATATGGTTATAGGCTTTCCAACCCTAGATCGGCCCAAGACCCTACATAGTGATTCTAAAGAAGCCATTAAAAAGAAAATAGGGGCTAAATGGAATAAAAGGGGCATGACAATTGACACTATCACAGATCCCCTTCTAGACTTTGCTATTATAATCATTTCTCACAAGTTCTATCAATCTAGTAGACTAAATAGTTTACCATGTATTGTTGTGGATGTGGCATATTAACTTGTTAAGAAAGATCATACATATGATCTATTAAAATTGATGTTGCAACAAGTCATGGCTAACCTAGGAGCAATTAGAAGATCCAAAGGTGTTCAATGTAAGTTTGGTTTAGTTCATGTCTACATATTTTTCTATGTTTTGGAAGAATTTCCTTCAATTTGGAAAGTGAACTAGAATTCAAAAAAATCTACAATTACTCAAATCAATGAGTATATCGAACAAATGGGTGACAACTTTGAAGCACAAATGACAAGCTATTTTGAGGATTATAAGAAATCCATGAAACAAAGATTGAGAATACCAATTTCCTTAGTGGAACAATATGTTAATGACATTTTCTTCTTAGTTGATATTGATTTTACTTATATCCAAGCAGCAGTTCCAAGAGTGAGATGGCTAAGGCCATTGGGATATGAGTTAGATGTTGATGAAGCATCAACAGCAATAACTACATTTCTTGCAAAAGAAATAGACAAGACTACCAAACCTTTGGCACATATGATGTTGTAAAATCTAAAGTTGAAATAGAGTTGAAGATAGCCTCTGTAATTAAGAGGAAAGATAAACTAGTGAAGAAAATAAAGAAGAAATTTGGTGCAGAAATTGAAGGTGTAGAAGGTGCTCAAGAGGAAGAAGAAGGTAAGAGTGAAGAAAAAGAGAAAGGGCAAGGCCCCATGGAATTAACTCAAGGCTTAGATGAAAATAAGGAGGAAGGTGTAGAGGAAGAAGAAGCCAAGGAAGCTCTAGCACAAGTTGAGTCTAAGAAAAGAAAGGCTAAAACTCATCCAGCCCAGCCTAAAGCAAAGAAGGCCAGAGAAACAACTCAAGCCAAGCTAGCACTAGTAACAAGAGCTACCACAAGGGCCTCTACTCAAAAGGCCAAGAAGAAAGGGAAAGAGAAGAAAAAGTCTATTGAGGAGATTGGTCCAGTGCAAAAGAAGCAAAGGAGAAATTATTTAGCACAACCAAATTCTAATGATGAGGAGAGAACATAATCAGAGGATATCAGCCAATTTAAAGTGGTAAGCCATCCTCCTAGGCCTCATATAGATAAAATCTATGAAAATGTTAAGAATGAAGATTTTATTGATTTGAAAAATGTTGATTTTAATAAGTTAAGTAGAGAAGAACATAATAAGATAGAGGAGTCAGTGTATGCCATGATGGAAAAATTTAAGAATACACCTCTTAAGTTAGACAATACTATGCCTAGGGAGTTATCTAAGATTATTGAAAAAAAATGGCATTATTGTTTGAAAATGGAGAAGGAAATAAGAGAATCAACACTGGCACAAGTGATGCCTAATTTGACTAGAGATCAAATAACTAAGGCTAACAAAAAGCATGGTGGAAAATTTGCACCAAAGTATAGAGCCTTTAGCATCCTACAAAACAAAATTGAAGAAGTTTTCTAGAAATCAATAAGATTATAGAAATCAATATATAAATTAACTGATGACAAGGATGAAAAAGGAGAAGAGAAGGATGCAGAAGCAAATAAGGCTAAGGCCATTCACAAGGAGAAGGAAAAGAAACAAAAAGAAGAAAAGAAAGAGAAAAGAGAAGAAAGAAGAAGGGAAGAAAGATGAAGAGGAGAAAGGAAAAGGTGAGGAGGAGGAGACACAAAAAGGAGAAGATATGGCAATAGCTAAGCAGTAGTAGCAAGAGGAATAGAGTATGCAAGACACACAATTGTAACCCTCTTAGCCCTCCTCGTGTAACCATCACACCTATAGACACTATAACTATAAAGGATGTTACTAACAAATCATGTTAGAACATCAATCCACTAACTACAGAGGATCTCAAGAAGATCCTTCACCAATCAACTCTACAAGCATAATTATGCATAAATCATGTATTAGTCAGTGTGGATGAGTTCAAAAAGGTAGTAGCAGAACCTATAAGAGACAAGGTGAAACCACAAGAACCACCTTCCATCTCTATTGCTACTAGTACTCAAATTTTAATGCTTCCACCACTAATTGCAATAATTAATACATCTATAATATTTGATACCACGGTGCAAAAGCCAAGTGTAGAGGAAGTAAAGAACACAGAGAAAATAGGACAGATTGCTACATTTGATCCTATAGTATAGTCCATAGGTACACCTTAGATTATTGTGATTGAATAGGGGAAAACAGATGAGGAAAAGGAAGCTAAATCAAAAGAAGAGGAGTAGGCCGCAATACAAACATTGGTGGAGTTACCAAAAATAGGCACTCCTACAAAAAATCTTTAGAAGCTAAGCACTAATGCAATACCTTTGCAAATCTCTACACCAAGCTCAAGTTCAACCAAAGTGACCAGGGTACTTCACTATGGAGACCCTAAGTTAGATGAAGACATTGTCATACCTACCTATGACTCCAAGACAATCAGCATTGAGCAGATCATAGAGATGCAAGATGCATTGAACAGGAGAAAGAGGCAAGAAATACTCAGGAAGGATTATAAACATAAGCAAGCATTGCATGAGATTAAGGACATCTTTATGGATGCCTTTAGCTTGCAGTCAATAGATGAGACAAAGCCTATAATGGTACAATTGTCGAATATTGTTGACCAGGTGACAAGTGAAGACCAGGAGACAAATGTGAAACTCATGGAATGGTCTAAAAGGAAGTTTTAAGGGAAATTCAATGAGAAAATATCCAGTGAAATAGCACTATCACAAGTTGAATTGGGCAAGAAGATTGACAAGGTCAAAACTATACTTGAGAATATCTTCTCATTGTACAACAAGTTGTGTGATTTTTCCAATTTCATACAAGAGATAGGCCAAAGAATACTGAGCTTGAAGAGAAATCTAAAGATTTCTAGCATGCAACTACCAAGAGATCTAGCTCAAAGTGAGAAGCATTTTGCTCAAATGCTTCACACTAAGAAAGAACTAGCTATGTTGACAGCTAAAGAGGCCAACATTAAGGCCAAATTGATGCAAATATAGTCTTCCATAACCCCACATGTGGAAGTACTCCATAAAGAGAAAGTATATGCTAAAACTATTTCAAAGAAAGATCCTAATCTTTCTACATTAGATGGACTTGTACATCTTGTTGCAGAGACTGTCATCCAGCATAAGTCACTAGAAATTGCTTTGGAGAATTGGGATGCAGCTCTTAAGATGATAATGGAAGTAAATAGTACATTTTTGGCCAAATATGGTATTACTCCTTAGCACCCTTTGACATAAATGTCAAAAAAGGGGGAGAAATAAAATAAAAAGGGAGATATAATAAGGAAGATATAACAAAGGGGGAGAATAGTAAGTATTTTAGTGATTACATTCTTTCATTCATTCCTTTGGAGAATAAAAGGGAAAGATTATAGATAGCCAAAAAGGGGATATACAAAATTTTGATGTTTTGAGGAGTTTGTAAATAAGAATGGAAGATAACTCTGATACATAACACTGGTATAGAGCACAGAAACAAGACAAAGGCAAAGAGTATCAAACACATTAGCACAAGAATTTTGGTTACAGGAATGAAATGGCACAATTAGCTTAGGGGGAGTTATAAGAATTTTGGGGTATATTGTTCTTTACAAAATTTTGAACAAGTTTTTGAAATTTTGTACATATGCCGAACAAATTGGATAATGTACTCATAAGGTTAGATAAATAATGCTTAGTTAAGTGTTTTTGACACTCATGTCAAAGGGGGAGATTTTTGGTCTTGGACTGGTTTTGACAATTGAGTGTCAACACACTTAACCAATTTTCATATAGAATTTGAGTACCATAGTATGTGTTGAGCCAAACAAAACTACAATAGTTGTCAAGTGATCTTCAAGTGCTGAGCAATCTTTAGATGTCAAGTGAAGATCAATTGTCGAGTGACTTCAGATTCCAAGAATGATATAGGTTATGAGTGATATATAGGCGTCGATTCACAGTTGATGTTGAGCAAGACAGAATGCCATAGGTTCCAAGAAAAGAAAAATCATACATGTGTCGAGCACTAGTAATCCAATATGTGTTGAGTAACACAGAATCAGCATATGAGTTGGTGCCTTCAAAAACTCAAATGTAAACCATTTTTTGAGCTGACATAGAAGAATCTAGAGGGATAATAAGGATAAGAATGAACCTTTTTCATTTCCAATGCAATCAGCATGCAGCCTATAAGAAAAATGGAAAAGGCATGCAACCAATAAGAAAAGTGCAAGGAATGAGCAAGAATTAAAGATTCAATATGGATCGTAGATCCATACCTAACCCAAAGTCTTCATAATCTTTAAAAGGAGGATGAAAACCCCATTGCATGTGTGGATGAGAGTAGTGTATGGGAAAACTATAGTGAAACTTAGTGGGAAGTGTGAAAGACTTAGAGGAACAGAGCAGCAATTGCATATCCAGTTGATCAAAACAAAGCAAGGGATATGAATAGATATCAAATCTCAAAGGATTAAGATCAAAATGAGCATAACCAATGCTTAAAATCAGAAATCTAAGATTCTAAGCAATTAGGTTTATGAATCTAATACTCTCTAGCAATTGTATTAGAAAAGGAAAATCCTATATTGATAGGTTAGCTTAACAGCTAGGTTGTAGATCCTTTGAAGAGATGATAAAATCCTTTAATAGGCTAACACTTCATGTAAAGTGTTTGTAAATCCTTTAACTAGGTCAATGTTGACATAGTGTAAAGCCTTTAATAGGGCAGCCCTTTCACAAGGTAGACCGTCAAAAGTGGTCAAACATTATTGCTGCAGTAATTTTGTGGGTATCATTCCCACCCCAATTTTACCTTCTCATTCTGGAGGGTTTCTAGATTGCCAAATTCTAGTGTTATTTTTTGTTGATGCATGTGTTTACTATATGCTTATTTGATATGTTTGCATGCATGATGTTTATTTTCAATTAAAAAAATTTAAGGATAAAAGTGTGATACTTCTAATTTAGCGCCCCCCCCACCCCCTCTCAGAAGTATTCTTCCCATTTGATTATTCCAACAATACCAGACACCCCAGTGAATGTTAAATGGTCAACAAGGCTAAGTAGACCTCCAGAAAGATTTTCTCCTTCCTTGTATTCTATTTTACTTACTAATTATGGTGAACCTAAATGTTATGATGAAGCTATATAGGTGGATACAAAAATTTAGTGGGAGTCTGCAATGAAAGAAGAAATGGACTCTTTGCTAAAAAATAAGGCATGGGATTTATGTAATTTGTTTGTAGGTAAAAGGGCTTTATAAAATAAGTGGTTTTATGGGTTGAAAGAAGAGGATGGAGGTAAGAAAATATATAAAGCCAGGTTAGTTGTAAAAGGATTTGCACATAGAAAGAGCATTGATTTTGATGAGATATGTTCTCATGTTATTAAAATGACTTCTATTCGCATTATTTTAAGTATTGTGGCTATTGAAGATTTGCATTTGGAGCATCTTGATGTTAAAAAAACCTTCCTTCATGGTGATTTGGATGAAGAGATATATATGGCACAACTATAGGGATTTGATGTTATAGGTAAGGAGAACTTAGTGTGCAAATTGAAGAAAATTTTATATGACTTGAAGCAAGCACCTCAGAAATAGTATCTAAAATTTGATAGGTTTATGCATGAGCATGGATACAATAGGTGTCATTTAGATCATTGTATTTATTTTAAGAGGTTGGATGATGACATCTACATTATTTTATGTTTATATATTGATGATATGCTTGTAGTTGGGTCTAACATGGATCATATTAAGGGATTAAAGGAATAGTTAGCACATTCATTTGCTATGAAGGATTTGGGGGCAAAAAAACAAATCCTTGGTATGAAGATTTGTAGAGATAGGAAAAATAGGAAATTGACATTATGTTAAGCTGATTATATTGCAAAGGTGTTGCAAAATTTCTCTATGGAGAATGCTAAAGTTGTTAGCACACCTTTACTTGGTCATTTGAAGTTGACTAGGGAGATATATCCCAAGACACAAGAAGAGGAGGACAAGATGTCTAAGGTACCTTATACTTCAGTTGTAGGAAGCTTGATGTATGTTATGGTATGTACAATGCCAGATATTGCATATGTAGTGGGATCCATTAGTAGGTATATGAGTTATCTAGGAATTGAGCATTGGAATGGAGTTAAATGGATTCTTAGATATTTGAGAGGAACATCTAGTAGGTGTTTAAATTTTGGGGCTTTACTTTTGATTTCCAAGGCTATGTTGACTCATATTTGGTAGGAGATATTGATACCAAGCGTAGTACTATAGCTTATGTATTTACTATTGGTGAGGCAGTCGTGAGCTTCGTTTCTAGGTTGCAGAAGGTTAATGTTTTATCCAATATCGAGGTAGATTATGTTGCTACTACAGAGGTAGCCAAGGAGGTGATATGGATTTGGTTCTTCATGGAAGAATTGGGACACCCATAGAGGGATAATTATTTATTTACCAACATCTAGAGTGTCATTCATCTTGCAAAGAATTCAACTCTGCATTCAAAGATAAAACACATACAGTTACTGTACCATTTCATTTGGGTAGTTTTGGATGATGGATAGTTAAAGTTGAAGAAGATTCATATAGATGATAATCCAGTAGATATATTTATAAAGGTAGTGATAAAGGAGAAGTTTACCTCCTTTTCATCTTTAGTTGGTCTTCTAGACTAAACAAAATAAAAGAATAGTAGTGTCTAGGGTGGTTTGATATTCCAGTGGGAGCTACAAGTTTAGTAGTGCTATGATTAGTCTCCAAGTGGGAGGTTATTGTTGTGGAGCCTAATTAGTCTCCAAGTGGGAGATTGTTGTAATGTGGAGCCTAATCAAAATTAGAAGTTTATTTAGCTTAGTTTTCTCTACATATTATTTCTACGAGGGTTTTCCCCCAAGATGGGGTCAAGGGGCAGCACTCTTGCAAGGTCTTGGGGCATCTCCCCAAGTACACTCCTTGTTTCATTATAGGGTGGGGTCGATGGGCAATGCCCTCGCAAGGGTTAAGCCAAAAATGACCTTATATTGTAAAAGGTGTCGGCTACTATTTTTCTATTGTTCTAGCCCTAATTTTGTAAGTGGAAAAAAGCTTGTATAAAAAGGCTTATTGTTAGGGATTTTCATAATGTGTGATGTAAAATTGGTTCTTGCGGTGGTATTGAGTTGTAAGGGATTATGAATTGTAATTAGGTTATAATAGCTGAATAATAACAATATTGGGCTTTTTGTTGGTAGATGTAGCCTAGGGATTGGATGAACCATATTAAATCTTGGTGTCTTGTGTTCTCTTATATGCAACCCATTATTTTATGATATTGGTTATATTTGTATGTAACTATTATTTCTATCTGAGGTTAATCATAACATATCACTTATGCCAAATAGTAATGATTACTAAAACCAAGAACATGAGAAAATGCAAGCACTACAGATCTTGGTTAGACACTCAATAGGTAACTATGTAGGTGCTAACAACATGGAGAGTCGCATGGTATTGGATAGCTTACACTTCCCAATGGAAGGAGAAAATCCAAAGCATTTTTATTATCTTAATTTCATTACCAACCCAATATTTTATTTAGTTATCAATTGATTAAAGCTTCTACATGCCAACCCTCAAGAAATAGTCACCAAGCTACAGAGTTAGAAGCCCCCTCCATGGTGCTTGCCTACACTACTCATACTCATCAAACAATGAGTGCTTGTAGGCATGCATATTCCTAACCCAACCCCAAATGATCATAACTTCTAGAAAACCACAAAAAATTAGGCCTCGCAAGTCACCTAATAAATGCATGTGTATGTGCTCATGTGAGGTGCACCACCATCATGAAGATTGTAACACAAGGACTAGATGATAACAAAAGTAAAATCACACTCAACTAAAAATAAGATCAAGAGGATAGATGCGGCATGCATGCCAATACAACATAAAAGTGCATGACATCCTATGAATGATCAAAGTCCATGATCAACAACATCCCAAGAAAACCCTAGAAAATTGGGTGGCACTTAAATTGAAATAAAAACCCAAAACCCAAAACTCAAAAACTTTGAACTTAAAACCCATTACAAAAATCCAATAAAATCTAGGTTTAGACCCTATATGCAAAAACAGCCAACATAACAATATGAAATCCTAAACCCCCATCCCAAAAAGTAGGAAAACATTCATACCCAACCAACTGAGTAGAACCAACAAATAGAAATGGAGGGAAACACAAGGTCTCAGCCTCCTAACAAATAGCTACTAGAAACAGATATAGAAATTGAGTTGAAACATGAAAATGGGAGAGCCCTACCTAACAACAAAAAGGGTTGAAATAGGAAACAACACAGTAAAATAAATAACCCACAATAGTTTCCAAAAATCACAGCATGACAAGGTATCCTCGAGCTGGATCCAATGAGACTGACCTCACGAAGATCCCATGCTAGAAACTTTCACAATAAACAGAAACATAATCCTCCAGAAGAGGATTTTGGAAAAAGCTCTCAAATTCTCAATTTCCAAAAGTGAGAAGTGAGGAATCAATTTCCTCTTTCAAAACTTATTCACTTTTTGAGTGAATAATTGATTAGGGAAAATAACCAGAAGGACTAGTTAGACCCTGAATCAACCCAAATGAAAATAGGCTATTACAAGCAATTAGAATTCATCTATGGAAAAGATTCCAAAACTTAAATTCAATAAAATTTAAAGCCTAAAAACCATCACAAAAATTCTCCTAACAACTTTCACGATAATGTGAACCACTAAATGCACAAACACTTTCATTGGTCCAGTCACATAATGCAAATGATTCTAGATTTAATTAGATTATCGGAAGGTTCAATTTAACAATTAAATAATCTATACGTCGACCATACAAGGATGACATTGGTAAAATATGAACAATTGAATCACTACCTCCATTGTTTCACTGCCAGGTATACAAATCTTGCACACTAAAACACATTATCAAGTACAATTGCATATAATAACATAGTTGAAGCAATAAATACATTAAATACTTGTTAAGTTTTAGGATTTGCATGTAGTATTAAACTAAAAGAGTTTAGTAATCCTTACTTAACATGGGAATCACTTCACTTCGTGAGACTTGCAAATGAAATGAAACCTCTGAGTTCTAGGCCAGCTCCTATTGGATCTAAGTGAAAAACTCTAAAATACATAATGTAAACTTGTAGGGGAAAAGGTGAGAAAATGTTGAAAGTAAATCTAAAACCTAAAGCTTAGATTAACAAAAGGGGTGATACACCAAAAGTGATTATGAAGACTCAAAAACACTTGACAGAGAGGACTATATAGCTATGTGAAATGCAAAAAAAAAGAAAATCTTCCTGTAAATATTTGCACAAATGATTTATGATAAGGTTTCAGTAATGAAACAAAAAAAAGGAGGAAAAATTAACACCTCACTTTAATCAATTTCACCTTTAAACACATATCATAACCTGCAAATAAACTTACTTTCCTACAAATGGGTGCTAGAATGAGACAGAAGGACAAGGAATAATGAACATTCTCAAGTTAATCTATCAAATCATTCAAAAAATGCACATAGAACTTGCAAAAAGGAAAAAGGCTTAACAATGAACACAAAAAGCATCATCACACTGATGTCACTTTTATTATGTCTCCAAAAAGATGAATTAAAGACTCTGTAACAAAGCTTAGGACTCATAAAATAAGTCTCAAAACTCTCTCATAAAATCAGAACTCCTAAAAATGAGTTACAAAACTCATTAAGTACCCAAAAAACAACCTTGGCTCGAATGCAGAATAAAAGCCTCTAAATTAGGGCTTAGAAACTTCCAAAAATGAAGTTTCATGATGCCTAAGACTTTACTAACTCATGACAAGGCCTATGGCTCATCAGAAACTACCTTCAAACACTCCAACTGATCAGAAATATCTTCAAACTATCTAGGTAAAAGCTAATCCGACCTCGAAAAGCCTATTTTTCCTCTAAATGTTTGCAACTAATTCTCCTCTTTAAGACCATGACATGGGAATAAAAATAACTCATTTTCTTTTGCATGACAAATAGGAAAATATTAAATGATTTATAAGTCTCATCATTCAAATATCTATCCTTTACAAGAATATTTATGAAAAAGAAAAATAATGAAAATAAAACCCCCCTTTATTTTTTTTGCATTTTAAAATAAGAAATAATATTAAATGATTTCTATTTAATTTTAATATTATTTCTTAACATTAATGCCTATGCAAAAACAAAACAAACTTCTCTCATAAAAATTCCTAAGGTACTTAGCTTAAAATAATTCCCTTCGCCACTCTCATAGAGCAAATACAGATATTAGAAAGGGATTAAAATCCCATTCATAAGCCCACGGATTTCAAATATTTCTCCAAATTGGTAAATGGCATAAAATGTAAAAGAACCCTGAAAAGCTTTGCATGTCATATTGGAGGTCGGTGAAGCATCTGGAAAATAAGTCAAGGGTTTCAACCCTTCTCCCTTCTGTGTGCTGCCATGAATTCACTAGTTTTCTTTGAGGACTTTGTTGGCTTTACTCCATGGTAGAACATGAGTTTGCTTGCTCAAGCCACCATGACTAGCTAGTAAGGGTTTTTAATTGCATTTCTAGCTTTAATCACATTCTCAAATGGGCTCTCTATAATTCTGAGTTTGAATTATATGCACTTGTTTTTGTTGTTGTTGTTGTTGTTGCTAGAATTTTTTTGTGTTGAATCCATGATTGCCTAAATGTAATTGGGAAAATCTAAAAATTATGGAGGTTTTTAAGAGTGCCCATCTTTCTTTTGAGTTTATCTTCATGTTTTTTTCTCTTCTTCTGCACCAGTGTCATTAGTTACCTCAATGAAGCAATGAGATCCCAAACATGGAAGTGTCGATGGTTGTTGAGGCTTCCTTGAGACCGATTCAATGAGTTTCACATACCCTTCTTCCAATAAGCATTGCTTCTTATTTTCATTACTCTCTATTCACCCTTGCCATACCCCACTTATTGGATTTTTTGGGGTGCCAAAGAATAATATTGCATCCAAGTGAGCAATCTTGTAAAGCAATTGATAATTGCCATTAGTAAAGATAGAAATGTTTGCACCCACTATGGTTAGATTAACATTATTAGGAAGCGAAATGTGATCTTGGCTCAATATCTAGTCACTAAGCCAACTTTCATACCAAATCTCAAATGTTGTACCCTTCCCTTGATATGTGCTTGACAGGCTTGATTTATACTTTGAATGAAAATAGCAAGCAAGAAAAAATTGGCACTTTGATGTACGCACCCACAGATTGGAACTTTCACCTTTGCATTGATTTGTTCTCTGTTAAAATTTTTTGTCATTGTATTTCCAGAATAAGAAAACATGGCTTTTAGATATCCCTTGAATCGGTATTTTTCGTGGGTTTCTTAATAGTGAGATTTTTGCTCATTCTAATTTTGATGGGGTTTATGGTTATTTCTTTTAGCTGCCATAACATATAGATTGCTCTGTTATGAATGGATCTAAAAGTTATATTTTCAAAACCCGAATAAATTTCCTTGTTTTCCATAGTTGTCATGCTTCTTTTTATGGCATGTGAATATAGTATTCTACCACATGCTTGTTGAAAGCACTACTTTAATGCCTGTGAATGGTATAGTGCAGATAATAAAAAGAGATTCCCATACTTCACAATCATCCTCAAATGTAGGATTATTAGCAAGACACACTTTAACATTTGCATTTCTTTGAAAGAGATAGTGATGATTTTCTCATACCTTAGCACCAATTATAGTTTTACCCTGATGTAAATGCTAGATAGTCACATCTCCTTACCTCTAAAATCTATCTTTTCTTTATTTTTGAGACTTTGGTAATGTCATAGGATACATATAGTCTTAAGAAGAAGTAGTACAGTAGAACTATCTCTCACTCTGTGAAACAAAACATGCAATGATTGCAGTAACTAAGACCATTCTTTTGCTGAATACATCTGTCTTTGCAATTTTTTGTAAACATACTTTCCAGTAGCATGTTTTACATTGGCAATGAAACTTCTTAGTATAGCTTGAAGTATAGTTGAAGTATTTTTCCTTGATTATCTCTCATGCTTTCTCAAAGTAAGTACACATTTACAATCTCCAATGTTAATCATTATTTATTTGTTGTAATCTTATAGCATATTATTCTATGAGGTTCAAGCATTGGCTCGTGACACTCAAAAATGAATTTTATTTCTTTCAGCTTATTTTCTTTTGTAATGAAATGCATCAACAGATAAAGTATATGTGGGATAGAGATATGCAATCATTGCTTAGATCCTTTGGGATCTAAATCAGTTTCCTCCATTTTTTTTTTAGCTACTAGAGAATGTGGAACTTGGAGTTGGACGAGTACACCAAGGAAAGAGTTCACTACCAATCAAAGCAACAAGCAATAACTGGTTATCTCTATTCCTATTTCTTTCATGCATATGTATCTTTTTTGTTTATGTATTTCTTTATGAAATAACATTTAGCTACCTATACTCACGGCTTGTGTGAGATCATCTCTATTCAGCATGTCAATTCATTTCATTATTTTTGAAAACATCAATTGTATATTTGAAAGTAAATAATACAAGGATATTTCTAATTTTTTTAAATGAAATGAATGGCATTTATGTACTTTCTCATATGTATACTTAAATTTTACACGTGCAAAATTTTAGTAACAATACCTAGTTTAACCATTTATTCTAATATATTGAAATAATCTATTTACATCACTCACATTCACATAAAGCATAATGAAGCAAGAATGATGTAGATAATCATCACAATAAATCCACATATAACACAATTAGAGATCTATCTAAATATCGGATAACCACATATCATCATTAAATATACTATCATCTAAAAATATAAATAAAATGAGTACAAGTATCTCTCAAATCAAAATTTAACAAGGTACAGATTACAAACATGATGGGCACTACATGCTTTCTCTGTTTGGACACATTGCAGTAATGTAACCAACATCTTCACAAGAAAAAGAAATTAGAGGAATTTTACTTTTGTACTTTCCTCTACCTTTGGGGTATTTTCTTGCAAGTAGGGCTTCAATAACTTCAATATTACTATCAAAAATTTCTTCCTCTTCTTCACTTTTAGATTGTTTGACTTTTGGTTTTCCACCTTTCTTCTTGAGTGAAAGATTGGCTTCAAATTCATACATCAATGCCTTTGGAACTAGGAACTTAGTTATCATAGTTATCTAACTCAAAGGTTTTCAATCTTTCCACTAGAAAATCTAGATTTATCTTAATATTGGGATCACATCTCATCTCTTGAATAGTAGATACTCTAAAGTACCTTGCTTACAATTTTTTTACCATCAATGTCTCCTCTAGAGGATTTGATTGCACTTACACTAGGTTTGATTATTTCAACATATTTTGGAATGTTTCCATCCTCTCTCATTTTCATCTAATCAAACTAGCCTCTAAGACTTTTTGCTTTGGCTCTCCTTACATTGTCATCACATCCATAGATATCTTTTAGTTTGACTCACATTTCATGAGCAGTACTGCAACCTTTGACCTCGTCAAATTTAGCATAGTTAAGAGAAGAAGCAATGTCAATCATCATGATGTTATGATTTTTTTTTCGGCAATTTCTTCCACTATCAATGTTCTAGTAGGAGCCTTGTATTGATTTTTTAGATATTTCAAACCTGAATCATTGATTGTTATCAAATGTATCTTCATAAGTTCCTGCCATGCTGCAAAGTTTTTTCTATTCAACTTGTAAATCTTTCTTCTATAAGACATCCTGATCTTTAGCTTGGGTCCTTGAAACCTTCTTCGCAAGCACCAAAAGCTTTAATACCAATTGTTGGAAATATAAGTGGAATAACTAAGAAGGAAGGGGTGAATCAATTACTACTAAAAATAAATCTCAGATCCCTTAGATGTTAAGATAATTCAAAATATAAACTCTACTAAATTGATTTACTATTGTAACTAGACAAACACATAAGCACTCGATTTACACTAGCAAATGTTACAACTCGACAAGCACTAAAATATCAACTACAACTCGATAACTACTGAGCATTCAGATCTTTATATTTTTAAAGTGATTACCCTTAATTAACTTAGTTGCATACACATAAAATAAATAGCATGAACACAAGTGACACCAAGATTTAACGTGGAAACCCAATTTGATAAAAACCACCAATTGCAACTAGTTATTATTTTTCACTCTTCTGAAGTGAGCCCTATTAGGATCCAACCTTGTTAAAGATTACAAAACACACTATTAGGTGTGACACTATTAGAAGATATAATCACTCTATTAGGAGTGGCCTTGTTAGAGGTCTTCAAGACAATTCAAGTAGAAATGCCACCTTGTAAGAGGATTTACAATAATAGTTGCTAAGCCAACTCTCTTAAGAAATTTACTTCACTCCTACAATGGTTAGAGAGTAACAATGATATGACCCAATTATTGATGCAAACTTATATTTTCTTATTTTAGATCTCAATTTTGGATTGAACACTTGATCCTTCTTGATCTTTGCAACTCCATAAGAATATTCTGCTTATCCTTCTAATTCACTTCCTCTAAGCATCTTCTTATCTTCTTACACTTGTTCTTCTTCATTTCCACAACTTGACCTTATATTTATATCTTATACACAATCAAGTTGGTTTGAATAAAACCTAAAACAATTTATATTCATCTGCTTAGTCGGCTAAAATCATCAAACAAATCCATTAAACTCAATATGCCAAAACAAGAAAATCCTTCATTTGCTGACCCTGCTTGGTAGACACTAACCAAAATAGATTTTCATTTGTTAACCAAGTGAGCTCGATTAACATTATTTTTCATTGGACCAGGACTTGTTAATGTAGCTTCACACCTAGTGTCAGTACAATCTTTGGAGCTTGTCATGACACTTGCAGAACATATTGTCACTAAGGAGAGGGTTGTGAAGAGCATAACGGTGGAGATTTTCCTTGATCTATGACCAAAGAATATTGAGAAATTATTTCATCTCCCACTAGAAGATTAGTTCATCAGGCTCACCTATGAATAGAGATATGCAGTCATTTCTTAGATCCTTTGGGATCTAACATTAGTTTCCTTCATGTTTTTTTTTAGCTACTAGAGAATGTGGAACTTGGAGCTGGACGAGTACAACAAGGAAAGAGTTCATTACTAGTCAAAGCAATAGGCAATGACTGGTTATCTCTATTCCTATTTCTTTCATGCATATGTATCTTTTATGTTTATGTATTTCTTTATGAAAGAACATTTAGCTAGCTATACTCACGGCTTGTGTGAGATCTCTATTCAGCATGTCAATTCATTTCATTATTTTTGAAAACATCAATTGTATATTTGAAAGTAAATAATACAAGGATGTTTCTAATTTTTTTAAATGAAATGAATGGCATTTATGTAATTTTTCATATGCATACTTAAATTTTACACGTGCAAAATTTTAGTAACAATACCTAGTTTAACCATTTATTCTAATATATTGAAATAATCCATTTACATCACTCATATTCACATAAAGCATAATGAAGCAAGAATGATGTAGATAATCATCATAATAAATCCACATATAACACAATTAGAGATCTATCTAAATATCGGATAACTACATATCATTATAAAATATACTATCATCTCAAAATATAAATAAAATGAGTACAAGTATCTCTCAAATCAAAATTTAACAAGGTACAAACTACAAACATGATGGGCACTACATGCTTTCTCTATTTGGACACCTTGCAGTAATGTAACCAACATCTTCACAAGAAAAAAAAATTAGAGGAATTTTACTTTTGTACTTTCCTCTACTTTTGGGGTATTTTCTTGCAAGTAGGGCTTCAATAACTTCAAGATTACTATCAAAACTTTCTTCCTCTTCTTCACTTTTAGATTTTTTGACTTTTGGTTTTCCACCTTTCTTCTTGAGTAAAAGATTGGCTTCAAATTCATACGTCAATGCCTTTGGAACTAGGAACTTAGTTATCATAGTTATCCAACTCAAAGGTTTTCAATCTTCCCACTAGAAAATCTAGATTTATCTTAATATTGGGATCACATCTCATCTCTTGAATAGTAGATACTCTAAATTACCTTGCTTACAATTTTTAATCATCAATGTCTCCTCTAGAGGATTTGATTGCACTTACACTAGGTTTGATTCTTTCAACATATTTCGCAATGTTTCCATCCTCTCTCATTTTCATCTAATCAAACTAGCCTCTAAAACTTTTTGCTTTGGCTCTCCTCACATTGTCATCACATCCATAGATATCTTTTAGTTTGACTCACATTTCATGAGCAGTATTGCAACCTTTGACCTCGTCAAATTTAGCATAGTTAAGAGAAGAAGCAATGTCAATCATCATGATGTTATGATTTTTTTTTTGGGCAATTTCTTCCACTATCAATGTTCTAGTAGGAGCCTTGTATTGATTTTTTAGATATTTCAAACCTAAATCATTGATTGTTATCAAATGTAGCTTCATAAGTTCCTGCCATGCTGCAAAGTTATCTCTATTCAACTTGTAAATATTTCTTCTATAAGACATCCTGATCTTTAGCTTGGGTCCTTGAAACCTTCTTCGCAAGTACCAAAAGCTTTAATACCAATTGTTGGAAATATAAGAGGAATAACTAAGAAGGGAGGGGTGAATCAATTACTACTAAAAATAAATATCAGATCCCTTAGATGTCAAGATAATTCAAAATATAAACTCTGCTAAATCAATTTATTGTTGTAACTAGACAAACACATAGGCACTTGATTTACACTAGCAAATGTTGTAACTCGACAAGCACTAAAATATCAACTACAACTCGGCAACTACTGAGCATTCAGATCTTTAGATGTTTAAAGTGATTACCCTTAATTAACTTAGTTGCATACACATAAAATAATTAGCCTGAACACAAGTGACAACAAGATTTAATGTGGAAACCCAATTTGATAAAAACCACCAATTGCAACTAGTTATTATTTTTCACTCTTTTGAAGTGAGCCCTATTAGGAGTCAACATTGTTAAAGATTAAAAACACACTATTAGGTTTGACACTATTAGAGGATATAATCACTCTATCAGGAGTGGCCTTGTTAGAGGTCTTCAAGAAAATTCAAGTAGAAATGCCACCTTGTAAGAGGATTTACAATAATAGTTGCTAAGCCAACTCTCTTAAGAGATTTACTTCACTCTTACAATGGTTAGAGAGTAACAATGATATGACCCAGTTATTGATGTAAACTTATATTTTCTTATTTTAGATCTCAATTTTGGATTGAATACTTGATCCTTCTTGATTGAATGCATCTTTGCAACTCCATAAGGATATTCTACTTATCCTTCTAATTCACTTCCTCTAAGCATCTTCTTATCTTCTTACACTTGTTCTTCTTTATTTCCACAACTTGACCTTATATTTATATCTTATACACAATCAAGTTGGCTTGAATAAAACCTAAAAAAATTTATATTCATCCGCTTAGTCAGCTAAAATCATCAAACAAATCCATTAAACTCAATATGCCACAACAAGAAAATCCTTCATTTGTTGACCCTGCTTGGTAGACACTAACCAAAATAGATTTTCATTTGTTAACCAAGTGAGCTCGATTAACATTGTTTTTCATGCCAACTTTGCTTTTTCTCTTGAGTGAACATGGTAGACACTAACATATGCAAATTCTCTTTGGTATTTGAGTGAGCTCAGTTAACACTCATTACCTTCCAACTTTTCATTTTCTTCTAAGTGAACTTGTTAGACACTATCATCTGAACTTGGCATACACTGGAATGCTTAATAGACACAAAGAACTTTCTTCATTTCCTAAGTGAGCTCAATAGACATTGACTGGTGAATGTATGACATTTTTTGTAACATCAAAGATAATATACAATTGATCAATTGTTTCCAACAGATATGTTGTATTATTTATCTACTTAAAGATGATGTTTATGGATACACTAGCTAAGTTTGAAAGAAAATAGAAAGTAGATTATGTCTACTAAGCTTCACAGATTGATTAGTTGGTGATGAGAAAATTTAGCTCAAGCCAAGTAGAAATTCAGTTAGTATCATGTAAAGTGAAGATCTAGTGTATGTTTAGTGAACTTAGTATGTGCTAAGTAAATTCTAGTTGGTGTCAAGTGATAGAAAAACACAGTATGTGTTGAGTGAGCTATTAGTCCAGATGTCAAGCGACATAGTGTATATCAAGCATCAGAGGCTAGTTAATATTGAGTGACAACATTATGAGTTAGATCATGAATTTGATGAATCTGAGCTGACAAAGTTGATTTCTTGGATTGTGTGAAGCATGTGGAAGATAAGCGTAATGATCTAGAGGCATAGAATTCAAGATAGACCATTTTGAGGTGAATTCAAAGAGGATTGAGAATTAAGTTTCTAGAGGGAGAAAAATGGAAAAGAGGGAAGATTCAATGAATCTGACCTAATCCTAAAATGGATGATTATTATTGAGTGGGAAAAGACCTAAATTCTCTTTATAAGTTGATACATGGCTTGAAGCGATAGTTGGCATGTGCAAGAACCCAAGGAAGAAAAGGAGTCTAGGGTGTTGCTTCATATGGTGGCTGAATTATAAAGTCTACAATTGCCATGCAATACAAGAAGTCTTAAGAGGATAAATTCTTGAAGGGTGAAGAAGCCATCAGAGCTTAATTAAATGATGCCAAGTATAATGGAGGACTAGAATAGAGATCGTAATTTTTTATCAAATCAAGCCTTACTATTACTTTCTAATCATTGTATCAATCTAGGGTAAATCTTTTAGATTAAGGTTGATGTAATAGTCATTTATAAATTCTTTAACTGGTTGAAATTCTAATGGAATGGCCTAAATTCCTCTAACAAGGCTCACTCCTAATAGGGTGATTGAAATCTTTTAACTAGGTCACATTTAGCAGTGTGTATTGTAACCTTTAACAAGGTTGGCCTTTCACAAGGCATCACTTTAGAAGAGTGAGAATTATTGGCATGTTACTAATGGTTTTTCCTAAATTGGGTTTCCACATAAAATCCTTATGTCATATGTGTGAATGATTTTTTTATGTTTCATGTTTACATTTCTCCAAAGTTGTTTTGACTTGGGATAGTAACCTACAAGTTTAAGTTTTGAATGATATAATGGATGCATGCAAGATACATGATAAGGAGAAATATGTATGAGTTTTGTTAAGCAATGAAAAGGTTTTTTGGGAGATTTGGACCTTGGATAGGTGATTCACCCCCATCTTAGTTATTCCAAATAATTCCAATACCTTTTCTAATCCCCCATGCATGCATACTCTCTTTGCAGGCTAGGTTAATGTCACCAAACCTTCATCAAGGACTAGGTGGATGGGCAGCCCAATGGGAGAGTTCTTCCAAAATGAATTTATGATGGATTGTATTTATGGTTGAGATATTAATATGATGGGGTATTTACCCTTTTGGTAATGAGGAAGGTACATTACCACATGCATTCACTTAGGATATTTAAATGGTGAAGTGAGGAGGAGAAGGTAGGACCCACAGGATGTCCCTTTCCCTCCTCCACTTAATTTAAATTTTACTTGTTTTATTATTTTACTTAAAGTTGATTTCTACACTTAACTCTACCCTTTTCTTATTTAGTCATAGGGTTTGCACTAACAATACAATATAGTAGATTAAATATCCTAATGAGGAGAATATTGAAAGAATTTTCTTTGTCACACAAAGGGAATTAAAACCTTACCCATACGTTTTCTAGAGAGAATTTTGGCCCTCAAGTAAGTGAAATTTATAAGTTCTCTTTTCTCCTTCAAGGTACTAGGTTTTCCCATTAGAAATTTTTATAGTGACATATTGTATTATTGTTTGGTCATTTTATAGAGTGGATTGTAGGTATAATTTTGAACTAAATTTTGCATTCAAATTAGGAGTAATTTTAGGTAGTTTATAAACATAGCAATATAAGGCAATAGTCATTGAATTAACAACATTTATAAGAACTGAGGTTTCAATATGCAAGTAAGAAAGATGTATCTAAATCGAACACTATTTTTTTTGACATGATTTTAAAGATAAACTATTGCATCTATCAATTAACTAACTCATTTATCCATATTCAATAATAAGAGCTTTTGAATACAATTCATTAAAACAAAGATTTCATGGAGAAAGGTAGAGAGTTACCAACTCAAACTTTTGCAAAGCAATCTAATTAAAAGTCAAGTATGATTTACAATTTAAGAACACTTGATCACATAACTTTCTACTCTAATGTAATAATTGAATGTCTAATTTATCAATATTAAAATTACAACATTTAATCCATTACTTTCATATTCATTTTTAACATGAATATACAATATAACAAGTGGTATTATAATGGAGAAATCTCTGATAACATGACATCAAGAACACCATTAGTGCCTCAAGATAACTAGGTTTTCTCCATCATGTGATCCTATCTAAACAATCTGCAAAACACAAAGGACAACCATGGAGATCTCACCTCCCAACCTAGGCCTCATTGTTATGCCACACCCTGAGAAACAAGAACCAATAACTGATAGAGTGACATTTAGAAACAATGACAATAACACAACTCAACATATAATTCCCATCCAAGTTATGCGCAACAGGTTTCACAATGAACCTATGACTAGGGAGAAGGTGGATTTTTCTAGGTAGGAGATGTCAATCATGAACACAAACCATATACCTCTTCCAAGGCTACCAAATCACATAAACTTTCATTTCTTTCTCTCCTTATTTCCCCAAAATAATATCAGTTTTGCATTGACAAACAGGGGACCATAACACCTTACTTTCTCCCTCTCCTCAATGAGAGAAGAGACTATGCACTGGCCTAGAGTATAACTAAAGCCCTTTCCCCCATAAATGGCCACTTCTACCCTATTCGAGGGTGAGTAATGTGAATACTCCCTTCATAGTTTCCCCAACAAAACAAGGAAAAGAAACATGAAAAGAAACAAATAAAATCCACAATACCCATCCCTCACATGATACAAACACACACATACTTCAATATGCAAGAATTTAACACATACAAGAAATAAATAGAACATATCCATGCAATGGATATCCTACCTTCACAAAGGTTATGGAAAATAAAATTTGAGATGAGCTAAATCTTCTCCTTGCAACTCTAAAATTGACTTCTCTAAATGCAGAGAATGGGTGAACAACCTTCAACTCTTCAAAGGGACTCTAAATAGCCTCTAAACTCACCCACCCAAAATAGCAATAACTCCAAATCTTGACTCCAAGAATCTTATCATCTTCCCACTTACCCCTATCATAAAGATGACCTTTTAGAGGAGTAGAAACTTGGGTACCCTCATGGAGATGATACATTTTCGCACAAAAGGTAAAATGAGATATTTTAGGGGTCATAAATGATGTTAGAAAGTTCTAGAAGGGTGGAAAAGGTTCCTAACCCATACACATACCACTTGGGCACTTAGATTACATTAAATTTGTCATCTAAGATTATTTTAGGACCTATAAAAGTGGCTTGAAATAATTGATCTTCAAAAAACCCTAAGAATATAACCTGACCACTAAACCCTAATTAAGGGAAATTAATTAGGATTATTAACTAATCAATCTTAGATTAATAGGTTGCTCTACTAATCCTAGATTGACATATCGGCACACATATGCATATAATGAGGATCAAGTGACACCATAAGATTTACATTTACATAACATTCGATGTCACAAAATACAGAATGATACACATACATTCATATTACAATTCAAATTAAATACTTAACAGCAAGGTTCGAATCACTTTATTGGATTCAACCTTAGTTTTACAATTGTAGATGCTCAAAAATGGTTCACATCTATGATTTCATCACTTCTTCATACTAATTTGTCCCATTTTCTCATTCTACTAACTTTGATCTTTTGGCTAGATTGACCATATTTCATCATTTGTATCCCCTTTCACATCAATTTCATATCAACTCGAAATCATATCAAATCAACTCGAAATCACCCCAAATCAACTCGAAATCACTCAAAATCAGTCCTAATAAACCCAAAACATATCAAACATCCCAAATCAATCATCATTTATCCACTCCTAGGCATTGTTGTGGCTTTTAGTGTCTTGGAAACCTATCAACTTATCAATCTTATCGATATGACCTTAGTACTGTCATGGCTCTCAGTGCTAGGTCAAACTATCATTCATGTCATTCAATATTTGACATTGTTGAGGCTTTTAATGTCAAATCATGGCATCATTAACCATTTTAATAATATTGACAGTGTCCGTCGATGTTATTATGATCAAACCTTATCAATCAATTTCAATCCTGTAGCATTTATAATGTCGGTTAAATGTTACATATCAACCAATTCATGTCATGTGTCCTTGGCATGTTATCAAATTCAATCAATCAATTTGACCATGGCTTTGGTCTAGCTTTTCATCATCTTATTCCGTATCCATCATTGTCAAATTTTTGTCAAAGGATACGGTCGCATTCATTTAATCAATTTGGCCAATTATCTACTAATTTTCTCTATAGGATTAAATAACCCATAATTTAATCCTATTCTTTCTAATTATTATTCGTAATTATCATCCTCAATTAATTAATTTTATTAATTAATTGGTTTATCATCTTCAAACCATGGAAATTCTTAATTTCCTAAGTTCCATTTTCCATCATTAATTCCATTTTCTACTAATTCTTATTTTGTGGAATAAGAGGATTTTTAATTCAAATATTCCATCATCATGACACTTGGATATGACACCTCATGGATTCTCCTTTGACACTTGGCTGAGATTTGTCAGAATCAAATATTATTACCTCTTACGCATGTCTCTATTTTCCTTTTTTGTCATAGATTCTTGGCTTTAAGTGGGTTGAGGTGTCTTATGACACATCATAGATTCTCTTCCACATTTAGCCAAGTTTGACTTGCATGTGTCATAGAATCTCACAATTGGCATATTTTTTCATATGCATCATGGATTCTCAAAGGAATCTCTTGCCACATCGCATATCTATGGGTGAAAAATCCAATGCCCTCACTTTGAGTGTTGATTATAAAATGGACACTCTTTCTCTCATTTTTGGTCCTTGTCTTCTTGAAGTCTTGGAAGCCTTTAGGTCCTAATTTCTTTTAGATTTTTCACTCCATATCTCACATTAAAATCACAACTTCAAGTATTCTCATGGCATTATCCACATCATAGACTTTTGCTTCAATTTTGTGTGCACTATAGGCAACTTTGGAGCTACAATCATTTGGAGAAGAAAAAAGGACATGGGAGCTACAAATGAAAAAGGGGGTTTCTATTGCTTTCTTTATTAGTTTGGCTTTCATGGTAGACTAGTGGGCACTAATGTATGTTGATTGAGTTTTGTGATTTTCTCATAGTATGTTATGCATTTAGCCCATTTTTTCTGGTCCTACATTTGGTGAACCCGACGTGAACATGCATATCTAACTTGAGTTTTTTTGTTTCGTGCTTGTAGGTGCAAGGAAGGAGCTCACTTGGAAGGGTATATCTGCTCTTCCTTTTCACACCTAGATTAATTAGGGGGTTCAGTAAAATGCTTATATGCTCTTGTTTCATGCATTTTGTTAGCTTGCTATCCTAGGACGCACTCTGCTCTGTCAGGGCGCACTTGGGACCCCTAGGAGCAGTTTTAGGAGCCCAAAAGCCACCAAAATCTCATTCTATTGTTTTTGACTTACCAACTATGCCCAACTGCATCATTGACACAGTCTACACTATTTGAGCACACTTGGGAGTCTAGCTTTGAAATTTTCAATTTTTGGGTCTTGTCTAGGCACCATTTCCCCACACTTTGCACCTGACTTCCCAACTACACCCTAAAACTACCAACTACACCCTAAAACTACCAACTACACCCAATTGGGCCCCAACTCCATTATTGATGTAGTTGGCACTATCTAGGCACACTTGGGGGTGTTCAAAGCCATTTTAGCCTTCCGAGGAGCCATCTTCTTTGTCAGAGCACACCCGGGTTCACAGTAAGCATATGCATCAATCAAAATCTGCATCTAAGGTTCCTATCACTCTTTAGAACATAGATTAGGTGATTTTGTGTTACTGATGGTCTATTTGTAGCATGTGGTGATCATTGGATGAAGATGTGATCATAAGAAACTACTAATATGTGCTTTGCAGGACGTTGTCGAAGACTTTGTGTGTCTTTCCAAACTATGTGTGTGGATTTCCTAGATTAGATAACATTTTTTTTGGTGCTTAAAATGAACCTTTTTCTTTTTTGCCTGGCGTATCTACATTGTTAAATCCCTAGGAGTTGCATTGGACGTATCCTTTCCCCTTGCCATTTGTGGATCTTGGGTGTAAGAGAAATCCATGTAACTTCTATAGGAGGCCTACCTTGGACAAAGATACTCGATATTGGGTACGCCAGGGGATGACCTTAGAGCGGTAATGGGCCAAAGCCAGGTCAACATTCCAGTTGCTATATAAAATTTGATTATGGTGAAAGTCATGTCAGTGGTATTGTTGCGTGATAGCTCTCCTCCAGTACCCTTGTGGTGTGTCAAACCCCGGTTCTCGAGGCTAGGAGACCTTCTGCAAAAGTTTATCATTCACTTGCCGAATGGAATGCCCTTACTAAAAACCATGTTTTGGTGGCCAAAATCCTTTCTATCCACTGGCTCAAGGGGTCAACCATGCCTGTGAAGACATCCTAAATTCTCGCGGTCCTTAGTAGAGGCAACAGTCCCTTAGGAAGTCATGCCCCTTGGGAAGCGGATCTTGGTAGCCCTGAGAAGTGAGTGCGCTGTAAGGGGGAGCCTATGGTGCCAAGATCCTAGGTTTTCCACTCTAGATAAGTGTGGCTGAATTTTGGTTCAAGTAGGAATTCAGTGGATTTAGTCCTAAAAGCCTAGGTTGTGGTGTGTTTGTTAACTTTTTACAACAGGTATTCTTATCTTAATGTGTCTTGCGTGTGTGTAAAACATAATCAAGATAAAAGCCAAACTTTTAAATTTACACCTTGGATATCATTTGAACTTGTCAAAACATCACACATTGCCAAAACATTTTAACCTTTATCAAACTTTGCAAACTTTGGTTCAACACACTCAAACCTTGGAAAACATGGTGACTTGTGCTCCTAAATGTGCTTGGCAAAACGTAGATCCCACACTTGCATAGACTTCACTTACATTCACCCTAGTCTAGGCTTAATTCTTGCATCATATAGACTTCATATTGCACCTTTTAGTCCTCATTTAGTATCTATTACTTTTCATATTGCATCCATTTAGGTTCAATTTACCTTCCTTGGTTTTTGCATTCCCATATCAAAATCAGCACTTTGCATTCATCATCTTGCATCCTTGCATACCTATTCATCATTTTGACCACTTTATCCATCATTTTGAGTGTCATAACCATCATTTTGAGCATTCATACTAGCCCTAACATTGTCCTCTGCTATTTAGCTCTCTATGACATCAATCCTGAAACAATAGCTCCTAGAATTGCCTCAATTTCAGCCTAGTTTACCAACTACGCCCAGAAACTACCAACTACGCCCAACTAGGTCCCAACTGCATCATTGATGTAGTCTACACTATCTAGGTGCACTTGGTGGTCCTGAGATCCAATTTTGGGTTCTAGATAACATTTTGGGACTTCAATAGTGTCCTTAGGTACATGGTTAGCTCCCCTTGCACTAGCTTGCCCAGATCTACATTCTACATCACCTAGTCTTCATCACCTTCACTTAAGACATCATTATATACATCATAACCTTCATTTTGAATCTCCCAACCCATCCTAACATCAACCCTAGCATCTTAGCTTCCTGGCATGTCAGTTTGGTAACCATACCCTTCAGAATCAGCAAGCATTCTTCCTAGCTTACCAACTACACCCAGAAACTACCAACTGCACCCAAACTGGCTCCAAGTACATAAATGATGTATTTGGTACTATTACAGCACACTTGGCACTGTTAGGGCACACTTGGGTACCTGCATGACCATTTTGGGCCTCCGAATTGCACTTTAGGACCCCAAAACTGCATCTAGGAGCCTCTACACCTACCATTCTGCACTTGACCCAAAATTGCATCTTGCACCCAAAATCCCCTTTTGCATCATAGGAATTTTACATATCACATATCCACTCAGCATCACCACCATTTTGAGTCCTCAAAACGTCATTTTGAACCCCCAAAACCTTTGAATTTAGTCAAAAATCTAAACAAAGTATGAGTCTTAGAGTATCTCCTAGTGTTGACGGATAATGGATCTTGACTAGTCCTTTTATCTTTTCTAATTATTTTCTTTGGTCAAAATCTGTCTATGTCTTGATAGGTTTGACCTTGTCATCTTTTATCAATTTGATCTTTTCATCTTTTATCAGTTTTTTGGTCAAGATCCAAAGTCCTTTATCACAAGGTTAAACTCCTAGACAAAATACTTTCTAAAAGGTTTTACCTAAGTTGAAAACTTTCCATATACCCTTGTCATAGCATAATCATATCCCTAGCATCCCCAAACATCATTTTGACTTACTCTAGTGGTATATCCCCTCCGTATTGCATTGATCAAAATCCTTAGCATCATTTTCACTACCAAACCCTATCAAATTGTCCATCAACCAAATTGCCTTCTTGAGCATTTACCCTCATTTTGCATGTCCCAAACATCATTACAAACCCTAGAACATCATCCTTTGTATGATATACCTTGCATACATCAACCTTTAGCATCCTTAGGAAGTCCAAAACATAACCCTAATTATCATTTTGCATACCTTAGAGTCATTTTCATCCCCCCTAGTCAAACTTCAAAACATCACCTTACATTTTGCATTTGCATAATATCCCTAGGACATTTTCACTTTGCACATCAAAACCCTAATTCATCTAGCATTTCCTCACATTGCATAACATTACTAAACACTTAAAAATTTCCAAAAACACTCATATCTTGCATATCCACCACTCTAAATCACTAAAACACTCAAAATTTCTATTGTATCTACATTCTTAGGTATCATGCCAGCACTTACTAGGACACAATCAGCTCAGAGACCCAAGGAACTCTATCAACCTTTGTTTTCTAAGGCACAAGCACAACCAAAACCTCGTCCAAGATAGAAAAAGAGCAACAAACCTTTGACAAAGACCAAATCGAGGCATCACAACCATTACTAGCAGACCCCTTGAACATGTATCCGCAAGATCCTCATAATCAAGCTATGGCACAAAAAATCTTGAACAATGCACCTACCATGAGATTTCCTCCAAACACTTCCACCACACATGGGATGGTTCAATGGAGTCCTAACTTTGAACCTATATTCGTGCCTATGCCACCAGGAGGAGGAAGTGTACCAACCTCACATGAAGATGAACAATCACATTCCTTTGAATTCAGCCAACCTAACACATCAAAAATACAACAAGGTATTGTACACCTAAGTGATAACTCTGACACTGATTATGGCATCACTGATGAAGAAATGGCTAGGACATGTCAAGAAAAAAGTTTTCACAAGAATTTCAAACGTTTGGCAGCCCAAGAAATTGTCAAATTTAACCCAAACTTGGAAGGTCCTAAGTCCAAAAATCAAACCAACACAACAATTGGAAACATCCAACCCATGATAAATTTGGACTTAGACAAGGGGAAACAACCTTTGTATTTTTCAAACACAATAATGGCACCTATAAGGTCCCATCAAGAGTCAACTATCGAAATCCTCCAAAGTACATTTGAACACATCAATGTTAATCCCTTGTTTGATGAAATACCACCAATCCCTAAACACCCCAAAAGGACATTAAGACTTGATTTTAGTCACATGATGCAACAAGAAGATGCACCTAAAGGGACTTGTGCTCTAGGAATGCCAAACATACCTTCTTTGGAGGAAAATCAACAAAGTACACCTTTGCTCCTAACTTTACCCAGTGCCATGACATCAAACACTATAGAGCCTCTCATAAATACAACATGTGAAACATCAAGTGCAACCATCCCTATGGACACACAAAGGAAAATTCTTATTGACATTATGCCCATTCCCAAAAGGGACACATCTCATAGTCAAGTCAATATGATGTCACAAGCAGGAACATCTAACAGACAAAGGTACCAAAACCATAATCCAAACATGACGTTCAATTCTCAAGGACTTAGTCAACCCCCACGACGACAGCAACCTACAATGGTACAAGGACTCAACACTTCCAAGGTACAACCAAGTCTACATCTGCTAGACAAACATCCCACATATCAACAAGAACATCAAACACAATGACAGCAACCACAAGTGGGGCAAACATCCAACATTCCTAATACACAATCCCATGTGAACCCACTTGACTTACACACAATTTATCAACAACAATTTCAGCAGCAATTCCAACAACAACAAATGATGTTTGCTAAACAACAAGAGAAACTCAAGCAATAGTTGGAATACCAAAGACGCCTTGAGCAAAAAATTGCATACCAGCGACATTTGTTACAACAACAACATGTGCCACAACAACCTCAACAAATACCTCTACAACAACAAGCATGCACATGGTCTCACGTACAACCAACAGAGGTATCCCAACAACAACCACAACACATGGCACAACAACAACACATGGTACAACAATCGTAGTCAATCCCACAACAAGTGCCACATAAAATACCACAACAAGTACCCCAACAACAAGGACCTTTTTGTCTTCGAGGTGCCAATATACCTCCACCACCTAGCGACACTTCATCAAATTCATCAGACACAAAAATGTCAGAATCAAGTAGACATAGTTCTCTCCATAGAAAATAGTCTACTCATAGACACAAAAGACTTGAAGGAAAGACCATCATGCAAAACCCCAATGAAGAACTATTACAACAATTCAAACAACTTTCCAAAAAAGTCAAGGCATTGGGAATCCAAAAGAAATAGGCTCTATATATAGAAAGGGACCTACGTCCTAATCCATTCGATAAAAGTCTGTATATGCCTCCATTTTGAAAACGCTTTGAGGCTCCAAGGTTTGAAAAATACCAAGGAAAAGGAAACCCTATTGATCACATCCAAGAATTTTGTGCTTCATGTACCGAACTCAGTGATGAGCCCACTTACCCTATGAGATTGTTCCCTCATTCTCTAGGTGGGCCTGCACTTGAATGGTACTCCAAACTTCTTGGTAATATCAAATCTTGGTCAGAGCTAGTAGACAATTTTATCTCCCACTTTTCCTTCAACATTACAAATGAGGTGACACTTTTCAATTTGTGCTCAACTAAACAAAAGGTACGAGAGCCATTCATCACATTCTTACTCTGTTGGAGAAGCTTAGTTAGACAATGCTCACTAGACATTCCTGAAGAACAACAAGTAAACTTGTGCATTGAAAACTTAGTCCCTAACTTAATGTATGAACTTAAAATCAAGAGTCCAAGCACCATTTCTAAATTGATGAAAAAAGGGGCTAGTATTCAAGATGCTCTTATCCGTAAGGGAATCCTCAAGAAAAACAAGGACAATACCAACACCAACTCGTCTAATGACAAGGCAAAAATTTTCTCCAAAAACAAGAATGTGACTAATGATGGCATTGTGGACACCTGCATGATTAGCATAGCACAACCTCAATTGACTTTGAAAGGTGTAAACCCTACAAATTCACAAACCTCTAATCAAACATCAGCTCCAAGATAGAAAACTGAGACTTCCATACAAGACAAACCTTGAAGACATCTTAGAAACAAGGATAGAAAATTCACACCATTGGGAATACCACTTGAGACTACACATTACAATAGTTACTAAGTAATAACTTCCTACAGCTACCCCCAATCAAAGATGAACCATTAACTAAAGCAAATTGGTGGGATGACAAAAAGTATTGTGATTACCATCGCACCAAAGGACACAAGACTTCATCATGCTTCCAATTGAAACATGCAATACAAGACCTTATTGATGATGGTGTAATCACAGTTGATCCATCACTGTTAGCATCCAACTCTGATCATACTATTTTCAAAGATCCTTTGGGTAATCATGACAAAAATAAACCCTCAAGTTCAAACTTGAACTCACAAGGTAATGTGAACTACACACACACTGGCTATGACTACACCATCAATTTCTTTAATGAGTCTGACTTCCGTATATCCACATTCACATTGAAGGCTGAAGACCCTCATTGTGTTGTCACTACACGCCGTAGCAAGATCACCCTACCTAGAGCCCCATCTAGACCTACTGCTTCTACTAGACCTACTACTCCTACTTCATCTTATTATAGCCTTGTTGAGCAACTCAAAAAAAACCCTGCACAAATATCCATTTTGGACCTACTGCGTGCATCCCCCCAACACCAAAAGATCTTGGAGCAAGCCCTTAAAGAGTCAATAGTCCCAGATAACATGGATGTTTTCCAGTTCCAAGCTATGGTTGGGAACCTATCCGCGTCACAACATATCACATTTTCACCCTAAGATATTCCTAAGGAAAAATCTAACCATAATGATCCCCTTTATCTTGAAGTCTTCATCCATAATGCCAAAGTCAGACGTGTCTTAATAGATGGAGGAGCAGGACTGAACATCTGTACTCTTAAGGTTGTCAACAATTTGGGTTATTTTGAAGATGATGTAGATTCCTCTTGAAGAATCACAATAAAATCTTATGATGATGGTGAACGCTTCTCCAAGGGCATCATCACATTACCTGTCAGAGTTGGTCTAGCTACTGAAGATACATTATTCCATGTCTTAGATATAGAAATGAACTGCAACATGATACTAGGACACCCTTGGCTTCATGCTATGAAAGCAGTCCCTTCTACATATCATCAATTTTTGAATTTTTCCTATAATAACATGGAGGTTACCATCTCTGGCGATCCAAATCCTTTCCAATTTTGTGCTAATCTAAGAGATGCTACTGCATACCAAATCCCAACAAACAATGAAGCACAACCCACAAATTCCTCTAATTATGTGAATGCTGATATACTGCTTAGTAAAGCCAAGGAAAATATGAAGATTGAAGACAATGGGTGTGGAGAGTACTTTATGTCTCAAGTCTCTCACATTAGGGAGCTACCACTTTCTCCCATCAGTACAAAGAATTATACTTCTATCAATGAGAATACATCCGTATGTATTGAGAAAGCAAAAGCAGAACGAGAACCCACTTTGATATCTCCTAGCAAGTATGGACTTGGGTTTACTATCATGCAAAAACAAGGCTATGATTGCTATAGTGGTCTTGGATCTCAAAAACAAGGATCATTGAACCTATCATTACAAAAGGATAGCCTCCTAGTTTGGGGCTTGGATTTAAACCATTACGAATAGGTCCTCCTAGTACCACGGTACCTACATGTAAGACTATGGATGTTTCGAATGATGAAAAGGCATCTGAGTATATCCCACTTGAAACCAACAATCCCCTAGCCTCTGAGCATAACCCCAATGATCTAGTTGAATCAGTTACCCATATATCTACCTTTAACCAAATCCCATTCAACACTGATGATGACATCTCCTCAAGTTATCCTGAACCTTTGGATTCGGACCAACGTGGACGACCAATTTTTGATCAATTCGACAATGATGACACTCTCGTAATAGATTTTGAAGGAATTATGATTGAAGATCATAAAGAAGCAATTTCTTCTAAAGAGAACACATTGGCATACTTTGGGGAGCCTTTTCCACCTTCTAGTTACAAAGAAAAAAGAGAAAGAAATAACAAGCATAGGTCTCTTGGTGAAAACCGAAAGGCACCATTAGACCATAAAAAATCAAAAGCTAAGCAGCTCCCAAGGATACAAAATGAAAAATATGATGGCATGAATATCAGTGTTCCAGTGTTCAACATGCCACAAAGACTTTTGGAGCTCTCTCAATCAGCGTTCATGCGAAAGGTCATTGGTCTCAAACCTCCCAACCCTCCCTTATATCCCTTTGTTTATCCCCCAATCCAGCTACCTAATTTGTCCTATAACAAAAATTATTCCTTTATCCAACAAGCCTTTGCATATGTCATCATCAGTGACATCCCACATGATACATCTACTGACCTAATTATCCTCAAATGCCATGATTTGCAAGAGATAGACATTGTCTTACATACGGTACACGATGATATCTCTCGAGGCCTTTCTAGTGGTTTGATTTTAGCTACAGACTCAGAACGACTCCTATGTAGTTATGGTCAGTCATGGATCCAGAGCTCATCAGCTAGTAGCACTAACAATAGATATCTTCTTAGCATTTTTCAGTGACATTCTTGATTTCATCTAAAAGTCCTGAAAAAATATCAAAAAAAATAGCAAAAAGTCGTGAAAAAAGCAAAGAAAAGAGTGAAAAAAGTCATGAAAAAATGGATGCCTTGATGAAAACCTGGCAAACAGGCATCTTGGCATGAAAATTTGAGTCAAGAGAAAAATTTCATCCAAAAGTGAAAACCTGGCAAACAGGCGCTTTGGGCAAGTACCATGGTGAAAACCTGGCAAACAAGCACCATGAGTAATCAGTTATTGCTCCTCCTTCTATCAGGATTCCATCTGGTCTTTTCCCCCTCTATCATTCCTTGATCATATCCTTCATATTGCAAGACATCCTTGGTCCCTTATCATGGCTCATGAACTGGTTAATGTCCTTTATTACCTTGCCTAAGCATCACCAGTATGCACACACACTCTGTCATTGGCCTTTGTACATAGTTTGTGTCTTGTCTGGGGGCATATTAACTACATGGTGCATGAGTTTGAACTTGAACTGGGGGCATATCCCTAAGCATTTTTTATCCATTGAACCTATCGCATAATGGATTGGAGCTAACACTTGTATATGTTTTTACAATCCTGAAAAAATCCCTAAAAATCATAAAATGTCCTGAGAAAATCACTAAACATTCACATAATGTCCTAAAAAAATCCTAAACATTCAAATGCAATCCTGAAAAAATCACTAAAAATCATAAAATGTCTTGAAGAAACTAGTCACACAAAAACATCAAATATCCTCAAAACCCTAAAAATCACAAAACCTATCAAAAATTTTTAATAAACCTTGTACATACTCATTGTGGATAACCACCCCTTTTGAGCAAACACTTGCACTTTGCAGACTGAAAATCAAAGCACTACACTTCACTACAATCACACTATCTGACCAACGTGAACCAACAATCAATCCAACATGTCACTACAAACCTATCAACTGAATCCACAACCAGAACTATCACATTATCAACATGTCAAACACTATCTACACACCTAAAACATTAACAATAATGAAATAATGGACAAGAATATCTATTGGCTCACACTGTTTAGTGAGTGATTTATTTTTTCTTTGCTTTTTCTTTGATCATGTCCCTATGCTACTCGATGATATAAATTGATCTATGAGAGTAGCCGGGATGGTTCATGGTCATCTTTTTCTATTTCTCTTTGTTACAATGTACCTTTGAGAGTCTGGGGTATGTACATATGCCTTAGAAAGGACAAGTTCATTCTCTATCTGCATCGTGCTTGTTTACGCAAAAGGCTTGCATTTGTGCTCTGGCCCTTTATGCCATGATGTGTTGCATTCCATTTGCCATATCAAAATAAAGCTCCATTTGACATATAGTGCACTTTCTAAAAGCAAAATTCTTTCCATCATACTAACATCTCATCATCTCATCTTTCTTCTTCATCTCATTCTCTATCACCACGATCATGTGTTCTGATTCACCAAATCATTTTCATCTCGCATTCATGCATTCCGGCATCATCCTGCACTATCAATCACCTTTACATGCCTTTCCACCTTGTTCAAACTCAATCTAATATTTGTCTCATTATATTTGACCAAATATGACTATTTTTGATGATTTCCCTCATGTTATGACATCATTCAATCATTTTGGGCATGCACGTGCAGTTTTGGGTCATTCCGAGTCCAATTGGGCTAATTTTGGGCCTTGGAGCCTTTTAGGGAACAATCTACACTTTTAGGGTGCAGTTGGGGTTCCCAACTACATCATTGATGCACTTGGTCATGAAAACTACTGCATTGATGCACTTGGTAGAGTTTGGGCGCACTTGGGAACCTAGGTTATCCAGAACTGCTCCCGGAACCCCTAGGTTGCACTCCGGAGGCCATAACTTTTGCGTTTCAACTCTGATTTATGAACTGTCAGTTGCGTTGGACTCATATCTTCCTTGTGAAAAAAATGAGCTATTATTTTCATTATTTTGTCACTTTATGTATTATTAATCCTTGCAATTACTCTTGGGCTCCTAATTACCCCCCATCATGTTGATTTTGGCCCCCAAGGCCTTCTCGGGCACATTTTTCACTTTCTGAGACCACTTAGGCTTCCCATGTGTGTCATTGACACACTTGGTACTGTCATGGCACACTTGGGCTTACCAAGTGCTTCAATGATGCACTTGGTTGAGTTTTGGGCGCAATTGGAGACCTAGGATACCCAGAACTGCTCCCGGAGCCCCTATGTTGCACTCCGGAGCGCATAACTTTTGCGTTTTAACTCAGATTTGCAATCTGTCAGTTGCATTGGATTTGTATATTTGTTTTGGAAAAAATAAACTATCATTTTCATCATTTTGTGTCTTTCTTGAGTAGTAACCCATGCAATTATTCTCGGGCTACGGATTGACCCTGTTCTGCACTCTAGACCTCATAACTTTCACATCTTAGCTCTGATTTGCGATCCGTCAATTGCTATGGTTTTTTCTTCTTGTTGTCAATAAATTGACTTATCATATGCTTATCTTAGTCAATTTATTTATGGGGCACCCATATATATCATCCCTATTGGGGCATGTTATGGCTTTCTCATCAGTTATTCTTTGATACAATGCTCTAAATCACATTGTATCAAAGAGGGACAAAATGTAGATGCTCAAAAATTGTTAACATCTATGATTTCATCACTTCTTCATACTAATTTTTCCCATTTTCTCATTCTACTAACTTTGATCTTTTGGCCAAATTGACCATATTTCGTCATTTGTATCCCCTTTCACATCAATTTCATATCAACTAGAAATCATATCAAATCAACTTGAAATCACCCCAAAATCACTCAAAATCAGTTCTAATCAACCCAAAACATATCAAACATCCCAAATCAATCATCATTTATCCACTCCTAGGCATTTTTGTGCCTTTCAGTGTCTTGGAAACCTATCAATCTTATCAATATGACCTTAGTACTATCATGGCTCTCTGTGCTAGGTCAAACTATCATTCATGTCATTCAATATTTGACATTTTTGAGGCTTTCAATTTCAGATCATGGCATCATTAACCATTTTAATAATATTTATAGTGCCCATCAATGTTATTATGATCAAACCTTATCAATCAATTTCAATCCTGTAGCATTTACAATGTCAGTTAAATGTTACATATCAACCAATTCATCTCATGTGTCCTTGGCATGTTATCAAATTCAATCAATCAATTTGACCATGGCTTTGGTCTACCTTTTCATCATCTTATTCCATATCCATCATTGTCACATTTTCGTCAAAGGATACGGTCGCATTCATTTAATCAATTTGGCCAATTATCTACTAATTTTCTCTATAGGATTAAATAACCCATAATTTAATCCTATTCTTTCTAATTATTATTCCTAATTATCATCCTCAATTAATTAATTTTATTAATTAATTGGTTTATCATCTGCAAACCATGGAAATTCTTAATTTCCTAAGTTCCATTTTCCATCATTAATTCCATTTTCTACTAATTCTTATTTTGTGGAATAAGAGGATTTTTAATTCAAATATTCCATAAAATATTCCATCATCATGACACTTGGATATGACACCTCGTGGATTCTCTTTTGACACTTAGCTGAGATTTGTCATAATCAAATATTATTAGCTCTTATGCATGTCTCTATTTGGCTTCTTTGTCATAGATTCTTGGCTTTAAGTGGGTTGAGGTGTCTTATGACGCGTCATAGATTCTCTTCCACATTTAGCCAAGTTTGACTTGCATGTGTCATAGAATCTCACAATTGGCATATTTTGTCATATGCATCATGGATTCTCAAAGGAATCTCTTGCCACATCGCATATATATGGGTGACAAATCCAATGCCCTCACTTTGAGTGTTGACTATAAAATGGACACTCTTTCTCTCATTTTTGGTCCTTGTCTTCTTGAAGTCTTGGAAGCCTTTAGGTCCTAATTTCTTTTAGATTTCTCACTCCATCTCTCACATTCAAATCACAACTTCAAGTATTCTCATGGCATTATCCACATCATAGACTTTTGCTTCAATTTTGTGTGCACTATAGGCAACTTTGGAGCTACAATCATTTGGAGAAGAAAGAAGGACATGGGAGCTACAAACAAAAAAGGGGGTTTCTATTGCTTGCTCTATTAGTTTGGCTTTCATGGTAGACTAGTGGGTGCTAACGTATGTTGATTAAGTTTTGTGATTTGCTCATAGTATGCTATGCATTTAACCCATTTTTTGGGTCCTACAACAGTTTGCATATAAGGTCAATTACCAATTCTCTGATTAAATCCATGGTTAATTATCCTACACACTCAATTCAAATATCAATAGTTCGATAACATCATGTCAGGGTATGTGCAGGATCATGGTGTGCCAAAAAGTGGCAATGTGAAAAACATGTAGTTTAAAACACCTAAAAGAATTTCAAAATGTGCTTTCATTTTTTTCCCACCCATCCCAGTACCAAACTAAAAATGTAATACCTTTCCTGATTAGGTATCTGATTTGAGAATGGATAAATGATTTGAGAATGAGTATACAATTTGAGAATATGTATTCGATTTGAGAACGGGTATCCGATTTGAGAATGGGTACCTGATCTATGTTCCCAAATCATGGCACCAAATTTAAATGTAAAAGGAGTGTAAGCCAATTTTTAAGATGAATATTGATTTTGATTTACTAAACTCAAAGGGGGAACCAATTTTTAAATTATATCAAGTCCAAGTATTATATAGTTATAGCATAATTGGGGGGAGAGGTGGGGAGATTATAATATATAGTTAATAAATTTTATTATATAGTAAATAATGATAATTATTTATTATATAATTATTTATTATATAATTATTTTATATATAGTTATTACTTATTATATTTTTTATTTTATTTTTGGAAAAATGGAAAAATCCACTATATATAATATTAAAGTAAAAATAGGTTCAAGGGTTCATTCAGGAAAGAACCTGAAAGAAAACTCAAACTCATCACCCAATACAAAAATACCTAGAGATTCCATTCAAATTGTCAAGGTGGTCATGGTCTCAGAAGACTACACAGCAATGTATTAAAATCTCCACAACAGATAAGATCTTTCTCAAAAAATTGCATACCATACTAGTCACCTCATCATTTTAAGCATTTTCTTCACCTATCCAACTAAATTTTTTTGATTTTCCAATAAGCTGAGGAATCATTTGATGTTGTTGTTGTTGTAGTGATGAAGAAATTTTGCATCTACTGAAACATTTCTTGACTTGATGAAGCAATTGATGGATGTGGAGCAAGAGGAGGATGAGGCCCTCCTGGTTGCACACATTGAGGTGCTGAACCCAACACCATCTACTATGGTGGTTTAGTCTGAGGATATCATTACTTGGTTGTGTTATTCTCTTGAACCTTGATAGACTTCTGGTGATGACTAGATGTTGTACAAGTTTTCACATGCTGACCCTTAAGAATAGAGGAGAAACCATCAATTTTCTATATTCCATTCTGAATCCATTAGATAGAGAGGATTGTACTTATTATATATTATTATATTATTATATATCATATATATTATTATTATATTTTATATATATATATATATAAATAAATAATTTTTGTGGTTACACAATGCACGCCCCATTTCCTTGTCAGAAATGGGGACCCCCTACTTTATTTTTTGGCTTTTTGGAGTCTTAGTCTGGAGTCTAAGTCCTTTTTTGAGGTACTCCTAGTCCTCTAGTTTGCATTTGAGTCTTGTCCAAGTAGCTCGGTTGTTCAGAACTCAAAATTTTAAATGAAGAAGTCTTTTTTTTTTGGGCAAATAGAGGGCACACCAATGCACCTCATCTAGTGCACTACTATGCCAAAAGGGAGGAAATTTGTTTTTGCACAGTAGCCCAACTATGCAACTATGCACCTACATAGTACAAAATATCAGGAGGGATCTATATAAATCCCCCATTTTTCTTTCTTACCAATCTTGTCTTTTTTTCCTTCGCTCTCCTCTACCAACATTCCCTCTGAGCACAACACCGCACCAAGTGAGGTGTGGCTACTTCCACCTTCCATCCTACACAAAGAACAAACACAACATTAACTCAAAACAAAAGGTGCGCATCAATGCACCTCAATGGATGCACTAGTGTGCACCTTCTTCACATCATGTTAAAGAAAATAAAACAAGCTTAAAAAATAAAAAACATTTTGGACTCAAAAATGGGTGCACATCAATGTTGCTGATGTGTACCCAAATCCAATCTAAAAAACAAAAAGGGCCAAAAAGAAACAATTACAAATGATTCAAAGGCTAGATTAGATCTACTACTACATTCAGTATGAAGAAAAATAGACCCAAATACATGCCCTGTGGGCTTACAACAATATGTTTCTAGAAAAAAATTCTCCTCACAGTACCTTCTCTCAAACTCCACTGAGAACTATCTTTATAGTGCCAAAAATATTCTTAAATAGACCCCAAATGGTTTAGGGTTAGGAATACATTCTAGAATATGCCAGTTGGCATCCATTACCAAAATAGAAGGTTCCAAAACTCATGTTAGAAGTCGGTGTAAAATTAGAAGAATCCAGAAACAGTAGCCAAACTTTCGAGAGGCATAACTTTTGAACTGGGACTCTGATTGATGAACCATTTACATTTCTAGAAAGCTCTCAAAGTGCTCTATAGCCCTATGAACTAGCTTTGCTTGTCCCCCATTTTTTTGGGCCTATACAAGGCCATTTAGTGCCCAAATCTGACTTTGAAGTGCTCTTAGGAGGTCTCCAAGAAAATTAAAACTACAATAAATCTCTAACTGTAAAGCCTTTTGACCTAATTCTTTTTCTAGAGCACTTTAAACTACACGTATAATTATCCCTCCAACTTACACCCTCTAACTCATAATTTTGGCTTAATTGTAAAATAACCCTTTTTCTACATTTATACATATCCCAAGGTGCTTAAAAACTCTAACCCAAAAAACTAATAGTGGAACTGTGAGAGTTGGAACCTTTATTTGACCGAAAAGGGTATCCAGAAATGAAAATACATTAAACAAAAACTATTTCTAAGCATATTTTTGGGTGATATAGGATTGCTCTTACACCACTGGATGCTCTTGCATCACCTATTTCATTACTTAAGAACCTAAGACCTTCACCCCAAAATGAGTGCATCTAGTGCACCTTCTAGGTGTGCTAGGTGCATTTTACTTGTTTATTTTAGGTTCAAAATAAGGATTTTTAATGTTTTTTAACAATTAGGTTTTTTTGATCTTTTTTGTACCATTATCATAGTTTGTATTATCTATTTTTCCCTCAAGGGCATATTTTGTGCAAATATAATGGCATCCTCTTCATCTTCCTTGGGTGAGAAAATGGCACCAAAACTGATGGTCTTTAAGTTCCAAGGCATTTCGACGAAGTCAAGGTTTCAAGATGACAGCTCAAATATCAGAGATATTGATTTATGATACACTGATTTGAGAGAATTTTTGAAGATATGTAAGAAACCCACTGAGAGGTTGCAAATGGTCTATGCACTCATTAGATTAGGACTTGTTAATGTAGCTTCACACCTAGTGTCAGTACAATCTTTGAAGCTTGTCATGACACTTGCAAAACATATTGTCACTAAGGAGAGGGTTGTGAAGAGCATAACGAGGGAGATTTTCCTTGATCTATGACCAAAGAATATTGAGAAATTATTTCATCTCCCACTAGAAGATTAGTTCATCAGGCTCACCTATGAATAGGCAGAAAGGTGGTATCAAGAACATATTGAGGAGGCCTCTGAGATCATTCAATCATCCTACCTCAACGAAGACTTCTTTGGGAAAGAAGACTAGCAAAGTGGATATGACCAGAGGGTATATGATAGAAGACATCGAATACTCGATCATACTTCTAAGTAGAGTTATGCATCTATTGACAGCTAGGCATCTAAACATTGTTATGGTGCATTTTATTAAGACAATTAAGAAAACAAAGATGCCACTAGACTGGGCTTCTAATCTTAGTCAAAATTTGTGTGAGCTATTGGTGGTAGCTAAGAACAAAAGGAAGTTTTATATGACATCATATTTGGTGTACTTGTTGGTTGCAAGGGTGACAAACTATCTAGGGCTATATAAGAGGGGTAGCATATAGGATCCTAATGCATGGCCATATATTGTCTATCCCTAGTTGGTAAAGAAGAAGCTCTCAAAGCAGAGCAAAGAACATAGAATTGTTAATGATGCCTTCATATTCACAATAATCTGATTCATAGAAGGGGATTATGTGAAGAGATTATCATATGATGTAGGGGCACAAATATTAGTACTCAGAGCATACTATATCCAATTTTGAACTTTTACATATTTAAGGGTAGTTGGTACCACTATTAACCCTAAAATCCTCCCTAGGTATCCCATTGATAGACTTGTTCTCCTAGAGATTTCCCAATAACTCTTGTCAGCATATGACAGGGTTAGAAGGCAACATAAAAGATATTGGACTTGGTTGTTGACTATAGGACCTTTTTTAGTAGATCAAAGGTAAGATATCCTCTCTTTGAAGGAGAATGAGATCAGTATCCCTTGGAAGAGTACAATTCTCTGCGGCCATGTTTTGATAACATCGAGAGAGTAAAGTATTTGGTAGGAAAATCATTGTAACACGAAGAGGCTATTGAGGATAATTGGATGAATGCAACAAACAACTATGATATTTGAATAAGGGATTATTGTAGGATGACTTTGTACCTGGCAAAGAAGGCCTTAAAGATAAAGATTGCATTAGAGATATTAAAGCAAGACTCAGAGGAATTGCTTGATCCTGTATTAAACATGGACAAGATTGGTAATAGGCCCATTATGAATGTTGAGGTTCATAGGGAGGAGAATTTTGATATCAACCATAATGTGAGGCATGTCATTAAAATGACACATAATTAGATTAAGAAACCATTTAAGCTTGATCCAATTCCTAAAATGGTGATCTTTCATGCACAAGCCCGCCCAGCCAAAGGTACAGGGAAGAAAGTCACTATCCCTACCTTTGTAGCTCAATCACCAATAGGCTCAAAAATGGTACACCAACTTGATAGATTAGTTGGATATTATCGAGCTAAGAAGGGTAGAGAGAGGGGCAAGAGGAAAAGAAGTTATCCTCTAAGAGTTGAGCCAGGAGAGGGTGAAATCTTGACACCTCCATAGCAAGGGGAAGAAAATGTACAAGGGTTGGAAGATAGTGGAACTCCATAATTCCAAGTTGATCCTTAAGTGCCACCAGCTACACCTAGCCAAATGGAGATAGAGGTTAAGATTCAAGAGGTATCCCCACCTCATTAAGTAGAACAAGCATCTCCTTTAGCACCAAAAAGAAGAAATATTAAGACTCCAGTGAAAAGGAGATAGAAGGTGATCAAGAAAGTGATCCCTTTCCCATCCATCCCTAAACCTATTCTAGAAGAGGGTGGTGAGGATGAAGAAGATAAATTTCCCTTGAATCAAAGGATGAGGCTAGCTAGAGCTACAAAGTAGGACTAGAGAAAAGTTACATGATCACACCGCTATTTATCCCTAATGAACCCATGCAGACCATGACGTTAGAGGATGAAATGCAATAGTAGATAGATGAGTAGGATGTGGAGGGTACTAATATCTTTAAGGTGTTAGATTTTGACTTTATACCCATAGGTACTTAGTTGGTAGGGGACAATATTAGAGACACTCCCACCAATCAACCTCAGTAGGAGGATTGGACCCAGATGCCCCCCGAGTCACAAGGACTTGAAATGGTTCCCACGTCCTAGTTGTAAGTCACATTTTGTATTAACAAGGTATTATCCACCCCTCTTCCTCTAGGGATAGAAATTGAACAAGTTCAAGAAGAACACCAAGAAGAGCCACAACATGTATCCATTGATGAAGTGTCAAAAGAGGAACAAATAGGTGAACAGCCTCAGTAAACTTCCTAGGACACAGAGGTGTGAACTATGGGCTCAACAAAAATAGAGACTGTGGATGAGGAGCCTTCACAAAGGGAAAACACCCCTAAGAGGAGTAATAAGGGCAAGAGCATAACAAAGAAAATTCCTTCATCTTCTAAAGGAAAATCCTTGATATAGCATAATCCAAGGTGGCTTAGAAAAGAAGTAACAAGAAACAAGAAGCAACAATTCACAACTGAGGAGGAGGATAGGATGGAATGTATAGAAGTTCTAAGGAAGCTTGATTCACCGCCAAAGGATGCAAGAGCATTAGCCTTAATCATGAGTGATTAGAGCTAGGATTTGTTTTCTCATGTAGCTATCCCTCCTCCAGAATCAAATGTTGAAGAACTAAATCCTAGGGATTATTAGATCTAGGAGGTTATTCTTGAGAAGCCAACCTCAGAAATAGCCAAGTTGATGGTTACTACAAGGATGAAGGAAGTTTTAAGAAGCCTAGAATAGGTTGGGGTAGAATTAATAACATTTTTGTGACCAAATGAAATCCTAAAAGGATATTTGAGCAAAGTTGTTGGCCCATTGGACCCCACCAACCCTGAGGAGACTCTAAATGAGCAATTAAAAGGAGAGATAGGGGGTGGTGAGATTGGATCCATTTTTGAATGCCTGTTAGCAATGGCAAGAAAGTTTTGAGGAGAAAGGTGTACTTATCATCCAAGGGAATCTTAAGCTACTAAATATCATGCAAGAGAATGTAGATAAAATGGTAGCAATTTTGAATCAAGATTTCAATCTTATGGATGAGGTACATACCTGGGGAAAGGATCTACAGGTATTACAGGCGATAAAAGGCCAAAGGTATAGGATGCTTATGGATGTATATATGATAGAGGAGTTAGATTTAATATATGATTCAATTGAGAAGATAGTGGATAGCAATAAAGTAATGGAATCATTACATGCAGTTATCCACTGCCTCAAGGACCAAGCCTGAGAGCAAATTTTGGAAGCTAAGAAACACTATAGTGATGCATGTCTAGACATTTTTGAAGATGATGCATGGGAGAAGTTGATACCTATAGAGTTGGTAGTTTATAGATTCAAGAAGATTTTTGATAAAGTTTTAAATGATGAAGATATTTGGCAGGCGTTTAGGACAAAAGAAGCTATCTTAGAGCTACATACTAAACTCGGGGATTTTGCTGAAACCTATATAGAGATAGATAATTATAGGTAGCAGGTCAAAGATAAATATAATGCCTTAGATTTACTATATGTAGCAAAGGTCATATAAATAATAGAGAAATTCAAGGGCACACACCTAGACATAGCTCTGGTATGAAGTGGGACAAAACCCAGAAGCCAGAATTTCATTTTTGACACTTAGGGAAATTTTGTAATTTTGAACCCTTGAAGTGCACTTCTACACTAGGTTCACTAGTGCACTTTTTGGCAACAATGTGTTGGAAGAATTTTGGATGAGTTAGAGGTGTGCAGGTGTGCCTAATGTGCTTCTTTTGAGGTGCACTTTTTTAGAGGTGCGCCAACAGTTAACTACTAGTTCCAAAATTAGAGCTTTCCATGCATCAAAAATGCATTCTAACAATAATTTAATTCCTGTTGATGCCTAGCAAAGGTTGAGCTTCTATTTTAAGCACTTCTAGACACTTTTACTTCAACTAAAGGCTCTCGTCTTCTTATTTTCTCATGATTTTCTTTGTTTTATGACATGTAAAGGCTCATGCATCTAATTAATGATATAAAAATGGATTGAGTCCTACTAAGCACCAGTTAGATAGTCAGTTTGTATATAATTAGCTTGTTTTATTAAATTAGAAGCATATGATTGCATGAAGATATCTCTCACTCTCAACACAAATTGAAGGGATTATTTCTTATAATTACAAGATTGTAATACGTAATCAAGGTCACCATTATTTGGCAATAATATTATGCTTTTGGTGCCCGCATTTGGAGTGTAGTGATTCTTGCCTAAGTGCATCATATTTTTGTGAATGAATGTTCATGGAATTGTGATTGTGCCAAAAGTTTATTGCCTTGTTTTTGGTTGTGCAATCTTTTATTTTTGGTGTTAGCTATAGTTTTATGAATTCCACTAATGTATCTAGTTTGAGAAGAGATCACCCATTTTGTTCCTACATAGCTTTTTGTCTTGCATGAGCACACTTTCTGCAGCCTTGCAATTTGATGAAAAGTGAAACATCTTATGGTTGCTAAATTCCCATCGATGATTGTAGTAGTGGAATTAAGGAAGTGTTGCTCCTACTTTCATTGGTTACCTACTGATTTGTTCGAGAACTTAACTTGCAAACGTGTTGTTTCTATAGCTTATGTTCGTTAGGATTTTATCTTCATGTTATGTGCTTAATTTTCTCATTACCTTATCTTCATCATTTTCTTTACTAACCCCTTGTTAAATTAGGAATTCATATTAGTTGAATTGTTAGATTGCATTCATGAAAAACAAAAAATACAAAAAAAAAAATATTTCATTTTGTGTGTTTATTTTGAAGCAGCAAAACGATTCAATATCTTATCCAAAGTCATTCAAACTAGCAAAGGTCTCCTCATGAAAAAACACATTTATCTTCAACTAAGTTGATTCCAGTAGGTTGCAAGATCACCCAAAACCTTAGAGTTGATCCTTCGATTAGCTTTTCAAGAGAGGAGTTTGAAAGGATTCGTGTTGTTAAGCATCATACAAAATGATAGCTCAAAAGAAGTGGTGCTAAAAGGAGAGGCCTTTAAATTTTGGAATAGAAGAAAAATTTTCCAAGACTTAAAAGTACTACACTTTTTAAAAATTTAGAAAACTTTTCAAGTTTTAGAGAAATTCAAGTGCGCTAGGTGCGCTGCTGTGCTGGTGCACTAAATTCTGAGGTGTGCCTTATTTTGTGAGAAAGTGTACTTCTATAGAAGTGTGCTTTTTCAAAAGTTGACACAAACTGGAGGGTTTTGATCTAGAATGCCCATTTTAGTGAGCTCTAAGATCTTTGCCAAGTGCACACGAGTTTCCTTGAGATTAGCCATTTTCATAAGCCCCACAATGACAAAGGAATACCTTGCATTCAACCACTTCCATTCAACATTTCATCATCTTCTTCAACTCTACCTCCATAATAACCCCCTAGTGAATCACCAAATATTCCAATAGTTCCACCTCCACAACAACCACCCTTAGGTCTGCCAAATCCTCCAATGGCATTTTTTGCAATTGTTGTAGACACATCGATCAACTTGAGAGGTGTACCCAATGACCTTCCCAAGAATCCCAAGAAGTTTTTCCCAAGGTTCATTTATGGAGAAACATGAACTTTCAAAGATCACATCAAAGTATTCAAAGAAATTTGCAACTAAAAGCATATTGCTAATGAGAATGTGGCTCTTTGTTTATTCCCCTACTCTTTGGGGGAAATTGCCTTTAATTAGTACATTAATTTGCCACCTAGATGTATTGGAGATTGGGATACCTTTGAAAAATTGTTCCTAGAACAATTCAAAACTTTTATCAACCTAGATGTAATACACCAACAATTCATATCAATCAAAAGGGACCCAGCTGAGATGGTTTCATGCTTCAACCATTACTTTCACATGGCATATCACAAGCTAGAAGCGCCATATACTATACCAGTTGAAGTTGCCACTCAGATTTATCAAAATGCTACGAACCATCTCACTGCTATCTTTCTGAGAAGACTTCTAGCAACAGATATTGACACATTGGACAAAGTCTTCACAGAAGCAATTACCTTCACTAAGCAAGCCAATCCTAATGGAGGAGGATTGATGCTTCCAACTCAAGTTATTACAACGATGCCAACATATCCTGTCAGAGAACCTATGATGCCTAGCCAATTTATACCTATGAATCCAGTTTCATTACAGCAAGCACCTGCTCCACAAAACCTCGCTCTAACATATCTAAGGTATGAACCTCCAAAAGCCACCTTCTTTGAGCAAAAGGCAACAATTTCCACTAAAGTGGACAATAGCTTTGTTTCTGAATTTGGTCATATGAAAAAGACAATGTCACAAATGAACAATGAACTGATTCGTCAAAGGTTGTCACAAGGATAAAATAAAAAATTTCAAAGAAATAATTCTGGCCCTTACAACAACAGTTATGGCCAAAATTATAACTGAAACTTCAATGGAAACAACAATAGTGGGAACAACAATGTAGGAAACAATAATGGAGGGAACAACTTTAATACTCCTGATTGTAATAATGGCTTCCAAAGACATAACTAACAATGGAACACTCACTCGACTAATGGGAGCATTCATGTAGATGATAATAACAAAAATGTTCAATATATCGGTATCAATTAGTATGATGACAGTCAAAACTCATCCAACAATGATGGTTCCTACTATAATGGAAATCAAGACATGAATCAAAATTCCCAATTAAATGATAATGTCCCTCCTATACAATTTAATGTTATGATGCTAGACTCTTATGATACTACACCTAGCACACAATTGGAGCAACTAACCAGGGAAGAATTCTCATTTCCATTTAGCCAAGAACCAGATCTTCAGCCTAAGGAGATGTTTGTGTTTTGCAACGACAGTCAAAACACATACAATCTGAGAAGTAGAAAAGAACCCATGATAGATGGAATTATACCAGGTTTACAACCAACTCCTCTTGATTTGAGAGTGAACAATAATTTGATACCAATCAAGCCACCCTATGGGGGCAACAAAATTAGAATTAAGGAAATGTACCGACGATCTTGAAAAACCTAGCTTGGTCTACTGAAAAATATAGTGCAATGGAAGATTTGAAATGTATAATGGCCAACATGTCCATGTTTGACATGTTGTAAAAGTGTCCCCATCAATGAGAAGTACTGATGAAGATCCTTGATCATACAAAATTGCCCCATAACACGAATACTACTCCTCAAAAGCCAATGTCTCAACAAGTCAATGCTTCAGAGGCAATGCCAACTATGTTTAAAGACAAGGTTGAGGTACCCCCATTTTTGCTCAACATTAGGATATATGGGAAGAATCTTCATAATTAGCTAATTGATTTAGGAACCTCTTGCAATGTCATTCCACTATCGATAGCACAAAGGTTAGGAGTCAATCCTCAACCCTCCAACCAAATAGTGGTACAATTGGATAGGACAAAGGTGAAAGTCATTGATGTATTGAAAGATGTCTAGATACAATTGATGGTAGATCCCCAAATTCAAGACATCATTGATATACATGTGGTAGATATCCTAGAAACATATGGGCTACTACTAAGTAGAGAATGGACCAAATGTCTAAGAGGATGGTTTTTTACCAATTTCACTCAGTTGTTATTACCATGGAAGGGGTTGAAAATCAAATTAAGATAGACGTAGAACCAAAGTTAACAACTATGATTACTGAATACAATGCCCTGAATGAAGTAGCATTCCTACTAATAGATTTGGGATCCTACAAAGTGATGCCTTTTGATACCACTTCAGTCAAAATACTAGACACTCAAGATGTAGAATCCAAGTTTTCAATCCCAAAGGACAAGATCGTAACACAATTAGTAGGAAACATGATGGCTAACTTATAATTCCAAGGAGAAGAAGTTGACCCCAGTATCCTCCTTCTTCTAGGATTTTTTCAATTACACAAAGTTAATCATTCAAAATTCAAATGTTCATCTTTCCAAGAAGTTGTCACTTAGGTATTGATGCAAATGATTGGTTGGAAGAATAGTAACAATCCAAAAGATGAACTCATAGAGAATCAAAATCTTAAAAATACATCCAAATATATGGAGCGGATTGAAGAGGAAATCAAAGACATTAACTCGTCATACAGTGATACCTCTTTAGATGGTGGATGTTTGTCTTCTCCTCCACCCAGGATGATTTAAGTTCAAAGAAGAAGAAGATGTGTGAGGGGTCAAGGATGGACATCGATAGTCATCTATCCTAATCTTAAAATAGATGAAATAATAGAATTAATAGGGGACATCTAGGATAAACAAGAAAAACATACACTCCCCTTGTCAAGAAACAACAATGGAGAATCATCAAATCCACCCCGTAGAAAATTATAGTGGGTCCCCAAGAAACAATCTTTTCAGGCCCAAGTAAAGAAAAGCTAAGGACAAATAAGCATAAGGTTAGGAAACCCAAGGAGGACCCAATCTAGATACTCTACTTTAATAGTTCTAAATGTAAATTGGGAGTTGGCACTGGTATTGAGTTGACCAACCCAAGAGGTAAGTCATTCTACATAGCATATCGATTACAATTTAAATGTACTAATAATGTCACGAACTATGAGGCATTGGTCCATGGAATCCTATTTGTATTGGAGAAGGAATCACAACTCTCATAATAGAGGGAGATTCTTAGGTGGTTATAAGTCAAGTCAGTATACTCCTGCAATGATAAGAGGTTGCTTGCTTATAGGAAAAGAGTATGGGATCTAATGGATGATTTTGAAGCTTTGAACATAAAGTCCATTCCAAGAAATAAAAATATGGTAGCAAATGCTCTTGTTATTTTAGCTAGTGCATTATAATCAGTCAAAAAAATGAAATTAAAAAGATTTTTGTTTGAATTAGTTGTTATTCCATCTATTCCAAATAATATCACAAGCTTCCAAGTCTTTAAGGATGATCAACATATAGTCAAATTTATCATGTGCAGTGGCCACTTTAAAGGAAAATAAATTAAGGACACTCCAAATGAAAAACTTCAGGATGATGTACTCAAAGATGAAGATGAGATCCTAAACTTAAAAAGCAACACTATTCCCAAGGGAATGGTTGAGTTGGAGCACAGTTTTATCATGACAAATTAGTAATGAACAAAAGAATGATCAAAGAAAAGGGAATCGAAGAATGTGACTCATACAACTTAGGCACTGATGATGATCCTAGAATGGTAAGGATAGAAAAAGCATAGGATGCACAGGAGAGGGAAGACATGCTCAAATTATTCACTGAGTATAAGGATGTTATTTCTTGGAGCTACAAAGAACTAAAGACGTATGATCCTGAGATTATTACCATGATATCCCATTAAAACTAGATGCCAAAATTTTCTTGCAGAGATAAAGATCTATTAATCCTATCATTGAACCCCTAATAATGAAAGAAGTTAAGAAGTTACTCGATGCTAAGATCATTTTTCCTATTCACCATTCTACATGGGTGGCTGATTTGGTTCCTGTGCATAAAAAGACTAGAGATATTTGTCTTTGCATGGATTTTTGTCACTTGAACCTTGCATCTCAAAAGGACAATTATCATTTGGCTCCACTAGATGAGGTCCTACAAATCGTAAATGGTTCAAAAATGATGTCTTTCTTGGATGGATATTCAGGATATAATTAGGTAATGGTTGATAAAGAAGATAGGCTAAAGATAGCCTTCATGACTAAATGGGGAACTTTTGCTTATAAAAGAATGCCTTTTGGGCTGATCAATACAGGGGCTACATTTCAACGAGCCATGGATGAAGCATTCAAAGGATTGATAAAAAAATGTATAGTCATCTACATGGATGACTTGACTATCTTTTTTAAGGATCAAAGCACTCATATTGCCAATTTTAAGACAGGTATTCAACAAATTCATAAATATGACATATCCCTCAATCCCAAGACATGTTCATTTAGGGTTACTAAAGGTAAGCTCCTAGGTCATATTATCTCTGGAGAAGGAATCTCCATTGATCTTGATAGAATTGAAGCTATTCTGAAGTTATCACTACCTCATAGTCGAAAAGAACTTAAGTCTTTCTTTGGGAAAATAAATTTCGTGCAAAAATTCATAAGCGGATTTGCAGAGATAGTCTATCCCCTTAATGACTTACTCAAGAAGGGAGCTAAAATAGAATGGATTCTGGAGATTAACAAATAATTTGAGGATATCAAAGTGGCCATTCCTATAGGCCTAGAACTGGTGAGTCTGGATTATGGACTACCTTTCAAAATATACTCTTTTTCCTCAAAATATTCATGTGTTGGAATTCTTACGCAGAAGAAAGAAAGAGAAGATGAAAGGCCCATTGCCTTTATGAGTTTTCCTCTAAAAAAATTTGAGTTAAATTATTCTAACCTCAACAAATAGTCTTTTTATTTAATCAAAGTGGTAAAGAAGTTCTGCCATTATATACTGAGAAGCAACATATATGTGATTATACCTGACCCAGTAGTTAAGACATTATTGATGCAAAATGAACTTGGCAAAAGAGGTGGGAAATGGATGGCAATCCTTCAAGAATTTGACTTAGATATCCAACCCATGAGATTAGTTAGAGGTCAAGGATTATCCAAAATGATAGCAGATAACCAAATCAAAGATGAAAAGAAATTTAGATTTGACGATGAAACAATTATGGTAGATCAGAAGAAAATGATAGTATCTCAAGTTGATATTGGTCGAGGTGTGGTAACAGATGTGTAGTACCAAGATATTGTTTATTATATTTTAAAAAATTAGTATCCCAATTGGATGAATAGTTCATAGCATAGGGGACTTAAAACTAAGTGTGAATCCAACATGCTACATAATAGAAAATTATACAAAAGAAACTATGAAGGAATCTACCTAAAGTGCTTGGGATGTGAGGAAGTAAAAGAATTTCTAGAAAAAATTCATGATAAGTATGGTATAGGGCATGTTTCAGCAGAAGCAACTACTCATATGATCTTGAGATTAGGTTATTTTTGGCCAACAATATTCAAGGACACTTTTGAGCATGTCCATAGTTATCATATTTGTTAGACTAGTGCTAACAGAGAAAGACATTCGGCAATGCCATTACAACTAGTATTTGAGGTACACCCCTTCGCAAAGTGGGGGCTAGATTTTATTGGTCCAATGAATCCACCATCATCAATTGGACACACTTTTATTCTCATAGCTACTAGTTACTACATGTGATGGACATAGGCTAAGACATTTAGAAACTGCACAGCCAAGGTGGTTACAGACTTCTTGGAAGAACACATTGTTACTAGATTTGGGATGCCATTCTCCTTGGTATGTGATAATGGATCAGCCTTTGCATCAGTATTCTTAACTCAATGGGCACTGGAAAATCAGGTTATTATCAAGTTCTCTTCAAATTATTACCCGCAAGGAAATGGGCTAGCTGAATCCACAAACAAAAATTTGATCATAGTAATAAGATGTTTATTGAAGGAGAATCCTAGAGATTGGCATACACAACTCAAATATGCTCTATGGATAGATCGATTAAGGGTCAAGAATGTTTTATGGACATTTCCATATTTGCTTGTTTGTGGACAAGAACCAGTATTCCTGCTTAATCTCGGGATTCTTATTTTGAAATTCATGAGTGGGCATGTTGAAGATGCTGACAGAGTACAAATCATGTTGATGAATCTTTAAGAGATGGATGAAAAATGGATAGCTTCTTTGGAGCACATGACAAAACATCAATTTATCATCAAGAGGTGGTTCGATGAGAGGGCCACAATAAAATCCATCAAAATTTTTGAACTTGTTCTACTATGGGATAAGGCAAAAGAGAAGTCAAGTAGCCACACCAAGTTTCAATGCTTGTGGATTGGTCCTTAGCAGATCATCGAAATTCTTAGAGAAAATACTTTTAGGTTCAGTTCCTTACAAGGAGAATTGGTTTCATTGCCAATCAATGGGAAATTTTTGAAACATTACTTTGAAGCCTAGAAGACCCAAAATGATAATAATAATTTTTAAAAAAATAATTAGATAGATTTCATTTCTGCAAGTGTGTTTGTTTCCTGCAAGTATGTTTTCTTTTCAGTTGTGTGTTTGCTTTAAGTCGCATGTTTACTTTCAAAGTTGCATTATTCTAGGGGGTAGGTGCACTCAAGATTGTATCTTGATATATCTTACTAACTACTCTTTTGGTTTTGATTTTAGGAAGAGGTATTTCTTTGTCAAAACATTTTGATGATTGTGTGTCTTATACTAATTGAGGAACAGATGTTACTTGCAATAATAGGGGACTTTCAGTCTTGAATTCAAGATTATAGATCAATAAGTTCTTGACACTTTGTAAATTTAAAGATCGATTGTCTCAGGTGTTTTTGAACCAAGGTTGAAGATAACAAGGGATGATCCAAGCCCCAATAGTTCAAATAGAAGGGTCTTCTTGAAGGAATTGCTAAGATCATTGTCTGGCATGAGAGTTTCTAAGAAGTTCTTGAAAGAGGAATGCAAGGGATGTTCACAAAAAGATCAAATCCAAGAAATGACACCAATGTCCTAACTTCATAGTCTAAGAATGGTCAAGATATAGAAACAAAATAAAAGAAGCAACAGTGTTAAGACTAAAGGATTCTAAGAAATCTAGAAGGGTAATCTAGTAAATGGATGTCCACACAAGATAAGCTATCAAAAACATTGCTCCATCAAGGAATCAAATGAAAACATTATGACTTACATGAAGAAAATATTCAAAAGATTACCATGACTTCAACTAAAAAAGTGACAACTCGCCAAGAGCCCTCAGAACTAATTCTATCATCTGGATAGACAAATGATTGATAAACGAATTTTGTGAAGCTTCCCAACAAATGAGCTAGATGGGGTGGAAGATTGTTTCTAAGTTGTCAGAAATTTCTGATAGACTACATCCTAAAATGTTGAGGGAAATGGATACACTAAACACGCACTGAGCTTGGAGGTCTCAAATCCTAAAGTTTTTTACTATGAAGTCATTTGAAATACACTTGAAATTTTTGGTATTTAGTTGGTTTTTGGCACATGTCGAAGGAATGTTGGTTGATAAAGAAATGTCTTTGTCATTTCTTCCTTTTTTGGGGGCTATTTATTGTGGTTCCACAATATACGCCCCATTTCCTTATCAAAAATGGGGACCCCCTACTTTATTACTTGGCTTTGAAGAGCCTTAGTCTAGGGTTTGAGTCCTTTTTTGAGGTACTCCTAGTCCCCTACTTTGTGTTTGAGTCTCACCTAAGTATTTTGGTTGTTCAAAAATCAAAATTTTAAATGAAGAAGTCCTTTTTTTGAAAATAAAGGGCACACTAGTGCACCTCATCTGGTGTGCTAGTGCACCAAAATGGAGGAAATTTTTTTTTGTGCAAATGTGTAGCTATGTAGTTCAGCACCTATGTAGAATAAAATATGGGGAGGGGTCTATATAAACCCCCCCCTTCTTCTTTTTCTTACCTACCTTGTGTTTTCTGGCTTTGCTCTCCTCTGCTAACATTCCCTCTGAGCACAACACTGCACCAAGTGAGGTGTGGCCACTTCTACCTTCTGTCTCACACAAAGAAAAAACACAACATTAACTCAAAACAAAAGGTTTGCATTAGTGCACCTCAACAGGTGTGCTGGTGCACACCTTGTTTGCATCATGTTAAAGTAAACAAAACAAGCTTAAAACATAAAAAACATTTTGAACCCAAAAATGGGTGTGTTGAGTGCATTGATGCACACCCAAATCCAATATAAAAAACAAAAAAGGGCTAAAAATAAATAATCGCAAATAATTCAAATGCTAGATTAGGTGTGCATTAGCATACCTATCTAAGTGTCCATTAGCACACCTGTCCAGGTGCGTTAATGCACACGTAACTTTGTGTGCGATAACAAAAAAACACAAAGGAAATTTTAAAATAACAAGTAATGAACACCAAATTTAGGTGTGCATCAGCACACCTAACTAGGTGTATTGATGCATAAATATTTCATTACTTAAGAACCTAAGACCTTCACCTCAAAATGAGCACATCTAGCATACCTTCTAGGTGCGCCAAGTGCATTTTTCTAATGTATTTTAGGTTCAAAATAATATTTTTTGATGTTTCTTGACAGTTAGGTCTTTTCAATCTTATTTGTACCATTATCAAAGTTTGTATTATCCATTTTTCCATCAATTTTCAACTAATGGGTATGTTTTGTGGATATATAATGGCATCCTCTTCATCTTTCTTGGGTGAGAAAATGACACCAAAACTGATGGTCTTTAAGGTCCAAGGCATTCTGACGAAGTCAAGGTTTTAAGATGACAACTTGGATATCAAAGATACTGATTTAGGACACATTGATTTGGGAGAATTTTTGAAGATATGTAACAAACCCAGCAAGAGGTCACAAATGGTCTCTTCACTCATTAGATCAATACTTTTTAATGCAACTTCACACTTGGTGTTAGTAAAATCTTTGGAGCTCATTATGACACTTTTGGAACACTTTGTTGCCGAGGAGATGGTTGTGAAGAACATAACAAGGGAGATTGTCCTTGATCTATGACCAAAGAATATTGAGAAAATATTTCATCTCCCACAGGTAGATCAATTCATTAGGCTTACCTATGAACAAGCAGAAAGGTGGTATCAAGAACATATCGAGGAGGCCTCTGAGATCATTCAATCATCCTACCTCATAGAGAAGACTCCTTTGGGAAAGAAGACTGGCAAAGTGGATATGACCAAAGGGTATATGATAGAAGACATCGGATACTTGATCATACTTCTAAGTAGAGTTATGGGTGTATCGGAAACTAGGCATCTGAACATCTTTATGGTGCATTTTATTAAGACGATTAAGAAAGTGGATATGCCACTAGATTAGGCTTCAACTCTCAGTCAGAATTTCTATGAGTAGTTGGTGGTAGTTAAGAACAATAGTAAGTTTTATATGACATCATATTTGGTGTACTCGTTGATCGCAAGGGCGAAAAACTATCTAGGGCTATATAAGAAGGGTAGCATGTAGGATCCTAATGCATGGCCTATATCCCCCATTTGGTAAAGAAGAGGCTCTCAGAGAAAAGAAAAGAATATAGAATTGTTAATGATGCCTTCATATTCTCTATAATCTTATTCATAGAAGGGGATTATGCGAAGAGATTATTAGATGATGTAGTGGCATAGATATTAGTACTCAAAGCATACTATATTAAATTATGAACTTTTATATATTTAAGGGTAGCTAGTACCACTATTAACCCTAAAAATCTCCCTAGGTATCCAAGTGATAGACTTGTTCTCCTGGAGATTTCCCAACAACTCTTGTCAACATATGACAGGGTTAGAAGGCAACATAAAAGATGTTGGACCTAGCCATTGACTATAGGACCTTTTTAGGTAGATCGAAGGCAACATATCCCCCCTTTTGAAGGAGAATAGGATCAGTATCCCTTGGAAGAGTACAATTCTCCTCGACCATGTTTTGATAACATCAGGAGAGTATAGTATTTGGTGGGCAAAGCATTCTAGCATGAAGAGGCTATTTAGGATCATTGGATGAATGCAAAAAATGACTATGATATCTAACTAAGGGATTATTGTAGGATGACTTTGTACCTAGTAGAGAAGAACTTAAAGATAAAGGTTCAATTAAAGATATTATAGGAAGACTCAAAGGAATTGCTTGATCCTCTGTTCAATAGGGACAAGATTGACAATAGGCCCATTATGAATGTTGAGCTTGATAGGAAGGAGAATTCTAATATCAACCATAGCGAGAGGCATGTCATTAAAATGACACAGGATTAGGTTAAGAAACCATTTAAGCTTGATCTAATTCTTGAAATGGTGATCTTTCACGCACAAACCCACCCAGCCAAAGGTAGAGGGAAGAAAGTCACCATCCCTACCTTTGCAACTCAGTCACTAGTAAGGCCAGAAATGGTACACCAACTTGATAGACCGGTTGGATATTATCAAGCTCAGAGGGGAAAAGGAAGGGGCAAGAGGAAAAGAAGTTCTCTTCTAAGAGTTGAGCTAGAAGAGGGTGGAATCCTAGCACCTCCATAGCAAGGGGAAGAAAATGTACAAGGGTCAAAAAATTCTAGAACTCCACAAGTCCAAGTTGATCCTCAAGTGCCACTAGTTACACCCAACCAAATGGAGATAGAGGTTGATATTCAAGAGGTCTCCCCACCTTGTCAAGCAGAACAAGCATCTCCTTTAGCACCAAAAAGAAGAAAAATTAAGACTCCGGTGAAAAGGATACAGAAGGTGATCAAGAAGGTGATCCCTTTCCCATCCATCCATAAATCTATTCTGGAAGAGGGAGAAGAGGCTGGTGAGGATGAAGAAGTTAATTTTCCCTTGAATCAAAGGACGATGCTAGCCAGAGCTACAAAGCAGCAATGAAGAAGTTCCATGATCACACTACCATCTATCCCTAATGAACCCATGCAAACCACTACATCAAAGGATGAAATGCAACAGTGGATAGATGAGCAGGATGTGGAGGGTACTGATATTTTAAGATGTCAAATTTTGACTTTATGCCCATAGGTACTATGTTGGTATGGGAAAATATTAGAGACACACCCACCAATCAACCTCAGCAGGAGGATTGGACCCAGATGCCTCCCAAGTCACAAGGACTCGAAATGGTTCCCACTTTCCAGTTGCAAGTCACCTTTTGTGTTAACAAGGAATTGACCACCCCTCTTCCTCCAAGGATAGAAATTGAATAGGTTTAGAAAGAACAACAAGAAGAGCCACAAACAGTACCCACTGATGAAGTGTTAGAAGAGGGACAAAGAGGTGAATAGCCTTAGCAAACTTCCCAAGACATAGAGGTGTAAACTATGGGCTCAACAGAAATAGAGACTACAGATGAGGAGCCTTCACAAAGGGAAAAGACCCTTGAGAGGAGCAATAAGGGCAAGAGAAAAGTAGAGTAGACTCCTTCATCTTCTAAAGGAAAAGTCATGATGCAGCATATTCCAAGGTGACTTAGAAAAGAAGTAATAAGAAACAAGAAGCAACAATTCACCACTGAGGAGGAGGATAGGATGGAATTGATAGAAGTTCTGAGGAAGCCTAATTCACCGCTAAAGGATGCAAGAGCATTAGACTTCATCATGAGTGATTAGAGCTAGGATTTTTTTGCTCATGTAGCTATCCCTCCTCTAGAATCAAATGTTGAAGAACTGACTCCTAGGGATTATTAGATCTAGGAGGTTATTCTTGGGAAGCCAACCTTGGAAACAGCCAAGCTAATGGTTACTATAGAGATGAAGGAATTTTTCAAGAGCTTGCAATAGGATGGAGCAGAATTAATAACACTTCAGTGCCATAATGAAATCCTAAAAGGATATTTGAGTAAATTTTATGGCCCATTGGACCCCACCAACCCTGAGGAGACTCTAAATGTAGCAATTAAAAGGAGAGATAGGGGGCGGTGAGATTAGATCCATTTTTGAATGCCTGTCAGTAATGGGAGGAAAGTTTTGAGGAGAAACATGTACTTATCATCCAAGGGAATCTTAAGCTACTACATATAATGTAGGAGAATGTAGATAAAATGGTAGCAATTTTGAATCAATATTTTGATCATATGAATGAGGTACATACCTGGGGAAAGGATCTACAAGTATTACATGCGATAAAAGGCCACAGGTATAAGATGATTATGGATGTATATATGGTAAAGGAGTTAGATTTAAGATGATTGTATTGAGAAGATAGTAGATATAAATTAAGTAATGGAATCATTACATGCAAAGATCTACCAGCGGCTCAAGGACTAGGCCTGAGAGCAAATTTTAGAAGCTGAGAAACACTATAGTGATGCATCTCTAGACATTTTTGAAGATGATGTATAGGAGAAGTTGATACCTATAGAGGTGGTAGTTCAAATATTTAGGAAGATTTTTTATAAATTTTCTAATGATGAAGATATTCGGTAGGTGTTTAGGATAGAAGAAGCTTTGTTAGAGCTAGATACTAAACTTGAGGATTTTGCTAAAACCTGTATAGAGGTAGATAATTACAAGAAGAAGGTCAAAGATAAATATAATGCCTTAGATTTACCAGATGCAAAAAAGGTCATAGAAATAACAAAGAAATTCAAGGGAAAAGCACCCAGACATAGCTTTGGTATGAAGTGGGACAAAACCCAGAAGCCATAATTTCATTTTTGACACTCAGTGAAATTTTGTAATTTTGGACCCTTGAGGTGCACTATTGTGCTAGTGCGCCAGATGCATTGGTGCACTTTTTTGAAACAATGTGGTGGAAGAAATTTTAATGAGTTAGAGGTGTGTAGGTGCGCCTAATGTGCTTCTTCTAAGGTGCACTTTTCCAGAGGTGCATCGATAGTTAACTACTAGTTCCAAAATTAGAGCTTTCCATGCATCGAAAATGCATTCTGACAGCAAGTTAACTCTAACTGACAGCCAGTAAATGTTGAGCTTCTATTTTTAGCACTTACATACACTTCTACTTCAACTAAAGGCTCTCTTCTTCTTATTTTCTCATGATTTTCTTTGTTTTATGACATGTAAAGGCTCATGCATCTTATTAATGATATAAAAATGGACAGAGTTGTACTAAGCACCAGTTAGATAGTTAGTTTGTATATAATTAGTTTGTTTTATTAAATTGGAAGCATATGATTGCATTAAGATATCTCTCACTCTCAACAAAAATTGAGGGGATGATTTCTTATAAATATGGGATTGTAGTATGTAATCAAGGCCACCATTATTTTGCAATAATATTATGCTTTTGGTACCCACATTGGAGTATAGTGATTCTTGCCTATGTGTGTCATATTTTTGTGATTGTATGTTCATGAAATTATGATTGAGCCAAAAGTTTATTGCATTATTTCTAGTTGTGCAATCTTTTAATTCTAGTATTTTCTACTGTTTTACGAGTTTCGATGATGTATCTAGTTCAAGAAGAAATCATCCATTTTGTTCCTACATAGCTTTTCATCTCACATGAGCACACTTTTCATGGCCTTGTGATTTGATGAAAAGTGAAACGTCTTATGGTTGTTTAATTCCCATCAACAATTGCATCAATGGAATTAAAGAAGCATTGCTCCTGTTGGCGCTAAAAATTGCATGGTCAATTTTGAGCACTATTGAAAAAATCAAGCCCTTAATCGCTTTTAAAATGCATGTGCCTGGTTGTACCCGGCTGTCCATATGAGACCCCTAAGGTGTTTAATGTTTCTAACACCCTATATTCAGCCTGCCTAAGTGTTTCATAAAGTTAAATTGAGTTTCTGAGTCATTTGACGAAGTCCTGTTTCAAGCATTTGTCAAATTTACAATTCTGCCCTAAGTGTCAAACAGCGACAGGTGGCTTTGTTTGTAAATGAATATCTCACACCCAGAAATGTCTCATGACCTGCCACTTTGGGGATGTTTAGTATCCATAATGGAGAACATATGTTTCAATTTTCAAGTCATGAAAAATTCGTTTGACTAGGTTTTGAAGCGTGATTCCAAACGCAATTTATAAGTTTTAACTGGTGTCAGTAATTGCAGATCGATTGTAACCCCTGTTCGGGACGTCATATCTCCTGATCTGTGATAGGTGTGATCGAATGGTTGGTTTTCCTGTGTTCCATACTGAAAGCACTTTAAGTATGCCCAGTTTCAAATCATGACTAATCCATATGCACACTTTTCTGGGTCAATTCTGTTTTCAAAAATCGCTTTTCAGTCATTATTCCTAATTGCAAAATTTTGAGTAGCCCACTTTGACCGTCCGCCATTTGCGCCTAGTTATTCGTCATGAGCCAAAATTGCATAGTCATACTCACCTCATGACAGAGTTTTAATGCCCCAAATTTTTGTTTTCCCATGTGCCCATTTGCCTAATTTTCCAAGCCAAATCCAAACCCAGTTTGTTGTTTTCTAACATGTTTACTTGCAGGTATTTTGAGAAGGCAATTTTGATAGTCGATATCTTTTGACCCTGAATTCATCATGAGATGATTTTTGACATGTTGCAAAAGTGCGGACCAAAGAATCAATGGGTCAGGTTTGAGAGCCTGTTCTGGTCCCCCTGAGAATTTATGTTCAATTGGAGCATTCTTGTTGATGGGAGTGACATTGCACACTTGATGATTTTCTGGAACAACTTCTTCTGAAATATATTTTCCCCTATAAGCACAAAGGATTCTGCATCCAATATCGCAAAATGAATATAAGCACTGCATCAAACATCTCAATTCTAGAAATATCTATTGATTATGTATCCCTAAAAATTTAACAAGAGCTTACTTTGTACCAGGAACCATCAAATTGTAGCCTGTGAGAATAAGCCTAGTTTCTTCACCAGCCACTACTGCAATAGGCCTGACCGAAACTATTTTAGGAGCATCTCTTGACCTGCAAGATCTGCATAACTGAATCTTGCCTGCAACGAAGTTTTCAATAGAAATGAGAAATTATCATTGCTATTGGCATAGACTTGGGATACATATTGCCAAGGATTCAAAATCAAATCTTTGTCGAGAAGATCAGGTGCATACCATTTTTTAACGAAGCCAATTGCTGTTCAGCGTGAACTATTATTCGTCCATTTTTCCAGAAATCATTACTACAATCCTTAAAAAGCAACAATTTCATGTGTTCTTGCAAATCTCCTTTCAACTGCAATACAAACAGATAGAAGTCAATACCCAATCTCCCTCAAATTAACATCACACTAAAAATGTGGAATTTTAATTGCTTCAAAAACTTATGATAATGCACATGCCTGATCCCATGCAACTGAAGGCATGGATGCAAATACAGTGAGTATCACACAACCAGGCCTTATATATCTCTCCATGTTTGATGGGCTGTGGGACAACCACTCAAAATATCTGCTTCAGACAACAAAAGAAAAGGGATATTAATATGTTCTCAATTATAAGATGGAAAGAGATACTGGGAAAAAGGTGATTCAGTTGAAAAGAGGGTTTTCATTAGCAACTCCACCACATCACAATGCTCACCTGGGTTCGCAACATCTGGGGAAAATCACTTGGATCTCTGCCAAAAAACTTGAAAATTATTCTACTTGTCTGTTCCTGGATATTAGATGAAAAACATAAAACTTAACAAATACGTTCAGACTCACATACCCACAAAGATAACGAGGCATGGTTAAGAGGTTAAGAAAACATACCTGTGTATCTGAATCGGAACTTATTGGAGACTAATCTGAGCCTGATGAAGTATAGCCACTGATTTTGAGATCTGATCCTGCATGTGCAGAACATAAGCAAAAATGATTCTGTTCAATAATCACGTCACAATTTTCTATGGGGATTTTGCAGTGGCCATCATCGCTAGGACTCTGATCAGCTGTTAACTCAATTTCTCCACCAACCGAAACACTGTCATCATCCTTACTGTCAAAGCAGAGGCTCTCATAATATGGAGAGGCTCTCACGCAGGAGAACAGAGGCAGAGGACGGCCAGCGTCAAAAGGCTGAAGGCAGCCAGCTAACGCAGAAATAGACTCATGTATTAAGAAGCATGTTAACTCCACGCAAGCCAAACAAGGAGCCTTCCACGCCATTAAAAAGGAGATCACGCATTGTTTAAAGGTAACCACTGCACATAAAGATGAAGGAAGCGGTGAAAGTCATGTTGGAAGAGCCCACGCATATGGAGGGGTGGGTTTCATCTTCAGTTTTATACTATACAAGTTCACAGCCTCACGCATAAGGCAGGGTCTCCACATTAATTGGTGCCACAGTTTGCGAGTAAGGGAGGGAGCCTGCAAAAATTTTTAAGAATGAATGTTCGCCTATATCCCACGTTAATGAGAATGCAGCGGATGTGACATCTATAACAAGAGACGACTTCAAAGGAACCCATGTGAAGGAATAAGGGTAAGAACAGAGATTTGAAGTCGCAGAGTGGTGGGGATTTAAAAGAGTTTGAATGCTAAAATCCCACATGGCCCGTGGGAAAACATTTTAAGTCTTTAAGTACTATTCAACACGGAAGATAAGGTGTCTTTGAGACAAAGCCTTCTAAAGGCAGCGCTTAACCTTGTGTGGGGCCTGCGGGTCAAAATGAATAAATTTTGGCTGTCAATGCAAGTCAAAGATGATGATGTCAGCGGAATGAGGCAGTCGGAAAACTCAAGAATTCGGCGCCTCGCTACTTCGCCAGCCGAAAAATCTTGAAAAATCCGGCTAGCGAGATAGCGAGGTCACCGGAAAACCCCAAAATATGGCGAGGTTTAAAGTGTTATGTGGGTCCCGCATGTAATGCCATCAGCGAATCAGCAAGTGACACGTGGCGCTTGGTCAACAGCTGTTGACCACGGATTAAAAGGGTGAGGGAAATATAGAAAAATTAAAAATAATAATATTTTATTATTATTTTTGTTGGAAATGCCCACGTCAAGTTTTAAAATTTAATGGGAAATTTTCTAAAGTTTATACTTTAGATTTTTTAAAAATTTTATAAAAAATCAAAGTTGCAAGCATGAACCTTCTAGCAGAGGACCTTTTTTTTGAAATAAGATTCTGGAGGTTTTCGAGAGGCCAGATAGGCGATATTATATATCGTCGGAATCGGGAGAAGACGAACTTTTCAATTCTGGAGTTGGTTTTTGCACAGGTATCAGTCAGTTTGAGCTACACAAGGTTTTCTATCAGGTACCTGAATTGCAACCATTTTCAAACCATGAAGTTCAGTTTTGATTTTTTGTCAAGATAGTGACCTGGATATCAGTAGAAGACAATGGAAATGCAGTTAGGGTCGAATTTGTTCAGATTTACTCAGTAAAAACTCGTTTTCACTGGCTTTTTCATGGGGAAGTCAGCTATTTTGGCAAGTAAAGGGTTTTCATCATTAGGCAAGGATATTTTGCAAGTTTGTTACAGATTAATGATGAAACAAAATCAAATCAGAATGGGAGATGGAAGGAAGAAGTTATTCAGTTACAGAAGATTGAATTTCAAGTGGACACTTGTCATCTTCAGAACAGATCCGGGAATTCTTTCTCTTCTATATCTTTCTTTCTTGCTTCCATTGTAGGGGTTCTAGTTTTTGCACTGAGAAACCATTCTTCAGCACTTCTTCTTGTATTGAACAGCATTTTAAGTTTTAGGTAGATAGTTCTTTTCTGTTAGGTGATCTACGAGTTATTTTCTGTACATTTCATGTATTTGATTTCAAGGAAAACAGATAAAGTGCAGCAAAAGTTTGTAGTTCAGTTTGAATCTTGTCTCCTGATTATGGCTCTGTTATTTCTTCTAATTTGTGATCAAAGAGCATGAATTAGGTTGCATTACATTTCGAAATGTATGTGGTTAAAATGTCTTGCTTATGGAACAAAGAACCATGTAATTGCTTGATATTTGTCACAGGGTTTGCAGATTTCATGATAGGATTTTCTGAGTATGAGATTCATTCTGTAGCAGATGTCTATTCACAAGGTGAAAGATAGATCAGGGATCTTGATGTAGAGATATGTCTAAGGATTCCAGGAGATGTATGGTTATGATTCATTTAATTGCCCAATAGATAAGGCACTGGTCAAAGATAGGATCATCAAGTTCTGTTGCTCATACTTGGGTCTTGCTGATATCAACATATTAAATCAATTTTCCCTTTTATGTTGAAAGCTATTCAATGTTAACCCGCACTTAGCTTGCCAGTTTCATGAGTTATGTTCTTAGCTATTTCATGTTTGTGATTCCTGGTTGAGTGTAGAAGATTTAGGGGTTTTTTATCTGCTTCATAATAGATTCAGTGTATGCTTTGACAGCTGGTACCATATAAAGAATCTATAGGTCTACCCGCCTAGGTTTTGCAGAGCCTGAAGTGCAGAAGGAGTATGGCCTTATAGTTGGCCTGGTGTCTGAATGGATGTGTTGATAATGGGAGTTAGCTGCCCCTAGATGCATCTTGTTCTCATCAGGGTAATTGGAAATGGGTAACATTTTCAAACTCCAACAGCTCCTACTTTCATTGGTTACCTACCGATTTCTTCAAAAGCTTAACTCGCAAACATGTTGATTTTGTAGCTTATGTCCATTAGGATTTTATTTTCATTTATTTTCTTAATTTTCTTGTTACCATATCTTTGTCATTTTTTTTACTAAACTCTTGTTAAATTAGGAATTCATTTTAGTTGCATTGTTAGATTGCATTCATTGAAAAATAGAAAATACAATAATTTTTTTATAAAAAAAAATTGTGTGTTTATTTTGAAGCAATGAATACATTCAATATCTTATCTGAAGTCATTCAAACCAAAAAAGGCCTCCTCATGAACAAACACATTTATCTTCAACTAAGAGGATTCCAATAGGTCACAAGATTTCCCAGAACCTTGGAGTTGATCATCGGATTAGCTTTTCAAGAGAGGAGTTCAAAAGAATTCCTATCGTTAAGCATTGTGCAAAATGACAACTCAATAGTAACCCAAGTTAATAAAATATATGATGATGTATGGTCCTAGGGGTCCCCCTAGGGATATACATGTGTTTAAATGATTCCAAATGGGTCATGGGATACCCAAATTATATATCATATATATTATATATTAGTAACCTAAATAAGATATATGATGATGTATGTTCTAAGGGGTCTCACTAGAGACATATATGTGTTCCAATGAGTCCAAATGGCTCATGAGATACCCTATGACCCATTTTGACCCATTATACAATAACATATCTTCCTAAGGGTTAAAGGATGCATAGAGACATATATCTTGTGTTTCAATGGGTAGAAAGGGGTTATGGAGTATTCTATGACCCCTTTCGACCTATTACATGATAACATATGTTCCTAGGGATCCTAGGACCCTTATAGAAATATATGTTGTGTTCCAATTAGTTAAAAAGAGTCATAGAGTATCCTATGACCCTTTCAACCCCTTACATGACAACATACATTCCTAGGAACATATTGTGCATGTCCCTAGGGATCCTAGGTCCCCTAGGGACATACATCATGTGTTTGAATGGGCTAAAAGGGGTCATAGGGTTCCCTATGACCACTTTTGACCCATTAAATGATAAAATATATTCATAGAGGTCCTAGAACCCTTAGTAAAATCTATCATGTGTTCAAATGAGTCAAAAAGGGTAATAGAGTACCTCATGACCCCTTTTGATACATGATATGACAATATATGTTCTTAGGAGTCCTAGAACCTCTGCGGACATAAATCATGTTATTAAATGGGTTGAAAGGGGCCATAGCATAACCTATGACCTATTTTGACACAATAAATGATAACATATGTTCCTAAGGGTCCTAGGACCACTAGGAGCATATATCATGTATTCGAATGAGTCAAAAGGTTTCATAGAGTACATTATGACCCCTTTCGACATATTTCATAACACAATATGTCTTTCAAGGTCCTAGGACCCCTAGCAACCTATTTTATTTGTTTGAATGGTTCAAAAGGGGTCATAAGATAGTCTATGACCCCTCTCAATGCATTTCATGACAACATATGTCCTTTGGGGTCTTAGGACCCCTAGGGGCCTATTCCATTTGTTCAAATCGGTTGAAAGGGATCATAGGATAATCTATGACCCTTTTTGATGAACTTCATTCTAAAATATGTCCTTAAAGGTCCTAGATCCCCTAAGGACCTATTAAATTTTTTCAAATGGATAAAAATGGGTCATAGGATAACCTATGGTCACTTTTGACTTATAGAACCTAGCAACCGCGCACCGACGACGGCCGACGCATTGTGCCTCATTGATGAGGAAACTCTATTACCATGTTCCATTGCCCCCTTTCTATTATTGTACATCTGGTAATCTCACTAATGAGTAGGGCTCTACCAAGTGACAAAGCCTTATTCATATGATCAACCTGTTAAGCATTCTAGACCATGTCTCCTCCCATCAAAATGGCCCGATGTCCCTAGGGGTCCTAGGACCTTTAGGGACCTAATTCATTTGTTTGAATGGGTCAAAAGAGGCCATAAGATAACCTATAATCACTTTCAACACATTTCATGACAACATATGTCTCTAGGTAGGAACCCTAGGGACCTATTTTATTTGTTTGAATAGGTTGAAAAGGGTCATAGGAAAATTTATGACCCCTTTCGACATGTTTCATGAAAACATATGTTTGTAGGGGTCCTAAGACCCCTAAGAACATATTATGATAATTTATATGGGTTGAAAGGGGTCATAGGATAACATATGACCCCTCTCAACACATTTTATGACAACATATGTCCCTAGGGTTCTTGGGACTGCTAGGAACCTATTTCATTTGTTCAAATGGATCGAAAGGGGTGATAGGATAACCTATGATCCCTTTTGACACATTTCATTACAACATATGTCCTCAAGGGTCCTAAGACCACTAGGGACATATTGTAATTGTTCATATGGGTTGAAATGGGTCATAGGATAACCTATGACCATTTTCAACACATTTCATGATAACATATGCACCTCTAGGGACCTATTTTATTTGTTTCAATGGTTCAAAAGGGATCATAAGATAACCTACAACCTCACTCAAAATATTTTATGATAACCTATGACTCAAAGACCCCTAGGGACATATTATAATTGTTTGTATGGGTCAAAAGGGGTGATAGGATAACCTATGAACCCTTTCAACACATTTCACAACAACATATGTCCCTAGGGGTTATAGGACCCCTAGAAACCTATTTTATTTGTTCTAATGGATCAAAAGGAGTCATAGGATAACCTATGACCCTTTTTGACATATTTCATGATGATAACATATAACCCTAGGGGTCTTTGGAACCCTAGGGACATATTATAATTGTACATATGAGTCAAAAGGGGTTGTAGAGTACTATAGGACCCCTTTTGAACCATTAAATGAGAACATATGTTCCTAGGGTTCCTAGGAACATATATCATGTGTTCAAATGAGTTGAAAGGGGTCATAAAGTAATATAGGACCCTTTTTGACCCATTATATGACAACATATGTTTCTAAGGTTACTAGGACCCCTAAGGACATACATGATGTGTTTAAATGGATCAAAAGGGGGTCATGGGATGCACTATGACCCCTCTCAAGCTATTATATGACAACATATGTTCTTAGGAGTCCTAGGACCCCTAGAGACATACTTCGTGTGTTTGAATGAGTCAAATGGGTTCATAGGGTACCCTATGACCCCTTTTGACCCATTAAATGCAAACATATGTTCCTAAGGGTCTTAGGACCCCTTGGAATATATATCATGTGTTTGAATGAGTTGAAAGGGGTCAAAGAGTACCCTATAACCCATTTTGACTGATTATATGACAACATATGTTCCTAGGACTCCTAATACCCCTAGGAACATACATCATGTGTTTGAATGGGTTGTATCAGGTTATAGGGTACCCTATGACCCATTTTAACCCATTAAATGAGAACATATGTTCCTATAGGAACATATATCATGTGTTTAAATGATTCAAAAAGGGTCATAGAGTACCCTAAGACCCCTTTCAACCCATTATATGATAACACTTATTACCCCTAGGGACATACATCATGTTTTTGAATGGATCCAAAGGGGTCATACGGTATACTTTGACCCTCTCAACCCATTATATGACAACATAACTTCTTAGGGGTCCTAGGACCCCTAGGGACATATATCATGTGTTTGAATGGGTTGAATAGGGTTATAGGTTTCCCTATGATCCCTTTTGACTCATTAAATGATAATATATGTTCTTAAGGAAGATATTTCATGTGTTTAAATGAGTCAAAAGGGTTCATGGAGTACCCTATAACCTATTTCAACCCATTATATAATAACATATGATCCTAGGGCTCCTAGGACCCCTATGAAGATATTCCATGTGGTTGAATGAGCTAAAAGGGATCATGGAGTACCTCATAACTCGTTTCAACCCATTATATGATAATATTTGTTCTTAGAGCTCCTAAGACCCCTAGGAAGATATCTTATGTGTTTGAATGAGTCAAAAGGGGTCATGGAGTACCCTATAATCTATTACAACCCATTATATTGTAACATATGTTTCTAGGGCTCCTAGGATGCCTAGGACATACATAATTTAATTAAATGGGTCAAAAGAGGTCATATGGTACCTTGTGACCCCTTTTGACCCATTAAATGATAACATATATTCCTAGGGTTCCTAGGATGCCAAGGAACATATATCATGTGTTCAAATGGCTCAAAAGGGGCTAGAGAGTACCCTCTGACCACTTTCCATCTATTATATGAGAAAATATGGTCATAGGTGTACTAGGACCCTAGGGACATGCATCATGTGTTTGAATGGATTCAAAGGGATCATAAGGTACCCTATGATCTCTTTCGACCCATTATATGACAATGTATGTTCTTATAGGTACTAAGACCCCTAAGGACATACATCATGTGTTTGAATGGATCAAAATGGGTCATAGGGTACATTGTGACCCCTCTCAACCCATTATATGACACTGTATGCTCTTAGGGGTCGTAGGACCCCTAAGGAGATACATCATGTGTTTGAATGGGTTGAATGCATTCATAGGGTGCCCTATGACCTTTTTTGACCCATTAAATGATATCATATGTTCCTAGGGGTCCTAGGATCCCTAACATATATAATTTGTTTGAATGAGTCAAAAGGGGTCATAGGGTGAGAGCACACTATATGAAATTGAGCTTTGGGAGATTGCCCTACTATTCTAAAGGCATTGCTATCAAATATTTTATTGGTTCCTATAGAAATGGTAGGGCTCAGTTACTAAAGAATAAATTGGATATAGAAAATAATGATATCACTAAAAGGGGTCATAGAATACCCTATGACCCCTTTTGATGCATTATGTGTCAATAGATATTGCTAGGGATACTAGGACCCCTGATGACATATAACATGTGTCTAAATTGATCTAATGGGGTTATAGGCACCCATTAACTAAGAACATATATTCTTAGGGGTCTTAGGATCCCTTCAAACATATATCATGTGTTTGAATAAGTTGAAAGGGGTCATAGAGTACCCTATGATCCATTTTGATGGATTATATGACAACATATGTTTCTAGGGGTTGACCCCTAGGGACATACATTATGCTTTATGAATGGGTCAATGTTAGAAATGCTTCAAAATAACTAAGAGGGGGGGAGAATCAGTTATTCAAGGTCCAAATGTCATCATAAAACATTTTTCACTAAGTATAGTGAGCCCATTAAATTTAACCATGCATCCAAGCTAAAAATTTCTCTTAGCAAGTTACTGATAAATCAACATTCAAGTATAAGCCATGAAAAATCAGCACATAACATAGTGATTTATGTGAAAACCAAATTTGGGAAAAACCACTAGTAACATGCTACTCCTTTCTCACTCTTCTAAAGTGATGCCCTATGAAAGGCTTGCCCTGTTAAAGGCTACAAAACACACAGTTAAATGTGACCTAATTAAAGGATCTCAACCACCCTGTTAGAAGTGGACCTGGTTAAAGAACTTTAGAACATTCACTTGGAATGCCACCCTATTAAACGATTTATAAAATGGCTATTAAACCAACCTATGTCCATAGGATTTTTCCCTAATTGATATAATTGCTAGAGAGTAACAATAAGGTCTTTTCATCTGATATAACTCACAACATAACTTGCAGATTTTAGATCTCAATTCAATTCACAAATTTTCCTGGCTTTCAGTCTTTGTAGCTCTAACAACTTGTCCTGCTTTCAAGCTTTGTCTCCTTGAGTCTTCATGCTCATTGTGCCAATGCAATCACCTCTGTGGTCACGTATCAAAATAGAGTCTCTATACTCTGTTCCTCCCTCTTGATGTCTTCTCCTTGACACCACACACTCTCTCCAACCCCTTTTCTTCGTGACCTGTAGCTCCTTAAATAGAAGTCTTGAATATTTTTCCCACTCTTAGTTGTGGTTCAAATAGATTAGGTAAGATACGATGTATTTACCCCTTATCTTGTTTCTTCTAGAAACATCATGAAGAATCCACCTGTATTTGCCTAAAAATGGTTAACCTAGAATTCTATGCCACCAGCTCAACATTCTCATCTTCCATCTGGTTCACAAAATTCAAGGTAACAAACTTATTGGCTCAAATTTGGTGAATCTTTGACTTTTCAAATAATTCAGTAGCTCAACACTATTGACATTCTGATGCTCACTTGACACACACTAGATTTTGTATTTGCTTGGCACTTACTAATAATCTTCTCGGCATGAACTAACTTGCTCGGGACCCACTAATGAATTTAGTCAAGCTTTGTAGATAGCTTTGTTACAACTTATTCTTCTAGAGTTTCTAAGTGTAGCCAACCTCTATATCTTCTAGATTTTCTATTTGTAGCCAACCTCTGTATCTTCTAGAGTTTCTAAATGTAGCCAACATTTATAGACAACTTTGTTACTACACTCTTTCTCTAACCACTCTCTCTCTTTGCTTTGTGACCTACAACTCCATAAGTAGAAGTTTGGAATGCATTTCTCACTCTTATTTTCCACTCTATATTTTGGGTTTGAATGGATTGGGTAAGATACGATGTATCTTCCCCTTATCTTGTTTCTTCTAGAAACATCATGTGGAATCCACCTGTATTTGCCTAAAAATGATTAACCTAAAATTTTGTACCACCAACTCAAGATCCTTATCTTCTATCTAGTTCACAAAATTCAAGGTAACAACCATATTAGCTTAGATCTAGCAAATCTTTGACTTTTCAAATAATGAAGCAACTCAGCATTATTGACTTCCTGATGCTTGGCACATACTTTTTTACTCAACACCTACTATGGATTCACTCGATATCAACTAAGTTTTACTAATGCTTGACACTTATTACATTTTACCTAGCTCGACACTTAAACTTTGCTTTGCACCTACTATTTCACTTGGCACACACTAGATTTTGCATGTTCTCAACACTTACTAAAAATTTGCTCAGCATTAACTATCTTGCTTGGCACCCACTAATGAATTTAGTCAAGCTTTTCAAATAACTTTGTTATAACTGATTCTTCTAAGTGTAGCCAACCTCTGCATTTTCAAGTGTATTAACAATACATCATTATACCATTGTCTTAACTGATCCTTGTACTTCATTACAAAACCATAACTCAACCTTTCCCTTAGGTGCTTTTATTACATTTTATTGATTAAATCATCTTCATCAATCAACTAAGTGATAGTACTTGGATCTTATAAGCAATTGTCATTCCAGCAAATATTAGGTTTGACATCAGTGACAAAACATTGATTGAAAACATCATTATTTATCAAAAATCTCCCTTCTTCAATAATGATCTTTTCAATCAGATTTCAACAATCTCCCTCTTTGGCATTGATGGCAAACCAAACTGATTAACCAAGTTATCAAACTAACTAGGTTAAAACAATAAGTCAAAATGCCAAAAAGAAAACTTTATATCCAAAATTATTCATTCTATAAGCAACTTTGATTTCTTACAACTCACTCTGAATTCTATAACTCCCTCTTTCAAAGTATTAAGGATATCTCTTTTGTTGATACATTGTCTTCATTATTTTCATTCTACTCCCTCTCTGATCTTGTCATCCTTATTTATTTATGTTTGTGATGTTTTCTCTTTCTTAGCTACTATTTCCGTTCTCCTTTCTTTCTACTATTTCTCCCTTTACACAGTTGATCCTATAGATTTGATCAGTTTCTACTATTTCTCTCTCTTTGACATTAATGTCAAAAACATATTAGTTCAACATCTTATCATGCAAGTATAGCATTTGTGGGAATTTCAATTTCTCCCTCTGTCACCTTGCCTGTGACTTATTTGGAATTTTAGTATTTTAATTACTTCAAGAAAAACCTAAAGTAAGCATCCCCTGCATCAATTTATATTATTTCAGCAATCAACTCATTTGATGTAGGGCAGTCTTGTTGTTACTTAAACAACCTTGGATAGGAGTATCACCCCTAACTTACCTCTAAGATACTCAAAGGCATCTTTAGGTAATGGTTTTGTGAAGATGTCAATGATTTGTTCCTTTGAGTTAACATATTCCATCTTCACTTGTTTGTCTTTCACCAATTCTCTTACATAGTGATACTTAATTACAATGTGCTTTGTTTTGGCATGCATCATAGGACTCTTTGATATGTTGATGGCACTTGTGTTATTACAATAGACTATCATAGGTTTAGTTATCTCTTCCTTTATACCTTTCAATAGGTGCTTGATCCCTAAATATTGGTATAGTTGATGGTAGCAACAACATACTTAGCTTTAGCTATGGACTGTGAGGTACAACTTTTCTTTTTGCTAGTCCAAGTGACTAATCTTTTACCTGAGAAGAGTGCTCCTCAACTGGTACTTTTTATGTCATCTATATTACCTCCAAAATCTGCATTAGTGTAGGCATTTTTAACTCAAACTTTTTAATCCTTTTGTAGTACAAACCAAAGTCATCTGTTCCTTTTAGGTACCTCATTATTCTTTTTACTACCATAAGATGATTTTCTTTTGGGTTTGTAGAAAATCTTGCCACTATTCCAATAGATAATGCAATGTCTAGTCTATTGTGTCCAACATACTACAACTTTCCAATCATTGATTTGTACATTATCTAATTTACTTCAGCTAACTCATCATTCTTGGATAACTTATGTCCTGTTACCATTGGTGTACTGACTGGTTTCGAATCCTCTAAGCTAAATGTTTTGAGTATCTCCTTGATATATTTTGATTGGGTCACAAATAAGCCATGTTTCAATTAATGTACTTGCAATCCAACAAAGAATTTGATTTCCCCACACATTGACATCTCAAACTCTTGTTTCATTCAATCAACAAAATCTTTGCATAGGGCATATTTTCCTCCAAATATTATATCATCAACAAAGATTTCAAATATTAGAATGTCTTTACCTTTTTCTGTCTTGATATACAGGTTTTTTTTGTCATCTATTCTCTCAAATCCTATCATCACAAGATATTTGTTAAGTCTCTCATACCAAGTTCTAGGTGCTTGTTTCAAACCATAGAGTGCTTTATGCAGTTTGCAAATCATATCATTGTTGTTGTCATCAACAAATCCTTGTGGTTTTTCTATGTAGACTTCCTCTTCTATTATACCATTTAGAAAAGTAGACTTTACATCCATTTGGTAGACTTTAAAACCTTTGTAAGTAGCATATGCAAGTAGAGTTCTTACTCCTTCCATCCTTGCAGCAGGGGCAAATGTTTCCCCATATTCTAGTCCTTCTTCTTGAGCATAATCTTTACAGACTAGTTTGGCCTTATTTCTTGTGATCTCACCATTCTCATCTAGCTTGTTTCTAAATACCCACTTGGTACCAATCATATTCTTATCAGCTAGTCTTGGAACTAAAGTTGAAGTTTTGTTCTTCTCTATCTACTCAATCTCTTCTTCCATAGCTTTACACCAATCATTGTCTTGTAGTGCATCTTTCACAATTTTGGGTTCAATCTTGCTTAGCAAACATGATTCAGTTCTTAGTCTATTCCTTATCACTGGTCTGGCTTCCTTGTCACCAATGATTTTTTTAATAGGGTGATGTCTTCTTACATACTTATATAGCCTTGGTTCTATCATTATTTCCATGTTAGATCTTTCAGCTTTAGAGTCACTGTGCACATCTTTTTTAGGTAGCTTAGCATCTCTTTCATGTGTACTGAGTTCAAAATCAAAATGTGCATTATATTCATTCTTCAACTCAGCTTCTAAATGCAACTCAACATTCACTAGTTATGAATTGGTTGATACTAAAACTTGTTACTGATTTCCAACTTGATTGATAGCTTCTTCTTCAGTAGGCATTCCTTCATAGAAGTATACAAAAGATCTACACTCTTCTGGTTTCTTGATGGATTCATCATTTTGAACTTTTGTATGCTCATCAAATTTTACATTTGCACTCTCCACAATTTGTTTACTGTTAGTATTTAAACACTTACATGCTTTGTTTCTAGTGGAGTATCCAAGGAATATACGTTCATCACTCTTTGCATCAAACTTGCCTTTTCTAGTAGCTTTAAGAATATAGCACTTACAACCAAACATTTTGAAATGTTTTACATTAGCTGAGTGACCATACCATAATTCAAAAAGTGTTGCATTTGTACCTTTCTTGATTTGTACTTGATTCTGGGTTTAGACAACTGTACTTACAACTTCTCTCCAGTACTTTAGAGCAACATTCTTCTCCATCATTAATGTTCTAGCATAGTCCATCATTGATCTATTCCTCCTTTCTGCAATTCCATTCTATGGGGGAGTTCTAGGTGTTGATTTTTATCTCTTAATTCCTTTATCATTGTAAAATGTCTCAAATTCTTTTGATGTGTACTCTCCTCCTCTATCTGATCTTAGGCACTTTAGACTCTTTCATGTTTCTTTCTCAACCCTGGCCAAGTACCACTTAGACATTTGAAATGCATTAGATTTTTGCTTTAAGAACATGACAGTCATCATCCTAGAGTAATCATCAACAAATAGCATTATATATTTGTCTCCTTTGTAACTTTTCACTTCTATTGGGACACATAATTCAGTATGGACTAACTCTAGTACTTCTTTGGAAGTATAGTTTTTCTTTTGAAACTTGACTTGGTCATCTTTCCTAGCTAACATTGTCTGCACATTATATTGTCAGGCTTCTTTAGTTTGGGCAATCCTCTAACTTTCTTCACTTTGCTGATGCTAATCAGATTATCAAAGTTGACATGACATAGCCTTTTATGTCATAGCCACACATCATCAAATTTGACAATGAGATAGGTTGCATCCTCCATATCTAGGTAAAATAGATTACTCCTATTTTGGTCTCCTTTTTCTATTAGATTTCCATTAGTGTCATAGATTTTGGCATTTTTGTTTCCAAATTCCACTTTGCATCCTACATTGCTTAGTTGTGACACACTTAGCAGATTATAGTTCAATCCTTCAACATAATATGCATTATCACATGAAATTTTCTCTGTAAGCTTAATGGAACCTTTTCCTTTGATTATACATGGTGCATCATTTCCAAATCTAACACTATTTCCATCATACTAAGTTAAGGTAACAAACTTACTTTTGTCTCCTATTATATGATGTGAGCGCCCACTATCTATGATCCACCTATCATTCTTGTTTACATAGGTTACTAGTGTTGTTGCCTCATCTTCATCTGACTCATCCTTCATAGCTACATAGACTACCTCCTCATCATTTTCATCAAAATTCTCTTCTTCAACAATGTAGCACTTTTCTCCCTTGTCTTTGCAATCTTTGCCATCATCTTCTCTTATGTTCTTGTGCTTGTTGCCTTCTCTGTAGTTATTTTTGTGTGTGCATCTTGTACCATTATGTCCTACTTCATTGACATTAAAACAAATGATAGGTAGCTTACTTTTGAATTTACTTTTACCTCTGTGAAATCTTCTAGCCAGCAATGCTTCCAATTGTTCCACATCTTCTTCATCTATACTATTGTCACTGGATGCATATTTTATCTTTCTTTTCTTCTTCTCTAGTTTCACCTTTTCAGTGTCTTTCAACAATAGCTTGGCTTTGAAAGTAGATTCAAGATTCTTAGGTCTATAGTTATCAAAGTTGGATAACTCAAATGCAGTAAGTCTTCCCACTATACATTCAAGAGTTAGTTTGTTTCCTGGTATGCATTACAACTCTTGGATGGTTGGTACTCTAATAGCATAGATGGGAAGCAAGGTTCTTAAGACTTTTCTAATAATGGTTTCATCATCTAAGACTTCTTATTGCACTTACTACTTCCTTTATTCTAGAGGCATATTGAGCACTGTTCTCACCTTGCTCCATTCTCATGTCATCAAACTTTCCTCTGAGGCTTTCTCTTTTTGTTCTTTGGACATTCTGATCTCCTCCATAAATATTTCACAAGGCTTTCTACATCTTGAATGTAGAGGTACATCCTTGATGTCATCAAATTCAGCATAGCTAAGAGCAGAAGCAATCTCTAGCATTGCCTAATTGTGCTCCTTTTTCTTCATATCTTCTGCAATAGGGACACCAACTAGATCACCTATTGATCCAAGGTGTAGCTTTATTAAACTTTCCCATGCATCGAAGTTATCTCTATTGAGCTTGGGAGCTTCTCTCTTAGATATCTTGATCTTTGTACTTCTACTATCTTTAAACCAAATCAACAAATGACTCTGATATCGATTGTTAGAAATGCTTTAGAATAACTAAGAGGGGGGTGACTCGGTTATTCAAGGTTCAAATGTCTTGATAAAACTTTTTCACTAAGTATAGTGAGCCCCTTAAACTTAACCATGCATCCAAGCTAAACATTCCTCTTAGCAAGTTACTAATAAATCAATGTGCAAGTATAAGCCATGAAAAGTCAACACATAACATAGTGATTTACATGGAAACCCAATTTGGGAAAAACCACCAGTAACATGCTACTCCTTTATCACTCTCCTAAAGTGATGCCCTATGAAAGGCTTACCTTGTTAAAGGCTAAAAAACACACTATTAAATGTGACCTGGTTAAAGGACTTTAGAACATTCACTTGGAATGTCACCTTGCTAAAGGATTTACAAAATGGTTGTTAAACCAACTTAATTCCATAGGATTTTTCCCTAACTGATACAATTGCTAGAGAGTAGCACTAAGGGCTTTTGATCTGATATAACTCACAACATAACTTGTAGATTTCAAATCTCAATTCAATTCAAAAAAATTCTTGGCTTTCAGTCTCTATAGCTCTGATAGCGTGTCCTCATTTCAAGCTTTGTCTCCCTGAGTCTCCATGCTCGCTATGCTAATGCAATCACCTCTGTGGCTATCAAAGCAGAGTCTCTATACTTTGTTCCTCCCTCTTGATGTCTTCTCCTTGACACCACACACTCTCTCCAACCCCTTTGCTTAGTGACCTGTAGCTTCTTAAATAGAAGTCTTGAATATTTTTCCCACTCTAATCTTTTGGTTCTTATTTGTGGTTCAAATAGATTAGGTAAGATACGGTGTATCTACCCCTTATCTTCTTTCTTCTAGAAACATCATGAAGAATCCACCTATATCTACCTAAAAACGATTAACCTAGAATTCTATGCCACTAGCTCAACATTCGCATCTTCCATCTAGTTCACAAAATTCAAGGTAACAAACTTGTTAGCTCAAATCTAGCAAATCTTTGACTTTTCAAATAATGCAGGAGCTCGATACTATTGAATTTTTGGTGCTTGGCACATACTATGTTACTCAACACCTACTATAGATTCACTCAGTATCAACTAAGTTTTACTAATGATCAACACATACTATGTTATTCAACACCTTCTATAGATTCACTCAGCATCAACTAAGTTTTACTGAAGCTCGGAACCTATTACATTTTTGTCTAGCTTGGCACCCAAACTTGCTTGGCACCTTCTATTTCACTTGGCACACACTAGATTTTTCATTTTCTCAGCACTTACTGATAATCTTCTCAGCATGAACTAACTTGCTCAACACCCACTAATGAATTTAGTCAAGCTTTGCAAATAGCTTTCTTACAACTTATTCTTCTAGAGTTTCTAAGTGTAGCCAACTTCTATATCTTCAAGTGTATTATCAATACATCATTTTACCATTGTCTTAACTGATCCTTGTACTTCATTACAAAATCATAACTCAACCTTTCCCTTAGGTGCTTTTGTTACATCTTATTGATTAAATTATCTTCATCAATCAAGTAATAGTACTTGGATCTTATAAGCAATTGCCATTTCAGCAAATAGCAAGTTTGACATCAGTGACAAAATGATGATTAAAAACATTCTTTATCAACAATCTCCCTTCTTCAATAATGATCCTTTCAATCAGATTTGAATTGTCAAATGGGCTCATAATGTTCCCAATGACCCCTTTTGACTCGTTAAACAAGAAAATACATTCCTAGGGGTCCTAGGAACATATATTATGTGTTTAAATTAGTTGAAAGGGGTAATAGAGTATCCTATGACCCCTAAGCACACTTAATGTCATTGAATGGGTCAAAAGGGATCATAGGATATTCTAAGGACCATTTTGAGCCATTAGATCACATCATTTATGTGGTTAGGGGTCCTAGGATCCATAAGCACACATATTGTGATTGAATGGTTCAAAGAGTGTCAAAGGGTTCCCTATGACCCCTTTTGACCTTTAGAGCCATTATATGTATGGTTAAGGGTCCTAAAGAATTTTTAAAAAACATATTAAGGATCCTAAAAAGAAGTCATAGTATTATAATAGAATTTATTTATTTTTAATATTAATTTTTAAAATGGGTATCCAATTTTAGAATGGGTATCTGATTTGGGAATGAGTACCTAATTTGGGAATGGATACCCAATATTATCAGGTACTCGATTAGGCTTGGTTTTTCTTTGGATGCCAACCCTCTATGGTCAACACCAAAAACATCCCAAAAATGTATTTTTGGCTTGTTGTTGTGTGTTTTTTACTTCGGTGATGTAACTGATGACTATTTTTCATCCAAATTTAATGAAATGAAAAGGGTTTCTTGGTAATGTTCTCAACTTTCCATCAATATAATCTTTGTCAAATTATGAGTTTAGTAAGAAATTATTACTTATTTTCAAATGGGTTAGCTACAAAGTGTTGATTGACATACTGATTGAAAGATAGCTATAACTTTCAAACCATATAGGATTTTTGAAGTCCAAAAGATGTGCCACATTCTATGCTTCAACTAATATAAGGAAAAAAAATCTATTTTTGAATTTTTTTGAATTAGTTAAGGTCACCAGACATGGGAGTTTTTAAATTCTAAAAATAGTATAGTAAAAAATTCATAATTAATTATTTATTTGAAATAAAAATACCCAAAAATATGTGTCACATCTGGGCATGAGTCTACTTTTTATATCTATAATTATATTTAAAAATATTATCATTTTCTTTTGATTAAGGTGGTCAGACATATACCTACTTTTTATTTTCACCCTAAAAATTTTGTAGTACTGCATTAAAATCCAAAATTTTCCCTAGATAAGGCCTAGTATTTTAGAAACTACATTCAATTTCATACATATTCTTTTCTTACATTCTTTTGATATAAATTTTAGAACTACTTTAAAATTATGTGTCAAGTTGACATAACCCTAATTTGCAAGTTTTTCACTACCACTTAAGGCCATAGTTTGGTTTACCATGATCCTACACATACCCCACATTCATGTATTTAAACCAAATTTGCATAATCATGTTGATGAATACATTAAAACTTTCATTCAAATAACCTTTCTCATTTCTGCATACATATTTAGTCATCACTAATTTCATAATTAAAGTATTAACATATTCATAATTTTTAATCATTTACTAGAATACACCATCATAATTCATGCCTACACATTAAACATCAAATAACATGATTAAACATTTTTAAATTAAAACATCACACAACATAAATAATATAAATAATGTCCAATCCATCAAATAATGTCTCAACATATCGATTCATAATGTGTCAAAATGAAATGTATCAGATGTGTTATTATGGATTGGGGCGAGGCCTTACATTGACATTGTTTACATACATCATTATTAGGCTTCTCCAGTTTAGGAAATCCTCTTACTTTCTTCATCTTACTGATATTCACCAAATTGTCAAAGTTCACATCTTTTTTGCCATAACCAAACCTCTTCTTGTCATGCAAACATACATGTATCTTCTAATAGGTCTAGATAGAATAATTTACGTCTTGTCTGCTCACTAGTTCCAATTAGCTTAACATCACCATCATGTGTCTTAGCCTTTTTGTTGTGAAATTCAACTTTGCAACTTGATTTTTTTAGCTATGAAACACTCAACAAATTGTAGTTAAGTCCTTCAACCTAGTAAACATTTTCATGTTCTATCTTGTCAGCAGTTGAATAGTGCCTTTACTTTTTATAACACATGGGATATGATTACCAAATTTAACACATCCACCATTATATGGACCAATATCTTCAAATTTTTCCTTATCACCAATCATATGATTGGAACATCCACTATTAATTATCCATCTATCACTTTTGTTCACATAAGAAATTAATGTAGTTTTCTCATCTTCATCGGAATCTTCTTTCATAGCAACATAGACAACTTCATCATCATTACTCTTAGATTCATTATCAATTTTTTCTTCAGCAATATAACAAGATTTCTTACCTTCATTATCCTTGTTTCTTCTATAGTCTTTAATCATCTCTTCTTCCTTTGTACTTTTTTTCCTTCTTTTCATCCTTATCTTCTCTGTCACGACATCTAGCACTAATATGACCAACTTTGTTGCAGGAAAAAAAAATGATAGGTAATTTACCTTTCTATTTACCTCTTCCTCTTCCAAACCTTTTTTTAATGAGAGCTTCAAGTTCATCAATCTCATCATCAGAACTATCACTTTTACTCTTCACATGTTTTCCTTTCTTCTTGCTAAGAATCACTTGTGACTTGAAAGAAAATTCAATGGTAGAAAGTGTGCAGTTATCAAAATTAGACATCTCAAAAGTAGTAAGTCTACCAACTACACCTTCTAAGGTCAAATTGTTACCTAGTGTGCATATCAGTTCTTGAATTGCATAGACTATAATGGCATAGAAAGGGAGTAGAGTCCTCAATACCTTGCTTATCATTATTTCATCTTCAATTGTTCCATTTTCTCCTTGAATATAATTAATAGCCTCTTTAACTCTTATGCAATATTGTATTATGTTCTCACCTTCCATCGCTCTCATATCATCAAATTTACCTCTCAGGGTTTATACTTTGGCTCTTAGTAAATTATCATCACCTCCATATATGGTCTTCAATCTATCCCACATCTTCTTTGCAATATTGTAACCTTTTAGGTCATCAAACTCATCATATCTTAGGGCAGAGGTAATCTCCAACATTGCTTGGTTTTGATCTAACTTTTATCTCAGTTCTTTATCAATCGAAGGAGTAGTTGTTACCTCTACATATTCATTGCTTAGAAAATTGGTAGCAACATCACTGATACTAGATATGTGCAGCTTCATCAAGGTCTTCTATGGAGGAAAGTTATCCTTATTTAGCTCAAGTACATATCTCGTGTTTGTCATGATCTTTAGCTTTAAGTACATTCAAAATTTTCTCTGTAAGCACTGAGCTCTGATACCAATTATTATTAATTTTAGAATAATTAGATGGGGGGTAAATTAGTTACTCAACATCTATATGTACCACTTGAATAATTAAACATTAAACACATCATTGTTCTATTGATCCTACTTATCCTACTCATGCTTGATCTCTACTATAAAATTGTCATAAACTTAACTTACATTGCATAATGAAAACATCATCATATGTAAAACATTCATAAGACATTCATCATAGTTTGACACTAGGATTTTTTTGGAATTCTTTAGAATAACTGAGAGGTGGGGTGAATCAGTTATCCAAGTCTAGATGTATAAATAAAACTTTTTATAGCTTAGTTAACCCATATCCATAGAACAATTTCATCATTTATGTATCCATTAGATTATGCAATCACTTAAACTTGTAGGTTACTATCAAATCAATTTGTAGAAATGTAAACATGAAATATAACCCAATTTGGGGAAAAACACTAGTAACATGCTACTCATTCTCACTCTTCTAAAGTGATACCCTATAAAAGGCCAACCCTATTAAAGGTTACAACACACACTATTAAATGTAACCTGGTTAAAGGATTTCAATCACCTTTTTAGGAGTGAGCCTCGTTAGAGGACTTTAGACCATTCACTTGGAATGTCACCTGGTTAAAGGATTTACAAATGAATGTTAGGTCAACCTTAATCCAAAGGATTTACCCTAGATTGATCAATTATTAGAGAGTATCAGTAAGGCTTGATCTAATAACAACTTACAACTCCATTTGTAGATTACATATCTCTAATTCAATCCTCCATTTTGCTTGGCTTTCACACACTTTAGCTCTGATAGCTTGTTCACCCTTCAAGCATCCATACCCTTCAGCCTTCTTGCTTTATTTTCCAATGCAATCTCTTTGATTAGGTCACTAAATGAAGCAATACCCTAGAGTCCTTGTCTTCCTTAGGTTCTTGCACATTACCAACCTGGCTTTTGACCAGTCATCTCTTTAAATAGAGAATTAAGATATTTTTTCATTCATCCTCCATCATCCAATTTAGGGTTAGGATAGATTAGGTAGGATTCAATGAATTTATCCCTCATTTCATTTTATTCCCTTCTAGAAACTTCTCCTTCAATCCTCTTTGAATTTGCCTAAAATTGTTTACCATGAATTTTGTGCCACCAGCTCATCAATCTTATCTTCCACATGGTTCACATAATCCAAAAAATTAAACTTGTGAGCTCAGATTCATCAAATTCTTGATCTTTCTCATAATGGTGACACTCGATATTGACTAGCTTTTGATGTTCGGCACATACTACATTTCTTAACATCCACTGTAAAATCACTCAGTATGAACTAAATTTTACTTTTGCTAGGCATCAACTAAACTTTACTTGGCATCAATTGTTTCACTTGGCTTACACTGAAATTGACGTTGCTTGGCCCCAACTAATTTTTTGCTCAGCTTGCACTAATTTTTTTTAGCACCTACTATCCACTAAGTCAAGCTTGGTAGACAAACTTCATTTAACTTTTTCTTCTAAACTTAATCATTCCAACCAATCTTTACAACCTTAAGTAGATTATCAATGCACTATAATATCATTGTCTTAGTTGATTCTTGTACTCCTTTTCATATCATAGCTCAACCTTTCCTCTAGGTTCTATTGTTACATCAGTTTGATCAAATCCTCTTCATCAATCAAACAAGTGATAGTACTTAAATCATGTAAGTAGTTGTCTTAACAGAAAATAGTAGGTTTGACATCAATGACAAAATAATGATTGAAACATATTTATCATACTTATATCAATCTATTTTCAACAATATCCCTATTTGGCATTGATGGTAAGCTAAACTGATCAACCAAACTAACTAGGTTTAAACAATAAGACCAACAAAATACCAAAAAGACAATAACTCCTTGTATTGAAATCTCTCCCTCTATCAACAACATTCATCTTTTGAATAGGTTACAAAATTTTGTTCTATTCTAATCAACAGACAATCAACTCATCCTTATGACTCCCTCTTGATCACTTTTTATATCTTCTTAAACATTATCTCCCTCTTACAAGGTAAATGTAATTGGTAGAAAGACTTTATCTTTTAATAGTCAGAATTTATCCCTCACACTAGGTGTTAGGATTTCTCCCTCTTTTTGTAGTTCCTTTATGTGCTTTCAATGTCTCCCTCTTTGATAACAATCTATATCTCCCTTTTAAGATTTATGTTTAGTTTCCTTGTATATCTCCCTCTTTGACAACAATGCCAAAGGCTCGTCATATTAAGTATACAGATATTAATATTTTTTAGTTTCTCCCTCTATCACCTAGCTTGTGACTGATTTGCAACTCCAACTCTTTGATTACTTTAGGCAGCTTGTAAAGTAAGATCCACTACATCAATGTATAACATATGTCAATCATCTTGTTTGATGTAGAGCACACCTCATGCTTCTTAGATAGCCTTTGATAGGGTCATCACCCCTAGTTTATCTCTTAGATACTCATGAGCATCCTTAGGTAATGCTTTTGTGAAGATATCAGTAATTTGTTCTTTTGTGTTAACGTATTCCATCTTCACCTCTTTATCTTGAACTAATTCCTTCAAGTAATGATACTTGATTGCAATGTACTTATGCTTTGTATAAATAACAAGATTCTTTGATATATTTATAGCACTTGTATTATCACAATAAAGTATCACAGGTTTAGTGATTTACTCCTTCATACTTTTGAGTAGTTGTTTGATCCATACAATGTTTGTACAATTTTATTGTAGCAGCAACATATTATCTTCAACCGTAGATTGAGAAATGTGATTTTGGTTCTTGTTCCTCCATGTAACCAGCCTTTTGTCTAAGAAAAATGCCCCTCTACTGGTTCTCTTTCTATCATCAATATTTTTAGTCCAATCAGCATTAGTATAGGCTCTTAATTCAAATTTCTCATTTTTCTTGTAATATAGACCATACTCCTCTATTCCTTTTAGATATCTCATTATTCTCTTTATAGCCATCAAATGATTCTCCCTGGGATTAGTAGAGAATCTTGTAACTATCCCTACAGATAATGCAATATCAGGTTTGTTATGTACTACATATTATAATTTTCCAATAATAGACATGTATAATGTTTGATTCACCTAATATGAATCATCATTCTTTGACAATTTATGTCTTCTCACCATAGGTGTACTTACTGGCTTAGAATCCTCCAATCCAAAAGTTTTTAGTATCTCCTTAACATACTTTGATTGAATGATGTATATACCATATTCCAGATGTACTTGCAAACCCACAAAAAATTTGATCTCTCCAAAAATAGACATCTCAAATTCTTGCTTCATTTCATTTTCAAAAACATTACATAAAGCATCTTAACCTCAAATATGATATTATTAACAAAAATTTTAGATAAGAAAATATCTTTGCCTTTCTCTGTCTCAAAGCATAGATTGTTGTTATCATCAGTTCTCTAAAATCCAATCTTCATAAGATAATTATGAAGTCTCTCATACCATGCTCTTATTGCTTACTTTAAACCACATAAAGCTTTGTGTAATCTGCATACCATGTTTTTGTTGTTGGCATCAACAAATCTTTGGTGTTGCTCTATATAAACTTCTTCCTCTAATATACCATTCAAAAATTTAGACTTAACATTCATTTGATAAACTTTGAAACCTTTTTTATGTAGAGTAAGAAAGCAAATTTTTTATTGCTTCCAATCTAGCAACAAGAGAAAATGTTTCTCCATAGTCAATCCCTTCTTCTTGTGTATATCCTTTACAAAATAATCTTTCCTTGTTCCTTGTCACTTCACCATTTTCATCTAGCTTATTTCTATATACCTACTTGGTGCCAATCACATTTTTTTTTTCTAGTCTAGGAACTAGGGTCCATGTCTTATTTTTCTCAATTTGTTCAATCCCTTCTTCCATGGCTTTACTCTAGTCCACATCTTCTAAGGAATATTACATTGTTTTAGGTTATTTCATGCTCAACAAGCATGTATAATTTCTCAACTTGTTGCTTGTCATTGGTCTAGCATCTTTATCTCCAATTATTTGTGTAGCAAGGTGATGTCTCTTGACATACTTAGACAATCTTGGTTCAACTCTGGCTTCTACATTTGGTCTCTCAGCTTTTGAATCACTATGTACCTCTCTGTTAGGTAGTTTAGCATCTCTTTCATGAACACTAATCTCAAAATTAGAATGTGTCTCAACTTCATTCTATAACTCATTACCTGAATGTAGCTTAGTTCTTGAATGCAACTCGACATTCATAGCATGTGACTTGACAGTCACTGAAATTTGTTGTTAGTTTGCAATTTGATTTACAACATCTTCTTCAGCAAGCATGCCTTTTTAAAAGTATACAAATGATTTGTATTCTTCTAGTTCCTTCATAGGTTCAACCTCATATACTTCTATATATTCATCAAATTTCACATTTTCACTTTCCACAACTTTGTTAGTGTTAGTATATAAACACTTATAAGCTTTACATCTTGTGGAATAACCTAGAAACATGCCTTCATCACTTTTTGCATCTAGTTTAAAATTCTTGAGATCTTTGAAAATGTAACACTTGCTTCCAAATACCTTAAAATACTTTGCATTGGGTGAGTATCCATACCATAGTTCAAAAGGTTTTGAATGACTACCTTTCTTGACTTGTATAAGGTTCAAAGTATAAACAGTCATATTTATAGCTTCTCTCTAGTATTTCAAAGCAACATTCTTCTCCATCATGAGTATCCTAGCATAGTCCATTATAGACTTGTTCCTCCTTTCAACAATTCCATTTTGTGGAGGGGTTCTAGGAGTAGATGTTTGTCTTTTGATTCCTTTATCATTACAAAAATCTCAAACTCATTTTATGTAAATTCTACTCCTCTGTCAAATCTCAAAAAAATTAGACTTTTACCTATTTCCTTTTCAACTCTTGCTAAGTACTACTTAAACTTTGAAAAGCGTCAAATTTATACTTCAGAAACATAACTGTCATCATTCTAGAATAATCATCAACAAGTAACATAATGTACTTATCTCCTTTGTAACTTTGCACTTCAATTGGTCCACACAAGTTAGTATGAACAATCTCTAGTATTCCTTTCGATGTATGAGTTTTACTTTTAAAACTTGACTTTGTCATCTTGCCTGACTGACATTATTTGCACATTATATTATTAGGCTTCTTCAACTTAGGAAAACCTCTAACTTTTCTCATGTTACTAATACTAACTAGGTTATCAAAATTAACATGACATAACCTCTTATGCCATAGCCAAAAATCATCAAATTCTACAACTAAACAAGCAACTATTAACATATCAGTCAAGTTTGTTATTAGTGACACGCACTTATTCAAATTTTGTATGGCTATCGTGCTCACTGAATAGTCTACAATGTTCACCATGTAATATAGTGGTTACTGAGAATTTTAGTGGTTACCAAGTATATTCAGTTAATGTGAAGCCCAACAGTTCAAACCGAGCATATTCAGTCTGGTAATTCAACCCAAACAGCTCAGTGGTTACCAAGCATTACAGTTTCTACTGAGTTCATAGTTCATGTAATACAAAGCTAGTGTAAATTGAGCTTATGTGTTTATCAAGCAATTCAATTTATGTCAAATTACATAGTATCTACCAAGTCACCAATACATACTGAGTTCAAGACTACTTTGAAGTGATCAATATGGACTGATCTTCTACATCTACTGAGTGCCTGACAATGCTAAGTAATGATAATGGATGCCAAATATTAGAACTTCACCAAGTCAGTCTTCAGAACCCGAGTGTCTTTATTCGGGCCAACTTTGTAATATTGGTGTTAGCTTGTATGATGGTCAACTTTTTAATTTTGTAATTTGGATTGGTATATATATGTAATGTATTGTATCACATCCATATGTAAGATAATGAAATGTGATGCAAGTGCAAGAATGCAAATGTGAACAATTGAAGCTAAGAAATAGATAAAGAGTAAATTATGAAGGCCATATCAAAGAGGAGCAGAAAAGACATATTCATCACAAAAATGTGATCAGCACAATCAAGGAATCTCTATCAACAATCCAGTTGTAAGTCAGATATTTACTATCTCATCCTAACAAGTGAACCAATCAAATTTTTTTCACAAGGTAGACTTAACAGTCTTTCTTAAATCTCCTAATAGAGTGCATACTTCATTGTGTATTTGTAAAACCTCTAACAAGGTGAACCTAGCAGTCTTAATTGCTCCTAACAGGGTAGATCATCAAAAGTGAACATTGTGAGCCTTAACAGGCCAACTTTATGCTACAGTATTGAAGTTTTGTGGGTCTCATCCCCACCCTAGTTTTACTTTCTATTTGGAAGGTTTCTGGGTCACCAAATCATTATGTTCAAGTGTTGTGGATGCTTTTATATTTTCAATTTCACATGCATGCAATTATATCAAATGTGATAAATAAATGTTAAATGGTTTATTGGATTTAGAATTCAAATAGTTGTAGAAATTTTAGAAGTTACTGATTCACTCCTCCCCTCTCAGTAACTTAGCATAGTCTTGAATATTTCTAAAAATTGGTATCAGAGCCTTGTGGTTCTTAGGAGAAAGTTTAACAGCTTGAGCAAAGATCAAGGATATGGAGATATTCATACTTGATAAGGCAATTGACAATGAAAAGTTGGATCTGGAAATGGCCATTGCACAACTTAAGAAAGCTAAGGAGCAACTTTCCCAATCCCTGAAAAGAAGGAAGAAAATTACAAATTAGATGAATGATCATTAGTAAATTGAAGAAAGAATTGAAGATTTTTTCCCTTCAAGTAGTTCAGATGAAGCAAATGATGCAATCAAAGAACTCCTAGAGAAGAATGGTTCTCTGCAAGAAGAAGTAAAAAAGCTCAAAAGAGAACAAGAAATTCAGTTAGTAAGGCTATGTGAAATTTTGGAATAGAGGAACAAGATGAAAGAAGAAATGGATGGAAGAAACAATGAAATACATAACCAATCCCTTCAACATGTAGATCTTATGGATCAAACCTCCAATGCAAATGAGGAAATCATGAGCCAAAGATAGATCAATCAAAGATTAAGAAATGATCTAAATTTAGAAAGACAAATCAATGAAAGATTAAGAAATGATCTAAATTTAGAAAGGCGAATCAATGAAAGAATAAGAAATGAGCTGAGATCTAAAAAGAAAATCAATGAAAGATTGAAAAATGACTTAAACATTGAAAATAAAATCAATGAAAAAATGAAAAAATCCGCAAGAAAACATGGTTCAACTGAATGAGCAAAATCTCTATAGAAGGGTAAAGCAAGAATTGGATACAAAGAAGAAGGTGAATCCTCTGAACAAGGTGCTCAAAGGAATCAAAGACCTACTTGCAATCACTATGGTAAGTTAGGTCATACATCAAACAAATGTTGGAGTAATGGTAAAGCAAAATTTAATAGAAAATGCTACAATTATAGTTAGCATGGTCACAAGGCTAATGAATGCAAAGAGAAACCAAAATTTGAGGGCAAGTGTCACAAATGCAAGAAACAAGGTCACAAGACATTAGATTGCAGAACTAAGTCATTCAATCCAACAAATCAAATTGTGAAAGCAATATTTGGTTGGGACTATGACACTTGGTGTAGATGTCATTACTATGGAGAATATGGACACATTGGCATGAATTGTGTTAAACATCACATGAGGAGAAGAGATACCACCATAAGATGCTTCACTTGTACTGAACTTGGTCATCTAACTAAAAATTGCATGAACATGGGTAAAATTGAAGATGAGAAGAAGGAAAAAGTAGATAACATTTGTAACTAGATGAGGCAAAAATGGATTCCTAAATCTACCAAGGATGCTAATTCAAGTAATGATGATCATGTCACTCAAAAAGTGGTGACTCCACCATTTTTTATTAGGTTTTCAAAAGGAGAACTATAACTGCATTATCAAGATCACATTCAAACAGTTCCAATTGAAAAGTGACAAAGATCTAGACCAGTATTCAAGATACAAAAGGATCACTGAGGAAGATCGGTATCAATTATCACTAAGTTACCTTCTCTATCAAGTAAGGTCGGGTCATAGACTCTACTGAGCCTTACAAGACACACATGGTTACTAAGTCATGAAGCCTTCACCAAGTAATCAATAGAATGGTGGATGATAGACTGTCGAGCATAATGTCAAGCATGATGTTAAACTTGATGTCAACCTAGCTACCTTTGTATTAAGCATTAATGGAAAAGTTTTAACAAAAAGCATGAAATCAAATTCATTTTTCACCATGAAATTTATAGTGCTATTGCAAAGAAGTGATTTACAGAGAGATCAAGTGATTTCAAGAAAATTTGTAGCAAATTATGAAGGTTTTCATAGTTTACTGAGTACAATAGCATCAAGCAGTAGCAAAGTGAAGAGAGGTTCTGAGATGTTGGTTCAAAGAGTCGAGTGGAAAGTGCTAGATTTTAAACTCGTGCCCATGATTGTAGAAACCCTTAACTAAGTCAGAGCTCAATTGAAAATTCCTACAAAGGTACTCCTTATTAATGATATTCGTACTCATTTCAAGTGTTCTATACAAGAAATTGGAACCCTAGAAATGGTCATGCCCTAGGTGAATTATGTGTTAATGGAATTCTTAAACTTGAGCATAAGCATTTGGAAGAGAAAGGTTTAACTCATATTCCCCACATTCCTTGAGGTTTTCAAATCAAATGGATTAGATACATTCTAAGTTAGGTGCATAATGGTCAGCTATGGCTTGAGCAACCTATTGTGATCACAAAGAAAATGATTCATTGCATCACCGACCTCCCCATGCTCACCAAAGCTAAAACCACCAAAACCCTAGGTTGGGTTGAGCTAGAAAAGAAAACCCTAGTTGAGTGGGATGGAAGAGGAATGAAAATTAGTAGTGTAACTAATGTAGAACTAAAATTTGGAACTCATGTCATAGCACATAAGATATGTAGTTTGAGCCATCTAAATAGTGTATCTTGTGAAGCTGTAGACTTGGCTTATAAAGTGGTGAAAAAAAATCTATCTTATGACTTGGACAAGAATAGAGGCAGAGAAGAAACAGGTGGAAGAACTGGTGTTGACCAAAATGGGAAAATGGAAGTATTCACCAAATCAGATAGCCTCTCAGATCTCTAATGAATTATTAGAGAAAATAAAGCCAAGATGGGACTTTGCAATGCAAACAGCAAAAGACATTTATGCTCAAACCCTAAGGCAGTTGCTACCAAGCATGACAGATGCTGAGGTAAAAGAGTCTTTGAAGAAAAATAAGAAAAAATGACTCTTAGATTTAATACATGTTTAATTTTGATCAAGGATATAGAGCATGTGGTTAAGAATGCCACAAGCATGTGGAAAAGTGTTTATCATTTGTATAAACCAAGTGACTTCCTAGTAGATGTCAAGGATAATGATGATGATAGTGATGATAATGAAGAAGAAACTTATAGTGAGCCCACACATTTTGACAATGAAGAATTTGAAGAAGATAAAGAGGAGGAAGCTACCGAGGAAGATAAAGAAGATGATGAGGAGACTGACATAATGAAGATAGTAGATGTAGTCATTGCCTCACTTCCTCACTCTCCGAGAAAACTAGTAACTATATCAAGCTCAGAGATAGCTTCAGCAAGTTTGATTGTGACAACCACAAACACTTCAAATGCCCAATCACTCTTTGCCCCCATTCAGCTCAATGTATCTATAGCAGAAGTGACTTCCACTTCTTCTACTAAGCTACAACTTCTCACTTCTTCAACAACTGAGTCAACAGTCATGAATACAATGTCTTCTACAATTTTGAGCTCTTCAGTAGTAAGTACTTCAATTTCAGATACTACAATTTTGTCTAGTTCAGTTTTGAATAATTTAGTTATGACTTCTTTAGTTTTGGATTCAACAAGGATTCCTATTATTATTCCATCAATTATATCAACTTTCACTACAAGTCCTAGTATATCTATAATTGTTTCCATCTCAGATACAAAGTCATTAAGTACAAGGACAGTTGAACCTAAGGCTCAACCGAGTACAAGATTTTTGGGTAGAGGAAAGGAGATAGAGGAGGACATAGACTTAGATGAGAAAATAGAAATTTGCAAATGGGACATTGATAATCTTACTACAAACCAAATGCACATAGTTGGTGAACTCCTTCAAAAGAAGGCAAAACAACAAAAATTAAGAGAAGAAAGAGATAGAGAGTATAAGATTATTGATGATTCTAAAAACATTTTATCTGAGGTAATAGGTATTGAGGTGGATTCTTCTCAACCTATTTTGTTACAATTAGCAAAAGCAATCCAAAAGTTCAATGAGGACAGTAGTGGACAGGATAAGTTAATTGAGAAAGTTGAAAAGAAATTTGACAATAAAGTGCTTGAGCACATTGCTCAGCAAATTGCTATCCATCAAGTTGAGCTTTTGTCAATTTTGACCAGTTTTGAATCATCTTGCACTAATGTGACATCACTTTTTGTGAAGTTACGTGATGTCTCTAAGTTCACAAAGAAAATAAAGAGAAAAATATCAAAAATCGATGAGGATCTGAAAGCTAGTTCCCATGAGTTGCAACTTGACCATAGTTCAAGCTCTGCACATCACATGAAGATCATATTTTTGTCAAACATGTAGGCAAAGCTATTGAGAGAAGAAGCAAGGATTCGGTCATCACTGATTGATATTCAAAATATGATCCTTCCTATCATGGATACAATGTAGAAACATATTGTTTACTCAAAAACCTTGATCCATGACAATAACTTCTCTATTGCAGATCACATGATAGAACTCTTTGTAGAAGTACAAATTGCTCTACATACATGCAAGATTTTGCAAGATAATTGGGATAAAACTCTGGCACTTATTCTTAAGGTACATTCTAATTTTTTATCTCATATTGGTGTCTCCTTGTAGATAAGTTCTGAATAATTCTTTGGCATTATTGTCAAAAAGGGGGAGATTATTGTTGATAATAAGATACATAGTATGGGGGAGAAACATGCTATGAGGAGAATGTATATAATAGATGATGTAAAGTATACTTTACAAAGATGAATTTTGAAAAATCTCAAAATAGTATATTCTATCGAGCTAGTAGCACATGGTGATGTATGTAAGATTTTGGCTGATAAGTGTTTTTGTCACTAATTCCAAAGGGGGAGATTGTTGACATATTAGTCAAGTTTGTTATTAGTGATACACACTTATTCAGATTTTGTATGGTTACCGAGTTCATTGAACAGTCTACAATTTTTGCCATGTAATCTAGTGGTTACCGAGCATTTCAGTGGTTACTAAGTATATTCAGTTAATGTGAACCCTAGTAGTTCAAACCAAGCAAATTTAGTCTGACAGTTCAACCCAAGTAGTTTAGTGGTTATCGATCATTGCAGTTTCTACCAAGTTTGTAGTTCATGTAATGCGAAGCTAGTGTAAACTGAGCTTATGTGTTTATCGAGTGATTTAGCTTATGTCAAGTTACACAATATCTACCAAGTCACTCATACAGATTGAGTTCAAGACTAATTTGAAGTGATCAATATGGACTGAGCTTCTACATCTACCAAGTGCATGATGATGTCGAGTAATGACAATGGACACCGAGTATCAAAACTTCACCAAGTCAGTCTTCAAAACTTGAGTGTCTTCATTTGGGCCGACTTTGTAATATTGGTGTTAGCTTGTATGATGGCTGACTTTGTAATTTTGTAATTTGGATCGATATATATATATATATCAAATGTATTGTATCACATATGTAAGATAATGAAATGTGATGCAAGTACAAGAATGTGAATGTGAAAAATTGAAGCTAAGAAGCAAATAAAGAGTAAATTGTGAAGGCCATATCAAAGAGGAGCAGCAAAGACATATTCATCACAAAAAGGTGATTAGCACAATCAAGGAATCTCTATCAGCAATCCAATTTTAAGTCAAAGATCTATTGTTTCATTCTAACAAGTGAACTAGTCAAAATCCTTTCACAAGGTAGACTTAACAGTCTTTCTTATCTCTTAATAGAGTGCATACTTCATTGTGTGTTTGTGAAACCTCTAACAAGGTGGACCTAGCAATCCTATTTTCTCCTAACAGGGCAGATCATCAAAAGTGATCATTGTAAGCCTTAACAGGCCAACTTTATGCTGCAGTATTGAAGTTTTGTGGGTCTTATCACCACCCCAATTTTACTTTCTATTTGGAAGGTTTCTAGGTCACCAAATCATTGTGTTCAAGTGTTGTGGATGCTTTTATATTTTTTGTTTCATGCAATTATATTAGGTGTGATAAATAAATGTTAAATGGTTTATTGGATTCAGAATTCAAATTGTTATAGAAATTTTGGAAGTTACTGATTCACCCCTCCCCTCTCAATAACTTAGCATAGTATTGAATATTTCCAACAGCAAGATCCTCTATATCAAGATATAATAGATTACTTCTAGTTTGATCACCCTTTCCAATCAATTTTCCATCAATGTCATATATCTTAGCAATCTTATTTTCAAAATCAACCTTACATCCTAAATTATTTAGTTGTGACACACTCAAAAAATTATAGTTAAATCCTTCAACATAGTAAGCATTATCACATAAAATCTTTTATGTGAGCTTGATAGAACCTTTTCCTTTTATCAAACATGGTGCATCATTACCAAATCTTAAATTATTTCCATCACAACAATTCAAGGTAATGAACTTATTTTTATCTCTAGTCATGTGATGTGAACACCCACTATCAATGATCCATCTATCATTCTTGTTCACACAGGACATAAGTGTAATTACCTCTTCTTCATCAGATTCATCCTTCATTGCAACATACACCACTTCATCATCATGATCTTCAGATCCATCTTTTGTTTCCTCTTTAGCAATGTAGTATGTCTTCTTGCCTTTGTCTTTGTAATCTTTGTTGTCTTCATCTCTTATACTTTTGTACTTGTCATCACCTCTATAGTTCTTCTTATCTAAACATCTAGTAGTAATATGACCAGCCTCATTGCAATTGAAACAAATGATAGGTATTTTACCTTTAAACTTGCATTTACCTCTGTGAGATCTCATTGTCAATAGTACTTCAAGTTGATCTACATCTTCCTCATTTGTATCACTATCACTAGATATATTTTGTCTTTTTCTTCTTCTTATGCTCACTAAGTTCCTTCAATGATAGCTTAGCTTTGAAAGAAGGTTCCATGTTTTTAGGTTTATAATTATCAAATTTAGATAGCTCAAAAGTAGTGAGCCTACCTACCAAACCTTCAAGACTTAGAGTATTCCCTGGTATACATCTCAGTTCTTGTATTACAGAAACTCTAATAGCATATATAGGTAGTAGTGTTCTCAAAAAAATTTCTTAGTACTATATCTTCATCTATTTTACCATTACCTCCTCTTATTGCATTAACAACATCTTTTATCCTCAAGCACTACTGAGCAATATTTTCACCTTCTTGCATTCTCATTTCATCGAACTTACCTCTAAGACTCTCAGATTTGGCTCTTAGAACATTCTTATCACCTTGATAGATAGTGTGTAGAGCATCCCACATTTTCTTTGCACTATCAAGACTTTTGATATCATCAAACTCAACATAGCTTAGGGCAAAGGAAATCTCCAACATTGTCTAGTTGTGTTCTTTCTTCTTTTTCAGATCTTCAGTAGTTAGGGCTCCAGTAGGATCAATATGCTCAATAGTAATGGTAGATTGTGCATGATCTCCAAGTTCTCCAAGGTATAGCTTCATCAAACTTTTTCATGCAAGAAATTTATCTCTATTAAGCTTAGGTACTTCTCTTTTTGACATCTTGATCTTGTGCTTCTAGTACCTTCAAACTAGTACTCTTAAGAAGATGACTCTGATACCAATTGTTGGAATTTTTTAGAATAACTAAGAGGGGAGTGAATTAGTTATCCAAGGTCTAGATGTATAAATAAAAAATTTCATAGCTTAGTGAACCCATGTCCATAAAATAATTTCATCATGCATGCATCCATTAGATTATGCAATCACTTAAACTTGTAGGTTACTTTCAAATCAATTTGTAGAAATGTAAACTTGAAACATAACAAATTAAATAACACATTTGACACAATGATTCCACTAGTAACATGCTAGTCATTCTGACTCTTCTAAAGTGATGCCCTATGAAAGGCCAACCCTATTAAAGGTTACAATGCACACTATTGAATGTGACCTGGTTAAAGGATTTAAATCACACTATTAGGAGTGAGCCTTGTTAGAGGACTTTAGACATTCACTTGGAATTTCAGTCGGTTAAAGGTTTTACAAATGACTGTTAGGTCAACCTTAATCCAAAGGATTTACCCTAGAATGATACAATTATTAGAGAATAACAGTAAGGCTTGATCTGATAACAACTTACAACTCCATTTGCAGATTACAGATCTTTGTTTTAGTCTTCCATTTTGCTTGGCTTTCACACACTTCATCTCTGATAGCTTGTTCACCCTTCAAGCATCCATACCCTTAAGCCTTCTTGCTTTGTTTTCCAATGTAGTCTCTTTAATTAGGTCACTGAATGAAGCAATGCCCTAGACTCCTTATCTTCCTTAAGTTCTTGCACATTACCAACTTTGCTTCTGACCAATCATCTCTATAAATGGAGAATTAAGATATTTTTTCATTCATCCTCCATCATCCAATTTAGAGTTAGGACAGATTAGGTAGGATTCAATGAATCTATCCCTCATTTCATTTTATTCCCTTTTAGAAACTTCTTCAATCCTCTTTGAATTTGCATAAAATGGCTTACCATAAATTTTGTGCCACCAGCTCATCAATATTATCTTCCACACAGTTCACATAATCCAAGAAATCAAACTTGTCAACTCAAATTAATCAAATTCTCGATATTTCTCATAATGCTGACACTCGGCATTAACTAGCTTCTAATGTTTGGCACATACTACATTGCTTGGCATCCACTATAAAATCACTCAGCATGAACTAAAGTTTACTAGTGCTCAGAATCAACTAAACTTTACTCGGCATCAATTTTTTCACTCGAATTATAATGAAATTGAATTTTGTTGGCTCCCACTAAAATCAACTTTGCTCAGTTCCAACTAATTTTCTGCTCGGCTTGCACTAACTTTGCTTAACACCTATTGTCCACTCGATCAAGCTTAGTAGAAAAACTCTATTTAACTTGTTCTTCTAAACTTAATCAGTGTAACCAATCTTTGCAACCTTAAGTAGATTATCAATGCACTATAATATCATTGTCTTAGCTAATTCTTGTACTCCTTTTCATATCATAACTCAACCTTTCCTCTAGGTGCTATTGTTACATCATTTTGATTAAATCCTCTTCATTAATCAAAGAAGTGATAATACTTAAATCATATAAGCAATTGTCTTACTATCAAATAGCAAGTTTGACATCAGTGGAAAAACAATAATTGAAACATATTTATCATACTTCTATCAATCTATTTTTGACAAATTTTACATAGAAACCCAATTTAGGAAAAACCATAAGCAACATGTCACCCGTTTTCACTCTTTCAAAGTGATCTCTATTAAGAGCCAACTCTGTTAAAGGTTACAATACACACTATTAAATGTGACCTGGTAAGAGGATTTAATCACTCTGTTAGGAGTGACTCTGTAAGAGGATTTTATTCATTCCATTTAGAATGTCACCTAGTTAAAGGATTTACACAGACTATTAAGTCTTCAAATGATTGTTAGGTCAACCTCTATTAAAAGGATTTTAATACAAATTGTTTACAATGATAAGAAAGAAAATAGTAGGTTTTGATCTATGTGATTACAACTCATTTTTGTTGGTTCAGATCTCTGTTTGGTCCTTATGTTGGTTCACTAATAAGCCTTTCTTTATCATCTCTGATCTTTATATGCTTGGATACCCTTCAAGAAATTAGTACACTCTTCTCATCAACACTGAAGCCTTATGCTCAAAATCACTTATCAATAACAACATCACATCTGCAAGCTTTTCTCTTTTAGCATCACATCCACTCACTTGCGTGTTTCTGATCAACCTTACTCTATATGACTTCCTTCACATACAAACTTGCACACACTAGTTGGGTCTAGACTAGGCACCGAAGGTTCAGTTCTATATGACCTTAAATAGGAAATTTATTTTTTATTGTTTTCTACATCCACCGTAGATCTTAGGGTTTATGATCATATTAAACTTGATTCAATGTATCTATACATCTTCTTGATCATCCTCTAGAAACTTCTCTAGAATTCTTTTGTTATGTCTTTACCTAATCACCAGCTTGAATTTAATGATCCAACTCATCAATCTAATCTTCAACGCATTTTACATCTCCCAAGAAATCAACTGAGTTGGCTTGATCTTACAATTTCTTTAAATTTGATCTTTTACTATCACTTAGAAATCACTGAATTCTGACATTGACTCAATAATGAAATACTCAGGCATTGTTTAAGATTTATGGCTCGGCATCAACTAACTTGCTCAGTTGATACTAATGCTCGATCAACACTATATTTTCTTGGCACTAACTATTACTCGATTGACGCTACCATTACTCGGCACTCCTTAGTATCTTACTCTTTTTTTGGCTTAGCTTCTTGACATAAACAATTACTTTGATTTATCAAAGTCAATCTAATCAAATGTCCATTGCAACTACCTTTTCATAACTTCAACCTTTCCTCTAGGTGCTATAGTTATGAGTAACTCTCAAATCCTTTTCATTAATCAGATAGATATGACATTTAGATTAGGTAGCAATATGTATCATCCATAGATTTGACATCAATGAAAAAATAATAATTGTTCCAATTGTAAGTTTCCAACACATCCATCATATTTTAACTCAACATTACTGCTATGAACTACTTTCCTACATATGATAGAAGCAAAATAAAATTATGTAGCTTTTGTTATGGTTATAGTTATAGTTCATATTTCCCTTTGAGATATTTCCTCTCTAATTTTTGTGAGCACCTAAAGAAATATAGAACAAAGCTACATAGTATGAAAATCAGTGATCAATATGGATAACACTGATATTACATAGTAAGATGAAGAGAGTGAATGTTAATAATACTAAAACAAAGGCCATTGGTAGTGCATGATGATGAAAGGCCTATGAAGAGAAAGAAATGTGTTTATGACTTTCCTAGATTACTATTAGATGGTCTTGACCTTAATAAGAGAACAATATGTGATGCAGGAGCATCCAGAGGTATAAGGGCAATCCTGTGTCACCCAAAAAAAAATGTACTTAGACTTAGTTTTTGTTTCATGCCTTTACATTTTTGGATACCCATTTGGGTCAAATAAAGGTTCCAACTCTCACAGTTCAACTATCAGTGTGCTAGAAAATCTCGAAAAAATAGGAGCATGCAATTTGGCCATCATTTTGGTGACCTAAAAGGTGTAAATTGGCCAGATGAATGTAATTGTGATTTAGAGCATTCCAAAAAAAGAATCAGGTCAAAAGGCCCCACGGTTTGAAAGTTATTGCAGTTTTTCAGGTTTTGGAGACCTCCTAAGAATGCTTCAAAGTTAGGTTAGGGGCATTAAACGACCTTGAAAAGGGCCAAAAAATGGGGGATGAGTGATGCTTCTCCATAGGGCTATAGAGCGCTTTGAGAGCTTTTCAAAAATGTAAACGGTTCGTCAATCGAAGCTACGGTTCAAAAGTTATGCCTCCTAGAAGTTCGGTTACCATTTCTGGATTCTTCTAGATTTGCACCGACTTCTAACGCAGCTTCTGGAACCTTCTAATTGGTCGGTGGATGCCTACTAGCACTTTCTAGAATGTACTCCTAGTCCTTAACCCTTTAGGGTCTATTTAAGGAGATTTTTGGCATTGTAAAAGGCAGTTCGAAGTGGAGTTGAGAGGAGGTAATGAAAGGAGAAATTATCTCCAGATTTATGCTATTGTAAGCCCTTAGGGCATGTTTTGAAGTTTATTTTCTCTGTACTATTTGTAATAGCTTATTTTCTCAGTTAATATAATTTTCCATTTCTGTTTGTGTCCATTTTGTTCTTGGGTTGTGTCCCCATCAAGTGGTATCAGAGCTGGTTTTCCTGAGTGTGTAGACAGAGCGGCGACTGTGAGGCAGTTTGCCCCAGGACTGTGTGGTTGTGGGATCAAGTTAGAAGATGCCTCCACAAAGAGAGCATGGCAGAAGGGCCAAAGCTATTAATCTTGAGGAGGTTAGAGCCCTCCAAAGTCAGGTACAATCATTGCAAGAGGAGCTCCGTAGAGGAGCAAATGTTGTCGCAGGTGACAACAGTGAGGATGACAATGAAGAAGAAGTAATAGGACCAGAAGGGGAACTTGACGGGGAAGTTTTGAATCCTATAGAGGAAAGGCTTTTTAGGGCCATTACTAAGTTTGGGATAAGACCTACAATTGAAGTGGGTGTATTTTTAGGAAATCTGAAACCAGATGAGTTGATCGATTGGATCAATGAACTGGAAGAATACTTTGAGTATGAGGATATCAGGGACCTAGATAGGGTTAAGTTTGCAAAGGCCAAACTGAAAGGCCATGCCAAAATCTGGTGGTAAGAGGTTCAATTGGAAAGAAACAGAAGAGGAAAGGAGAAGATCATAAGATGGGATCACATGGTGGACAAATTGAAGAAGCAGTTCATTCCTGTGGACTACGAGCTTGATCTGTTTAAGAAGATGCATGGGTTAAAGCAAGCAGGAAGATCAATCCAAGAATATATAGAGGAGTTTTACCAACTCTTGATTAGAGTAGGGCATGCAGAAGCAAATAAGGAGAAGGTTGCTCATTATATCAATGGGTTGCGACCTAGCATCCAGAAGGAATTAAGTCTGGTAAGAATGACCAGCATTGAAGAGGCATACCAGTTTTCCCAATGAGTTGAAGAGAAGTTGAATAAAAGGTTTGAAGGAAGACAAAGAGGGTGCGATCAAGGAGGAAGGGGAAGCAGTAGATCATCTGGAGGCCGCAATGAAACCCAAAAGAAAAATGAAGATGTGGGTACTAGCAGGAACTAGAGGAATGAGGGTTTCAACTGCTCCCATGATCAAAACTTGGGAAATCAAAGAGGAAGAGGTAGAGGACGTGGACAAGGAAGAGGAGGCTTCCGTGGTACCTATTTCCATTGCAATGAAGAAGGTCATTGTGCCTTTGAATGCCCTCAACGACAAGGAAGGACAGATAGGAGAGCTGAGGGCCAAGCTAGGGTTGCTCATGTGGCTGAGGATGCACAATCATCACATTCAGAGGATGCAGAAAGAGGAGAGACCTTGGTAAATGAAAGAGTCCTACTAAGTGGTGAGGTTGAACCAGGACAACGGAGGAGTTTGTTTTGTACCAGATGCAAGTGTGAGGATAAATATTGTGATGTGATCATTGATGGTGGTAGCATTGATAACTTGGTATCAGAAGAGATGGTCTCTAAGCTGAAGCTCAAGAGGGAGAAACATCCACAGCCCTATCGGATTGCTTGGGTAAAAGATGATCATAAGGTCCTGGTAAGTGAACAATGTTTAGTAAAATTCAAAATTGGGAGTTACCATGATGAAGTTCTCTGTGATGTTATTTCGATGGATGTTTGCCATCTATTGTTGGGTAGACCATGGCAGTTTGATAGACATGCAAACACATACTCTCTCACAAAGGATGGAGTTCACCATAAATTGAAGCCCATGAAAAAGGAAGATGAAAAGGTATGTAGCAGTGCTAGGATTTGTCTTGTTGATGGAAGGAAGTTTTTAGATGGCATGAAACATCAGCATATGTGCTATGCTTTGATTCCTATGAAAGATAAAGAAGGTAGTAGTGAAATACCATTTAAAGTTTCAGATTTACTAGGGGAGTTTGGAGATATTATCTCTGATAATGTTCTAGATGGATTGCCACCAGTAAGGCAAATCAGTCATTAGATAGATCTGATTCCAGGAGCTAGTTTTCCTAACAAGGCTGCCCATAGGATGACTCCTACTGAAACAAAGGAGCTAAATAGACAGGTTCAGGAGTTGTTGAGGAAGGGCTTGATTCGAGAGAGCCTGAGTCCATGTGCAGTACCTGCAGTACTCGCACCAAAGAAGGATGGAGAGTGGAGGATGTGTACAGATTCTCGAGCTATAAATAGGATCACCATCAAGTACCAGTTTCCTTTGCCAAGGATGGATGATATTATGGACTGCTTGAGTGGAGCTCAGTACTTCACAAAGATAGATCTGAAGAGTGGTTATCACCAAATATGGATTCGAGAAGGAGATGAGTGGAAAACAGCCTTCAAGACCAAGGAGGGTCTTTATGAGTGGTTAGGCATGCCCTTTGGATTGACGAACACCCCAAGCACCTTCATGCGGCTCATGAATGAGGTACTTAAGAAGTTCTTGGGAAAATTTGTTATTGTCTATTTGGATGATATTTTAATTTTCAGCAAGACTGTGGAAGAACATTTATTGTGTATTCGTAGTGTCCTTGAACGGCTAAGGGAAGAGAAATTGTTAATTAATATGAAGAAGTGTAACTTTGCAAAAAGGGAGTTAGTCTATTTGGGGTTTGTTATATCACCTGAAGGTCTCAAAATGGATCCGAAGAAGGTAAAAGCCATCTTGGAATGGCCTACTCCAAGGTCTGCTACTGAGGTAAGATCATTTCATGGTCTAGTTAGTTTTTACAAGAAGTTTATTAAGAATTTCAGTGGCATATGTGCACCCCTAATTGATACAATAAGAGGGGATAGAAAAGAGTTCAAATGGACTGCAGCAGCTGCGAGAAGTTTTGAATTGCTAAAGAAGAAGGTGACAGAACAGACTATGTTGGCACTTCCAGATTTTAGAAAGGTTTTCCAGGTGGATTGTGATGCTAGTGGTAGCGCTATTGGAGCTGTATTAAGCCAAGAAGGTAAGCCTATTGCATATTTTAGTGAAAAATTGAATGATGCAAAGAAGAAGTATTCTATTTATGATCAAGAGTTCTATGCAATAGTTTAGGCCTTAAAGAAATGGAGGCATTATTTATTGCCAAAGGAATTTTTTTTGTATACTAATCATCAGGCATTACAGTACCTAAATAGCCAAGGTAAATTGAATCAGAGGCATATGAAGTGGGTAGAGTTCTTGCAGAGCTATACATTTGTGTTGAAGCATAGAAGTGGAAAATCTAGCAGGGTTGCAGATGCACTAAGTAGGAGACAGTTGTTGCTTACAGTAATGCAGGTTGAAGTAGTTGAGTTTGATGAACTCAAGAATTTGTACCCTGAGGATCCTGATTTTGCTGAAGCCTGGAAAGCTTGTAAAGAACCTGTTGCTATAGATAGAACCAAGTGGTTAGACTATTTGATTCAGGATGGTATGTTGTTCAAAGGTAGTCAATTGTGCATTCCATGGAGTTCCAAGAGGGAAAATCTAATTAAGGAGAAACACGGTGGAGGGATGGCAAGACATTTTGGTCGAGTTAAGACCATTTCCATTCTTAGAGAACATTATTTTTGGCCTCAAATTTTACAGGATGTGAAGAAGTTTGTACAGAGTTGCCAAGTTTGTCAAGTTGCCAAAGGGTTTAGTCACAATACTGGCCTATATCAGCCATTGCCTATTCCATCAAGGCCATGGGAGGACATAAGTATGGATTTTATTCTTGGATTGCCAAGGACACAAAGGGGTAATGACTCAGTATTCGTGGTGGTTGATAGGTTCTCCAAAATGGCACATTTCATTCCATGCCACAAAACTCATGATGATGTCCATATTGCAGACTTGTTTTTCAAAGAGGTGGTATGACTACATGGTCTTCCAAGGAGTATAGTTTCTGACAGAGATACTAAATTTGTGGGGTATTTTGGAGGACATTGTGGAAAAAGTTGAGAACAGACTTGAAATTCAGTTCCACGCATCACCCACAAACTGACGGCCAAACAGAAGTGGTAAACAGGAGTTTGGGAAATTTGCTAAGATGTTTAGTTGGGGATAAGCCCAAGGGATGGGATTTGATTCTACCACAGGCAGAGTTTGCTTATAATAACTCTGTAAATAGGAGCACTAGAAAATCACCATTCCAAATTGTATATGGGAGTAGCCTAAGGACTACACCAGAGCTGAGGAAGATAGAACAAGGGGAGAGGACAAGTGCTGAAGCTGAGGAATTTGCTGAACATATCAAGTCTCTACATGAGGAGGTTCAAGCACACATTACCAAGATGAATCAAGAGTATAAAGCTAGGGCTGATCAAAGGAGAAGACATAAGGAATTCCAAGTAGGAGATTTAGTCATGGTCCACTTATGAAAAGAAATATTTCCAGCCAATACTTACAACAAGCTGAAAATGAAGAAATTTGGCCCCTACAAAATTCTGAAGAAACATGACTCATGAAATGCATATGAGGTGGAGCTACTAGAAGGTATTCACATTTCTCCCATCTTCAACATTGCAGATTTAACAGAGTATCATGATGATGGTGCAAATGAGGAGTTGGTTTTAGAGCCATGTCCAATTCCTACTTCTAAGAAGGAGGAGATAGAAGACATTCTAGATCATCGTGTGGGTAGGAGTACCAGAAACAAGCAGTATGAAGAGTATTTGGTCAAATGGAAAGGACGACCAATTGAGGACTCAACTTGGATTTTAGTAGCTGAGGTTTCCCATTTGGGATTTCCTCTACCATTCATAAAGTGACAGGGTCACTTTTCAATCTACCCTGGGTGTCTGATGCAGGAGCATCCAGAGGTATAAGGGCAATCCTGTGTCACCCAAAAAAAAATATACTTAGACTTAGTTTCTATTTCATGTCTTTACATTTTTGGATACCCATTTGGGTCAAATAAAGGTTCCAACTCTCACAGTTCAACTATCAGTGTGATAAAAAAATCCCGAAAAAATAGGAGCATGCAATTTGGCCATCATTTTGGTGACTTAGAAGGTGTAAATTGGCCAGATGAATGTAATTGTGATTTAGAGCATTCCAGAAAAAGAATCAGGTCAAAAGGCCCCACGGTTTGAAAGTTATTGCAGTTTTTTGAGTTTTGGAGACCTCCTAAGAATGCTTCAAAGTCAGGTTAGGGGCATTAAATGACCTCGAAAAGGGCTAAAAAATGGGGGACGAGAAAAGCTTGTCAATAGGGCTATAGAGCGCTTCGAGAGATTTTTGAAAATGTAAACGGTTCGTCAATCGAAGCTACGGTTCAAAAGTTATGCCTCCCGAAAGTTCGGTTACCGTTTCTGGATTCTTTTAGATTTGCACCGACTTTTAACGCAACTTCTGGAACCTTCTATTTGGTCGGTGGATGCCTACTAGCACTTTCTAGAATGTACTCCTAGTCCTTAACCCTTCGAGGTCTATTTAAGGAGATTTCTGGCACTATAAAAGGCAGTTCGGAGTGGAGTTGAGAGGAGGTAGTGAAAGGAGAAATTATCTCCAGATTTATGCTATTGTAAGCCCTTAGGGCATGTTCTGAAGTTTATTTTCTCTGTACTATTTGTAATAGCTTATTTTCTCAGTTAATATAATTTTCCCTTTCTGTTGTGTCCATTTTGTTCTTGGGTTGTGTCCCCATCAATATGAACAATAGAGGACATCATTGCTATAAGAACATAGTAGAGTATTGTCGAGCAGCCTCGAGAAAATTAGTGGTAAGGAGAAGATAAAGAAAGAATACTAACCTACAATTTAGAAAGTAGTGAACAATAAAGATAGAATCATCTTCTCATAACAACGAGAAAATCAATTCCTAAGATATTGATCAAGAGAATAGTCATTCAATGAAAATCAATGAAAGCCTCAAAATGAAGAGTTTAAATGCAAAGGCAATGGTTTGTGAGCAATTAGGAGAGTTTGTGTGGGTGGAAGATCTAGCAAGAGGATTTGTGGGTCCTTAATCAACACCTATACATCATTTCTGGGCCCAAAATATAATGGTACGATTAGGTCTAAATGTAACTAAATTGTACTCATGTTGGTCAATCTCCCACTAGTCGGATAAATATAAAATGTAGTGTGGTTTTTCGTCCATTGAGGCATTAAATATCTACTTGGATAATTAAATGAAAGTTTAATCACTAATAAATTTGGACCTATTTTTCAATGCTATGCGATCTAAAGTTTGATGCTTCTACATCAAAAAATAATATCACTAGAATTTCATCAAAAGGTTGACACACTCCACGGCTATCAATTTATCAATGGGATGCTCCATCAAAAATCATCCCCATCAATGCAACATGGAAGTGTCAAACTACTAGTTCAAAGCATCAAAATATCGATGACATCCATAGATGATTCGACAGGTTTGTCATACCATTGACAGCAAGTTGTGTCAAAATATCGACAACTCCTAGAGATGATTCGTTAGTCTTATCAAACCCTTGATGATAGGCTACATCAAAATATCAACAACAGTCATAGTTTTAAAAATATTTAAAACCTAATCTCTTAGTTTCCACCTTTCAATCCATTGTTCCTTGCAAACACATTATCTTCCTTGTTTCCTGACTCACCATTGCTTGGTGATCAGCCTAGAGCATCATTGTAATTTTAGTGTATCAAATTTGGTAAGCCCAAAAACTAAATATTAAAAAAATCTATAAAAAACATACCTAGCATTCCAACCAAGTATTTTAAGTTTTGATTGTGGAATGCTTATCTTGTACAAAACCCTGGGTTTTGAGGGTTTTAAACCTATGTGTATTGAGAATTAAATGACTCTCTTCACAGATAGAACTTTAGAGCCTCAAACTAGGTACAAAAGATAGCTAAAATAATAGGCTTTAAGATCCAAGCAATAACTTTTCCAAACCAATCAGTGTGCTAGGAGTTACAGTATGGAAAAGTGTTGATAAACAAAAAAAAGAGGAATGCACAAATTGATTCAATTAACTCCAAAGATAGTTTCCAAGGCCTTTTATGTTCCCTTGGATTAGTTATGCCCATTCCCAAGTGATTTTTGGGCTTAGAGTTGCATTCTTGCAACATTTTGCAAAAGTTGCAAAGTTGCAATTTGTAAAAGTTGTGAAATTGCGAAGTTGCATTTTTGCACTTCTACTGCTCATAATTTCCCCTAAGTGACCTAAATCACCTAGAAATCATTTAAAACACCTAATTAACCCTAGAATAACCTTCTGAAGCAAAATTTTCACCATGACCACCCTTGGTGGCTCAAGACTCCAAAAGTGACTAAGTTCATCAATAAGGGTTCACAAACAAAATGGGTCTAATGAGGCTCAATCTTACAAGATTTGTTGCCTTTAGAACTTATTACATCACTAATTACAATTCACAACAAAATGACTAAGGTGCTCCTTCCCTAGGAAACCGTTAAGGGTAAAAACTAGCCACACCAAGAAAAGTTTATTTATTGAATAATGGATGAATATGAATGTAAATCTCACAAATGTGAAGTCTGCAAGCCTGAATATTGATTTCCTTTTATAGTAATGTAGGGTCAATGTGCTTTACTCATAGACTGATAAGTGTCTTGACTCTTTATACACTACCGAAAACATGCACAACAATACTCATCTACAAACTATATATGATGAATAATGCATACAAAAGTATACAATGAGTTCCACACAATCTACAATAGATGCATGCACCAATGAATAGAACAAGACCTCTGTAGTTATTGCATTCACAAGAATATAACCCGGCAGAAAGATTTATCAATCGCTCCATATTGACAACTCTTCCTCAACAATAGTCTCAGATACAATGCTACAAGAGCTTCAAATGATATTGTATTCTACAATCAATAATAGTCAATATCTAATGAAAGACATCACACACACTCATCATAGTCGAGAGACCCATAAATATTTGCAAACCCTTCTCAAAATGGAGTAACAAAAAATATAGATGTTATTATTGAAGATTATATCTGGGATAGAGATCATTATAGTTTGTAATGTTGTTTGGCTTCTGGATAAAAATTATTTTCTTACAATCGTTATGATGGATCATGGAGTTCAATCCAAAAAGATATACTAGTTTTAATCTAGAAGACTCATGCAAAACTTCATGAGATATTCATTTTTCAAGTTTATAGACTATATTATGTATTTTGCTAATTTTAGAATTAGAGTGGTTGATTTCAAAAATATAATATTTCATTTGCTTCCAAGGAGTAAATAATCTTTCTCGCATATCCATTTTCTTTTTTTCCACATGGAGAAGTTGTGTTTTGATGATCAAATATCACTAAATACTTATCAAATTGAATCTATCATGACTTCTCAGGATCAACTTGATTTTTCTTCTCATATATTAAGTATACAATTCTCTTTTTATTTTATTCTACTAATTTCCAAAAAATTCTGCAATATTTTCACCCCATATCTTCAAAAAGTTCAATTTTTGTTGTCCTCAAGTTCAACGTCTATCTAATAGTGGAAGAATTTACATATTTATAGAAGTTTCTCAATTTTTCATCTCAGCATGATGGTCGAGAGCAAAGGTCTAGAGTAGGTGGAGGGACTCATCAAAGGTCTAATGGAGTTAATTTTTTTTTCAAAGTGGATCAACAAATCATAATAAATACAAGAGTACAAGTCTAGATGATCCTTCAACATCAAAAGAAGTGGTGAGATAGTGAACAAAGATGCAAATAATTTTCCTCCAATGTCAGCCTTTCCTATAATAAAAAAAAGTTTCAAAGGTGTAAGTTGCATATAAATACAACTCCCCATCTCATTTCAAAGTTCTATCCATTATTAGCTCCTACAAGAAAATCCAATTAAGCATATTCAAATCAATTGAGCATAGATCTATAATCAAGGAGCAATCAATTCAAGCATACAATTTTGTTGCAGCACTCATGACCAATCATAATGTGTTTCTCTATCATGAAAGCATACAACATCAAGAATTGTCTAAGTCTTCATGCCTGGGGTTTCATACTTGAGGTAATATTCAATATTTCAACTATTGTTTAGACTCTAACCCTCTTTGCGACAAGGTCTATTTTACATCATGATTAGCTATTGTAGAGTTTGAAATACCAACATAAAGTTTGAATTAGGCAAGCCATCCCTTATAGAACACATCCCTTCTTCCACTTTCTTAGTGTGTGTGAGTTCAAATCTAAGAGTGAAAGCGTTAAAGGTGCATAGAGCATACTATCAAATGCAACAAGGACTTTTGAAAAGGAAAAAAAAAACTAGTACTAGGGAACCTAGCATACATGACCATGTATTTTGGCTATATTTTCAAGAGATAGGCCTTCAAGACCTCTTGACTTCAGTTATTCCTCCTTTTGTCATTCACAGGCACCTCAAACTAGGATGCCCAACACATCAGTCAAATTAAACAATTTCAACTCCAATTTGCATATCCAAGTTCCATTCTCTTTCATTTCCAAATTTGCCTACTATGTTTTCTTTTTGTTCCGTGATTTCATTTCTTATCCTTCTCTATTGGCTTTGCAATCGTTACCTAATTAAGAAAATCAATGAAGTAGTAAGTATCTCCTAAACAATGGTTGAACAACCACATAACTATATCAATGAATGAAGCTAATGCAAATTTTAATGGACTTTATAATCTATATTTTGATATAAGGTAAACGCATAAAACGTAGGAGCTTTAAAATATAAACAAAACTATCATGTACAAACAATAAAATTGATATTCAATGGAAGGGTGCACAAGAACAAAATTATTTGAATGTCAATTTTAAAGATAACCTATATCTTGAACTTACGACCTTTATCAGGACCATCAATATTTTTTCCACCAAGTTCTTTGATTGATTTATCAAGATCTTATTTCAAAATAGATGATACCCATTCAGCAACGAATCATTCAGAAGAAAAGGCTTGGCAAAATATGGGAGATTTGTGGAGCTTCATTACCTTTGCCAGAAGGACTTGAGTTCTTGCATGTTTATCATCCCAATTGGATATATTCACATTTTCCTCAGCACCCAACATATGGCCATTTACTTGAATGTAGTTCAAGTAAGATTCATTTGCAGTGGCTCTTTGTAACCATGCTACTCCCCAAAGTAATTTGTCTTGCATCAACACATATAAGGCATATTCCAATTTTTTTGCTATTAGTTAATTTAGAAGGTTTGTGGTAGGATATACTTACATGATATCCAAAATAAGAGCAATAAAATGGAAAAACAATAGACTATAATGAATCACTATATGAGCCTTTGTATTTCTCAACAAACTCAAAAACTTAGCCACCCACACAAACCATCCCATTATCATAGTAAGAACTAAGAGAATACATTAGTATTGAGATGGTTTCTTTAGAAATCAACTGTATATAATTTATTATAGGACATTTTTATGCAAACAAGTATTCTATATAATGGTTGTTGTAAGAAAATATTTAAGAAAAACCTATATAAAAAAAAATACTAGAGTATAAAGAAAAGTCACTTTAATAATCATATCTATCACCATACACAAATTCTTCTTAATAAAAATGATACTAATATTATGGGTGTTTCCTATCGCACTCAATATAATCATTAGAAAGTGGCTAACGTGTAAAATATTGATTGAAAACTTGATCAAAAGGCATGGAACATGTCATTGATTTAAAAGATAATCTCTTGAATAACAACATAAAAAATTATGAAGAATAGCTAGTTGGACTTCATCATCACGCATGTACATTGTATGAACATATGTTGAAAGCATAAAATCTGTAGTTAACAATGTATACAGTTATAATTTTTTATTTATGTTTTACTATCATACTTCCATGGAAAGAATTTTGTGAGGGAAATAAATACACAATTTTCTTTCCACAAATGAAAAAGTGGGATGATTTAGCAGCAGAAGAGGCTTTTCATAAAGCCAAGAGGAGGTATTTTGCAAAGATTAATGGCACTCCTTGTGACATACCATAAGCTGATCTAGATGCATTCATTGATGTAATTGATTGGAATCCACCTAATATTAGAGATGTTGACTGGCCACATGAATATGCATCTAATATAGAAAACGTAAAGAATTGGTACAATGAAAAAGGCACATGATGGAAAATCTACCAAATTTATATCAAGATATGACAATTTCAGAAAAAGGAGAGATATGAAAAGAATATAAGTTAGTAGAAGGAAAGACCTTTTGGATATGGGCAAATCTACTGTCCTGAAATTCTTGAAACGCATACAGTTTTTTGCAAGTTTTTTGAAAGTGGACTTGTGGTTAGAAATATCAATGTTGCATGCAGCCAAGAATGATTTTGGAGTTTATGGGTGGGGCTCATAATTTGAGAATGAGAAGGAAGTAATATGTTATTGAATTGTTTTTCCTTTTTAGTAAGGATAATTTTTTTTAAATGTACTCTTCAAATTTATAGCAATAGTTGATTTCATAGATTCTTGATTATAGATTTAACTTCATTATAGCAAGGAATCAAATAAGTACAAATCATTACAGATGTTTTACTGTCTTGTACTTGAAATAATGTGGATTTAAAAATTAAGGTTGACAATTAAACAAGAATCAATAGAAAGTAATTCAAATTATGATATCCCAAATAAATGGAATACAATGATATTCATATCATGTTAATTTTAATTCTAACAAGACATTTAAGCATCTCAAAAATAGAACTAATAGCTATTCTCACCTCATTACTTACAATATTATAGTGGGACAATGAGCTACATTGATGTCCTCTTCCAATAGTAAGCAAGGTGTTGAAAAAATTGGTTGATTAAAATAGTCTATGGGTGAGTAGTGGCTTTGAGAAAGTAATAAACCACCCAACAAATGACATTCCTCGCATGTGGGCAATCATCGCCCATTCATCCTCCAAACTCCAAAACACTCCATGATAATATTATGGTGGTGAATGCCATTGGCAGCCCGAATTTCACATTGTCTTCCACGTCGTAATATCCTCCTATCACAACAACAATGGCAATAAACTATATAAAAACATCAAAACTACTTTATTTTTAATAGAATAGAGCACCTTGAGCTAAAGAGACAAGGTATTGGACATAGTATTAGCCACTATCACTTAAAAGGCTTACCCACATCATTATTATTGAACAAAAACTATCAAAACTTAGTATACTTAAGCTTTCAAAGAATTTGAATGTACCTTTTCAATAGACCCATCAGAAAGGCCAAAATCTCCTTGTCATCTCATTCTCTGATCAACTATAAGTTTCCTAAAATGTTATCCTTCGAAGAAAAGAAGAGATTTAGTGAGAGCATCTCTATAGCTATGGGACAAAGAAGATCCTTGCCTAACATATACATAGTGCATATTATTGTAATAGTTGGGCTTTTCTATGATAGAAAAAACCAAGAACATTATGACCACAATGCAACTCCCACTTTCCATTGCAATCCCCATTTTTTTCTGCAATAATGGATTAGTGGCGGAATCCCTGAGTCATGATGTGGTGATATATAGAAAAATTAGTGAAGATAAAAATAAATGCAAAGCAAAAAAAGTCTAGTTCACTTTTAGCCCAGTCCGCTATAGGATGCCACTTGCCTCCAAGCTAAAAGTCTTGTTTGCTCCCAACTCGATAGGTTTAGATTGAGCTTCACTTGGTTTCGAGAATCCTTTCATATTCTCTACTTAACAAGGCCAACCTCGTGAAGGTGGAAGCCCATTTGGCCTCCCCACCCCCCACACCATAATCACTCTAAATTCCCCATTAAAAACTAAGTAAATATTTCATTCATTCATTTTAGAAGTATATCATTGAATCATTATAAGCACATAACATTTTTTAACACAACATACAACTAATTAATACATATAAACATTCATCAATAATCTATAAACACATCAATCATTATATTCACATAACATTCATTAACACAACATATAATTCATAATTACCTCTAAACATTCATCAATAATTCGTGAACATGTCAATCATTATAATCACATTACAATATTCAATAACATTACATAAAATTCATTAATAAGCAACATTCATTAACACAACAATTAATTAATTAATATGTATAAGCATTCATCAATAATTTGTGAACACATCAATCATTATATTTCATTAACATGACATATAATTCATTAATACCTATTGGTGTAAATACGTATTCCCTATTTACACTTACTTAAGTTTACTTAGGTTAATGCATTATTTTATTATTTATTTATTAATCACTTAGGAGTATGTGCACTCTTGTGAGTTGTCATGTTGACAACACAGCGGTCCGCACCTCTTTTATGCACATGTTGTCTACAACACAGGAGTTAGCACACTGCTTAAGCACATGGTGTCTACAACCTTCTTAATCTTATCCACTCATCTAGAATGTTGGATAAGGTGTGTGCTTAGTTTTTAATGCTTATCTTATCTCCTAGTTATTTCTAGAGACATTCTAGGTGCTTCTTGAGAGGCCTTTATATAGAGGCACTCCTAGTCTGTTTGTACATATTGAACATACTGATCAAAGCAATGTATTTGGACATACTCTAAATAATAGATCATATCCATTTTTGGTCTACACTTGTGCTTGCGTTGAGTTCTACGATCTTGGGTGAATCTTTCCCTAAGGCAAATTCTTACATGGTATTAGAGCTCTTGGAGATTTCCTCATCACATAGCCATTCAAGACCACTATTGCTTTAGCACCTTAGCCCAAATCTAGAGTATTGTAGAAATTAAGAGTGTCTGGCACCAGATCTGACCTCACCATTGTGTTTTGAACACTGATTCACTGAAAATTGGCTATAAATTCAACTACCTTGGCCCAAAGTCGACCGTGAGGCAAATTTTTTTTACAAACCAGACCCTAGAGGCCTTGATTTGCACAACGGGTATGATCATTTCAGTATTTTAATTTCTCTATAAATTTTTGTCGTATTTCTTCAATAGAATTTTTGGAAATTTTTTAGGCTAGGTGGCCTTGCAAAGAAATTTTTTTAGTAGGTACCGAGCTGTCAGATCTCAGCCTTGCAAGGGTTCGCATAGGTACATTTTGGAAAACTTTCAAATATTTGGGCATCACACAGTTTCTCAGTGATTGCCCCCCTTATCTGGCTTCAAAATCGAGCTATAATCTCTAGTGTGCAAATCTGCCCAACATCATACTTTCCTAGCAAAGCCCCACCCAATCACACCTGGTAAAGCTCTTTGCATCTACATTCGACAGCATTTTCTTTTATCAAGCGCTCAAACCACATACCCCATCAATGTGGGACTAATCCCACTTCTCTCGCGGCCACTTTATATGACTTTTCAATGCAAATTTCATACTTTTTGGCTGCACAACAACTTTTCATCAGCGTTCAACTTTCCAGCGAGAGCACAAGGTTTCTAGCAACATTTTATTTCATCTAGCGACAAGGCAGCATATTTCGTCGACATGGGAATATTCTGCCACCTGTATTCCAACTACCGACCCACGTATAGTTTTACCAACACTATTTTTTCTTTCTCCTACCCACTACAAAAGACTGGCCACAATATTTTAGCAATGCTCATGCCACAGAGTTATTATTCCAGCCACCCATGTTTTTAAATTTTTTCCAACTATTCCAACAACGACATAAAATTTTTGACGACTGCTTCATATCCCAACATCTAGCATTCCCATTGTTTGCTATTTTGGTGCCATATTTGAAGTAGTGAGCATATTGTGATAGTTGACCCCAATATTCTGGCATCTGTTTAGATTTTTCTAGCATATTTAACACTCTAGTGAGTTGCTTTATTATTCCTACGTCCATTGCCATGTGGATAGGTTGGAATGCCATATGGCTCCTTATCAACTTGTGGACCCAACAACCACATCAACATACACAGAGATGCCATGTCATTCCATATTAACATGTCCGTAGGACCATTTCTTGCCATGTTAGCACCACTTGTATTGCCTGACATGTCAGCACATTTTGACATGTGTACGATTTGTACCGTATAGATGCCACATCAGTCTGACACGTCAGCAAGGGGGCACATTTTTTCACTGATATTAGCATTTTCCTAGCTTAAATTTGATGTGCATTTGACCATCAAAAACTAGTCCTTTTACAACTACAGTGATGGTCATTTGAGTATCAATTTTAACATCACATTTTTTGTTCCAGACCCCTCTCTAGATTGCATTTCAATTTGGCAGCCTAACTTTGTGAGCCCATAACTTGGACATTTGGAGTCTGATTCAGGTGTAATTTTTTTTGAAATTGGGTAGAATTTCCTAAATTTTCTAATGGTGGTGTTTTTTTTCTAGTTTTGGTGCACAGATTTTGCAAAAATTGCATCTCTTGGTGATTGTACCTGCTCAATTCTACATTTTGCAACTTGAAACGATTTGTACGGGCTCATCTAGACTCCTTTTTAGGTTCCATTTTTTTTGAAAGTGCATATTTTTTCATCTACTTTGTAGATCTATAGTTAGATACTAGGGTTGTATGGACAAAAATCTCACTTTCAGAATTAGGGCCTTTTCTACATTGTATTGCCTTCAGAATTCAGCTACAGTGCTTAGTTCTAGTCTTAGGCCTTAAGCGATAGTTGCAACAGGGAAAATTAAAGGTCTACTTTGTTCATTTTGACAAGTACACACACCACATATAAAGTGCCAACATCATCTTTTTCGGGGGGGTTCCTTGATTCTTTGTGGGTTTATTGATTGATCTCATGGAGTGTTGTTAGATTTGTTAGTTCGGTATTAGACCACAGTTGACAATAAAGAAATATCACAAGTGGAGTGCTTTACTACTTGACCATCTAAGAGACCATCCAGAATTGCTTCCTTAGCTCTATTCATTGCCACCACATTTTAATTGGACACATGTTATAAACCTTTGTCACTTTCTATATAGTAGTATGATTAAGGAATCTTTTGCTCCTCTTAGAATGGCACATTTTTATTATGATATTTGGATGTCTATTTGGGAAGCATATGGAGATCCATGTGTTCCTCCATCTCCAGAGGACATTCTACATCTAATCACTCCAGCTATGGTTTCTTCAACTCTAGATGACATCACACCTCCTACTCCTATTGCTCCTACTGATCTTGTTCTAGTCATAGATGCTTCGGATTTAGTGTAGTAGGACCCTTTATGTCTTCCTACTCTACCTTCATGCGATGACTTCCTTCTAGCCCTTATAGGCCTATTTGTGGAGTCTCGCATTGAAGATGTGGGAGACATTCTTGATGACATTCATCTTCTTTTTGAGGTGGACACTTCATCTTTTGTCGCAGTGATAGATTCATGTACTTCAACACTGTAGGGTACACATGGTCTTCCAGGTGATGATTTCTTGCCAAACATTTCAGCTCTGTTCTTGGAGTCACACACAATGGATATGGGACACTTTTATGATGATTTCTTGCTTCTCTTTGTTGAGGACATACCTTCTACAGTTGTTGTGAGGGCCCACTCTAACCCTCAAGTCCATTCTCTACATGATCAATCTTTTTAGGTTGGCGTGATTTTGGATTCTCATTTACAGCATTTGTAGGAGGTCTCTTTTACATTTGAAAAGATGATTTCCTGAAGCAGGTTCTACATCACTCCTTGTTTGATCTACACTTCTCTTCAATAGTTTTGGAGGAAGCCATCATCAACATCGACATAGGGACATTCGAACAAGTTTTAGCGACATCGGTCATCATAGAGATTCCTTCTCCATACAGGGGATGCATCTCATAGGTACCCTTGCCTTTGTTTCTTCCAAAGGGAAGGAACATCATCCAGTGGTCATGGATCAACTTAACATCATCCAATGGTCATGGATCAACTTCTTCATTGGAGCATTTCTCACTGATCGACATGCTACTTTTACCGGGGGGGACTACCTTGTCTCCTTCTTCTCCTTTTTGGGGGGGACTTTTTCCTCTTAAGGGGTTTTGTCCTTCTCCATTTTTTCTTTTGTATATACTGGATGTATGTCATAATGGGGGGGTCTTGATGACTCCACCCATCCATGCATCCCTTTTCATCTCTCTTTTTGGAGGAGGGTTTTTCCCATGAGGTTTTCCCTCTTTCCCCACTTTATGAGAAATTTCATTGGCATTTGCATTATGTACATGGGTACCTAAAATGGCCAAGTAGCTGGGACCCATCACACATTTCATCCTAATTCTTGTGATCTTAAGTGCATTCCCCTAAGTTGCACTTAAGGGGGGGTGTTGGTGTAAATATGTATTCACTATTTACACTTACTTAAGTTTACTTAGGTTAATGCATTATTTTTATTATTTATTTATTAGTCACCTAGGAGTATGTGCACTCTTGTGAGTTGTCATATTGACAACACAAGGGTCTGTACCTCTTTTATGCACATGTTGTCTACAACACAGGAGTTAGCACACTAATTAAGCACATGGTGTCTGCAACCTTCTTAATCTTATCCACTCATCTAGACTATTGGATAAGGTGTGTACTTAGTTGTCAATGCTTATCTTATCTCCTGGTTGTTTCTAGATACATTCTAGTTGCTTCCTGAGAGGCCTTTATATAGAGGCACTCCTAGTCTGTTTGTACATACTGAACATACTGATCAGAGCAATGTATTTGGACATACTCTGAGTAATAGATCATATCCATTTTTGGTCTACAGTTGTGCGTGTGTTGAGTTCTATGATCTTAGGTGAATCTTTCCCTAAGGAAAATTCTTACAATACCTATAAACATTCATCAATAATTTGTGAACATGTCACTCATTATTATCACATAACAATATTCAATAACATGGCATTAAATTCATTAATAAGCAACATTCATAAAAATTCATCAACACATTCATCATCAAACAAGGTTTTTAACATTCATTTATTCTTTTGTTTTTTTCTTTTTTGAAGATAAAGTCTAATAGGCACATCATGGCTATCTTTGGCATTCTCATATAGCTCTTGTAGTTCTGATCTTATGACATGAGGCCTCCTCTTCTTTTTTTGAGGATAAGGCTAATGCGCCTCTACAATAAGAAATAAATGGGTTTAATTCTAAACATTTTTTTTGATGCTATAAGTATTTGATTAATCTAAAGAACACAACAAGGATTTTTCTTTACCTAATAGTGTCACATCATCTACTCTCACATTTTCTTCAACCCCAACCTCAACATACTCAACACTGACATCACACTCTGCATAGTAAAAAATTATCACATAAAGGTTACACCAATTGCAATTTAAGATGTTAATTTTTATTAATAATTACATGATTAATTTTCAATAGAAATTGAATATGTACCTGTATCATTGCGATGCCCATAAAGGTCTTCGTCATGTGTAGGATCCATGCCTTTGTCATCATGAGTAAGATCTATGTTGGGAGTAGTAGGCTGCCATAAAATGTCATACACACATTGTTATCATTGTTCAAAATTAACATCAAATAGATTATTTCTTGTGAAGTTCTCAATTGTTGTCATTATTCATTAGGCCTATTTACCTGTGTGTGAACCACTGCACCAAGATCTTCTACATCTATTTGGCCATTGGAATATGTTCAGTGATGGGCAACCGCTACTTTATAGCCTTGCTTGAAGCCAATTTTTTTGTTCTCTTTTGTGAGTGTTACATTAAATTCAATGCCCTACATTTTTTGCATAATATCGTCAATATTGAATATATTTCTTATTTGTAGTTTTATATATAAAAAATTTGAAATGAAATTTCATTTACTACTACATACAAGGCATGATTTAATTTTCATATATCCACCAGAGCCAAGATGGTGTTGACCAACCTTCTCTTTCCTATCTTATGTCACCTTTGATGTGTCTTGCAACTTGTATATGTAAACTTTGAAATATGTTAGATTCAATCAAATTCAAATGGATAAAAGTTAAATTGAAAGATATGTATAACAGATACCATATGCATTTACCCATAAGAAAGTAGTTGTAAGTTTATTGATATTGTAGAACATTACAAAGAAAAACAACCGTACAACTACTTGACGGACATACATAGTGTGGAAGTACATTTTAACATTTTTCTTGGATGCAATTTTTATAGATTTATGTTGTTGTCCTATTGTCTAAGTGTTGAAGACTTCGTATTGTTGTTGAATGGAGTTAAAAAATTTGAACATCGTGGTCATTAGGATTTGACTTACATGTATGTGTGATACAAAGGAAAGTTCAAGTATACAATTTTGGTGATCAGCATTATGATTTGATGTCATTTGAGCCTTGTATTGACAAAAGGAACAAACAGTTAGTTTTCTAATACTCTAGATTTGTTTCAGAGTTCACTGGTATAAGAGAATTGTTAAAAGGCATACTTATAGATAAATTCTACATGACAAAAAACATATAACAGAAGAGACTAGTTTTATCTTTCAGATTGAATATAATATTGTAATGGTTATATTTAGGGTTTAATTAGCTGATCTATTTGCAGTATTGAGTATATTTCAGAGACATGGTCAGTATTGTATTCATATCAGATTCTCAAATCATTTTATTTGGACATAGCTTGTAAGATTTTTTTTAATGTGGATTGAGACATAATCTAATTCTTAAATAAATTGTAATGTAACTGAGTTGATGCTCAGACTGTAATGTAGTTGGTGCTCAAATAGAGATTGTTTATGTGCTTTGTGTTGGTGCCCAGATAAGATTAAGGAGTTAATGCTAAGTTTGTGTAAGTGGTGGCTTATGTTGTGAAAGAGTTTATGCTATTAAGAGGAGAGGGTCTTGATGATTCCTTAGGGTTGAAACCCTTAAATTTGTATTGGTTTCATATTTGTGAGGCTGGATTAGGATGGTAGATCCTAGCAACATTACTCACTGTGGTTGTATTCCAACTTAAAATAGGTTGTGGTTGTGAAAAGTATGAATCCAAATTCCAATCAAGGGGAGGAAGTGTATGACTCAGAAATTATTATAAATGGTAAACTTACACACCATAATCTCCCCAAGTTTTTGGGATGGTGTCATAGAAAGGGGGAAAGGCTTTTGGTATGCAAATTATTATAAGATATGTAATCAATACATTACTTAGATCTGTCCAAAGCATACAAGGAAATCTGTATGAAAATTATAATCGATGGTAAAAGTAGTAAATGCATCAGCCCCCTACCAGACTACCCATCCCACGAGAAAAACACACCCCAAAAAATTGGATAGACATGTTTACACACTTCCTTATGTAGTTCTGTCAGAATGCAAAAGTTGAACATTACCAGATCTAGGATATAAAAGAGCCAAGAACACTTGAAAGCTTAAATAGAAAGCAAAATACAAGAGTGCCAGTGCACTACAATGGATTCTACCCATATAAAAAAATAGCGAAATCAACCATAAAAGTTGAATAAGAGAATGAATCTTACATAAATAATTAAAAAATGCAACAATTTTTCAAAGGTTGAACTTTCATAAATAATAGAGAAGTTCCAAATTTAAGATCTAGTCACATCATAGTCACATAATAAAAGATCAGATGACAAATGACCACATCCACTTAAATCCAACTCTTGAGCTCCTACAAGCACTTAGATCTCATAGATCTGATTCAAGGGCCGGGGAGATGCGAAAGGTTGAGAGATTTGGGGGGAAAGGGGGGTTCTACAAGAGTATAGTAAGAAGGGGTGTCAGAAGCAGAGTGCGTGGGGTAGCAATTGTGCTAAGGAGAAGATACTATTTTGCATATTCAACAACCCATAATAGTTTGATATTATATAAAGACAATGAAAGCTAAAAAAAAGAAATTTTACTTGATGATTCAATTAGATTCAAATGGATAATCTTTTCAACTATTAAGAGGTGAATTTAAACAATGATCATATAGTTATTGTAATCAAGTCAAGCATTTTAATGAATAACTAGAGATCACTAATTTGTGCATAATTATATTAATACTACCACATACCTATTTTTGTCGAGTGGTGGGTTAATTCCTTTATCTCTTAGTCTCATCTTTTTTGCATCTTCAATGATTTTGTTCCACTCTAGTTGTGGCACCATAGGAGGATGCTCATACTTTTGGTTGAGCTTTAGAGCCCTTCTGTATTGGTCTCTCACAGTCTTTACATGTTTGCAATCTTTTTTTAGAATTTGGGTTATATTCAAAATATTTTAACCAAATAACTCCTCCATAGTTTTTCTAAGGTAATCTTTTAATTTAGGGCATTTCTCATTCCACCTTTTAACAAAAAACAAATTGTTAGATAAAAAATTAGTTCAAGATGTGTACGTTGACTATATTACAACAAATGGAGAAACAAAAAAATGTAACAACCAATTATATCAAGTTACATACTTTTTATATAACGTGGGCCCAAATATCTTCAATGTTAAATCATAAAAAGTTTCATAAAAAATATCACTTCCTGCAAAATCATCACACGATCATTAGTCAAAAATGAGTTATGAATAAGTAAACTACAATTACACTCTAAACAATTACAATTTTAAAGTACTCGGAAGCTTAGGCAATTTTAAGGGAATCATATCTTTCTTGGCCATAATTAATGATGCCTCCAATGATCCAATACAAGTAACATGGGCTACTCTAGGAAAGGCTAGTAAATTATTACCAGTACTCATATCAGTTCTATCACCATGAGAAGGTGTACCTATCCTTGCACAAAGTTAATCAATGTCATACTATACTCAAATGAAAAAGAAAGTACAAATTATATCATATTTAACACATAAAAAAATGTAGAAAAATAAGGATTTACTAGCTCTAGTTGCAACATGTGTGGATGTTTGCATGCTCCTTATTGTCAATCCTATAGTTAGCAATCTCAAAGTGTTGCCCAACCTTGTGGAAGTAGGCGTATGGAAATCATCAACACCTAAATGTGTGTGTGTGTGTGTGTGTGTGTGTGTGTGTGTGTGTGTGTGTGTGTGTGTGTGGACACACACACACACACACACACACACACACACACACAATGTATTGTCTTTTTAAAATATAGATTACAAAAACATGACACGAGTAATATAAAATTGTCAATAATAATCATGAAGAAAATAATGTCTCTTCTGATGATTGAGAATTGAAATCACATACTTGTAGGACCTATACTGGTACCCTCATTAGGTGGAACAACTCGGTGTGGTCTCAAAAAATCCTATAACAAAACATACATATTGTCATTCATGATCCATAAATTAGTATAAAACATAAAACTTTATTGAACTATTATCCTAGAAAATGACTAATTGTTGCTTACTTCTAGATAGCGTGCTCTACGACACAATTCATTTCTTATCACATGTTTTTCTTCTGATAGATTTGGATCCATCACAAGCCCAAGAAATTGTAGATTGATGCTCTTCGAGGTCTTTTAAACAAGGTTATAGGGTCACTGCAATATGTGATGTTATCATTGCATAACACTTTAGCCACCATATTAGCAAGTAATTGCTCTTGTGTAAAATTTATTTTCCCTTTCCATAAGAATCAAATTATGACAAAAACATTAGTAAAACAATCAAAACAAGTCCAAAACCTTAATGAAAGTAACATAATAACATGACATTTTGTAAAATTACAATTGCATAAATTTTTATACAGAAGGTTTACCTTCACTGTAGAAGGGGTGGGGGCAACATTCATGCCTCTGTCATCCGATGGATTGGCCATGTCACCCTATGACAAAGAATATATATAAAAACATCAACATAATGAAAGGAATGGTCGACTTGGCAAAAAAAATTATAAAATGGTATATTTGTATATTGGAGTTCTAATTGGAAGTAATTAATTAGTTTAACTATTACATATATAGTAATTACAAGTCCCATTATCTATGTGATTCAAAGTGTAATCTATTAGCAACTCTTCCCCTAGACTTAATAATTTTATTGCACATACAAAAATATGATTTCTCTCACGCACCTCAAAAATGCAATTGGGTCGCTTATTAGTTGACCCAGGATGCATACTATTTATAAAACCTCCAATGTTCCATGTTGCTTTTGGCCTTCCATCAATGTACACAACAAGTCTTTTACTTTGATAATTTTCTTTCCATTGTAGATAATTTGCTGACAATGTATACATTTGCATCCAATTTCTATAATTGTAACAAGGTCCTACATACTCCATCAATTCAACAACTTTTTTATAACTCCATCCATCTTTCTCATGAGAGATGGATTCATGTTGAATCACTACTCATGAAACATGGGTCATCGAGTTTGACTCAAAATCACACAGTTAAATCCTGATATTCACATCACAACTTTTTTATAACTGACATTTATGCCATCCATGGGAAATAGGCCCATACCATGTAATTATGATGGAGCTATGTGATCAATCCTCTTCTTAACACTAAAATTAGTGTTAATTGGAGGTAATTACTTGGATACCCATTCTTTCTCAAGATGTGTGTATCTCAAGGGAAAATTGATGTCGCCCTTTGTCTCATCATCATAAGAATATGACCCCCCTTGAGAAAGGAAAATTTTCATGTGTTTATTGAATTTTCTTATAATCTTTTGCCATCTAGTTTCTCTCTTTTGTAGACCTACTACATGTCTCATTGTCCTCTTCTATTCCCACATTTCCCTCGCTTGAGGAAAACAAATCTGACAGAGATCTCTTTGGTGGTAGCTGAAGCACATCAAATGAGAGATATAGTTGAAGGAGTGAAATAGTTTGCTATAAAATGAGGCTTATATTGATGAAGTTTTCCTAAAGTTAATGTAGAAGGTAAAGAAAAAGCAAGCATGTAATAAACTTATACATCCTGATCCATGTGACTTTGTATGATCCTCGTTAAAGGGGTATAGTTTCCTGTATAGTTAAATCATTTGTCTTAAGTTGGTTACAAATTACACGATACTTGTGCTACACATTACATAGAGCATAATGTGAAAAATATGCATTCATCACAAAAAACATAACATTACATATATTTTAATTGGTTACCTCTATAAAAAACATATTATAAGTAATCAACACCTAATACATTTCTATTGATCATGCCATTGATCATCTTCTTCGTTCATCTCATCATCATGAACATCATCATTATCACCATCATCATCCAAATCGTCAGAATCACCATCGTTGATATCATGATCATCACTATGACCATCAGTGTTGTCATCATTGTTGTTATCATTATCACCATCACCATCACCATCACCACCATCATCATCATCATTAATGCCATCACCATCATCATGAACATCTTTTTCGTCATCGTCGTCATCATCATCATCATTAATGCCATCACCATCATCATGAACATCTTTTCCATCATCGTCGTCACCAGCATCATCTCCTTCTTCACCTTCTTCATCATTAGCATCATCATCTCCTTCTTCATCTCTGTCATCATCATCATCTACTTCATCTTCCACTTCTTTGGTATCGTCTTCTTTAATTACATTATACTTTACCAGTCTTCCTCTTGGATCGTGTCTAATAGCAAATGACCAACCCAGTTTATGTGGAACACAAAGTAAAACACTTGCTCACATTGGCTTAGAAGAACATAGGGTTCATTTCCAACTGGCTCAAATGACCTTGTATTAATCATTGTAAATCCATTATCATGTTCCATAACAATTCTATCATAATCATTTTGATTTAGTCATAGCATGTACCATTTGACACTGAATAGAACATGTTTGAAGGAATTAAAGCCGCACTCAATTATATCATCCAAAATGCCATAGTATTTTTTCATATTGTTAAGGATGCATGTCATTTCTAGATGAAATATTGGTGAACTCGAAGATTACAGTTATCCCAAAATCATGAGTTTTGTTAGTCTCATCCACCTTTTTTTTGAAAAACTTATGACCATTGTAGTACATACTTTTTTTGTGCTTGACCTATTATTTATCAAACATGTCAAAATTATGCATCCTTCCTTGAGTTGATATTAAACAAATGGGTCATGATAGATTAACTTATAAGTATCTTTCCACCTCTTAAACCATTTGCTAGATCAATTACCATTGGCATAACATTGGGATCTCCATTACGATGAGCTTCTTTAACCAATGAAGCAACACCTTCCCATGTTAATGAGTGACCATTTTGTTGAGATCATTCAATCCATATCATCATCCAATCAAGATTATTTGCAATATACAAATGAAGTGCATCCCACTTATGAGCAACTATATAAAATAAATAGACTAGTTAGAAACAACTTATATTGATGATAGATAAAAATTAATTAACTACAATAACATCTTACAATTATCTCTCACTTTCCTCAATCTACCTTTCCCCATCAAGTACTCTCCTTTGAATATGTTCATGGAGTTGGGATCTAAAATGCAATCTACATGGATCTTTGATGCAAACTTGGGAAGATATTTGCTAATGTACACCATGATTTGGTAGACCATATATCCCTCGACCATGGAACCCTTGGGACATGCTCCTTGTCGAACCAAGCCCTTCAAAAATTTCAAGTGCCTCTCAACCATCCACATTGACCTAGTTGGTATAGGTCCACACAATTCGATCTCCTCAACTAGATGTATGAGGTAGTGTTCTTATGCATCAAAAAAATTTGAAGATAGACACTTTTGCATCTTAGACAAAAGCTAAGGAATTTTTCTCTTCCATTGATTTATGTTTTTTTATCAATTTATTTAGATGACAACCACCTAGAAGATATTCATCACACAAAAATATATTAACGAGACTAATAACACTTCTATACAAAAAATCTAACAAACAACACTTCTAACCTCATGTATTTCCCAAGATCATATATAACATGTTTGACACTCATGTTATCAAAGTTGTGTGGGAGAGATAGAGGTAGAACGTATTGCAATAATAATAAAATGATCTTTTCAATAAATAAATAAATCAAAAGTACATTACAAATTTATTGTTAATAGAGAAGAACATGACTTACCTTAACGAAGGTATGCCAATCATGTGTTTTCAACTTTGACCCAAAATCACCTTTCTTTGATATGAGACTGCTTATGTTTGCAAAAAATCTTGTGGGAAATTTAGTTTTTTTTATGGCTTCATCTATGGCATTAGTTTGTTGTTGTGTTAATAAGCAAGGAATGTCACTCGAATTAATCTAGATTCCATTGCTATTTGATTCAAGGAAAAACTTCAATGCATGATTGGATTCATCAATGTCATTACAAATTTTGACCATTTTTTCTTTGTTGCGATTTCTATCCAATATTTTCCATAGTGTCTATGTTACATTCTTTCCAGTATGCATAACATCAAACAAATGCACGATTGGGAGGTGCTCATTGTACAACGACCTACTAATTTGTCTAGGATAGTTTTTAAGTCCTTTTGGAAGTTGCTCATCAATGCCTTGATGACCTTCACGAACATTATATCATTAGTAAACAAAAGAAATTATCTAAATTTAAATTTCATACAAAAACCTGTATCAAATGGAATGACATTACCTTGACAATTCGTTCTATTGTATTCCAACTTCCACATGTGAGGTGTCATTCTTCATGGCTTTGATGTTGTCTCTTCTTTCCCATTAAAAAGATGTTTTTCAACAATTTGATACGTATGCTTTTTTTGGAGAAAGTGTCTATGCTCATTGAACACCTGCTTTCCTAAACTTTTTGAATGACGAGATTTCATCTTTGGACCACAAATTGGACAAACAAATTTTCCTTTTGTCTGAAGACCTACACAATCATGTATAATTGGATAACATGTGTACTATAAGATTCATATTTACAATTATCACACACAACTTAAACACACAATGAAAATGCATTAGCACTATTACATACCAAAAATATGTGTTATTAGTTTTACATACCACAAAAATATGTTAGTCTAGGGGCATCATGTATTGTCTATACAAGCATTGCACGAAATTGAAAATTTCTTTCACCAATTGGTCTAGAGATGTCATTCATAGTGACCCCATTTCATAACTCCAACAACTCATCTATCAAGGGCTCAATATATACATTCATATCTTTCACTTTGTACTTACCTAGTTAAATGAACATAAACAAAATATAATTATTACAACCATTTTGATACTGTGTTTATAAATAAATTTAGATGACTATTAAATGGAAAAATACCGGGTACAATCATTTCCAACATTACAAGCTCCCTCTTTACGGACATCCAAGGAGGAATGTTATTGTTGATAAAAAAAATAGGCTAGACTGAGTAAACATATCTCATCTCTCCAAATGGATTGACACACTCTATTTCCAATGAAAGCTTCAGATTACAAGGTTCTTCTTTAAATGCTAGCCACCTATCTTCTATGTCCTTAAATGCAAAACCATTTGTAGGCATTCACATAATGTCATCTTGACTTCTATTGCATGTGTGGTAATCCATAAATTTTGCCAAGCTAGTACACCTAAATAATCGTTGTAGATGTGGACTAATGGAAATGTATGAAAGAACCTTACGAGGCATCTTTTTCATTATTTGATCTGATCGATATCTACTAATGTGACAATCAGGGCATTTTATTGTAAATTCAAGTTGTTTATGATATATAATATGATCATTGGGAGATGCATGTATTGTTTGATACTCCATTCCAATATCTTTCATAATGGTCGATAATTCTTAGTAAGAGAGAGGTAGAATGTTTGATAGTGGTAATAGACACTCACCTATCAACCTATGGAAAAAAAATGTTAATATAAAGAACATTAATGGTATGCTAACATAGAAGATGACAAAAATGACACTAGACCTTAGCATACATGAAATTGCTACATTGGATATACCATTCATAACCTTGAAGTTTACTAGCAACAATACAATGGAGAGAAGTGTTGTTTGGGAGCCTTGGTATAGGGGCTCGTATGCCTTTTCAATTACAAGTATATCAAGGTTCTCTTCAGCATTATCATTAGATGCACAACTATCATCGTATTCATCATCTTCATCAGTTGCGCTAGTAGCATCTTCTTCAATCATGTTCTCTGGCACATTATTAGTTGCACCAATACCAACATCTTTAGTTGTGTTCTTCTACCTTAGGATCATCTTCTTCCATGGGAGCATTACCTTTTGATTTGATATTCACACCTCCATGTTCCACCAATTCAAAATCCACATTTACCAAAGAACAAAAATCCTTTTCCCCTTCAATGTGATCATGTTGACTCCAATATCTCCGAGTTGTTGTGATTAGAATTCTTTGATTCTTTAAGCCCTTGCATTTTTTGTAAGGACAATAACATTTTCCATCATTGTTTCTTTTGAACTAAGACCACAATCTAGCAATTCTCACCTTATTTTGTTTAGGGTTTATATTGTTAGGCGTGGACTTTCTTCACAAGAAAATATTCAGGCTATAAGATTATATCAAATATAAACATACGAGCATTAGTAGCATCTTGTATATAATCGATAATAATTAAATAATTAAATATTACTATCTATTTAGTAAAGATGACATATGTATGCAAGGTTTCTTTGCATTCCAAATAGTAAAATATGGGAAGAAAATTAGAATGTATGATGTCTCTAAACTCTTCTCAAATATTACACAAAAGTCTCAAAACATGTAATATTGGAACCCCTATAGTGTAAAAGTGGGCCCATATTTTACAAAATGTCCAAAGTTGGTGTAGGGGCCCAAGGTCCTAAATAAGGTGGTCAAACACCAATGTTGGATAGATTAGGAGGATAATAAGTGTCTGAGATGACACAAGACATTTAGGCAATCTCAAAGCATCCCTAGAATGCATTTAGATAAATTTCTTGAATGTTGTAATAAGGCATATAGGCAAGTCAAAGGTTGGTCAACATTGTGAGTTGACCAAAAAATCTTCATTTTCATGTCTTTTAGTATTCTTGCATGATTTTTTAAGGTTTGGTAGGCATTTAAAGTCATTTGTTTTGAAATATTGGAAAATTGCAAAAATTGCAAAAAGAAGTTGTCATGCAACTTTTCTTGCAAAAATGGAAGATCAATAGTCAGTTTATTATTTTGATCAAACATGTAGGAATGAATTTGTAAGGTCAAGAGGTTTGACCTATAAAGTGAATATCTTCAACCTAGGAAAGGGTTGGAATGTGTTGTACATAATTTGAATCAAATAAACAAGTGTTTTGGTAGGAAAGAGATGTGCAGACAATAAGTACAAATATGAGATCTTCTTGCAGTGTTCAGTATGTACCTATGTTTATGGTGAAAATTTGTGCTTTTGATCATTTTTCAGTATACTAGTTATTTTATATCAAATAGAATTATTTTTCATTTGATTTTCATTTATTTGGGTCTGCTGGTTAACCTAGAGTATAGTTATGGTTTTAACTAAAATGACTCCTCCCTCCTAATTCCCATGGTGGAAAACCCTAATTATTGGTTTGTAGAAGGGTATTAGGAAAGATATGTCCATTGTGGTTCTTTTTTTACCACCAGCCCTCTGCTTGGGATATTCTACCAACATTTGAGGCTAAACAATTGGTATGCTTGGCATGCTAACAATTTGAAATAACATTGCAAAAGGCAGAGAATAGATCATGGGTGCTTGAGATTGGGTGAGTAGCAATGTGGAAGGATTTCCTTGGTGATGGAAGAAACATTTTTGATGTGGGTCTCAGGTTTGAAGGCTTGGAAGCCCAAATAGTGTTATTACACCCATTAGTTGCATCAAAAGTAAAATTCAAAATAAATAAATATAGGGGAAGGTATGACAGTAGCATTACTAATTTATTAAGTTTTATGGGTCACTCAGTGGATATGATGTTTAATGTTTGTTCTCATTTAGTTTCTTTCTACTACAAATATAAATGGGTGAGAATCATGTGTTTAAGAAACTAAGTGCTTTATTTAAACTCACTAAATATTTCTCGCTAGATGAATTATTGTTAGTGGTTGCATGGCTTCATAGAGAAACTGTGGATCAGAACAACTCCAATTACTTGATAGTTAAATGGAGATTCCATGGTCGGAATGGGATGGAGCATGGTGGAGTTATCTTGGGATGTTAAATATGAAGGGGTGAAAGTGTTTACTTCCATGGTTAGTAAGGGTGTAAGCCATCCAAATTGCTAATATGCAACAATTTTTAGACGATTATATTTACCATATGATTTAAATTCACTTGCTATCAAAAATATCTCCTACCAAACTATTTAAATTTTAACACCTAAAGATATTTTGTATGCAGGCACAATGCTGAAGAAAAATGGTGTAGCATTGTTCCTTACTTTTTAGTAGTCAATAGTACATTTATCATGCGTCCAATATCAAAAGTCAATAGTATACAACTAATATCAGAAAAAATCAAAGTATCCATACCTTGATTGTCAAATTTGTCCTACCAACATTTGGAGGAATTTACAATGCAACCCTTGTTTGTGTATACCAGCATGCATTCTTTATAATTCAAGATAGATTACAAGTCTTTCTAAAATTAACCTCAAACACACAAAGATTTACATATAACAATGCAAAATCATTCTGACTCATAAGATAAGCAATAAAATAGCTTAAATTTTTTGGGTATGTTCATAGATCATCATACAGTCTGCCAACCAAATTGGCTTCAAACCCTAGAAAAATGATTAGGATGGATAAGCTAATAATATCCAAATCTCATCTCCACTCTTGATTTTTTCGGTAGCTTCTCTTCAACAACCTTCTTACATGAGACATAATCCTCTTCGATCTGAAGAATGTTAATGAGAAGCCTTCTCTCGACTCATACTTTGGTTTCATTTTTTTTAATTTTTTTTTATTAGACTACAGGAATCGGGTGTAGCACGGCCCCCCTTATAAACTGCAGTGCGCCAGGTAAACTTTTTAACGTGATCGGTAGCGCTGGTGCGACACGCCCACTGGTACCACGGGGATGGGGGAGAATAGAACCCATGACCAACCCCCTGCAACAGGGAAGATTTAGCCAACTGAGCTAGGACCCCCGCCCCATACTTTGGTTTCGTTCAATTCCTTCAAAAATACTAATTTTCTCCTAGATAATGTGACCAATGCACTTAAGAAAATAGAAGAGTAGTAGACAGAGAAAAAATGAACTTGGTTTAAAACAAGGTAAGCCTTGCAAATTATTTTCTGAAAACCCTTACCTTCAACATTGTTGTAAAAATATTCATGAATCCTCCCTCCTGCCCACACTTTGCCACGCGAATAAATGAAGATTCACTTTTTTTTTTTTGTTTATATCCCTGACAATGTCACAATTTTGATGCTAAACTTTACTATCATTGAAAGTTCAATGTTATCGGGACCATATTTTAAAAAAAAAGAATTTTATAAGCCAAGTTGGCTTGCCATCAAAAATTTGGGTTGAAAATGACCCCCAAATGTACTAGTGAATGGCAAAATTCAAAAGAGATTAATTGAAATCAACTTGCACAAGTTCCATGTTTTAACAAGCAAAAATATTTTATCCCAAACATTTATTATGGACACATTCACCAAATCCCATAATACATTAAAAGACCACTAATTAGTATAGAGTAAGTACAACAGGGAACAAGGAGAAGTTGATTGATCAAGGAGGACATCAGTAACTAGAGACTCAAGGGAAGAAGATAAGCAAATGAAAAACTATGGAAGGAAGGATCATACACTTCAAAGTTGGATATAACCAAAAATTTGATGTACTACGGTTTGATTTTAACCACCACAAGGGTGGCAATCATAAAAAAATCAGAAATAGCAAAGTCTCAAGTATTTCAAGGAAGTATGAATTTAGTGAAAGATATGAATTTAGTTAAAGACTTACAACTGAATATCCATTTATAATACCTCTGAATTTGGAGCAAAGTCATATATAGACATCAAAAGTCTAGGAGCCTGCAATTTCACATCTTCAGACTAAAGTATGAGAATAATCTGTGCAAGAGAGGGGAAATTTTTGAAGAATTCAGGGAAAAAAAGTTCTTTTGATTCATCCTCATTTAATCAAAACAAATGCAAAAGTTTGTATATTTATTTGTGCAAAAGATATAAAATCCTAAAAGGAAATTTGCACAAGACAAAATCACTAGTTGTCTTTAGAATTTGTTAAAACCAAATCCATTCTAGGCAAAATTTTCAAACCTCAGATGAGACAAATGGACGTGGAGAAGTTGAAAATCGGATTTTGGGTGGGAGTTTCCAAATTCATATTTAGCCTTTTCAAACTAGGAAAATTGTAATATTAGAATCAATATATAAGTAGAATCAAGCGCCTCATTCAAAAAGAACCGAATGCAATTCAAACAACACTAGGAAACAACCATAAGAAAAAAAAGTCTTCATAGAGGTGAATTTTAGAAGCAATCTTTGCTAATGCCAAGTATTCTATAAGTGTTAATTATAGATACAAATCAATCACATTGCTTGTCATCTACTCGTATATGTGATAAGATTAGGAGAGAAGTATGTCTTATTCAATTTACTAACTTAAAATCCATCTTCTCCTTCTACCTTACAAATTATCCAATGAACCCATTAAGGTCATAAAGTCATTAGCATCATGCAGGAACCTTTCCAAAGGGAAATAATAGTTGTTCAAAGCTATGAATCTATTTCTAGTTTTTCCTTTCAGATAAACAATCTAAACCTTATTGGAATTGAACCTGAGTTTTCAATCCATCTTTTTCCAAAACTATCTTTCAAGCTCTTAATATTCAACTGCTTGTAAAGGGACATACACATTGAAGATGAATAAAAGGAGAATATTTTCATTTTTGCTTGCTAGGTTACAATGTCTATAATTATTAATCACATTACAAAAGTAGAGAACATAATATTTTTATGCCATGATACTTTCCTTATTCATACAAGTGTCTCAACCAAAAGAAAGTTGAAAGAATTTAAATAGCACATAATTCATAACCATCTAAACTTTAGAAGATATTTCAAATGATGGGTCAAATACATTTTTGAATAATAGTATTATTGATTCTAGTGATCTCTATGCCTCTTCCTATGGGAAGGGTAGTTGATTGGGCACCCTGATTCCTCTTAAACCCCTTCAGAAACACAAAAGTGGCTTTTCTATCAAACAGGTTATCAACAATTACAACAACATGAGTGATGTTTATATTCAAGTTCTTAAATAGTCCTCCATAGTCTTCTATCTTGCAGTTGATGAAAACAACATCTATATTTTTGTAAGTTGGAAGTAATTATTGGGCATCTCCTAAATCAGAGAAACACAACACCAGTTTGGCACACAAAGTATTGGGAAGTAGATTTACCAGATTGTATATAAAAGAAGCCTATGAGTTATGTAGATTAGATTAGATTGGTCAAGAACAATGGAGGGGAAAATGCAGCGTAGCATTAAAAGGACCAACGAAAAGTGCATAGTTTATTCCACTTCTACATACTTCCCACAATTTCAATGCATGCATGTGATAAAAATCATGCTTCGACCAAACTATTCACCAAAGCACATCGAATACTTTATCTAGTCATAGAAAACTTTTAAAATCACACTCTGACCATCTAAACCCAACAAAGAAGACAATAAAAGAAACATGATCCTTCAACTTGCTTGTATTGGGTTGATATCATGCAAGACTGCAAAATATTTTTTACAAGCAAAGAGATTGCAATAGAATATACCATGTACACAAAACCCTAGAAATGACATTTCATGGCATTTTCATGGAAAATAAAACCAAAGAAAAGAGATATACATGCATGGTTTATCCTAGAAATGGCTCAAAAAAGCCCTTAACAAAAGAAGAAGAAGAATAAAAAGACAATTACTGGAAGATTTCACCCAGTAAGGAATGCAACCTCTACAACCTGAAGAAGCTGAACAATAAGGATGAATAGAAGATAAATAACCCTAGAAATCTCAATATGATGAAAAATAAATGCATACCTATAGACAACATGTTTGCAGACCAACAATGTTGAGAAACTAGAGTAGAAAAATGGTGAGAAAATGTGACAAGGACAATATTAGCAGACCAAAATTGAGTGACAAACAAATAGGTTTCTGGCAGACATCAAATAAAAGTTTCTTTCAATTAATTTGGACTACTTGTTTTTCCAAAATTGGAATTAAAATGGGTATTTAAGCAATACCAACTATTTGGAAGGAAGACCAAATCCTCAAATTAGGGGTTAAATGAGTATACAAAATTTTATTTTTCTCTAATTCCAATTCTTATTTTAAAGACCCAAACAATGGATTATGATTTTTTTAGATTTTTGAATTCCAATTCCTACTCAGATCCATGATCCAAATGGGCCCTTAAAGAAGATGGAACTAGAATCCTCAAAAAGTTCCAAGTTGTCATGTAATAAACTAGACATCTTGACCTTGGATAACTTATTGTCCAATGAGTTGGCATCTCTCAATACATGGGAAATTCTAAAGTTATCCATTTCCTCTAAGAAGCTTACACATATCTATTGAGATAACATATATCCAAATACCCTTTGAGAATACCATTAATCATGATCTGAGAGTCCCCTTCCAGATGCAATTAGTAAATCCCAAGTTTGATTCCCATCAAAACTTCTTCAAGAGTAGCCAGAGACTTTGCCTGATTATTAGTGCCATCTACCACCTGCTTAGCTCCACTTGTAATAATATTACCTTCAACATCACTTGCAACTATCCCAATCCTATAAGAGTCCAGGTTCTCCTTTAATGCCCCATCGAATTTGATCTTGATCCATCCCAAATTTTGGGGGACCCAACTGACCATTAGAATTTCCTTTGAAGGAGGATGAACCCTCAATGGCCCATTAACATGCTTGAATTTCACTAGTGGCCAAGACCATTGTATACACAGATCCCTCTTATTAAAAGGGGCCTTGCTCAGGTTCACTCTGAAAACCACGTTTGACACTCACTTAGAAATTGCCTTATCCAACTGTGCTACAAATCTTGAAGTACCCTCTACTTTATCCTCAAAAACCATATTAAGGATTTATTAGAGAAGAATGTTATGATATTTTGTCAAAAAAATTGCATTAGGTGTAAGCCTTAAATTATTCTCTCTATATCATGGATTATATAAACGAAATGTGCTTCAATTTACTTTTCTTCTTCTATGCCCAATGGAGTAGGCATTGTTCTTCTAGGGAAATCATTACCTTTAGAAAGATAGAAATAAAATAAAAATCAATTCTACATATCTATTTTAGGAGTTGGGGTAGTTTAGTACATGCTCCAAATCGTTGAGTTAATGATAATTGCCAAGAGTGTAACAACATAAAAAGCTATACCTAAATTCCTTGGCATATTTTCATTGGTAATTTGCCTTATTGTCAAATACATGCTTGAGAGGTTGTGTATATAAAAACATTTGAAGGTACACCCACATTTGTTTAATAAAGCTAGGAGTGTAGAAGGACTCAACCCCTAGTTGTTCTTGTTTGTTGACCAATAGGCCTAGTTATCCATTAATAGGGACATGACAACCCTTAGGAGTTTTTAGACCATCAATTGGAGATACTAATAAGAAGCTTCCTCTTCAAATTTATTATACTATATTGTTAATTTTTAATAGCATTTTGGGTAGCTTTTGGACTATGCAATCCCCCCCCCCTCCCCCCCCGCCCAGAAGGATTTTCCCCATATAGATCACAATGTTGTGGTATACATGCTATTTTTTGTTCATTTATGTTAAGTTTATATAAGCACTATAAAGATTTGTAAAGTTTTACAATAACCCTGCTTTCAAGGATAGTGTAGGAAGTTGTTTTACTATCTTGATTTCTTTTCACTTTGTTATTTTTATTTATTTATACTCTATGTCAAAGGTAGGGTCTCGTTCAGATGGAAAGTGTATAAGGGACCATCAATTTGTGGTTAGAGGAAAATCATTAGGGTGGCATTCTCCATCTCATGAATGACTCAACGAGACTTGTGAGACAAATGCAAGATTCTAGATACTAAAAGATTCTATAACTCATATTAGAATTGTAAACATGTTGTGAAACTGCTATCGACCAGGATTCAACATTGTAATTTTTGAGTCAAACTCATTGAACCATCTTTCATGAGTAGTAGTTCATACGAACCCGTTTGTCATGAGGAAAAATGGAGCACTTAACACTCATTGGATCTAGGTAATGTTCACAGAGGCGAAGCATCGAGACTTCCCCAAAGGTCACCCATCTCAGCACTACTCCAGCTTGAGCATGCTTAACTACAAAGTTGCCTCCATAGTTAAAGCCCCAGTTGTGCGAGGGTTTAACCATGGAGGAAAATCCATAGTTAAGCATGCTCGAGTTGGAGTAGTACTTAGATGGGTGACCTATAAAGTGGGTTTAACCATGGAGGAAACTTCATAGTTAAACATGTTTGAACTGGAGTAGTACTAGATGAGTGACCTCCGGGAAGTCCTGGTGCTTCATCTTTGTCAGCACTACTTAGATCCAATGAGTGTTAAGTGCTCCATTTATTCTCATGAGAGGCAAGTTCGTATGAACCACTACTCATGGAAGGTGGGTCAATTAGTTTGACTCAAAAACTACACAGTTGATTCTTGATAGCAATATCATAATTTGACTTTCTATGATAAATATCTCCTACTTGTAAACATGTTACTTTAATGTAATGCATGCATGTAACAAGAACTAAAAAGATTTTTATAGTTACATTATTAAAATGTTGCATATCAAGTTCAATTATGTTATGTAACGATTGTATTTTTCCATTTAAAAAATGATCATGTTAAACAAATGAAATATGAAAGGGAAAAATTTACTTGTGAATTTTAGCATGTTCCTTTTTTCCTCTCTTGTCAAATATTCAATATTTTTTGTTATGATGTTTTTGCTATTACATCTTTACACGATTTTAACTTATGATTTGGTTTAGAATATAAAAGTTTCATCAACAAGCTATCTCAAGTGTACAAATGATCAACTCAAATGTACAATGAACAACTTTAGATACCACATCATAAAACCATCTATATAAAATGTGTGAGAAATTAATTTTTAATAATTAATAAAAATAAATGAAAAAAAGTTAAATTTAAAACTCTAATCCGAAAATTTAGAAAACATTCTCCACTTCTAAAAATTACCCTAAATTAATCTCACCTTTTATTTATTATAACAAGAAATGGAATATCTAAATCTTTAAAAAAAAAAAAATATAAATATCTAAAACCTAATAGAAATAGAAGTAAAATTAAATAAACTCGTAACAAATATCTAAAACTCAATAGAAAAAATAAAAGTAAAATTAAATTAAATCATAACAAATATCTGAAACCAAATACAAATAAAAGTAAAATTAAATTAAATCATTACAAATATCGACCCGAGTATGTACAAATAGGAATGAAATACAAGGTCTTTGGCACGGTGGTGCAGCTTTGTAATAGGTCCCATACGTAAATGTCTCCATGGACGCCACTTCACGACACGTAGCCTTATCAGAAGCAATTCGTTTTCAAGTAATAAAAGAGCATAACTTCTATACCCCTTACGAACAAGATAATTTCCTTATAAAAATTTCTATGCTTTCAACATTAATCAAGCCTAAAATAATTCCTTTTCGTATGAACAGTCAGCAATCCAAATGCAAGATCAGTATTTTAGCCAAGCAACAAAACCCCATTTATATGTATTTTCCGACTCCAAACCCCTGAATTTAGTTCAAGATATTCAAATTTAAGCATGGCGAGCTCCATGGGAGCACCCAGATGTGCTGCAGCGCTAATATCTTCCCACAATGCACATAATTTATGCGTTCCTCGTACCAATACTCTATTTTCATCGTGGCCCAGTTTAAGGGCACTAGAAAAGAAAAGCACTACCTACAGCAGCCTTAAAATCTGTAAACGGGGAAATTTTTTTGGGCAGTGGCGCAGCGTGAGTGTCAGAGCAGAGGCCGATAACGGAGTGACGGGACTTCGTAGAAAGGAGGAATATGATTTTGATTTGTTTACAATTGGTGCGGGCAGTGGCGGCGTAAGAGCCTCCAGATTCGCCTCTAATTTTGGTGCAAGGGTTGCAATTTGCGAACTGCCATTTTCCACTATTTCTTCTGATGAGTTTGGCGGCGTTGGTGGCACGTAAGTGATTTTTTAATGCTTTTTACGGCACCTAAACATTAGGAGTAATGTTTCGGGAATGCTCGTGGTTTCGTTTTAATAAGATTTTTGCAAAGTAATTGAACTTGAAAGCTTCCACTCGCTTTTTAACTTTGTTAGATCTTTTTTTAAGGAAGTTTGGGGGGATCGAACTAATTGAGACCATGGTATACATTTCGAGATAATTAAAAAAAAACCGCAAATCTAGTAGAATTGGAAATCCAGTAGAATTGAAAATCTAACAAGAATGTTGTTTCTTTGATTTTATCGTTTGGAATATTTAGATTTCAGGCTTCTAGGTGTCATCTTTTCGGTGCAATGCGATATCCATTCTGGCTCATTTTTGACTATGGGAAACTGTTGGCTGAAGAACAGATTATTAGTTTCGTTCCGGCCAAAAGTTTTTAGCTATGAATTATTGCTTTCAGCTGGCCACAGAATGTATTAAGCTTAAGGTCTATTATTGGCTTTCAAAACATGGGATTCATGTGCCAAATTCGGCTCTTGCTTGGTCATGATGTAACATTTGGATATCGTCTTTCATACGTTGTACCGAGTTCATTCTGCTATTTTGTTTTGTTAGGTTTATTAAAGAATTTATATCGTGTATGGTCCATGTACATTTGGATTTGTTTAGTGCTTTATAACTCTTAGCGAACTTATAGGCAGCCATTAATTTGGTGTCGAGCAATCTTTGAACCAGACTTCTAGGACTTTTGACCTGGGTCACATTCTAATATGTGTTCTATAATCATCATACCACAAGCATGCAACATATCTTGAATTGTAATGAGGGGGATTTTAAGTTGTGCCATGCTCTAAAGACTAAAAATGGTTGCCATCATCGTTAGAGCTTTTAGATCCTTGGTGGCCAAGATTTGTTGTGCTAAGTAGCTTCTAGCGACTTTGCAATTTGTATATACTTATAAGCAGGGAGTTTAGCAATATGTGATCCTAATCTTAATCAGCCCAGGCGAATAACATCCTTTTGTAGGAAATTGGAGTTAGAGCCTGCAAGCTTATTGTGAAAATAATATTTTATATGGGAATTAAATGCAAATGCATGAAACTACAATAGAAAATTCTCAAGTAGCACTGGTGAATAATTTACTTATGTGAAAAATTGGAATAAGAACCTGACAAACGAACTGTGAAATGTAATTCATGGAGGATTTTAGGTGAATATCTCCCTTTTGTGAAAAATTGAAAAAAGAGCCTTAAAAACCAGAGTCCCCAAACTTGCCATAAGTCAGGCAAGTCCAACGAGTTGGCGAGCAGAGTAAACTCTGCCGAGTTAAGTTTTGACAACTCGGCTTCTCGGCTTAACTTGCTGGGTCCGAGTATGCATAACTTGACTGGGTACGAGCATATGCTTGCAAGTTTACTTTGCAGTTCGACACTTCGCTTAGGGCCTGTTTGGTGACAAGCATTGGAATAGAAAATTAGAATAGAAAATAGGAATGGGAGTCAGAGTAGGGAATGGGAATGGAAAATGACAATCCCATTCCTGTTTGGTTCACCTAAAATCTTTTGGGAATTTGTTTGACAATCCTTTTGTTTATTCTAGGGCAATCAATATTTTTAGGGCTTTTCTGCTGCTGCTGCATGAAGCCTCTCCATAGATTTTCTACTGCTGCTCCAATGCCACTGTCCCGGCCTTCTCACCCTCGAACGTTATGACAGGGATTGTGACAGCCTCTGCATTGCCTCATCTGAATTTGAGTGTCCTCCGCATTGCCGCATCTGAATTTATATACAGGTCTCCCTCTTATCAGTGCAAATAGGCCAAACGAAATGCCTATGATGCCCACACAGAGGCAAAAGACTGAAAAGTGAGGGCTGCAAGATCTCTGCTGCAACCGTGATTTATGTTTTCCGTTTTGAAGCAGCGGGAGAAATTTGGATGCCATTTTCATCTAAGCCGTCTGGTTTTTCTCACCTTCATTGCTTTCCCGATTTGACGATTACACTGATTTTGATTAGAGAGTTTTATCTTCTGCAGTTCGTTTGGTGAACGTTGGAAGAGTTTGATTCAGTCCCAAGCTTCCTTTTGATTGTTGACAATCATGTTCTGAAAGTGATGAAGAATCTTCTAGCCAAATCCTATTCTCCATTCCAATAACTGATATTTTTGGGAATGGACTTATGCTCATTTTGGGCTAAAATGAGAATACGAAATCCTATTCTCCATTCCCATTCTACACACCAGACAAAGAATTCAAAAATATATTCTAATTCTCAATGACTATTTCCATCATATTCCAGCAACCAAACGGGTCCTTAGTGTAATGACCCTCTCTATAAAGGCCATAGAAACCCTCAAACTGAACTTAGGAATTTTGTCAAACACTTGGCGTGTAACAGTAACAATATTCAGAATATGGTAATTTTCAGATTTGATACTTTCAGAATATAATCACAGAATTACAATATATATAAAGCCATTGAACTATATTTCAATTACAATGCAATAAATTCTGAAATTATTTTATTACCAATTATGGACTGATTATTACAATGACTGTATGACAGCAAATTTACCCAAAAATTGACATATATTTCAGAATGCAAGAACCTGGTTTGAAGAACTATGGAAGAACACCATGTTTTGCTGCAGATCGTTGATGAAGACCTCCAACCGCACCCCCAAACTATCCTCAATTTGCTGCTGCTGCCCAAACTAGTAGGGCCGTACCAGGCCGTACCTGTACGGCTGCTGAAATAAAATAATATTAGGGTTTTGGGACCCCCAAATGCAAGGAAAATGGGCGCCTAGGGTTAGTTAGTAACCCTGTAAAACCATAAAAAATAACTCCAAGGGGTTGAGGAGATATGAGCAATTATGTGGTTCCGAACCTTGCTTTGCCAATTCTGAAAATGCACTTATTCTGTCTTCAAACTCTTGTCAAATACTTCTCCAATGATAGGGCAAATCTGAAATCCTTATTCCGACCAAAAACAAACCCTAACAACGAATTCTCAATAAGCTCCAATGAGATGGCTGAATACCAACTCCAATTATGCAACAATTCAGGTGATATTTCACACCCTCAAAGTCGCCAATCCAAGGGAGTGATTCGTTCCCAAAGATCGAATAATTTGCAGATCCAAAGTCCACAAATGTCTTCACAATGAAGAAGTAGAAGAGTTCTCCAATCCAAGCATGTCCAAATGAGAGGCCCAGCCCTCTATTTATTCACTTTTCTAAGAAGTTGCTAGAACTTCTAGAAACATCTTTTATAATTTCTCATTATAATGCACTTTTTATAATAAAGTAATTTTATAAAATAAAAAGTGCAACTCAAATTAAAATTATAACATGTGGGCCCCAATATCATATAATGATAAAATATAACCTCTTAACACTTCTTCAAGAGCAAGATATGACTATCTGATCCGCAGAATTGACTCTCTTTCCACACCATTTGCCTACGAGAGTCTGGAATAGGCAAATCCATGATCAATGCCATGTCGAACTAAAGAGGGGACATTATAGTCCGCCCCTCCTGAAATTGCTTGGCCTCAAGCAATCTCAACGCCGGGTGCTGCAAAATAGCCTCCCCCTCCCAAGTAGCATCCTCAACAGGTAAATCTTTCCACTTAACCAAGTATTCTCTGATCACCCTTCTACGAAGCTGCTTTTCTCTGCTCTCCAGGATGGATTCTGGTACTAAAATCAATTTTCCCTCATCGTCTAAAGGAGGTAATACTGCAAAAGGCACCACATTCTGACCCAACGCCTTCTTGAGGCGTGACACATGAAACACATTGTGCACTCTGCTGTCTGCGGGAAGCTCCAACTCATAAGCCACTTCACCAACTCGCCTGATAATCCTGAATGGTCCATAATAGCGTGGCTTAAGTTTCTCTGCCCCACTCTTCTTAAGAGTAGATTGCCTGTATGGCTGCAACATGAGGTAAACCATATCATCTACCTCAAAACTACGCTCAGTTCTCTTCTGGTCTGCATACTGCTTCTGCTGGTTCTGAGCTCTTGCAATATTGTCTTTGAGGGTAGCAACTATATCCTTACTCTCCTGTAATAATTCACCTGCACTGGGTACCCGGCTGTCGCTCAACAACAAATCCAAGAAACTAGGTGCTTCATAACCGTAAAGTGCCATGAAGGGTGTCATCTGTATAGTCATATGATATGTAGTATTGTAACAATACTCGCAGAGATATATCCATCTGACCCAAGCTCGCTGCTGAGCTGCCACATAATTCCTTAAATACCCTTCCACCCATTTGTTCACAATTTTTGTCTGACCATCGGTTTGTGGGTGATAGCTAGTGCTGGGTGTAAGCTCCGTGCCACATAACCGGAATACCTCCTGCCAAAAGTGACTCATGAAACGGCTATCCCTATCACTCACAATGTTCTGAGGCAAGCCGTGCAATCTGAAAACCTCCCGAAAGAAAACCTCTGCCACCTGAGCTGCTGAATGTGTAGTGGTGATAGGAAAGAAATGAGCATATTTCGTTAATCTATCTACCACCACATAAATACAATCTCGTCCTTGTACCTTGGGCAAACCTGTGATAAAGTCCATGGAGATGCATTCCCACTTCCTGTCGGGAATCAAAAGTGGCTGTAGGAGCCCTGCCGGAAAGCTGTGTTCTTGTTTGTTTTGCTGGCAAACAAGACACTCTCGAACATACTGCAAAACATCAGCTTTGAGCCCTTTCCAAGTGAACCGCTCTCGAACTGACTTGTAAGTCTTGAAGTACCCGGGATGGTCTGCTGTCGGTGAGTCGTGAAGTGCTCTCATAATCAGTTGCTTAACCTTTGATCCTGGGACCAGGTAAATCCTGTTCTTGTAAATGATCAAATCATCCACAAGTGTGTATCTGGTATCAATCACTGTTCCCTCTACTATATCGGAGGCCCATGTATCCTTGGCATACTCTGCTATAATCAAGTGTCGCCAATCCTCTGATATCTGAACCATAAGAGTGAGGGGTGGCCTTCGAGATAGAGCATCTGCAACAACATTCTGAGTTCCCTTGACATATGAGATGTCAAAATCATATGCCTGCAACTTACTTACCCACTTTTGTTGGCGATCATTCAGGTCCTGCTGTCCCAAGAAATGCCTCAGACTGTTATGATCAGTTTTAATACAAAACTTGCTACCCACAAGATATTGTCTGAATTTGGCCAAAGCATGCATGATGGCCAACATCTCCTTATCATATATACTGAATGAACGCTCAGGGCCTCTGAGCTTCCTGCTCTCATAAGCTATGGGGTGCTTGTTCTGCATAAGTACAGCACCTACTCCCTCTCCAGATGCATCACATTGAAGCTCAAATGGCTTCGTGAAATCAGGTAATGCTAGAACTGGGCACGTAGTCATTATCTCCTTAAATCTCATAAAACAGTCCTGTGCCTTCTGAGTCCACACAAATTCCCCTTTTTTCAGTAAATCTGTCATGGGAGCTGCATGTCGTGAGTAGCCACTGACAAACCTGCGGTAAAAACCACATAAACCAAGGAACCCCCTCAACTGTGTAAGGTTCTCTGGTGGAGGCCAATCAACAATAGCGCGAATCTTTTCAGGATCCATCCGCACTCCCTCTGCACTAATGATGTGTCCTAAATATAACAGCTCGGTCATCCCTAAGTCACATTTGGACTCCTTTGCATACAAGGACTCCTTCTGTAGAATGCTCAACACCGTCTCCAAATGCTCTAGATGCTCCTGCCATGATCCGCTATAGATCAAAATGTCATCAAAAAACACCAGCACGAATTTCCTCAACTGATGGTGGAAAACTCTGTTCATAGTGGACTGGAAAGTGGCAGGTGCATTGGTCAGACCGAAAGGCATGACTACAAACTCAAAGTGCCCACAATGACATCTGAAAGCAGTTTTCTCAATATCCTGTTCACGGACTCTGATCTAGTGATATCCTGATCTCAAATCAATTTTCGTGAAATAACAGGCCCCATGCAATTCATCTATCAACTCATCAATGCGAGGAATAGGATACCTGTTCTTAATGGTTCTCTTATTTAATGCCCTGTAATCAATACACATCCGAAGCGTTCCATCCTTCTTTTTTTACCAAAACAACAGAAGATGCAAAAGGTGACTTACTAGGTCGGATGTGCCCCATAGCTAGCAACTCCTCAATGGTCCTTTCGATCTCATCCTTGAGTCGCTTTGGATGTCGATATGGTGTGATCATGATAGGTTTAGCACCTTCCTCCAGTTCAATAATATGCTCAATACCTCTGTCCGGTGGCCTGCCTGGTGGAATCTCACTGAATACCTTTTCGTACTTAATCCTCAACTTCTGAATATCAGGATGATATTCCGCCTTATGTTGCTCCTCCTGTGTAGGTATCAAAGTACAAACTGCTGCCCACTCTATATCATTATGCCTAGTTAATCTCTCCAGCCGCCTAAATGAGATAGTCCTGATGTCTCCATTACGGATAGCCTTTAGCACATGAGTCCTACCATTCATTTCGAATTGTATCTCCATATCCTCTAATCTTAGGGTAACCACCTTCAATGAATGTAGCCACTGCATTCCAAGTACTATGTCCATGTCACCCATGTTGACCACATGATAGTCCGCCTTAAACTCATAGTTGTTCAAGCGCAAAGGTAAGTCTCGTACCATCCTGTCACAACGAAGAGTGTATCCATCAGCTACCTTGACTCTTAGTCCCTCGAATTCCTCAGTAATGAGTCCACGCTTCTCTACGAATCGTGCATCAATGAAATTATGCGTGGCACCTGTGTCCAACAATGTAATAACCTTCTGTCCAGCCAAGACTCCCCGAAGTCTGAAAGATCCCTCTCTCTGGATACTAGACAGTCGTGCTTCCTGTAAATGTAGCTCTGTTTCCTGCCTTTGCCCTGCACTGTCTATCTCCTGCTCTCCCTCTGCTTCATTAGGATCCTCATCATGATGTTCTGAACCATCTGAATTTGAGCCTTCGTAATAAGCCCACATTGCCCGGTTGGCCTTCCCTTTTGGCCTCATAGGACAGTCATGGCCGTACTCATACGGGCCTTTGCAATAGAAGCATAGCTTCTTCCTACGCAAGTCATTAAGTGTCTCCTTGTCCAGCCTCTTACTTTCTTCCTTAGGTAGCTGTGCCTCTCTATGAAAGGGTTTCCTGTCCTTATCTTTTCCTGAAGGGAAACTCTTTGCCTGAAATTTATTTTTAGAAGCTGAAGAGGAATCCATGTCACGAGCTTTCTTAATGGCTTCCTGCAAAGTGGGAGGGTTGAGAGCTTTAATCCACCCTCTCAACGGATCAACTAACCCATCCATAAATAAAACCAATAGCCTTCGTTCAGATACATCTGTTACTAACACTGCAAGTTTTTGAAACTCTGAAATGTATGTTTCCAATGAGCCCCACTGTTTAAGCTGGGCTAATTCCTTGAAATGGAGTTCTGGATCTTTCTTATCAAAACGTTCAATCAGTCTCTCCGTAAACTCCACATATGAGGTAATGTGTGCATGACCCATAGTGATCATACCATGATGCCACCATTCGTGTGCTAACCCATCCAGGTGAATTGCTGCATACTTAATAGCTTCTTCCTCAGACATAGGATTCAATTGAATGTATGTGTCAAGCTTTTGAACCCAAGCTCTTGCTGTAGACTTCCCCGAGCCATCATAATATGGTAACTGTAGTTTTCCTACTTTCTTTCGTAGCTCATAGTTCTGAGTCCTGTCTTGTACACGGGGCATATGCTTCATCCGCACATACATATACTCTCTAAAGGTGATTGCAGCTGTAAAATCTGGTCCTCCTGCTTCCCAATCTCTCCTCAGCTGATCCTGTATGTCAGTAATCTGGGGTTCTGGTACCGGCTGCTCTGGAGCTCTAGGAAGGAACGTAGGAATCATAGGCCTCGAACTTACTGTCCGAGCTTGCTGGGGGGCATGACCGAAATTGTTCCCAATTTGTTCGCCTCCATTATGTCTCTCATCCTGATTATTCCCATTCTGATTATTTCCTCCACCTATGTTAGCGTTCAACCCCATTTGTCGAGCCATCATCTGCATCATAAGCTCCATTCTCTGATTCTGTTCTTGTGCTCTTTGCTCGGCTAATCGCTGTCCCTGTGCCAGGGTGTCTAATAACTGTAAAAATCTTTCCTCTTGCGGATCTGGACCGGCATTCCCGCCTCTATCCATATTGTAATCGTAGTCTTGATCAAAAAATACCTCCCTTGTGTCTGTATTACTGGATTCTATGTCCACCTGGATAGATGAGCTAGACTGTTCGCTCTGCAGGTCAGAAATCCTATCTTGTCTTGCTTTGGTATTGCAGAAATTATAAGGCCTTTGTCGCATGCTCTGATTTTAGTGTTTTGACATTTCGTCAAACACTTTCCCTCCTATCCAGCTGTTCCAAATTCCCTATAAGACCTCCACAGGATGGCAGGACTTATAGCTCTGATACCACTGTAATGACCCTCTCTATAAAGGCCACAGAAACCCTCAAACTGAACTTAGGAATTTTGTCAAACACTTGGCGTGTAACAGTAACAATATTCAGAATATGGTAATTTTCAGATTTGATACTTTCAGAATATAATCACAGAATTACAATATATATAAAGCCATTGAACTATATTTCAATTACAATGCAATAAATTCTGAAATTATTTTATTACCAATTCTGGACTGATTATTACAATGACTGTATGACAGCAAATTTACCCAAAAATTGACATATATTTCAGAATGCAAGAACCTGGTTTGAAGAACTATGGAAGAACACCATGTTTTGCTGCAGATCGTTGATGAAGACCTCCAACCGCACCCCCAAACTATCTTCAATTTGCTGCTGCTGCCCAAACTAGCAGGGCCGTACCAGGCCGTACCTGTACGGCTGCTGAAATAAAATAATATTAGGGTTTTGGGACCCCCAAATGCAAGGAAAATGGGCGCCTAGGGTTAGGTAGTAACCCTGTAAAACCATAAAAAATAACTCCAAGGGGTTGAGGAGATATGAGCAATTATGTGGTTCCGAACCCTGCTTTGCCAATTCTGAAAATGCACTTATTCTGTCTTCAAACTCTTGTCAAATACTTCTCCAATGATAGGGCAAATCTGAAATCCTTATTCCGACCAAAAACAAACCCTAACAACGAATTCTCAATAAGCTCCAATGAGATGGCTGAATACCAACTACAATTATGCAACAATTCAGGTGATATTTCACACCCTCAAAGTCGCCAATCCAAGGGAGTGATTCGTTCCAAAGATCGAATAATTTGCAGATCCAAAGTCCACAAATGTCTTCACAATGAAGAAGTAGAAGAGTTCTCCAATCCAAGCATGTCCAAATGAGAGGCCCAACCCTCTATTTATTCACTTTTCTAAGAAGTTGCTAGACCTTCTAGAAACATCCTTTATAATTTCTCATTATAATGCACTTTTTATAATAAAGTAATTTTATAAAATAAAAAGTGCAACTCAAATTAAAATTATAACATGTGGGCCCCAATATCACATAATGATAAAATATAACCTCTTAACACTTCTTCAAGAGCAAGATATGACTATCTGATCCGTAGAATTGACTCTCTTTCCACACCATTTGCCTACGAGAGTCTGGAATAGGCAAATCCATGATCAATGCCATGTCGAACTAAAGAGGGGACATTACACTTAGGGGGCGGGAGGATACATACAAACATTTTTTGAAGTATGAATTCTTACTCAAGTTATATTTGTATAAATACTGTCAGGACGTTTGAGATAGTTTTCAGCTTCATAGGAGTTAAAATGCAAAATCTAGACTTTGGGGTTTTCCAAAACATGCCAGACTCAGTCAAATTCCAAGATTCGGCAACGCCTTTAACATTCTAAGGTAGGGGTCCCATGGGAGGGGCTTGGGCTTTGTTTTTATGGAGCTGGTGGCCCCATGATAATTTAAGGGGGGCTAAAGGTTCATTTGGAATCTTTTTCTATAAAATAGGAGCTCCAACTTTTTAGCCCTCTCAATTTAAGCGGGTGAAAATGGGGTGGGGCTGGAAATAGCTCCACCAGCTTAGGAAAGAATTATGTCATTTGTCAACAACCTACCCTTCATTTTCCCACCAAAATGAAATAATTTCACCAAACAATTTTGTCAAGAAGTATAATTTTTATTTTTAAAATTCATGAGACAACCGGCTTCCTTGAATTTAGGAGCTAATTTTTTAAAGCGTATTCACATATAAAATTCATAGGAACGCTTCCCTTAAAAATATTCCTAAAAAATCTCAGCACTATCCACTTTTTTTTTAAGGAAGCGGGTGCCCATGGGACCCCAACCCAAACCCCCATAACCTATCCTAGCTTTCTAAGGTCAAACTGAAGTTAGAACAAGGACTGTCTAAAGTTTTTAAGTATTTTACTCATTTTATCCAAAATCCCTTTGGTTTCAATTCCATATTCTTGATAAACTTAGCTAATTATTCACATTTTACTTGTATAATGGATTTATTATTTATGTTCCTTATTTATATATGCGATGACAAATTAGCTTCTATATGATGATGTTATAGTGTCTTTAAGTTTTATTCATTAAAGGGTGCATGAAACAAGTTATAAATTGTTAAAAATCTCTAAATTTCAAGGTTTTTTTTCATTTTGCTTAGTCAAACTTGTGTCGTTGCCAAGTCATAGCTGAGTCACGAGTCTTATCATCCTTGCCGAGTCTGAGTTTGGGAACTATGTTAAAAACACATTTGAAACTACAATAGGTGATTGTGAAAATAATATTTAATGGACGTATTCAATGTGAAAATGAAACTACCATAGAAAATGCAAGTAAATTTGACATCCCTCTATTTTGATAGCTTTGCTTTTCAATGTGTTATAGAACTTCACAAACATCACATTAGTGAAGCTGCCATTAACAGAGTGCTTGCCCTTACACTATTGTACTCAAATTCAATAAATTGTGTATGGTAGCTAATATTTACTGGGCAAATTCACTGTAATGACCCTTTTCAATAGGCCACTAAAAAAAACCCTAAATTTAATACACTGCTGAAAGTATATTGCTGAATAAAAGAAATAATAGTGCCAATGTATTCATTCAATGAAAACCAAATGTTTTTACAAATGATATGGCAATTTTCAGCACCAAAACATTATGATATGGCACATTACAGAGAAACCCTAACTGGCTGTATACAATTGAGAACTTGTTGCAACTACAGATCGAAATGAAGAACCTGGATTGATCAAATGGTGGAGACCGAATGCTGAAGATGATATGATGAAAGTGCAACTCCACTTGAAACTCCAAACCAGCAATTAAGCACAAGTGAAAGGACTGAAATATCCTTCCCACAGCTGCAATAATTTAGGTGATCTTTCATACTCTCAAAATTGCGTACCAATTGAGAGTTTTCGTTCTCAATGGCCAATTGTGACTACTTGCAGAAACCCTAGGCTCCACAACGCACATAAGAAAAAATCAATAATAAATCTCGATGATAGGCAATGAGCCCTCAATGCCTATTTATTCTTTTTTTCTCGATAGGTCGGCCTCCTTTTTAATTTTTTTCTCCGCTTCTTCCAGCAACCTCTAGAAGATTGTTTTATTTAATGACTTTATAAAATATATCACTTTATTAAGTTAATAATTAACTCCTCCAAAAATAGGGACATTACAGGTCTGCCCCTCCTAAAATTGCTTGGCCTCAAGCAATCTTAATGCTGGATGCTGCAAAATCACTTCTCCCTCCCAAGTAGCATCTTCAACAGGTAAATTTTTCCACTTAACTAGATACTCTCTGATTACTCTCTTGCGAAGCTGCTTCTCTCTACTATCCAGAATAGATTCTGGCACTAAGATCAGTTTCCCCTCATCATCCAAGGGAGGTAATACTGCAGAAGGCATCACATGCTGGCCCAACGCCTTTTTGAGGCGTGATACATGAAACACATTGTGCACTCTACTATCTGTGGGAAGCTCCAACTCATAAGCCACCTCACCAACTCGTTTGATGATCCTGAATGGTCCATAATAGCGTGGCTTGAGTTTCTCTGCACCACTCTTCTTGAGAGTGGACTGCTTATATGGCTGCAACATGAGGTAAACCATATCATTTACCTCAAAACTACGCTCAGTCCTGTTCTTGTCTGCATGCTGCTTTTGCTGGTTCTGAGCTCTAGCAATGTTGTCTCTGAGAGTAGCAGCTATATCCTTACTTTCCTGTAATAGTTCACCTGCACGGGGTACTCGACTGTCTCCCAACAACAAATCTAAGAAACTAGGTGCCTCATAACCGTAAAGTGCCATGAAGGGTGTCATTTGTATAGTCATATGATATGTAGTATTGTAACAATACTCACAGAGATATATCCATCTGAACCAAGCTCGCTATTGATCTGCCACATAATTCCTCAAATACCCTTCCACCCATTTGTTTACAATCTTTGTTTGACCATCAGTCTGTGGGTGATAACTGGTACTAGGTGTAAGCTCAGTGCCACACAACCGAAATATCTCCTGCCAAAAGTGACTCATGAAGTGGCTGTCCTTGTCACTCACAATGCTCCGAGGCAAACCGTGTAATCTAAAAATCCCCTTGAAGAAGACGTCTGCCACCTGAGTTGCTGAGTATGTAGTAACAATAGGGAAGAAGTGAGCATATTTTGTTAGCCTATCCACCACCACATAGATGCAATCGCGCCCTTGGGCCCTGGGCAAGCCTGTAATAAAATCCATAGAGATGCACTCCCACTTCTTGTCAGGAATAGGAAGTGGCTGTAGGAGTCCTGTTGGATAAGTGTGCTCTTGTTTGTTCTGCTGGCAAACATGACACTCTCGCACATACTGCAAAACATCAGCCTTAAATCCCTTCCAAGTGAACCGTTCCCGTACTAACTTGTAAGTCTTGAAATACCCAGGATGGCCTGCTGTAGGTGAATTATGGAATGCTCTCAAAATCAACTGCTTCACTTCCGATCCTGGGACTAAGTAAATCCTGTTCTTGTAAATGATCAAATTATCTATGAGAGTGTATTTGGTCTCAATTGTTGTTCCCTCCACTATAGCAGAGGCCCACGTGTCTTTGGCATATTCTGCTACAATCAAGTGTTGCCAATCCTCTGATATCTGAATCATAGAAGTGAGGTGTGGCCTACGGGATAAAGCATCTGCAACAATGTGTCCCCTTAACATATGTGATATCAAAATCATATGCCTGTAACTTACTCACCCACTTCTGCTGACGATCATTCAGGTCCCACTGTCCCAAAAAGTGCCTCAAACTATTATGATTAGTTTTAATACAAAATTTGCTGCCCACAAGATACTGTCTGAATTTGGCCAAGGCATGCATGATGGCTAGCATCTCCTTATCATATATGCTGAATGATCTCTCAGCCCCTCTGAGTTTCCTACTCTCATAAGCTATAGGATGCTTGTCCTGCATGAGTACAGCACCAACTCCCTCTCCAGAAGCATCACATTGAAGCTCAAATGGCTTCGTAAAATCAGGCAATGCTAATACTGGGCATGTAGTCATTATTTCTTTGAACCGCATAAAACACTCCTATGCCTTTGGAGTCCACACAAATGCCTCTTTCTTCAGCAAATCTGTCATGGGTGCTACATGTCGTGAGTAGCCATTGACAAACCTGTGATAGAATCCACATAGACCAAGGAACCCCCTTAACTGTGTAAGGTTCTCTGGTGGTGGCCAATCAACAATAGCACGGATCTTTTCACGATCCATTCGCACTCCTTCTGCACTAATAATGTGTCCAAGATACAACAATTCTATCATCCCCAAATCACATTTGGGCTCCTTGGCATACAAGGACTCGCTCTGTAAAATGCTCAATACTGTCTCCAAGTGCTCTAAATGTTCCTGCCATGTTCTGCTATAGGTCAAAATATCATCGAAGAATACCAACACAAATTTCCTCAACTGATGGTGGAAGACCTTGTTCATAGTTGACGGAAAAGTGGCAGGTGCATTAGTCAAACCAAAAGGCATGACTACAAACTCAAAATGCCCACAATGACATCTGAAAGCAGTTTTTTCAATATCCTGCTCTCGAACTCTGATTTGGTGATAGCCTGATCTCAAATCAATTTTTGTGAAATAACAAACCCCATGCAATTCGTCTATCAGCTCATCGATGCGTGGGATGGGATACTTGTTCTTTATAGTTCTCTTATTCAACACCCTATAATCAATACACATTCGTAGAGTTCGATCCTTCCTTTTTACCAAAACAACAGAAGATGCAAAAGGTGACTTACTTGGTCTGATGTGTCCCATCGCTAGCAACTCCTTGATGGTCCTCTCGATCTCATCTTTGAGTCGTTTTGGGTGCCGGTATGATGTAATCATGACAGGCTTAGCACCTTCTTCCAACTCGATAATGTGCTCTATACCTCTGTCTGGTGGCCTGCCTGGTGGAATCTCACTAAATACCTTCTCATACTTGATTCTCAATTTTTGAATATCTAGATGATATTTAGTCTTATGTTGCTCCTCTTGGGTAGGCATCAAGGCGCATATTGCCGCCCACTCTATATTATTATGCCTAGCTAATCTCTCCAACCGCCTAAATGAGATAGTCCTGACATCACCATTACAGATAGCTGAAATGTCCCTTTACTGATTTTATATGATATTTCAAGCCTCTAATCAGATCTTTAAGATCAAACAACCACCAATTTCTCAATAAACCCCAAATCGGGTATGTCGGAAATAGTGCCAAAAACTTCACAGCTTCACATATTATTAATAAATCTGAAAGTGGACATTTTTTATAGAAATTTCAGCAGCATAGCAGCCTACAAAATGACATTTTCAAATCTGTATTACATTTACACAACAGCTCCCAAACGGAGAATAAAAACAATGCTCATCGGGCTCCCGAAAATAACACAAAATAGCTCAAAAACACCACAAAAACATTAATAATCTATCACAGAAGTATAATCATGACCAAATACATATATTCAGCTCTATTTTAACATCTAAAAGTCTGAAATACAGTAGCAACCCAAACTGATATGAAATACTCAACCGAAAACACCAAACTCTTACAAAAAACACACTTGAAAACTCACAAATCAGCACTGTTCAGCATAAAGGCAAACTTTGCATGAGCATGCATATGGAATGGCTTTAAACTCCCGTCCTTAGCCTTCCGGGAAACTTGCAAACTCCCGTTCTTGGATCTCCTTCTCCACAAGTTTGGCAGCCTCTGAAGAACAACAAAAAACCTTAACTCACGTCCAAGAGGGGTTAATAAAACATATTTTAATAATAATTTTCATTTATTAGTCCAACGGTTTCCAAAGATTAACCCTCTTTTTCCGAAACTTCACCTTCTTGGGCCTGCCTGCCTTGGCAAAAATAATAATTTTTAATTATTTGAAAAGGGACATGACAAGTCCTCCCCTCCCAAATATTGCTTGTCCTCAAGCAATGGCTAGACAATAAACCAATCAATCCACCTGGATCCCAAATGTAGTCATGAACTATACTACTGTCAATTAACACAGGCTCCTGCAATATCCTCTGCAATATAACCAAGAGGAATCCATAACCAAACTGACAATTATAGCTCAACCAAACTCCAAAATCACCACTGCCACAGTCAGAAACCCACGAGACACAAACTCTTAGAACATCAGAACCCATGTAAAGTGGACAAATCAAACTGCCAACATAGTAAATACCATCAACGCATCCCACTGGCCTATACGGAATGTACAATCCAACTCTGCAACAATGGTTAACGCTCCCGAATGAAATTGTACCAAGTATGGAAAATCCACACACTGTACAACTCCTGCAGTCAACACAACTCTGCAAATCACCGGCCACTGTCTCATAACCATAACTCCCATGCACTGCTGATGTTGAAAAGACATTACAAGATAAATAGCAAGAAATGGAACCCAAACCAAATTTGCCATGAACAAGTGATACAGCCCACTGTCACTGACCTCCAGCTAAGTCAGGAGATGTCATAGCCAAAGGAGTAGAATTAATAACAACAATTGCTGAAGCATCACTCCCAAACTCCTGCTCTAAGTCATGTATTATCAAGCTGTCAATTGCAGAACCTATCGCCATGTCATGCCCATCACAACTCTCATCCCGAGGTGTCAAACCATCCCATAACTGATGACAAGCACTATGAACCAAAGTACATCTCTGTATCATCATCTCATCAACATGGTCATCAAAGGTAAATTGATGAACATACCTAACAGTGTAGTGCCGATAGAATGCGCCAATCTCAGTCGGTGGCTCAGACTGCAATCCAGATGAAACTAACTGCAATCGATCACTAACCAAGTTGGAATTGACTACTATCTCCGAAGACATTGCCAAGGGAGTAATATTACTAGCAGGAACCATGCCAACTGCCGGCTCACCAACATCACACATGATCTTTGATACAACATCTCTAGTCTTTGTGCCATTAGTACTAGAGGCCACCACCATGTCAGGCATACCACAACAATTTGCTGCAGCACCCAACTCAACTGAACCTGACTCTAGTGGGAACGAACCCGATATGCCAGTGTTAGTATCAAGGATGGATGCATCCCCATCTCCAATGTCTTTGACAATCTCGACCATGGACATCCTCAGATCACTAGACACCACAGCTTGTGATTGTACAGAATCTGGTAAAGATTGCAGTCGCTCCAACTCCATGGTCACCTTAGTCAAATGAAACTGCGACTCCTTGAAAGCCAACTATGTACTCTCAAGAATCTCAGAAGTCACCTTGAGTTGCTGAGTAAGCTCATCACCTCATCTTCCTTGGCCAATAATGCGTCATATGCTGTACACCCCCACTCCGTAAGATAATCCCTGTCGGCTACCAACTGCATATAATTCTGTCCCAAAATCCGAATAGCCTCCCATAAAGAGTGGATCTCTGTCAAGGAAAGATAATTGCCTTCCTGCTCATCACTAGTAGGAGAACCCCATCCATAAACTGTTAACAACTGACGAGCAGCATTGAAATGCTGGCAAGCGATAGCAATGTCTCGCTCACTAACTCTCAACTGATTAGACACATGATGGCACTGGCTAGACTGTCTCCTACAAACCTCCTCTGATGCACTGTCTAAAGGAGTATCCTCAAAGTTACTAGTCTCTAGAGTATTACCATCCATATCCTGTGAATCAACTCCAAAGCTCATATCAACACACGGAGTATCAAAAACTGTAGCACTGCTGTCCAACTCCTCTGTACCAAAAAAAACTGCCAAGGAAAACTAAGTCTTCAAAACTGCCCATTGCATCCTCCTGGATGTCATCAATGCCAATATGATCTTGGGACTCATCTGTACACATTGCCAAATATGAAAGATCATCAACACAGTCCAACAAGTATGGTTGATTGGATATATGAACAAAGCCCAACACCGGTGTATAAAAACTAATACCAACATCGGACAAGCTGCTGGCACAAGGAAAGACAACACCGTGCAATCTGCTAATCAAATCCATGATAGCACCCAAACAAACACTGCTACCAAAAAGTGTTAAAGATCTCCAGTCAACTGAATCCCAAACACCAATATAACAATCTCGAGTCCATATCCATAAACTAGAATTAGCTGGTAACTCAAGCAAACTCCTCACCTGAGTAATATGACCAATACCAACTAACTCCACATACTTGTCATGATGAGATAATGAAGTCACAATACTGTCTTTGTTCACTTTCAGCTGGCTGGACAAATCATGTGAAGTACTACCAGCCTCAACCTCATGTGACAAAGCATCTAACTGTGCCTGGTACTCTTTCTCAGCAACGTCATGAATGCTCAATGTCTGCTCATCTCTACCAGGTATCTCACCATCATGCACAACAACATCCTCATAATCATCATCTGAACCCACTACGCTGTAGTCACTGCCTGTTGTAACTATACCATCTTGAATACCTGTGACATCACCCTTTGACGACCTGTATACAATTGTCTCAATTTGAGTATCAAGTTGACCATTACTATCAATCTGCGTAATATCCTTTTTTACTACCTCCTGTGGCGAAGTAGAATCTGGGACCTCTGCCTGGCTATAAGCTAGTTTCTCAAACTCCTCATGCAAGTTCTTGGTAATTGTGTCATTTGCCCTGTGAGAAAAACTGCCAAATAGAAATCCAGTCAACTTATCCACCTTAGCTGGGTCGGACAGTATGTCATTCATCATACGGTGGTGCTTAACCAACTGTTCAGACATGTCATGGCTTATTTTCCTAAGTTTATCTCGAATGTCTAAATAACCATCCTTTCTACTATTTTGACTCTGGATATCAATTGTCCAAGATCGTGTCCTTTGAGACTCTGTACTATACCTGTCCATTCTAGATAAAGTAGAGTGTAACCCCAATAGGTTATAACTTCTTCAAACGCCAAGAATCTTTATACTTCAATTGTTTGACATTTCGTCAAACACTTTGCAAGCAAGGGGTCGTATGACTGATATAATTTTTCAGATTGCTGCAAGGACTCTTGTTTCGATTTGCATTAAAGAGAATGCTTACAAAAAGACTCCAGATTGTCTAAACAATGACCTAACATGAATGTGCAACTAATTTGGCAATATTCAATACAAATATGAGACTTAAACTACTTGCAATATGCAGCTACAACAACTGGTAATTATGACAAATACCTTGGATGTCTTGGAAGAATTTCTTTGCCATCTCATCTGGAGCAGCCATACTTTTTCCTTCCTTGGATTTTGTATTTTTACTTTCAACTGGAGGTTTGATCAAAATTTCTGTATTCTTTTCTCACTGCAAATATCTCTTTTCTCTTTCACTCAGTTGCATGCAACCATAAATTTATGCAGCTGATTAGAAGCAACATGCAACCACCAAATTCACCAAGAACTAACATGCAAATGATTAGAAGTAGCATGCAACCATAAATTTTGACATGCAGTTGATTAGAAGCAACATGCAACCATAAATTATGACATGCAAGATTTGGGTAGTTGTCAAAACTGACATGCAAACTTCTACAAACCCTCAGGCTGACAAGATCATAGCTCTGATACCACTGAAATGTCCCTTTTCTAATTTCATATGATATTTCAAGCCTCTAATCAGATCTTTAAGATCAAACAACCACCAATTTCTCAATAAACCCTAAATCGGGTATGCCGGAAATAGTGCCAAAAACTTCATAGCTTCACATATTTTTAATAAATCTGAAAGTGGACATTTTTTATAGAAATTTCAGCAGCATAACAGCCTACAAAATGACATTTTCAGATCTGTACAACATTTACACAACAGCTCCCATACGGAGGATAAAAACAATGCTCATCGGGCTCCCGAAAACAACATAGAATAGCTCGGAAACACCACAAAAACACTAATAATCTATCACAGAAGTATAATCACGACCAAATGCATATATTCAGCTCTATTTTAACATCTAAAAGTCTGAAATACAGCAGCAACCCAAACTGATATGAAATACTCAACCGAAAACACCAAACTCTTACAAAAAACACACCCGAAAACTCACAAATCAGCATTGTTCAGTACAAAGGCAAACTCTGCATGAGCATGCACATGGAATGGCTTTAAACTCCCGTCCTTAGCCTTCCTGGAAACCTGCAAACTCCCGTTCTTGGGTCTCCTCCACAGGTTTGGCAGCCTCTGAAGAACAACAAAGAAATGAGCAAAATCAAGTTCTAGAATGAGCCCAAAATGCCTCCAAACCCCTTAAAAGAGGGCATAACCCTAACTCACGTCCAAGAGGGGTTAATAAAACATATTTTAATAATAATTTTCATTTATTAGTCCAACAGTTTCAAAAGATTAACCCTCTTTTTCCGAAACTTCACCTTCTTGGGCCTGCCTGCCTTGGCAAAAATTATTATTTTTAATTATTTGAAAAGGGACATGACAATAGCCTTCAGCACATGATTCCTGCCATCCACCACATATCGTATCTCCATATACTCCAATCTCAAGGTAACCTCCTTCAAAGAATTTAGCCACTGCATCCCAAGTACTATGTCCATGTCACCCATGTTGACCACATGATAGTTTGCCTTAAACTCATAGTTGTTTAGGCGCAAAGGTAGATCTCGCACCATCCTGTCACAACGAAGAGTATATCCATCGGCTACCTTGACTCTCAGTTCCTCAAACTCCTTAGTAATGAGTCCATGCCTCTCCACAAATCGTGCATCAATGAAATTATGTGCGGCACCTGTATCCAATAGAGTAATAACCTTCTGTCCTGCCAAGACTCCCTGAAATCTGAAAGATCCCTCTCTTTGAATACTAGATGGACGTGCCTCCTGTAAATGTAGCTCTGGAGCCTCTTTTTTCTCAGCACTATCTACCTCTTGATCACCCTCTGCCTCATCAGGATCCTCATCATGGTGCTCTGAGATGTCTGAATTTGAACTTTCGTAATAAGCCCACATCACCCGGTTAGCCTTCCCCTTAGGCCTCATAGGACAATCATGACCAAACTCATAGGGACCTCTTCCTACGTAGGTCATTAAGCGTTTACTTATCCCAAGGTGCAGCTGGCTTGCCTTTTAAGTCACTAACTTTCTCTTTACCTTGCTGAATTCCCCTTTGTTATCTCTAAATGATGAAGAACCCTTTGAACTAAACCGGTTTGCTGGAGCTGCAAGTTCCATACTGCGGGCTTTCTTCATGGCTTCCTGTAATGTAGGAAGATCAAAGGCCTTTACTCACCCCTTGAGTGGCTCAGTTAATCCCTCTGTGAATAAAATGACTAGCCTCCTTTCTGAAATGTCAGGTACCATCACTGCAAGCTTCTGGAAGTCGTTGATAAATTGTTCTTAGCCTCCTGATTGTCTCAACTGGGCTAACTCCTGGAAATAAACTTCAGGATTTTTTTTATCAAACCTTTCTATCAATCTATCCGCAAACTCCTGATAAGTGGTTACTTGATTGTGTAGTGTGATCATGCCATGTGTCCACCAATCATGTGCTGCCCCATCTAAGTGTAAAGTGGCATACTTGAGTGCTTCAAATTCTGTCATAGTCTTCAGAGATAGGAAAGTATCCACCTTATGAATCCAAGCACGAGCAGTCAGTTTTCCACTGCAATCAAATGTGGGTAATACCAACTTGTTGGTGAGCTGTTGCAACTCACTGTGTTTATCTACTTGCTTCTGCCTGGCAGCTCTATAGTTCAGGTACTTGTCAAATGTCCATCCATCCTGTACATATTCTGGTAATGAATCCCACTCATTCCTCGCTTGTCAGAGTTCATCTACAATATCTGTTACCATAGCATCAGGTGTGCATGCTGGAGTTTCTTCTCTAAATGTAGGGCGTGTGGGTCTGTTAGCTGTTCCAGATCGTGTCCTATGTTGTGATTTTGCTATGCTCCTGTCATCCTGGTCATTATTATGATTATTTCTCCTATTTTCCCCAATCAAATGTTGCATCATAACCATCATTGCCTATATACTTGCCTCTATTGACTGTAGAAGCCTCTCCTGTTGCTGTAAAGTCTCATCATCTCGCACACTTCTGGATGGGCTTTGAGAATGTCTCTCAGCCATATTCTCAGTTATGTTGGTTCTTTTGTAAACTAAATTAAATGGTGGCTGGGTAACCCTATCAGGCTGGTAGGAAACCGCTCTGATACCACTATAATGACCCTTTTCAATAGGCCACTAAAAAAAACCCTAAATTTAATACACTGCTGAAAGTATATTGTTGAATAAAAGAAATAATAGTGCCAATGTATTCATTCAATGAAAACTAAATGTTTTTACAAATGATATGGCAATTTCAGCACCAAAACATTATGACATGGCACATTACAGAGAAACCCTAACTGGCTGTATACAATTGAGAACTTGTTGCAACTACAGATTGAAATGAAGAACCTGGATTGATCAAATGGTGGAGACTGAATGTTGAAGATGATATGATGAAAGTGCAACTCCACTTGAAACTCCAAACCAGCAATTAAGCACAAGTGAAAGGACTGAAATATCCTTCCCACAGCTGCAATAATTCAGGTGATCTTTCACACCCTCAAAATTGCGTACCAATTGAGAGTTTTTGTTTTCAATGGCCAATTGTGACTACTTGTAGAAACCCTAGGCTCCACAACGCACATAAGAAAAAATCAATAATAAATCTCGATGATAGGCAATGAGCCCTCAATGCCTATTTATTCTTTTTTTCTCGATAGGTCGGCCTCCTTTATAATTTTTTTCTCGGCTTCTTCTAGCAACCTCTAGAAGATTGTTTTATTTAATGACTTCATAAAATATATCACTTTATTAAGTTAATAATTAACTCCTCCAAAAATAGGGACATTACAGGTCCGCCCCTTCTAAAATTGCTTGGCCTCAAGCAATCTTAATGCTGGATGCTGCAAAATCACTTCTCCCTCCCAAGTAGCATCTTCAACAGGTAAATTTTTCCACTTAACCAGATACTCTCTGATTACTCTCCTGCGAAGCTGCTTCTCTCTACTATCCAGAATGGATTCTGGCACTAAAATCAGTTTCCCCTCATCATCCAAGGGAGGTAATACTGCAAAAGGCATCACATTCTGACCCAACGCCTTTTTGAGGTGTGATACATGAAACACATTGTACTTGACTCAAATGTAGAGCATGTATACTTGAAGTTCTTCATTTGAAGTTTTTAAAAATTTAAGTTTAAAGTATATATGGATTGTGAAAGGAAATTCTCATCAATCCATCTGCTAAATTTACATGTCAATTAATCCAACAGATGCTAGCAATTCTGGAGATTTTAAGTATTAAATAGTTTGACCAGTTGTAGTAAAATCATGACCCCACAATATTGAATTTTAAATATTGTAATCAAATGGTTGAAATACGTTGTGTAATCTAGAATGGTAACAAACAAAACCATTTTAAACAAAATGATCACCTGCTATCAAGTTTTGACAGCCTATTTTCAAATGACTAAAACTAAACAGCAAGAATGTTTTGCTATACATGAGGCCCACTCCCACCTAAACAGCCATGATTTGTTGACTATTGAAGCTCTTTCCTTTTAAGTTTTAAACCATGGAAGAACTTGTTAAATATGCTTGGGCTGACACTTTGACACTTATGTTCTTCTGTATATCAAGTGGCATGCTTGTCAGCTGATTCTAGTGTTTATACACCATACAATATGGGTACCATCTAGGTGTCGAGAGTAAGGATCTCTTTGCATCATATTAATTATTTCATGAACAGCTATTTTTTTTAACAAATATCATAATAAATGCATATAAGGTATACGTGAGGCATGTGTATGAACCGGGCGTGTTAATTTTGGGTTTGGATGCACCCAACATCTGAATATCCAAAAATCTGGTTTTGTTGTGGGTCTCATGATTTCTATTAAACAGGAAATTAGTACTCCAAATAATGAAAGCCTGATCAAATGGTTGAATGGATTTTAGGAGCAACTGAGGAAATTATACTAAATCTCAAGTATGATCTACTGCAATCAGATGTGATTTCATTAAGAATAATTGGAGTAGAGGAAAAGAGTATGAAATCATTCACAAAAACAAAATGAATGATATTGGAAATAATAATTGACACAAAATGTTATTCGTAAATCATAAGACAGCTCTCTACAAAGTAAATTTCTGGTGAGAGATGTGGAACCATGCAGAATTGAAGCTATATAAACATCAAGAGGAAGATGAGATGGTTTATCTTCCAGGAGATCAAAGATATGGTTCCAGTAAGTAATTGTTGGTTGAAAGTGAACAAGGCTCCTTCTGTTCCATGTGTGTTCCTCTACCTATGTACACGGCCTTAATGTGCTTGCTGTTTTAGCATTTTTCATAATTGCTGGCATTAGTTGGTGCCAATATGTATATTGGGTACCGTTGGCAGGGCACTTAATCACACTCTGAAGGGGTCCATGATCCCACTGACCCATGGTGCCCTGAAAAATGCAGGGTACATGTAAGGTTGAGGCCAGTAAGTGCAATGAAGACCCTTGTATTGATCTGTCACCTAAATCAAAGGCACAGAGATAAACACCAATGTTAAATGTTAAGCTTTTGTATCCTATTGTGCCTAACCTCAATTTTAGCAAATTCTTTTTGGTTATTGTTTTATTATTTAGATTTTGTTTTACTTTTCCATTATACAGATGTACCCTATCATACTTAAATAAATATCATTTCAGGATCCATTGACACAATTTTTGTAGTGTACTCTTTATTCTCTCATTGCAGTTGTCTGGAAATTTAAGTCATTTTTTACCTGTTGCACACATTTAGGGTGGGGTCCCATGGAGGGAGGCTTCGTAATAGAATTCAGTGGTATTGCTGAATTTTTAGGATTGTTTTAAAGTTGGTGGTACTGTGAATTTTTAGAGTTAATAAATATTCAATTCACGTGAGGAAATAATTATAAAAGATAGAAAGATTAATTGGTACCAATTGGAAAACATCAAATGAGTGACATTTGTCAGAGAAAAAGCCCAAGCTGGTGGGGCTATTTCTAGACCACCACCTTTTCCACCCACTCAAATTTGCATCCCTAAAAAGTAGGGGCTGCTACTTTTCTGGAAAAGATTCTGATTAATCGTGCAGCAATTTTTTTTCCTTTTGACTTCATTGGACTTTTGTTATTGTAATAATATTTGGCTATCATCTAAGATAAAACTAGAGAAAAATTGTCATTAACTTATTTGCATTGTTGTTTTTGGGAGATGATAACCATGTTTGCTTTTTTCACTTTGTAACCCATTGATAAGTTTTCTTCATGCAGGTGTGTACTTCGTGGTTGTGTTCCCAAGAAATTGCTTGTATATGCATCCAAGTTTTCTCATGAACACGAAGACAGTGGAGGATTTGGTTGGACTTATGAATGTGAGCCCAAGCATGATTGGAGCACTCTAATATCTAATAAAAATGCAGAACTTAGGCGGTTAACTGGGGTGTATAAAAATGTCTTGAACAATGCTGGTGTAACTCTAATAGAAGGTCGTGGAAAGGTTTGAGTGCAAGACTCTGTTGCCTTTGTTATCTGAGTTAGAAAATTCTACAAAAGCAATAAATGTTATTTTAGCTATATTGTTTTGTTCATATTTCAAATTCAACTTCAACAGGGCCAAACACTTTGCTTTGATCTACTATCTCTAATGTCTTGTCATTTCAGATTGTTGATCCACATACAGTGGAAGTGGGTGGAAAATTATACTCTGCAAAGCACATACTTGTTTCAGTGGGCGGACGTCCTTTCATTCCTGAAATTCCTGGAAAAGAATTTGCTATTAATTCTGACATTGCTCTAGATTTACCTTCACGCCCAGACAAAATTGCCATTATAGGAGGTGGTTACATTGCCTTGGAATTTGCAAGTATCTTCAATGGATTGCACAGTGATGTACATGTTTTCATCCGCCAGAAGAAGGTTTTGAGAGGCTTTGATGAGGAGGTTAGTAGATTTTAGCTTATAGATTTCTTTGGTTTGTTACAGGACTGATTCTTATTTTATGGCTATGGATAATTTACTAATCACTTTCAAGTTACAACTATAATCTGATTGAACATGCATACTCTTATAGATTAGAGATTTTGTAGCAGAGCAAATGGCACTGAGAGGAGTTGAGTTTCATTCTGAAGAATCTCCAGAAGCTATAGAAAAAACATCAGATGGGTTACTTACACTGAAAACCACTAAACAAGTTGCTGAGGGTTTTTCACATGTTATGTTTGCAACTGGTCGAGTTCCAAATACTAAGGTATAGTGAATGGATTATACTATATGGTGATTGCAAGGACTTTCTTTAATATATTTTTGTGGTAGGGAGCTAGAAATGATGCTGCCCATGGACTAATATTATTTTGAAACTGGATATATGTATGCTAGAATTTGGGGTTAGAAGAGGTTGGAGTAAACCTGGCCAAGAATGGTGCCATTGAGGTATATAAGCAAATGAATTATTTGTACTTAGACAGCAAACTTGATGCAAATTTCAATCTGCAATGTAAATGTAAGTTAGTTCCATTGCTAATATGTTTGAGTTCCATTGCTAATATGTTTGGCCTCTGCAGGTAGATGAATGCTCAAGGTCATCTGTTGAATCAATCTGGGCTGTTGGTGACGTGACTAACAGGGTAAATTTGACTCCAGTTGCCATAATGGAAGGAGGGGCATTTGCTAAATCTGTATTTGGCAATGAACCTGCAAAACCGGACTACAGGTATTTTGAGTGCATTTGACAAACAGTTTCTTTTGGTAGTTGAATGTGAAATCGAGAAACAAAGGTTTGGTGATTAAATAACATGAAATTAATAAATAATGATGGTTAATTGTAAGGCAATGAAGGCTCATGTTTGATATTCATCTGTATGTCAAACTGGTGACTATTAGCAGCTGCAATAGTCGCTTTTCCGCTATGTTCATTGCTGCTTTCTTTTTCCCTTCTTGTGTGTTTTGACTGGGTTGTCTGAATCTTCCCTTTAATGTATTGCTTGACGAAGCCAAAACCACAAAAGGTAACCTGAAAGAGTTTGATGATTACAAAACCAATGGTCAGTGCAAACTTAATAGATGCACAAAGACAAACACGTCACTCCTCAAATCCACTATAAAGTATGATTGCCCTCAAGCTGTGAAAGTTAAATCTCTGTAGAAATTTTTGTGATAAGCCAAAAAAAATTAAAATAGAGTGCTCAATTGATCTAAGCTTTTTATTTGTAGTCTAGGTATGGAGTGAAACTATATCCTGAATTATCAAATTTTGGTTATTTCATAAATTCACATGAATATGAACTCTTGGCCAATACAGAAATGACCGGAACCGAGAAATGCTAAATAGGAAAATGTGGATTGGTTCCCCTCAACTTTTATGCCACACTTGTAGGGATTGTGTTACTTGAAGATTTTCAATTTTACTTTTACCCAAAGTCAGATGAAATTCTGCTAGGGTAATAAAAAATCTGTTATGCTGAAATATTCCTATGGAAAACTCAAAAATGTCCCACAGAGAAGCTTAACCCCAAACATAACCACCTCCTTCTTGTTGGTGTTTTAAAACGTCATGTTTCAAAAACCTAGTAATAGGAATAGAATACATCTAGGGGCAGCCAACTCCCATATTCAACATACTTATTCAGATACCAGGGCCAACTATAAGGCTATACCCTTCTTCTATTTCAGCTCTGCAAAACCTAGGTGGGTGTACCTCAGATTCATTCATATGGTACCAATGTTAAAGCATACACTTGAATCTAACAAAGCAGATAAGACCCTTAATCTTCTAACACTTATGCAAGTAACATAGACATGAAATAACTAGAATTATGACATATGAACTAGATAAGCTAAGTGAGGGCAACACTTTTCACCTCTTCAACAAAAGGGAAAAGGATTTTGAGTATAATATTGATTTGAATCAGCATAACCCTCATGTGCAACAACAATATACATGCAATCTCCAAGCTGATCAGTCCCTTATCCATTGGGCAATAACATGAGCTAGTGCATATACCAGGATATCTAAAATATACTCATATATCCAGATATCAGATCTATCCATTCACCTTGCAAGCAAACATCTATTTTTAGAATGAAATTCATACTTATCAAATTCTTTCATGATCCTTGCAACTCTGTCTATGCATATCAAGCAATTTACTCGAGCCCTTGACCCAATAGCAAAATACACAAAGGCATACAACTTCAAAGCCAAGCTGTAAGTGGACAATATGCACCTTATACATATATCACAGAAAATTACAAACCCATGAAAGAGGAGACAAATTTCAGATTGAAATCTTCAATAAAGCTTTGTATTAATTTCCTTGAAAGAAATATATCAAATATATGTAACAAATTCATAGAACACAAAATGGACGATTGTATTATATTAATCTTCATAACAAATTACACGGTTGTTCAAACAGAGAAAAAACTGAGAATGGTGGTCCCATAATAATAGAACTGGAGCCAACCTTGTGGTCTCTTAGTCATAACAATTGGAACCTCCACTCCACATCTTGGAAATCCTTAAATAGGATTGCAACAAGCTTTAGATGGGAGGAAGATATATGTCAAAATTTTACTGGACAGGCAAGAAGCAAGATATTTCTACAAAGTTAAATTTAAAACATTCCTCTGCATTCGACCCAAAACAAGGAAGTAGTTGCAACATCAGTAGGTCATTTACTGCAGGAACCTTTATCTTAATTGCTTTTTTCTTTTAGCTGCCTGTCGCTGTCCATGCCTTTTCTTTATCTCTTTTGTCTTTTCTGCTTCTATCTGCATCCCTGAACTGCCTAATCACTGTCAGCAGATGGTATATCCTTAATGTCTGCAATAACTTCCCAGATGGCTATGTCTGTATCTGTGTCAGGCCAGGTGGCATCCCTAACTGCGTTTAACTCTTTCGAGGCACTTGCTCCATTTGGCATCAGTTATTGCCTTAACCTCTGCAGTTATCTTTGACATCTCTGCTTCTAGCTTATAGAGCATGTCAATCAGATCATATACTACCACTACAGCTGCCTCATCATTACAACATGCCAGGAACCTGGGATGATTTAAAATGCTATTAAAAGATGCTGACCATTCCACCTAGTCTCTAATTCCTCCATCACTGTCCAAAATTGTAGGGACAAAGCTGGGTGTTCCTATAGCAATTATCTTCATCTTATTTTGAATCAACTGCAGTTCGCCAGCAAAGAAACCATTTGGGTCTTTCACTTTATTAATCATTTTTTCTAGTATTTATAATCTGTACCTTTGGCAAATCTTTCTTTTGTGGCAAAAAAGGTACAAGATTATCAAAGAATGGAGTGTAAGGACCCAAAGTGGTGAAAAGAGGGGATAACATGGCAACTGCATCTAAACATACTCTGCTCCCTGCAAAACAAGATAATTACTGTGTACATTTTGAGAGACAAATTTCAGTGCATCTATCTTGTGAACTAGCAAGTTCTTAATAGTCCTGATTTCAATCTCCTTGCCTAATTCTAGATCATCCTAATCAACGTCCATGGCTTGACCAGATGTGCCTTCAACCTCAGCTGTTTGGCCCTCTGTCTGGGTACCTTGTTCTTTAAACTCTGTAGCAGATCTAACAGTATTCTTCAATGTTACCATTTCATTTTCCAATTGTAGATTCTTCCTCTTCAAGACATAAGTCTTTTTCATCTCTTCCTCATACTGCCTCCTGGTTTTAATAAACCTTTCATAGGCTCCCTGAAGTTGTTTCTCCTGATGGAACTCTAAATTTTTTCAAAATTTAAGGTTTCCATTTGTGAAATAGTGGTGGAGATCCAAAATGGAAATTGTCATTGTGGTTATTGAATTATATTTCAAGATAGATTAAGTGCAAAAATTCAAATACATAGTTTGAAGCACATTTGAGCAAGCAGATAACTTACAGGAAATAAGGAGGGAAGTCTCAGAAAAACATATTCAAACCAAATTATTCTCATAAGCGCATATGATTTTATTTATTCATTGTGTCTGGATGAATTTCATTGGCACTCCTAAATTCTATTTTCCACTGTTCACAGCTTGTATGAAGTACTTGCAATATCAACTTTATTATCAACAGCTACAGGCCTCTTTGCTGGTTCAGAACCAATGATTGTAGATGAGGATGTTAGAAGTAGATTTTGTGTAGTATGATAAGGTTATAATGGACCTGTTTAAACAATGGACTTTAGTCTTGAAGAGGAACACACCTTACTTATATTTGACCCCGGTTAATACTATATGTCTGAACATTCAGAATATACAGAAGAGTAACCAGCAAAATCAAGAGAGGATATGAAAATAGATATTCAGAGAAAGCATTTGTTGACATTTGTAATAAAGAGATATAAATTCTTCTGCCTCCTTCATGTTAACAAGGGTATAATCCAAATGAACATCTACAGTGATAATATATTGGCCCAGTCCGACAAAAGAAGTATCCGATTGAAGTATGAGGTAAATGGAATATTAGATAGAATGAGAAGTTATTCACCACTTCATTCTTCTGTTTATGGTGAAGAGAGTGTTCAAGAAAAATATAAGGCAAAATAAACTCGGGAACCATCATAAGTTTGGGATATCTGCACATCGGATCTCAAGAATATCTGTTGAAGGCCGATAGGTGAAGTGCGAGTAAAATCTGGATAAAATATGATTGATCTTGGAGACTTCAGCGTTCATACCTCACAAGGCTTCCTGAGCATGAGATACATACCATTTCTTAGCAATCAATGGTGTCTAACGTTGTTCTGTGTTTGCTGCAGAAAGGAGCACATCTGTGGAAAGAAGAGATCCGGCGGAAGAGAAGTGCATCATGGATTTTACGAGAGTATTCATCGGTGTCACTTGAAAGCTCCTTGGCAACATCGGAAATTCTCATTCGCATCTAGTAAGCAGTGTACAGGCATCAACACATAAAAATAAAACTAAGGCAACGACAGGTACAAAGAAATATATATACAGTGCCCTATGTCCGTGTTCAACATATGTGGGGAGGGTATGATTTTATGTCCTAAAATATTGAACTTCCAGTGAGCCCACGCATCATAGAGAGCGTTTGAATGGAGTGGAACTTGCGTGGAAGGAAAGATCCAAGCGTCCGAGTTTCCAAGCATTCCGCCAAAAATTCTTCATTTTAAAGGTTTCATTTTATCAGAGTACAGTCTTGGCCAGAGGTTGAAGATAATAAAAGCCTGATAAAATACAAGGCCTAAAATTACTAAACCACCGATTATTTTCAATAAGGATTATATTAAAATTTTATATTGGTGGTTATTTGTTACAAAGGGGTGCGATGTTTTATGGACACCCTTCAAAGTGTATAAGTATAGGCCATTGAAAACACAATGGACAATTTCATATTCGTATTTTTAAAGTTTTATATATTGAAGCACTATGATAGATTATATTATTTTATTGGCGGAGAAATGAAGTTTTGAACAAAGCCCATGGATTTAATTACAAAGCAAATTTATATGCGATTCCAGAATTGAGATGCAGTAAATAGATCATTTGTAAGGAGTGTATTTATTGCGATTTTATTTCCGGCATAGTTATTTATTTTAAAGTTTGGAGTTTTAATTTATTATTAAGTTGTGTCCTTTATAAATGATAAATATTTTAATATTCGGATAAGTGGACTGGGTCATTATTGCATTTTAAATTTGATAAACATAGATATTGTGAAATATTTAATTGTTCCCCTATTTATGTCTAGTTTGTCTCCACAGGAGTTGAAGTACATCCTAGACTAGTTTAAAATTGCATTTATATAATTGATCCATTGCGTCTGAATTGTTAAAATTATTTATGGTTTAAATATATTAGATTTTATAAAGTTGTACATGTCAACTTATAATATTGACTTTGATTGCCCATTTAATTAAGCACTGGTCTTTATATTGCGCTTGATTTATAATCCATATGCTGACAACTGTTTCATTTCTTTCTTTTGAGGAATTAATATATTCATTTGTTGCATTAATTTATAATTTTATTTTATTTAAAACATTATCACATTTATAGAGTCATTTACCTTTGTTCTCAGTTCATAAATCGCAAGTTTAAAGTTTTTGATAATTCTTGCCATTTTGAAAACTTTCAATACATTCGTGTTCTAATCAATTTGCTTTAAGCATCTTGGATTTGAGGTTGTCGTCTAGGATAAGGTACACCTGCCTTGGTTTTGCAAAGCTGGAAGCGCAGGGGATTATCGCATCGATCAATCCCGTCAAGTTGGCCTTAACTAGTTGGATATCCCAGCATTGAGTAGGCAAGGCTCGTAGGATTCCAATATGCGGTTTTTGGAACCAACACCTCCAACACATCAAAATTGTTCTTACTCATCATGGCAGCTAAATTCTGTAGCCCATATATCTGCCACTGGAAGTAGAATGAACATTCTAGAATATGACATTTCCCCTAGGGGATTCTTTAATCTCCATGAGTGTAGACTTCTGATGTTTTCGAGCTAAGCCCCAAATTGCCATTGTTTGGGCATCAATATTGTAACCAGAGCCTCTCAACTCTCCCATATGGTTCTCATCCTCAAGGGATATGGTTCTTTCCTATCTTCTCATTTGATCTAACAAAAATGATGAGCTGATGTCTCAACCAGGGAAGACAATAATGACACTCCTCTGCACTAATTCTCTAGCTTCTTCCACTGTGAAGGATTTAGAGGCAGGATCATATTCCTGTAGTTTCTGAACTAATCCAACAACCACCTCATTAGAATCACTTGGCTTCATCTGCAGGGACAAATCATTTTGCTTTAGCTTGAACAATAAACCCTTGAATTCCTCAGACTTGATGAAATTGTCATCACTCATGAATTCATTGGCCTTTATTATCCTGTCATCAAGCATTTGAGCTTGGAGTTCAAGTTTCTCAGCCCTAGCTTCATTCTCAGTGGCATGGGTCATCAGGAAGTTTCTTCTCACAGTATCAAAATACTGGCTGTCCCTTGGGGTAATCTATAAGGCTTTTTGTTGAGCCTTTGGTGGAATCTCTACTATTTTCTATTTTTTGCTTCTCTGTTGAGCCCATGAAGAACTCTCAGGCTAATCTTCTTCATCAACTGGGATCTCTACCACAATGTCCTCATCCATAGATTTAGGGTCTACTCTTCTTCTAATTTCTTCTAGGACTTGTGTTGATATTTCATCAAAGCACTCAACACATTTGTCTAATCTAGGCTAGTAGTTCATCTCAGGATAGAATCCCTTGAAAGAGGGGCCTTCCTCATTTCTTGCTCAAAATTGACAACATCCCTAAACTTGATCATTCTTTCTCTACAAACATCTTCATCTAATTTGTCAGCAATGATGTCTTCCTCCCATAGGCATTTTGTTGGGGGCAGAGTATAATTCGTCATGCTCTTGAATGCATTCCTGACTACATTATAGGGGTCATAGATTCTAGCAGGGGCCATTGGTAATTTGTATTCCCTAAGGAATACATCAATTTCTTCAATGGCATTCTTCCCTATCTCAAAATCTCCCACTTTTGTGCATCTACAAAGGAAGGTGCCCTTCTTGACAGTTTTTCCTAAATACTCCCTGTTTAATGAAATCAGTTGCTAGAATATCTCTACAATTCCTAACCTCTCTGGCACAAATTTTGGAAGAAGGTGGAGGGGCTGGGAACAACCAAAAATCCTAATAACAGTATAATCTTCAAAAAAGAAAACACTACCCCAATTTGTGCCCTATTTGTTTTCCAACATCATAACACAAATTAGGCTTAATTATCTTCTTTACATTATGTGGTATCCTTTCAACATTAACTCCTATCATTTTCAAAATAGGGTATACAAAGTCATTATAGAAAGAAATAACATTAGAATAAGGTTAGAATCTCTACCATGCCCTAGTTGATCTTTGCACAGGTAATCTTTCTCCCCACTCCTTTGTAGATTCAAATGAACTCTGATCAAAGAGATCCACATTTCTGAACAAGATGAGATGCATGAGCATCGAGTAGTGAAAGAACCTGAAATTCTCTATACTCCCCTCTTGAGCAGCAACAATTTCATCATGCATTCTGGTGATGATGTATTCCACAAAGTCATATCCCACATTTGGGTTGTGATCCTAAATGTTCAATGCCATGACATAATGTGCACCAGTAGCATACATGGTTCCATCTGAACCTAAAACCTTGCTCAAAGAAAAGACTGTATTCTTTAGATACCTTTGGAAGAATTCAAGAGGCATGAGCTCGATTCTCATCCACTTCCTTTTTCTTTGGAATCTCACCTTTCTCCTTGTGTACTCGAGGGATGTGCTTGGTCATAACCCTGCCCATGTAGAAATTCTTATGGCTCTTGAAGTTCTCATTTAACTTTTCTATGTCAATTGGCAATGACATAGGGCCTCCCAAGTCAAAAGCTTCAATGAATGTTTCCTTATCCAACACCAGGAAAACACTCCTATCCTTCTTGTGAAATGACTTGTTGACAGAGTTGTAAGATTTTATCAATGCCTTCATTAGGTCAACATCTATAAAAACCTCTGGCATGATCAACTTTCCAAGTTTCTTGTCCCAAGGGTTACAAATTCAGACCTTTTCTGTCCTATTTTTGTAAAAATATCAGAACAATTCACTGCCACTTCTATCAGGTACTACCGTATCCTTGCAAAATACATAGGGATCCTTGAAAGCATGGTCCTTTGCAGCTTGTGCATTCGAAGCACTAGGGAATATCTGCATCCATTCATCCACAAATCGGCTAGGGCTCTTTCCTTTTGAAGAAGATTCCTTAGTTACAGCATGTGCTATCGATTTTCCTTCTTTCTATGCCATTTCTAAAAAATCTACCTCAAAAGCTTCTGAATGCTGAATGTTGGAAACAACTACTCAAATCACTCTGTTTTTGCTCTGAAAACTCAAGAAATTATGCAGCTGGTAAATGGAAATCTCTGTGCTTTTGTGAATTAATCTATTCCTGCAACAGGAGCGTGGCATTAATGGCATTTATATCAGCACACTTCAGAAACCTACAATCATCGAAAAGCTGGCTAAAGCTTTGCTTTTTCATATTTTGTACTTCTAGCTCATCCCCTTTCTGTCCAGCTCAATCATGGCTGTTAAAATTGCTTTTATGCTTTAAAAATGCAAGCTACGATGATGCGATAACCAGTTGATCGCTCCTTCGCCACGGTTTATTCTCTTTTCTTATTTCTAGCTACCACTGTGTGAATGAGGCTATCCTTACCCTTTTCACAACCTCACACCACTTCCCTTTAACTGCTAAGTCTGACCTGCAATGCTGTGATCTCTTATCTTTTTCTTTGTTGTTGGTTCGTAGCTATCAACCATTTTATATTACTAACTGCCCCGACTGAGCGATAACCCTTCGTTTAACCATTTTGCCTCTTCGCGGTGGCTTAGGGCTTAACACCTTTTACACATGCGACGATGTGAAGACTAAGATAATGGCCTTGTCGCTTCATCACAATCGCTAGACATGCTATTCATCTTAACCGCGCGATGTTGGGCTTAAAACCTTTTATGACTATTACTTTACTTCGCAACATCATGACTTCAAAAATCAACAAGCAATGAAACCATGCGATGATGCGCTATGCAATTCTAACTGTAACACTTTCTTTATTCACAAAGTCACAACATTATTTCTTAACCATAGTTAGTGACCCACGAAGATGTGGCCATGAGTATTTCGCTCTTTTGCAACTCTGAACTTGAGTTAACACAAATCCCTTGTGATGTTGCGATGGCCTAAACCTTTAACCTGCATGGTTACATTCCGCAACATCGCAACTCAAACTATCACTACATCACAAACTTTGTGACAATGCGACTAAGCATTTCTACTAACTGTAGATGTCTCTCGCGATTTCGCAACCGTCAATCTTTCTTCATAACTCAGCCTTGCGAGCATGCAAAATGATCTTCCTTAACTGCTTCATTAATCGCTGCTTTGCAACTCATAACTGCAACCGTCAATATTTCTTCATAACTCAGCCTTGCGAGCATGCAAAATGATCTTCCTTAACTGCTTCACTAATCGCTGCTTTGCAACTCATAACTGCAGTTTTAATTTTACCCCTGCAATGCTGCAATCACCAGTTAACTTGACAGTCTTTCCTATTGTCCCTGCTTCGCAACTCAAAGACTCAACTTGATATGTAACCATGCGACGATGCATTTCTAAGCCTTCGCAGCATTGCCACCTTGACCTTTGGTTATCTTTAATCCCCCGCAAGCATGCGATACCCATTCAATGTTAACTGCTTATCCTTATTTGCATCATCACAACTTATATCTTAGGGTTATGTTTGAAGCTTGCGATCATGCAATGGTCTAAAACTTTAACTTCATTGTCACTTATTGCTTCATTGCAACTTAAGATGCCTTTAGTTTTTAATTACGCGCGACCCTACGATTAGCATCTTGTTACCCTTTTGCAGCTTGAAATGCCTTAAGCCAGAAAAATGATGCGATCACTTGATCTCCCTTTGATCACTGCTTCGCACCTTCAATTTGAAAGTTAACCTTAATTGCTGCGACATCGGGCTGACCGCGTTGATGACTTGCTTCACATGGTCGCACCATCCAACACAGTTAAAGATCATGATAGTGCAACGTTGCGCTTTACCAGATTTCGCAACATGGCAACTTAGGAGACTTAAGAGATATAAGATCTTAATTAAAGCAAATCAATTTCAAATGAACTCCATCGAAATACAGGATAAAACAATTTGCCCTAGGGTTTTTCATGAGAGATAACAAAAATTTGGAAACCTTAAGCAGTTTAAAAACAAAACCTTCTTGATTTTCGCAGCATGTAACAAATTTTTTGATGGGTGAAAAATTTGGCCAACACTTCCCTCAGCAAAATGACAGATATAAAGCATTAACAGACAATATTCTAAGTAACTGTAGCATCTCCTCCATACAGTTGTCATGAGCTAGCCAAAAAGCTCTAAAAATAACATGCAAGGGTCAAAGTTCTTTACAAATCAAATCTAAGAGGACATGAACACCACATGACTTGCACGTATGAAATGCATATGGTTCTTTTCCAATTGTACATCTCACTTCTCTTCCACATTCAGTGGCATAAAGAAAATCATATTATCTTGCAAGATTGCCACTACCAAGAAATTGAGTGCATAAATTTTTTTAGACAAATTCCTCTCTAATGAGAAGGCAAAAAAATCTTTGCTGAATTACTCAACTTTTGGTACAAAAATATCCAACAGCCCTTTAGCCCAATGTTAGCTTGAGTCGTCACAGTTTAATGAAGACAGGTCTTCTCACATACAGAAAATGCTTCCTTCTGGGATAAAAAATTGACAGAAGGGACAAAAATTTCCATGGTTTGTGGACGTTATAACATCCAAGGATCAATCTCTAAAACTCTATCACTCTATGATGGTGAAAACTGCTTTGAATCGTTCTTCAAAATGCTATGTATACAATATTGAATTTTGTATCTTTTGCTGTTGTATCTGGGGTTGGAGCTCCTAATTAGTAATCTCTCAACTCTTCACACTTTCTATTGTAATACCTATTGAAATAATTTTTGTATGCTGCTATGACCATTTTTCTTGTTTACAGGTTACCCATACCTTAACAAGGATTCTGTACAATGTAATGTAGCTCTTATACTATGCAATATATGTTCTTGTTTATCAGAAAAAGACAGACTCTTATTAATCTGAAAACCCATTTAGCCCAAAGCAATTTTGGCTTGAAATAGGAAAAATCTGGTAATGACAAAATTTTGGCTTGGAAAAGGTAAGAATCACGCTGAAGGTGATGGATCATGGCACTAAATTTACATTCCTTTAAATGCCAGAGATTTTAAAAGTTATTTGAACAATTTCATCATATGCACTTTGTGTTCTGGCAATTCCTATTCACACAGCGAGAACACCTTTTTGTACCTGTCACATCTGCATCTTTGTTTTTTTGGTAGTTACAACTGATTCTTGAAATGAGTTGGAAATGCTTGGATTTTGATCATTGAGAACTGAGTGAGATAGAAATGCTCTCTTTTGAAGCAATCATAACTTTAATGATTTTGAGTGCTCCATTTTTTAGCATTGAAAACTTGAAACTAGTTATGGATTTGACTTTTTGGAGCATTTCTAGCTAAATGGTTATGCATGCTCATTTTCTTAGCATTGGAAATCTTAAAAGTGGTTATTGGTTTGACCTTTTTGAGCATAGAGGTTTGGATTTTGACTTTCTTGAGCATTTCCAAGAAATGGTTATCATTGCCTATTTCTTGAGCATTCAAAACCTCTTAAGTTATGAGTGCTTTCTTTTGGAACATCTCAAACTTAAAACCGGTTATGATTTTAAGTTATGAATGCTCAACTTCTGAGCATTAGAAACCAATAACTAATTTTGAGTTGTGAGTGCTCATTTTTTAAGCACTAAACTAAAAACCAATTTGGTTTTGATTGCTCAGATTTTTATCATCTTCACCCCTTTTTGGTTGTGTATGCTCAATTTATAAGCATTTGTAACTCCTTTAGTTAGAATTTTTAAGATTTTGAGGTTTTTTAAATAAGAGAGAGCAACTTGAGGAGTTATCCACCGTTTTTCATCAAAAGTAGGCTCGTTTTAAAGGTATAATAAAGAGGAATAGAAAAATAATTAAAACTATTCCAAGAAAAATAATCACGCTGAAGGCGTCTCGTATATGAAAAGGCCAACCTGACTTTGCAAATCAATGGTTCACAACAAAGGAGGGGCGTGCAAGACGATTGAAAACTCATGCATCGTTAGATTTCACAGTCATCATGTTCATTTGTTCTTTCGTGCTTATAAACCATGCTATGACAAGTCTTGCAATTGGGTGGAATCCATTACCGAGAAGCTGAAGCGCCCGAGGTGGTATGCTGCAATCCAGATTTTACCTGAGGATTAGATCGTCATCGTGGGAGGCCGCATGTCATAGAGCCATGAGTTTCTCCCCAAGAAAACTCTTGACTATTTCCTTTGGCAAATGATTATACAGGGCAAGAAGAACAATCTATACTCGTTTGTGCATATTGCTTTTGATGGAAATCTGCTTATGTTCACTAATAACGAGTCCATTCTAATCCACTACAAGACCAATGCCGAGATCAAATGTTTTCCCAGTAGGGGTTCGAGAAATTATTGAGATTGGGCTCTTCTATCATGTTACTAGCTGAGAGGAAAATTTTGCAAATGTGGAGATTATGATCTGCGGAGGAACGTCATTGGGGAACTTCAACAAGGCTGAAAGGAAGGTGTACAACAAGGGTTTGAACAACTACAAGAGAATTGAGATCAGTTTAGAGATGTGGCAGACGGAGGAAATGCCTGGGCCTAGATTAATGGTGGACATGTTCATTCTTCCCTTGGATGAAATTGTTCTAATCAATGACATTGAATTATGCACCTAAAATGAACCAAGTTTAGTTCAAGACAAATGAAACCAAGATGCATAAAAACTCTTATTCCTTCACTGCTAAATATGTTACTTTTTAGCTTTATTTTATTGTTTTTGGTAGCAACAAAATAACCTTGTGAGAGATCCTAAAGTCGAAAGTGTGCTAGTTGTGTTGCATTTAGTTTCTCAATTCCATTTAGTTTTTAAATTTTGTTATCGAAGATGGTGGATGAATACCTAATTTTCACCAATGCAAATAGTGATTGATGGAATTGTTTTTAAGTTTTGAAAGGAAGAATTACCTTGGCTTTAATTTCAATGAACAATAACAAGTTATATAATATAATATAACGTAACTATTGCATATTAAAATTCAAATAAGGCTACATTGAACTTAAAATATATATTAAAGATTAGATCAGTCTCATTATATGATGGACAAATATGATATGTCTAATCCTTTTTATTACTTAAAATTAAAGAACATACTTGTATTTACATTGGTCATAGCTTGCATTATTAAAAATTATTAATATCAAAGAAAAAATTAAGGAAGCTATGGTTATTATGGTAGATTCAACTTATTCTCTTGAAGATTCAACTTATTCTCTTGAAGAAGTGTCATGTCTTGTTCGTTTTGTGTGGAATAAGAGTTCATCGATTTTCTGTTCTTGTATTCTTTCTATAATGTATAAATATATTTCTTCAGTAAAATGAAAGAATGGATTGCTCTTGGATTCATTCTCCATCTCCATGGCTATCATTTTCCATATCTCAGTTTTTGTGTTCATCTTCATCTTTATTTGCTTGCAATTCTACCCCCCCCCTCTCTTTTTAGCTCTATTGCTCCCATTATCTACATCCCTCACTATCGTATACATAACATGAGCATTTTAGTTTTGGAACTCGCTCAAAACAGGGCATTCAATGATATTAAAAACAATAAAATTTTCTTGTTATATGCAAAATGAATCATTCCATTGTATTGAGAAGACATTATAAGCACAAGTTCTTTTGATTAAAGAATCAATTGCAAACATGGGTAAAGATGGTAGGGAAAAAAATTATTGTGGTAGCTTTAGCTGATGAACGTACTTGCTCGAGTTGGAACCGACTATATTGTGGGCATTGCTGAAAGTTATTTACTAGATTTCCTAAGCTTCTAAAAGTTGTTTGACTGTGTACAACAAGTTTTGCATGAAACCCAACACAATACTTTAGGAGACTCAAAAATCTTACCAAAATTGTCATTTCATTGAATGCATCAAAGTTTATTTTTTCTTTTTGTAAAAGTATCTTTTTTCTTTCTTTTTTTAAAATTGTGCACAGTACATAAAAAGTGAAAGAACTCAATTAGAAGAGGTCTGCCAGAATTTGCAGTCAACACATAACATGTTGTAGGAAAATGACCATAAAAAAACATGACATTCAATGACAAATTATAAATTCTTGTGGTAATGAAAAAAGATGATCCAAATTAATTTGATCATCTTGCAACCCTTCTAGATCTCATTCAACTGTTGATGATGATAATCGACCGGAGGTGCGATATGTGCAAAGCATCACAAGGAAATGTACTTTATATTAATGAATGTGCATCCTTGTTGATGTCAAGTGGTGCTCGTTAGATTGACTCAAATTCTGATTTATGGATGGTTAAGTTCTATGTCATTCAAATAAGAATATAGCAACTTTTGTGATGACTTAGTCAAATGATTTCACTTGCACCAAATAATGTAAAATTTGTGAAGTGAAAATCATAACTATAAAATTGATATGATCATTGTACAATACATTCACTTGTCTATAATTAGTGAAAAACTTTGTTCCATTTAAGGCTCCATCCATATTATTTTAGTTTGTATTTATTTATGTTGTATTTCTATACATACGTTTTATTAAACAACTTATAATTAATAATTGATTCATTTTATATGTAATTAAAAAAACATTGCAAATTTATTTCTATTTTATCATTTAAAAAATGAAAAATAATAATTTAGAGATGTAATATTATGTATGAAGTAAATTTACATTTTGTTATTTGATATTACTATTAAATATTTATCTAAAATATACAAAATAAAATACATATGTCAATGTCCCAAACAACATATTTTTGGTGTACCCATTGCACATTAAAGTGTACTTGCTAGTTTTAATTATTTATTAAAAATTAAAGATTGTGGCATATATTTTGGTGGAAAAATTAAAATCTCCCAAAATTCTGAAATTTGGATCTATAGGATACATGGCAACGACTGGCTCTGACTGGGGACAAAGACAGTGAAGGATGTGGGAGGAATCCAAAATGTAATGTCCCTGGTTAATCTGGATTTCTTCTTCTTATTTAAATAGTCATTTTACAATGAATTGATGAATATGTCTTCTCATTTGAATCTGTATATGTATGATGTTGATTGGATTTGGACTTGAAAAGATTTCATTTTATTTTTACCTTCATGTCTTTCCTTCTTGATACCACCAAATGTACCTTTGAGATTGTTGATTTAGCATGTTGAATGTGATAAATAAGGCTTGTCTGCCCGGATTTATTCTTCTGATTACGTTCAATCTTCTTTTACAGTTTCTACAAAAGATGATCCTCCTTTCCTTTCACAAGGAATGGTGTTGTCAGTTGTTTTCTTCAGACCTTATTATTACTAACTTGCTATTTATGAATTTCTCTATACATAATCCTTATCTGGTGGGAATAATTTAGTTCCCTTATCTGTGGGTTGTTCCATACTCTCCAACGTCTCTTCCTTATCCAAAAAAAAAGATAATTAATAATTACTGGTCTGTTACTGTTTGGTGAAATGCCCAGTATTGGTGATTAAATACGTTGAACGAATCCATTGTGCTTTAAACTGTGATCAGTAATTGATATTATTTGGCTACGTTTTAATGATATTAATTTCCTGAGATGAATCGGATGCTCAGTTTGCTGAGACTTGGCTAGATTTATTTCCTATTTGTCAAATGCAATATCTTCAGTCTGTGTGAAACCTTCAATCTGTGCATGTCTGTTTGTAATACCCTGCGATGATATTTATTTCCCCTAAATGAATTCCTCTACACTCTTATCCGAGTTCTTTCTCTATTGTCTTAAGCTTGACCCATTATTATCATGACTAAGAAAATTGCAGTCATGTATAACTTATCGCTTGTTTGAAGCTCCAAGGTATTCATTGATCATTGAGTTGTTTCGTGTTAGGTATGCCTGTGATTGTTTTTCTGATCTGTATGTCTAGCTCGGCTGTCGTAATGGACAATTATCGTTTGCCTGCTTCTATCTCACTCCTTTGTAATGTCTCTGTTTGAACCCGTGACTAGCGTACACAGTTCTATTATCCTTGTGATTTCTTAGGTGCCTGTTCCTTCCAGTCGATTGTCTCCAGAATGTGTGCCCGAACTTGTAAGCCCTATTTCTTTCCTTGATGCTCGTTTCTTATCTGCTTCCCCTGTGAATTGATAATCTCTTCTATGACTGGCCATTCTTCCTACGCAGATAAAATGTGCTATGCCGATAAGTGAAATAATTTATATCCCCTTCCATTCCCCACATCTGCATTGCTTCCGATCATTCTTTTATATCCTGAAATGATTCATTCTATTTGTAACTAATGAGTCACAACTCCTCCAGGCGCCTTCTTAATACAAACGCTGATTAGCTTTCCTCATCATTTATTAGTTGTGTATCATGTAAAACATTATTGCTAATACTTTGTATTCTCATTTGGAAATTGGTTGATGGTATAAGCATTAGAATGTATTGTCAAATATTCCTAGTGAATTGGTGTGCAGATTATGTGATAATAGGGATCAATCTTTGCCATCAATGGTATACATATCTGAGCTGCATGAAAATATCAATGGTTCTAATTATTGTCGTGTCTTATTTCCCTTGTGGATATACAGCTAGAGGTATAAGTGTCTAACAATATTCTTTGTTCTAAATTTTAAATATAATATCTTTATTTCTCTGACCATGTTGGTGCTATTCATTTGACTAATTATTTAATTATCTGTTTTTATAGAATTGCTCTTATTATAATATTCTATGTTATAATATAATAATATTTTATCTTAAAGTTATATATTATATTATTATACTATTTATTTTTAACATGTTTTCTTATTTATTATATTAACGCTACAATTAATTTAATAATAAATTATAATATAATTTATTATTAAATCAACTTCTTATTTTGTTCATTATTATTAAATTCTAAGGGCAAAATAGGGGACATGACACAAAAGCCATAAAATAATCAGTGTGTTACCTGGAGGTTTATAGAGTCACAAGGAAACAAACAAAGGAGACAACTTAGGGATTAACTGGAGAAACTTAAGAAGGCCAAAAATAGGGCACACAACAAAAACCACAGCTATTTGCAGTATGTACAAGGTAGGTTCCCCTATCCCATGTAGCTCTAGAATGATCATACAAACCCACTCACTGGTTGCGAAAAGTAGGTGCCTGTTCGGAAAAGAAATGTGCAAATGTGCATCACTTGCAAGCTCATTAGGTTGATGACATTGGCATACTCAAGATGGAAAATATTGTTGACCAATGAACCTAATATCCAACTTTCATCATAACGCTGAGTACTCTAGGATCATTGAGACATCATCTTCAAAATTATTGGCTATTATTGTGGGCACCTACTTAGGTACTCCAGTACCCTCTGCACGAAGACCTTTTTGATTGTTCGGCTTCTTAGAAATCAATCCATGGATTGGGCACCCTTCATACAATTTATGATGTAAGGAGATCTGTGTAGTATCAACCATTGAAGCTTGTTATTGAAGACCAGTTTGAGAATCGTTTTTGGACACATTCTTCTGAAAACAATGGATTGAAGTAGATTCTTTTTCCAAATAATAAATCACCATCTGGAGCTTTAGAACACCAACCCAAAATTTGAACATCATGATACTTACCTTCACCTAACTCTATTAGATCATTGATTTCCTCATTCCCGTTTTCATTATTAGTATAATTCCCATGGATATTCTCTGACAGAATTTTCTATTTGATCAAAAAACTTAAAAATAGGATTTCTCTAAATTTTAAATGCTTCATAAGACATTGCTTGAACTTCCATCACATTAGGGGCATTTGTTGATATATCCTCAAAGTTTTTATCATCATTATGCTCACAAATATCCGTAGAGTCATTTATATTTTCTTCACCCAATGTTTCTTCTTCTTCATAGTCTTCATGAAATGTGAAAGCGTCATATTCTAGTTGCATACATGACAAAGAATAGAAACTTGATGATTTGTCTTCTTTCCCCTGAACCTGAATTTTAGCCTCTATGTCAATTGTTTTTTTAATCATAATTTCATCAGTATCATCAAATGGAAAGATATCCATTTCTACAGGGAAAGGATATATCTGTGGAGACTGCCTTGTGGTTTTATCTCCTTCAGTAGTATCAGATGGTACAATAGATTGTAAAGCTTTGGCATCAGCACATTACTATCTTCTCTTATCAGTGAAGGATGAATGGGAAGATCATCTGCACATAGGAAGTCATCATCAGAAGAATTAAGACATCAAGTAGGAATAGAAACTACATGACATTCATCCTCTAAAATAATTTCTTTGCCATCACTTTCAAGTTTGGGCTGCATACAAGTGTCAAACATTTGATATCCCTTTCTGTAGTTCCTTATTTTTAAGTGGATGTAAGACTTCTTCTTGTTTATGATAATTATTGCTATTCCTGTGGCCTGTTTTGTTCCAATCTTCTTTTCCTAAATTCCTAGCTTTTTCTTGAGATCTTTTCCGCGACATACATCTTTATGAGCAGAAACTTCTTTATTATAATGATACTTGAAGACAATGAAAGATATTTTTCAAGCTTTGGATTGCAGGAGTCCTTATCAAGATTTTGTTCATCATCCAGAAAACAGTTGTTTTCCTCATCTTCTTTCTCTATCTCCTGTAACCTTTTAAGCAATGTAGGGTGCAGTTTGTGAAGATCAAGAAGCCTATTTCCACAGAAGCTTTTCAAAAACTCAACTTGTTTTGGATCATACGGATCTTGGTCTCTTCTCCAGAAAGCATAGGAGAGGAAGTATTATCATTGTGATCCATTAATGATTTAAGTGGAGGATTATGTAAAAAGAACGTGTTCTCCCCTTCATCTTTTTCTTCAATACTTCTCAAAGTTTGGAGCAGCAAAGGATGAATCTTTTCTGAAGAAAGCTTCAGGCCACCATAGAAACTTTTCAAGAAGTTGAGTTTTTCAGTATCAGTGAGAATCTTATTCTTTTGAGAAACAAGTGTAGGAGAGGCATTTCTATCATTCTCTATTGTTGATTCCAAATGCTCTTCATCTTTGCATGTGTAACTTCTTTTTCATAAAGATTCCTTATCATGTGCAAAGAAATGATTCTTTCCCCAATCTCTTTGCTTGATCTCTCACAAAACTTGAAGCAACCTAGAGTGAATTTTATGAGGAGAAAATCACATGCCACCATAGAAGCTCTTCAAGAATTTGACCTGTATGGGCTCATCAGGAACCTGCTTCTTTTGACACCCAAAGACTTCATCATCACCATCTGTATCACTGTCACTTTCCAATTTTACTTTGTACCAAACCATGGTTCTGAATTTAGACATTCAGCTAGAGTCGCCAACCTTCATGTGATAAAGGTACTTTGCAATCTTTGAGGAGTGATATTACTGGTACTTTGTTCTCCCCAATAGAGTTGCCAAAAATCTGTTGGTAAATAGACTCATCACTGTAAAATTACCTCTGTAAAATTACCTCTGAAACGGACCATGTTCGCCTTGTGAACAGTGACCAACTGTGCCAACAGCTGGACACAGTTGGAGAGGCTGCAACTTATCACTATCAGATTGCAATCTTCCTTTGTGTTTGAGAGGGACAGCTCCCTTGTATGATGGGTACATTTGTATTTCTGTGTGCTTTTCACCTCAACGTACAAAAAAGATGCAAAGTCATCTAACAGAAATCGATGGAAGAATCCCCAAAAGTAGACATACAGATACCATATGAGGTTCCCAAAGTATAACTACTTACAAAGGGGATTAAGTACAAGATATAATGGATACGTGAAATCAATGACAAGAAGAAAACATATTTCCACATACGAGGAAACTTGTAACTTCAATAAAGATGCCAAGGGATGAACATGCTTCATCTTTTACATATACCCAAAGTAGTCAAAGGAATTATCAATTTAACATACGAGAAATTTATAAGTTGATAATAATAACTGCAAAATACATCTAAGACATGCAAATTAAATGCATGCATGGTTATTCTTTTGAAAATATGCAAGTTCAAAACCTTCGAGTACAATAACAATAACTGCAAAACACATCTAAGACCTACAAATTAAATGCATTCATGGTTATTCTTTTGAAAATATACAAGTTCAAAACCTTCGAGTACAAGATATGATTATCAAGTGCTCCACAAAATTTTGCAGAGGAGAAGCTTAGTTGCCGATTTGTGACACGAATCCGATTCGAGCATGTGAATTGGATCCGTGGATTCGGGATTTTATTTTTTCCCCAATTATGATTCGTGGAGGATTTGTGCATATATATATATATGCATTATATATACTAAAAAATAAGAGAAATATACATAATTCTAAAACTAAATCATTTCATAGTATGAATCTATGATTCTAGTATGCATCTATGAATCTAGTATACTTGATCAATGACATTGATAATTAATCTATATTCACGATTATAAACAAAATCAACACATTCACATTGAATTACTAAAAGTGAAAGTTTGTAACATTCAAAATATAGATCATTAAACTTAAAGTTTGTAACATGATTTACTTCAAACTAGCACTTTACTTCAAACTAGCAAGTATGAGAGAACAAAATGAGAGAGCAAAATAGAGAGTAAATGAACTTGCATTGTGATTTAGAGGGTCGTTTTTAGGGTTTAGGGCCTTTAGGGAAAAAAAAAAACATTAAAAAATGAAGTTGGGCCCACTTTTTTGCTTCTTTATTTGGGCCTTGCCACAGATTCGTGTGGATCCGCGCGTAGATCCTCGAGAATCTGGGTAGGATCCGTAATCCTGGGCCGCGGATCCTTATGGATCCACAGGCAGGATTATGGATCCTGCCCGGATCCTCACGGATCCATACGTGGATCTGGATCCAAATCGAACCCGAATCCGGATCCGAGTGTTTATGGACGAATCCGGTAACTAAGCTTTCTCCTTTGCAAAAAGTTCTCCCTCCCTTTACATAACAATTTTTGAATTTGCCTTGTATTTATAAGCTTTTTTTTGATAACTAACCTTTTTTGGGTTAGTTACTAACTTATTTTTGCGCAATTGGAAAAAGGTTATGAACTTTACTATTTTGTGCAAAAATTGTGAGTTTCCTGACTTAGGCCCAAAGTGACAAAGTCACTTTTTACAAACAAAATGAGGAAGTTGTTGGTTCCCAAAACCACAGATTGGAAATCCAAGAGCCTGCCACTTCTCCAATAGGACTTCTCAATCAGTTTTGGCCAACAAACGAGAATACTTCTCGATTCCCTTGCACTTTAGGCTCCGCTACACCTAGGCAGGTAAACCTTCACCTCAAACGCTGACTACCTGGTTCAAGGCTTTTTTTTATAGTGAATTTAAGCTTTGGAGTTCTTCGGCTGGCAAAGTGCTTGAACTCGATCAAAATAGGATTGAATGTTGAATGTTTGAATTGTATAATATTTGTAAATAATGGATTTGATGCTTGTAGGAAGGAAGTTATAAATTTTCTGACTTCAATAATAGAAAGACTAGTGTCTGCTCATCCAGGCAATAGAGTCAACTTCAGTGAATTTTCATGTACAACTTTATAATGTTCTATGCACTTATATTGCCAACAATTAAATAATCCAGATGTGACAGATTAAACATATATGCAATCTTAAATTAGTCAAGATTGAACTTTAACTCCTCTGGCAGGGAGACAAACTGGACACAGATATGGAAACAATTATATATTTCACTATATCTATGATGATCGAATTTAAAATGCTAAATGACCAGGTTCACTTATCCGACATTTAAATTGTATACAAAATTCTAAAAAATAATTACAAAGGACAATTCATTTGCAGTTTAAATCTCCATGCCATTTAAAAATAAACAAAAGACATTTTATTTTATTATAAAAATAAAATAATAGAATTTATATTACAAAGTCATAATGTTGCTCCTTATTCCTCCATACAATAAATGTTTTTGTTCTTATAAAAGATGTCGAATATGTCTTTTTTTTTTTGAAAAATTATATAAGTTTTATATCTTATCCTTTGTAAGATACGACTTTTCAAACTAAAATTCATGTCCCAAATCAGTATTCTCTAAGTTATATCAGCACGTCTTCAGTCATATTATTATTTTAATAAATTTAATTTACTTTAGATTAGTGATGATTTGAATAAGGTATTCATTGGTTTGTAATTCCATTTATCTTTGCGGGCCTTAACTTCCTTATTTGTCCTTGAAGCGGTATGTCAAGCTGCTCTCGATGCCATATACTCTGTTAATTATGTAGCAGCATGCACAAGTATAGTTTGTTGCATTGTCCTCATGGCTTCATGTATTAAAACCTTGCTCGATATTGTAAATTATTACAGTTTTGTGTTATCTCTAGCAAGGCTCCGTTCACGAGTCTACTTCATTCATCCGATGACTCCTTTGTCCCCAATGCACACAGACATCAAGACGAGGCTTATTGCATTCGGTGTCAATGTCTTCCACAAGCGATGCAAACTTCTAGCCGAGCGTATGAGTTAGATATCCACCATTGAGTTACAGATTCCAGTTGCTCCCGATGCGATAGGAAGATTTATTGATATTTGATGGGTGCAATTTTTGCATTCTGCCGCCTTTGACTCCATTGCATGAACACTCTGGAACATCTGACTCACTGTTAACATGGATGCCTATTGTCTTGACTCATTCATCTTGCACGATGGTCCCTGTTTGCTGCGAACTGTCTATTTCAAACATTATTTGATCTTCCCACTTCCATACTCGACGCCTCTCTGTATGATGTCGGCAATGACTTCATTTTTATTCGCTGATGGCTGCTTATTTGTCTATACTAATGGCTCGATTGCTTTGGAGACTGGCAGAGCACCTTATTCCGTGTGACTCCATGAATATCTCTATGCTGTGGTTTACTACACATGATAATTCCCACTTGTGCACAGTGCCATCAATTACTTGGAACAGTTACTTCTCCCTTTTCTCATACTCATGTATAAACTTATGTGCTCATTCTCCTCCATAGCAAGGCCCTCACTGGTATAAATTTTCAATCATTGTAACTGCAAGGATCTTCAGAAATTAAGTGTTGAGGATTTGAGTTGCCTGGAAACAATTATTCTTCACCACTGTTATATTCTGGAAATTATATCAGGAATATCTGATCTGGGGAAGCTGATAGACTTAAGCATTCTCACTGTCTGAAGCTTGAACATAAAATTTAGTGTTTTGAAGAATATCAAACTATTTATTGCAATGTCACTGTCTTTATCCAAATCTGGAAACACTGTTACTGAATGCTCAGGGCTAGATATGATGTTTTAGAGGATTACTAAATATGGAATGCAGGTGAAATTTTAGGATTTTATACAATGCTTTGTGATATGGTAAGGAAATCATTGAATATTGCTGACATACAAAGGAAGAGAGTTTCTCAACATGATCAGTTTTTTTTTTTCACTAAAGGTTTATTATCTTTTAAGGGCAAGGGAATCATGTCAGCATAATTGGAGTCTTAAAATTTGGCCTCCATCAGAAGCAATGATTTTCCAATCTAAACATGCCAAGGAAAATGTATATTGAGAACATCTGAAATCATGTTGCCATGTTGTTCTTTCTATTTCCTAGTAGTCTATCTTCCTTAAATTGAAGACTGTGTCTTGTCAAAGTATCAATATGTCCTCTTGTAATCATGAACAACTTGACCTCAAAGGAAATCTATGTTACAAATGTAAATGGTGGAAAATTTGAATGAATTAATCAGAGATCAAACTGATCTATATATACAAAGAGGAGAGTCGAATAGAATAGAAACATTCTATTCTAGACTATACTAAATATTAGAAACATTCTAATATTTACAAAGATATAATAAGATATAATAGTGAGCATTAAAAGGAAACATGAAGGTTATTTTAATACCCCCCCCTTAATGCTCAATCTATTTACTACACCAATAGATCCCCTGAATTTAACAAACTTGTCAGGACCAAGGGGTTTAGTGAAAATATCTGCTGATTGCTCTGAGGTAGGAACATAGCGTAACTGAATAGATCCATCTTCTACTAATTGTCGGATGTAATGGCAATGAAGCTCGATGTGCTTGGTTCGTTCATGAAACACTGGGTTCTTGGCAAGTTTGAGTACGCCCTGATTGTCTGAAAACAAAGAAGTCGGACCTACTTGAGGAATATGCATATCTGCAAGCATCTGCCAGAGCCAAACTGCTTCACAAGCTGCCTTGACAGCTCCTCTATATTCTGCTTTTGTAGAGGAGAGTGCATGTGCCTGTTGCTTCTTACTGGTCCAAGTAACTGCCGCAGATCCGATACTAAACACATAGCCAGAAGTAGATTTCCTATCATCAACTGAGCCGGCCCAATCGGAATCAGTGAATCCACTGAGCTGAGGAGTAGTACTCCTTGTGTAAAGAAGACCATAATTTGAAGTACCATGTACATAGCGTAACACACGTTTCGCTGCAATCCAATGATCAGTCTTGGGGTTTGTCATGAACCGTGAGATGTAGCTGACTGCAAAACTGAGATCAGGTCTAGTAGTAGTAAGGTAGATGAGACTACCTACTAGCTGCCTGAAGAGTGTTTCATCTACAGGAGGAGAAACAGATTGTGCGGACAATTTCAGACCAGTCTCCATAGGAGTGGAGGCAGATTTGCAATCCTGCATTCGAAACCTATCAAGCAAACTTCTGGCATACTTGGACTGAGACAAAAAAATGCTGTTGTCAGTCTGCCAAACCTCAATACCTAAACAATAATGAAGCAATCCGAGATCTGTCATATCAAAAGTTCTGCATAGATCCTATTTGATTTCTGAAGTCAAATGTTCTGAATTTCCAATAATGATCAAATCATCCACATAGACAACAAGAAAAAGAATATCATTACCAGAGTGTTTAATATACAGATTACTGTCTGACGGACTACGCTGAAATCCTTGAGTAACCAAGTAATGATCAATCTTTATGTACCAAGCCCTAGGGGCCTGTTTAAGACCATAGAGGGCCTTCTGGAGTCTACATACTTTGTGTTTTGAACCAGCAACCTTAAAACCTGGGGGCTGCGTCATGTAGACTTCTTCCTGTAATTCACCATTGAGAAAGGCGCTTTTCACATCCATCTGATGAACTTTCCAACCATACTGAGCTGCAATTGCAAGAAGAATGCGAATAGTGCTCATTTTGGCTATCGGTGCAAATGTCTCCTCATAATCAATGCCTTCGCGCTGGGTGAATCCTCGAGCAACAAGTCTAGCTTTGTATTTGTCCAAGGTACCATCTGCATGGTACTTGACCTTATAGACCCATTTACAGCTAATGGGTTTCTTCCCAGGAGGAAGATCTGAAAGAACCCAAGTGTGGTTCTTTTGAAGACTCTGAAGCTCAGAATCCATTGCTTGTTCCCATTCTGGAATTCCTTTGGCCTCTACATATATCTGGGGCTCAGGGATACTGTGGATGTTGGCCATAAGAGCTATATTAACTGTGTTGTGCTGAAGGCTCTTATTTCTGGAGGTTCTACCCTCAATGAGTTCATCAGGACGAAGATCACTAAGCGTTTGAGCCCACCATTTTGGCCGAAGAGTCGAGGAGCTAATATCAGATGCTGTCGGAATAGCTGGAGGAGAAGCAGGAGCAGGAGTTGTATTATCTGGAAGTGACTGAGGTGGTGTATCAGTAGCATCAGATGACTCATATAAAATAGAAGAACCTAAGTCAGAGATTGCTGAAGACTGAATCTCGGAATGTGGTGGGGAGTCAGAGAGCAGAAATGGTCCAAATTCCTCATCAAACACAACATCACGACTGAAGATTAAACGATCAGTATTTACATCAATCAGTCTGTAGGCCTTATGTGTGTGACTGTATCCTGTAAACATAAGTTTCTGGCTTTTGGAATCCAACTTAGTGTGTTTGGCATCAGGGATCCATACATATGCCAGAGAGCCAAAAACTTTCAAATGCTTGATCCTAGGTTTGCGACCAGACCAGGCTTCCTCAGGAGTCTTATGATTAACTGCAAGGGTGGGTGACTGGTTAAGAAGGTAGACAGCTGTGGATACTGCTTTTGTCCAATATTTTCTGGGAACATTTCTATGTTCTAGCATAGCCCTAGCCATTTCTGTGATGGTACGGTTTCGACGCTCTACAACACCATTTTGCTGAGGGGTGTGAGGTGTGGTGAACTGACGTCTAATGCCATGAGTAGTACAGAAGGCAGAGAAAGCAGAAGAACAGAATTCCCCCCCATTATCAGTCCTAAGAGTACGGATGGAGGAACCAGACTCTTTTTCTACTAGAGCTTTAAATTGCTGAAATACAAGAAAGGCATCTGATTTTTGCTTAAGAAAATATACCCACATTTTGCGACTGAAATCATCCACAAAGAGTAAAAAATACTTGTTCCCAGTAATAGAAGGAGTATTCATAGGACCACATACATCAGCATGGACTAGTTGGAGTACTCTGTATGCCCGCCATGTTTCACCATTCTTAAATGGTGTCCTATGTTGTTTCCTTGCTTGGCAAGCTCCGCAAACGCGATGGTTTTGGGTCTGAATATTAGGTAGGCCATGGACTAAATTATCTCGAGCAAGTTGTGCTAGATATTGAATGTTCAGATGACCGTATCGCTGATGCCAGAGACTGTTGAGAGCGGATGATTCGGCGATGAAGGCATGCTTAAGGGAATCGCCTGAATCTACAAGCCTATAAATACCATGATCCTCAAGACCGGAAGCAAGGGTAGTGCGAGAAGCACGATCAATAATCGAACACTTATTTCCACTGAAAACGACATCCAACTGAGGGGAGTGCTTTATAATCTGACTAACAGACAGAAGATTATGTTTCATGCCAGGAACATAACATACATTGAGAAACATGAGTTTTCTTCCTCCAGTCTGAATCTGAACATTGCCCTTGCCGACAATATTGTATTCTTCACCGCCTCCAAAGATTACTTAGTCAGAATAGGGAGTGAATTCAACAAACCAATCACGCCTATGAGTGAAATGCCGAGAGGCACCAGAATCGATGTACTAGGCAGAAGATTTCACATGATTTGTAGGTATGCTGGCCATAAAGGCATGGTAGATAGATTCTTTCTGCTTTGAGTGTTGGGTAGCATTGGCGTACTGTTTAATTGAGTCTGACTTCTGATGCTGCTGATACGGATGCTTATAATATGTGAATATTTCAAATGGCACAAACTTCGAGGTGAGAAAATGAAAGACCTGGAACAATTGGAGAAGTACTCAGAAAAGAGCTCAAAAAACCTAGAAATAAAGTGTTGTCGGAATTTAGATCCGCTGGATCGAAAATCGAGGCACAAAAAACGAGGCACCCACAAAAATCTGATGAAGACCCATTTGAGATTTCAAAAAAAACACCAAGAATATGTGATCAGAAAATTTTTGGAGGTCAAAAAACTAGGGTTTCGAGCAAAAACCTAGTCGGCAGCTTCGAAGGTCAGATTTGCAGGAAAAATGGCAGATATAGGCAGATTTTGGAACAAGCAGATTTGAGATAGACGGATCCAGGCAGATAAGGGCGGATTGAACACGTTTTCACTCACACAAAATGCCGAGTTGCAAAAAAACGGCGAGTTGCAGAAAAATGACGGTAGAAACCCGCGATTTGTAGAAGATCAGACGTGAGCCAAAGAAACCTGCGATTTAAAAAACGTGAACTCGGGATTTGCAGAATGAATTTCATATTTCTCAGAACAGAAACCCTAGACGGGTTGTAGAGAAAATGGCAGAAATAATTTCGAAATTTAGAGCAGATAATTTCGAAAGAAATTATAAACTATGCAAAACCATTTGAAGCAATAGCTTTGATACCATGTTACAAATGTAAATGGCGGAAAATTTGAATGAATTAATCAGAGATCAAACTGATCTATATATACAAAGAGGAGAGTCGAATAGAATAGAAACATTCTATTCTAGACTATATTAAATATTAGAAACACTCTAATATTTACAAAGATATAATAAGATACAATAGTGAGCATTAAAAGGAAACATGAAGGTTATTTTAATAATCTACCCCACTAGGATCTTTGCATAATCTTGAGAAGATGGTCTAAATGATACCATTATTCCTCTTATGCCTTGATCATCTTTTCTCTGAACATGGGGAACATTTATAAGGACCAAAACAACTTATGTGTTAATAATGCTTTGTTTTACCTATCCATGGTACTTTCCTCATAGGGTATATTAATGTAATATCCTCCCCTGATTTGAACTTTGACTTGCAGAAATTTAACTTAAGGAATATTGTCAAACACTTTGTATGCAAACTCATAAAGCTGATTTCCTCAATAAATTGCTTTCCAATGAGTAGATCTACGAACAACTATGAAGTGACATTAAAATGCATAATACACATCATAACATTTTCACAAACACTTGGCACACATTCAATAGTATATGAAAAATCTGGAAACTCTTTCAATCTGCTAATAAAGGGTGATTTTTAAATGTAGATGTGCACTTACAGCTGCCTTAAAGGCTGCAACAACTATTCAGACTTGTATTCAACAATTATTATGCAAAATATCAAAATTTGACAGAAGAAACTTGGAATTAGTTGCCGTAGTATTTTGCAGATGTAGTCGGCCAGCCCTCCAAACTTCTAATCAGCCGGAAAAACAAGTAAACTTGATACCAACACTGTTCACGCCGTACTGTAGCAAAATACTGTTCATGCCGACTGTAGCAAAATACTATTCATGCGGCACTATAGCAATAACTAACTCTAGATCTGCACCTCAAACCCTTGTAAATTTCTTCATGCAAACGCCCCAAATGAAACCCAGTGTGTTTCCTGAAATGAAAACACCCTTGATCCTCCTGACTGTGTCTTCCAACAGCGAAGAGAATGCTAGCAAAGAGGGATTCCGTCCTCCAAGCCCGATAATCAGATATCCAGCAACATAACATTAATCTTCATCCAAGCATACAAAAAAAAAGCTCTTCCATTTCTTTTATAGTGTTCTCACAAGAGCTCAATCCTTCGTTTTCTCAATGTGGGATAAAACATAACTCCTTTTATGTACCTTATGTCTCCAATGTGTTATAAAAATAAAGGGAACTCTTTTAATTTAAATATTTCCCACAACTATAGTCTATGCATTAATAAAGTTAAATATTTAAATTTAACTTTATAAAATGGCTTTATCAATGCATAACAAATCTTATCAATGAATAATAAGTCTTCCTGTCGATTTTAAACAATTACCATCGACATACCACTGTGACTAAATGTCCGGCCATGTCCAAGATGACTTACTATAAATAGTAAGTATGCCCAAAGTTGCCTCAAAACCCCTTAGAAAGACCTGCAACTGAAACTGTCTAGGCCAAATGGCCTCTAAGCCCCTTTAATGTCCTAGTTAGCCTACGGGACTGTGGGGAAATAGGCTAACGACAACATCATGCTATGAATGCTGGAAAGGGGACATTACAATTAAAACTTCTTTCATGAGTTTCACTTGGATAAGAAGTGTTCTGACAGAGCTCCCATCATGGTAGAAGTTTAGTTTCATTTTATATACTCTTTGCAATAGTGTACACCTATCAAGTGATAACCAATCCCAATCATTAACCACACCTTTTTTTCACTGGATCTACTTTCTCAGCTGTCTTTTTGGGATTATGAAATCAATCTCGTTGATGTAGATAATAATATTGTTCTTTATTGTTTTTGCATCAGTTCATTCAGTTTTCTTTTTGAGAAAGCGATCATAAACATATTCTATTACATTAATAGCCTTTTATGATTGGCTGAACTCAGTCCAAGTCTCTCAACAAATACACCTCCAGTTTTCTTTCTTTGAGCACCATTTATACAGTTTATGTTGGTCGTGATCTTGAAATCTTATCAAAAACTCTAGCATCACCATTTCAAAACTGCATACATCCCTCTTAATGATATAATTTCTTGGAACAACATGTAAGAAAAGTGGATATGTAGTATTATGGCATTCGAGTGGCATCCCAATTTGTGATGTGGATATCTGTCTTGCTGATCAGTCCAAACAAAGAATTGTAGATCTTTAGACTTCTTTAGCCAATGCCGATATTGAGGTTCTTTGAGGAATTCATCTGTGAACAAGTTACTGTCACCATTCATGACTCCTTAATCTGCAGGCACATTTGTAAGAGCATATTCCATGCTCATATGGAACAAAACTTTTTAAAAAAAAATGAACCCCTCCAAGCATTACATGTTTTGGCTATTCTTCACTTTTCTTCATGCATATCCAACAATTACTACATTTTGTCAGATATATTATACTTGTCCATTTTGTCAAATATTTTCTGCACATCCTCTATATTCTCCATTTAGGTGCCAGCATAAGAGAAAATGGAAGTTCAAACTTTGATGGGTGTTGATAGCCCCTGTGGGTATTTTCATTTACCATGCTGGAGTAACCTGCGATTGTCTTCAGGAGCATTTGGAACTACATTAATGTTGCAATAACCCTATTTTCTGCATGCTACACTATCCTTGTGTTTATGGGAACTCATTTCTTCAGGCATTTGCTTCAAGCATATCATTATCTGTACGTTATGTTTCTATCTGCAATAATTGTAATCTACCTAATCATATCCCAAGGCATTCTAATCATACCCGAAGGCATTCTGTAGAATAGATCACTATTTTGTGCATGCTTTGGTCGTCTTAATTTTTCTTAATTTTTCATACATGCCAAAAATTTAATGTTTCTAAAAGGCATTTTGTCAAACAAGTTGCTCCCATCTCCATGCTTCCACGGTTTGCATTGATGACTACAATTGTAACATTCCAAAGTTTCCCATTGTTCTGTGATGTGTGCTAGAAAGGTTTGTGGCTTTCAGTTACATGCATATTGCTTGCATCCTTTCAGCTACATGCATATCGCTTGCATCCTATTCTTTGATAGCTCTTTATGTTGTTGAGAGTCTTCATTTGATACAGGCATGAAGTGGTTCGGCAAGGAGTTTGGCTCTGGGCTAGCCAATTGCATTTAGTGCTTCATGGCTGAGAACTTTCTTGTGCATTCTCACGTGTAGTGCTTTAAAATATTCCATTTTGATGAAAGAGGACAGAATCACATTGAAGGTGATGGATCATGGCACTAAATTTTCATTCTTATATGCCGGAGACTTTTAAAAGTTCTTTGAACAATTTCATCATATGCAGTTTGTTTTCTGGCAATTCTTATTTGCACAGCGAGAACACCTTTCGTGTACCCAGTACATCCACATTGTTCTTTTTTTGGTAGTTACAACTGATTCTTGAAATGAGTTGGAAATGCTTGGATTTTGAGCATTCAGAACTGAGTGAGATAGAAATGCTCACTTTTGAAACAATCCTAACTCTAATGATTTTGAGTGCTCCATTTTTTAGCATTGAAAATTTGAAACCAGTTATGGATTTGACTTTTTCAAGCATTTCTAGCTAAATGGTTATGCATGCTCATTTTTTTAGCATTGGAAACTTAAAACTGGTAATTGGTTTGACCTTTTTGAGCATAGAGGTTTGGATCTTGACTTTCTTGAGCATTTCCAAGAAATGGTTATCATTGCTTATTTCCCGAGCATTCAAAACCTCTTAAGTTATGAGTGCTTTCTTTTGGAACAGCTCAAACTTAAAACTAGTTATGATTTTGACTTTTCAAAGCATCAATGCTTGATTTTAAAATATTCATAACCTCTATCCAAGTTATGGCTGCTCACAATTTGAGCATTAAAAAACACCTTCAAGTTATGAATGCTCACCATTTGAGCATTAGAAACCAATAACTAAATTTGAGTTGCGAGTGCTCATTTTTCAAGCACTCAAAACCAATTTGGTTTTGATTGCTCAAGTTTTTATCGTCTTCAACCCTTTTGGTTGTGTATGCTCAATTTATAAGCATTTCTAACTCCTTTCGTTAGAATTTTTAAGATTTTGAGCGTTTTAAACAAGAGAGAGCAACTTGAGGAGTTTTCCATCGTTTTTTCACAAAAGTAAGCTCATTTTAAAGGTATAATCAAGAGGAATAGTAAGATAATTAAATACTCCAAGAAAATAATTTTAATTATTTACTAAAAATTAAAGTTTGAGCCATATATTTTGGTGGAAAATTAAAATTTCCCAAAATTTTGAGATTTGGATTTACAGGATACAGGGCAACGATATAGAAGTTTTAAAGTAGAAATAAATGAAGGCTTCAAATAATACTATCCAATGAGAGAGGATGTGAAATCTTTTGTTAAGAACATTTGAATTTGAATTTGTTTAATTTCCACTAGACAAACATTACGAAAAATGGAACTGCACTTCATGAAAAAAAAAAAGGAAATGTGATTGGCTGTGCTGGGAAAGCTTGTCCAACGTGAAAACAGCTCTTCACTATTTTAGTTTATTGGCAGGAACTAATCATAACTTTGGGCACAGTAAATTAAATCACACTCAAAGTAGTAGAAAGCTATAAATAAATAAAATTATCTACATTAAATCCTATTATTAAATATTCAAAGTTGAAATTAATGAAGGGAAAATCCACATAATTTTTTTTTAATTAAATTAAAAGTTAAAAGCAATGAATGGAAAATCAGAACAAAAGAGATATATTATTAATTAAAAGTTTGTTAATCAAATAGAGGATTGAAAATGAAATCATTGGTTTCATTTCATATATCTTGAAACACTATAGCTCTGCAGTGGGTGAAGACAATTACGAGCAGAATGTAAAACTGTGTCCTCCACTTGCCTGCCTGCTTGTTGGTTAGGACCGGACCTGTATTTTGGCATAACAAGGTCGCCATTTATGTCAATGCTTTAGGTTCTATATTGGAATCTTTTATGTCATTCTTTGCTGTGTTCTGGAGAGTTTGAACATGACGTTAAGCCTTATTAGTTATTTGTACTATATTTTAAGCAGGTTGTGCACCTAATTTTTTTTAGTAGATATTGGCATAAGATGAGGGGCCATTTTGTTTTATCTACGTACAGAACAAGTTCATGGATGTGCTTGTCCTGGTTGATTATGTGGGAATGAGATATCCTTTTGCATTTCATCTGCATTTTTTCTTCAGTATGCAGATCCATCAAAATGTTTTAAAGATCATTGATGTTTGGTTTCTTTTATATTATTTTCAAAGCTTATTTTAATATATTTAATTATTCAAGACAGATATATACCTTCTGCGGTGTTTACTCAACCCCCGATTGCAACAGTTGGCCTCACTGAAGAACAGGTCAGTACTTTTCTGATTTTTATGTGGTGTGCACCCTCATTGGCATCTTTTGGAGCACTACAACATTGTTAAGGATAACAATAATATTTTAATTGAATGCATTTTTTTTCTTTACATGTTTATTTGCATCTTCAATTGCAGGCAGTACAACAATATGGTGATATTGATGTTTACACAACTGGATTCCGACCCATGAAAGCAACATTATCAGGACTTCCTGATCGATTTTTCATAAAATTGATTGTGTGTTCAGAAACAGACAAGGTTGTAGGAGTTCACATGTGCGGGGACGACACTCCTGAGATCTTACAGGTAATATTATACTCTTAATTCTAAAAAATGCGTATCTGGTTTCTGCCTTGCACACAATCTTTTGGCATAGAAATCTTGATTTTTTTCTGTGTTTAATTTTATTCATCTCTTAAACCAGGGTGTTGCAATAGCTGTGAAAGCTGGCTTAACAAAAGCAGATTTTGACGCCACAGTAGGAATTCATCCTACAGCAGCAGAAGAATTGGTAACCATGCGAAGTCCTAGTCGACGGATTCGTCAAAGTGATATTAATGCCGAGGTTTGTATCTCTGATCTTGCATGAATTTAAAGATTCACAAAACCTAGGCCTATTCTAAAGTCAAAACATGCATTAATTGAGTTTAAAAAGTAATAGCTTGCATGTGTTTTCTTTATATTATTGCAGAAGCAGAAGACACTTAAATGTAATATAGTTGGGGAAATCTTGGATATAAATATGGGCTTTACTAGTGAACCTTTAACTGTGCAGGTGGGTGGAATGGCCAAAGCTTCAACCTGAAGGACCTAAGTTGGGAGTTGTTATCAAACACTGGGGAGTCACAAAACTGTTGGTGTACTAAATTCTCAATGGGATCCGTGTTATTGAATATTACTGCTTTGTTCTTATCTACATCACCATTGAAAAGCTCCTCTCTTTGTGGTATTTTCCTTTCAAACATGCAATTATGTATCATTCTGAAATTCTTCAATGGCCAGGCTGAAATTACAATATAATTTACTGTTGGGCGTCAATGCTGCCTCCTTTACAATAATATGAAAAACCCACTCTTGGAAGTTGGGGCTCTAGTATTTAGAAACCCATTCTTAGAAGTCGGGGTTCTAGTATTTTAGGTACAATGAGAATCAATCGATTTGTCTAGTATTTAGGGTATGGTTGTGTTTTCTCTTCTGACAATACAACCAAGCTAGGTAGTCGCAGATTATGTTGTCATCTTATGAGATGACAGAATCGCTTTTGTTTGGCAATGTGATCACAGCAGTTTGAAGGATGGTTGTTGAATAAGCTGATCGTATTAATCCACTTGTAAATCATGTTTGTAAGCAATATTGGAGATTTACTGTTAAGGGTAACCCTGAACGAAGGCAGTTTTGGTTACAAACAAACAAATCAAATCACAACACAGAGGTTGACCGGTAGTGCAAATATTAAATGCAGGAGAAAGATTAATGATTTGAAATATTTGCTTGCCCGTGTGCTGGTGAGTATTTCCAGTAAGAAATATCTGTTGTAATTTGATGTCTTCAAAGTATAGAAAAATGCACTAGTGTTTGTACGCGTGATGAAAACGGTTTACCTCAATTATTTCATTGGCATAAGTCAGGCCACGGAATAAAATAATGAAATGATTATTTCATTGATTAAGAAGATATTTTATTTGTATAAAAATATTTAATCGTCAATTCATTTTATAAGATTTGGGATTAGTAGCAAACTCAATTTTGGCTTTTTTTCAAAAATAAATCTAATTTATTTTTTAGGGCGCACATTGTTAAAATTATTATTTTTTAACTGATTGTCTATAGTAAGCATTGTTGATTGTCTATAGTGAGCATTGTTAATGGTCAAATGGACCGCTGGTTTGGTAATGAAGTTCAAAAATTCTTAGAAACTAAGTAGGGATCTAGTCTTGTTTTGATATCTTAAGGGATATCATTGGGAATCATTCTTTGGACAAATTTGGTCGAATGGATAACCATTAATGTATATCTAAAATTACTGAAAAATCCACCATAAAATTTAAATAGGTAGTATTTTTTTTCCTAATAAGGAAGAAAGAGGAAAAATCAGAGTCCCTAATAAAAGGCTTCCTTTAACATGCATGTAGTTTTTTCTATGAAACTATTTCTTGATATAATAATGTTGACCTCAAATATTGTAGAAATTCATGAAATCAAATGTTGAATTTGGTAGCTGTGAGATAAATCCGTTACTTTTGATGCTCTTCATTTTGGTTTGTTGATTTTCTGTTGAAGTCATGATGGTGTTCTCTATTGCTTGTTTGAAGTTCTTTTGTGGCAGAAGAACTCCTTATATTATACGTCTTTGATGGCTTGTACTATTGTGCGTATCCCATGTGGTGACTTGGCATTGATGACATGACACCGTCTTGCTTCCTCACGAGTTTGTTTGTACTTTATGTATTGCTTTTGATGCATATCACTGTTGTTGTTGATTAACGGTTTAGTATGCAGCTCAACGGATGATATCTTTACTTCTGTGGATGATCTTTTGATGGTCCTGTAGTCTCATTTATTGTGGATACTAGTTGGCTTTGTAATTGGCATATGTTGCTTTACTTCATGTCTCACAGATGGAATAGAAAACCTCTCGTTGAATTCTTTGGGAGATGTTTTTGCTTATCGGGTGTACAAGAAAAACAATTTTTTGTCTAAGAATTTCTTGTAAAAAACAACAAACATCTTGGCATTTTTTACGAGATCGTGTATGTCATGAATCGACATTATTCTTACTACGTATAAGAAGAGATTGTTATACATATCTATTTGATTTATTATTATATAGTATTGAAGAGTTTGTATCGATCAAAAGCGGATTGACTAGAATCGACATTATTCTTACTACGTATAACATACATTTGATATATTATATAGTATTGAAGAGTTTGTATCGATCAACAGAGGATTGACTATCGTTTGAGATGCTTAGTATTTGGTATGTAGTATAATCTCTGAGATTCATCTTGTTTAATTGACAATGAGATTGAAGTCAATCACAAAGAGGAAAATTTTGTGTATTTGAATTATTATCTGAACAAAGGAACCATTTTGGTGGGTTTGGTTGTTTCTTCTAATGTGTTATCTATTGTTATTTATTTTGACATTTCTATTCTTGCAATCTTATATTTGTGATTCAAAATTTTAACATGGTATCTTATATTACACTTTAATTGTTGTTCTACTTACTTGTTTGGTTTAGCTAGTTACTATATTGGATTGTTCTTTAAACTTTTCTTTGTGTAAATTTAGAATTCCAATTGCTCTTAAAGATAATGATCCTCTTGACTATGTGAATTTTGATGTAGCAAAACCTTTTGAATAAGCCAAGAAAGCTCAATAGAAAAAGAACAAGATCATGGTAGATAAGATTCAAATTGATTCCATTAAGGATCATCCATATCCATTATTTCAAAGTTGAATTCCCAAAGAGATGTTTCAAATGCTTAGCGCTTGTTTGGTTGCTAGAATATAACCAGAATAGGAATTGTACATTATAATTTGTTTTGTATTCTCTGTTTGGTGCACTGGATTGGAATTAGGAATTAGAACTTGTTTTCAATTCTTTGTTTGGTGTGCTAAATCAAAATTGAGAATAGGAATACATATTCCCACAAGATGAGCATATGTCGATTCCCAAAAATACCTATTCCTATTCCCATTATAACTTTTTCTTATTTGGTAGCGTTTTCAGGTGCGCTTAATCAGACTAACTTGAAAACCTACTCGACTCAACTAATTTAGGAGTCATGGGAGTAATGGCAGTCTGTGACCAATGTGAGGCGGTGAGCTTTGAACCATGGTGGGCTTGCCAGGCAAGCAATCCTGTATGTTAAGACCATGTATCATTACATTTCTAACAAATTGGACTGTGATGAGAGGGGTACATCATTTTTACGTCCTCTTGTACTCGTCAACAATATGTACATGCTAACTCTGGATTGTGATCTCCATTTCACGACGAAAAGGAAAATCAAAAGGCTTGCACATATTGCTGGATAGAATTTCAGTTTATTACATACCATGACGAATACTAAATCATCTTATGAAGTGTCTCAATGTCAGCTATCGAAGATCATGTTTGAATAAACACTATGGTTTCGTGTGTCAATGACCATCGTTTGTGGGGCTATGAACTCCCATGATATGATGGAAAATATGTGAGCACGGGTGGAGAAAGTAATTTGACCGTGACTGCAGGAGCATGTGACACACTTGACAAAATTTTCGAAGGCACTCATTAAATATATTGCCTAAAATCTATTTGGTAATGGTGCCATTCTGACTGAATGTGACCATACATGCAACCACTCTAACTGAATGCATGTTTCAAATGCATCCCCAAATAAGACATGCCTATCAATCGTCTTGAAACTGTTGACAATGAGCTCACTTTTAAGCTTGATGAACATGTCGCAATTGAAGATGATCTAGAGAGACCTGCTTTGGATGACTGTTTAATGAAGGGAGTTGTAATTTGGATTCATCGAATTTTCCCTTGCGTCGTTTACAACGTATATGATTTGCGGTGGTCTGCCCAATTTGGTCTGTTTCTCCAGCATACATCAATTTCATTCATTATTCTACCATTCGTACCGATTGCTAAGGAGTTCGTTGCCCTCTTTAGCAGCTGCCATTAAAAGGTCTTGAAGCTTTTGTTATTGCCCTACAATGTTCACTTGCGGTGATTTGACTGTCGCTAAAGCTAGGGTTGTCGATGCAAGATAATTACTGTGGGTTTGAAGACCAAACATAGTGTGGAATAATAAATATTATTTCTATTATGAATTTCTATTCCTATTCCTTTTCCTATTCTTGATTTTTATTTTTGATTCCGATTCCCAATTTCCTATCCCCACAACCAAATGGGTCCTTAAGGACCTTTTCCAATTCAATAATACCAATAGAGCTCTAGCCTCGAGATGACAACTTATGCATGTTAAAATGGCTATATGAGAATTATTAGCTTCATACTTCATTTACAAAGTTAAAAGATTGGATCAATGCAATTTGAGAATTCTTTGCATATAAAGATTTGGTCTTGCTTCACATGAATGGACTTCGTAGGCTAGAAGTTAGAGACAATGTATGTAAAAATTATCATGAAGATGATTTGTACTTGCATCCCACACTTCAAAAGGGAAAGGAATGAATGAAACTTCAAAAGATTCAAAGAAGAATTTTGTGTTAGCTCCTAGCCCCAAGAAAAAAGAGGATCTTTTTAGGATTTAGTGTTTAAGTTTTGACAAATTTGGACACTTTGCTAGAGATTGTACCTCAAGAACAAAGCTTCAAGAGACTATTGCAAATATTGAGAACTCTCCTCAAAGAGAGTCAAGTGAAAATTTTGAAGGATTTCTATGTACTTTCACACTTTCTAGCAATGCTTCTACTGATAGTGATGCATGGTTGATTGATAGTGTAGCCTCTTGCCACATTATTGGGTATTGTGATTACCTCTCCAATTTGAAGGAAAGAGATTCTCATCTCCAATTTACCATTCACGATGACGCATGCTATTCTATGAAGTGTCTTGGTTCTACTTCTAGTCGGATTCTGGTATTCGTCTATCTAAACAATGTTCTTTTTGTTCTTGGAATTAAGAGGAATCTAATTTCCATTTTAGTGTTAGAAGACAAGGGTAATCATGTTTCTATTGCTGATGGAAATTTCCTTGCATGATAGAAGAACACAAACATTTACTCAACTTGTGAGATTGGTGTCGTTGTGACAGTCTTTACAAAATTTTAGCTTATTCTATTCAAGCATTAACTCATGATTCTGCAAGTTCCAATGAGTTGTTTCACAAAAGGTTTGGTTACTAAAAGTTTAGAATCTTGTCTTGTCTAAAGGTGGTAGTTGATCTTGTAAAGCCCAACAAAAACCATGAAGGTGTTTACAAAGGGTGTGTTCTAGGTAAGAACATTAAAAGTACTTTTCATAGTAGTGGAAGTAGAGCAAATAAGATAATATTATTAATGTCCAACAAAAGACCATAATGTGGATCTATGGGACTGGAAGCTTACACCAAGAAAAAACAGACAAATGGAGCACCAAATGGTGTCCACAAAAGAACAAGCACAACAAAAGAAGAAGAAAGCAGGAGACCTCATTGAAAAGATTAGGTATCTATCCTCACAAGGAAAAAGTCCAACAACGATTGATTTGTACAACCACTAGAGGCCTTGTGATGAAGTTGAGTGCTACGAGAGGAGTGTTGCTGGCAAAAAGATCCCCTGTGAGGTCTCAAAGATTTGGAATGGTTTGTGTTAGGGAAATAGTATGGTCGCTTCACACCCTGAGTCAGAGTTAAGGGCAAGAAGGTCGTAATAAGCTGTGCTTGGGTCTGACTCCTGGGAAATGATAGTTGTATAGTATGATCACGAAGCTGTAAGGACTCATGGAGATAGAGCGCAATGCAACGCTGATCGATGTACCTGAAAAAATTTGAGGGATCTGCAATCTCTAAACATACAGTAAAATCTCCCTCTAATCTCATAGTATATGGGGCATTTGAAAAGAGAATGAATCTCAGATTCTGCCTCTACTAAGGTACAAAGTGTACACACCTGATCCACTCTAGCAATATGGTGATCGACCTAGATTTGGAGCTTGTGCGAGCCCACCCTGAAGGAGCCAAGGGAGATACATAGGGCATGTGTCCAGTCTCTATGTAAGTACTCAGGGCGTACAATAATCTCATCCCAAATATCTAAGAAGTGCTCGGCATAAAAAGCCATCCTTAGACGTAATTCCCCTAGAGGATCCACCCAGGTCCATATGATATACTACCTGTAGATGTTATGTCTAACACCCCTGTTCAACTCTTTCCGAGAGGGGAGTAGATAAGCAAGAGCATCCAATGAGAATTGGTAGGGAGGAAGATGGTCAATGTCGATGCCAACTAAACTCAGCAGGATAGTAGCGCGAGCATACCAATAACTGGCTCTAGTAGTTGGATCAGAGTCTGCAATAGTAAATGAGGAGTAGTAGGCTAAGTAAGGGTGTTTGTGTTTGCCTTCAACTGAGTGTGCAAAGCCACAAAGACGGTGGAGAAACCAGATCAGGTCAAAAATGGCTGCAAGCCTAAATGGGTGACCTCCAAACTTAGCCAAAATAATACTATGGGGGGTAGATCTGTGACATCTGATAATCTGATGGAGGATTAGAGTCTGGGTATGCTTGATCATGGCCCAATCTGAGTCTAAAAGGGAAGGACCCCAAACCACCGAACCATAGAGCACTGTGGGTCTTACTAAGGAATCTAAGAGGCATAGCTTAGATGATGTGTCTTGAAAATTGGTGTCTGAAGCACTGTCTCTCAAGCATGGCAAGGGAACCCAACCTTTTACTAATCTGAGGCTGAATGGCTGATATCAAGCTGAAAGGAGATTTGGAAAACTTAACCCCAAGGTATGTGTAAGATGATGTAATCTCAACTTCCCGCGCTTGGAAGTGAAAATGGAGATGTGAGGTCTTCAGACTATTGAAGACCATAACATGAGTCTTCTCAAGGTTCATGACCAGCTGTCTCATGTCACAAAAAGATGCAAGTCTATCCAAAAGTCTCTGAAGACCCTCAGGAGAAAAAGAAAGAAGAACCACATCATTAGCAAAGAGAAGGGTGGAGATCAATACTTGGTGTAGATGACAACCATCACTTGGAAGCGAGGAGTCATTGAGAAAAGCCTCGAGCTCATCAATGTAGATCTCAAACAAGGTGGGCGAGTGAGGGCAACCCTGCATCACCCCAATGGTGCTCTGGATAGGGTCAAAGAGGCCCTCTGTGGTCCTAAGTCTACCAATCACTGTCTCATATAACCTCATGATAGTCATCAATAAGATATCAGAAATACTAATATCTCCAAGTCTCTGAAAAAGGGTCGCTTTGGGGTTAGAATCAAAGGCCTTATGAAAATCCACAAAACAACAGTAGACTTTCTTCCAATGGTGCCGAGCCTCCTTGATAATAGCCCATAGTGTAAAGATATGATCCATGGTTTGGTAGTCTACCCTGAACCCTGCTTGACCCTTAGCCCTGCAATTCCTCTTGTCAAGCTCACTAGATGAAATAGTATTCAATGGTGTAGCATAAAGTTTGGCAAATATATGCCCAATCATGATGGTCCTATAGTTTCCAGGATTAGAGGCCAGCCTAGAGTTATGGATCGGGTGAATAATGTGTCTCGGCCAAGAGCCCGAAAAACCAAAAAAAACCACTTTATTAAAGAGTGTAGAGAGATAAGGGCCCAGGATCGTGGTATCGAGCTCGAAGAGCTCAGCCTGAAAACCCTCCTCATCAGCCGCCCTACTGCATCTCATAAGTTTGATGGCTTTGTAAATGCTAGAGGTGGAGAATAAGTGACAGTGGGGGAGTGGGTTGGGAAGGGGAGTGAGCTGACCTGGGATGTCATACAACGTGGAGACATGGGAGGCAAGGAGGTGAAGGTCGGGGGTGGACTGGGGTTGGCAACATTGAGGGAACATGATGCACCAAAACAACTTGGGATATTGCATAAGCGTGTCTCGGAGGGATTTTCCCTATGAAGTAGTAAATAATCGCTTCTTATGGCGAAGAAAGCATTTGTAGGAGAGTCATAAATTGGTGAAAGTGGGGGTAAGAGTATCAAAAGCCAAGCGCAAGGAGTCATGGAAAAAATTACAGGCATCATCAAACCACTGGTTCATGGGACAAGTATTCCATCGAATAGATCTAGGAGTGCTAGGAATGGAGCGATGAGGGATAGAGAGGAGAGCCAACTCCCAAATTGTGATAGCTAGTGAGTGAAACACAGTGGAGACTTGACTATGATCTGTGAAGCTAACGAGGTAGAGGAATCTTCTCAAATGGAAAATGAAGAGGTCTTGATCACTATCCTCGAAACAGAAATGGGTATTGGGGTGGATCTAGGCAGGGTGACTAGAGAGGGGTGGTAGAGGGTGGGAAGAAACACAAACTAAAAGGTTAAGGAGGGCATGATCAGCTAGGGGAAGATGAGAGATAGTAAAGTTTTGGATGGAGGGGAGGAAAGAAGCAACAATGAGGATATAATAACCCATGCTCGCACCCCCACTATGAGGCCAACATGTAAAAAGCTCAGAACCTAGTAAGTAAGAGAGGCCATTCAAAATTACTAGGTTAGAGGATTCACAGAGCTAGAGAAGGTGGCGAGCATAGCAAGTTAGAGGTTCACTGTGATCCTCAGACAAATGTTGAAACCCCATACTAGTAGGATCCCTCTCAGTAGTAAAAATCAAGTCGGACCCACAGTCATATTGGGGGGTTTGGAGATCTTTAGTCTGTGCATTAAAATCTCCTAAGATGATGATGTCACCCGTAGCCCCAAACTTGGAGATGCCCTCGAATAGGTTTGTAAAAGGGTTCCCGTCCTCAACACTATGAATGGCGTAAGGTGAGGAAGTTAGTGGAAAGTAACAAACAACAATGAAGATATCTCTTTGACGATGACTGGTGCCTCCAACCCAGATCCACATAAATTTGGCATGAGTGTCAGAAAGAACCAAAGTGTAGTACTAAACATATCATCTCTAATCAAACAAGCAACCCCACCGGAACTACACACACCACTTGAAGCATAGACCTCCTCTCTACAAACTAAAAGCCATTGATACCCTGTATTAACTTGGAACGGGCCGAGCAAGACTCTCATGAGTCTCGGTAACAACCAACAAATCAACATACCCAACTACATCATGAAGTAAGCCTGGCAAAGACCACAGGGAGCCATTACCATTCCAACATTTGACAAGAAGAGAGCCAATGGAGGGCTTAGACTTGCCCAACTGTTGGTGCTCAGACTGTCATGTGGCTTGGGTATGTCTCGCATCCCAACCCTTGGGAGGTCAGTAATGAATAATTGCTTTTAGATTCCTTATTACTGCCCATTTCCCGTTATTCCTTGCTTCTACCACGAGACTCCTAGAGTGCTTTAGTTCAACTACCTGTGATTTTGTGAGGTCTTCATCAAGAAATATCTTTGTGGGAAGAAGGAAGAGCTTCTTCTTTACCCTGAGAGCTTGTAGTCGATCAACTAGTGAGAGAAACCTAAGAAAAAGGGTGCCATCATGTCCAAACCATGCTCTGTCTAATGTAATATCGGAAATACCCAGTTGCTCGCTGAGAAATGAGTAGCCTATGGGGAGAGGATCTATGGAGGATGAAGGAAGACCTCTAACCCAAAGGTTGAGTTCCTTGAAGCGCCTAACCCAATCTTCTACCAACTTCTCTTGGACAATTTTTTCAACCTCTAGCAGAGGCGTCGTGCTGGAGTTTTGCAAGTGGATGTCGAAGTTTTAATTTTTTGCTCTGATTCCATCAAAAGAGATGTTTGTTTATTAACAAGCTCGGTCTTCTTGTCCTTGAGGTTTCCAATATCCCCGAGGTCTTCAATAATGGAGTTGATATCTTTTGTAATGCCTATTGTTTATGTGGTAAAATTTTCAGAGAGGTCTTGGATGTGTGAAGAATTAGCCACAACTTGCTGGTTCAAGTCATTTAATGATTGCAATAGGGAGTGAACAGTGTCCTGGAAAGTTTGATTCACTGATTTAAACTTTTGCAACTGCACTAAGAGACCTTGGGAAATTGTTGACAGAGAAAGAGTTGTGACTTTTAGAGCTACATTATCCTTCTCTAATAATTTCAAGCAGTCAACTATCTGTTGTAATGTTGTTGGATTGGGTGGGGGGTCCATGATTCAAAATAATACAAAGCAATATATGAATTAACTTGTATTTTAATAAACCAAAGTAGATACAATACCAGATATTATGTCAAACAATTCACATGCAATCTTGTCTTGTGGGTGGATAATCTTCTTGCAGAGGTATTTTGTTAAACACTTGATCATCAACCAGAGAACAACCAACAAACAACTAATTACACGAGCCATAGCTAACAATAGAATGCTGCCCAATCTCAAAAATCACTATGCAATAAAAATTGTATATACTAACAGAAATCCTTCGACGAGAAGTTTCAAGATGAATGTCTTCTTATTTTGCAATGATTGCTCTACTGGGTTTGAAAGTTATGGGTCCTTGAGAATATTTGGTATGAGCTTTCAGATACTCTGCCTTCACTGTTCTCCCCTATTGCACGCAGTTGCTCTCCCCAGTGCCCTTTTGCCTGGTTTTCCTATGAGTTTTCTCGCTGGACAAATTGGTATTTAAATTGTCCAAATGGACAACAGGACTCTAAGATGCTTTGGATAGTAGTGTTAGACAATAATGTTGGATGATATCTCTGCTACATAATAGAAATGATATCTCTACGAGACAACCCCCAATCCAAAAAAGGTCGAAGCTAAATCACCATAGCATACAAACTTGGTTAGAAACCTCCTTGCAAATAATGCATGGTCAGCTAGGATTGGTGGGCATAAATCCAATCTACTGTGGCCCCTTCTCGATACAAAAGGGGCTGATAGGTGATCTAGAACAAGGCAAGACTTGTGTGTAAGGGTTATGCGCCAAAAGAAGGATTAGATTATGGAGAGACTTTTGCACCACTTTTGTAGAGGAAATCCAAAAGCTAATTCATCATAATTTGTGTAATCTTATGCTAGTTGCTTCCCTTAATGGTTTTTGATATCATGTTACCTTCATTGATGAATTTTCTCTTTAGTTTTGAATTTCATTTCTTAAGTTTAAATAATTTGATGTAGTGTTGTCCAAATTTAATGTATTTAAGGAACTTGTTGAAAGTTTATCAAACCTAAAGATACATGTTCTAAGGTGTAAAATGGGGGAGAACATGTTATGTAACTTTTGTGTTGAAGTTGAGAGTAAAAGGGAGGTTTGTGTCCCTTATAATTCTAAACAAATGGCGCCGTTGAAAGAAAGAATATGAAAATCATTGAGTCAATGAAGGCTATGATCCATGATCAAGTATTCAAAGATTTTTATAGGTAGAGGTTTGCATGACATCACTATACATTTAGAATTGTAGTCCTCATAAAATCCTAGATAACATGACTCTACAAGAAGCATTTTCACCTATTGAACTAAATATTAGTCATCTCATAAGTTTTGGATGTCCTCTCTACATTCATGTTTCAAAAGAGAAAAGAACTAAGTTAAAACCTTCAAGAAAGAAATGCATCTTTGTTGGTTACAATGAGTCTTCAAAAGCATACATAATCTACATTTTAGGTCAAAAGCAAATTGAAATCAGCAAGGGTGTCTCTTTTGATGAAGAAGCAACTTGCAAGAAATCCAAAGAATCTAACATGAAATATGATAGAGAAGAGTTTAAGCCTCCTCACAATAGAGATTCACCTTCAAAGATTTAGAGGGAGAATATAGATTTAGAAGACTTTGTTGGTCATGTTGATCGAGGTTATCCTATAGATACTTTCGTAGGTCCGAAAAAATATTTTAGATAATAGGAAATGATCATTATGGGCCAGACACATTATGGAAGAGGCTAAAAAATGTGCAGCTCCTCATGATACTCTATAAGAGAATAAAAGGCTTCACATGTTTAAGTTATGTAGCATTGATGAGTCACATTATAGCATCTGATCCTTGTAGGGTTGAAGAGGCTTGAAATCAAAAAGTGTGGAAGAATGTCATGATGGAGGAGTATTAATCCATCATAAAAAATGATGCATGGGACATTGTTTCTAGGCCTAAAGGTAAATCTATTTTTTATTCTAAATAGTGGTTCATAACTAAACACATAGTGATGGGAATGTAGAAAAATATAAAGCTAGATTTATAGCTAGAAGATTTTCAGAAAAGGAAGGTATAAACTATAACGAGACTTTTGCTCCTATAGCATGTTAAACTTCTATTAGAACCATTATAGTTGTTACTATAGTTAAGGATTGGAAACTTCATCAAATGCATGTAAGAACAACATTCTTAACTAACATAATTGAAGAAGTATACATTGAGCAACCAGAGGGTTTTTTGATTCATGATAAAGAATCACATTTGTGTAAGCTAAAAAAAGGCTTTGTATGGCCTTAAACAAGCTCCTTGTGCTCGGCATGAAAGAATTGATCATTATCTTTTGAGTTTAAACTTCCTGAAGAATGATATTGATCCAAATTTGTATTCCAAGATGTGATGTCGAAGAATTGATCTTTGTGCTTTATGCCAATGATTTACTTTTGAGTAGTAATGATGATATCATTGTTAAATGTATGGTTTTAGCTTATGAATTTGAAATGAAAGATCTTGGTCTATAACACTACTTTCTCAAGTTTGAGGTATGACAAGGAATGAAATTATATTGAACTAGGGCAATATATGTTATTGATATTTTGAAGAGAGTTGGAATGTTAGAGTGTAAATCTATTGTGACTCTTATAGAAGTAAATTTGAAAAGGTTATTTAGATTTATTTGATACTACTATGCATAAAAAATTACTTGGATCTTTAATGTATTTGGTTCATAGAAGGCCTAATATTTTCTTGATGCCAATACTTCGAGGTGATTCATGTGTAAACCAATGCAAATTCACCTTGTCACAACCAAATACATATTGAGATATGTTCATGGTATAGTGGGATATAGTTTAAAATATTCTTTAGCGACAGTGTTTTCGACACCACTTCTAGGACACCACGACTAAGATGTCTCTTCTTGACTCCCTAGTCAAGCCGACTGTCCTTTATGGCTCTACTGTTTGGGGTCCCTCCCTCTCGGAGTCTGACTAGGCCTCTATTGAGAGAGTCCAATCTCTTTTCCTTCGGTGCATTATTAGATGTCAACGGTTCACACCACACAACATTGTTCTAGCTGAGTTTGGTGCTCACCCTTTTAGATTGGGGACCATCTTTGATTTAGTTTGGCTTCTTCATTGGCTCTGAAGCTTTTTCGATTCCTTCGATGATCATCACAGATATTCCTACTTGGCTTACTGCTCTTCTATGGAGGTTGCAGATTCAAGTTCTAGTCATAGGTCTCGTTGTTGGTACACCCAAGTTTCTGCTCTCTTGGGCTCGATTGGTATTAGCTTGGATCATCTTCCCCCCTTTCAATTTTCTCTGGATGCTCCTACCTATCTTCTTCCATCTCACCGGGAGTTGAATGAGCATGTTAGACTTGACATCTACAGATAGTATGCTATCACAACCTGGAAGAATCCCCCAGGTGGGCTTCATCCACACATGCCTTCTATGCTGAGCACTTTCTTGATATACAGGATGAGATCATCTTATGTCCCTAGTACCTCACTTGTTATTGGACTCACGCTCTTCGCATCTCCTTGGGATCTTTTAGGGTGGGATCTCACTAGCTACATATTTAGATTGATCACCAGATTAGTAGGGACGACAGGATTTGTCAGCTTTGTCACCTCGGGGAGGTCAAGACAGAGTCTCACTTTATTTTTCATTGTCTCGTTTACTATGAGATCCGAGGAAGATTCTATTATTTTTTTCATAGAGTGTCAGTCTCTTCCCTCATTCTTCAGATATATTGACCAGCACTGTCTTGCACTCTACCTTTAGGAGACCATGCAGCTTCACAAGCACACTATACAACTCCAACTTTGCTTGACTTTGACCCCTATGTAGCTCATCACCTCTTTCTTCAGTCCTATAGTTCCTAACCATCGATCGAAGTGGCCTCTCTGCACTATCTTAGTTCACACCAGATCTGTGAGACCTCGTAGAGATTATACTTGGCAACGTCCCTCTAGTAGACCTCAGAGGCGACCTTCCAAAGTATTTGATTGTCCTAATGTACACCTTTCCATTCTGGACTACTTCTCGCATGTGAGAAGTTCTTAGTTCTTTTGTTGTTTTGCTTTCATGTTCTTTCTATGGACACTGTTTGGTGCTCTCCCTGCTGGTGTTTTCCCTTTGTATTGTTTCCAGTCCCTTAGACCCTTGTTGGTCTTTTGTTGGACATTAATAAATTTATCTTATCATATCTTATCTTATCTTATCTTATCATGTGTAGAGATGAACTGCAAGGTTTCTTTGTTTTAGATTGGGAAATTTATGCATCTAACAAGAAGAGTACTTCAAGATGTTGTTTCAACCTATGTTCAACTATGTTTTCCTGGTGTAGTAGAAAAGAATCTTGTGTTGCTCAGAGTACAACTGAAGCAAAATATGTTTCAACTTGTGTGACTGTAAGAGAAGATGAATGGATTAAAAGATTGCTTGGAGGCTTGTTTTGGAAGCCTTTGGAACCTATAGCGATTTTTTGTGATAACCAAAGATGTGTGAAGCTTCCAGTTAATCCATTTTTTCATGATAAAACAAAACTTGTGGAAATTAAATATCACCATTTGAGAGATATGGTTCAAAGGAAAATAGTTGAGCTCAAGTACATTTCTACAAAGGAGTAGACTACAACATTCTCACTAGGCCACTTTTGATAGTGAAGTTCCATTTCTTCTAGGATAAACTTTGTATCGTGGAGAATGATGCTCTTCCATATGATTAATGAGTTCTCTTTGTGTGAAAGAAGTTCACGGTGTAGTCCCTTGTTAATGAGTTCATTTTTGTGAGAGAAGTTTAAGGTGCAATACCTTGTTAATAAGTTCTTTTCAAGAGAAGTTCGAGGTGCAATCTCTTGCTAATGAGTTTTTCTCTGCCAGGAAGTTCAAGGTGAAATCTCTTGTTAATGAGTTCCTCTATGAGAGAAGTTTGAGGTGAAATCCCTTGTTCCACCCTTTAGGAGTAACTATGGTGGACAAGTAGCCATGGTGAAAGTCATTTGTCTAATTTCGTGACTTAAATTTATGCTTTTCTAATTCACCCTATAAGAGTAGCTATGGTGAATATTGTTATTATGAGATAATAAATTTTTATTAAGAGAACCCATCATGAGATTTTTTTTAACATTCCCTTTGGTTGCAACTACATGCACTTGTCATGAGATGACATTCTAAATATTTGTCTTGCTAATAGGGAGTGTTCAATTTTGGTAGCCGCAAAATAAATCCTTTACCTCTGATGCTACCTAGTTTCTATTTCTATAATCCTCTTCATTTTGGTTACTGTTGATTTTTTGCTAGTCATGACAATATTCTTTGTTCCTTTTAGTGCGTCTCTTATGTTTGATGTTGTGCAATGACTTCTCTTTATTTTATTCTTCTCTTGTTCAAAGTTTTGTTGCAATAGAATAATTCCTTATATTTTATATGTTTTTGACTTGCACTACAGTGTGTATTTTGTATGGTGACTTGGCATTGATGACATGACATCTTCTTGCTTCCTTGTGAGTTTATTCATATTTGAAGTGTTGCTTCTGACACATATAACCCTTGTTATTAATTAACAATTCAAGCATGAAGACCAATGATTCCTTATTCATTATTAATGCCTTTACTTCTATGAACGATATTTTTATGGTCATGTCATCTCATTTATTGTGGATTTCAAATGACTTTGTTTTGTCTTTATGCATCTCCTAGATAGAAAAGAAAGTTTCCTTAGAGAAAAAAAAAAAAAAAACTTTCTTGGCATTTTTTTTGAGACCACTTGTGTTGAGAGTCAAGTCAACATTATTCTTACTATGTATAAGCAAAGATTTTCATACATGTCTATTTGATATATTTTATTTTGTAGCAGTGTGCATCAATCGACAAATGATCAACATTTGTTTGAGATTCTCAATAGTTTATTTGTTATATAATCTCTAAGATTTGTCTTGTTTAATTGATAGTGAGATTAATGTCAATCACAAAGAGGAACATTTTGTGTATTTAAATTATTATTTGAATAAAGGGATCATTTTTGTTGGGTTAGGTTATTTCTCTCGAAAAGAAGGGCTTTTTCAAGATAACCTTTTGTGTTATATGTTATATGTTTTTATTTTTACATTTCTATTCTTTTAATCTTTTATTTCTAGTTTTAAATTTTAACATCACGTACTTCATCATTTAGTGGGTAAGATACCTTTATCTTTGTGCACTGAATGAAATTTAATCAGATTTGTTGTTTAAGATACGATCACATACTTCTCATTTATTTGGACATTTGTAAATATGTATTAGTTTCATATATTGATCTTTTTCTTAATTAATATGTAAAGGTTTTCAACGATATCCTATTTGGGACAAATAATAAATTTTTAACATAATAAAATACTAAACATGTATAATTTTGATGTATTGAGCTGTAATCATTTATTTTGACATTTGTTTTTGAAAAAATAATTTTTATTCAAGATACAGGCTTTTAATAAATATTACTTACTTGGATTAAAATCTTCTATCTATTTATGTTGCCTTGAACAATTTCCATTGACAATATTTTTCTAACTTCCTCCTATGTTGATTATTTTGATCATTTTTTCAAATATAAGTATACTTTCAATGCATTTTAATGTTGGTTGCTACCATACTAATTGACATTTCAAAATTTACTCCAATCTTAATGTAGCCATTCATGACAATCAGGGATAACTTTAAGGAACCCCCCCTCCCAAAATTTATAAAATTGTGGCGAATCACATGTCATTTGGGTGAAAAAAAATTAATAATGTTGGCAAATTATCTGTCAATCGATGGATATTTGGTGGCGAATTTTTTAATAGTTTAGACAATTTTTATAAATTAATGGCGATTATAATTTTTGTTTTTAATAAAATTATTAATATTGATGGCGAATTATGTTTTGAAATGTAATTATGTTAAATGTATTATTTGAGAACTCAGACCATCTGATGATCCAAGATCAATGGTTGAGGTTTAATTTCGGCCAACATAGCTTGAAGGAAGAAGAATTGTCGAGGTAGTCACCAGAATGCTGACACGTATCAAGGTAAGTTGTCTGTGGAGTACAGTGTCACTCATAAAAAATAAAATTCACATAAGAAAATGGGAATTTGGCAAATGATGATCGTCAAAAGAGACACTCAATTAATTCCGTAGTGAATAAGAGTAAACATTAAAGAGAAATATGGGCGAAGAACCCGACTACCAAACTGAAATTACGTAATAATAGTGGCGAACATTTCGACCACTATATGAGTATTTTATAAAATCTGGGCGAACTGGTCAACTAGTATACGATGTTTTTTTTAGCCAATTTCTATAGCCCAATCGGGACATATTAGCCAATTGGCAAATAATAGCCACTAAAAAAATCCCTGATGACAATGTGATTTAACAATTTATCATATTTAATTTATGTTATTGTAGAGTTTCATAACTTTTGTCAAAAAAAAGGGCTATTTTCTCCAATGACTAATTTGGAATTGCACATCTTTATTGAAACAATTCCATCGTCAAAGTTCTAAACATTGTATATTTTTCTCTAGGAATACAAGGGTTTCACCTTTTTCTAAATTGAAATATATTTTTAAATGACAGTTCAAATGTTTTTCTCATTTTTTTCTTTAGCTTGTGAGGGTTATTTTTATTTATTTATAATTAAAAATCTAGAAAACTCTTTGAATGTAAGATTACAATGGCTTAATAGCTCTTATACTTCAATTATTGTTTAAATTAAAATGAAACAAAGAAAATCTAACAATAGAGATTTGTATGCAATTGTTCAATCATAGTTGAAAGAGAACATGCCTACTACATGTCTTGGTAATAAATCCATCTGCATAATATTTTTTCCGTGTGAATAATAACAATCACTACCAATAAATCATTTTAAATAGCTGCCACAGAGGCTACACAATTGTATGAAGAACCATGAAAAACGAAGTCTCCATATTTGTTAGTCAAATTTTTGTTTTATACTTAAAATGACAACCATATTATACACATTGCAACTATGGTGGGGTTTGACATGAGAGTAATCCCTATGAGTGGATTTAAAAATGAGCCTTTTAAAGATCTTAATTTTTTTTAAGGCCCTTGTAACTCAATTTTTCAACAAATGGACTTATGTTTGACAACTATTATGGCCACTATACACATTACAACAATAACAAGGTTTGATGCTACCCTTTGGCCATGGGTATGAAGGTACAATAGCCAACATTAAGGGAATATTATATAACTCTTCTTTCAAGTTGTCAATTTATAGACATTGTATTGTAACTCTGCATGGTACTTCCCTACTTTGGTGTGCCTATAAATATTCATACATTGTTTAGAATGTTAAACAATAAGTGTGATTATCATAGATGAATAATAAGATAAAATGAATGGGGTTAATCCCGTAGAGCAACGACAAAGTCTTGGCTATTGCAAAGCCGTGTTGATACAACATCCTAGGTTCGAATCCCCCTGCTGAAAAGATAAAGGGGATGGTGTCAGCTAGTCTGGTGTTCATGCTAACCAAGAGTTCAGACTGATGGCTCTCTCTCTCTCTCTCTCTCTCTCTCTCTCTCTCTCTCTCTCTCTCTCTCTCTCTCTCTCTCTCTCTCTCTCTCTCTCTCTCTATATATATATATATATATATCATCATTCATAGCATCAAGAGGGCTGATCTTCCCTAAAACCTGAGAGAAGCGGTGAATTGGATAGACACAAAAGACGGGTGGCTAAAGAAAATTTTGACGAATTCCAAGGATAATCAAGAAAAAAATTGGCAAGGAAAGAAGCTTCGATTGGGTTTGGGAACAAGCAACACTTCTCAGGTTGACATGTGGTATGGAACTAATTGCTAAGAGGATTCATTTGGCAGGAGACTCACTAATAATGGTAAATGTCATTCGGCAAAACTCCATGCCCAATTGGAAATTGAGGAAATGGCTAATTATCAATTTGGACACACAGACAAGTTGGAGGCTTTCAAGGTATCACACATGTAATATAAGGGAACATGTTGGCAGAAAAACTGGCAAAGAGTGCCCCAGATGAATAGTGGGCACTGAAATTAAATTTGGAAAGAGAGCTGGAGTTTACATGTTACATAAGGAATGATATGGATTGCAAAAATATCATTTTCCATTAATATCTATAGTAGTAAGGACGATAATTGAATGTATTTTGGGGTATGAAAAGATGAGATCTTTTACTACTTTTTGGAGGAAAGCGTGAAATTATTAGTCCTAGGCAGGGTACTAATGTTTTCACTAGACCCTCCTATTTAATTTATGCAACTCTAAAAATACACAAGTTCTGAAGTTTGACAAGATTTTTATTTTTAAATTAATTTATGTTAGTTTATTTCTATTTTTCAATTGGTCAATTGTAATTTTCCTAGGGTTTTATGCTATTTTCGGAGTTAAAAAATTCAGACATATATCTCTGAGTAGAGAACATTAATTGCACTTAATAGTACTTCCTAACATTGCTAGTTGTCCGGATAAAACAATAATACTAAACGATAATGAATCCGTAAAAGCAAAAGCGAGATTTTGTGTTAGGCATTGATTGGGTGAAACTGTAAGAGAAAGAGCAGATTTGTGTGACAGGCATTAGTTTCAACAATCAAGGCAAAGAAATATCGCGAAACAAAGTTTTTTAAGTGTTTAAAATATCTTGATTAATGTTTGTACTTATGTGCGATGCGGCAGCAACGCCACCATGTCTTCAGCAAATATCGTCTCCCTACTTTTCCCTCCATCGCCAACTTTTCATCCAAGCCCCATTTTCAATTCTTGGCCGATGCTGCTAGAAGTTACTAGAGTTTAGATTGAAGTTTCAATTTGGAAAGTCCATTACAATTTCTTTATTAATTATTAAACTAATTTGTCGACAGGCATGACTAAATCAATTAGATAAAATAATATCATCATGTGGATAAGACATGAAAAGTATAGACTACAAAACCCTCATTTCTTGCATTCATTATTATGAAACAGTATTAAACGTTCCATTTGGAAAATTTCCCTACTTTGTTTAGGGATAATTTCTAAACAATTTTTAAGCACCCAGATTCATTGGCTTTTAAAATTTAATAGTTTTATGATTTTGAAAAATTCTTTTAGTGGATATTTAGATTTTTTCTAGTTTCTACATTGAAATTTTTATGATTTTGTTACTCATATTTTCATTAAAAAAATAGATTTAGACATTTTGTATTTTTAACTTTCTAAAAATATGTAATTGTAAATAGTTGTGTTTTAAATATTTTAATTTTGATTTAATATAAGAGATTTAAAAAAAAAATTAATGACTAGAAGATAATGAGAGAATACAACAAATTACAATTATTTTCAATGTTTAATATAAATAATTAAGTGATGTTATTAGTAATAATACATCTAAATTAAAATAATAAAGTAAGTTCGGTGGAAAATAAATGAAAAACAAAGACACTTATTATTTTTCTAATATGGTGCATTCTAAATGCTAATGGATAAAGATAATATTTTAAATAAAATGGGTAAATATTTATTGGACCTAGCTTCTATCCATAAAAGATCCTTACTAAAGTTTTAATGTAATAGTGAAACAAAAACTTGAACATTAAACTATAACATACTTAGTTTAAAGTAGATAGAAATATAAATGTAGAGTTGAGAATTGATGCACCAAGTTAAGTAGAAAGATATTCATAGATGATGAGATAGAGATAAGGAAGAGATTAAAGAATAATTGATAAGCTTTGTAGTTCCCAACATTATATGTATTTTTCCAAATTAATTTTTTAAAAAGATGCTGAAAAATAGTACAATATAGTTATTTATCAACAAATTTGCAAGGACATTTTTGTATTTGAATATCTATGATAAATTATCTATACCCATTTACAATTGAAGATAGTAGTAGATTATTTTACTCTTTATAACAATATAGTCTGAATAGTACTTATCCCCCTTATTTATCACATAGAAATGACTCAAGATATTTTCTTTTAAGTAGTATCAACTTATGACTTAAAAGTGATAGGAGAAAGAGATGGAGAGAGATGTAGTGAGAAAGGTAACGGTAGGAAAGAAACAAACATATAAAAATTAACTTAATATTGCTACATAATTATAATCAAATATATGTTATAATATATTAATGTTAATCTTTTTTGAAAAAATATCAAACAAATATCTAGAACTAATATCAAAATATTAATATTGTCTATTCACATATTATATTTCTAAGGGGCTCATGCTCGAGAGAGCTCTTGTTGACATATAGTTGGCTCAAGGCTATATGTGGACAAAATGATGGTAGAGGGCTCATTTCGAGCAAAGCTTGGAGAAATGGACACTCCACTAAAGCACGTTTATTGATAGCATCAAATGGCTTTTGGGGTGAGAAATCTGAGAAAATGTTGCAATGCATATTCAAAACGTGCCATGGCCTAATACTATTAAAGGCGTACTGGGAGAGGAAATTTTGAGGTCAGATAACAAGTATAATATGAGCACCATCGTCTCATCGATATTTTTATCCAGTCTTGGATTTGGGAGAAGGAAAACAATAGGTAGGAGGGTGATTTGTAGAAAACTGGTACGGAGTAGGTTTCTCGGTGAATTGGATGATGGCCTTAAAAACGTAGTAGTTGGAAGTGAAGTCCCCTTACCAAAAGATTACTATGTCATCCTTTGTGAAGAAAATGCTAGATGTGGAGCCAACCGAAGGCCTTGATTGGCTTCAGGTGAACATCAAGGAAGAAAGACTTGTAGAACTTGGTGGCAGGCTGGTCCTTGACAATACAATCATCCTCGATGACAAGTTTGAAGAGGAACCTACAAGCGCAGGTGTGGATGTATAAGGCATGGAGGTGGCAGATGATCATAATCACTATGGGCCGGACTGGCCCAAGCAATATAAAGATGGCGTTTCATCTATAATCACTGTAGTATAGCTTTCGTGACTTTTATCATGTATTTAGCAATACTTTTGAGCTCTTTTGGAAGCGTATATGTATAATTAACAACTTTTTTAGGCACTTTTGAAGTTCTGTGATCAATCTTCTGTTAACGGCAGCAGTCATATACGAATCACATATGCAAATTCTCTTTTAACTAATACAGGGTACATCCCCATAGTTGCTGTTTATCAAACAAAAAAAAACAAAGAATTTAAAAAGAACCTGTGTCTGACAATGATGGGCAAGATACCACACTCGTAAGATTCGAGCCTTAAAGCAAATGCTTTAAGGTAATGTAGGCATTTAAGCGATGGTACTTAAAATTGTTGATGGAATTTTCCTGTGGAATCTATAATATAATAGTCTTGTGGGATTTCCCTCTTGGAATGACTTGTATGTTAAAATCAAATAAAATTAAATCAATTCCCTGAAATCCTTGAACAAACTAGGCCACAATATCTACAGTGAATTTCATACCAGACAGCTAAAAATCTTTTCATTTGGCACTCAATAATCAACAGACAGCCTAAAATCTCTAAGGAATAACTTTTACACGTGCACACACTGATTTGCAAGCTTACACTATTATTCTCAATTCAAGACTCCCACAACTGGCGTTATGACACAAATGAAGAGCTTTAAATAGAGAGAACATGAAAGACCAGATACATATCTGAGAGATATAAAGCCTAAACAGATAAAACAGGAATGAGAAATTGCAATGTAAGTTAGAACAACATTAAAGATTCTCATGTCTTGCAAGGATGACTGGTGTTTAAATTCATCTAAACAGAAATATTTGCTTTTTGAAAAACTATATGTAGTCAGAAAAAGAGGATGCCAATTTATAGATAATGGAATAGTACAAAAAGCCACTAATCAAAGAACATCAATCAGTGAGATAAAATAGAGCATCTTAGTTTGATATGTAAGAAAATGTACATCATAAAGTAAGTAATGATTTTTTTTTTAAAATGAGGAACTCTGAAAGATTTCCTTGTGAAGAGCAGGATAGTAGGCTCAAATAATTAACAAAAACTGGAGGATCCACCATCCTTCAAAGAATAAAAGCTACTAAATGTTGCACAAAGAAACTCTACAATTCATGTTGCTGCATCTCAACAGAAATATTTGCTTTTTAAAAAATTATATGAGTCAGAAAAGGAGGATGCCAATTTATAGATGATGGAATAGTGTAAAAAGCCACTAATCAAAGAACATCAGTCGGTGAGATAAAATAGAGCATCTTAGTTTGATATATAAGAAAATGTACATCCATAAAGTAAGTAATGATTGTTTTTTTAAAGTGAGGAACTCTGAAAGATTTCCTTCTGAGAGCTGGATAGAAGGCTCAAATAGTTAACAAAAACTGGAGGATCCACCATCCTTAAAGAATAAAAGCAACTAAATGTCGCACAAAGCAACTCTACAATTCATGTTGCTGCATATCAATATTTGTTGGCGAGCTGACAAAGCACTACTCTAGCATGATATTTATTTTTAGCTACATAAACATAATTCAGGAATGTCATTCCCTTTCTAGCACAATTACAAATGTTGACCATAAGGCATAGCAATGCACCACAATTCTCTGATCATATTTGTAAATCTTTTTGTATTCTCATAAGATAATACAAATGAATAGATTGAGGAATGGCCATCTAAACACAAGTCCATTTAGTTATTAATTATATTTTACTTCAGCTTTCCACAAAAGTCATTCAGATCCAGAAGACTGATTTGAGAAAAATTACTTGCTTCCTTGCGTTCAGCTGGAGTATTATAACCCCATGTGCCTGAACATATGAGAAACAAAAGTCGACAAGCAATTGTTATACAATCTCACCTACAATTTAACTAGAAAGGCTCTGCATTATTGATATAAAATGTAGCTGTATTGTAAGAACACAATAATATTATGGGTTCAAACTTTAAAAGTGCATACCAAGATAAAGGTTCCACTTATCCAGCTCTGGTTCCTTAATCACATTCTTTAATGTTGCAAGCCTATCCTCCACAAAACTGTTAAAAAGTAGGATCCAGACCTATTCAGGCATTTAATAATCTCAAGTAAAACCAATAATTTGAGACTAAAAAATCCAGGTATATTACTCTAATAAATATTCTGAATGTTTCCATTCACCAAATCTTATATTTTTCTCTTTAATCAACAATATAAACAAAATGTCCAAAAAAATATGAAACAAATTGCAACATAGAATTTGAATATAGAAGCAGAGCCGAAGAAAAACATACTGCAGTGACATTTGAGAGTGTTCAGGTTTGCTTTGAAGCTCCTTTAGCACCTCAACTTTTGGTCTGAAAATTAAAGAAAGGAACAACTCCAGTAGTAAAATCTCTTTGCTTTTGAAATGCAAATGTTCAAGGAAATTAATCATTTCCATATTTGGCAAGGGCCTTGGCACAAAACCTGGAAAATTACTCACCCTGTTCCTAGACCATATATTCTCTCAGGTGGAATATTGACTCCAGCCAAGTCTCGCAGTAAAGCTTCTGCAAACCTAGTCTGTGAAGAAGTAATAAAAAGAATAAAAATTAGCAATGAATCCTGATTATATAGTTCTATTGCATTTTAATTGTCCACAGATGAAAACATACTAATAAAAGTTCACTTCTAGTGGCATGTAAGAGATGGAAGATGTAAGATCCTCTGGCAGGTTCTTTTATAGGAGCCATAATCCAGGAAGTTAATGTTCTGTAGTCAAGTCAGATAAAAATATATATCCAATATTTTGACTATGCAATTTAATATACCATATAAATATATATATATATATTGTATTGATAATTATATTCAAATTGTATATTAATAAATATTAAACTTGACCGACTATGCAAATGAAATTGTAGTTGACCAAAATTCTGAATACTCATGATTACTTTGGCAAAGCGGTGACATGGAGTGACGACTCGATGGGACATGACTTAACACGAGAGTCAACCCATTGAATCGAGACTCCTCGACTCCCTTTAATAGGGGATTGAATTTCTGCATTTGATATTCATTATTCAGAATACGGATTTCCAATGTTTTCAATTTCAAACTAAACATCTGACATCTTTTGTGGCAGCAATATCATTCATCAGAGATTTCCTTGTAGCAGCGACCTTGTCTTCAGCAACATATATTGTGAGGTGGCAGTTTCATTGGCGTTTAGACATTGGTTCATTTACCTCAGTCTCTCACCATAATTGCAGAGTATCGTGAGATCTGGATTTGCGTGATATACAAAGGTCTTCAGTCTTCAGTACACATCGAGTGTTTTACCAATAAAGTAATTCGTACTTCATTCCACGTCATCAGTGGATCGTTACTGTTTAAGCGTCAAACTCTCAAGTCAGACTAAATCTGTCAATGAACAGTGGTTGTGTGGTGGATTCTACCCTACAGGTTATTAAGTCAAGATAGACAAACAAGGCTCTTAGTACTAAGATATAAATCACAATCAATATATGTATTGATAGTAAATATATTAAAGTTTCACATATGCAAATATAAAACATTATATGTATTAATATAAATCTGTCAAAATCTTAAGAACCATTATACAAAGTTTAGTGAAATAAAGTAAATAAATCTGATAGAGAAAACTCAACACAGTATCAGAGTAAGTTTAAGAGACCATTTTGATCAGATTTATTTAGTGCACTCACATATTCTTAATTCCTTATCTATTAAAATGGCAAGCGGTATGAATGTAGGGTATGAAGGTAGAGGATTGACTCGATGGTGACTTAAATTACGTAGGGTGAAAATTACGAATGAAGTTAACCCTAAAAGAGAATGATCTAAAACAATTTATTGAAAAATCTGACCAACTACCAAAGGGAAGTGATGAATTGAATAAAAGGGAGAAGGATAACACTGGAACCATGAAATTGATTGTGGATGGTGTTAAGGATCACTTGCTTCCTATTATTTCTGAATTAGACACAACACATGAAATGTTTGAGACAAACAATAGCACTAGAATTCTAACTTTGAAAGACAATCTCTCCAACATTAAGATGAACAAAGGAGAATCTGTCACTTCATATTTCATGAGGATAAAAGAACTAAGGAACCAACTTTCTACGATTGATCAAATCTATGATGAGAAAGAATTAGCCACGATTTCTCTAAAGGGACTACCACCATCATGGAAAACTTTTAGACAAGGAGTACATGTTTGTTCCAAGCTTCCTAAACTTGCTCAACTGAAGGCTGACTGCATACAAGGGGGCATGTTAATGTCTAAAGATGATACTTCTATTGGATGTAATGTTCAAGCTCTCACAACCCAAGTCGATAAACGGAAGAAACCTAAACTCAAAGGGAAAATGAAACATATGAATTACTCCAAAGTACAGTGCTTTAGATATGACAACTATGGTCACTTAGCATCTCAATGCCTTGATAGACTGAAACATCAAGCATCCTTTGCCGAAGTCAGCGATTTGGATATAGTTTCTAAGAAATATCTATTCTAAAAGAACTTCAAAATATCCATAACATGTGTGAAATATTGGATTAAGAGGGAGTTCTCTATTTTTTCTTATCATCTTCATCAAAGTGCAAAATAAATGTGAAATGCCTTCAAAGTGAACTTGACATGGTTATAATTGTTGAGATAGTCTCAAAATACCAAATAATTGTAATATACTTTTTTATAAAGTCTAACTTTAAAATCACAACTATTTGTTTGTATTTTTCAATACATACTATAAGAGTGAAGTGCCTTGATTTTTCCTTCGAGAATGTTATTGCAAGAAGAGAGTCTAACACTTATAAGAGCAATTTTGAATAAGAAGCTCATATAATTGATATTCAGAGGGAGTTCAAAAGTCCTTGTGAGTGACCATGATTTAGTGAGCCTACCCCTTGTGTGCATCATGAGGAAGTGATGACTTCCAAATGATCAACACTTATAATTGTAGAAGTTATAGAAAGGTGACGATCTTACAATAACTTAAATTTTTTATTATGATGGATATCTTATGATGTCTATGAGATCATGATAGATTATACTTTGCATGGTGGATGTTTATATCATAGTTGGAAAACTCACTCGGCAAAAACTCGCTAAGCCTCAAAAAGTTTATTTAGGAAAAAATCGGCCAATTTTAAAAATAAACTCAGGAACATAAAATACCGCTAAAATTCAATTATTTTTTATTTTTTTGTAAATTTCAATGAGAAGATGCATTTAATGAGTTAATTAAAGAGAGCACAAAAGAAACAAGCAGAGTTTATATATATATATAGTGGGTACAAAATCACATTTTCATGCAGAATGTTGATGGCGAAAAACAAAATAGTAAAAAGTTTTGGTCTAGAAGTAAATACTAAATACATCAATACAATATATGAGAAATGTCTATTCTAAAAGAGCTTCGAAATATCCATAATATGTGTGAAATATTGGATTAAGAGGGAGTTCTCTATTTTTTCTTATCTTCATCAAAGTGCAAAATAAATGTGAAAAATTTCAAAGTGAACTCGATATGGTTACAATTTTTGACATAGTCTCAAAATACCAAATAATTGTAATATACTTTTTTTATAAAGTCTAACTTTAAAATCACCATTATTTGTTTGTATTTTTCAATACATACTATAAGAGTGAAGTGCCTTGAATGTTATTGCAAGAAGAGAGAGTTTGACACTTATAAGAGCAATTTTGAATAAGAAGCTCAAATGATGATATTCAGAGGGAGTTCAAAAGTCTTTGTGAGTGACCATGATTCAATGAGCCTACCCCCTGTGTACATCATGAGAAAGTGACGACTTCCAAATGATCAACACTTATAATTACATAAGTTATTGAAAGGTGACGATCTTACAATAACTTAATTTTTTATTATGATGGATATCTAACAATGTCTATGAGATCATGATAGATTATACTTTGCATGGTGGATGTTTATATTGTAGTTGGGAAACTCTCACTCGGCAAAAACTCGATAAGCCCCTAAAAGTTTATTTGGGAAAAAATCAGCCAATTTTTTAAAAAAAACTCGGGAACATAAAATACCGCTAAAATTCAATCAATTTTTTTTTTTTTTTTTTTTGCAAATTTCAATGAGAAGATGCATTTAATGAGTTAATTAAAGAGACCACAACAGAAACAAGTAGAGTTTAAATATATATAAATGCATAGTGGGTACAAAATTACATTCTCATGTAGAATGTTGATAGTGAGAAGCAAAATAGTAAAAAGTTTTTGTCTAGAAGTAAATACTAAATACATCAATACAATCACATCTTCCTCTTTCCAGCTCTACTAGCAAAAAAGAGAGGGGGTCTAGTCATTTGAAGCTGTACCCCACATTGGGACTGGGCGTAAGTTGCGTGACTGTAAAGTCCATGGTTGAAATACATCAATATAATCACATCTTCCTCTTTCTAGCTCTACTAGCAAAAAAGAGAGGGGGTCTAGTCGTTCGAAGCGGTGCCCCGCACTAGGAAGCGGTGCCCCGCACTAGGACTGGGCCTAAGTTGCGTGACTGTAAAGTCCGTGGTTGTGCCTCCTCACTTGACATCCCTACTAATTGGCTCTCCGTCTTGGAAGTGGATGCATCTCCTCCTATATGTTTTATTGGTAATGCCTCCTTTGAGTTTGAATCCTCATCGTCCTCAATGTCATCCATTGTGAAATGAAAATTTGTTCCAACACCCCCATCCATGACCCACCTCTCCAAATTAGCAACCTCCTCTGCTGAAAACAATGGACCTGGTTCTTGTGTCGTCCAATCAGAATAAGGATCTATCTCATCAAATCAAGTGGACCAGGTATTGCTGAACTCTGTGCCCTTTATATGCGCAACTTAAGATTATAGTGTACATAAACAAGGTAATTGAGCCTTTTATGAGTCAATCCGTTTCTTTTCTTTGTGTGGATGGACTCAAATAAGCTCCCATTGCACTCACAATGGGATGCGCTACATAGTTGGCACAAGACTTTGAGAGCAAAATTCTTTATATTGGGGGTATTTCCACCCAAAGTTGACTACCAACCATCTACAGCACAAAATATAATAAGTTATAAAGCAATGAAAAAAGATAAACAAAGAACACAACTTATCAATTTGCAAAAAATTTTAAGTTTAAACTTTGATGGTTTACCTGGGGCCTAAGTGCCTCTTGCTCCCTTTGATAGCGTAGGAGAGAACAAATTATCCCTTGATTCCAGATAGACTTCTTGTTCGGTCACAACAAGGTCTCTCTCTGCTTCATCGGATGTCATCCTCTCAATGCATCTAGAGAGACCCTCCATGACATCTCCATTAGGATCTAAATAGGAATCATCAGCCCTAAAACAAACAAAAAATGAAATCAAGTCTTAGTACACAACCTTAAAAAATAAAGTAAAATGAAGTCTTAGTAAAATCTCAAGGAGAATCATAGTACCTAAATTTGGGGTTGAGGAAGTAGCCTGCTGTGTGAATGGGTTGGTGGAGCATATTGTTCCACGTACTATCAATTATTTCCCAAATGCGGTCAAATTTGAGTCAGTCCGCATGGTATTGGCCTTATCCATGGCCTCATAAAGACATCCCATTGGGAATTGTTGCCCATCACATATGCGTATGGGGTCAAATTTGAGTCTATTTGCATGGTAGTAATTTCTAACAGACTCTTCGGCCTTATCCATGGCCTCACAAAGACATCCCATTGGGGATTGTTGCCCATCACATATGCGCAGGATTCTACCCAGGCGCATAGACATTTACATTTGAAAAATACAAATTAATTACTAAGATATTAAGTTACAAACTAATAATGAAACTTAAATCAACTAAAAACATAATGTTTTGATTCTTGAAGTTACCTCCACAATCTCAGTAGTCTTTTCAAAAAAAAAATCATCAAAGACTATCCATGCTAGAGCCTCTCCTTCGGGCTTCTTTGAGTAAGGTTAAGCGACCCAATCAGCACAAACAAAGTTTTGTTTTACAGGCAATATTGTGTCAATAATACTTTGCAACGTCAAAAAATACCGTTGCAAACCTTGTGATAGTGAGTCTCACCAAATCTGTGTCTTTAGTGATCCTTCCCATCAAACTGAGAACCCATGGGAGATTATAGATATATTTGGTGATTCGGCTTGCATCTTCCACAATTGGACTCACCCAATCAAGTGTTCCTATGTCCTCCAAAAGGTCAAGGACATGTGTTGTGCAAGGTGACCAAAAAAGTGTCGAATGCCTCTCTTGGAGGATTCTACCTAAAATATTAGTAAAAAATCAATAATTAGTTATAAACTTTCCATATTTACATCAAATCTAAATTGAATAATACCATAGCATACATTCACAATTCATATTGAACATAAAAAGTTAAATACCTACTGCATTATTTGTGATGATTTGCACTACATTCTCTACTCCCACCCCCATGACAACATTCTCCAACATTAAAGCCAATAAAGTGAAAAATGCACACACATTGGCTTTAATGTTGGAGAATGTTGTCATGGGGGTGGGAGTAGAGAATGTGGTGCAAATCATTAGATAATGCAGCAACATATGTGGCAGCAGGTAAATTTGAATTTTTATGTTCAATATGAGTCATGAATGTAATCCTATGGTACTATTCAATTTAGATTTGATGTAAATATCAAAGTTTGTAACTAATTGTTGATTTTTTACTAATCTTTTAGGTACAATCCTCCAAGAGAGGCATCCCACACTTTTTTGGTCACCTTGTGCAACACATGTACCTAATCTTCTTTTGCAGGACATAGGAAAACTTGATTGGGTGAGTCCAGTTGTGGAAGATGCAAGACAAATCACCAAATATATCTATAATCACCAATGGACTCTTAGTTGGATGAGAAGGATCACTAAAGAGAAAGATTTGGTGAGACCCGCTATCACAAGGTTTGCAATAGTGTTCTTGACGTTGCAAAGTATTATCGACACAATATTGCCTTTGAAGCAAGTGTTTGTATGTGCTGATTGAGTTGCTTCACCAGAAAGCCTGAAGGAGAGGTTGTGGCATAGATAGTCTTTGAAGATGATTTTTTTTGAAGGCTACTGAGATTATGGAGGTAACATCAAGAATCTAAACATTATTTTTTAGTTGATTCAAATTTCATTATTAATTTGTAACTTACTATGCTAGTAACTAGTTTTTATTATTCAAATTTCAAATGTAGATGTCTATGCCCCTGGTTAGAGTCCTGCTCATATGTAATGGACAATAATCCCCATTGGGATGTCTTTATGAGGCCATGGATAAGGCCAAAGAGGCTGTTAGACATTACTACCATGTAGACAAACTCAAATTTGACCCCATTTGGAAAATAATTGATACGAGGTGGAACAATATGCTCCACCAATCCATTCATGTGACAAGCTACTTCCTCAACCCTAAATTCAAGTATCATGATTCTCCTTGATATTTTACTAAGATTTCATTTTACTTTATTGTTTATGGTTGTGTACTAAGACTTGATTTCATTTTTTGTTTGTTTTAGGGCTGATGATTCCTATTTAGATCCTAATGGAGAGGTCATGTAGGATCTCCCTAGATGCATTGAAAGGATGATATTCGATGAAGCGGAAAAATACCTTGTTGTGACGGAACAAGAAGTCTTTGTGGAATCAAGGGGTAATTTGTTCTCTTCTATGCTATCATAGAGAACAAGAGGCACTCAAGCCCTAGGTAAACCGTCAAAGTTTAAACTTAAAAACATTTGCAAATTAATAAGTGATGTTTTCTGATTATCTTTTTTCATTGCTTTATAAGTTATTATATTTTGTGCTGCAGATGGTTGGTGGTCAACTTAGGGTGGAAATACCCCAAATTTAAAGTATTTTGCTCTTAGAGTCTTATGCCAACCTTGCAGCGCATCCTATTGTGAGCACAATTGGAGCTTATTTGAGTCCATCCACACAAAGAAAAGAAACATATTGACTCAAAAAAGGCTCAATGACCTATGCACACTATAATCTTAAGTTGCACATAAAAAGGGCACAGAGTTCAGTAGTACCTAGTCCACTTGATTTGGATGAGATAGATCCTTATTTTAATTGGACGATGCAAGAGCTAGGTCCATTGTTTTGAGCAGAGGAGGTTGCTGATTTGGAAAGGCAGGCCATGGAGGGGGGTGCTGGAACAGATTTTCATTTCACAATGGATGACATTGAGGACGAGGACAATGAGGATTCTAACTCAAAGGTAGTATTATCAATGCCATATATAGGAGGTACATCCACTTCCAGGATGCATATCCAGTTAGTATGGATGCTGAGCGAGGAGGCACAAGCACGAATTTCATAGTCACGTAGCTCATGCCTAGTCCTAGTGCGGGGCAGCTCTTCGAGGACTAGACCCCCTCTTTTCTGCTAGTAGAGCTGGAAAGAGGAAGATATGATTGTATTGATGTATTTACTATTTAGTATTTACTTCTATACTTTTAGTTTTACAGAAACTATTTACTATTTTGCTTCCCGCCATCAACATTCCACATGAGTGCGATTTTGTACCCACTATGCATTTATATATATCAAAACTTTGCTTGTTTCTTTTGTGTTCTCTTTGATTAACTCATTAAATGCATTTTTTCATTGAAATTTGCAAAAGAAAAGTATTTTTAATTGAATTTTAGCAATTTTTTAGGTTTCCGAGTTTCTTATAAAAATTGGCCAATTTTTTCCCGAATAAACTTTTAGGCGCTTGGTGAGTTGTTGCTGAGTGAGAGTTTTCCAACTATGCTCATGATATCAAAATGCTGGATATCTTCTGATCAAAGTTATCCTTAAATTATTTACGAATATTATTAATGGTATAATCTAAGTCACAAGGTTCGAGTTCGACAACTATGAAGTTTGGAAAAAGTTCGGCAAGGCAAAAAAATGGAAAAAAATTCGACAATAAATTCGCCTTATATAATTTTTTAAAAAATATAATATATATATATATATATATATATGACCCTGATTCCTAGCTATGGGAAGGTTTGTAACTTTGCAGAGACAATTAAAGAGTATAATATTATTTTTTACTTTTCTTTGCTAATAAAGAGATATAAAATAAAAGAATAACAATCTTTCTATTTAATCTTTTCTAATAAAATAAAACTTTAAAATTACAGAATTAAAAAAAACCACTGTAATAATAAGTAAATTTATAATCATTAAAAAAATACAAACTATCATTATTTTACTGATAATAAATAAATAAATATACACTCATTATTAATGTTTTTCTAAAATAAATACATACAGATATTGATAAAGAAACAATAAACATAAAATTATATCATAAGCTTACAAAACATTAAAACATAATAATAAAAATAACATTTAATATTATTATCTAATTAAACTTTAAAACCTCAACAAATAAATAAAAATGTTATCAAACTGTCTATCAACAAATAAATAATAAAAATGTCATCAAACCGTTAGATAGAAACAGAGAAGTGAATGGAGCGAACGAATAGATAAAGCAAATGCAAAGGACCAAAGCTAAGCAAATGAAAATGGAGACGAACGGCAAGAGGCTGGAGCCGACGAGAGTCTGCAGTAGGGTAATATGATTTGCCACGAGCTTCACATACGACCCTCCAATGGCGTCATGATATTTAGACCCGATTTTTTTCCAAGGATTTTTTGCCCTAACTGAGTTTCAAATGCATAGAAATATTTTTGCAATTCTTTTCCCTAATCGACCTTTAGAGGCGCAGATGAAGGGCATTGTTTTAGAAAAAAAATTGCCCAAAAATCCAAAAACGACTTTTTACGAATTTTATGACAAACTGGGCGAATGTTTTTCCATTTTTAATAAATTCGCCGAATTTCGAATTTGAAGCCGAAAATTCGGTGAACCCTGTGACTAATCTATATATCCTTCTTAATGAAGAGGTGGTGTTGATGTTTTGTAGTCAAGTTCGATAAAAATATATATTCAATATTTTGATTATGCAATTTAATATACCATATATATATTATTGATAATTATATTCAAATTGTATAATAATAAATATCAAACTTGATCGACCATGCAAATGAAATTGTAGTTGACCAATATTGTGCATCAACCTTTGTTTTTATTAGCTTGTGATTACTTTGGCAAAGCGGTGGCATGGAGTGACGACTCTAGTGGAGCCCAAATTTGAAGGCTCCAATTATGTTGACATGACTCCTTTGCCCTTTAAAAATTATAAACCTTTAGTGAAAAAATAAACTGATCATGTTGGGAAACTCTTTTCCTTTGCATGTCAGCGATATTCAATGATTTCTTAACCATATCACAAAGGGTTGTATAAAATCCTAAAATTTCACCTACATCCGATATTTGGTGATTCTCTAAAACATCATAACTAGCCCCGAGCATTCAGTAACAGTGCTTCCAGATTTGGATAATGACAGTGATATTGCAATAAATACTTTGTTGCAGCAAGCTTTACCATACAGAGAGATAAGAACAATTTTCTGACCTCAAATTGACTATAGAAATTTAACATGTATCTAGAATGAATGAAGACACAGAAAATTCATATTCTTCAAAACGCTAAATTTTCTGTTCAAACTTCAGACAGTGAGAAAAGTTTAAGTCTATCAGCTTCCCCAGATCAGATATTCCTGATATAGTTTCCAGAATATAACAGTGGTGAAGAATAATTGTTTCCAGGCAGCTCAAATCCTCAAACACTTAATTTCTGAAGATCCTTGTGGCTACAAATGTTCAAAACTCTCGATTTCTTAGAATCAGATAATCCTTGCACAGTTTTCAGACCAGTGTTATTGTGGAGTATTTAGCCTTCTCAAATTGTTTGATATTGCTGATAGATCTAAATTTCATTAATGAGGATAACTAATTCTCGTTGGAGAAGATAATACATGTATGGAGCTTGGCCACATTATTGTGCTATGGAAATCGTGGAGTACTAAATATCTCAAATAGCAATCAGCAAGGAATGAAACTCTTAACATCTTCTGATTACATGCAAAGCTATGCCACCATTCACTCCATTTTTTACTGAATCCATGTATCAAAATCCGGTTGAAGTTCTTGATTCTGGAACAGCAGATTAATGGTGTCTTCATCAATTTCTTTGGTTTTAATGGTACTGCTGGTGATCTCAGAAAATGAATGATATATGGAGTAGCTTGAAAGTAAGCAGCATTCCTGACTCCACTCAATGAAACATACAAAGATACCTCAGTGGCTTAAAGACAACATACAGTGGTGGAAGCAAAACAATATCCAATCATCGAAACAAAAGGAAAATGTTTCAAACAAATGATTGCAAATTTATACCAGGGAGGGCCCTGCAATGGACGAGAATGAGCACATAAGTTTATCACAAGTATGACAAAAGGGAGAAGTAATTGTTCCAAGTAATTGACGGCACTGTGCACAAGTGGGAATTATCATGTGCAGTAAACCACGGCATAGAGATATTCATGGAGTCATACGGAATAAGGAGCCCTGCCACTCTTAAAAGCATTCAAACTGGATTTCCTAATAAAAAGGGAATAATAATAATAATGTTTGGAGCAAGCAAATATTAATCATCCACAAATCATTTTAACCAAAGGATACAATTAAGAAATATGTCTAAGCATGGGTGACAGAGACAAAGTGGATAGCCATGCACAGAAATAATTCAGAGCATTTGCACTATCAAAAGTTACAGGGATGTGAACGCATGAAGGTCAACGAATAAATCAATGACTTAGAGTGTGTATCGGAAGGCACTGGAAGACATGGCATCCAGAACAAAGCGCTAATATCGAGGATTATCAAGAAGACAAAGAAATAGCATGACAAACACTTTATAAACTCCATTGTAGGTTTATAGTTATGAGAAATATTAAATGAAACTATAAAACTTAATTAAAACAGGAGGCGCTGTTACGAGATGTTTATTTAATTAAGAATATGTTTAGAAGAAAAGACATATCCTTTCATAAATAAGGGACATCTTTCTCCTATTTTTAAGATATAAATAAGAGATGCTTTATTTCTCAATAAGATATATTCGAACATTTTAGAATTTTTTATTTATACTGAGAAGGAATAAGGGCTTAAATATGACTTGTAATATAAATTAATTTATTTTATTTTAGTAATAAAATGAAATGTCTTTTATTTATTTCTAAATGACATGGAGATTTAAACTGCAGTCGATTTTTCCTTTATAATTATTTTTAAAAACTCTATAAGCGATTTCAATGTCGGATAAGTGGACATGGTCATTTAGCATTTGAAATTTAATCATCATAGATATAGTGAAATATATAATTGTTTCTGTATCTGTGTCCAGTTTGTCTCCATACCAGAGGAGTTAAAATTCGATTTGGACTAATTTACGATTGCATATTATTTGGTTTGTCGCATCTTGATTATTAAATTGTTTACAGAGCAAGTGCATAAGAACTTTATAAAGTTGTACGTGAAAATTCACCGAAGTTGACTCTATTGCCCGAATGAGTAGAGGCACTGGTCTTTTTATTATTGAAGTCAGAAAATCTATACCTTCCTTCCTACAAGCATCAAATCTATTATTTACAAATATCAAACAATTTATACAATACAAACACTCAGCATTCAATTTCATTTTAATTGAGTTCGAGGACCTTGCCAGCTAAAGAACTCCAAAGCTTAAATTTGCTTTAGAAAAGCTCTAATTCGAGGAGGTGGTCTACCCACCTAGGTGTAGCAAAGCCTGAAGTGCAAGGGAACCCAGGTGATTCTCGTTCGTTGGCCAGAATTGATTGTGGAATATTATCAGAGAAGTGGCAAGCTCTTGGATTTCCAATCTGCAGTTTTGGAAACCAAAAGATTGGCGACTCTGCTGGGGATCAGTTGCAAAATAAACCCTAAGAGTTAATGTTCAATTTGGTTTGTTTTAGTGTATTTCGATATATTTGATATCTCAGTTAATGAGTTCTTTATTGTCATTAAAATGCATTTGATTTCCTTGAAAATCTCTCATAATTTTTGTAAGAGTTAATGTTCAATTTGGTTTGTTTTAGCGTATTTCGATATATTTGATATCTCAGTTAATGAGTTCTTTATTGTCATTAAAGTGCATTTGATTTCCTTGAAAATCTATCATAATTTTTGTTTTGTAAATTCATAAGTTACCGATTCGGGTTTGGTTCCAAGTTAGAAGTTCAAGAACTGGTTCGCAAGTAAGTCAAAATTTTGGAAAGGGGTTTGGGTTTGTTAGTACAAAACATATAAAAATTATTAAAAAAATATGTATCTATACATATTTATGAAGTATAAGTTAAAATAAGAATGTAGCATAGTAGCATAAACACAATTAAATAACAAAAACACCATAAACTTGTAATCATAGTGATCTTACCATCATATAGTCATAGTGCTCATACCATCATATAGTTCACCATCAAAGATTCAAAACATTAAAAATAAATTGTACCATCAAGTTCAAGTATCATTGTTTCACATTCATTGTTCAACTAATGGAATAAAAATCTATTAATATTCTAAGTTCTTCAATCTTTATCTTCTGCTTCATATTCATCTTCTTCTCCTTCTTCATTTTCTTCTTCTCTAGCATTAGTTGACTTAGCAATAGAGCTTAGGCCAATGGGATCAGCAATAGCAACAATGCTGTTGGCATCAAATTCTTCAAAAAATGACAATGAGAGGCCATCAAAAGCATTTCCTAACAATCTTTTAGGGTTGTGGATGCCAACAACTTAATAAATTTTACAAAAAAATAAACACTTATTTGCTGTCTATGGGGCCCAGAAAGCATGTGGTTCAAATTGGATTTGAACTTGGTTCAATTTTTTTGGCCTGGTTCACCCGAGTTCGAACCAGATCGAACCAGCAGGCAAAAAATGGAACCTTGGTCAAACCAAGTTTGAACTAGACCCGAACTTTGAACCAGTTCGAACTTCTGTAGGTCGGGGGGGTACCCATGCAATTTTGGTAAATTCTTACTCGCTTTATGAGGATTTGATCTTGGAGAAGCACTGTGTATTTTTCTTTAAGCCTTTGCTACAGGTTTGATCTTCGTTGAGGTGTAATCTACTGTCGAGAAGAACTCAAATTCTTGAAGACAATTTATTTCCTCCATTTGGAGTTGGCGACTCTATTGTGTTTTGATTGGTACTTATACAAAGGGAGTGCCCAGATCATTAGTGACTCTGCCGAGGGAGTGACTCAAAGGAATATATTTTTTCTCATATTTTTTGAAAGGGCGGATATATCTAATGATTTATATTTAAAAATCTCACTTATCGCCCCAAATTCTACGGAAATGGCATTAAATGTGCTCTCAATCATTTGGATGCTTTCTATAGATTCTTACATGCATACAAGGTGGATTTGGAAAGTCATGCAATGAGGCTGCTTGTCAAAATCTTGAAAGATTTTGCAAAGGAAGCATTTGACCTATTGCCGACACAAAGAGTTTCATCATGAAGGGAATTAAAGAAATGGTTCCTTGCTGTATTTCATGATGCAAGCCAAGAAGAAGAGAACATGTATGAAGAGGAAAACTGCAACATGGAAGAGGATACTGACATGTCTCCACTTGATGCCTTTTTCAATTTGGAAAGATATGAAGGCGAGACTTCAGCACATTTGTTCATAAGGATGACAAGCATTTACCGTGAAATACCACCAAACATCGTGCCTCCATGCAAGGAAATCATAAGAAAATTATGTAAGTTGGGAGTCTCACCAAATGGCTCTGACTTGAAGCTTCTTTTTCAGATAATGGAAGAAGGTGGTGACGATGACGAAGAATGCGGTAAAGTAAGGCAAGAACACAATAATGTTTCAGATTCGAATGAAGTAGAAATCTTCAAACAATCTTTAGAAGAATCCATCTGTAATAGGACTTCACGACAACAGATGACAGCGAATGCAAAACTGAACAAGAGGCTTATGATCAGATTGATCAAGGCCCTATGCTCGATGATAATCTCAGTAATGTTGGAGAAGATCCAAGTTACATATATCCTTTGAATGCATTTCTGAACTTAGAAAAACAAAGAGAAGTTGTAGATCATATAAAGGAAGAATCCATTAATGATGAAATTTGCACAAAAGTTACTAATACTGATGATCATAGGGAAGATGATATTCTTAGCATAGAAGAGATCTCTGATTTGCTTGAAATAGAATATTACAAGTATATTGAGATATATGCTCAATTTTTTTTAATGTTTTATCAAAGTAAACAAACAAATGATTTAGTGCATGCATATCCAATTTTTGATGAAGTCAATGATCAACCACATAAAGATGAAGTATTTGAAGAAGATTTTGCAATCACGTCAATTGGTATCATGAAGAAATCTTCTCTGAATGTGAGTCATGTCTTATAGGTGAAATAGGAATGTACCCAAGGAAAGAAATGTCAAACCTTATGAATGATGAGCACATGCATTATGATAAAGATAACATGCTTAAGGATGATTCTGAAAATATCGGAAATCATAGCATATGTGGAGAAATATATTCAGAGGAAGAGCCATTTTCCAATCCATTTTATGATCAATATTTGCATTTAAAGTATGAAGATGAGATGGAATTGGATGTACATAATAAGGAGGGTGTGTTGGAAGTTAGTCCTGAAAATTTTTCAATTATCTCGACTAATCAGATTCTTGATGAAATGGAAGTAATAATGCTTGAATGTGAGTCATATTCAAAATCTTCTTGTGAGGAGAATCATTCAGAATATAGGTAGATTTTATGCAAAAGGAGAATCGAACAAAGGTGACTCATTCTGATGCAGGTATGACTGATTACATACATACAGATCCTCTATTCAGAAGAGATCATAATGCACTTAATGACTTTTCAAAGGCTAAACAAGTGCCAAATGCCAAGGATTGCATTGATGAAGAAGAGTTAGTAAGTATTGCTCATAAGAGTGATGCAGTTGATATAGGTATGAAGTATGAGCAGTGTACCAAGGTAAGTATCCTTGAAGACTCTACGATGATATTTATTGAGAAGATGCTTAGGGAAACATTTCTAAGTTTTCATCATAATTCTTTTCAGGATTTTATTTCTTTGTATACTAATCAAATAAGTGAAGTAAGAGATCGGATGTTTGGATTAAATGATAATGAAATTTATTTCTTTTCAGATGATCCTATTGACAAGGCAAAGGAAAATTATAATCCTAAGCAAGTAATGAAAGAAAAACATATGTATATTGTCACGATCAGACATGCAAGAGAATACAACAAAAAAATAACTATTCCCTGCCAACATAATCTCCATATCGCCTTCCACCTGCCAAGAGCGGCGGATCCATGCCTCAAGAGCGGATAGGGAAATCCGGATTCCAAGAAATTTGCATATCAAAGCATGCTTGGTCCAATAATCAATGTCCTCCATTACAGCCGTTGGAGGAATAACCAGAACAGGGCGATCATGGCTACGCGGAAGACAACCATTAACTTTTTTCAGCTTGGAGCTCTCCCCTGAATAAAACGATTCAGATCGCATTGCATGCATAGTTGGAGAAGAACCATTTGTTCTCACCAACGGAGAAGAAATCCCAGGCCCTGCCATGCAAACAATAAAACCCCCAATCCAAAATTGACTGCAGAAGATCTCCAAAAACACCGACGCAAATTATGTCCAGTAGCTAACAATCCAAACAGAACAGAAAATAATAAAGATCAAACACCAAGAACAGGCTAGGGGAAAAACCCTAGCCCAGCCGGCAGCCAACGCTTCTCAGAGACTCCATCCCGTTCCCATATTGAGGATGATATGAAATCTTATATATCTTTTATTGACATTTTGCCATTCAGACATCGCTTCATTTACCTCAGTCTCTCACCATAATTGCAGAGTATCGTGAGATCTGGACTTGCGTGATATACAAAGGTCTTCAGTCTTCAGTACACATCGAGTGTTTTACCAATAAAGTAATTCGTACTTCATTCCACATCATCAGTGGATCGTTACTGGTTAAGTGTCAAACTTTCATGTCAAAGTATATCTGTCAATGCACAGTGGTTGTGTGGTGGATCCTACCCTATGGGTTATTAAGTCAACATAGATTAAACAAGTCTCCTAGTGCTAAGATATAAATCACAATCAATATGTGTATTGATTGTAAATATATCAAAGTTTCACATATGCAATTATAAAACATTATATTTATTAATATAAATCTGTCAAAATCTTAAGAACCATTATACAAAGTTTCGTAATCTAAAGTAAATAAATTTGATAGAGAAAACTCAAGAAAGGATCAACTCCAAATATCCCGGATAAATTACTGAAATTTCTTATACAGCACACAAAAAGAACATTATAAAACCAAAGTCTCCTTTGAGGTTGATTGCTACATGTTTTTAGAAAATTGATAACCTTTAAAAAGAACTAATTTTACTTTAGAGATGATGGAGATGATCCTCTAGCTTCTCAAAAAGCATGCCTAAGATTCTAAAGGGTAGACAATGGAAACTTGAAAGCATATTCATCTTTGAAATGCCAGCGATTAAAAATATGAAACAAGGAGAAAAGTTGTTTTCAAGGACAATTGTGGTTTTCAAACAAGAATGGGTTGTATATGAAGCCTTGGGCACCTGATTTTAACCCCATAGATGATCTACATTGTGCGGTGTTAGAATCAGTCTTTCCATCTCTCGCCACAAGGGAATTATCGGATCAATGGCTTTTAAAGCTTTTTGAAAACTCCAATTCATGGTAGTCTGTTGCTTTTAAGATTTCTCTTCAATTATTTTAACTTACATATACATTTGTTTTAATCTAGACCCTTAAAAAGCATTGCTAGAAAGGTTTCTATTGAACTAAGAGGAATGGAAAGGGACCAGTCAATTGACTATGAAAGCATCTCATTTTACTTTTATCTAGGTCATCCTCGTGGGCATCTTTTAAGTCTTGTTCCCCTTATTCTGTGAAAGTTGAGCATAATTGGGCCATGTAAAGTCTCAAGGAAGTTTGCCACAAATGCCTATGATAAAGGGCTTTATAAAGGTGTCAATATTTCACCCATTTCCAAAGTTGCTGATTTGTACCATTACTAATTTATTATGAATGGTAAAATTGTGGACCTTTTGATGAGAAGGATGCGTACAAAAATTGCCTGAGAAAGAGGCAAAGTCAAAGCTATAATCAATTCCTAAAAAGCCAAGAAGACGAGAGAGAAAGAGTACAAGTACTTGATCAATGTAATGACCCCATCTTTTAGCCTTCATGTTCTCCAAAGTCTAAGTGAAGCATAAGAGGAAATTAAATTAATTTCTTATAAAGTCATTAAATAAATTAAAATTAAGAATTAAAAGGTGACTTTATATTTAATTAATTATTGTATTACAAGGGAGAAGCTTCTAGAGTGTGTATTAATTATTGGAAAGGTGGAAGCCTCTAGTAATTTAATTTTCTAGAAGCACAATTAATTATTGTATTGCAAGGGAGGAGTTTCTAGAGAATGCATTAATTATTGGAAGGGGGAAGCTTCTAGCACTTGCAATTAATTAATGTCTTAGTTCCTTCTAGAAGGGTGAAGGAAAAGGATAAATAGGGGTGAGAGTCTCATTGTTTAGCATGGGATTTTTATGAATGACATTTGATAAGAGCTTGGATGTGTGAGTCACATATCTTTCTTGGCAATAGAGTACGTTCATCCTCTCTCGTAACATTCTAGATGTCATTCCCTTGGGGTTTGGCCTTTGGAATACATTGCTTTGTACTTGATTTTATCATTTTGAGAACTAATATAATTTCAGCATCAGTTCAATCTTCAGTTTGCATAAAAAATCTATTTCAGCAGTTGGTTCAGTTATTGAGCATTTCCAGGGTGCCCATTACAGTGGTATCAGAGCTTGCTTGGAAAATATTTGACAAGAAGTTATAACCAGAGGTGCCCATTACAATCAAATGAAGGAATAAGGTGATTGATGAAGCAACTTGGATGCATGCATCTATGTAAAATGTGGCATTTCACTTCTAAAAATGCTAATAAGCAACAAGATTCATAGAACATTTTCATCTTCTTGGTGTATGATGTAGGAGAATTTCAAGCTTGTGCAATGTTGACCACACAAACAATAGTCTTATGATTTTAGTTTTCTTTTATTTTTTCTTTTTTTGTCATGCAAGTCCTATAGTTGTGTTATTTTAAACTTGATATATACAATAGAGATGAAATAGACTATTTATAAAAGATTACAAGACGACATTTCTAAAAAGAAACAATCGTAAACAATAGAAAAGAAAACTTACGAAACCAACTAAGATGACCATTTTAGAAATATTACAATATTACTTTAATATATAGTCTACATAAGACATAATTTGTAGGTCTTTTGGTCACCAATGCATAGAAATCCTCTTCTCTTTAGAATAATCTATGACATGAGTCTACTACTGAGACCCTCCTTGGTTCTACAAAACTTCTGAATATGACAGAGATAACCACAATCGTTCCAGCTCAACATCGGGTAACAAAACTTTCCCTCCTTTTAGTTGGTGACATCGAGATCAACTTCTCACACTAAAACCACGATTTTGAGGAAATATAGTCAAACCCTCCATTGCTTCAAAAGAAAAACCAAAATTGTTTTCAACAAGCGTCAAAAACTTTTGTAGATGAAAATTGTTGACCACAACAACTCTAGGTGCGGGCAAAACAACTGCAAGAAACCACAATTTTTTGTGGAAAAAATGCTCAAACCTTGATGTGATATTGATAGCACCAAGGGTTATGAAGAAAAATGACAAACCCTTTCTTTAGTGGAATAAAGGTAGAATTGATGACCATGATTTTTAGGAAAATCATGCAAACCCATTCCATGATTTGTTGGGTAAAATTTCAAAAAACCAAACCATAATTTTTGAGGAGAAAATTGTTAAAAGTTAAAACTTGCAATAGAGAAAGAACCCATAATTTTCCCCAAAACATGCAAAACATTGAAAACAAACAAACATCCTTGCTCTATTGAAAGCAAGTTAAACAGTGACAAACAAAATAAACCATCACAGAAATTTTAACATGGCAAAACAACAAATTTTGTGCGCTACAATATCCTAGAAAGTAGCCAAATCGATCACAAGATGCATAAGACCAAAACAATGAAACCGTTTAGAGTCCATCACAATTTTTGTGTAAAACATTGCCAAAAACACTTTCTACAAACGAATTCATGAATAGAGAACCCTCAATTCAAGCATTGGCTCTGTGGATCTGGAATAGACACTTGAAAGAAATCTCAAACACGCTATGAAACTTGGAGAAGAACAACACAAGCAAGAAATTGTGTAGAGTCATTGCAATTTTGACACTCAAAGCATAGAGAAAATGATATAGCTCAGCTCATGAAAAAAAACTTCTTGTGTATGGGTTCTGCAAGAGAATGTGGGTCTGAAAAACAAATGAATTGACACAATTTTGTGAAAAACGTGCATGATCTTTCGAGAAACTCATCTCTAATGTCATCGGACTTTGAAAACGAAACTTACAAATAGAGATAACAAAACACAAGTCAAGATAAACTTTTCAAATGGTGATCAAAAGTTAAAAAGAATGATTTTTAGTAGGAAGCAACTTGCCATTCTACCTTTAGAAAATTGACTACCATCAAACCAAAAACTCTAGATGGAGTTCTCACAAAATTCAATAAAAAATGCACCAAAATAAAAATCGCATCTTGCTCTAATACCATGTTATTATAATATCAATATACAATAGAGATGAAGGTTCTATTTGTATAAGCATACAAGACAATGTCTCCAAAAATAAACAATCATAAATGATAGAAAGGGCAACTTACTAAGGAAACTAATATGAATATTATAGAAACATTGCAATAATAATTTACTAATTGTTGGCTCTCAACTCATTTTCCAAGCACTCCCTATATTTCCCTTTGTTGTTGCGAAATCAAAACATAGAATATAAATCAGCAATAGATTGCAAAAAACATCAATTAATTGAAAAAATGACAATATTCCCAAATTTTTCCCTTCAAAAATTGTATTTTTTAAACTAATCATTGACCCCCATATTTGTATTGATTTTCAATAATTTCTTTAGATATTTTTTCAACTAGTTGTATTTTTTGTAAAATAATGCGTTGGATTTCACCAACGCACATTGGCAAGGTCTGCAACTACCCATTTTCAACCTTTTACCCATTTTTTGGCAATGACTCTGATAACCCTGTAACATTATTGTTATTGTTTGTCGCGATGGGATTGGGAAGCATTTCCATGAAAAGTGAGATATTAGGACTATGGTTAAGGCCTCTATTTCCTTTTCAAACAAACTCAATAGAGCAAAGGACCCTCTCAAAAATGATTTCCTACCTTAAGTTTTTAACACTTCATAAAAGGCTTAGCATTGGCCATTTTTCCTCCATGTATGATGTGGATTATTTGCCCCTAATCAATCTTCTATTCGTTGTACCTATGATCACTATGGAGACTTATAAGTGTATTTAATTAATCTACTTTAACTACTTGGTTGCATCACTAATACGAGTTTTTCATGATGCGCATTTTGCAAGGAGAAAGTAAATGTGGTGGCAAGTTCTATGCTTCCAAAAAAATTACAATTCATATTCAAAATAAACCAACAACAAACCTAGAGTCCATGGGCGAGCCCTAGGCGAACCTAGACAATTCTAGGGAACATAGTTAGAAAACTCAAACTCGGCAATAACTCACCAAGCTCCCTAAAAGCTTATTCGGGAAAAAATCGGCTATTTAAAAAAAATAACTCCGGAAAACTTGGGAACTTAAACAAATTGCTAAAATTTAATTCAAAATACATTTTTTTCTTGCAAATTTCAATAAGAAGAGCATCTAATGGGTCAATTAAAGAGAACACAAAAGAAACAAACAAAGTTTAGATATATATAAATGCATAGTGGGTACAAAATCCCATTCTCATGAGGAATGCTGATGGCGAGAAGCAAAATAGTAAATAGTTTCTATCAAACTAGAAGTCTAGAGTAAATACTAAATAGTAAATGCATCAATACAGTCACATCTTCCTGTTTCCAGCTTTATAATCAATACAAATACATCAGTAGAAAACTGGTGTTGCAAAAATGAAGATTTTGGCCTATATCGCTGGCCTACACACGCGGACGAGTTTTTCATTAAAAGTCACCAAGTAATTGACAATTGTTTGTTGTTAGCCAACTTTTCAAATCCATGAGTTTTTGGAGGAAAAACTTGCCTGTCTACAAAACGACAAGTTTCTAAAACTCACTGATGAAACGGTAGGTATGCCATCTATGCTAGGGAAAATCCAAGAGGAGGCGAGGGCTGTCAATATAGGGGACGGAGGTACTTGGGTACATCTTGTTTTTTAATATAACTTAATATTTTATAGAAAATACAAGTCATGCCAATGAGTTTTCAAAACAAGAACAATAATTAAGTTTGTCAATGTAATCTATTCTTTTCAATTTCCATTTTGTAGTATCTTTGTAATAATAATAAATGTTAAATGTTTATATGAATAATAGAGAAGAAAACTTAAAACATGAACAAGAAGATCATAAATCATATAACAATGACATTTTGCAAACGAACACTTATTACACGAACAGTGATAAAGTTTTCTGTTAATAAATATTGTATCAAAGTTTCAAGCTGATTACATATTGAATTAAGCTTGATAAACAAGAAGCAGACATGTAAACAAAAAACTGAATAAATAATTAGAAATCTCAATCATGGTCCTTGGCTATGATGCTCTCCACTGATTACGCATTGAGTACCTAGTACTTGGGTACATGTACCAGTACCTAGTATGCATCCCAAGGCTATGGGTACAAGTACCTATGCAACTACGTTTTTTATAAACAAAAATTTGATGAATACCTATTTTCACTCTTTAAGTATTAAATTGTGCAAATGTCATGCACTAAGGCTCTTTGTAAATAGAGTTGGAGTCACATGCAAATGGTGCGAATTACATGGAGAGAAAAATGGAATTAAATAAGGAGACGATTTGAAATATAGGTAGACATTTAATCATATCGAGGATCTAAAGCCAAGGGTGAGGCCTCAGGACTGATCAAATAACCTTAAATTTAATCACTGTATGCTCAAGAGAGAAACATATACGCTAATATTGTTAATAAATGACATCGACCTCATAAGCCTTAACCTCAATTCTATGGGCCTAAATCCATGCATATGGGCGTCAAGAACAAGCATTGGGCTTCATTTTATAAGTATGGGCTTAAACTAACATATGCAGCCCTACACCTCCAGCATATGGACCTATGCTCCTAACATGCAGCCCTAATTTAGCAAGATAGACCCCTTATCACCAAGTGTGTGACCTCAAGATCCTTTAGTGCAGGCCTAAATCTTATCACACAAGCCTTGGAATTCAAATTAACAGGCCTTAATGTGTAATGTGTGGCCCTAAATCTAGGCGTAGGGCTCCATGATCCAAAAGGAGGGGACCTAAATCAAAAGGCGCAAGCCTAATCCCTAAGGTATAGGTTCTAAATTTGAATGCTTATCCCAAATTGAGCATAGACCCTAAACACGAACACAAGGCATAATATCTATAATGTGTGGCCTTAAAATCAAATTGCAATGAGCCTCAAAGTTCAAATTCAAAGCCCCAAATCCAAGTGTGTAGACATATACATTAGACAAATGGCTCAAGTTCCAATGAAGGGGCCTAAATCACCAAATGTGGGGCCTTAAATAAATGTAGACCTCAATTTGGCTTCTTAAAACCATAGGCCTATATATCTGAGGAATGACCATATCTCCATAGCTAAGCACCAAATTTCATATGTGAAGACCTAAACCCTAATGTATGAGGCCTTAAATTCAAATGTAGTGACCTCAATTTAATCTATGCTTGCCTCAATGAGCTTCAATCCAAGCATGAGAGTTACAATTTGAAATACAAGCAATATTGATGGATTGAACTTAGTAATGAGAGCCAAGTATTTAATGCTAAGCATTATCTCTCCAAATCCAAGAAACAAATGAATCAAATTCGGCAAGGTAGCAATTAAATTTTAATTGTCTGAATTCAACTTCATAAAACCAAGTTGGCATCAACAACAGAAAAAAATTTAGCTGAGGCAAAGTGTTAGGCTTGGACCCAAAAACTTGTATAGTCCTTCCTAAAAAATTTAGCACCCTTAATTGGATGCTTTGGGACCTATTAGATCTCATGTTGGTGATTTTGAGGTTCAAAGGTCCTTTGTGCTTAATGGTAGTGCGGCCTTACTCATCTTTTCCCACACCTATTTAGTATCCCTGACATCCCCTTGAAATTTGAGCTCAATTTACTTAGGACAATGGCCACTAGTCCCTAGGGTTATTGGCCCAAATTCTGCCTAAAGCTTGATAACTAATGAAAGTTAAAGAGACATGTCTCTACGAAGACATGCCTCTTAAAACCATATACATATGCTTCGAGAAGGTAACTTGAAAAACATAAAAATTTACAAGTGCTATTACATGTTACAGCATATCCAAAATCCTAGGATGTTTAACATGGTATTAGAGCAGGTTCTTTACCAGGCTTGTGACGTTAGTTATCTGAATTGCAAGAAATTGCTAACGATGGATTATTTGGCCAGTGATCAATTATGGCGACAATTGTATTTAAAATATTAACACCTTGTGTCGATCAAAGACAACCTCCAAGATATCACAAAGTTGTTCAAACGCGATAACAATATTTGTTTCATAATTCGGTTTGAATGATGAGTAAGTGCAGTGACGATGTATGGTCAGCGAATGTTGGGCTTTGTTCAATGATGAAAAAGAGTAGGGCGGTAACAATGATACAAGGGTATGTAGTGCATGAATTGAACACCATTCTAAGAAACAATGAAGGATCTCAAGGGTGGAGAACGGGAGGAACAAGTGTTCGCGCAAAAAGTAGAAGGTTCTTCATGGGGGGAGACTAGGTTTAGGAATGATGGAGGGAATAGTGTTAATGGGATCCAAACCACCATCATGTCAATCGAAGTGTAGAAAATGCGTGCCTTGCGAGGCAGTGTTTGTGCCTGTTCACCAAGGAAAGGATAAAACATTTGAAGAATATTATGCTGAAGTTTGGAGGTGCAAGTGGGAATGATCTCGATATCTCTTGATTTTCTTAATGCTAAGCTGCCTATGCTTACATTGGTTTGCATAATTTTTTTTGAGGGATGGAAGTGAAACAATTAGAGGTAGTAGAGAGAATGTCTAGGATTGAGGATAATTGAAGAATTATGATTGAAAAACATCTTTTGAGATTGTAGATAAAATAAGATAAGATAAGATAATGATATTAATGTCCAACAGAAGACCAAAAGAGGTCTATGGGACTGAAAAGATTACAGCAATAAAGCAAATCCTAGCAGGAGCATACAAAGATGTCCGAACAAAACAAAAACAGCCAAAGAAATAACAACAAAGAACAGAGACCAAGAAAGCACTAGGAATCTTTCTTGGGTGAGAAGAAATCTGTCACGGAATGAAACAATTGCCGATGCGAAGAATCATTGCCCTGTTTCTGACCACTCCTAGAAGAGCGTCACTGGTGCAAGTAGTCAGAATGGGATTTGACACATTTGGAAAACCCATTAGCCTGAATAGAGCTGGAAGATCTTTTCACACCACGCAAAGGGGATAATAGTGTGAAAAAGGTAGTAATGAGCTGAGTAGATGGGGGCCGGTGGGGAAGCAGTAAATCAATATTTTCATAACTGATATACACACACATATTGTGTATATAGGGTGAAATATTAAAGAACCTGTTTTCCTTTAAGCTGGAGTTCTGGAAGAGATTAGTGTTTTCATTCCTGTCGCATTAGGATGATTTTTGGCCCAAGATAATATGATGTCCACTTTATTATTGTACTGAACCTAGAGTTTGCCGACAAGAATTAAAATGGACTGCTTCATTCTATATGTTGGTGTTAGCGGATAAAGTGTATTGCAAAAACTTTCCTAGCTGTTATTATCATTAGATTTGGTACTTGCAGTAATCTCATTCTTTGATTGGCAGTATCATTTCCTTATTGAGCAGGGGAATATTCACATAAATGAACAAGAAATAATTATATAGTGGATGGCCAGTTCAACACATAGGCACATACATCTATATTGCAAGTAGTGTTGGAAATACATGCAAAGGACCTGGTTGATGAAATAGTAAATGCTAATGGAAGGCTCTGCAAAAAGCAAAGAAGATACAAAGAGAGAGACCTCATTTAAAGTAACTCAATATTTGAAATGAATATTTCATTGAAGATAACAAAGATTCTCCCAGTGCAACACCATTTGAATAGTCAAAGAAAAGAAAGCATGGAATAGAAACATACAAACTGGATAGAATAATAGTCATCAGCTAAAATTGCTAGAAGTTATTTGGGAATCAAACATCTTTGGGAAGACAATACATATACAAGCAGCAATACATCTATCAGGCTCTATAAAACTTGTTTTTTTTTTTAACTAGACTGTATATCTAGGTTTGGATGTGAGAAAAGATGGGTGAAGAAATTTCTGCTGTGTTTTTATGTATTGTGTGCAATCATTGAAATTTGTGAGAGAGTTTAGCACGATGAAGTTATCTTCGACAAGAGAGTCAAATAGGTTGAATAAGAAGAATTTGATGTTAGAATGAGTTTAATGAAGGAGGCTTTTTTATGATAGAGTAGCTGCGTTGATTGTATGTTAGTGGAGATCAGTCTCTTCTGTGTGCTGGAAACTATTATGAGAAAATTGAAAAGAACAATAATGCATTATCTGAAAATTTTCAACTATGCCTAAGGATGTCGCAATGTGCATAGACAGTTGGAATTTAGACAAGGGTTTGCAGAGGTTGTTAAGGTGTAGTGCGCTACACATGCAACAATTACCCTCGCCCTCGTATTTGATTATAGGAACGAGATTTTTGTGGTCAGAATTCTTTGAAGACTATCAAAGTTTGCAGGCATAACATAATGGATCAAGAAACATACAAGATTGCATTAAAGCAAAAACTTGATAACTGCTGCCATGGGACTTGATAACTAATAGAGTTAGAGAGCAGCTTGTATCAAGGATGTTGATGTGCAGATAAGTATTTATTATCCTTGAGTACTATATTTATCTACGCATTGTAGTCTCTCTCTTATATTGTGTTTCTCTACGTACTTGAAAGAGCTATTTGCCTTGATCTTTTCTTTTGTCACTGGGGATGTTCTTGCAGGAAAAGAAGATTGGTACATTAGGCATGCTACCATATATTGTGCATGACTCAATCTTATGACAGTAGCTCCGAAGAATTAAGTTTGATCTAGACTTCATGTCTTCTAATGATTATGCTGGATAAAGTGAGGCTCTTGAAGATAATATCCTTGATGATTAAGACTTTGAAGTATCCTTCTATATTAAGAGTAAGTCTGACAATTCATTAGAGGTAACCTTGGATAAAGAGAGGGAGCAGATAGAAAATATGCTTCAGTCAAAATTTTGATGATCTAGGTAGTATAGATTTAGAGGGAGTAGACCATGTCGAGATGGATTATCCAGCGATAAAATACTATAGCAGTTAAAGGACTATGATTGATGGGATAAAGTTTCATGTATGTAGGTTGGAAGGCCTTATACTACCAAGATGCCTATTGAACTAGGGAAGCATGATATGACTTATTACCAGGAGGTTAGAAGGATGATAATTGATTCAAAGGGAGTTTGACACTTCATCAGAAAGAACCTTGTACTAAGAGGTTAGAAAAGTTGATATTAGACTCAGAGGGAGCTTTGACACTTTATAAGTAACTTTGACAAGGAGGTCAAAAGGTTAGTATTTCTTCATCAAGAAGAATTTCCAACTGTAATCCTTTGTATTACATTCTTGTCTGTGAGAGATAAGTTTGAGGTGAAAACCTTATTCTCTGATATGTTTCATGGTGGATGTCATGATAACACCACATGATAGTATTTGTGGTGACTTCATGTGAACTTTTGATGTCATGCATGTATGAGCCTGCCCCCTGTGTACAACATGAGCAAGTGACGGCTTCCAAATGACTATCACTTGTATTTGCAAAAGTTATTGGACGTGACAATCTTACAATAACTTAAATCATGATATGCATTTTATGTAAAAGTTGAAATAGATCATGAAAGGCTTTATCTTGTAAATCAAAAACTAAGTGTCAAATGTCATTAAATTGACGGTCTATAAGTTGTTTGTATAGATATCTGATAGGTATTTGGTGAATATCTTGCCTTGATATTCTGATAGGCCATTACTCAGAGTCATTGGTGAATATCATGTGTTGATATTTTGATAGGCCAATACTCATATGATGTCATATAGTGTAAGTCTTTTGATAAAAGATTTCCTTGATATGTCATTCTTAAATATTGCCAATGGTGTAATATTTGCCTATATGTTTATCCTCCCTAACTAAGAGGGAGTGTTAATGTTGATGTACTTTTAGTCGGATAAAATGCATTGAAGATATTTAATTCATTTAATGTATACATATATTAGATATTTGATGTATATGTGTACATACATACATACATACATATATACAAACACACATAAGTCAATATCTTACTCTTTATCATAACAATAAGCAAATGTTATTGATAACTAACGAGAATTAAAGAGACATGTCTCTACGGAGACATGCCTCTTAAAACCACATACATATGCTTTGAGAAGGTAGCTTGAAACACATATAAATTTACAAGTGCTATTACAGGTTACAACATATCCAAAATACTGAGATGTTTAACATATACATATATTCCAGAAAAAAATCTTGTACAAGCGAACCCAACCCAAAAAAATATTTGGAAGAATTTTGAACCTGCGTTTGTATCAGAATGCGAACTGACAACATAGCTTCTTTGTATTCTTCACATGTGGTTATCAAGCATATCTACATTCTAGATATACGAGTGGCAATCATAGATCTATGCATTTGTGAGTGCATCCTTGATTCTACATCTCACTCCAAGGTCAACTCTTTGGATTTCAATCACATTCAAGCATCTTTATAAATTTGAGCAATTACTACATCCATTCATGAGGGTTTCATACACGATGAATCCACAATTTACCTTTTTAAATTATTTCCTTTATGCAATTTCTATCATTATTCAAGGTTGATTCCTAAAGACAAGTTTGACCCAAGCAAACCCCTTTCCCCACATTTTCCTCACTTTCCTTTGTTCAAGAACAAGTTGCCCAATTGTCAGATCTTTTTTGGGCAGTATAGTAACAATTACAAAATATGTGAACTTTTTGTTGAAAAGTCTTGGGTACATGTCGCCATTGCTGATTTCTTCCTGCCATTTTTAGCCGAAATTTGTCAAACAGGTGTATAGGATTTTGAGTAGGATATTTGTTCGTACGAATCCGTTTTTACCATCTTTTTAGTGACTTCTCTATTAGATCTATTTAATCACTTAATCATTCTTCCACTTCCACCATTATATATTAACAAAGAACTAATTTTATTCCCATTAAGAGCTTGAGTCGATTCTTGAAACTGGTGAAAATATCCTCTCTTATCATGTGAGTAGTTTACATTATACCATTGCTTCCCATTTCCTATTATACATTTTGGTGAGCCCAACATATACATTTCCACTTTTCATGTGGAAGTTAGATCCTATTTGCATGATCTTCTTTCTTTGCATTTTGCATTACATATCTCATATTTAGATCTAGATCTTCTTGTATATGCTTTACATTACATTTTTGAATTTAATAGTTAAATTTGTGTTTCATAAAACACTTTCTTTGTTTGGATTGCATATTTCTTTCAAATCTTCTACTTGCATTGCATTAATCTTTCCTCTCATTCCCTTGTGTATGAGTGTCATCACTTTGAGTCCTACTAATTGCATTCTGATTAGGAGAAGCTGTAAACTTACGAGTTCCTTTGATCCCAATCCCTCCCTTTTTCTTAGGAATCTTGATGAGACCAACATGCATATTAGTGACATCAATCCTATCATGGAGAATAACTCTTCCCATTCTTTTCACAATGAAGATGAGGCTTTAAGATTTCCTCCAATACAAATGCATGAACAAAACAATGATTGAGAAATTTAAATGACTGGGACAAGAAAACTCTAATTCTTCAAGGTCATTTCCATTGTAGAAGGTTTAAGGAAGTTAATTCATAATGATGAACATGGCGTTAACATCTTGCTTAATATTCTCATCTCATTGATTACAACGTTAAGCTTATTAGAGATTGTGTGTTATTGTAGATAAGATCTATTTCAGATTAGTATATATATGTCTTTTAAATTTTCTCATCTCTTGAACAATATCATTACTGACTAACAATTCTTTGCAGGTTATAATCAGGATGGAGATGCAATTATAATTCACAAGTATTGAAATGATTCTAAACCACTAATAGTAAATACTGATTATTATGTTTGCAGATCTGAACATGAATAGAAGAGAAGAGATAGGGCTCTAAGAGGCTTTGCACTATTTGTTTTCTGTATATTGCCACTTAGACCGATTGAGATATATACATGCCAATGAATAGACATGCCTCCATATAAGTGGAAACAAGTCTCTTCATTGACATGTCTACTTACTAATGGCACCTTTTCGTTACCTTAATAAAGTAAACCAATGTTTATTGGTAATATTCAAGAATGTAACAAATGCAGATTATATATGAGGTCGATACCATAATCGACGACAAAATAAGCAAGTCCTCATCAGATTTGGATCTGATATATATTCAATGTTATTTTCTTATTATTGACACAACATCAATACTTATAAATGGCAATGATAATGCTAAGTAATATCAATCAATATGCAGGCAAGAGCTTAAAACACAATAGTAAATTGTGAGCATCTTATCTGGGAGGTCTTGGGTTCGAATCTACTCGAAATAAATAAATAAATAAATAAATAATAATTAATCAAAAAATATAATAATTAATCTTGGTTTCAGCCTCTTACTGATGTAAAAAAAAATATCGATCAATATGCAGATCAATTATTTGATTATACTTGAAATAATATAAATGATAATTAGACCATTATGGATGATAATTAATTTTACTAATATGATCAATATAATGATTAAGTATTTAATATGTATGTATATATATCAATATACACAATGTATATTGATACATGCACATGCATATAATTGTAGATCATTCTATAGATTATTATAATCTATAGTTATCTGACCAAAGTTGTCATTTCAATACTCCCTCTTAGCAACGGAAGATAAAATCTATCCATGGATACAATATCCACCATGATTATCTCTTGAAGATCATTATGATCTATCAAATGATATGAAGTCTCATTATATCAATCAAAATGTCTAAGAAATATTAACTATCATGACATGTCCACAGATATCAAGTCTCATGATATTCATCCTGATAGTGAAACAAGTCATTGCAAAGTCGTCATCTTAAAATGTCAAATACAAGTATTCATTCTTTACAAAGTTGTCACCTTTCAATAATGTCCACAAGGGCCCATAAAGTCATCGAGTCACACACACGACAAAAAAAGAGTTTACACATCAAACATCTTTTATATGTTAGTACAAATAAAGACTAATTTAGACTCAATCTCGAGTTTGACTTACATTTCAACCATACCAAGTTTATTCTGTAAGTGTTCAACTTTTACCCTGGAGACAAGGTTTGGTGACAATGTATGTTATTTGATCACTTGTACTAATTATCTCCAACTAATAATTGAATCACATTCCTTAATACCATATCTGTAACATAGTGATAAGGAATCTCGATGTGTTTTGATCTATCATGGAATACTGGATTTATAGAAAGCTTGATGCATCTCTGATTATCACAGACTACAGTGGATAATAGTAGGATTCAAGGGCTCACCATATAACCCCACAAGTAATTTCCTGAGCCATATTACTTCTCTTGCTCACATAGAGGCTGCAATGTACTCAGCTTCTGTAGAGCTTTATGCAATTGAGGAATGTTTCCTACTAATCCATGAGATCATTGCCGATCCTAATATGCAGCAACATCTTGATACGCTTTTTGATCAATTATACATCCAGTCCAATCTCAGTTAGTGTATCCATATAGATCCAGGTCTATATTTTTGTATTTAAGACCATATCCGATTGTACCTCAAAGGTATCTCAGAATGTGTTTTGTAGCAACAAGATGTATCTCTTTTGGTTCACACATAAACTAGCTATGAGCATTCACTACATAATATATATCCGGTCTTATGTTGACCAAACACATCAAGGATCCAATTATCTAACTATAGAGAGTGGGATTTGCAAATTTTGAGTCTATTGTAGTTTCCTTCAATTTGTGCAAATTAGTTTCTATGGGTGTAGACATGGGTCTCCATTCCAACATTCCAAACCTCTTAGGAATGTCAATAGTATACTTCCCTTGATTAAAAGTGATGCCATCTGGCTGCTGCTAGACTTCTAATCGAAGAAAGCAATGTAAAATTTCCAAGCCCTTCATGTCAAATTATGAAGCTAGGTCCCTCTTACATTGAGAGATTAGGTGATCTTCTCCTATGATTAGCAGATCACCAACATATAAAATAAGTATTGACATATCATCATTAATTACCTTAAAGTAGAGTTTGGATCAACATCAGTCTTGAAAACCCTAGTCCCACAAGATAGTGATCAATCCTTTCATACCAACCTCAAGGGGCCTGTTTAAGTCCATATAAAGCCTTCTTTAATCTGCATACAAGCGATTCAGCATTATGTATGACAAAACCTTCAAGTTGCTCTAAATAGCCTTCCTCTTGAGTCTTTAATCATTCCATTAAGCAATGCAGTCTTCACATCCATTTGATGGATCTTCCATCCTTTAGAGGCTGCAATAGCAATTAGTACTCGGACTGAAGTGTACCTAGCAATAGGAGAAAAAGTCTCTTCATAATCAATACCTTGTTTCGAAGAGAAAACTCTGCCAACAAACTAAGCTTTGTATTTCTCAATATTGTTGTCTGCAACATGTTTTTTCTTGATGAACCATTTTCATGAAATGACAAATTTTTCTTTTGGTCTTGGTACTATGTCCCACAGGTCATTTTTTACAATGAACTAATACTCTTCTAACATAGCATCTTTCCATACTTGATCTTTGAGAGCTTCTTCGACACAAGTTGGTTTTAATTTTATGATCTCACTCATCAAGGCAACATAACTAGAGAAATTGTGGGGTCTCTTGCTCTCCCTGAATGTTCCTTTGGGTGTTGTAGACTTTTCAATTTCCTAAATCATTTTCCTAGCCCAAAGTGGCATCTTTTTTTTATTGATCGGCTCATCTAATGGAGTAGTTTGGTTTTCATTTACAGTCTCTTTGGGAGACTCCCTCTAAACCTCAAGAACACGATCATCTTCCATATCTTTGAGAGGATCTTGCTCTTCTATCTCATGAGAGCTCTTGGATTTCCTGAAAGCAATGTATTCCTCAAAGATGGCATCTCTGTCGAGTTAAATTATCTTTTGTCCAAGAATGTATATCCTTTAGGCTTTAGATGTTTCACTATAGCCTACAAATATTCCTTTCTTTCCTGAGGGTTCCAATTAAGACGTATTTTCTTTAGCCACATGAATATAGATAGGACACCCAAAGATTCTTATAGATGACTTACATCAGGTTTGATGTCGATGAATGCTTCTTCAAGGGTTTTATTGTCTAGGAGTGAATGACGACATCTATTTTGGATGTAAACAATTGTCCTAGAGGATTCAGCCCAAAATGAAATTTCTATGTTTTGATCATTTAACATAGCTCTAGTAGCTTCTACACATAACTCTTTAGAGATGTCTGAAGTGTATTCACTCCCATTATATGTTCTCAATGTTTTGATTTTCTTTCCAGACATGTTTTCTACAAGAGGTTTGAATTCCTTGAACCTCTTAAGGATTTCTTCAGACTCTCTACAAATTAGAAAGTATATCCAAGTTTTCCTAGAGGAATCATCTACAAAATTATAGAGTATGAGAATCCTCCCATGGAGGTATTAATGTGAGTTTTGTCCCACTAAAACATGTAGAATCAACTACTTAATGTTTCAAGGAGAAACACCAAATATTCACTCCTCTCTTTATATAAGGTCATCTCTCATGCTAAGCTTGCAAAGTAAGATCATAAAATGACTTCAAGGTTTCTTCTTAATCATGGACTTCACTCAGTTTTAGGATGTGATATGGTGGTTATCATAGAGGGACTTACGCTATTCGTGCAATGGATATCAACTCTCTCTTATAGATTTGGCTTTACAAAGTGCAATGAAAATGTAGTTACGATCTTCATAACTTTCAAGTTCAATCCAAACTTAAATTGGCTAACTTTTACTCTTAACTGCCACTTCAACCCTAGCTAGGAGGGAATGATGATGATTGGTAGCTTCAATCGGATAAACTTATGAGGCAATACTATTGTAGATGCACACACACACACACACATAAGTATTATTATATTAGAGAAATCAATTTAATAATGATTAATGGAAATATTATATATATATATATATATATATATAGATATATAGTTAAATTGTCATTATATAAATGAATAGACATGTCTATGGGAGATGTCTCCTCTTGGTTTATTTGCAATATTAATATAAGAGATTGTTGCCTTCGAAAAATACATACCTTACAGGCAGTACAATTACATTTAAATTGATCCATAAAATTAACAAAACCTACTCTAACCCTCTCAAACCAAGTGCGTGCCAAAAGGGCCCCTCTACAATTCTATGGTAGCTATAGTGTAAGCAAGTTGTTCAAAAGTAGCAAGCCTTGGGTAAGGATTCTCAAATTGACATTTTTATCCTTGTACTCCAAAAAAAATATTTATTACCCTATTTTCAAACTCGGGAAAATTATCATTGAAGATCAACAATTGACAACACTCATGTAGTCAATGGTTAATCCAAATGCAAGTTTCCTTTCCTAAACCTCCACAATCAAAATTATAACTTTCAAACTTTTCAACATTAGAAGCAAGGAAAGAAACAACTTGGCAGGTCTCCAATGATAATTAATGCTGAAATTCTTGTTGATCAACCACAACTTCAAAAGGTCGCAGTTGGTAGTGGATTCACCCTTTGGCATTAGCATTGAGCTCATGGGTGGTCAAGGTAGGATTACTCTTGAGATCAAGCTCTTGGAATATTGCTTTAGGTGACATGTCCTTATATAACATGGACCACGCATCCTTCGATGCATTTATAAGTGGATCCTCAAAATCAAGGATTCCTTAATGAGGTCTCCTTCAAATATCTTCCCAAGTTGTTTGAATGCAATATCCAATTGTGACATCAACCAAAATTGTTCTTCATCGTCTTCCCTCCTAGTGTTTCTTGCAAATTTCTCTTTAGCAACAACTTGCAATTCTCTATAAAGAATCTCATCAAGGATAGCATCCTCATGACTACAAGGAAGATCATCCAACATCATTAATTCATCATCGAATTCAATATAAAGTGGCAAGATCATTGGAGGTTGATGTTGATGGTGAACCATGCCACTTGCAATAACTTGATCATCTTGAAATGCATTTGGCAATGAATCAACTTCCTTCATGATATCCTTTAGCAACAACCCAATTAAAAACAAATATCTCCTCATACCAACCCATTTAAAACTTGATCAAGTCAACAGTATCTTAGCAAGAAGGCCAAGTAAATTCAAAATGTGAAAGGCTATGCATACTACATCAAATTTTCCTCCACATCCACTTCTTGGTTTCATATTGATATCTTCTTTGAACTCAAGGAACTCTACTTCTAAATTGACAAGCCTTATAGGCTCATACACTTGTGAAAAATAAACTCTTCCTCGTAATGCCAAGTCCACCCTCAAAAGGAACACCGAACATTGCATCTCCTCATGCTCGGTGGTGTCATGTATCCTACATTGCCTTGAACCCAAAAGGTCAAGGTTGAGCACAGGTACCCAACTGGGCTGCTACACCCAAATGAAGTTCTAGAAAGGAAATTGCAAATAATCAATATGGATTTTATCCAGGGGTTATGTATGACTAGAAATAGGCATAACACCATCCTCATGATAGTGGATTGATTGACAAAGGTAGCGCATTTTATTTTGGGAAACTTAACTGATGGGGCGCCAAAGATTGCCCATAAGTTCGTAAGACATCACAGAGTTCTAGAAAAGATTATATCAGACAAAGATGCTAGGATAACATCTACATTTTGGCAAACTCTCTTTTCTGCCATGGGGACAAGACTGAATATCAATTTAGCCTACCATCCAAAAACTGATGGCCAGACATAAAGGGTAAATCGGGTATTAGATCTCTTGAGAGTATATTCCATGGATCAACAATATCGATGTGAGATGTATCTTCCCCTAGTTGAATTTGCTTACAATAACTTGTATTAGTTTTCTATTAAGATGACACCTTTTGAAGCTCTGTATGGATGCAAGTGCAAAATCCCTATAAGTTGGAACATGATTGAGGATCAAATTATTGCTGGACCAGAGATACTTTTAAAGATGGAAGACTAGGTAGCTCAAATCCATCAAAGATTGAAGGAGGCAAATGACTGACAAAAGAGTTATGCAAGTGCAGAAAGGACTCTTGGAGAATTTTCAGTAGTAGAAAAGGTTCTTGTAAAAGTAAAAGCCTAGAAAAGTACCATAAGAATTTGCTAAAAATGCCAAGTTAGGCTCAAGATATGTGGGATCCTTTGAGGTGTTGGAAATCATAAATCCTAAGAGACTACAAAATTGCCCTACTTCCAACCCTTGCCAAGATGCATAATGTGTTTAACATATCCTACCTTAAAAAGTATATAGCCAACCATGAACATGTTATTGATTGCAGGTACGAGATCCAAGGGTGGTAGAAATAGATTCACTTACTCATAATACTTGAGGTGCTATGATCTGCTTGCAAACTTGAGATATCACTCAGTGCAAGGTCCAATGGGATCAATATGTTGAAGAGAATGCCAGTTGGGAAGATTATGATGAAATCTTCCCGAAATTTCCACATCCTTTTTCAAGAGCTTAAACTAAGGATTAAATTGAATTGTGATTCAAATTAAAACATGATGATTTCATGCTATTCTAAACTACATTCTTGTTATTTCGAAAATTCTTTTAGTATTCTTCATTGTGGATGATGAAACACAAGGGGGAGCTATGTTACATCCCCTATTTTGTTTAATTTTAAATATTCTATATAGTCGTTGAGACATCATGCAAATTTGAGTTGGTTAGTAAATTTGTTAATCATTATGGTTTCATGTGGAAATGAAGTGTTAGTTGTTAGTTATGATTTCATGGAACTAGAAATGTTGGTTAATCACAATGTGTGAATTAAAAATGGTTATTAACATGGTTATTGTTATGATAAATTTTGATTTCATTGATAATTTGGAAATGTGTTATTACCAAGGTAAATTTCTTCTTGTAGGAAGCGAGGAAGGGGGAGGAGCATTGCCAGAGAGAGAATTGGGCATGAGGGCATCAACTTACCATTGAGCTAACACGTATGTGTCCTAACTACCATGGCCAGGGGAAATGTACTAAGCAAGCAAGAGTATACCAAGTGACCACCATGAGCTAACTAGGTCAACACATTCAACAAGATAATAAAAATATTCACTTAAGAATGAACGAGCTAAAGACCAATTGTTACCTTTATAAATCGAGTTAACCTCAAAACCTCCTTGTAATGTTAGATATGTTCTAGTATAATGATACCATGGTACTTGCATGAAATTGTACATATATATATGTACGCATGCATACATTCAAATGATGTACATGTATGTATGCGTTTACTAAAATATGAAGTATACACAAAAAAACATATATTTAGAATACTATGTATACGTAGTGTTACATCCCAATTTTTGACCTAGCTTGAAATAAAGCTATAGAGGTTCACATGAATTCAGTTGGCAGTTTAATTTGTTATATTCTGGCGAAATGGTAAGATAGTTACTCATTATGATTTCAAGTGAAGATAACATTGCAGTTGATCATTAATCACAAATTCATGAAATTAAGAAGATGGTTAAACCTAGTGGTTATTTAAATAATTTATTAACGATGGAGAATTTCCTTGTAGGGAAACTATCAATGGGGTGGAAACATTGTCAGAAAAGAATCAGGCGGGAGCATCACCATCACTAGACAGATGGGTAGAAGACCTAGCAACTTGGAATAGGATATACCTATGGAACCGCATGAGCTATAAGTAAAAACAATATAAATATTAAAAATAAACAAAGTTCTTACCTTTATTAAATTTATCAAATAATAATATCACTTAATATTATTTTACTCTCTCGATTAAGATCATAGATAAATAAATACAAAGTGGCACCATTAAATTAGAATCATTAATCCAATAATGCCACCTTGCAATTACATACCTATAAACTTAACCCAAGATAATAAGATAATGGAAAATAATATTAATAAATAAACTCTTCAGCATCTTTCCTTTTCATTTTATTTTCCCTCCTTTACGTTTCTTTTCAAACCGATTGAGAAAACTATTCGTGTATGAATCTTGTAACGGCAAGGAAGCCATAAGGTCGACATAGAAACAATATATGCAACCTTTGTCGTATCCGAGAATCATCTCTTTGCCTACGGCTTTATTTCCCATCTCTAGCCGGGTTCTTTATTTCTTTAGAATAGTATTAAATTCTCTTGAACGAATCAAAATCCACTGCCAAATATCAAGATCTCAGGCGTGTCTCAAAGCTAGATAGGCGGGCTTCCTTAGGCGTCAGCCATACAGAAGTGCAGTAAGGAGTCACATAAGATTTGAAATGATATTTTTCTTTTTCCATATGTTGCTGAGGTCTGCGTAGGGACAAATACACATGCGGCTAATTACTGTAAAGCATTGTGCACCATTCTTGCATTTCAAACTGCATTTATGAATTCCAAATTCGAGCCATGTTTAAGAATCCCAAATTCGAACTGTACTTAAGAATTTCCAAATACGAACTCAGTATATAAAATTCCAAACCCAAGCTATGCATGAGAAATCCTATATTCGAATTGTGCATATGAATTCCATGTTTCATCTGATTTGTAAATAAATAGTTGAAGCCGTCCGCCATAGAACAATTTTAATCATGAAAGATCAAACTGACTGCCATAATGATTTGAGTCTGAATCAATTTATATTTATAACAGAAGATGCCATAAGACAGTAAATCGTACTTGGATGGCCTCTCCTTCATAAGAAAATTTAGTATTCAAACTTGAATTAATGATAGATACTGAGATAAGTCAATGGACCAGAGTACCAATGAAAATCACCAGGCTAAGAGCTAGATTAGGGTGAATAAGGTACATGTCATATCAGTAAAGGCTAAATGTTTAGGCACCAAGGAATCACCGGCCTGATGGCCTGATTATGGTGAGGAGGTGTAGATGAACCTATGAAAAAGAAATGCAAGAATGAAATCAGTAATCTATACATTCATACATAAACAAACTAATATATATATTAGCTCATGCATATTCCTGTTATGGTGATCTCCTGTTGCCAAGTCGTATGGCATGTTATATATCATGATGTCTAGTGGATGAATGATGTTCCCTGTCAATTCCGGGTAGGGAGAGCCTTTCTCATTAGAGATCATGTGGGGATATATTGTGGTCCAAGGTTGGGTGGTTAAGCCCCTGACAATGCTTCACCTCTCTAAAGATGTCAGATAGAGATAAGCCATGCATTCAATTGTTTATCGAAAACAGGTAATATCATTTTTATTTATGAAGAGGTAAGATTAAATTGAAGTATTTCATTGTTATCATCATTTTACTTTCACATATATGAATAACGAATATCAGTATATTTTCTAACCCTAAGATACTGTCACAGTTAAGTCATAAGAGGAAAAGGAATCTGAAGCCCTAAATGATTTGAGAGATGACTGGAACCCTAATTAAATGTGTGGTATTGGAAGCCCTATTTGAATTAGTGGCATCAAAAGCCCTAATTGAATCCGTGGTATCAAAAGGCCTAGATGAATCCGTGGTAGCGGAAGCCCTAAGTGAGATAGGGGTATTAGAAGCCCTAACAAACCAAAGGTAAATGATGCCCTAATTGATACAGTGGTATGTGATGCCTTGATTTAAAATATAGTGGTATTTATTTAAAATTATCATTTGATTTTAAGATAGGGGTTGTAGATAAAAGTCATCATATGAAATTGTTATAGTGTATTTGTGGACTAACCCGGGTGGTTGCAGAAGCATCCCTAGTTTGATTCAAACTCAATTTTTCGAGGAATGTGGTTTTCAATTTCTGTAGTAATTTAATTTGATGTTACTTCAAGTATTTACTTAAGAAATTTTGTTTAACTGATTTTAACGGTAAATCTTATTCACATGAACATGAATGATATAACCGTCTTCCTATGAAACGATATAGTAACTGTATTCCTTGAGTATGTTGAATGTTAAATTAGACCAGGGAAATCAGGATGTTACACGTAGGTATATGTTTACATACATATACAATTACATATAAATATGAGATGGTGTCATTATAAAAACCATAAGGAGCAGATTATCATTTTCATCCCATGTCAATAAAGTACTATCATTTCCATCGGTCTTTTTCAGCCTTTTATTTCTTTATTGGCTTTTGAATTTTAAATCAAGAATGTAACTTATGCCACCACCTTCAGAGTCACCTTGTGCATAGATTATAATTTGTAACCAAACGTGGCTTGAAGGAGGAAATTGATATACCATTCTATGCTTTGCGTTAAACCTTTCTCATTCCTACGATTAGTTTTTGGGCAACAACAAGCCATTCCAAGCTCTTCTCCTTCATACCGGCAATCCTAGCGAACATAGGGGATTCAACTTACACAATTTGGGGAGTCGTTCTAGGCCATTGTGAGCTACTATCCAGCAGTCAACATTGACATATCTCTACCTTGCAGCTTGTTGGGCATGCATCTTTCTGCTCTTATATTCCCTCTCATTTTTCATAAAATTAAAGCTCTAAGATTGAGCTTGTTGCATGAATGTTTTAAGAAAATATATATGAACGGTGCCAATCAGACTTAGATCCGTAACTAATTGATTATTGCATATGTTAGAACTGTCTAGAATGACTGATTTTATGAATAGTACCAATCAAGTAAAGTAGTGCATGCAATTGGTCTGTTTTCAAGTCGACTTTTCTGTTGTATATTATCTTGTTTTCATTTCAGAGCTTAAGTTAATTGGAGAAATAAATCCAAACTGTGCACTCTTATACACTGGTATAAATAATACGCCTCTGAAATAAGATGAGGCACCTTCACTAAGGATTAATAATATCATCTTGTATTTGCCATGATGCCTTTTTCTAATATCTACTATAGGTACAAGTTGGGCAGAAATTTCTTGTCTGGGTTAAACATAATTTATCCAAGATTCATTGACAGCCACACCGGGATTCATCAAGGATACCAGTAAGGTTGAGATGAAAGGTGTTGGTTGATAACAACTAAATGTGGGAAATACCTGCAAGACAAGAGATGTAAATCAGTACAAGCCGAATAGTAAATAAACATAAGCAAACATGTTAAACTGAGTCAGCTCGTAGTGGTCAATAGGGTATAGGTCTTGTTTGTCAAGTCGAGCGGTGGGTGATTGGGTATAGAGTGCCCATACAAATCTTTGCCCAAGCTAGGTTAGTGGCAATACTTGCTGCTAAGATCAATAAAGGTCAAGGTAACTTGCAGATAGATAGATGGGCTGAAGGTCTTGACTCCACAGTGTAGCCGGCTGTATAGTTGGCACTCTAACACAAGGATGCTCATGTGGAAGGACAAAGTGGTGTCCCATGCCTAATCCCATGTAGGATAGGACCATTCTAGTTGAGAATGAGAGGAGATACATGTGGTCTGTGGTTGAACGTAAAGTCTCTCACAATGCTTCTCCTCTTCACCAAATGCCAGCACTTGCACAAGACAAAGTTAAGATCTGCCTTCTTAAGACTTCACGATTATTGGGTATCTTTTTTTAATATGTTATTCAAATTCAATTAATTAAGAAATCATCATGTGACTGTTATAGTGCTGATCAGTTGAACTCAGTAGAAGATGATCTCTCGTTCCCATTAAGTAATGGTTAGTTATGGTAACAGTTATAAATTGCATTTGTTGGATGAATGCTTTAACTTCAATTGTTAGTTAAGATACTATAATAATTTTGTTGCACTGTTATAACCGTTAATCCTCTTTCATACGAATTATCTGTTATAACTGTCTTTCTTACATGTGATTATGAAAAGTAACTATTATGTTGGTTGTCAGTTAAGAATAGGAAAATTGGTATGTTACAACTTATTTTCAAGTTTTTATGCCTTAGCATGAATTTGCATCAATTTTGAGTTGATGAGGAGAAGGGTGGAAATCCTGAGGAGAGAGGATTTCCACCAAACATGTTTGAAACAATTATCGTTAGGGATATAACCATTCTTCCTTCTCTTCATCACTTCAACATTGTATCAATCAGTTCACTGCCTTGGTAAGGACCTCTCACAACCAAATTTCTAAATTGTATTTCTAATGCCCAGGAGCAAAGTAACAAGACACAGCTGAAACAACTTAAGAAACAAGAATATAAGCCCACTCATTACAAATTAGTCGTATTAAAGCAGATATTGCATATTGAGAAAGGTTATGTTTTTGAACTTTTTTTGAGTTGTGTTTGATTGAATTTCATCTAGTGCCTACGCAGGTTTTGGTTGGGCTCTTCCAGGTGTTTTCTGTGTTCACAATCTGGTGGGTTTCACCAAGATTCACTGTTTGCCTCATTTTGGGAACATGACATATAGCTTGAAATTACAATGTTACAACCAACAAATCAAATGATTCACAAAACACTGCTCTTTGTGCTATATAAATATTCCTCGTAGGCACTACCTTCATATAAGTCATGAATAGATGCTGATAACAGTATCTTGTGCCTCAAAGGACCATATATTGTCTCGCTGAATTATTAATTTATTTCTAATCCAACTTTCTAACAATCATGCAGTAGATAAACAAAAGACACCCATCTAATATCTGAAAACCTAAACCATTTGCACAGGCTTCAAGTTGTTTTACCTGGCTTCAGAAAGACTGCCTATTTGGTAGTTACTAGATACCTGTTTGGTGGTGACAATGTAAATTTTTGAGCTCGCAAACCTAATAGCATCTGCAGTTCCAGGATAGAATCTGTCAAAAACGTTTCCAGATATATTAGCACATCTTTCATAAAACAGGAATTCATATTGAAAGAAATTGAAAACACAATATAAGTCTACAATTTTCTTTGTTGTACAAGGCAGATTTTATATAACCACAGGTTTATGTAACAGTGGAAATAGAAGACATACCATTTAATAATTGGGAGTAAAAAGAAAAGATATGAAAATATACATTGATTCTCAATTTCTCACTGATAAAAAGAAAACTGAAAAGAGTCATTTGTGCTACTAAACAATATATATAATGCAACTGGAGGAATCTGGTAGGCATCTTTCATAATGATATAAACTTACAAAAACTATAAATACAGCATGATTCAAACAAGTTATCCAACTACAAGACAGATGATGTCCCTTATTGATATCAAGATTTGTGCCCCTTGTTGATCATTGTGAAGTCCCCTATAACACAATTAATAATTGGAGACAAGCTTTCCAAAGATTAAAAAATTTACTCATCTTTATGCGTTAAGGTATACAAACTGGACATTTCTCATAGTTAGCAAACTTAGAGAACAGAACAAAATCTATTTGGGGTAACCTGGTTGAATCTGTTCCAACATGTGCATAACATTAAGTTGTCAATTCATCTATATAAAAATGAGGTTCAAACTCAATTATGTATTGTGAGGGAAAAGGTAGGGCGACTTCCATTTGAATTTGAATTGCTTTCCCTCTTGTTGGTTCCCAAAACCGCAGATTGCAAAATCCAAGAGCCTGCTACTTCTCTGATAGGAATCCCATTCATTTCTAGCCAACAAATGGGAATCACCTTGATTCCCCTGCACTTTAGGTTCTTCTACACCTAGTGGGGTAGACCTCCTTGAACCTTATCACTTAGTTCAAAGTTTTTCTATAGCGAATTTAAATTTTGGAGTTCTTTGGTAGGAAAAATCCTTGAACTCAATCAAAATAAAGTTGAATGCTGAATGTTTGTATTGAATGAATGTTTAAGGTTTTTAAGAATGGATTTGAGGTTTCTAAGAAGGAAGTTAAAGATTTTCTGGCTTCAAATATAAATTCAATATTTCAATGATAAAAAGACCACTGCTTTAGCTTATTTGGTCAACAAAGTCAACTACAATGAAGATTATAACATACAATTTTATAATGTTCTACGCACATAAATTATAAACATTTTAATGATCAAGATGCGACTAATCAAATATATATACAAAATTCTAAACTAGTCCAAATTGTGCTTCAATTCCTAAGGTCGGGGAGACAGAGTGGTCACAGATTGGGAAACAAGTAAATATTTCACAACATCTGTGATGATCGAGTTTAAAATGCCATAGATGACCTCATCCACTTATTTGACATAAATTGTTTACAGAATTTAAATAAAATAATTATAAAGGACGAATTGAGTGAAGTTTAAATCTCCATGCCTCCAATAAAAATAAACAAAAGGCTTTTTATTTTATTATTAAAATAAAACATTTAACTTCATATCACAAAGCCATATTAGAACTCCTTATCCTTCCATACAAATGTTCTTCTAATTACTTATTTTCAACTGTCTGATGTTTTTCATCAAATATGTCCTGTTTCTTATATGTTTTTCTTTCCAAGACACATTTATATCTTGAACATAATAAATAAGATTTGACTTATCGAAAAGTCACGTCCCTTTTAAACACATTTAGTTAAAAGTTATAAAATACAAAACACTGATAGACATTGTTTCGGCAACTTAATACTCTTAATTTGTATTTTCATCAATATGTTTTGAAAGTTGTGACTCCTTATATTTCATAATTCATGGTTTGCAAATTTGGTCATTGTTCTCATTGAAAATTGAATCATCAAATTGAATCACTAGTTCATGATATTTTGATGCATCCTGTATGCTGCCTTTGACTGCTGCAGATACACACAATCTGTTTTGGGGAATATAAATGATTGAATCATGATGGCTTTGGCGCAAAACAAAAATTGTTTCAATCATTTTGTATATAATTAAAAGCTACTCCTGGTGATGTTAAAACCTCAAAAATTTCACTTTGTCCACTAGCATGGCTCCTTATGTACATGCTAACGACATTTCTCTGTTTGCTCCAAGCATTGTTTCTTAAAAATTGATGTTGCATAGCAATTTGACGACATCCATGCTTTTTACGTAAACTCCAAAATTTGGAGTTTTAAACATATTAAATGTTACATCCCAATTTTTGACCTAATCTGAAATATAGCCGTTGAGGTTCACATGAAGTCAGTTGGCAGTTTAATTTGTTATAATCTGGCGAAATAGTAAGATAGTTAGTCGTTATAATTTCAAGTGAAGATATCAAGTTAGTTGATCATTTATCACGAATTCATAGAATTGAGAAGATGTTAACCGTTGTGATTATTTATGATTAAATAATTTATTATAATAATATAAATTTAATTACGGAAAAATTCTTTACAGGAAACACATTGAAAGGGGTGGAAGCATTGTCAGAAAAGAATTAGGTAGGGCATCACCATCACTGAGCAAATGGGTTGAGGACCTGTCGACTTGAAACAGGATACATCTGTGGGACCCGCATGAACTATTTAAATAAATAAATTGAGAAAACAATAGGGTTAAAATATGAAATGTATCTCAAAGGATTTTAATTTATCTTTTATCATATTATTTAATAAATATTTACATACGTGCATATAAATATAAAAATGATTTGGCATCATTATATTTTAATAATTTAATAAAGTGATGTTTACATGTACATTTATAAATATAAGATTATAATAATAATATTCAAAATATAATAACATTTGAATTATAACGTTCGAATTTTAATAATAATGAAATTATTATCTTCCAATTCTATTTTTTCCATTTTAATATTCTTTCTTTCAATCGATTTGATATTTGGCAATTTGAATTGTTTTTCAATCTTTCCAACTTCTCTTCCGACCTTTTTATTTTTCTTATCTTTAAATTTGAATTTATGATGTATTCAAATGGTCATCTTGGAATTCGAATAGTTTATTATTTTGAAACTGATGGTAGCCAAAGGGTCACGACTGACTATTAAAAAGACTATCATGTGTCGTGTTTGAGACAACTCTTTTCCTTCCTACATTGCATCTACTTTTTCAAGCCGAGTATAACCTTTTTCAGCTGAACAATCACTCTGATTTTCATAAACCATTATTGCCTTGATTCTCCCTTAATCCGCCAGTGAAAGAAATCTGCAAATAAGTCTCATGTTAATAGGTGAATAGGATTTTTGGCTAGGGCAAGAAGAGCCACATTCTTTTCGCAGGTCACAGGTCTTGTTTCCATTTTCTTTCTCTTTCAAGGATAAGCCGACTGCAGTCGGATTTCTCATTCCAAGATTGGAAATCATAGAAGCATCGTAATTCCTGATTCGTTTTTCACGGAGTCTAATATCTATTTTCAATCAGTACATAATGATAGGTCAGAGAATAAATCAAATATGTTCCAACTCTTTTCTTCTCTGATTGAGTATCCATCCTTAGTCGGCTAGGTCAAGAGAGATTAATAATAAAACTGGAATTATTATATGAATACTTGTTGAGGGCTTTCATGAACTCTATAACAATAGATTGCAGGTTATATTCGATTTTCTATAGCAGTCGGCTAGACTTAGAAAAGATCCTTCTTGTTCAGGATCACGTTATAAGCTTTGTTGTATAATCAATGTAATTGATAATGATTTTCTTCACAACTTTCATAGTTTTCCAAATCATCATAAAAATAGCTGGATAGTATCTATTGCAGGAAGTTTTCCAAATTAAATAAAACTTGAATTAAAAAGTACAATAACATTGAAATTCATAGCAGCAATTCTCAACATTTATTATGATGATATTTAGTTCAACATTTATAGATTGACCACATTTAAATTTAACCTTGTTCTTGGCAAGTGGAAGTCAAGTAACCATGGTATGGATCCATAAATTATTATGCCACTGGAAATTAGAAACAAACTCTGGAATCCTTTAAGAACATCACAGATTGTGAAATGTTGGATTTATGAATTTTTTTTGTATATTTGATAGAACCAGTTGTTTCGACTTCTTAGAATTCCGAACACCTGGGACTCACCCAACTGTGTAGCCAAGGAGATGGGTGATGAGGTGAGAAAAAAGAATTTTCAATAACATGAATCAGTATCAGTTATGACATAACAACGTTTATCATTTTTAATATGAATTAATTAATAGCTCATGCATGAATTATGATCTCCTATTGCCAAGTTGTATGTTAAAATACCAGGATGCCCAATGGATGGCAAGATGACCCCTGTCTATTTTGGGTAGGGAGCACCTTTCTCATTAAAGATCGTATAGGGATAAGATTTGGTCCGAAGTTGGGTGGTTAAGCCCCTGACAATGTTTCACCTCTCCATAAGTTGCCAGATGTGCATCGAAAAAAGATAAGCCATGCATTCAATTAGTTGTAGGAAACAGGTATTATCACTTTTATGATGTATATGCGAGAGGGTAAGATTAATTGAGTTATTTCATCGTTATAGATATTTTACATCTAGATGTGAGAGATAGATTTATGGATTGTTTTTCATTTATATAAATATCGAATATGAGCTATTTACTAATTTTGAGTTACTGCCACAATTAAGTAATCGGAAGGAAAGGAATCTAAAGCCCTTATTGATTTAGTGGTAATCTGGAACCCTAAATGATACAGTGGTATCAGAAGCCCTAATTGAATCAGTGGTATCAGAAGCCCTATTGAATCAGTGGTATCAGAAGCCCTAAGTGATACCATGGTAACTGAAAGACCTAAATAATCCAATGGTAATCGATGCCCTAATTGCTACAGTAGTATGTGATGCCCTAATTTTAAATATAGTGGTATTTAATCATAATCATCATTTGATTTTGACATAGCAGTTTTTAGATGGTATTCGTCATGTGATATTGTTATAGTGGTATTTGTGGACTAACTCGGGTGGTTGCAGAAGCATCCCTAGTTTTGATTTCAATCTCAAATTTCATGGTATGTGGTTTTTAACTTCTACAGTAATTTTCATTGATGGTGTTTTTCAAATCTTAGTTAAGAAATTTTGTTTAACTGATTTAACCGTCAATCCCTTTTCATATGAACGAAAACTAATTTAATTGAATTCCTTTGAAGATGAATTAATAACTGTATTTCTTTGAGTATGTTATTTATTAATTAAGACCCAGGAAAGCAGGATGTTACATATGGTATCAGAGTGTTGGGTTCAACGCTGAAACCTTGGGTCCAGCACTGTTTTTGAGAAACTGAAAATGCAATGATGAAAATGATTTATTTTGCATAAGTGAATATTGCAATCAAAACTAGAAAATCACACTGGAAAATCATTCAGAATAGTGGGGAAGGCTGAAATGATATAAAATGGAGAAATGTATAAACTATAATATCATAAAGACAAAACCTAATTAAGAAGATAAAATTGATTGGCAAGTCAAGTGGTGGAGATCGGGTTTACGAACCCAACTTTGAAATCCTTGGCCAAGGTAGAAACAGGTAGATGTGCAGATCATGAGATCTTTTTTTGTTTGTCCAGATGCTTCAGTTATTTTGGGGAATAACTATTGGGACACTCAAGCCACCTGATTACTCTAATAGCAGGACCAAAATGATACATGTGCCTTATCCTAGGAGGGAGGGCAATTCTCAGTAGAGAATGAGAAGATTAAACTGGGTTCAAATGCTGAGGCTTGTGCAATCCAAAATAGTTTCTATAATCTTGATAAATTGTTATCAAAATCCATGATGATGGCTAAATAATTCTTCATGCAATTAATGGCAAAAATAAATTGTTACCTATTTGAACTTGAATTGAAGAAAAACGAAGTTGTGAACAATGATCTTTTCTGATGTTGATTAAACGACAAAATCATTGTGTGCTCCAGTATGGAATAAACACACTTGCATAATCGAAACTATCAATGCTTGTTTATAGATGTAAACTTTTAATGAGATGGGCATGAAAGCCTAAGTCATAGAAATGGAAAAGATAAATTCCCAAATACTTACAGTTGTATGATGAACTACTTGACAAGAATCTTATGAGAAATTGTTTCAGATGCTTATGATCTTGATTAGATGTATGATGATTTTGCATAGTAAATCATGTTTTACCCCTTGAGACACTGTTATACATGAATAATACACATACGATGTTGACTTTACACACTGAGTTGTTGTATATTATCCTATCATGAGATGCTTACTCTAATGAAATGTTATGAGATGGGCATGAAGACCGAAGTTACATAAATGGAAAACATGGATCTATTAACCTTTCCAGGTGATCTGTAAGTTGCAAGGATGATCTACCCATTAATGAGTGCAATATGCTAGATGGTACGTATAAGTGAATTAAATTATGATCTAGAACTTGCTAGCTACAGAATTCCAATTTTGATTATTTATCTTACTTTTTGTTATTGAACCATGCAAATTTTCTTAAATAAAGATATCAATATGGAATCAAACTAATGATATGGTGAGTGTCTACATGAGTATGACAGGAACATGAAATAGAATCAACTCAATCGATGCTAAGATGACCGCAAGTACAATAAAGTGAACTCAGGTGAGTACGTGTTTAATTGTTACCATGCAAGTGTCTTTTTGGAAACTTTGAAGTAAAAATGGATCTTGAGTTTCAATCATGATTTTGATGATATCACGATGCTATACATATATCTTGTATTTGGAATATTCTTCTAGTATCTAATTTGCAAAAAATCATCGAGGACGATGAAACACAAAGGGGAATGGTACGTTATATTCAATTTTAAAATACTCCATAATAATGTTCGTTACAAGTTCATCGAGGATGATGAACCACAAGGGGAATGGTACATTACATCCCAATTTTTGACCTAATCTGAAATATAGCCGTTGAGGTTCACATGAAGTCAATTAATAGTTTAATTTATTATAATTTGGCGAAATGGTAAGATAGTTGTTATAATTTCAAGTGAAGATATCAAGTTAGCTGATCATTTATCACGAATTCATAGAATTGAGAAGATGGTTAACTGTTGTGATTATTTATGATTAAATAATTTATTATGATAATATAAATTTAATTACAGAGAAATTCCTTATAGGAAACACGTCGAAAGGGGTGGAAGCATTGTCAAAAAAGAATTAGGTAGGGCATCACCATCACTAAGCAAATGGGTTGAGGACTTGGCGACTTGAAACAGGATACAATTGTGGGACCCGCATGAGCTATTTAAATAAATAAATTGAAAAAATAATTGGGTTAAAATATGAAATGTATCTCAAAGGATTTTAATTTATCTTTCATCATATTATTTTAATAAATATTTATATACGTGCATATAAATATAAAAATGATTTGGCATCATTATATTTTAATAATTTAATAAAGTGATGTTTACATGTACATTTATAAATATAAGATTATAATAATAATATTCAAAATATAATAACATTTGAATTTTAATAATAATGGAATTATTATCTTCCAATTCTATTTTTTCCATTTTAATATTCTTTCTTTTAATCGGTTTAATATTTGGCAATTCAAATTGTTTTTCAATCTTTCCAACTTCTTTTCCGACCTTTTTATTTTTCTTATCTTTAAATTTGAATTTATGATGTATTCGAATAGTCATCCTGGAATTCAAATAGTTTATTATTTTAAAACCAATGGTAGCTGACCATTAAAAAGAGTATCATCTATCGTGTCTGAGACAACTCTTTTCATTCCTGCATTGCGTCTACTTTTTCAAGCCGAGTATAACCTTTTTCAGCTGAACAATCCTTCTGATTTTCATAAACCATTATTGCCTTGATTCTTCCTTAATCTGCCAGTGAAAGAAACCTGCAAATAAGTCTCAAGTTGACGGGTGAACAGGAGTTCCGGCCAGGCTAGGAAGAGCCACATTCTTTTCGCAGGTCATAAGTCTTATTTCCATTTTCTTTCTCTTTCAAGGATAAGCCGACTGCAGTTGGATTTCTCATTCCAAGATTGGAAACCATAGAAGCATTGTAATTCCTGCTTTGTTTTTCACCGAGTATAATATCTATTTTCAGTCAGTACATAATAATAGGTCAAAGAATAAATCAAATATGTTCCAACTCTTTTCTTCTCTGGTTGAGGATCCATCCTTAGTCGGCTAGGTCAAGAGAGATTAATAATAAAATTGGAATCATTATATGAATACTTGCTGAGGACTTTCATGAACTCCATAACAAGAGATTGCAGGTTATATTCAATTTTTTGTAGTAGCCGGTTAGACTCAGAAAAGTTCCTTCTTGTTCAGGATCACCTTATAAGATTTGTTGTATAATCAATGTAATTAATAACGATTTTCTTCAGTTTTTTCATAGTTTTCCAAAATCATCATAAAAAGAGTTAAATAGTATCTCTTGTGGGAAGTTTTCCAAATGCAATAAAACTTGAATTAAAAAGTACAATAACATTGAAATTCATAGCAGCAATTCTCAACATTTATTATGATGATATTTAGTTCGACATTTATAGATTGACCACCTTTAAATTTAACCTTGTTCCTAGCAAGTGGAAGTCAAGTAACCATGGTATGGATCCATAAATTATTATGCCACTATAAATTAGAAACAAATTCTGGAATCCTTTAAGAACATCACACATTGTGAAATGTTGGATGCATGAATTTATTTTGTGTATTTGACAAAACCGGTTGTTTTGAGAATTCCGAACACTTGGGACTCACCCAACTATGTAGCCAAGGAGATGGGTGATGAGGTGAGAAAAATGAATTTTCAATAACATGAATCAACATCAATTATGACATAACAACGTTTATCATTTTTAATATGACTTAATTAATAGCTCATGCATGAATTATGATCTCCTGCTGCCAAGTTGTATGTTAAAATACTAGGATGCCCAATGGATGGCAAGATGACCCCTGTCAATTTCGGGTAGGGAGGGCCTTTCTCGTTAGAGATCGTGTGGGGATAAGATTTGGTCTGAGGTTGGGTGGTTAGGCCCCTGACAATGTTTCATCTTTCCATAAGTTGTCGGATGTGCATCGGAAAAAGATAAGCCATACATTCAATTGGTTGTAAGTATTAGAATAATCTTTAATGCTCACTCTTGTAGCTTATTGTAAATATTAGCATGTTTCTAATATTTAGGCGTAGTCTAGAATAGAATGTTTCCATTCTATTCGATTCTCCTTTTGTATATATTGATCGTTTTGATCTCTGATTAATATCAAGTATTCTGCCATTTACATTTGTAACATGGTATCAGAGCCTAATACATTATTATTTTGAAAATTTATAATTTCTTTTGAAATTATTAGTGCATAAATTTTTCAAAATTATTCTATGCATTTCTTGGTGCTCGTTTTGAGAAACTCGCCTAGGGTTTTCGGCCTAAAGGAAAAATCCTAAATTTGGGTCTATTTGCAAATCCCGAATCTGGGTTTGTCTGAAAATCATCTCCCAAAATTGCGTTCGTTTTTGGTGATCTCTTTGCTCACGTCAGATTAGTAAAATCCACTAGAAAGATCAGGTTTCCAGCTGCTGTATCTGGGTTGTCTGGTTCCTTTTCTTCAACTTGCAACTGAGAGAACAAATCACGTCTTCAATCCTGAACTTGCGCAGTTTTTTTTCAACTCGTGTCTGACGGCTCTGGTTTTTTAAAAGACACAACATCTACCATTATTTGGAGGTCATAGATTGTTTTTAAGCAACGTCACAATCTATAATCATGCATTGGGAAGTAGAGTCGGCCGTTTTTTTCAAGCAATCCGCCATTTTTCTACAAATATCAACCTCCATAGCTGTCGACTAGGGTTTTCTTCGAAACCCTAGTTTTTTACCTTAGAAATTTTTTTTTATCACATATTCTTGGTGGGTGTTTCGAGATCTCAAATGGGTCTTCATCAAATTTTTGTGGGTGCCTCGTTTTTGTTCTTCGATTTTTCAGCCAACGGATCCGAATTTCAACAACATTTTATTTCTAAGTTTTCCAAGCTCTTTTTTGGGTACTCCAATTTTTCAAGGTCTTTCATTTTCTCACTTCGAAGTTTGTGCCATTTGAGCATCTGTATCAGCAACATCAGAAGCCAAACTCAATTAAACAGCAAGCCCATGCTGCCCAACACTCAGAGCAGAAAGAATCTATCTAACATGCCTTTATGGCCAGCATACCTGCAAATCATGTGAAATCTTCTGTCTGGTACATCGATTCTAGTGCCTCTCGACATTTCACTCATAGGCTTGATTGGTTTGTTGAATTCACTCCCTATTCTGACTCAGTAATCTTTGGAGGCAACGAAGAATACAATATTGTCGGCAAGGGAAATATTCAGATTCAGTCTGGAGGAAGAAAACTCATGTTCCTCAATGTATGTTATGTTCTTGGCATGAAAAATAATCTTCTGTCTGTTAGTCAGATTATGAAGCACTCTCCTCAGTTGGATGTCGTTTTCAGTGGAAATAAGTGTTTGATTATTGATCGTGCTTCTCGCACTACTCTTGCTGTCGGTCTTGAGGATCATGGTATTTATAGGCTTGTAGATTGAGGCGATTCCCTTGAGCATGCTTTCATTGCCGAATCATCCGCTCTCAGCAGTCTCTAGCATTAGCTATACGGTCATCTGAACATTCAGTATCTAGCACAACTTGCTCGGGATAATTTAGTCCATGGCCTACCTAATATTCAGACCCAGAACCATCGCGTTTGTAGAGCTTGTCAAGCAGGGAAGCAACATAGGACACCATTTAAGAATGGTGAATCATGGTGGGCATCTAGAGTGCTCCAGTTGGTCCACGTTGATGTATGTGGTCCTATGAATACTCCTTCTATTACTGGGAACAAGTATTTTTTACTCTTTGTGGATGATTTTAGTCACAAAATGTGGGTATATTTTCTTAAGCAAAAATAAGATGCTTTTCCTATATTTCAGCAGTTTAAAGCTCTAGTAGAAAAAGAGTCTGGTTCCTCCATTCGTACTCTTAGGACTAATAATGGGGGGGGAATTCTGTTCTTCTGCTTTCTCTGCCTTCTGTACTACTCATGGCATTAGACGTCAATTCACCACACCTCACACCCCTCAGCAAAATGGTGTTGTAGAGCATCGAAACCCTACCATCATAGAAATGGCTAGGGCTATGCTAGAACATAGAAATGTTCCCAGAAAATATTGGGCAAAAGCAATATCCACAGCTGTCTACCTCCTTAACCGGTCACCCACCCTTGCAGTTAATCATAAGACTCCTGAGGAAGCTTGGTCTGGTCGCAAACCTAGGATCAACCATTTGAAAGTTTTTGGCTCTCTAGCATATGTATGGATTCCTGATGCCAAACGCACTAAGTTGGATTCCAAAAGCCAAAAACTTATGTTTACAAGATACAGTCACACACATAAGGCGTATAGACTGATTGATGTAAATACTGATCGTTTAATCTTCAGTCGTGATGTTGTGTTTGATGAGGAACTCGGACCATTTCTGCTCTCTGACTACCCACTGCATTCTGAGATTCAGTCTTCAGCAATCTCTGACTTGGGTTCTTCTATTTTATATGAGTCATCTAATGCTACTGATACACCACCTCGGCCACTTCCAGATAATACAGCTCCTGCTCTTGCTCCTCATCCAGCTATTCCGACTGCATCTGATATTGGCTCCTCGACTCTTCGGCCAAAATGGTGGGCTCAAACAATTAGTGATCTTTGTCCTCATGAACTCAGTGAGGGTAGAACCTCTAGAAATAAGAGCATTCAGCACAACACAGTTAATATAGCTCTTATGGCCAACATCCACAGTATCCCTGAGCCCCAGAAATATGCAGAGCCCAAAGGAATTCCAGAATGGGAACAAGCAATGGATGCTGAGCTTCAGAGTCTTCAAAAGAACCACACCTGGGTTCTTTCAGATCTCCCTCCTGGGAAGAAACCCATTAGCTGTAAATGGGTCTATAAGGTCAAGTACCATGTAGATGGTACCTTGGACAAATACAAAGCCAGACTTGTTGCTCGAGGATTCAGCCAGTGCGAAGGCATTGACTATGAGGAGACATTTGCTCCGACAACCAAGATGAGCACTATTCGCATTCTTCTTGCCATTGCAGCTCAGTATGGTTGGAAAGTTCATCAGATGGATGTAAAGAGTGCCTTTCTCAATGGTGAATTACAGGAAGAAGTCTATATGACGTAGCCCCCAGGTTTTAAGGTTGCCGGTTCAGAACCAAAAGTATGTAGACTCCAGAAGGCCATCTATGGTCTTAAACAAGCTCCTAGGGCTTGGTACATAAAGATTGATCAGTACTTGGTTAATTAGGGATTATAGCGCAGTCCGTCAGATAGTAATTTGTATATTAAACACTCTAGTAATGATATTCTTTTGCTTGTTGTCTATGTGGATGATCTGATCATTACTGGGAGTTCAGAACATTTGATTTTAGATATCAAACAAGATCTATGCAGAACTTTTGATATGACCGATCTTGGATTGCAGCGAAACGTGTGTTACGCTATGTACATGGTACTTCAGATTATGGTCTTCTTTACACAAGGAGTACTACTCCTCAGCTCAGTGGATTCACCGATTCCAATTGGGCCGGCTCAGTTGATGACAGGAAATCTACATCTAGTTATGTGTTTAGTATCGAATCTGCAGCAGTTACCTGGACCAGTAAGAAGCAACAGGCACATGCACTCTCCTCTACAGAAACAAAATATAGAGGAGTTGTCAGGGCAGCTGTGAAGCAATTTGGCTCCGTCAGATGCTTGCAGATATGCATATTTCTCAAGTAGGTCCAACTTCTTTGTTTACGGACAATCAAGCAGTACTCAAACTTGCCAAAAACCCAGTGTTTCATGAACGAACCAAACACATCGAGCTTCATTGCCATTATATCCGATAGTTAGTAGAAGATGGATCTATTTAGTTACTCTATGTCCCTACCTCAAAGCAACCAGCAAATATTTTCACAAAACCCCTTGGCCTTGACAAGTTTGTTAAATTCAGGGGATCTATTGGTGTAGTAAATAGATTGAGCATTAAGGGGGGGTATTAGAATAATCTGTAATGCTCACTCTTGTAGCTTATTGTAAATATTAGAATGTTTCTAATATTTAGGAATAGTCTAGAATAGAATGTTTCTATTCTATTCGATTCTTCTTTTGTATATATTGATTGTTTTGATCTCTGTTTAATATCAAGTATTCTGCCATTTACGTTTGTAACAGTCAGAAATAGGTATTATCACTTTTATGATGTATATGCGAGAAGGTAAGATTAATTGAGTTATTTCATCGTTACAGATATTTTACATCTAGATGTGAGAGATAGATTTATTGATTGCTTTTCATTTATATGAATATCGAATAAGTATATTTACTAATTTTGAGTTATTGCCACAGTTAAGTAATTGGAAGGAAAGGAATCTGAAGCCCTAATTGAATCAGTGGTATCGGAAGCCCTATTGAATCAGTGGTATCAAAAGCCCTAAGTGATACCGTGGTAACTGAAAGCCCTAAATGATCCAATGGTAATTGATGCCCTAATTGATGCAGTGGTATGTGATGCCCTAATTTTAAATAGAGTGGTATTTAATCATAATCATCATTTGATTTAGAGATAGCAGTTTTTAGATGTTATTCATCATGTGATATTGTTATAGTGGTATTTGTGGACTAACCCAGGTGGTTGCAGAAGCATCCCTAGTTTTGATTTCGATCTCAAATTTCATGGTATGTGGTTTTTAACTTCTACAACAATTTTCATTGATGGTGTTTTTCAGATCTTAGTTAAGATATTTTGTTTAACTGATTTAACCGTCAATCCTTTTTCATATGAACGAAAACTGATTTAACTAACTTCCTTTGAAGATGAATTAATAACTATATTTCTTTGAGTATGTTATTTATTAATTAAGACCTGGGAAAACGGGATGTTACATTAAATTCATATTGTTTCTTAACTCACCATCGTTATGAGTATTTGGTTGCCGATTCAATGTGATTCTGACATAGATATTTTCCCTTGTATATTTTGTAGTCATAAAGCGGAGACCTCTTTTTAAACATGAATGCTAGGTGAAAATGCACTCGTGTTCATCTCAACATCGATGTAGTCATGATCTGAATTTTAGTTAAGCTTGATGAGCGACTAGCTCTAAAGGAAGATGGTATCTCTGAAATGAAACTCCCGATTTTTCAAGCTCTTTGGATGAACACATAATAACTCCGATAATTTCATTAGCATGTAATGGGCCTTCATTTGTGACAAGCAGACCCATTACTCTGTCATTTACACCTTTATTCTTCACACATCTATACTCGAAGGTTCTTCATTTGTTTGCTCAAGTCAATTCTAACCGGTGAACAATATTTCAATATGTCTAGGACTGTACAGTATTACTTCAAAGTGTGACCCACTTGCTACTCACTATTTTTTTATTGCTGTTTGAAACAGTCTGATGGAGCCCTAATATTTGGATCTCCATTTATGCATTTTTTTGAACTTTTCACCCCACGGTTAATATGGTTGTTCTATTTTCCACACTCAACACCAGTAAATTTCTTGAGCATGCATAAAGAGAAACCCAATCTCATTACTTTTTTGGTGAATATATGCATCTGGAGACTATTATGGAAGACTGAGCATGTATATATTTTATGAACTGCATGAACATGTGGAATTAGAACATATCGAGGTTGGGAATGATATGGCAGCCATATATGGAATGTTTAGAGGTATTGAGTTGGCACATGAACAATTTGAAGAAACATTACTATCCCAGCCTATGGCTCCCTATCAAGAGTATATGAAATTATTTGATAGAATTACTAGAGGATATAGTCACAGATATATCATTGAGAGCATCAGATTAGTATTATTTAACCACATAAGAAACGGTAACTCTATCACTGCTGAAGCCAGACAAACATAAAAGTTCATAATCCATGTTTGAGGTATATAATGCTCTTCCACTTCACACAGTATGGAGGATAGAGAGGGATAAGTAGTATAATTTACTAAAACTTCCAATTCATCATAGAAGGCAATCATGAATACAGTGATGAAGAGTCCAAATGCCATCAACATTTGACTCAAAAGCTATGCATACAAAAACGACAACACAAATTGGCTATAGCGGCAAGGATGTAATGAATGACTTAGGCATCACATCGGATGAAACCATAATCATGCAAATGACCTAGCAGCGTTACTTGGTGACAAATATGGCATTTTTTAGGAACTCTCTATTGGAAAGGCATTGAAATATTTTTCTGAAGTTCCACATATATGGTTGCATATATTTTATGTCACCTATGGCATGATATGATGTGAAGCCACTATCATTCAAGGATCGTGTGATGAGTCCATGTGAGCGGTGCCATTAGGAGAAGTCAGAATCCGAATCCAAATATAGGGAAAATATAAATCAACAATGGAACAGGCACCATGAGCAAGAAGTATCATAAGCAATAACATACGAGTATGTGGATTCAAATATATTATCATCATCAATATCCAACGGAAGTGATAAAGAGGTTTCAGAACACAAAAAGACTCATGAATTTTGCAAGTCAAGGGTCTCCTAATTATACCGAATACTCAATGGAGTTAAGAATAAATGCGACCATGATTGCAATGAACATAATTTATTATCTAAGATTATCAATGGAGGCATACGTATCAATTAAGTGTGAGGAGATGGATGTGTTTGATGGGTGATTTTTAGGCTTCCGCATCTTGCACAGTCGTTTAAAATGGAAGGTATATTTGTGACTTTGTATACTCTTTGATAATTTATATCTTACTGATACTTTTCTTGTGACGCAGGAATATGGATTGTGTGATTAGAGGCATTTGATTACTTAATCACGAACACACTGGAGCTTATAGTAATTTCACATGGTTGTGTGTGCGTATGAGGAAGATTATCGTTATGGAGAAATATATAGCAATATACGAAGTTTGGAGACGCATATGAAAAGGTCACAGATGTTTTCCCGTTCATGTTGTGACCAATTTTTTTGCATAAGAAATGTTCACCAATACCATCAGAGTATAAATCGATGATAAATGTTTGGATGGCATAGCTAGAACTGCAATCATTCAAAAGAATTGATGGAAGTAAGCTGGTTAATAAAAAATGGAGAGGAGTCTATGAGATATCAAGCATCAGGATTATGGTTTTCTCCCAAACCAGTTATTTAATTTGGGTTCGGTTATTGTATAAGATAAGAAGCATAAATCATGAATCAAACTTACATTTTAAACTTTGTAATTAGTTATTTATTAAGAGGTGAGATGGTTGAGGACATACCTCTCCATCCATTACAAATATAAGATGTAAAATCTTACAAACGATTCATATAGATACAAATTCTTATTCATATTTTAAAATTTTACATATCCTATGCACACTTTGATATATTATATTTTTTCATTGATAAAGGAATGAGCGGTTGAACAAAGCTCGTGGATTTAAATTATTGGGTGAATTTTATGCGGTCCGGATAAATTTGTAGTAAATGGATCATGCATAAGGAATGTCTCTATGTGAAATTTTTATTTGTAGCACAATCTGTAAGTGTATCTATTTTTATTTGCATTAGGGTTTAAAATATTATTAAGTTGTGTCCTTTATAATTATTTTTAAAGTTCTGTAAATATTATTTGCATTTTAAACCTGATAAACATAGATATTGGGAAATATTTAATTGTTTCCGTATTTAAGTCTATTTTGTCTCCATATCACAGGAATTAAAGTAAATCCTAGATTAGTTTAAAATTCTGTTCATATAGTTGATCTGTTGTGTCTGAATTATTAAAATTGTTTATAGTTTGAATACATTGAACTTTATAAAGTTGAACGTGTCAACTTATAATATTGACTCTGATTGCCCATTTAATTAAGCACTGGTCTTTATATTACTCTTAATTCATAATCCATATGCTGGCAACTGTTTTCATTTCTTTCCATTAAGGAATTAATATATTCATTTGTTGTGTTCATTCTTTTAAAACATTATCACATTTATTTATTAATTCATAATTTTCAAGTTTAAAGTTTTCCTATAATTCTTGCCGTTAGGAAAAATTTCAATACATTTGTGTTCTAATCAATTGTCGTCGGTAAATATTGTGTAGCCGACGGGTTGATGTTGTCGGTAGAAACTGTGTTAGCTGACTTGATTGTTGTCAGTGTTTTTGTATTCTGTAGCCGACGTCGTCGGTAAAGATTTTGTAGCCAACGGGTAAATAGTTTGTAGTGGATAATGTTTGTGGCCGACAGACTCCTTCGAGAAGGTTCGGCAAATAGTATTTATATCCCGACTGGGATCATTGTAAATCATCATTCATCTGACGAAGCATAATGTAATGTTCTGGTATATGCGAATAATCTAAGGAGTTATGCTGTCATGTTCATTATCTATGTGCATTTCTTAATTAACCTATGCGGTAAACATTAGGCATCGTTGCCCTATGAACTTGGAAGGTGGGAGGAATGAAGATTAATGCCAAATTAGCTTAACAAGGATCAAAATAAGGCCAAGGGAAAAGATGGAATCCATACTGCACAAGAACATTTAATTCTAGCACAGCAAGCCGAACGCCAAAGGAGGTTCTAGAAGATTGCCGACGGAAACCGGAGCACGGAAGAATTGTTAAAGGAAACTCGGCAACGGGTGGAATTCGTGGAAGAAGCACGGGACAAGTTTTTGAATTTGTGTTCGCCAGGGGAAGAGAAGCCAAACGGTAGAGCATCAACTCGCACGGCTCGGAGTGCCAAGGGAGCACGAGCATGGAGTGAACTCTTCGTCTGGGATACACTTCTGTGGGAGACAACTTTAGAAGATCCTTCTTCACCAAGGTTCGCAACTATTGAGACCGTGGAAGAACAGTCCACTGACGTGGGAGAGCAATCCGCCAGTGTGGGAAAATAGTCCGTCGATGTGGGAGAACAGTCTGTCGGTGTAAGAGTGCAGACCACTGGTGTGGGAGAATAGTCCGCCGGTGTCGGAGTGCAGACCGCCGGTGTGGGAGAACAGTCCGTTGGTGTGGGAGTGCAGACCGCCAGTGTGGGAGACCAGTCCGCCGGTGCGGGAGTGCAGATCGTTGGTGTGGGAGTGCAAAGCCACGATGTGGGAGTGAACAGCGCCAGTGTTGCAGGACTGAGCAACGCCTGTTTACAAAAACCAATCATGATGGCGAGACCAAAAGAGAAACTGCCGAACTTCAATGGCGATGGTACGGCCGATCCCATTCGACATTGCAAAACATGTGAAACGATCTGGAAGGAAAATGGGATAACTTATGAAGACAATTGGATGAGGCAATTTCCGGCCACCCTACAGGGCGTAGCAATTGATTGGTTTACTGATACAGATCCACAAAAGCTAAACAATTGGGATAACATTAAAAAGGAGTTCCTGGCAGAATTTAAATTGTTGCGGGGTGATAATGAAATTATAGCAGAGATCTTCAATACTAAGCAGGGGAAGAACAAAACTGTCCGCGTTTACGCCAGGAAATTAAAAGATTTGATAAATAAAATAGAAAGTAAGCTAGCAGACGGACTTTAGAAAAGATGGTTCATGGAAGGCCTACGCTCGAAGTTGCAAAAGAAAATGAAAATTGTGCCGTCGTCGTCATGCACGGAAGCTTATAACAGAGCATTGGACCTCGAAAGTGAGCAGAAAACGAAGAAGAAGAACACTAGCTCATCTGATTCTGATGACGACGAGCCTACCAGAGAAGATAGCAACGAGGATGAAGGCAATAGCAAGAAGGTTCGTGCTCTACAGAAGGACATGATCCGCATGATGAACGAGTTTAAAAATATGCAGAAGGAGAGAAAGAGCAGTGAGCTGTGGTGCACAGAGTGTAAAACCGACGGTCATACTAAAGGATCCTATCCAAAGAACCAATTCTGCGACATTTGTCAGATCATGGGCCATTCGACAAAGGAATGCCTCTTTAACATGAAAACCAGAGGAGCTCCGCAGGTGCTTCTTACACAGGCAACTTCCACGTCAGGAGGGAACGAAAATGCAAACATTGATGGTGCCACTCCGGGTGGGTACAGGAATAATAGCAGAGGGCAAAATAACAATAATAATGCGAACAATAACAATAATAATGGAAGTCGAAGTCGAAACCAGTATGATGCAAATGGACGGCCGATTGTTCAATGTCGAGCATGTAATTTGTGGGTTCATTTTGCGCGGGATTGTACAACGGCAAACACATCGAAATTATTATGTAGATGGTGCGGACCCGGTGACCATGAAGATGCTAAGTGCCCAAAGTTTGGGGTAAATTTGATCACTGTCGGCATGGATGAAGAGGAGGTTCTGGCAATTACACAGAGGCAAGCGAAGGTGTACCCGAACCCGTTGGAAGAAAAGAGAAAACTAGGGGAAGCACGGGCGAAAATTGAGAAGGCATTGTCCGCGGAGACATCTCAGTTAAAAGACATCACTGACACCTTGGCAAGGAACTACGCGGAACAAAACATCGTACGATAGATCTTACAAACGGAAGTATCGGTCAAGATAAGTAACCTTCTCACAATGCCCTAGTTACGAATGACCATTCTGAATCATACACCGTTTTCCAAAGCAACGGAGGACACAAGAAGGGACAGTAGGGAAGTGATGACAGCAGACCCAATGCTGCTGGCACTCACATCCGGACGGCATCCGACGGTTGTCGAGATGGGGATCCTCGGACATGTTCTCATAGACACAATAGTCGACGGAGGGTCTGGCGTAAACGTCTTACCAGAGGAGACCTGGAAGAAGTTGGGAAAGTCAACGTTGTGGCCACCTACATTCCAGTTGCTCACGGCAGACTAGCACGGGATCAAACCGTTGGGAACCTTAAGGGCGCAACTGGTAACTATTGGAACACAACCATTTTTATTGGACTTCGTGGTCATTTCATTGAAAAGAAAAGGATATGATGCTATTCTGGGATGGACTTGGTTGGTGCAAGCAAAAGTAAAACATGATTGGAAACGAAATACCCTATCAATGGAGCGTGAAGGAAAAAGATTCATAATTGACCTGCACACACAAATGGTAGGTGAGGAGGTAGCATTGTCAGATTCATAAGGTGAAGGCGAAATTGACAACGAAGGAAAGAGGAGAATCGAACCGGATGAAGGAGTATTGACACTAGGAGGATCGAATGACGACGACCTAGACTCGATGAATGGCTTTTACCACTGGCAAATATAAGACTACGAACTCTTTCCAACTTGTAATATGCTAAGGGTCGATGAAGGTGAGAGAAAAGAGGAAAATGAGTGTCCGAAGGAATAAAGAGAATCAGATGATGCAAAGGAGGTTACAACTGAAGAAGGGAAGGACATACAATACAAACCCAGAAAAAAAAAAAAATTCAGTGTCCAGTCCACGATGAATGGACCGCACAAGAAGAAAAGAATGCATCGCACCATAAAATTACTTGAAGGGTGCCGACAGCAAGGAAATAAGCTAGATGCATGATGACAACAGGCACAGTGGGCGACGGAGGTGACACAGAACAGACATAAGGCGTGGCATGAAAAACTCAACAGGTTTCAACCAGGGCAGTTAGTACTCAAGTATGACGATCGGAATGAAATCAAACAAAAAAAGTTTAAGGCAAGATGGGTTGGACCATATCAGATCCGGGAGTTCGGCGACAATCGAGTGATAAAGTTGAGGATGTTGGATGGGCAAGAGGTACCTCACGCAGTCAATGGATCCTACCGTGCCAAGAAGATGTTATTGCCGTCAGCGTCGCAGACTGATCAGATGATTCCCTCTTCATTGTCGTTGCAGAATGGCAATGCCTCGAGGCAAAATTAAGGTACTGCATTTTTTTAATTGTTCAAGAAAAAAAAATGGTTAAAAAAAAAAAAAGTTGACGAGAAAAGTTCCGCAAATAGATTGTCCGCGAACTGTGGCCTGCGGGCAGACTGTCCCGCGGACACATGTCCCACGAGTAGACTGTCCACGGAAGTCTTTTTCCACGGGGGTTTTCCGCAGGGTCTCCTTATGTCTCCATGGGTAAAGTGCCCGTGGGAAGTCTATTTCCCGCGGACTACAATAGTTCTTCCACGGTATTCCCTTGTTGTCCGCGGGCGTGTTTGCATATGTTCCGTAGATAGTTAATGTTACCCGCAGACTCTTTCTCTGCGGTCTTCCTTTGTTCCGTGGACTATCTTCTTTTCGCGGGTGGTCTGTTCCCCACGTCAAAACTTCTCTCCGCCAGTGACATTCCATGATTCCCCCCTCTTCTGCGAGTATCTTTTTTTGCCAGGCACGTTCTGTCTCCCTTCCTTGGCAGCTGCCACAGAATCGAAGCAAATGTGTGGATGATCTCGCTTCATGAAGATCTTGCCCTTTCAAAACCTGCTCCAGCTCACCAAGGCCTGAAAGCTTAGACCTCAGAGCAAACAGATCTGCAAAGTTTTGGTCCGCAGTTCTTGTAGGCTATTCATTGTGCCTTCTCATCAACGGACTGCACCACCGACAGATCCATTCTTCCACCACGACTTTCTTTTCAGCACTCATATAGCCTTCGAGACATGAAGAAGTAATTTGCTTCTACTTTGCAAGATTTTCCCTGCATAGAAGAAGTGATGGCGGTTCTTGTATCTTTCCGCGGGAGCCTTGTTGTCTGCACGGTTTAGCCCTATTGATCACCGCGTAACAGTTTGGCTTCCGTGGATTTCACCAGTCCATATCCCTGCGTGTGATTTTTTCTTCCTCTTCCGCGGGTTATAGCATTTGATTTTTCCAACGTCACAGCTCCAGTCTGCTCTTCATTGGTTTCTGAGCGACTGCCAATAGAAGTTCATGGGATGAGTTAACAGCAAGCCAGGGGATGCAAGTCTATAATGTATGGCGCTATATTGAGCAGGTTGTAGCAGTTTCTCCAAGTTTGCCATCAGCACTCTACTTATTTTCGGACTCACGTCGGTTGCTGTTGGTGAGGGGTAAGACTTGTGGACGTAGTAGATGGGTGTTAGGGGTTTTCTAATAAATAAAGAAAAAAAAACGATAGATTCAAATTGTTCGGAATGAGTAGCAAATGATGTCATAGGGAAGGGGAAGCATCAGTGGTTGTCAGAAAGAGTGTAGAATCGGCAGAAAATAATAGAAATAGTGTGTTCTGTGCATTTTTGTGTGGATTTCGAATGTAGAATCAACAGGATCTCGCGGGGGCGCTGCCCCTCGACCTTGCCGGGGGCGTTGCCCCCTGGACCCCTAGTCGTTGCAGATATCAGTCGTGGGAAGTGTGACCAGTTGAGAAGACTTGAAGCTGTTGCAGGAATGGATTGTGTGTACTAGAGGCACTGGGAGTGGGTGTTGGCCAAGAAGTTGTCTTGGTGGATGCGTAGAGAGCTTGGGAGGAGCTGATCATCCAGTTGGAGGCAGTGCGGCGACACTTGGCTCAGGGTACCGAGGAGTTGAAAACAAATAAAGCAGCACAGGTGGCTATCAAGGTCAGCTTCATTAAGGAGGCAGTATTGTGTTAGTAGAGGCTACAGGCACGGGACGAAGGTGAAAGTGATGTGTAAGAAGCAGATTTATCTTGTTGTAGTCAGTCTGTTAATATATTTTGTCTCAGATATTTTGTAATTGTCGTCCAGAGACGACTTTTTCTTTTGGGGGGGATGATGTCGGTAAATATTGTGTAGCCAACGAGTTGATGTCGTCGGTAGAAACTGTGTCAGCCGATTTGATTGTCGTTGGTGTTTTTGTATTCTGTAGCCGACGTCATCGGTAAAGATTTGGTAGCCGACGGGTAAATAGTTTGTAGCGGATAATATTTGTGGCCGACAGACTCCTTCGAGAAGGTTCGACAGATAATATTTATATCCCGACTGAGATCATTGTAAATCATCATTCATCTGATGAAGCATAATGTAATGTTCTGGCATATGCGAATAATCTAAAGAGTTCTGTTGTTTGTGTTCATTATCTGTGTGCATTTCTTAATTAACCTATGCGGTAAAGATCAATCTGCTATAAGCATCTTGGATCTAAGTGTTTTGTCCAGGATTAGGTACATCTGCCTTGGTTTTGCAGAGCCAGAAGCGTAGGGGATTTGGACCGCATCGATCAATACCGTCAAGTTGGCCTTAACTGGTTGGATATCCCAACATCGAGCGGGCAAGGCTCGTAAGATTCCAATTTGCGATTTTGGGAACCAGCACGGTCATTGTTTACATTAGTCTAATAACTCTACAACAATGGTGATATTGCCCTTTAAATCAATCTTGGTCAACTTGTTGCCACATGTCAATATTTGCAGTAGTGTGTTATGGATTCCTATTTATTCCATCAAGATCTGCAAACTATATATACCTTCAGTGGAATCATCCTCTATTCATCACTATTAACTGTTACTGCTGCTCCCTTGCTATATATTCTTCTTTCACAAGATAATCTACAATACTTCTGGTGTACTTATCGAGTACTTACTCCACAACAATCTATAAATTCTTTTACAAGAATTTTGCTTTGATTCCACTCAATCAAAATGAGCATCAACTCTGATTTTATTTCTCTACACAATAATCTGCATTATCCACACTATGCTTGACACCCCAGTATCGAGTTTTATGACCTGCATATTGTGCCCTTTCCAGATACTTTTTTTTTTTTTACATCTCAATAACTGATGGAAGTACATCACAGACATTTTACAAAGCAGCACACTGCACAATAGCAGCTATGTCAGAAAACATTGCAATGACATAAGGAAGAACATGCTGCAACCCGTCTTCATCATTAATGCAGTATGAAGAGTGTAGCAATAACAGTATAGCTCCTCTCCTTGATCATGTAAGTGTACCAATTCAAACACATGCACATAACAATGATGCAATTGACTCCATTCCTTCACTCTTTGTGTCTGACTCCACTTTGTCGTTGGTAGAAACTGTAGCCAATAGGGTGTTGTCGTCGGTAAAGATTTTGTAGCGGACGGGTAGATTAGGATTGTTATGTAGCCGACGGACCCCTTCGGGAAGGTTTGGCAAGAACTAATGGTCTTTGTCTTGAAATTTTGAGATATTTGAATGTTGTATAATGGTATTAGAAGCTGAATCACTGCAGATTGGAAGCTTAGATCAACGCCTCATTGGCAAAGGAAACATGTGACGACTGGATAAAACATACCAAGTGTGTTGGATGTTTCCGGCGAAGGTGTATCTTCTATTCTGAGGGTGACTTTATAACCGTGGGTTGAGAGTTTGCTTCTTCCACGGACTTTGCCTTGCGTTGGTTATAACTTGTTCTTTTCCGCAGTGTAAGTCCCTGGTTGGATTTTTAAACTTATGCGGCTTTGCATCCTTATTTTACTCCTTAGCTCATTCGTCTGGGATCAGGATTGTGGAGCTAAAAAAAAATAAAAAATGACAGATTCAATTTGTTTGGAATGAGTAACAGATGATGCCAAAAGGAAGGGGAAGCATCGGCAGTTACTAGAAAGAGAGTGGAATTGGAAGAAAATGACAGAAATGGTGTGTTCCATGCAGTTTTCTGTGGGTTTGAGAGTACTAATTTGATCTTGGTGGCGAGGGGTGTTGCCCCTCGACCCCACCCTGTATTGCGACAGAGAGCTCACATGGGGCACTGCCCCCTAGACCCCTAGTCACTGCGGTGTTTAGTCGTGGGAAGTGTGACCAGTTGATGAGACCTGGAGCTACTGCAAGCATGGAGTGTCTGTGTACCAGAGGCACTTGGAGTAGGTGTTGGACGTGAAGCCGTCTTGGTGGATGCGTAGAGAACTCGGGAGGAGTTGATCATCCAGTTGAAGGCACTTCAGTGACACTTGGCTCAGGGTACCCAAGAGTTGGAAGCAGAGAAAGCAGCACGGGTGGCTATCAAGGTCAGCTTACTTAAGGAGACAGTATTGCGTTAGCAGAGGTTGCAGATGCAATGTGGTTTGGAGACCAATTTGGTGCGGGCACGGGACAAATGTGAAAGTGGTGTGATGGAAACAGATCAATTTTGTTGTAGTAGTCAGTTAATGTACTTTGCTTTGTTAATTTGTCTTGGATATTTTGTAATTGTCTTCCGGAGACGACTTTTTCTATTGGGGAGATGATGTCGTCTGTAAATATTGTGTAGCCGACAAGGTGTTGTCGCCAATAAAGATTTTGTAGCCGATGGATTCATATAATTAGTAAAGATTTGTAGCCGACAGATAGATTAGTATTATGTAGCCGACGGACCCCTTTAGGAAGGTTCGGCGGGAAGTATTTATACCCCATCTAGGATCATTGTAAATCATCTTATTATGCATAATGTAATATCTTGGCATATGCTAATAAAGGAGTATTGTTGTTGCTGTTCTAGTTCATTTTCTGTGTGCATTACTCAATTAACTTATGCAGTAAACATTTGATGTCGTCGGTAGAAACTGTAGCCGACAGGGTGTTGTTGTCGGTAAAAATTTTGTACCCGAAGGGTAGATTAGGATTGTTATGTAGCCGACGGACCCCTTCGAGAAGGTTCGGCGGGATGTATTTATACCCCCTCTGGGATCATTGTAATTCATCTTATGCTCTGTATGTAATCTCTTGGCATATGCAAATAAAGGAGTATTGCTGTTGCTGTTCTTGTTCATTGTCTGTGTGCGCTAATCAATTAATCTATGCGGTAAACATTTGGCGCCGTTGCCCGATGGACTTGGAACAAAGGTTGGAATAAAGACTAATGTCGAATCAGCTGAATAAAACAAGAACAAGCTGAAGGACAAAGATGAAATTCGCACAGCTTAGGAAAATTTAATTTTGGCACAACAGGTCGAGCGCCGAAGGAGATTTCAGAAGATTGTCGACAAAAACAAGAGCGCTGAGGAATTGTTGAAGGAAACTCGCCAGCGGGTGGAATTGGTGGAAGAAGCAAGAGAAGAGTTTTTGAACTTGTATTCGCCAAGGGAAGAGAATCCAAAGGGAAGGGAATCGACTCGCACGGCTCGGAGTGCCGAGGGAGCACGAGCGTGGAGTGAACTCTTCATCCAAGATACACTTCCGCAAGGGACAACTTCAAAAGATCCTTCTTCACCAAGATTCACAGTTGTTGAGACCGTCGGTGTGGGATAGCAGATCGTTGGTGTGGGAGTGCAGACCGCCGGTGTGGGAGTGCAAATCGTCGGTGCGGGAGTGCAGATCGTCGGTGCGGGAGTGCAGACCGTCGATGTGGGAGTGCACACCGTCGGTGTGGGAGTGCAAAGCCACGGTGTGGGAGTGAACAACACCACTATTGCAGGACCGAGCAACGCCTGTTTACAAAATCCAATTGTGATGGCGGGACCAAAAGAAAAGCTGCTGAAGTTCGATGGCGATGGTACGACCGATCCCATTCGACATTGTAAAACATCTGAAACGATTTGGAGGGCAAATGGCATAACAGATGCGAATGAATGGGTAAGGCAATTTTCAGCAACCCTACGTGGTGTGGCAATTGATTGGTTTACTGATACAGATCCACAAAAGCTAAACAGTTGGGATAATATTAAAAAGGAGTTTCTTGTAGAATTTCAACTGTTGCGCGATGATAATGAAATTGTAGCAGAGATATTCAATACTAAGCAGGGGAAGAATGAAACTATTCGCATCTACGCCAGAAAATTAAAAGACTTGATAAGCAAAATGGAAAATAAGCCGGCGGATGGACTTCAGAAAAGATGGTTCGTGGAAGGCCTACGGCCGAAGTTGCGGAAGAAAATGAAAATTGTGTCGCCGTTGTCATATACAGAAGCATACAACAGAGCAATGAACTTGGAAAGCGAGCAGAGGACGAAAAAGAAAAACAAGACTAGTTCCTCCGACTTCGATGACGACGCGTCCTCGGGAGAGGATAACAATGATGATGAAAATAGTACCAAGAAGGTCTGCGCCCTACAGAAGGACATGATCCGCATGATGAAGGAATTTAAAAACATGTAGAAGGAGACAAAGGGAAGTGAGTTGTGGTGCATAGAGTGTAAGATGGATGGTTATACTAAAGGATCCTGTCCAAAGAACCAATTCTGCGACATTTGTTGGATCATGGGACATTCGACAAAGGAATGCCCCTTTAACATGAAAACCAGAGGATCTCAGCAGGTGCTTCTTACACAGGAGGCTTCCCCGTTAGGTAGTAACGAAAACACCAATAATGCAGATGCTACATCAGGAGGGTACAAGAATAATAGACATGGGCAGAACAACAATGCCAATAATAATAATGGGAGCCGAAGTCAAATCCAGTATGATGCAAATGGACAGCCGATTGTTCAATGCCGAGCATGTAATTTGTGGGGTCATTTTGTGCGGAATTGTACAACGGCAAACACACCGAAATTATTATGCAGATGGTGCGGACCCGACAACCATGAAGATGCCAAGTGCCCAAAATCTAAAGTAAATTTGATCACTGTCGGGGCAGATGAAGAGGAGGTTCTGGCAATTACACGGAGGCAAGCAAAGGTGTACCTGGACCCAGCGGAAGAAAAGAGGAACTTGGGGGAAGCACAGGAAAAAATTGAAAAGGCATCACAGGCGGAGACATCTCAGTTGAAGGACACCACCGACACCTCAACAAGGAACTGCATCGAGCAGAACATAATAAAGCAGGTGATGCAAATGGAAGTCTCGATCGAATTAAGTGACCTCACAATGCCCCAGTTATGGATGACCATTCTGAATTCTACACTGCTTCCAAAAGCAACGGAGGAAACAGGAAGCGACAGTAGTGGAACGACGACAACAAACCCGATCCTTCTGACACTCACAACGGGAAGGCATCTAGTAGTCGTCGAGATGGGGATTTTGGAAAATGTTCTGACAAATACAATTGTCAACGGAGGGTTCGGTGTGAATGTGTTACTGGAGGATACTTGGAAGAAGTTGGGAAAGTCGACGTTGTGGCCACCTACATTCTAGTTGCTCACGACAAACCAGCACGGGATCAAACCGTTGGGAACCTTGAGGGCGCAAACGGTAAATATTGGAACGCAACCATTTTTATTGGACTTCGTGGTCATTCCATTGAAATGAAAAGAATATGATGCTATTCTAGGACAAAATAGGTCAGTGCAAGCAAAAGTAAAACATGATTAGAAACGAAATACCCTATCAATCGAGCACGGAGGCAAAAGATTCATTATTGATCTGCACACAAATGGTAGGTGAGGAGGCAGCGTCATCAAACTCAGAAGGTGAAGGCAAAAGTGACGACGAAGGAAAGAAGAGAATGGAACTGGACGAACGAGGAGTATTGAGACTAGGAGGATCGAATGACGACGACCTAGACTCGGTGAATGGCCTTTTCCATTGGCAGATAGAAGACTACAAACTGTTTCCGAGTTGTAATATGTTAAGGGTCGACGAAGGTGAGAAAACAGAGGAAAATGAGGAAGGAAAGGTGGTTATGACTGAAGTTGAGGGGAAGAACATACAATCCGAACCCAGAAAAAAGAAAGATCCCACTGTTCGGTACACAGTGAATGGACCGCACAGAAAGAAAAGAATATATTGCACCATAAAATTAGTTGAAGGGTGCCAACAACAAGGAAATAATTTGGATGAGCGATGACCGCAGGCACAATGGGCCACGGAGGTGACACAGTATAGACGCAAAGCGTGGAATGATAAGCACCTGGAATTGAACAAGTTTCAATGGGGGCAGTTGGTGTTGAAGTATGAAGGACAAAATAAACCAAGAAAGTTTAAGGTCAGGTGGGTCGGGTCATACCAGATCCGGGAGGTAGGTGACAATGGAGCAATAAAATTGGGGACTTTAGACGGACAAGAAGTATCTCGAGCAGTCAATGAGTCGAAGTTGAAGATGTACTATGCCAGAAAGATTTCGTCGTCGTAGAATGGCCAAGTCTGAACGACTCCCTCGTCGTCCTAGGATGGCGAAGTGTGGAGGGAAAATTGAGTTGTATTTTTTTATTTAAAAAATTAAAAGAAAGAGAGAAAGAAAAGGGAAAAAAAAAAAGAGTAAAAAAAGTAAAAGTGTGGGCAAGAGGAGACAACCCGTGGACAGCCTTGAGCCCGTGGGTTTCTCTTATTTCCCCATGGGGTGGCTTCTGCAGCTATAGCTTTTCTTCCGCAGATGAAGTTGTTTGTACTTGCGGCTTCCTTTTCTCTTCCTCAACCTCCCTTGTAGACCAGCGTGTTGCGTGTGTTCCATGGGTGTCTCGACCGACGTATTGCTTGTGCTTTGCAGGTGTCTCATTCTCTCGCGAGTTACAGCTTGTTTATTTTCGCCGAGGTTTTTCCTTCCGCAGACACCTGACCCTTATTACCCACGTCTTGCTTTTTGCGGTCTTGGTCTTCTCTCCTGTGGTTGTTCCCTGCGGCCCTTATTTCTTCTTCCACGGATAGCCTACTTTCCCGCGGACATCACCCGTCTTCCTCTTAAGCAGACATTCTTCACAGGTGCCTTTTCCCCGCGGCTTAGACCTCTTTTTTCCGCGACCTTTCTTATTTCTCCCACGGTAGCATCCTTTTCTCCCTCGGTGATGTTCTTTCCTTCCACGAACAGTACATCTTTAACATCCGGTCTTGGTCATCAGCGTGTTTGCTTGTAGCGTCTACAGGGCTGTTGCTATAGCAGAGTATGCGTGAATGTTCTCTTGGAACTGAGGGTAAAGAATGATTTTGGCATGCTGTGAATATAGAACCCGTGGACTATAGTCTTTGTATTTAAGTCTTGAGTTGTTCAAATGCTGTAGAATGGTATTAGAAGCTAAACCACTACAGATGTGAAGCTAACATCAACGTCTCAATGGCAAAGGAAACATGTGACGGATGGATAGAACATAACAAGCACTTGGCAAACATCTTTATGGAGTCTTTTGGAGGAATATGCTAGTGACTGGCCGTGTTGGGTGATTTCAGTGAAGGTATCTATCTTGGTAGACGTCTTTTTGTGAAACGAGTTTTGATACGGCTATAACTTCCGCGGGCACATCTTAAACTTCTACAGTCACTAGCGAAAAGGAAACCAGCAGCAAGAGGAAACATATATTTAAGCATATTCTTAGCACTAACCCTACATTATAGAAAGCAGAGCAGATGAAAAAGGCACAGCAATGGACAAGCAGAGGAAGGAGCTAAAAAAAAAACGACGACAACTCAAAAATGTTCAGAATGAATAACACATGATGCCAAAGAGAAGGGAAACCATTAGTGGTTGCTAGAAAGAGTGTGGAATCGGAAGAAAATGACAAAAATGGTGTGTTCCATGGAGTTTTGTGTGGGTTTCGAAGTGCTAATTTGGTCTTGGCGGCTACCCCTCGACCTCGCCTTATATTGCAACAGGGAGCACACCTGGGGCACTACCCCAAGACCCTGCTGGGGGCGTTGCCCCCTAGGCCCCCAGTCGTTGCGGTTATCAGTTGTGGGAAGTCTGACCAGTTGATGAAGACTTGGAGCTGCTACAGGCATGGAGTGTCTGTGTACTAGAGGCACTTGGAGTAGGTGTTGGACGTGAGGCTGTCTTGGCGGATACATAGAGAGCTCCAGAGGAGCTGATCATCTAGTTGGAGGCAGTACAACGACACTTGGCTCAGGGTACCCAGAAGTTGGAAGCAAAGAAAGCAGTACGGGTGGCTATCAAGGTCAGCTTGTGTAATGTTCCTTTTTGGGGAAATTAGAAATATTAAAGGGGACATCTTTATAATATTAAAATTGACTATGAGAGCTAAGACTTTATTTATTAGAGGTCAAATTAATATTCCAAGTTGGCAAAAGATGACAAGGAAAGATAAGACGAAAAGCTAGGAAGGAAGTTGAAGAGTCACAACTACGAGAATAAAAGGAGAAGAGACCCTTTCTTTTGGAATGCTTGATTTACTATTTAGTTCAGTTTGCTCTCTTGGAGAGTTTCAGAAAGCTTCAGCTTTCAGCCCGTGTGAGGACATAGCCCCTCGTGCAGGCAAGCAGTGGATGAAAACCCATTGCTCGTGGAGATATCATCGCAGGTGTCTTATTGAGCTTACATGTTCTTTTCTTGTTTTCCAAACTGACTGTAATATCTATGTATAAGATTGGATTTTGTGATTGGAAGGTTATTGTATTGTTGTTGTATGGTACAATAAAGTTTAAAAGTTATTCGGAAGTTGCTGGTTATCATATTTGCTAATGTATATGATAACAACATGCTTTTGGATTGTTGAAAGATGGTGGCTTTAGTGTTTTGATTTCTATTGCTCTGTTCATATGCTTGAGTCTTTAATGACATTTTGAAAAGACAACTTGCTGTTCGTATTTTCATTTGCATAGTGTTGTATGTCTGAACGTGTTATTTGAGAATGAATTTGAGCAAATACCTATCTGGAATATCACCTGTTATTCATATTGTTGGTTATTTGTTAAGTGGATTCGTATTCTAAATGTTACATTTAAAAAGGAACAGAAAAGTTAGGTTCAGGATAGTACAGTGCTGGTTGGATTTATTACAATACTGGTACGGGTTGTTACATTGGTATCAGAGCCAAGAATCCTGCCATCCTGTGGAAATACTCGAATATTTATGAAAAAGAAAGCTTTGCATTCTGGTTGCTTATTGTGACTGGTTCAAGACTGGAAGGACAAAAAACCCTTTGAGTCTAGAAATATTCCAAGGAGTTGGACGTTACCCCAGCTTCCTTTCTTTCAGTTTTGTAGTTGTATGGTTGGGCAAAATTCAGCAATTTAGTGGTGATTCAGTTCAGGCAGAAAGTAAGTTTGTTGTTTGCATTTGGAGTTTGAAAATAAGTGGGCCTATTCAAGCAATCGTGAGTGTATTTGGAAGCAGGTTCATTAACTTTGGTTTGTAGAATCTGTAGACAGATACATTTCAAGCCACGATATAGCAAGTCACAAACTGGCTTGAAGCATTTTTTTGTTAATCCGTATAGTGAAGAACTCACGGGTATAGTCTGGATAGTTGGTCGTCATTAAACAAGGGTCCCTTCAATGCTGGTAATCTTCCAATCACTTTCTAGCCAGGACGTCACCTGAGGGAAGTTTCAAACGGTGTTAAAAAAAGAATGCTTGGGACAGCTGGGCGAGTTATACCTTAGCAAGATAAACTCACACGCAGGTAGGAAACCACGGGATTCATGGCACAGTCGTGAGTCAAGCTACTAACCTGAGCTTGGTCTTTCCCACGTCCAGGAAACAAGTTGACATCTAGCATACAGCAGATCACCTCACGTTTGGAAAACAAAATAGTAGTTCTCATCTGCATACAGGTGTCTGAGGAGAAACGAAAGGGGTGGAGTCGGGGTTTTGGCCATTTCTGGAGGTATTCGAGAAACGCAATTGGGCGCATTTACAAGGATTTTTCCGACACGAGCCACCTCTGCTGAGCCATTACTGGGTGTCTGTTTCATCCCGTCGACCATTGCATTTCGTTTTTTAAGGCATGTGGATTTACTAGTGGGTTTCAGATGTGAATACCGTGGGTGTCTTGAGACATCAACAAAGATAGTGTTATTGGGTGTTTACGTGCAGAGCAGACTACGCACGCGTGAATGTTTACAGTCGGTGCCATAAACTCACATCAGGAGGAGTCGACTACTTCATTTGGCCCAGCAGCTGATCATTCTGGAGTGACTTCTTAATCCGTGGGTAAACCCGAGTTACTTCCAGATGCGCAGGAAAAGGAAGGAAGTTCGCCGTGGGAAACGTGAAGCACCTATCTGAAGGTCATCAAACTTGCACATCTCAGTTTGGGTTTGTAATGCCATTCCCCTGCTACAGATAACTTCCTCTCGGCATTTGCATACACCTCTGCGGGCTTGGATAATTGAGCAGAGTAATTACAGGTGTTTGAGAACCGAGGCATAGCGGTTAATGTATGCTAGGTAGTAGTTGGTTACACCTGGCGTGAGATTCTTTGGTGTCAGAAAAAGCCTACAGTTACATGTAATGCTTTCCATCCTCCATATTTTGCGTCCACGTGAATCAACTCCAAAAGGTTTCGAGAGTTGCAAGGCAACATTCGTGGAGGTCGAGTTGATATACGTATCAACCAATATGCGTAACTGAAGGAACCCAGCCGCCTGTCAATGATCACCACCGATTAGGAGTTATGGAATCAATCGCTAGTTAAGGAAAGAAGTTGTTACACAGCGGCACGTTGGCATTATTTTAAAACATTTGATTTCTGAAGGAGACGGGTTTATACAGTGTGGAATGGAGGGGCAAACTAGATGAATTGAATATTTGGTTGAAGTTGGTCAGCAACCAAAGATTTAGACAAACTCCTTTCCTCAGACTATGTACGCCTAGCCTGGTGGTTATAATAACAAGAAATCGTGAGGAGTATTTTGCTATGATAACAAACAAAGATTTATGAGTGTCGATGAACGGTGGAATTGTCCCGTCAGTAATTGGATTGCACACAGTCAGAAGAATTTATCTTGCCAACGTAAATAAAGAATTAGCCTTTCTGGTGAACGATGGAAGTCATCGAGCAGGAAGAAGGTAGATATAATTGTGAGTTAATTTGTGCAGTCTTGCAGATGCTATGAGAGGAAGATACAATCTGCCATCAGAATTGTAGAAGGAACATAAGTGTTTAACAGCGATATTGAAGAATAAAACAGTTCATGCTTCACTGTGTGGCTTCAAAATAAATTGTCGGGGGAAGACAAAAGTCATATATGAGAGGAGACTTCGTTGACTCAAATTTACTGGAACACGGGCCCAATCTTGAGATGTTCCCATTTCATTGAAGCATCAAAGACTTCAAAGCTCAAGGTATTGTGTTGGTTTCTAAAGGATTTTTTAAGCTATGCAGTGAAGTGAACCTTGGAAATTATTGATGGGAAACAATCAGTTGCTATTCAAGCTTTAAAAGAGTAAGGTTTGGGGGTCCTTTCACATTCAGAGTATTCTCTTTGAACAGTTTGGGAAATTATCAACATTAATCTGTCCAATGTTCCTTCATAACAAAAGGTGTATCTTCAGTCTGATGAAATGCGTACCTGTGTAGTAATAGCTAGTGAGTTAAGTTGGGCTGAATACTGTCATCCAAGAAGTGCAGTGATCAGCTACTAGGTGCAGTGACTTAGAACAGGTTGCTCATTTAATCCTCTTCGTAGACTCTATACAAAACAATTTGTTCAGTTTTGGGTAACTTTCTCAGAACTAGTTTGAGATTCATTCATATATCAGTGCTCTAATGAATATAACTTGTGAAGTGAACCAAATTCCAAACTATTTCTTGACATGAAGGCTATACAAGTACGACGATGATTAACAGAGTTGTCTATTATTCATTGCTTTACCTTCATGAGCATTTAGAATCACAGAGATGTGGGTACTTTGTCAAAACTCAAAATGTAATGAATGATTGAATTGAAAATAGTTTCTGAGTAGGCCAATGACCTAGCAGGTTTTTCAAGAGCTACTGACGGTAACAAAATTTATTAGGGGATTTTTCAGTGGTCACCATCTAGGTTGAAGGATTATGGGCAGCGCATGAACTTAAAGGCACCAAATTGTTTGTCTTCAGGGTAATTGGAGAGTGGGTGTGAAAGAACTGACTTTAACAGTGGTATTGATTCATATCTTGTTGGGAAGAAACAGTGACAAATTGTTTTCAGAACACTGATTTGTTTCAGAGACTTGAGATTGTCTGGAAAGTGTTTGCTAGAATGCTCTAGTTTCAAAATTGAATCAATAAATTTATTAGCAGTGCCATCAAATCATATCTAGGTTGTTTGTGGATTATTTGACAAAATTCCTCTCATACAATGCATTCAGCATTTTGATTACAGAATTTTAAAGCTCAGTTTATTACAGTGAACTAGACATTGAATCAGTTAGTTAATCATGTTTACTTCAAGTACCCAGAAGCACTGGAACCAGAATATGGAGCAGCTTAAACAAAGTTTGAAAGGGTTGGATGAAAATCAGAAAAGGATGAATGAATTGATTTCAAACCCTGCAAAACTAGACAAAGTGGCACGATGTATGGTTTCCATTTTTACGAGGACTACATCACAGAACGAAGGGAAAGAGGAACAAGAGGTCTCTATACTATTTACAAGCCTCTATGATGGATTCCCAGTAGTTAGTGATCATCATACAGCTGACCCTCTAGAGGGCAAAAATCAGACCTTAGAAAACGAATCAGAAAATTCATTTGATGACAATGAATCCCAAGATCATGATGTGGATGAACACGCAATCACCTTGGAAGTGGAAGTGCGTGAAGATACTACCTCACCAGTTGAGCCATCCTATGAGGTGCATAGCAACAAAATCCTAGATATTGAGGAGTGCCTAGATGATAGCATACACGATGTTGCTTATCATACGGTGAGTGACATTGATTCAGCCTCATATCACAGTGCGGATGACAAATTGGAAGATTTGTGTGGAAATGTTTCGTCACAAGGGGTTCATCATTTAGCAAGCCAATTGAAGGTTAATGACAGGATGGTTGCCACAACCGTTAAGCATTTTGATGTTGCTCATCAAATGTTGGCCACCTATGGTTGGGGTACTCCTTTGACAGATGAGCAGGGTGATAGTGCTTTTTCCCTTGCAGAGGTGCATGCACTCCGAGAAGTGATTGGAATGATGAAACAAAATTACCTACAACTACTTGCAGATAGAGATTTTCTTCTCGAGTGGGATCGCATTTGTTATGTTGCATTGCAGAGAAATGAGGAGAAGATTGATAAGCTCACTCATGAGCTTGATGTGACATTGGACTTGTTGCAGAGCGCCCAATTGGCCCTTCAAGAGTCGCAATTACAGATTGAGAAGCTTACAAAGGAGTTGAGTTTGGCACAGTCTCCACTAGTTACAGATATTAGTACAAAGGTTTCAGCTGGGATGAGTACCTTGGTTGAGAACAGTAGAGAACCACTAGTTGTATCGAGTTCTCCTGAGGTTACTACCGTGACAGCTGATGCAGGACAATTTAGTGGTAGCTCTTGTGTCACAATGGTGGATTCTTTTGAGAGTTGTGTGGTAGTACACAACGCTACTCCGTCATCCTCACAGGGCATTCAAAGAGTGTCATCTGGTTGGGAGTATAGCTCTCATGTTGATTTGTTTCCATCTACTGGAAGCAAATCTGTCACTGCATTCCATGCAGCTGATTTTGGATGCCGGCTTGTTGATTTTCAGAGTCAGAGGGATCAGTTGCTTGATTCAAGTGTTTTTAGTGATGAGCCATTGACAGAGGTTGGAGCATTTTACCGCGAATACATAATGAGGAGTGCTCATCATTTTTCTTTTGACCCACGCATGGAGGACTTGATGATACATCGGTGTGGGTTGGTTTCAGAATTATATCATCCTTTGTGGGATGGGTATTCACCATGTTCGGAAGGTTGGATTAGCAGATGCAAGCATCAAACTCAGTTGTTTGTGGGAAATTACTTGCAGGGAAAGTTGTCGATTATACATCATGTTGATATGCATCCAACATGGTTTGCTACTTCTATGTCACAAAGTTCTCTTATGGGTACATGGGTACAGGACGACTATGGTGTCAATTGGCATGATGGTTTGGTTAGTTATCACATCCATGGGAGTTTAGTGGGAGCTGTAGAGAGATGTTGTGTTATAGACGCTACCAGGTATTTTTACCTCTATATGGTGAATGGATGTGGGGTTCGTTTGTTTTGGGATCCAGGTGGCGACAGGTTTGACAACGATGTATTGGTTGATCAGAGTTGTACAGTTTACAGGTGCAACATTTCTTCATAGAGTAATATGGGATCCAAGAATTCGGTTGACGGGTGGTTTGCAGAGTGACACTTTGCTTCACACTTCGGCTGGGATTGTTTTCAATTTTGCCTTCAAGGTAAACTGTAGTTTCATATGAGATCCTAGTACTAATTGCTTGAGGGCAAGCAATCTCAAGGAGGGGAGATTTGTAATGTTCCTTTTTGGGGACATTAGAAATATTAAAGGGGACATCTTTATAATATTAAAATTGACTACGAGAGCTAAGACTTTATTTATTAGAGGTCAAATTAATATTCCAAGTTGGCAAAAGATGACAAGGAAAGATAAGACAAAAAGCCAGGGAGGAAGTCAAAGAGTCACAACTACGAGAATAAAAGGAGAAGAGACCCTTTCTTTTGGTAGGCTTGATTTACTATTCAGTTCAGTTTTCTCTCTTGGAGAGTTTCAGAAAGCTTTAGGTTTCAGCTCGTGTGAGGACGTAGCCCCTCGTGCAGGCAAGCAGTGGACGAAAACCCATTGCGCGTGGAGATATCATCGCAGGTTTCTCATTGAGCTTACAGGTTCTTCTCTTGTTTTCCAATCTGACTGTAATATCTGTGTATAAGAAGGTTATTGTATTGCTATTGTATGGTACAATAACATTTAAAAGTTATTCGGAAGTTGTTGGTTATCATATTTGCTAATGTATACAATAACAACATGCTTTTGGATTGTTGAAAGGATGGTGGCTTTAGTGTTTTGATTTGTACTGCTCTGTTCATATGCTTGAGTCTTTAATGACATTTTGAAAAGACAAATTTATTGGAAAGTTCGGATTTTACTTGCTGTTCGTATTTTCATCTGCATAGTGTTGTATGTTTGAACGTGTTATTTGAGAATGAATTTGAGCAAATACCTATCTGGAATATCACCTGTTATTCATATTGCTGGTTATTTGTTAAGTGCATTCGTATTCTAAGTGTTACATTTAAAAAGGAACAGAAAAGTCAGGTTTAGGACAATACAGTGCTGGTTGGATTTATTACAGTACTGGTACGGGTCGTTACAGCTTGACTAAGGAGATAATATTGTGTTAGCAGAGGCTACAGAATGCAACGTGGGTTGGAGACTAGTTTGGTGCAAGCACGAGACGAATGTGAAAGTGATGTGACAGAAGCAGATTTATCTTGTTGTAGTTAGTCAGTTAATATATTTTGGTTGTTAATTTGTCTAAGATACTTTGTAATTGTCGTTCGGAGACGACTTTTTCTTTTGGGGGGATGATGTTGTCGGTAAAGATTTTGTAGCCGACAGGTAGATTAGGATTGTTATGTAGCTGACGGACCCCATTCGAGAAGGTTCGGTAGGAAATATTTATACCCTGTCTAGGATCATTGTAATTCATCTTATGCTCTTTATGTAATCTCTTGGCATATGCGAATAAAGGAGTACTGTTGTTGCTGTTCTTGTTCATTGTCTGTGTGCGTTAATCAATTAATCTATGCGGTAAACACACTCTATCTGAGTGTACAAGAACTAGGTCCACATTTGTTTATGTCCCAACCATTGAAGTGACTGGATCTTTATTCTCTCTCACGTGTTCATAATTTGGTTGCAACAAGTCCTGTCTGTAAAGTGCCAATATCACCAATCAACCCTGAATATGAGCTTACAACATTATTTTTCAAATGGAGGCCCTGAATTTTATAAAAAATAAAGGCTCCATCACCTCCCACTTCATTTTTCAAGCAATATGAAATGAATCCTAAAAGGCTCGACTTGTTCCTTGAGCTCACAATATTGACTTAAGAAAAATACTTTATCTCACCTTTTGTCTTAGCATCATTTTTGGGTAATATTAATTTTTATTTTGCTACGTCTCGTCACCTTGCTATCACCTAAGAAACCCAAGCTGTCATTTAAGAAAAGCTGAAAAGTTACCAAATTCCTAGGTGCCAAATAAGGGGAATACTTAATGGACTCATCACCCTCAAGTTATAAAGCAAGTTTATAAAAGACATTTAAGTAAAATAAATCAAATATTAGTTTGAAAATCTTATAACTCCCAAAGGCGCTGAAAAGGAATGAAATGCACTGTGCTGAGAGAAAAAAGAAGCCAAGACGAGGTGCTAAAAATAGCACTTACTACAAATAGCCATATGTGAAGTCTACCAAAATACCCAAAAAATCATTGCTAGAAGACTCAAGACCTATAGTCCCAAAACCATATACACTTAGCCTATGGGAACCCAGGAAGAAGCTAATGAAAACCTCATACTAAAGTAGGTGCAAGAAGGGGACATTGCATTATTTTTGCATATTGCTACTGAGAAGTCATAACCCACAATCTGAGGCAGACGAAATCTGATTGGAGTGGAGTCAAGGGCCTTCCAGTTATCTACAGTCTATGTCATGGAAGGAGATGCATATCACTAGTTTTTTCTTTGCCACCAAATGTTCATTAATTGTTGATTCGAAGAAAGGTTCTTGGCAAAGTGCCAACTTACTCGTAGGATTTCAAGCATGTCCAACTAAGTCATTGACATTCCTAAAAAACATTATCATATCTTCTATGGGTGGGTTGATGCTGTTGGTCCATGCCCTACCACAGACATGTGAAACTACCAATTTCCTATCTTGGTCTCCTTTTTTCTACATCAGCTCATGCTCTATTTAGAGGTTCTTGCTTCACATTGTAATGTCCCCTTTTAGGATTATCCTCGATCTTGCCCCAAAATTACATCTAATTAAAATAAGGATCGTAATATAGCTACAACATAAATCCTAGTTGAGATTTTGCAACATGCTAGATAATATTTGGTAAAGGTTTGCCCTATGTGTACCACTTTTTTTTGAACTGTCAATAGTTCTAAAATACACTACATCAAATCAGTGTTACACCAATACGGGGTACTTTTGGATGGCGGGTGCCGGGGTGAGTTTCCTAGACGTGGGGAAAATGGGCCTCATTTTCGAGATGGGGGGGGGAACAACTAGGGGATGGCCGCAAGGGGAGGACAGGCCAGAGATGGGTGTTGTATAGTATACATATAGAACTTGAAATGCTAGTTATGAAATGATGTTTCAATAGTTCACTGGAACATAGCAAAATTGCAACATGAATTAGAACCATTGACATTTACCCTATAGTAACATTCAAAAATCAAAATTCAAATAGAAATTCAAGTACGCATCCCAGTGGCGGCATGGTTGTGGAATGGCGGAGGTGGGGGTGCATAGGTACTCAAGTACCCGGTGCAAGGACATCTCGGGGACAGGTACTTCAAGGTTTGGAAGGGGGGTGCGAGTCTCCAAGTTACACTGCATCAAATCAAACACAAGGATTTATGCATTGCATCTACTAATTTAATGATAGTGTGAATATTCAAGTTCAAAGAGTTCGCTGTAAACTTTGGAACAATATTCAGATTGTCAACAGAATTAAAAAACTTTATCTCTTGCGGCTTCAGTTCAGATTACAAGTACAATGCTAATGCTGCTCAATAAAGATGGCAAGGACACAAACCAAAAAGAGATCTAAAATTCTTTCTCAGACCTGATACGCTGCCCAGAATTGTGTTTGACTTGTCACAGCCTCCTTATGACATGAACAGCTAACCTGGAGCTGCTTAACCCTGAAGACCTTTCTTGGCTTGTATGGCCTAGTCTCAAGTGTTTGCAGACCTTTATGGCTTCTAGCAGATGACTACCATGTACGGCCTCCTTCACTGGGTTTTTAGCTTGTATGGAAGCTTAGTTCTTGTTACAAATGATGGCATGAATGTTTGTCAAAAAAAAAAATCAATCCCAAATGTTTCAATTACAACCTTCAGCTCATACCACCAAATTTGAACCCTTACAAGGCAACTCCATTCACGACCACTATAGGAAATAGCAATATGTTGTTACCTTGCAAATTCGAAGTCCAACTCTCTTGACTGTGTCTTGCAATAACAAAAAAAATGTCAGCATAGATGGATCTCATCCTCCCAGCCCACAAGAGAAAATCACCACAATTTTACCAATTTTCATATATTATTCAAGTATGCTAAATAAAAACTCTTCCATCTCTTTTATAATGTTCTCACAAGAGCCCATACCTATGTTACGCCAATGTGGGATCAAACATAACTCCCTCTATGTAACTTAAGTCTCCAATGTATTCTAAAATAAGGGGACTCTTATATAAATATTTCCCACAAACTATAGACAATGCATGAATAAACATAAATATTTAAATCGAACTTTATTAAAATAACTTTATTAACACAATAAATTATATCAATCATTAGCAAATCTCTTGTCGATTTAAAACAATTACCATTGACATGTCACTCTCACTAGATGCCCAATCATGCCCAAAATGGCTTACTATAAATAATATGTATGCCCAAAACTGCATCAAAATGGTCTACAACTGAAACTGCCTAGGTCAAATGACCTTCAGTCCCTTTAATATCCTAGTTAGCCTACGGGACAATGGGAAAATAGGCCAATGACACATCATGCTATATGAATGCTAGAAAGGGGACATTACGATCTCCCTTTTGGATGCTGCAAGATCTGCTCTCTTTCCCACATAGCATCTTAATTAGCAAGCTCTTCCACTTAACTGTCCTTCTCCAGAGTGTTCTCTCCCTACTATCAATGATAGCCTAAGGAACAATAACAATTGGTCCGTCTTCATCCAAGAGTGGAAACTCTGTTGATGGAACTACATTATTGCCTAAAGCTTTTTTGAGCCCAGAGACATGAAATACATTACACACTTTGCTACTAGTTGGCAAGTCTAGCTCGTAGGCCACCTCTCCAATATGTTGACTCTAAACAAACCATAAAATCTTGGTTTAAGTTTCTCAATACCAATCTTATTCAGCCATGATTTCCTCTAATGTTGGAGTCCAAGATAAACCATAATGCTAATCTCAAAGTTGTGCTTAATCATATGCTCATAATCATATAACTTATGCTGTGCATGTTGGATGTTCTTAAGTGTCCTTAAGATGTCCCGACTCTCTTGTAACAAATCCTTAGCCTTTGGAGCCCAATTATCCCCAAAGATTAAATCCATTAAGTTTGGGGTTTCAAAATCATACAATACCATAAATGGAGTTGTCCCAATAGTCATGTCATAGGTGGTAATGTAACAATACTTGCCCAAATGTAGCCATTTAAGCCAAGCTTTGTGCTTCCCTATCACATAGTTTTGCTGATAGCCCTCTACCCACTTATTTACTATCAATGTCTGACTACTGGTGTGTGGGTGATAGCTAGTGCTAGGATTAGGCTTTGTGTTGCTCAATCTGGAAATTCGCTACCAGAATAAACTCAAGAACTTGTTGGACTTGACACGATGTTCTTGGGAAATCCATGTAGCATGAACACATCCCTAAAGAACAAGTTAGCCATTTGGGTTGTTGTCTAGGTGGTGTAGTGGCAAAGAAATGTGCAAGATTTGTCAATTTGTCAACAACCACATAAATACAATCCTTACCCTATACCTATTGCACATAAAGTGATTTTCAATACTTTATATTTGAATTACACTTTAGTAATAAAGTAATCACTTTAATAGTAATTAGATAAAGCACTGTTGTGTCTACTATGCACCCAACAACCTTACTAAAAATAGTAAGGGTTCCTATCTATCAACCCCTGCCTTATTGAAATAGTAAATCGCGCATTATCGAATCAAACCAACCGTAAATTGCAATTATAGCCTATTTAGGTGCCCTACAATAAACAGTAACCTTAAATTTCCTAAAATAGTCACTATAAATAGTAAGTGAGACCACTATAATAACTGTGCAGGAAACTGCTCTGATACCATTGTAATAACCCCAAACGGTTATAACTTCGTGAAACACCAAATCCTTCTCAAATTCAATTGTTTGACATTTTGTCAAACATTTTCCAAGCAAGTGCTGATACCACTGTAATATCCCTTGCCCAAACTGATTGATTTTAGCTCAAAGAATATTGTCAAACACTTGTATGTCACCTTTCTCTTTTCTGATTTTTTGTGTTTCAAATTGTTTGATATAGTTTGAATGATTCTAAGAATTTTAGAATGTTTGCAAATGATATTACAATACCTCTTACAATGAACTAATATGCAAGTGTAGTTCTTTTTGGTATTTTCAATGCATATACATGGAAACTAGATATGGAATGCATACCTACAACCGACATTTTGACAAACAATTGGCATACAACTATTATGCTGATCATATATGCTATTAGATGGACATTTCATCAAACAAATGGTATGCAACATATATCTCCTGATTTGAATTCATTCCCATGTACAATGTTGCTATGAATTTGCCAAGACAAATGGGCTTACAATAATGACTACAACAATGCCAAATCTGATTTTGAGTTATCACTTACAACAGCAAAATTATATGCCTAAGATTACAATGCTAACTACTAATAGTTGCAAGCGGAACCTAATAATAGTAATGCCCAAGGATGGAGATGAAAGTTGCAATCAAAATCAAGCATCAATAATGTAGTACAGGTACTGTAGCATGACACTGTTCACGTGTACTGTAGTAGCAAGAAAAAAACGATTACTAATGGTTGTCAAAGATGAATCTTCAGGTATGCACTCGATAGTCCTTAAATATTCTTCAAACCCTTCGGTCATTCAATAACTTTAAGCACAAATAGAACTCTAGAATGAAGCTCTCCTGAATGCCAAATTCAGTGGATATTTCACCACCTCAAATGGTTGCAACATTGAAGAATTGACACTCTCCAATGGCTAACTGAAATAAAAAACCCTTAGTTTCTTCTCCCAAGTTTATATCAAATGCAATTGACAATAATTGGATGCCTAATAATGAAGCTCTCGCCTTTAATTATTCTTTTCCTTCACCCTTCTAGAAGGAAATAAAATATTATTTAATTCCACTCTCTAGAAGCTTCCCCCTTTCCAATACAATAATTAGTTGTGCTTTCAGAAAATTAAATTAATTAAATAAGTCACCGTTAGATTTATTTATTTGTTGACTTTAATTTAATTTATTTCTCCTTATTTCTCCACTTAGCCTTTGGAGAATGAAAAGCTAAGAACTCCATTGAGGGGCGAAAAGATGGGGGGCATTACAAAGACGGAGGTAAATCACATCACCCAACTCAAAACTCCGCTCAGTGCAACGACGATTAGCATACATCTTTTGCTGATTCTAGGCCTATAGAATGTTCTCTCGAAGAGATCTAAGGATATCTTGCTGACCCTATATCCAATCCCCTACTAGAGGTGCCCTGCTATCCTGCAAAGCCAGGTCTACAAATGACAGGGGTTCGCTGCCATAGAGAGCACAAAATGGAGACATTTCAATGGACATGTGGTAGGAAGAGTTGTAACAATACTCTCCTAAATACAACCACTTAATCCAAGCTCTCTGTTGTCCTACTACATAGCTCTGGAGATAACCTTCAACCCATTTGTTAACTATCTTAGTCTATCTATCCATTTGGGGGTGATAACTCGTGTTGGGTGTCAATTTCGTGCCGGTCAATTTGAACAGTTCCTACTAGAAAGTGCCAAGGAACTTGCTATCCCTGTAGCTCACAATGGTGCGAGGAAGACCGTGCAAACGAAATACTTCCCAAAAGAATAATTCAGCTACCTGCAAGGCTGACCAATCTGTAGCTATGGCAAAGACATGAGCAAACTTCGTTAATCTATCCACCACCACAAAAATAGAATCCCTGCCTTGTACTTTAGGCAACCCTGTAATAAAATCCATGGAAATACTCTCCCATTTTTGCACCAGAATGGGGAGAGGCTGTAATAACCTAGTTGGAAACTCATGCTTTGACTTGTTCTACTGACAAGTCTGACACTCCCTGATATGCTGGAGGACATCGTCCTCGAGGCCCTTCCATGAAAATCTTTCCCTGACCTGTTTGTAGGTTTTGAAGAACCTTGAGTGACCGGCTGATGGGGCATCATGTAGAGTTTCCATAATTTTTCCTTTGAGTTTAGACCTCGTTACGAGGTAAATCCAATCCTTATAGAAAATTACATCATCCATTACCTTATATTTGTTGTCCTGAAGTTGTCCATCCATAGTCTGGCATGCTTGAGTATTCTTAGAATACTCAACCACCGACTGAGACTTCCAATCTATTGGAATCTCTGTTATAGCACAACAATCCGCTACTAAGGGTTTCTTGGAAAGTGCATCAGCAACTATATTGTTCTTACCTTTGACGTACTCAATGTCAAAATCGTATGCTTAAATCTTGCTAACCCACTTTTGTTGTCTCTCGTTAAGATCCTTCTATTCTAAGAAGTAGTGCAAACTGTTGTGATCTGTTCTAACTGTGAATTTGCCCCCCACTAGGTACTATCTGAACTTGGCTAGAGCATGCATAATAGCCAACATCACCTTATCATAAGTGGAGTACAATCTCTTGCCATCCTTGAGCTTCCTGCTCTCATAAGCAATTGGATGCCTATCCTGCATGAGCACCATGCCAATACCACTCCCTGAAGCATCACACTCCAGAACAAATGGCCAAGAGGAATCAAATAATGCCAAGACTGGGCATGTGCTCATCACCTGTTTGAGCCTATCAAAGGTCTCCTATGCCTTTGCTGTCCATTTGAAAGCCCCTTTTCGTGTGAGGTTGGTGAGGGGAGCCGTTATCTGAGAGAAACCCTTAGCGAACCTCCTGTAGTAACAACAAATACCCATGAAGCCTCTCAAATCTAATACATTCCTCAATGGTGGCCAATTTAGGATTTGCCTAAATCTTTTCTTGATGCACCTTCACCCTATCTGCACCAATCACATGAGAAGGTAGAGGATCTCAGTCAATCCGAACTCACATTTGGACTCTTTTGCAAACAAGGAGTGCTCCTCCATGATACTAAGTACCTCATCTAGATGCTGCAAGTGCTCTTCCTAAGTTCTGCTGAAAATCAAGATGTCATCAAAAATATTGATACGCTCTTCCGCAGGTGCTTACGAAAAATGTGATTCATACATGACTGAAATGTAGCTGGCGCATTAGTGAATCCAAATGGCATAATTGAGAACTCCTAGTGCCCATAATAACATCAGAAGGTTTTCTTATGCACATCCTCCTCGCAAACCAGTATTTGATGGTACCCCGATTTGGGATCTATCTTTGAAAAGTAAATTGCCCCATGTAACTCATCCATTAGCTCATCAATGCGAAGGATTGGGTACCTATTCTTGATGGTCCTCTTGTTGAGAGCATGGTAATCAATACACATGCATAGAGTTTCATCCTTCTTCACCAATACAACTGAAGAGGCAAAGGGGATGGATCTAGGCTTGATGTGTCCCATGTCTAGAAGCTCCTTAATCATCTTTTCTATCTCCTTGTAATGCCTGGGATGACAATAAGGTTTCGTGATGATGGGTTTGGCACCCTCCTCCAACTCAATGATATGCTCGAAACCTCTGTTAGCAGTAATACCTGGAGGTATGTCCTCAAAAACCCTCTGGTGCTTATCAAGCACTGGCTGAATGTTAATGTGAAGTTGTTGTCCTAAGTCTAAGGTAGCCTTAGAGGAAATGAAACAGTATGTTGCCCACTCTATGTCGTCATGCCTCATAATGGCCTCCATCTTGTGGGCCAAAATCAACCTGGGCTCCCCTTCGGGCATAGCCTTGAGGATCACCTATCGGCCATCCTGTAAGAACTCCAACAGCATCTTCTCATGATCAACTGTATATTTAGCTATGGTCTATAACCATTGTCTCCCCAACATGGCATCGAGTCTATCTAAATCCACCACATAAAAATCTGCCTCAAGAAGGAAATCATCAAAGTGAATTGAAAGTCTTCACACCTTGTGCATCTCAATCTCTCGCCTCCTGCTACCCTAACCTCAAACTTAGGTATTTTATCAACCTGTAACTTCCTCTTGGTAACCAATCATGAGCTTATGAAGTTATGTGAGGTGCATCTATCCAAGAGACATAATATGCTATCCTCTAACAATTCCTTTCAAACGAAAGGGATGACCTGTGGGATTGCTAGAAAGTGATGCTATGATAGGAGGCTACCCCTGCGTACCTTCCTTCTTCCTCCTTCCTCCCTATGGGTGGTCGATCCTCGTTCTCCTCCTCTTGACTGCTATCAACATTGTTGCCCTCCTGCTGCTCATCCACCTCCTCTGAAAACTCCTCTACATAATGTATCTTGCCTTTGCCAAGGCATCTATGATTGGGTGTCCATGGCTCTCTGCAAGTGAAGCATAGCTTCTTCCTCCTGAGTTCATTCCGTGTCTCCAAGTCCATCCTAGGAGGTGTTGCCTTATGTTGGTTTTTGTTCTTTTGGAAAGAAGTGGTCCACTTATATGTCTTCTTAGGAGGCTGTAATATTGAAGAAGGTGACTCTAGATCGTGTGTGATCTTAATAGCATCATCCAAAGTGTTTGGTTTAAGTACCTTAACCAAACCTCTATATCTATCCTGTAAACCCTCGGTGAACAACATTACCTTATGTTGTTCTATCATGTCAAGAACCATTACCGAGATCTGTTGAAACTCTTCAATGAAATCATCTAGAGATCTGCCTTGTCGTAGCTATGCCAAACCCCTGTAATAGACCTCTATATCCTTCCTGTCAAAGCAAGTAATCAACTTAGAGCTGAAAGTCTCATATGATGTAATGAGACCATGATCTTGAGTAACCAACCCATGGTGCCACCAATTATATGTCGCTCCCTTTAAGTGCATCGTAGCAAATCTGATGGCTTCTATCTCTGACATAGGTTTAAGAGTTAGGAACGTGTCTAGCTTGTGAATCCAAGCTCTCGTAGATGTCTAACTGCTGCCATCAAAAGTGGGGAGAGATAATTTGTTCATAGCATGCTTCAGGTCTCTGTTTGGTGCTCTAGGTCTCCTATCTTGCTGCTGTCTATTTGACTCCCTTTTTTTATTTAGATATTGGACAAATGACATAGTTTGTTTAATAGGATCAGGAAACAAATCCCATTCATCATACATTGCCATAACATTGTCCGGTAGTAAATTTGGTGTTGTTGGTGGTGTTGCCTCTTCATCTGCATTAAAAAATGGCATCAAAGGCCTCTTAGTGTTTCGTGCGAGAGCCCTAATAGCCCGAGGTGATCCAGCTACACTATTACCTTTACTGTGATGGCTTAGAGCTCTCCTATTAACAGGGGCTAATTGTTGTATATTAATTGCAAGTTGTTGAAGCGCATTAGCTATGTTATTCTGCCCATCTCTAATAGCCTGCAATGTTTGCCTTACTTCCCTGTCCTATTTAGTTTCATTATGTGTCATTTGAATGTTGTTTACCTACTCAAACTAAGCAACCTGTTTAGTCTGTTCCACCTATTCCTTTGTTCCAAAAATCAATTCCTCATCCACTAAGTAACTATCCTCAATATCAATTAGTTTAGACGACCTTGCTTGTTCCGGCTGGAGGTGACGATAATTATAAAGCTTTTTCCTCATACCATGCTATCATTTTATTTCCTATTTAACCCACAAGATGGTAGGACCTATAGCTCTAATACCACTGAAATGTCCTCTGTTAAGTTTGGTCAAAAACATGGGATTTGGTTTAATGATAAATTTTGTCAAATACTAGTCATGTAAATAGTTCCTTAAGCAAACTGACTGTTGTCATGCCACCATGTTGATTTGTCCTCATAAATGATATGAAACAACTACTATAAACTTATGAATTTATAACCTCAATAAGTTCTATTTAGCATTTCGAAACACAATGTTGCAGTCATAAATGATAATCAAATTAATTTACCAACAACAATTTTACAGTATGCAAATGTAAAGGTTCTGAGTTTAGATATATTAAGAACATACAAAGAATTGAGATCCTTAGTTGTGTGCGTATCATTGTGGCGTCTGAGATTGCTCCAAACGTCCTTCCAATGCCCCAACGTTCAGCTACCTGGCATTATATGTCGATTACCACCTGAACTAAGCCAACACCGCCTGTATTTATTACCACGTCCTCACAATATTGTCCCCTGTAGATTACTTGTTCTGAAATGTCTGCTTCCTACTCACTGTAAATGCATAGACGTCGCCCCTGTAGGTATTTCCGCCCGTGAGTTGTCCCTGTTGTGACCCTAACATGTTACTCTCGGGAGAGGTGGTCATGGGAAAACACTGTCATGAAGAGAACCCAGCTAGTTCAAGTCCCCCTTGGCTGCTACACAATAAATGTTACCACCTGACACTAGGTATTGTGTTACAAATGATGGAAGAGGGAAATGTACTTACATCTAAAGTGAATATCTACTGTTGTGGAGTAATTGATCCCATTCTTAGCCGTCCCAACATCAACTATGCAGATATCGATCTGTGTGATGTTTAGTCTCAAGAACTTGAATCACCCTTTTCTATCCTGGAGCTACAATCTCTGGATATTAATGAATCATTCCATTCCCCAATTCTGAAAGTACCATGTGAGTGCTAGTTTTGCATCCAAACTCACCTTTTTCCTTAAGGGGTTTTGTCCTTAGGAAATATCCAGTCACATCTAAGCAACCTTTTAGGATTTGTTTTATAACATATATTTGTTGTGTGAATCCCAATGCAAAAGGCTTCCTTTTATCACCTTGAAGTGAGGGGAGATACAAACAACTGAGTAATGCGGGATAAAAGACTATTTCGTCTTTTAGTCACTTAAGTTAATTTGTCCTAAAGTGACTTTAAATAATTAAATACTTTGCATTACAATCCAATATAATAAAGTTACTAAAACCTTAGGATTTCCCATTTAAAACTCCTCAACTGAAACCCAAACTCCTATGACTGGCTAACATCCTAAAACATATGCTGTTAGCCTATCCGGATGGAAAGATAGACCAAATAGGCGCTATTAACTAGCATGGGGAAGGGGACATTACAACTTTTCAATGATAACTCAACTCTCAACTTAAGTGAAATTATAAAAGTTAAATTATAACTTTATAATAAGCTATTTAATAATTAATAATAATTTGGCCATTAAAAATATAATAACTCCCAAAATACTCATCATTTAAATATGTTGTCTAAAATAGAAGTCATACCTATTATTTCTCCACGTGACCAAATGCACTTTCCAAAAATAGAAAGGGTCCATCTCAATCAACACTCAACTTACCACAAATAGTAAATACACAAAATTAAGCTCAAACGAAGTCCAATCTGAGCCAAACGAAGACCAACTCGTAGCTTATTGAATTGTGGCGAAGACAAGACCCTCCCAAGCCAAGCGATTGCCTCAAAAGACCCTCTATCCACAATAATTAGCCTACAAGGATCACAATAATAGGCTAATCCTTGAAACTCCAATGCTAACAAAAATGGGGACATTACACCGAAACATATACTAAGCATTGATGGAAAATACACACTTATCTCTTCCAAAAGGGGACCTTCTATCCAACTGCCTTAGCCTTCCTACAAGGGCCACTGATAAGCAAATCACAAAAACTCTAATGCTCGCAAAAATTTGTACATTAAAATTTAGCAAAGCGAGGATAGTCTGGAGTCCCTCAAAGAGAACTTGCAACATGCCCAAAGTCGCTAGAGGATGTATGCTTCTGAGGTTACAGCATTCTAGACAATCATCTATTAAGGGAAGTGAAAAAGAGAAGCTTAAACCACATTTTTGTGGTCCTTATTGTGTGATTAAGAAAGTGGGGCATGTTGTTTATGAGTTACAATTACCACTCAGCAAGATTCACAATACTTTGCATGTCTCATGCTTAAAGAAAGCTCTCATATAGCAAGATCAACTCATCCAAGGAGCTCTCTCTGTTGGACTATAAAGCAAAATTGAATCTTGAACCTAAATTTGTTCTAGCTATAAGGGAGAAGAGATTACCTAACAAAGATATTCCAGAATACTTAAATTCTTAATCAAGTGTAAGGCCCAACCTGGGAAGGAACTGAAATCTCCAAACACCCTAACCTGAAACTGCTTGAGCCTAAACAATTAGGGAATGGGAGGACTGTAATGAACCTATAAAGTTGAGGCCATCTGGCCTGGATGGCATTGTCAGCTGCCACCTATTAGTTTCATCTCCTTTCAGAAAAATCAAGAAAAGAGCAAATTGTTGCCAGCCGAGCAATCTTCTTGTGTAGGAAGAAAAAAAAAAAGATTTTGACTGTGAAGTTTCTAGTAAGAAGCACTAACTTCTTGAGGAAGCCCAGTTTTGTCTTGTAGTGACAGCTGTCTCCTAGGAAGAAATTATATTTGTTTTGTCTTGCAATGACAAGTGTCTCCTGAAAGAATATTATACTTGTTTTGTTTCTAGTAGAAAATTGCCTTAGGGTTCTGTTAGGTGGCAGTTCTCTTGTTTATCTTGAGCACTAATCACCCTAGGACTTCTTGTGAAGGTGGCCCCCTAAACTGCCCTTAGTTAGCTCAAGTAGCAGTCTCTGCTTTGTCTCTGGGATACAGAGTAATTTGTTTGTTCTTAAGCACTACTGGTTAAGGGACAAAACCCCAACAAGTCACCTCTGGTTTGACATGTATCACGCAAACTCTAATTTTTGGTCTGCAATATCTGTAGTTAAAGGTTTCTACATACCATAAGAAATTTGTTGGTTGTGAAATCTGTTGAACCGGTTTTCTATGAATAAGTCAGAGTTCCAGAATTTGCAGCTTCAAGTAAAATTGTGTAAGCACAATTAAGTATTTTTTAACGATCTTAATAAATATTGGAATTCAGTTTTCTTTTCTTGAAACTATATTGTGTAAGCAGTCTGTTTTTTAATTCAATAGTTCAAGAAAACAGAGGATTCAGGTCATACTGACCTCAAGGTCTTTGCAACCAACTCATTCTATTTGTGAGCGCCAAATCACTAGAGGCACCAATTCCTCGTTCTGATTTCCACCTTTGCAATGTTGCTTCTACAACATATAGCGAATGTCCTTTTCTTCTACAAACTTGCTTCTTCAAACTGCTACTATGGAGAAAATAAATCTGTCATAAAACTGATAACGACCCCCTTATAAAAATCTTCACAATCTGTTCTCCAATCTGCACGTGTTCCTCTCTATAACTCTGCCACAAACTCAAATCTGCCTCCAAATCTGCAAAATTTTCGTCTATATACACATCTTCATTGGATCTGCAATCTTCCTTTTGATTAGCATCCTTGGTGCATATACTCTCCTCAAAGATCATTCTTTTATTTCTTACCTTCACTCACTTCTATCAAATGCAAATATATATCATCTTCATATGAAATTTTTATTTTATAAACAACACATCCTTTCAAGGGAGGTAACTCCAATTAATATGCACTTTTTAAGTTTAACAAGGATTCGTTTCTTGATATGTTCTTAATTTTCTTTTCAAATCTTCACAATCTCTTTCTATTTCATATACATCTTTTCCAAATGAAGAGACACGTTCTGTTTGATTGTACCCCTTGAATACAAATCACTCTCAACCAAAATACTCTTGTTTATTAATTATTGTTTCTCCTTCAATGAATAAGTCAGCATGGTAAACCGAATTGCACCTTTTAATTTGTTATATTTTGTCTCAACAAATAGGCCAGCATACTTACAAATGAAGTCATTAAATGTCACCAAACAAATGTTTCTATTAATTATTTAAATCAGTGCTTACTATTAATAATATTAAAGGCTGTCTAATATAATCAGTGCCACCTTTTGTAATCGCTGCTTAAAGTAATTACTTGCTGTATAAAAAAACACCATTCATTCCCATATTATCACTGCTCTCTGATTTCTGTATGTGCAATAACTCACTCCCTATCTTCAGATTTCCATTGCTGTTGTTCACTGTCCAAATGCTGACTTGACAGTTTGTTCTTGTGACTTTATTCTGTATTTGTTATATTTCCTTTGTCTATATTAAAAGTATATTTTTAACCACTTTACCAACTTCCTGCATCACTTATTTATCAATGTCTTCATAGTATTTAATCTTAAGTCGCTGTCAATCGAGGACTAATCTCTATTAATCATTTTACAAACAGGTATTTTTTATGATTGCATCTGTCATAATTACAAACAGGTAGTCTTCATGATTGCTGACCTAATCAGTCTTCTTCATCTATGTCATTTTTTTTTTACCTTATTTCAAATATAAACCAAAACTTTATATCAGCAAACATATACTTGATCACTGTTGGATGACTTGCATAATGCTGACTGCGGTCCTTCTGTTCCCTGAACATGGACATTAATTACTTCAATACACATTGCTGCTCTTTAAATCTGAAGCTCATTCATTATGTTGGCTTTTGCTATAACTTCAAATTTAGTTGTTTCTGATAAACTTAGTCAATACTTATAGTAATTACAGTTCATAATGTTTCAGGCACCTAAAAAATCAAGTTGGCCATACGCGATCTCATTCCACATAGGATGCCAAAATTGAAGTTTAGTTCCTTCAGTGAAGTGTCATTGAATACATAACCACGCCCTTCGAATACATGAGCACAACTTTATCCAAACTCATCCACACACCAAAGGCTCTTCTTGACATGGCTTTGGCATCAATAACAATCACTGTTGACATTAATAACAATATGTCACTTCATCTTTGACATCAATGACAGCATTTCTAACATGATTTTCTTCCTCCTATTCAATGCTATGCCATAGCTATGATTTTCTTCTGACTTTTTTGTTCATTCAATTGTTGTTGAATAATTAATTAATTGAATGAATTCCTTTGATTTGATGATTCAAGGTATTGGTGCATAATATCCCCCTAGGATGTTTTCTCTAGAATTTTTTTACCAAATAATCTGCAGAAATTTTAACAATAATTTGCATGCAATTGATTTCATGCAATCCAACAATTTATACAGAATATCATATATATCAGACTGGAATAGAGATTTTGAACTGAAAGACGAATATCACATGTAAATCTTTGTAGAACATTAAAAAAATCCAATAGCAGTCACTAAACTTACAGTGGGATTGAATAACTAGAATATGAACTTGAAGCAAAAGTGAGACACCTGAGTGATATCTCCAACAGATAATGGGTTTCCATCCACTACCTCCAAGTTTGAGGGGTTTTGTCCTAAAACCTACTAAAAGCCGAAGCTTCTCAGAAGTCACCAAGAGAACAAAATCAGACATATGCCAAACATGAAGAGAATGAGCTTTTGAAAGTTCTTTTACAACACAACACATGACACTTCGTTTTCCCCGGCCTATCTCTTCATATTTCCTTTCTTTGACTCTTTAATTTTCCTTTTAACTTAACATGACTATTAAGTTTTTTACTAGACTCCCTAAAGTCATTTTAATACTTAACTAAATAATTAAAATAAGTTGTATACAGTACTCCCTTCTTGAATATTGTTTTCCCTCAAACAATCTATATCTACATGTTGAAACCAAATACTTGGATCCCATATCAACATCAAAAATGTTGCCCCACTAATTTGTTGTGCTACTCTAATGTAAACAACATGTCTATAATTGTAGAGGCACTCAAACAAAACCAATTGGAGTAATGCACCAAACATGCCAATGTCAGGATCCCAAATTATCATGCTGACACAACTGTCAAATATAGGAGATAGTAGTATCTTACGGAGCTATCAACACTGAACAACTCTCCAACTGCCAATGATCTCCCAAGGAAGTGTCCTACACCTACCATAGGCACACAATAAAATATATCAGCCCGTTTAGAGCAATTGATGTGAAAATTAAACTGCTCAAAGGTTGAGGTCAATACCAATAGTGTGGATGAACTAGTACAACCGTTATCCATCTGGAATGCCACTGAATACATAGGAGTTGGAAAAACATCTCCTCTGGTCAAATCATACCTACTATCCACCCTCATCCAGGAACTAATCATCTGCTGAACTAAAGAATCCATCTAGATCATCAGTAGATCAAAGTCTAAACTCATATATAGGTTGATTGGTAAGTGGGAAGCAACACTGACTCTAGAAATTAATCCACTAATCAATCCTGTGACCAAAACTCAACATTAAAAACTGCACTTGGGTCCCAAATCTTGCAAGTGATTCCATTCTCTTCACAGGAATCAGAAAAAACACCCTCACTCAACATGAAGAGTAGATTATCAGTTGTCCATTTAGAATCCACCTCAAACAAAGGAATGTTAACAACCTGAATATTATCCTTTACTCCAAACTTATACTAAAGTTCTAGCTGGTCCAAAAATCTCTTATTTGATCTTTTGGGACAGCTATCCAAGCCATAAGTTTGTTGTATATTGTCAAGTTCCTTAATCACCTCTCTGAAAAACTTGGCCCTTCCTTTGTTCTCTTGCTGTTTGACCTGATTCGTAATCAAAATCTGAATTTTTGCTTCTTGAAGAACAATCTGTATATCCTCCAATGTCTCCTGAGTATCGTTAAGCTCCCTTATGAGCTTATTAACCTTGTCCTCCTTTTTCTTCAATTTATCGACGTATACTTGATCAACCTTCATAGGTGATCCCTGTCTAAAAGCAGACACAAATAATTTAATTTCATAGGTTCAAAGGTTATTTTGAACACCTATAAGTCAGCAATATAATAATCACCTTCCACAACACTTTGTCTATTCTCCATTTGAGCCTTCCTGTAGAGATCTTCAATGATCATGATGCACTAAAGCTGCAACAACCATATCATCAGCAACTTCTAATATATGCTTCAAAGTATCATTGTTATTTTGAAATGCATTTTCTGAATGGTCAGCCAAAACATCATCATCCTAAATTAATTTCTTTGATTGGTCCTCTAAATCACTATCATGCATAAGTGAACTACAACTATAAAGAACACATGATTCATCATACCTTTCACAGGTTTTATCAATGTCAACATAGGCCTCCCATACTTGTTTGACTGATCTGCATCCAAAGTCAAAGCTTCTATATCATCGTTTTCAAACAAATTCTCATAATGGGAAGCCTCCGACACACTCTCTCCTTGAGTAAGACCATCCTCATCAAAATGTTTGTCGATAACAACTTCCAAGTCACCACTATAGAGACTTGTTTATTCCTTATTAATAACAATACTTGAATCCATCTCCTCACAAACATTTGTGATATATTCTTGAAACAAAGTTGCGACATTCATTTTTTCTTCATTGTTGGCCCATTCCTCTTTAGCTTGTTGTCAAGAAAATTGGGTAGTTAGGTAGTTGGCATAACCAAGGGAGTTACACAAGTACGACAGTTCGCCTCGTACCCCCTCAGACACTATGTGTATGAACCTTCTTTATAAGCAAAGGCATGTTGTGTATTGCAAATGTAACCTTGTGTTTGGTGATTAATGAATATATGAATTACTTTTGAGTTCTCTATATTTCCTTTGTTGAATACCTTGCTTCTATATTTATGCATTACGCTTATGTTAACCCACGAGGGTAAACATTTGGCACCATTGCCAAATTGAATATGAGAAGCACGGAAATGGAATAGACGGGACCACTTGTGAATGACAACAAGACAAACAATGAAGAAGAAATCACATAACTTTTTGAAGGGAGTGTTGGCTCCCGATTTGACAGGATTTTAAATACCTTTTGAGAATGTAGAAAACACCCAGGAATTAGCTAAAGACCATGACAGGTATTCCCACACAAGCGAATAGGACCAATTGATAAGATTGTTTATTCTTCTTCCCTTTGAATTCTGCAAGATTCAGGAAGGTATACCCTGGAATTTATTATCACTTTCCTTGAAAACTACAACTATCATAAATTCCATTATAGCAGACATTTGTCTTTAATTCTTCTAATTTAGAGGCTATAAGAGGGATGTAAAACAGCTAATTCTCCATACCCTAAAATTCTCTAAATCAAGAACAAACTAACTTTCTAGATCTACAAATAAGACATAAGATATTATAGATTTTGTTTATGGCTTTTGACACAATGTAGCCTTACAAAACTTGTCCAACATCAATTTATGATCAGTGCTTTATCCATTTGGGTTATTTACTCACAGAATATGACACATCACACCAGATCTATTCTCTCACTTTGTGAAAAGAAAATCAATGCTCAATTTCAAATCTGATACTTATCAAAATCTCCCTATGATACCTTCAATTCTCGAAAGTCATATCAAACATTTATATAATCAATTTGATTAACAACAAAATATGAAGCAAGATATAATTCGAAATGAATTACAACTGAAACTCAATATACTTGTCATTGAATCTCAGACAATTTCAAAGGTGACACATTAAGAGACAAGATCTGAATTGGGCAACCAAGTATCTCCATTTTGTATTAAATAGCTTGAAGTAATACAACCAAAAAATCAAAATCTGTGAAATAAGTTGACTCAAGGCAGACATAACACGCTGCAACTCTACATTTCCATTAGATGAACGAGATCAGAAAATTTTACAACATAGTAATGGACCGACCTCAAACATGAAAACAATATTCATTCTCTTAAAAAAATCGGACCCTTCTCTAGCCTTGGGAACTCATTGTCACGTCCCCTATTTTCCTCCAATAGAGTTTAATAATAAATGATAATAAAATAATATTAAAATAAATAAATAAATTATAATATAATTTATTATTCAATTAACTGTATATATTGATTAATATATTATAAGTAAACATATAAATATAAATATAATTGATTTCATAAAAGTCAATCTAAGCTTTATGTATATACATATATAGTTTAATAAATAATAAATAGAGGAAATGTTATGAAATAATATAAATACACATGGATACCTCAAACTTCAAAAGATAGAATCATCCCTTAAAGGTCTCAAGATATCCAATAATAGTAATCTTGAAACTCACCAACAATTTGTTGATGATACCCTACTCTATGGGGAAGCTAATATTCTAAATACCTCACTCATAGACTATATGAAGGTATCTGGTCAAGATATTAATAGAGGAAAATCTGAAATCTTCTTCTTCAACACGGAGATGGAAACACAAGAGAAGATAAGCTTGATCCTTAATATTAAAACAAGATCTCTACCTTGTAGATATTTGGGATTCCAATTAAACGACCACTCCAAACCAGCCAAACTTTGGGAACCCCTCATTTGCAAAATTAACAATAGAATCCAATCGTGGAAAGGGAAATGGCTCTCTCTAGCAGGAAGAACTACTATGCTTATATCAATCTTAACCAGTGAGCCCATCTACCAACTATCTCTACAAAGTCTTCCAACTAGCGCAAAGAACTCTTTAAACAAAGTCCTCAAAGATTTCTTCAGGCAAGGATCGAATAACAAAAAGAAATTCAACCTAATAGCCTGGGACAAGATTTGCCAACCCAAGGATGTAGGTGGTTTTGGCATATGCAACATTAAGCTCCAAGCTCAAGCATTAGGAGCGAAACTGATTTGGAGATGATTCATAATCTAGAATTGTCATGGGTTAGGACTCTTTCAAATAAATACCTAAACTCCACGGATCCCCTTAGCATCCTCAAAACCAAATCCCACCCTTAAGGCTCGGGAGTCTAGAATTTCATGCTGAAATGTAGACACATAATTTTCAAAAAAGTAGCATGGCAGGTAGCCAATGATAAGGAGGTTAGATTCTGGACAGACTCCTAGGAAGGATTCCCACCCCTATGTAAAGTTCCAAACCTATCCCAAGCCATGACTATCTTAACCAAAGCAATAGGCACTCTCTTAGTAGACTACTGGGAAGAGGATGCCTCCATAGCTAAAGGATGGTGAAGGAAGAGCCTCAAAATCTATAACATCCCCCCAAAAGAATTGTCAATCATAGAATCCATCCTAGCTACTAGATCCTTCACCCTATCATCCTCCAAAGATAAACTTATCTGGACTGGATCTAAGACTGGATAGTATAATTCAAAAGATGGTTACAATTACTTATCCAAATGTAAGATGCAAACTATGAAATTGTTGCCAACTTCTCTTTGTTGGAATCCATTTTGCCTACCAAAAGCAGGAACCTTTATGTGGTTATCCTTACAGAACAAATTCTAACTGCAGATAAATTCAAGAAAATTGGTTATGAGGGCCCATCAAGATGCCCCTTATGCAAGGAAGTAGAGGAAGACCCAAACCACATCCTTCTACACTATAATTATGCTCCCACAATATGGACATGGTTCTATAAGAGATGGGCATATCTATGGTATCACATGAATCAGTTTTACAACACCTCTTAGCATGGCCTACATTCCACTACAATAACATCTTAAAAGGGCTATGGACTATCTCCCCCTCAATTATCATTTGGGAAATATGGAAGGAGTGAAATAGACGGATCTTCAAGGATCGAGAAATGCCTACTGATCAACTTATCATTAAAATAGAGGCATTGATAATTGAAACCCTAAACAACAAATTGATTCAGAGCAACGTTCAAATGACATCATGGGATGGTTCTATGAGAAATAGATGGATTGGACTTAGAATTCCATCCTCCATTGGGAAAGGAGATAGCTCTAGTCAATCTCTGAGAAAAATTGGATCCCCTTGAAAGCTGGATGGGTTAAACTTAATTTCGATGGGGCCTCTAGATGCAATACAAGTCCAGTTGGAATTGGATGTTGTATCAAGGATGATTCAGGGAAAACATTAGCATTAGTAGAAAGATCTTTGCATATTGAGACTACTACAAACAATGTAGCAGAGTTCAAAGCCCCTTTAGAAGGATTATAGCTCTATACCCATTTCAAATTTTGTAAGGTTGCCATAGAAGGCGACTCTTCAATAGTCATCAACGCTTTACGAAATAAAACCACCCCTAACTAGAGATTGGCTAGTCTCCTTAGCCAAGCCCTTGACCTTATACTGAAACTAGAAAATGTGACTTTCAACCATATATTTAGGGAGGGTAATACCCTAGCAGACTCTCTTGCTAACAAAGGGGTTGATGGTTTTGATATGTTGCAAAGGTGTAGTTAGGATCAAACAACTCCCCCTCAGTTGGACTCGATAAATGAAATCCCATCTAATCGTCGCTACTCCCAATCACTTTATCCCAAATCTGGCATCTTTTCAGATCTAATATCCCTGAAATTTCTCTGCATGCCTCCTAATTGTTTTGATACTTCACGTTTACTTGCAGCCTTTTCGAGTAACAATCCTATAAGGTTAGCAATGCTAGCTTATAACTCCCCTGACCATTGAATCATTTTAGCAGTGCCTTAGCAAGAATAGAAAGGAGATGGACACCTGCATTAAACTCTGTAGCAACTACAGACTTATGGCTTTTGACAAGCCAATAAAGGTTGAACCTACTAGGCTGATGTTGATAAAAAACAAGAAGATGGTCATCTGAGCAATTATGAGGGTTCTGGGCAAACAATACATCAACTGTCCAAACTGTTGGAGATCGAACTGGGATATCATGGCTATGTTCACAGCTATAGCCCGCCGCGTTTATAGCGACAACGATCTGATAGTGGATCTATGTGCTAAGATCTTCTTCCCTAACATTCAACAAGGTCTTGACGAGGCTCTCTGGAATATAATGGACAATCTCACTATCCCTTTGGCTACCAACTATGGCATGCTCTACATAAAGGGAGCAGAGGTTCCCTCCTATCCGATTGTCTTCACAGAGTATGAAGAGGCTTTTTGGGCTACCCAACCCATTTTCAAAAGAAACCTAAGCTTCCTGGCTTATTACCATGGAGTCATTGACCCTATCAATCCTGACTGGCTAGAGGATTACCTCAATGAGGAAGACGTGCTGGAGGACGAAGCATTGGAAGATGCTGTCCAAGAAATGCGTAAGGTACTCAATGAAGATTCAGATTAGAGTGCAGCAAGCAGTATGTTGTTCTTTTTTTCAAAGCTAGACCTTTGACTGGGATCTGAAGCTTTAGGCTTGTGATCTGAGATATAATCTCTCTTTAGACTTAATATCCTCCCATTTTGTGTTTGTGGAGGATGCTTACTCTTACTATTTCCAGGACTCAATCATGACATATACATATCTATTTCAATCTAATGCAGACATTTTCTTTTCAGCTAACATAATATCGTAAGGTGGTATGTTCTATGCTGGATATTTTCTTGGTTTCATTTCTAACCCACAATGCAGAGTCTCAGCCATTGACTGTGCTGGCAGGGGCAAAAAGAGGTAAAACAGGGAAGTTTGTTGCCCTCCCTGTCTAGATAAGTTCTCTCTGAACATATTTTTCTTCTTTCTAACATGCTCTTTTCAACATAGCTCCACACTCCTTTCAACCTGCAGCTTACATGACTGAAGAAGTAGTGAAGTACCAGTAGTGTGCAATCCTCAACTGAAAACTCCTGCCTGACAAACTATGTTGGATTTTCAATATTAAGAAAGGAATGCCCTTCTTAAATATCAGCTTTTAACTTATGATAAAGCAATGTATTATATTATGTCCTGAAAAGTCAACTTGTAAAGGACGGAATGCTCTCCTCAAGTCCCATTAATGGGCAAATGTAAGTATACAGGACTACGGTCCCAAGCAATACCGAGGGTTTTCTTGGCCCCGTTCTTTTTTCCGCGGTGCCTGCACATGAACGGGGCAGCTATAACCTTCTAAGAGTTAATATAATAAATTGGGCTCTTGCCTTTTACTGATCAAAAAATTATATATATAAATACACATAATATTAATAACAATTATTGAAATATTAATAAATAAATAAATAAAAGTCTAATATAAATTTGAAAGGCAAATATCAACCTTAACCAAGAGACGTGACTTTCTAGTAGTACTACCCCACAAAATATATAAACAAGGGGATGAACAGTTTAGGGAGGACATCAACCCAAAGTATTCGTATTATAAGGAGTGCACAGGTATCGACAATAGAGAGAAGAAGAACATCAAGGCAACGTATGAGAGTCAGAATATGTAAGACAAACATTTAACTGAAAGATCAGACTCGGCAGAGGAGGGAAGAAATAAGGATCGACCAGTACCATGACGGTATTTTAGCATACCATTGCAGGATAACACACATAACAGGAGCAAAATACAATAGGGAAATGGCCACAAGAGCAGCATCTGGTCCATACGCAGAATTATAAAGGAAATTGAATCACAACAGACAAATGAGTAATAACACCTGTAGATAGATAAAAGGAAATTTTGTGCAGACTAAACATAATGAAAGTAACAGAGACCGCTGGAAGATATCAGTATATGGAATATAAGAGAGATAACAATAGTTGCAGTCATGAATCACTACAAGGAATTGGATCATAATTCAGGCTCACATCATCACATTAAAACCTATTATTCCTTTGATATGCAGATTGAATCTATGCTGGAGATAAGAAAGGATCATTGAATCAGAAATATACAGGAAGAATATATGCAGTTAGTTAAAAACACTCACTATGGGATACAAATAACCATAGAATCGAACAAGATAAAAGGATAATCGGGAAAATATAGATTCTGTTCACAAAATGCAGCAAGAGAAATTATAAGCAAGGAAGAGATGTAGCCATTACCATGTAAGCACCAAATGCAATCAGACCGATGGTGAAGACTTCAACACAAATGCAATCAGACTGATGGTGAAGACTTCAACACAGAGTAAGGCTCAAAAACAGTAAGAAGATAAGACCAAAGACTCATCAAAAGGGATTATTAAATATGTCCAAAGCACAAAGCAAGAAGAAATGGGAAGAATAAGAGGGTGAGGTCATAGAAAGTGATCAACACAAAGTTAATGAGCAGGAAACAAGAATAAGAATATGAGGAGCAGTGATAAGAGTAGTAAAGGAAGATATATCATGGAAAATGATATTATTGAAAGGGGTTACAATACATTGAGATGGTAGACAACAAAAGAGATCACAATTCATATAAAGGAGTTTCATGTACATGTGGATGCATTGAATTACGCCATTGGGGCCACCTTGGCTCAGGAAGGGGTGCATGGACTGGATCACTTGATATAAATTCCAAACCGATTGTTGTCCAATGCAAAAAAGAATTATAGCATCACGGAAAGAGAAGCCCTTAAAATGGTTAACCTTGTTCAAAAGTTTCGACACTACCTATTGGCTAACCCGTTCAATTTCTATGTGGACCACCAAGCTCTCATGTACTTAGTCAATAAGTCCATCATCCAAGGGAGAGTCAGTCGATGGCTTTTGCTACTCTTAAGAGTCCACGTTCAAAATTGTGGTACGACTAGGGTGTAGCCACATGATTGTCCACCAACGGTCACGTATCAAGTATGTTGAGCCACCCGTTAGAGTCAATGATGACTTTCCCAATGCACCTCTATTTCAAATTGTCATAATCTCTTTGTGATATACCAGTATAGGGAAGTATCTATCCACAACCCAGTTCCCACGAGACATGCCTTTAGGGGACTAGAGAAAGTTGGAACCAAGGAGGAGGACCTTTCAATTGATCAATGGATTATTAAACAAAATGGGGCTAGATCAAGTACTTAGGTAGTGTGTGATCTAAGTTGCCAGTTCGGGTTCGGTTCCAAATTCGTAGTTCGAGAACCAGTTTGCTAGTTCGACAAAATTTTGGAAAAGGGTTTGGGTTCGTTTGGGTTCGTTAGTACAAAAACATGTCAAATTTATATATACATCTTTATGAAGCATGAGTTAAAATTAGAATGTAGCATAGTAGCATAAACACATTTAAACAACAAAAACTTTAAAACAGCATAAACAATAACATATCATGGTGATCATACCATCATATAGTAACATAGTTCAATCAACTTCAACATCAAAGATGAAAGATTCAAAACATTTAAAATATCAAGTTCAAGTATCATTGTTTCATGTTCAGGGTTTAACAGTAACTAATGGAATGAAAATCTATTAAAATTCTGAATTTTTAGTTCTAAGTTCTTCAATCTTCATCTTCTTCATATTCATCTTCTTCTTCATCTCCTCCTTCTCCGCCTCCGCTATTACTTGCACCAAGGCCAATGGGATCAGCAGCAGAATCAACAATGGTATTGGCATCAAAGTCATCAAAATCATCAATTGTAAGCCCAACAGTGGAAGCAAGTCCGCAATCTCTGCATCTACATCCCACTTCTTTGTCTCCCCTTCTTTGTATTCTTGACTCTTGTGCGAAAGAAGGCGCAAGTTGTTATGCAGAAAAACTAGGTTCTTTGCTTTTTTTTATTGCAACCTATTGTGCTTCACCGAGTGGATGAAAGAATAGGTGCTCCAGTTTCTTTTTGATGCAGAGAAACTAGCAACCTATAAAGACAACATAGGGCAAGCAAATGTAATGGAGTGGTCATTTTGTTCCATCTTTCATCAATAATTTTTTGCACTTGTTTGAAAAAGGTCTCTTGCGGATCTTGCTCCTCCACATTTATAACTTGCCTGATCTTCTCAATCATTGAGTCTATGCCATCATAGATCTCTCCAAGGCAAGGCCTATCCATGTCAGTGTACCTAAGCATGCTCATAATGGGCTTGGTGATCTTAAGGAGATATTCCACACATTCCCACCATGACTCAGCCAATAGCCTATCCTTTATTTTGTTTGCCCTTTCAATGTTCTTTTGCTTCCATACACCCCAATTGTTGCTGATTACCATACCTTGAAGTGCATCTTTCACTTACACAAGTCATCTTAAGACGATTATATGTGATGCAAAACAGGTCTCAGCAACCTGTGACATAAATTAGAGCAAACAACTATTAGATACATATTTTAGAAAACTAAGAAAAGTATACACATTGGCAATTGCACAAGTAAAATATGAAAAATCAGAATCATGTGGTGGTTTGTGACAAACATTTGTATGTCCTCAACCTCTTCATACACTGTTTTGATCCACTCAATTTGGTTCCCAATCTTTTGTAGCATAAGATTGAGTGAATGGACTGCACAAGGTGTCCAAAAGATATGTTGATATCGTGATTCAAACAACAAACTTGCTGCTCTACAATTCTTTGCATTGTCCATTATGACTTGGACAACGTTTCTTGCACCCACTTGTTCAATGGCCTCAATTAGGATATCAACAATAAATGGTCCATCCATTGCCCTCACAATCCACCATTTTCAAAAACATTGCCCCTTTAGGGGACACCGCAAGGACATTGATCAAGGGATGGTTCCTAGAATCCTTCCAACCATCTGAAACAATTGTCACTCCTATCTCAACTCATGAGTCCCTTATGGGCTTCAATTGATTTTCAGCCCGTTGGACCTCATCATCCAACAAGGTGGTGTGCACTTTCTCATACTTGGGGCCACAATACCCTATTGGAGCTTCATTGGCACCCCTCAACTTGTCCTTCTAAAAAGGAGAGCAGACAACATTAAAAGACAACCCATTTGCATACAGGCATCTTCCCACCTTAATGTTAGCAATTTCCCGGGCCTTATTTTGAAAAGAAGTTTCTAATGGCCCCTTTCTTTTGCGTACAATGGGGACAGATTCAGTGTTAGTGTCCATTGCAGTACTAAAGAAGGGGTGGTCTTGTACTATAACATCTAAGGGGTGCTACATTCCCTTTGCTCTTTTACTTTTATTGCTACTGAGTTTTGTTGTCTTGAGTCCTTCTCTCTCTTTTGCTGCCTCATGCTCTTCAATATATTTTAACACTGTTTGATTTGGTATAGGGACACCATTTTTGCCAGGGCATTTCTTGACTCCTCTTCTAGTATAACCACATAAATGACCTACCACACCATAATAAGAACTATTTCTTTCTACACCACATCCTCAACATCTCCAACTGAATGCACCACCTCTTGGAATGGGTTTTATAATGTCTACATACTTCCATAGAGAAGAATCAGAGTTGGTTTCATTCTTTGTTCGGTGTTGCCTATTGATGAAGAGCTAGATGACATTCCTTTCCCTATAGCAAGAAATTAGATACATGTTCATAATCTATATGCAAGAAAATGACAAATTTTGGAATAATGGAAAAGATTCAAGAACATATGAAGATTGAAAGAGAAATGAAAAAATGGAAAAACTAGAACAAAAACAATAGCAAATGGAATAAGATCTTACCTTTTGGTCCTTTTCCAACCATTGGAAGTTTGCAAATGTGTATGAATGATGCACAGATACTTGAAGAACACCAACAAATCAATTTTCAAACTCCTCCTTGCACAACCGGATGCTTGCTCAAAAACTTGTGTACTCTCCTTCAAGGCAAAATAACCTATTTAGAAATATCAAATGACGATGAGAGGGCACAAAACCAATTAATAACACCTTTTTAGGTTACATGGACGCCAAAAAATTATGCAAAATTGCAAATAAAACAATCAAAATCACATTCGTAGCAGCGAGTTTGACCTTGGTTCGAATTTTTGGACGTGGTTCGCTCGGGTTTGAACCCTGGTTCAAACCAGATCGAACCAGGCCTGCAAACAAGGACCTTGGTCGAACCAAGTTCGAACCGGACCCAAACTTGCAACCCGTTCATGGTCCGAAGGGGGGGGGGGGGGGGGGGGGGGAGGTACCTGTGCAACCTAGTGTGTGATGGAAGAAGTACCAAGAGTACTCTAAGAAGCCCACGAATAACCATCAGGCGAACACATGGTGCTCGATACAACAACGATGAAGGTGCTCCTACCTAGGTTGTGGTGGTCGACATTGCATAATGATGCTAGAGAATGGATTGTGGGATGCAACACTTGTCAACAAGCAAACAAGTCTCTAAAATACAACTTCATGCCACTCAATCCTTCACATGCAAGGGAGTTGTTTGAAAGAAGGGGGTTAGACTTCGTCAGACCGCTACAGGTTAGTCATGCTAGAAGATGTCGCTACATCGTCTTGGCCCCCAAATACTTAACTAAATAGCTAGAAGCACGAGCACTGCCAGATAACTGTGCAAAATTCATTTATGAACAAATTATAACAAGGCAAGGAATCCCGATCCAACTGACCAGTGAAAGAGGTGGACATTCTGTAACCATGTTATCAAGTTGCTCGCCATTGAATTTAAGATTTTCCACATGCTGTCAAGCTCATTTTATCCTCGGGTGAACGGTCAGGTGGAGGCAACTAATAAAATTTTGGTTGGAGTCATCTATAAGTTGTGCAAAGTCGAGGGTGAAGATTTGGAGGAAAGATTACCCTCCATGTTGTGGACCTACTACACCTCCTACAAGGTGATCACGGGACATGATGGAGCCTCAAAATTTTTGAGGCCTTCATTTGTGAAATGATGCATGACAAGGATACTATTATGCAAATATTATCAATAATACTCTCATTATTAAGCCCAAAAGATCTCTTGTTGCAAACTCACGTGCTCTTGTGAATTGAGTAATTGGAGTCAAAATAAATGGTAACAACAATTTCACTGTAGTTGATACACATGCCAAAGCTTATTCATCCTAGCCTTTATGGAGCTTACCAACATATTGAGCTGATTTCTCCATTTTCATAAAATACTGAAATCTCAATTTTCGATATTGTTGGACCTATTTGTGAGTATGCATACTTCATAGACAAAAGATAGAGGACATACTCAAATATAGCCTAAAGTTCAGATAAAGAAACACAAATATACATATATACAAAATCCTTTCTAAAGAGTCATCGAGGATTCTAAAAGACATAAATATAATGAAATAACATACAAATTCATACTAGTTGATATATGCATAATAACGTATATGTCCAACAATTATAAAGGAGCCTGTATCGAATATGAAGACTCATACACAGGAACAATGACAGAGTGGAGGTATGTACGGTATGATATTAGCAAGAAAGAAATAGACCAGGTGAGTTCATGCTTCTTCTTATGAACTAGGAAGTATGTGAGTTACATGTTGCACTTGCATTGGTTTCATTTTCTCTTGTGGTTATCTTTCTTCTCCAAACTTGTATAGTTTTTACTTTATGATCATATTTGGTTTCCTATCTTTTGTCATCTCTGTCAAGTCTGCAATGTTTTGCTATATGCCCATAGCTATTGCACCTATAACATACAATATTATAGTTCAACTATGGATTATTATTTCTACTTCTCAATTCATGAGGATTTCTCATTTTTGTTCTGCATTCTCTCGCCCTATGACCAAAATAGCTGCATGACTAACAATATCCGTTGAAGCTAGGTTTATATCCTTGCTTTCTATAATCCTTTTCAAGTTCAAATCCTTCAAATTTCATGGATGATTTATCATCACTATTTCCTTCCTTGACAAAGCCTTTGAATATATGATGTTTATTATTTGATTGTGCTTCATAACTACCCCTATCTTGCTTGTGGATGGTCTTTGACTATTAATGATATCAGATATAATTTCTGAGCTCTTTTCAAATTTGAGACTTTTATTCAATTTGACATTGCTTTCCTCTAGGTCCTTTTCAGTCTTTCAATTTCTTGACTCACTTTGATGTACTCCTCTTCTTTTGCATTTAAATTGTTTTTCACATCAATCTCAACTTGTTTGGCATCTTCTAGTTGAATTTTTATTTCTTTAATTTCCATCTTATATTTAGTGACCTTCTCTTTTAGTTTCTTATTTTGTCTATATGCATAATGTAACTCTTCCATGATGTCCACATCTTCCTCACTAGATGCTTCGTCAATCTCTTCTTCTTCACTACATGCCTCATCAACTTCATCCTCATTGCATGACTTATCAACATCTTCTTCTTCTTGCTTGTTGGTCATGGCCAAAAAGAGTATCTCATCTTCTGCATCATCATCACTTTAGTATTCATTATTGCTCTCTTCTGATGATTTGTTTTCTTTCTTCAAGTATAGACTCAATCTATGCTTGTAATACTTCTTTTTCTTAGCATGCTTCTTATCCTTTGAATATTTTTCTTCTTCATCATCACTAGAGTCATTGTTGTTTAGAGAGCATTTTGATGTATAATGTCCAACTCTTTTGCAACTGAAACATTTGAACTTGCTTTTGTTCTTCCCATTACTCATTTTTAGCTTAATTTTAAAGTAAGCATTTGATTCACTATTTGAACTTTCACTTGAATTTTTTTTGTTTTTACCCCTTTTAGATGCCTTGAATGTTATTTCCTTCTTTGATTCATTCCCTCCAACCCGCATTTCATAAGTAGTAATGATTCCATGCAATTCATCTTTTGTCAACGTATCTAAATCTTTTCTTTCTTCAATTGCAAATATTTTAGAATTAAACTTCATAGTTAGTGATCTTAAAAAAATTTCAACCACAAGACTTTCTTTTAGTTCCTCACCAAGAGCTTATATAGAATTGACAATATCATCTACACAATCAAGAAAAGTGGCTATATTCTCATCTTCCTTCATGCTAAGACTTTCAAATACTTTCCGATGAGTTTGTAGTTTGGATTTCTTTACATTCTCGGTTCCTACATAGACATTTTTCAGATTGTCCCGAATGTCCTTGGCTGATCTATAGTGCATAACTTTTGAGAATATTGATTTGGCAAGATTGCATAAAATTGCATGTTTTGCTTTGGCATTGTTTTCACATTTTCTCTTTCCAGTTGTATCTGTTGGTGGGTTTTGTAGAGGTGCATAACCATCTACAATTAATTGCCAAACATCGAAACCAAAACTCGTCAAATAAGTTTCCATTTTTATACTCCAATAGGCATAGTTCATCCAATCAAACGCAACGTTTTGTTTCGAAAGATTTCACCCATTATGCTCTTTTAGATCTACCTTCAAGCGGTTATGCTTTATAGAAGGAACTAGCTTTGATACCAATTGAAGAGCACACGAATATACTTGGGGGGGGGAGGATGAATTAGTATATTAACAACTTTTGCCAATTTAAAACTTTTATCCAATTAATTACTTAAAATGCTGAAATCAACAATTATGCACATGAACACAATGACATAGAGATTTACGTGAAAATCCAATGCGGGAGAAACCCACGACAATAAATGCTTTTATATAAACTTTGTTCTTTTATAATGTATTGTAAGCTTCAACCTACTAGAGGCTCAAACCTCTATGTTTATGAGCATCGACTCACTGGAAGCTCCAACTCCCACACTTAGCAGGCTCCGACTTACAAGAAGCTCCAACTCCCTCTGCCATCTTTGTGAGCACCAACCCAATGCACTCATACTTCTTTTCTACCTCAGCAATGTTTGTTATCAACTAATGACGGATATCTTTGTTGCATAAATTTCTTTTCTTGGCTTTGTATAATATTTATAATCTTTATTCTTGAAGTTGAGCAATAGCTCTTCCTTATATATTTACAAAATATATATACGGATACCAATTGAAGAGCACACGAATATACTGAGATGGTGGCGGGGATGAATCAATATATTAACTACTTTTGCCAGTTTAAAACTTTTATCCAATTAATTACTTAAAATGTTGAAATCAACAATTATGCACATGAACACAGTGACACAAAGATTTACGTGGAAACCCAATGCGGGAGAAACCCATGACAATAAATGCTTTTATATAAACTTTGTTCTTTTACAATGTATTGTAGGCTTCGACCTACTAGAGGCTCCAATCTCTATGTTTATGAGCACCGACTCACTAGAAGCTCCAACTCCCACACTTAGCAAGCTCCGACCTACAAGAAGCTCCAACTCCCTTTGCCATCTTTGCGAGCACCAACCCACTGCACTCAAACTTCTTTTCCACCTCAACAATGTTGCTTACTCAACTAATGATGGATATCTTTGTTGCATAGATTTCTTTTCTTGGCTCTATATAATATTTATACTCTTTATTCTTGAAGATTTATTTTCTTGGCTTTATATAATATTTGTACTCTTTATTTATCCATTATAGGTGCCAATGATTCTGCCAACGACTAATGATCCGAAGGTAGTTGCTTATAAAAATTCCACTTTACAGCAACAAATAAAGAAAGATATCCTGCATCGCTTGCAACAACTATGTTAAACCTATGTTATGTCACTATCATCTTGAAATCTTCAACTACTTGACTTCCACCACATAAACATTTCAAGATGATTTCCCTCATAACGCACACTAACAACTACAAACCCCACTATAACCCCAAAAGGCAGGGACTCCTGCTCGCAAAGAGCTCTTGTTTTTCTCATATTTTTAAATGCTTGCCATAAATATGGTTCTCCCAATCTCTTTTGCCATTGTGTCTTCTTTTTGGGATTATATCTTTAATTATTTAAATATGCCCGCTTTAGTCGCATAAGTCATTTGTTTCCAAACAAAATGCTTATTGTAGTTATTCAATTTATTTGATGACGTTGTCAATATGCTCTGCCTGCTGCCATTGTTCGCATTGGCTCAGACTATCAGGAGGTGCTTGGAATATTTTAGTCATTCTTCCTTACTAAAGAAATGCTCATTGAGTCTTAATTCACAAGCCCATGCTGACATCTTTGTACTTTTTCTCTGCCTGTATAAATTGTTGTATCACTGTATATGTTATTACCATCATGCACCAAACCTTAACTTCATTGTTGTGATTTAATTTTGTTTATTTGTATATGCTGCTGCCTTTATTCTTTTCAACAGAGTTTCCAAGTTTGAATCTGACGTAATTTGTCTGAATGAAATCTTTCGTCTTTAATGCCTTTGTTGTTCCATGGACTTGCACAGATTTTCGGGCTGGAGAATTTGACTCTTTTTGCTTTCTTTGTGCATCCATATTGCTGTTATTACTCTTATGTGATTACACAGAGATTTTTGCCTTCTATAATATCACTGCACTTTTATTAGGTGTCGTTTAACATAGACTTATTATACTCACATTATTTATTAATGTTGTAATTTTGTAAGTCCATGTGTGCATTAATAAAATTCATATTTTCTGTGTGGACTGGGCACTATGCAGGTTCGAATAGGAGGATTTCTTCATTGGAAAACATTGACATGTTTCAGCTTCAGATCATAGTAGGACCTGTATAGTTATGAACATCGATTCTTTTCTAAGCAAGTGCAATATACAAATTATTCTTCTTCGACTGGTCTACAATGCATACTTCTGCAGTTAACCCCAATTTGGCTTAATATTACCGCTAAAGACTTTATCTTTGTATATCAAAAAATTTATACTTATCACTCTCTGACATCTTGAACACTGTTTTGACTTCTAGCATGTTAGATACCAATGACAATATTTTATACTATTCAAAGTGCCTTTGACATCAATGACAAACATCTATCATCTTCAACATTTTGAAGAAGTCCGAGCATCTCTAAAATTTGTGGTTTTGCCTTGTTGGAAACCTGCCATTTCTTAATGTGAATTCGTCTTTTGCATGACTCAATGCATATTCTCTTTGAAACTTATCGAAAATAGTTACTGATTCTTTTTTAAAAGACTAGAAGTTACTGATACATTCTTTCTCTGTTGCTGACAGAAGAGTAATACTGAAATTTACTGTGGTTTATGATCCTGTACAGATAGTTGTCAATTATGATTTGAACCTATCTACCAACGGCAACTGTAAATTCTTGGCATCATATAATCTTCTTGTTATGTCCTGACGGGTTGTGCTGGCATGGGCATTTTTTATCGATTTCTTGTAACTGATATCTCATTTTCGCCTCCTCTGCAAAGTACGTAGAAAGTATGCTGGTCTTGAGTTTGTATGGATGGCAAGTTAGTTTTTTTGTTCATCCTGGACTGCATATGAAGAGACATCATAGAGCAGGAAAGAGAATTTTGTATGAGTTTCTTGAAAGTCTGAGGTGGAAGGATCAAGTGCTGGAGCATTAAAACCTGTAGGTTGCACTGAAGCTACCTTGTCACAGATGCTCTCTCTTTTTGTCAGTATCCTACATTAGTCCTTGTTGTCTTCAAAAGAACTCGCTCATATTCCCTGACATCTCCCTCTTTTCCTGCGTTAAGAATTCTGAGCGGTTAAGCTTCAAGCAGCACTTAGAAGTGGCATTTATTTTTTTATTATCCTTCTTAATAATGTATGTCACTGACCTTGCTATAGCAACGAATCAAAATTATCTCTAGTCGTATGTCTGCAAAGTTGTGATATTCAGTTTCAATTTCAACCTTGAAAGGGTATAAGTTCATAATTTTTGTTCTGTTCATCTGAGATTTACACAAAATGTGTTTTCTTCATATGCCATTTCTCAGAAGGATTGTCCATCGCTCCTCACAAGCTACATTGGAAGCCGAACACACTTAGCAAGCTAAGTATTCATTTATTGTTCGAACTAAACTTAAGGAGCCTGCATATATTGTTTAGTTGGAATTATTTTTTGCTCATCTGCTAGAGCCTATGTACAACAGCTGTATGCATTACCTCTATGAAAGATAGTTCTGTATATAATTACTAGTTATTGAATCATATTTGTATGCATGATCAAGAATATTATGCTTCAAACAGATATATTTTGGATGAGTGTTTAATTTTATTAAGTTTCTTGGTTGCAAGATGCAACAAGATAAGTATTACATATTCAGAGGGCGATTTTTAACTTCAGAGGGATGTTTCATTTGCTATCTTCTTACGGTCATCAAAGTTATTTATGTTACGAGGGAGTCTTCATATACATATTGCTAATATTTTGGTATTATAGATTTTTTGAGTCTGGTTGGAAATGAGTCTCAATTGTGATTTCTTTTCTTGTTGATTCCGAGCTCTTATTTATGTGAAATTATTATAATTGTAAGGACAACCTAATAACTCATTCATTTATGAGAGACTCATAGTGAGCATCATGTAGAGAGAGTTCATGATGTCATCACATTGAGAGATTCCATGATGGGAGTTAGAAGTCATGTTGAGAGACTCCATGACCATATCATGTTGCGAGAATCCATGATAAAATGCCAGTTGTAAACCTTACTATCTTGTCATGTTGAGGAATTCCATGACAACATCACATTGAGAGAGTCCATGATGAAAGTGGGTTGCAAACCTTAAAGGATTGTCATGTTCAGAGATTCCATGACAACATCACATAGAGAGAGTCCATGATGTAAGGGCCTTACGAGAGTGTCATGTTGAGAGATTCCATGAAAACATCACGTTGAGAGAGTATGTGATGAAAGCTGGTTGTGAATAGGATTTATCATTGACATTTTTGGTTGCAGCCTTGTGTGACTACTTAGCTAAAGATCTCTCTCTTGCTGAGAGGGAGTGTTGAATATTGTAGCTGAAATAGAGATATTTATCATTAGAAATATGGGTGTTATTATTGTTATGGTCACCTTCAGCTGAAGAGGACATTTATGATAATATTTTTAATATTAAATATAAAGATATGTGCCATACGACATGTGTTGAGGCATTAAAATACGACGAATTGTATTTGAAATATGAAAAGTCGTGTTTTGAGAAAATCAAAAGACCTTTGGTTGTAATGTGAAGAATCTCTCTAATTGTTATATATATCACAACAAGCAAAAAGCATCGTACACTTGAACATTTTCTGATCAATAAAGTGATATTTTTGGTTGTGTGACTGGGTTTTTCCCTTCATCTTGAAGGATTTTCCCATGAAAATGCTGTGTCTCTTACATCTTTTTGCTCTTCCTTACTGCTGTTTATCTTAAATCTGGGCTAAACTTACCACTTCGCTATTAACTATAATCTCTTAGTCCGCCTTTCACTTTTCACTGTAATCTTTTAAATCTTTGTTGGTCTTTTGAATTTTAATTCCTAGGTTATTGGTGAGGTCGGTCTTTTTATCCATTAATCTATTGCCTTTGTTCCATCTACTGAAGCTGTAATCTGTCTTACAGGAAGTGTCATGACACACATAGCTACCTATATTTGTACTAGTTATTATGGTTTACAGTTCTTAGTACTTAGTGTTTGGCACTTTCAAAACTTGGTCCCTCTAACTCTGGTATTTTTCTATTGCATTCTAGATTTATGTGTCCCACTGTCCTGAAATGGCCATCCATAAGTATTAAACATTAATAAAATTTCTTTTTTTTTTCTTTATCTCGTAGTCTGCAGAACAATAAGGTTTATTTGTAATTTTCAAGTAATATAAAGTCTGTGGTCTATGGAAACTTGGCAGAAAGCCATTTAAAGCATCAGTTCGTAAACTAATCTTTGACTAAAGCATTACTTAAGTAATCCACAACATACAGAGCCATCATCCACACACACTCTCTGAGATTCAAAATATAGTAGGAATGGAGAAGTTCAATCTTTGCCATTATATTCTTGATTAGCCTAGTGCATTAAGGTATTCTAGATGGCAGTAGTATAAATGTGATAGTGAATCACATGGAAAAATCAATGTAATCACGATATGGTTGAGCATGTTGTATGTATTTTAAGCAGTGAGGTTTTCTACATCTTAGATTGAATAAGCAATGATGAATTTCTGAATAGCTTCAAGTGAAAGATCAAAACATAGTTGTTTTAAAAATATTTCAAGCTATAATCTAAAAGAAATCTTGTTTAGGCTTCTTCTTGAGCCTTTTGAATTTGTTAGTTTTTCAAAATTTAATCATTTCATATTCTTGGCCCATTCCATACATTGCAAGCTAAGACATTGATAGAACAAAGAATACAAAGGAATAAAATAGAGAACTGCAACTAAAGATAATAAATTTTAAAGTGTTTTAGTTGATGTACCTGTTAGCTCCGATCCAACTTGAAAGGTCCTGTTCCATCCAATCGTCCCTGATTTTCCCAAAAAGATCTACTAGCTCTTCCTTTTTTGCATCCCATTCTTTCATTATGATAGGTCTCAATTTTGACCAGTTCTCCAATATTCCTTCTACATTCAGTCCAGGCACAACCTTACTCCGCACTATGTTATTAGAAACTGTACTGATATAACTAAAACATGACAATTTTAGAATGCAAACAAACTTTAATAAATCTAAAATGATCTAAAAGCAGGAACCAGATGTAACAGGCAATCAAAGTGCAAAAGCTACTTAGAAATGCAAACAAGAAAGTAAAATACAAGTGAAGAATGCCATAAGTTAAGTATAAACTTACTGAAGATTTTTGGATGGTAGGCTTCTTCATTTCCAGTAAAAGGCGTACAAGCAGTAAATTTTCGTATCCTGTCTCAACCACCGGTCGAACCTGTTATGGAAAAAAGCACATTGATTATCTTAATGAAAAAAAGCATATTGATTGTCTTAACAAAATGTAAATCACAAAGAAAGCTTCTAAAAGAGTATGCATCTGCTTATCCTCAATACTACATAAATTACATAATAGGGAGAAGACGTGTGTATGATCTACATTTTAATCTATTTGCTTGATGCAGGAAGTTGTTAACTTGAGAGTAACATTAATGATTTAATCATTTTGTTACCATCAATATTGATTAACAACAATGTAGAAACACCATAAGGTAAGCAGATAGATGCTAGAACTATTTGGTTTAAAAATTCAATAAGCATGAAGAATCTTTTTATTTTACTTACATTGCCTTTTATTTTCATAATGGTTGTAAACTTGTATGAACATTTCATTGGCTCAGGGATGCTCTCTTCTTTGATTAATGGACAAGGATACAGTATCAAATACAAATACAACCATTTCCCATGGCCCTTACTATGAATACATCTGGATGCAACATTCATTAAAAATACATACATATAAGTTATTAAAGGAAAATTGTGATATCCCAATATCTTTGAAATGTAAATAAGTTGGCAAGGAATGAAAATACATAATCTTTGTACAGAGTCTGCATTTTTTCATAGAGTATAGAAATAATATTATGATAGATGGAGCTTGGCAATCACCAAGGCATCCATCCACCATGCATAGGACATAGCTATGATGTTATCTACAAGTTGAAAACACATAAATACTGAGGGTGGGAGGGGGTGAATCAGTATTTTCAAACTAAAATCAAACACATAACAAATTAAGATAGAGAAACACAAATTCATCTCATGGAAATCCTTTTGGGTAAAAACCACAGTAACACTAATCTCAAAAAATATGGGCTGCCACCCAGTACAATTAAGAGCTGCAACTCTTTTACTTGCTCAATTACAACACAGGCTTCAACCTGGATAACCAGAGGCAACAACCTCAAGAGGGTTTCTACCCACTATATCTGAAATAAGAATCAAGAGCTACACCCAGCTTAGGCTCTTGTTTTACCAAAAGATGGTAAAACTCACAGAATAAGTACAGTAAACCAGATCTTCAAATCCAATATGCGCTGCTCCAAATACGTTGTTACCACTTGCTTAGGATTGCATTCATAGCACAAAATCTAACCACACTACTCGAGAATGTGCAAACTGTGTAAACAAGGAACTCAACTCATACTATGTTAAACATTGAAACCTACAAACATAGAACAGAATCATTTCACTTCTACCTATTGCTTTTGCATCTCAGACCCCACTAAACCCTTCTCTTCACAGACTTCTTTAGGTCACCAAAAAACTAGAAAATAGTCACTTTTCTCTTCTGAAAAAAAAAAACACACACACAATAGCCCGATGTATATTATGAAAATTCATAGTCAGTGATGATCATCCTATGCATTTCTTTCTTGTTATAATTTGTCTTTTGTTTTGCACCAAACTTTTTTTCACCTCTTTTTAAAAAGCTAACAGTTGGTAACTGTATAATCAAATACAATAAAAAACATTTTCTCACTGTTCCCTATCATTTTCTACTCATGACATACGTTTCTTTTCAAGCCTATATAAAATGATGAGTCTTCAAATCCTCACACTCGTAGTTCATTTCTAGACCTGTAAGTCAGATTGCTCAAGGACCAAAACCTTCATCCAATTCATACACAAGCATTATTACACCTGCCCAAAAGTCTTGAATGCACGACGGTTATTAGATTTCACCACAATCTATCGTTGCATTCCTTTAACCTCTGCACTCCTACAGATGTTAACGTCGTTCTGTAATACACATATTACCAATACTTAATGCATTTTTCCTGGACATGTCGATTTCATTAAAGCATATCTATGATAGTTTAAACGTCGCCTTGCAGGATATTCGATCCTGTTAAAACTAATGAATGTGAAGAGCTGACATGGTGTTTTTTACCTGCTTGGCGGTTCAAGTGTATTTTTTGCCTCTGCACATAAACTTCAAAGCTTCGATTACCCACATAATGACATTTAGATGTTAATTCAAAATGCTAAAATCACAAACATAACTGCCATTCTCTCTTAGACACCCGTTGCACATGCAGATGTGTAGCTGTAGCTATGCATCTAGTTTTTCCAGTTAGCATTAAAAGAAGAAGCATCCTCTTAATTAAGAAAATGCACAGTTCTGCAAAGGACTTACACATGCAGTAGTATTCTCATTCAAAAAATAGCTTATTCCTGGCATCATACCAAAAGATAAAATAGAAATTGAATAGTCATCTCTAAATCCATCATATTTGTTGGCCAATGACTTTGCAGGGTTTTGACACTGAGCGATGATCATTTAGCATCTATGGGAAGGAATAACAACACATGGTAATCATACATCAAACATGATATAGAGTCTAAGTGTCAGCATACACATGCCGGCACTAGATGAAGGTGCTGCCATAAAAAGAGTAACCATAAATCATCAATGAAAAATGCCAACACTAAGTGACCAAAGATGATGACTTATAAACACCACCATAGCTATACGAAGGACCGATGGCTTGATGATCAGTTGTGGCAACCATCATCATGTTGTGCATTGCATTTAGTAAGTTATATGTGCAAATATCATAACTCTACATGCATCCATCCATGACACCATCATATATGTCATTCTATACATATGCATAGTAGTTGATAATGTCATATATACATATACAATAGATGTATAACCATGTCATACATAGATATATGATAATGCCATCGAATTATAACATTGGCCTATATGTAGAATTACATCATTGCTTTATATCGTAATTTCCTTGTTCATAATCACATTTCAATACCACTGCATAATTATCAAAACCTATGAAACCCTAAAAAAAACTCATAAAACTGATGAATCGCATAGATAAAGGGTTGATTCCAAGACAAAACTGAAGTCAGTTAGGAAGTAACATGGGAGATAGGCAATTACAAACAAAACTTTCCTCTCTTTCTACATTGAATATAGTGTATAGTGTATAGCTTGATTGATACTATTTCTTTTTTAACATTGATTTTGTTTATATAATTAATATATTTAAATTGTTGCAATATGAAACAAAAGTAACAAAGTTGCCTTATTTATTTCTTGCAATGACCAAAAAGTACAGGGTAAGAAAGTTTTGCTTTATTTATTTCGGAGAAAACAAAGAACCCTACAATGATCATTATAATCAATTTAGGCTTATCAATTATGACATAAGTTTAGACAATTAATAAAATTATTCAATATCAAATTAAATGGTTCATGCAATTCAATCTCTAACTTCAACATATATAAAATTGTTTTGGTATATAAATGTGTATATATCACACACACACACACACATCAGGCCAGTTCTGTATATAATTTGTATATTGATTATATATAATAAAAAGGAACTTGAGAGAATTCTTGAAAATGAATTCTCCTACTTATTAGTTGATGAGAATAAGCCTTAAGGGGCTTTCTAATGAATGGTTTATAATTGTGAAGTTTCTTACCAAATTTCAATATAAGGTTGATTGATGCACAATTTTGTTTGCCGGTTTAAACACTGATGTCAATGAATTTGATTTGCTTCAGAATCTGTATATGTTACTACATAAGTAACAGAGATGTTCTTATACTTGTGATGCTTATGTTCCTTTGATATGCTTGCATTAGTAGATTTCGATGCCTTGCAATATCGGGCAGATTGAGTATATGTAAAACAAGGAGGGGTGTGAGAGTGAATGGGCATGTCTACGAATGGAGACATGACCATTCACTATCACTATTAGAATATTTCTAACAATGCTCTATCTCTCGTATGTAGATAGTTTCTATTTTCTGTATATCCGTTTTGTATATATGAGCTTGTAAGCTCATTGTAATTTCGATTTATTCAATACACAAGATAATCTTTCTTCATGTGGCTATACTTACGACAGTAATGACACTAAACACTCTTCTGCTGAAAACTGACATTAGTTTTGTTGTAAGCTATATCTCCTGCTTTATGACAGCAACCAAGACTGATCATTGGACAGCTGCAAAGCGTGTCCTGTGCTATGTGAGTGGTACTCTTGATTATGGTCTTCTATACACTCAAAAGTCTGATTCTACACTATGAGGCTACATAGATTCAGATTGGGCCAGCTCTGTTGATGATCGTAAGTCTACCGCCATATATGTGTTCAATTTAGGATCTGCTGCTGTGACATGGACTAGAAGAAGCAATAGGTAGTGGCCCTGTCTTCGACTGAAGCAGGGTATCAGTTTGGCTTCGACAAATGCTTGCAGATATGCATGTCCTTAATCAGGACCGACTCCTATATTCTGTGATAATCAGGGAGTACTCAAACTGGCAAAGAATCCGGTCTTCCATGAACGAACCAAGCATGTCGAAACACATTGTCATTACATTCGTCAGCTGGTTGAAGAGAAATCTATTTAGTTGTTGTATGTTCCCACCTTAGAGTAGTCTGCTGATATATATATGAGCTTGTAAGCTCGTTGTAATTTTGATTTATTCAATACACAAGATAATCTTTCTTCATGTGGTTGTACTTATGGTAGTAATGACACTGAACACTCTTCTGCTGAAAACTTCCTGAGGATTGATGGGAACCACCTTGTGGAGATGACTAAGATGGCTGAAACTTAGTTGCAAATGCTTGTTCTGACGACGGTGAGGAAGCACAACTGCCAAATTGCTACTTCTAGTGATCCTACTGTAGGAGTTTGGTTCACAACTCTGGGAATTTCATATCAACATTAGTTGAGGTAATGTTGAGAGTCTCTATGAAATGCTCATAAGATGTTGGCGAGCTTTTCATGGTAATAACTACCATATCTTCTTCCTCCATTGTCCGACCGATGGCTTCAAGCTGATCACAAATGTCTTTAATCTACGTGAGATGTTCCTATAAGGACATACATTCATCCATCATAATGGAAAACAACTGATTCTTCAGAAAGAATGCTTGACTCTTATCGGATGTTTCATGCAGCTCCTTTAAATATTTCCAGATGTCTATAGCCGACTTACCAAAGGGAATCTGAGGTAGTTGATCATCTATGACAGAGAGCTTGAGAAGCAAAACAACTTCACGATTCTAATTATCAAATTTATCTTGATCTGTTGTAACGGAGGTCCCATCGGGCAGGCCAGTGGGGCAGGACGAGTTTCCGTACCTAGAACAAGTGCCTCCAAACGACAATACTCGAAGATGGTTAACATGCGTTGCTTCTAGTGGTTGTAATTGGTGCCATTAAACTGTTGACTATTTTCTAGCATTAGGTTGGTCAAGGATGCCATTTGCACGAAATTCGAGGCAATGTTTAGGCTGACCCAAAAAAAATGACAAGTACCCAAAAGAAATAGAGAGTGACCCAGAAGAGAGCTCAAAAAACCTAAAAGGAATATGCTGTCGATTTCTGGATCCCCTGGCTTGAAAATTGAGGCACCCAGAAAAGACAGATGACAACCCAATTGAGCTCTCAAAAAACCCACCAAGAATTTGTAATAAAAAAAATTCAAACAAAAAAAATACGGTTTCAGGCAAAATCCTAGCCGTCGGCTGGAATGGTCAAATCTGCAAAAAAAATGAAGTTTTACAGACAGAAAATGACTGGTTTGTTTTCACAAAGAACTTCTTGTGAACTTAGACAAGTGTTGGGTTGTGAAGAACTCCCAATAAGGCATGAACATGCAGGCCCAGAGCAAAAAAAAATCAGATAGACCCATTTTTATAAAAAAACGTCACTGTGAAATCGTGATTTCTGCGATCTGGGGCATGAAGATCTCCACGAAAATGGATGTTGATGTGATCAGCTACTAGCAAAACCTCAGATCATGTGGACTGGGCTTGATTTATGGCCGTGATTTTTCAAAAAAAAACCCAATTTTTCCAAAGTCGGATGACAAAAAAAAGTGTTTTTCAAATTCGACCACGATTTGTAGAAATTGGATGTCCGAACAGAAACCCTAGCTAGGTTGTTTGTGAAAGATCAGAAATAATTTCGAAAAATCTTAACAAATAATTTCAATAGAAATTATAAATTTTTCGAAAAAAATTTGAAGTATTTTCTCTGATACCATAAAATAATCGAAAGATTATCTTGTGTAAATATCTTTCAATTATTTTAATCACACCTATTCGGTGTTTGATTATCATACCCATTCTGGGTTAGTTAGACTTAACACAAATCTAAACATATATTACTGATCATAATGAACTTGATTCACATGCAGCCCGATAATGATATTTATACAGATCGATAAAGATCTTAAATCGAAGGGATCAGAATATGTTACGATCATGACTAAGATATGATCTTAGTTAAAATATATGTGTGTGTGTGTGTGTGTGTGTGTGTGTGTGTGTGTGTGTGTGTGTGTGTGTGTATGTATGTATATCAGTATATAAATCATACTGGTATATATATATATATATCATTGATCACAGTCATTGTCACACCGAAGCTACATGCTTTAATACTCCCTCTTAGCTATGGAAGACAAAGTGCATATATATAAGTTCTCCTTATTTGAAAAGTGATATCAGCTAGTTAGTGATATAGTTAAGAAAATCAAGTCTCGTGATATTCTTTCCAGTTAGGGTGTGTACACAGATATCAAGTCTCATGATATCTACCATAATAGATCATGGTATATCCATAGATATTATGTCACATAATATCCACCATGATAAAATAAGCATACTAATCTTCTACAGATATCACGTCACATGATATCTATCAATATGTCCTTTTTAACTATCATGACTTGTCCATGAATATCAAGTCACATGATATTCATCATGATAGTAATCTAATCATTATAAAGTCGTCACCTTATAATGTTAGAGTGAACATTTCATTATAAAAGATTGTCACCCTTCAATAATGTACATAGGGTAGGCCCATAAGTTATAGAGTCACACATATGACAAAAGAGTTTACACTTTAAACATCTTTATTAAAAAGAATACAAATTTACAAAGTTGAGACTCAATCTCATAAACTTACATTTCAACCACACCAAGTTTCTTTCTAAATGATCAACCTTCACTTTAGGAAGAGGCTTGGTGAGAATATCAGTTGTTCGATCACTTGTATTAATATATTCCAATTGAATAGCTCTTCTTTCCACCATGTTTCTTACATAGTGGTAAGGGATTTCTATATGCTTAGATCTATAATGAAATACCGGTTTCACAGACAACTTGATACAACTTTGGTTATCACAGTGAATAGTGGTAGGTTTTAGAGGCTCATAGAATAAACTAGAAAGCAATTTTCCAAGCCACACTGCTTCTCTTGCTTCCATTGCTGCTACAATGTACTCTGCCCAGGTAGAACTCTGAGCGACTGAAGCTTGCTTCCTACAAATCCATGAGATCATAGCTGATCCTAAACTGAAATAACATCCTAATGTGCTTTTCTGGTCTTTTACACTTCCGGCCCAATTAAAATCAGTATATCCATGTAACTCTGAGCTGGTATTCTCATATTTAAGTTCATACCCAATAGTGTCTTGAAGGTACCTTGATATATGTTTCAAAGCAACAAGATGTATTTCTCAAGGTTCACATGTGAACTGACATAATGTATTCACAACATAGCAAATATTTGGTCAAGTATTCACAAGATACATCAGAGACCCAATTATTTGTCTGTATAAAATGGGATCAATAACTCTGAATTTAGTACTTGCTTCCTTTAGCTCGTGTAAGTTGGTTTCCATAGGTGTTGACATAGGTCAACAGTTCCACAATCCAAATCTTTTCAGAATATCGACAATATACATCTTTTGATGTGGGAAGATATTCCCAGGCTTTTGACGAACTTCCAATCCAAGTATTGAAGAATCCCTAAGTCCTTCATGTCAAATTCAAAAGTCAATTATTTCTTACACTGATTAATAAGATGGTCTTCTCCTGTAATCAGAAGGTCATCAACATAAAGGATTCGAATCAACATATCACCTTTAGTCACTTTAAATTAAAGATTTGGATCAGCATCATTCTTGGTGAATCCAAGACTTAGAAGATATTTATCAATCCTTTCATACCAGGCTCGCAGAGCCCGTTTGAGTCCATATGGAGCGCTTTTCAATTTACATACATATGAGGCATCATCATGAGTCACAAATCCTTTTGGTTGTTCCAAGTATACTTATTCCTCAATCATTCCATTTAGAAAAGCAATTTTTACATCCATTTGATGAATTTTCCAACCTTTAGCTGTTGCAATGGCTATTACAGTTCTAAATGAGGTATACCTGGCAACTGGTGCAAAAGCTTCTTCAAAGTCGATTCCTTCCTTTTGAGACAATCCTCTAGCCACAAAATGAGCTTTATGTTTTTCAATGCTACCATTTGTAGCATACTTAACTTTGAAGATCCATTTAAATGAAACAACAAATTTTCCTTTAGGGCTAGAAACTATATCCCAAACAACATCATTTTTTAGTATAGACTAATATTCTTCCACCATTGCATCTTTCCAAACTTGACGTTTAAGAGCTTCAGAAGCATTAGAAGGTTCAGAGTTTGGAATCTCACACGTGTTAATTTTCGAGGTCTTTTGCTTTCTCTAAATGTCCTTGAAGGTGCAGCAAATTCATCTCCTTCCTCTATAATTTTTCTTGCTCAAAGCGGCCTTTTAGAATTATTGTCAAGAGTCTCTTCTTGAGTCTTAAGAAGTATCTCATTTTCATTTGAAGACTCTTCAGGGTACTCCCTCTAAATTTCAAGAGCAGGAGGCTCTTCTAGGGAACAAGATAAGTCATCCATATCTAGTTCATCTGAAATTTTGGCTCTTTTGAAAGCAATGTCTTCTTCAAAGATGATATCTCTACTGAGTTCTATTTGTTTCTATTTTGGTATGTAGATTCTGTAACCCTTTACTGTTTCACTAAAACCAATAAGAATTTCTTTCCTTCCAGTAGTTTCTAACATTGTCCTTTTCTCCTTAGGTACATGAACATACACAAGACATCTAAATATCCTTAAATGGCTAATGTTAGGTTTCATACCTAAAAATGCTTCTTGAACAATTTTGTTGTCCAGATGTGAGTGAGGAAATCTATTTTGAATATAGACTAATGTATTAGATGCTTCAGCCCAAAATGACATGCTCAAGTTTTGATCAAATATCATAGCCCTAGCAGCTTCTACAATGGTTCTATTTTTCCTTTAAGCAACTCCATTCTATTGAGGGTTGTAGGGAACTGTAAACTCCCTCTTAATCCTAGCAAGTTTGCAGAATTCTTTGAATACTTCAGAAGTGTATTCTTTTGATTAGAAGACTACACATCAATTACAGATTATGTTGGTAAAATAAAATACTTCTGTTTTTAAGCATCTAAAATTTGCTTCATTACTTTATACTGTGAAACTAGTGTTGCAAATGTGAACACTTAGACATAATTACATCAATAGTTCATTATTCGCGGATAAATATTTCGTATTGTTATCTGGGACCTATTACAAACTCTGAACATGGATTAACATAGTTATCTTAAAAATATTCAAGTAACATCATTATCTTAAATATATCATATATTATCTTTGAATACTTGAGAAGTGTGTTCTTAGAATTTTAATTTTCTTTTTTGAGGAGTTTTCAGTGATAGTTTTGAATTCTTTAAATTTAGAAAGAATCTTTTCAAATTCTTTGCACTTAAGGAAGTATATTGATGTCTTCCTTGAAAAATCATCAACAAATATCACATAGTACAAGAACACTCCTATGGATGGTGTAGACATGGGTCCATATAGGTCCAAGTGCACTAGTTCTAACACATCTTTAGTTTTGCTCAAACTATGAGGAAATGACTTTTTGTGTTTTTCCCCAAGGCACAACCTTTTCAGGATTCATTATGAATTTGACTTAATTTGGACATTCCAGTTACCAACTTCCCCATAGATGTTAGAGCACAAAAGTTGATATGACCTAATCTTCTATGTCAGATTTCATTTGAATCTAAAGTCTCATGAACAAGTGCAAGATTTGTCTTAGTGCAAAGCTCGTATAATAGTCCTTGTCTTATTCCTATTGTTTGGGCCTTCTTTATAGTTGAATTCTTTGCCCGTGCTAGTACTTTGCCTTCCATGAATGTAATTCTATAACCATCATCTTCAAGTGCTGATATAGATATTAAATTCCTTTTAATACCTGGTACATATAGAACTCCAGAAAGTTGAATAAATTTTCCAGATTTTAATTTGATGGTGCATGTCCCAATTCCTTTTACGGAATGTGCAGAATCATCCCCAAATGTTAACTTCTTTATATGTTTCTATTTGCATGCTTTCTAGGTTATATTGATATCCACTGATGTGTCTTGAAGATCCACTGTCAATTATCCAAGTGTTGGACTTGGTTGATATTTGACTAGACAAGGCTAAGTAGAAGGCATATTTCTCAGAATCTTGACCTTCAATTTATTTATCAGTTTTGCCAAATGATGCTTGAAGTTTTGATCGATCAGGACAATTTAATGCATAATGTCCATATGGGTCACATCTAAAACATTGAATTTTAGACAAGTCTTTCTTCTATTTTGACTGTCCTTTTCCATGAAAGTTTCTTTTCCTCTTGGTGTTCTTTTTCTTACCCTTCTTATGAGAGTTGGTGTTAAGAACATGAATGTCTTCATCTAAGGATTTATGTTTTCCTTTAGTCATTGATCTCGACTCTTCTTTAAAACAATTAGATCTTAATCGATCTAGTTTTGGGATTTTAGATCTTGAACATTTACCTTGTACAAATGACTCCCAAGAATTTGGCAATCCTCCTAATGCTATTAGGGATAACTCTTGGTTGTCAATCTCACAACTGACTAAAGCTAATTGATCTCTCATGAAGAGGGCATTTACTGCTTCTTTATTCATACTAATACTATTCATTTGTCTTTTAAGATCGAGTTTTCTACCAATGTTATTTACTATGAATGCATTTTCAGAAGCTTTAAACATGCGATATGTTGTTGCATGTTTTGCCACAATAAGCACTATGTGATCTCAAACAACATCCACTATCATTTTCATGGCCTTTTCATTATTCTCGATCCATAGAGTTTTCTCTGGATCATCTTTAGGTTCTTCCTTTCTTCTTTTACAAAGGACTCTAATTTGTTCTCTTTTAATAGCATCATTATACGAAGTTTCTCAAATTCAAAGTTGTCAACACTTGTAAGGTGGTGTTTGAATCTTAACGTGTTTGTCATCTTGAAGAATAATGAGATATTGCAACTTAAAGTGAAATCTGATCTCTTAAACTTGATGAGATCTCTCCTTAACAAGGCTCTAATACCATGTGTAGTTTCTTACCAGATTTCAATATAATGTTGACTGATGCACAATTTTGTTTGCAGGTTTAAACACTGATGTCAATGAATTTGATTTGCTTCAGAATCTGTATATATTACTACAAAAGTAATAGAGATGTTCTTATACTTGTGATGCTTATGGGCAGATCGAGTATATATAAAACAAGGAGAGTCCTCCAAGTTTAAGATATATTAGGAGGTTCGGAAGTGCTTTGAATCATTATATAAGTCATTTACCATCCATGCCATGGAAATTTCCTTTAATTTAAAAGAAATCTAATTCTTCACTATTTTTTCTTCAAGTTTTCACTTTTTTTTGTAAATTCAAGTTTTTGCTAATTTTTTTGTGATTCATTCAAAAAAACCTACTCCTTTGGTTTGTCAATTTATTCCCAAAACAATTTAAGCTTCTATGGGACTCTTAACAATGCATTACAAACACATGATTAATGTTAAGTGCTGCAATAATCAGTCTAAATATTGCAATGACTACTGTGACTCTTCATTATTATTATGTTGAGAAGTTACCATTCCATTGTGCCTCTTGAATGGATCGAACATGTATATGTGGGAGACCATATCAATTGCAAGATCATCGATTATATCCCCTTGTGGACAACTCTGTTTACAACAGCCGATTACTAAAAGCAATCAATAGTGCAAGTATTTATCTGTATATCAGAGACAGCTTCCATTGCCCAGCACATAGAGATAACGATAAATCAAATATAGCCTGGGCAATACAACATTGTTTTTGTACAAGATAACCTCTATTCTCCGTGTGATTCCTTGTTCATCAAAGACATCATCATCATTATATCAGACAACCTGCATATCAGCATGGATCCATTGTATAAATCAGAGACAACATTTCAGGTTATTGAGCATATATTTCATTGCAATATCAGATACAACCCTTATATATTGTGATCATTGCTATGCAATGATCCTCTTATTTCGGCAGTGTATGCATTAAGAATTAATAATCATTTACTATCAGTTATCTTTCATGGTTTATTATCAAATAAGCATTTTGTTGTCAGCAATTTGAGTTATATTTATAGAATTGTGCAATTTCAAGTAGTGTCCAAACTAGATTAAAAAGGACATCACAAAATTTTCATTAGTTTAGAAGCAATACAAATGCATAATTTCTACATATTTCGTGTTAAAGTTTAGCCCACAAATATCGATAAACAACAATATGAAAATTGGCACAAAAAGACACAATGACTTCACCTTGGGAAAACCCTTCCACTTGAAGGACCCAGCCACACTAGAAAAATATTCTTTTATTGATAATAAAAATGTTCAAGTACAATGTTTTCCATTGAATACAATATATATAAAGAATCCAAAGACCCTTCCTCTCACAACAAAAGATCTCTTCAATTTATACAAACAAGTCTTTTCATATTTCCAAACGCATGTCTTTTTGCATGATGCATGACACATGTATCTATTGTGTGGTTTTCATACCATTGCCCCATTGCAAATGGAGACCCCCTCTTTTGCTTTAGTGGGTAGTAGTTGTCTTAGGTGGTTTTAGCTGGCGACATTTTTTTAGGTCTCTAAGTCCGGGATAAGTTCGAGTGATTTTGGCCCTTTGCGAAGCAATTTTTTGTCCAGGTTTTGTGCGAGCACTTTGATGCCACTTAGAGAAATTTTGGTTCGAGTGAGAGGGGTTTGCATGTTTGAGAGAGAGAATTTTTGGAGAGAGCCATGTCCTAGGGAAATTTCATGTCTCAAGAATTTTCCTCCTGGGGAAATTTCACATCTCTTAGGAATTTCCCTTGTGGGAAAATTTCATGTCTCTCAGAAATTTCCCTCATGGGGGAAATTTATTGTCTCTCGGCAATTTCACTCCTTGGGAAATTCCACATTTCTTAAACATTTCCCTTATGGGAAAATTTCACGTGTTTCAATAATTTCCCTCCCGGGAAATTTTCACTTCTCACAAGAATTTCCGTCCTGGGGAAATTTCACCTCTCAGGAATTTCCCTCCGAAGGAAATTCACTTCTCTTAGGAATTTCCCCACATCGAGTCTCCCAAATTTACCATCCGCTAAGGCATTTGAAAATTGATTTATGGTATGAGGGCAGTGTCATGAGCAAGAATAGAACAAAGAAACACTGCTGCATCTGAATGTATACAGCTCCTATGGATGCTTTAACCCATAGAAAAATCTTCATGTCCTAATCATGAATCATAGCTTTTGTTGCTTAAACTATTGTTCTGTTTTGCCATTCTAAAACCCCATTTTGTTGTGGGTTGTAGGGAACATAGGACTCCCTCTTGATCCCTCCCTCAACACAAAAATCATGAAAACTACCCGAGGTGTATTCACCTCAATTATCAGATCTCAATACTTTAATTCTTTTCTTGAATAAGCTTTCATTCAATGCCTTAAACTCATTGACTTTATCAGATTCTTTTGATTTTAAGAAATAGATCTGTGTTTTTTCTAGAGTAGTCATCAATAAAGATTACATAATACAAGAATCCACTTGGAGAGGCAACAAACATAGGCCCATATAAATTAGAATACACAGGAGCTAATTTCTCCTTTGACCTACTTTCACTTTGATGTGATGGCTTCTTAGTATTTTTACCCATAACAAAACCTTTACATGTATCTTCATTAGTATGATTAAGTTTAGGCAAACCCTTGACCATCTTTAGTGAAGATGCCCAAGTCTTCTATGGCACAACTTGCTTGATTCAAGGAATTCGTGAAGAAGCGCTCAAACTAGATAAGTTGAAAGCTTGTCTAAGCTATCATATTGATTCCCAATGACGAGCAGATTTGATTCTAGACTTTTTTGGCCATGCAAGTACTCTTCCTTCGAAAAAGGCAATTTGCTAGCCCTAATCCTCCAAGGCTAATATGGAGATAATGTTCCTTTTGATTCCTGGCATGAAAAAGATATCACTAAGATGGAAAGAAATTCTAGAAGCTAGTTTAAGAAAAGTAGCACCAAAACCTTTTATACAATAATGTGCATCATCTCCAATGCTTACATGTGGGTTGGACTCCTCCTCCACCAAGTCAGATAAATGGCCCGATAGCCAGTGATATGTCTTGCCGCACCACTATTGATTAGCCAGGTGTCACTGTTTGTAGGATAATTACTTGACAAGGTTGAAATGAAGAGGAAAGCTTCATCACCTTTTGGTTCAAGACTTCATTAGATTTGCTTCTTGATGCTTTGACTGAAATGAGAAGTTCCATTGCATAGTGACCTTATCTGTTACACTCGAAGCACTTGATGTGAGAAGGATCCTTCTTCCTCTTTGGATCGGGAGCAAGATCAGAATTTTGATCTCTTTTTCTCTTGAAATTGTTCTTTTTCCAATAGCCTCCTTTCTTCTTGTTGGACTGGGCAGCAAGAACATGATTGTCTTCTCCATGTGATCTTTTGATAACACCTCGCAACCAGTCATGATTCTTCTTGAATACAATCAGCCTTCAAACGATCAAACTTAGGGAATTTTGATCTTGCACTTATCCCTTGTATGAAGGATTCCCACAATGTTAGAAGACCATTGAGGGCTAAAATGGTTAAACCTTTGTCACCAACAACATTTCGAATAGATGAGAGCCGATGTCTCAAATTAGAAATTCTCATGAAGTATGCTATGGTGGTCTCTCTTTTTTTCATCTTGATGTGATGAAGCTGCTACTTCAAGGCTAGGGCACAGCTGGCATTGTTAATTCCATACATCTCCTCCAAGGCGTTAAACATTTGGCTTACAGTCTTCAACTTGGAGATGATACCTTTATAGAATCAACTAATATCTTCTGAGCTTGAAAGTCGTTCTTCTTCCATTGAACCTTTTCATCTTCATATTTTGGCTCCCTGTTTTTTCTTTCCACAAAATCTGCAAGCTCATATCCATCCAATTCCATCATAATTCGGAATCTCCGTGTTGTGAAGTTGAAGCCCCATCCAACCTATCTTAACTCTGAGACTGTGCACCATCTTGAATTAAGTAGAAAAATAGCAAAAGATAAAACACTTACTATCAATCTCATCACTTCTAATTTGAACCAGGCTCTGATACCATGTAAATTTTAACAATCAAACTGGAAGTAAATAACAAAATGAACAAAAGATGCAACTCATAACATAGTAACATAGTGTTACCCTGGGAAAACCTCCTTTTGGAGGTGAAAAACCCACCAAAATTATCTTAGAGATGAATGATTACAATACAGAGATCTATGCTAGAATATCTCAAAAGTAAATCACTGTCATGTCCCCTTCTCAATTTTAGTTCTAGGCGACAGAATTAATCTATCTCCACATCCGGATAGATTAATATTGATTACAGGCAAGATGCTCTCCAGTCTCAAAGGGGGAATTTAATTTAATTTATTCCAGGACTTTATTAAAGGTGCAAAGCTAAGTCACTTTAATGTTTTAAAGTCATTTAATTTATAAATAACTTTAAGTGACTACAGGACGAAAATGACTTTTAATCTCACATTCTTTGCATGTGGTACTTTTCCTTCATTCCGAGGCTATTTATGCACGAGTTTGCATTGGGATTAGGACACAAGAAGAATTTATGAACTCAGCATTTTATCATTTCTGGTTGCTTAAATGTGACTGGTCGCTTTGAGGACGAAAACCCTTGAAGCAAATAAGAGATGTTGGACGTAGCCCCAGCTTCTCTTGATCACTTATTTTATGGATAGTTTTAATGGAGATTTTTGATGAACAATCATCACAGTCCCTGGAAGAAGGCACGAACTTCTTGGTGCACTATTTCCAAGTTCAGATTATCTGAAGTTCTGTCAATATCAAGGGAGTCGGGTGGATGGAAGTTTAAAATCACAGTTATAATGGCCACGGGATTTCCATATCCATTCCTAACGTGACACTCAGCCCTCAGCCCTTAGTGCAACAGGAAGTTCAGTCGGTTGCAAAGGGAGTTAACGTTAACTGATTATGTGTGCGGGAGAGTTCAGAATCTAACCACTGGACGCACAGCAAGCAAGTAAATAGTTATGTGCTCGGATTGAGTCTCCAACGTAACCCGGAACAGGCAGGTTAAATTCGTGAGTGAAGTTGTGTCGGCAAACCACGGGTTTGATATCTGACGTCTGAAGGTGAACGATGGTTTGGGATTGTTGGTAGAAGGCGGCATGATATTCACGCATCTTTATTAGCAATTCTGGAAAAAGACTCCTGCATATCATTCAAGGAAAAATCTGAGGTGGTGTGTGCCCTCTGAGAAGCTACGGCATTAACTTGGAAGAGTCGGGTAAGTTTAAATACAAACTTGGTGAAGGCAACATAGCTCAGCTCAACCCACAGTCAATGCAAAAGGGTTATTTTCAGAAAACGGGCTTTCACACTGGTAATACGGATTAGGTACATATTTCAAACCCAAATTACAGTGCTTGAATGTTACAATATTGCAACTTTACATGGTTCGCAGTTGGTCTTATGAATGAAGCAGCTTATGAATACTTGACAACTGTTTGCTGAAATGTCCCTCGTATATTTTCCAAAGATATTCAGTTTGACAGAACAGTGAACACAACTCCTGAATGGGATTAACAGTGACTTGTTTGACGAAATACCATTGCAGTAAAATACATTTGGTAATAGTATTTGAGACTGATTTCACATTCAGTTATTACAGTGGTTCAGCTTATTTGTACTGTAAGTTGTTTCATGTTTAAACACTAATTTCAAACTGGTGAACATGCCCAGACTCAAGTTGCAATGAAGATAGTTGAACTGGGATGTCAGTTGGTCTTGTTTTATTATTAAATTTCTCACAGTCTTGGATTGCTTGACAAAGTTATTACATTACATAAATAACAGCATTTGCAAACATTTCTCTAATTCTGAGAACAGATTAATACAGTGATCACTAAAAACTGCTGTAGGAATTTGCCCAGTTTAGTACAATCACAGTATTTATAAACTCAGAAATTCAACCTGACTATGACTTTTCTCTTTCACAATGCCTCTGCATAAATTCACTGCCCTGGATATCAATTCACTTCTGCCTGAGTATTAGTTCGCAGATATGATATATCTGAATATCAATTCACAGATGCTTTAAAATTAATTTGAAGATGCTCGAGTGATCTTTATAAGAGTGTTTGTTCATTCCAAGACACACGTCTTGTCTCCTAATCCAGCCAACCTCGCATTTTTATTTCATCTTCACCAAATTATCCTGCTGAACCAACCTGAAGGGATCTGATCTGGAATGATGCAGCCATCAAGGACACTGCTAGGTTGGCCCATGAAGGGATCCGACCAAGCTACCAAAATAATCAACAAAGATGATATTGGAAAGCTCTGCCAGTGAATCAATGGCCACTAAATGCTCAGTTTTCCCCCTCATCAGCAGTACAATCAAATTTATATGTAGTTCCAACACCTGAAGAACTCCTTTGTGACCACTAATAAATCTGAGTAAGCACTTCAGCTGGCTCCAAAATCTGAATTTTCACTTTGATTCCAAATCTCTTCTTATTTGTGCAGATTTCTACATTGAATTCCAATAGTGAGCTCTAAAATGAATCCACTCTTAATGAAGGAATGGGTTTCTGCCCAGCCTTCACTAATTCCAAGGGGCTCTGTCCTTTCAGCGACAAAGGAAAAATAGTTCCTCTATCCAATTTTCATAATCTCTCTCAAATGAAAGGATGACCTTGCTTATATAGCTTTTTAGTTGGTGAATACTTGTACTCTTAGCAATGTGTGATAGAACATTCTTTATTTTAAACTCCTTATGAAGTAGCTTCTCAAACAAGCTGGAATAATTTAAAAGTGACTTTATATTATAGCTTTATTATAGTCACTTCATAATTGAATTTATGATATGCACTTAATTATTATTACAGTATAACTTTAATAATAATTATTGTTAATGTTTGGTAGCTTCTGTCGGATAACTCTATGGATATACATGTAATTATATATGAGATATAATTCTATGTGGGATATAAACTTATTATATGTGAGAATATATACATACATACATACATACATATATATATATATATATATATATATATATATATATATATATATATATATATATATATATATATATATATATAACAATTATTAAGTTTATATAATCTAATTATTTGATAATTGAATAGACATGTCTATTCAATAACTTATGCTCAATATAAATATGAGAGGCTGTTGAATATGGAAAACATATACCTTGAACAGGCAATGCTATTACATATTGCAGCAATCCAATAAACTAACATGGTATCAGAGCAGGCGACTCCTAGCCCTGCTAAGATAATTTATGCTGTTGAAGAAATAGTGAATAGCAACATTGTGAGCCCATTACAACGTCAATATGGATGCTAGGTGTATGAATGATCGACTCAATATATCATCATTATTAACTTTGGTGATAAATTAATATTGAGCACCATTTTTTGGGCTTACTGCTAACAGTTGCTGATGAAATTGCGATGCCATCCTTCTCATTCCAATTCAATATGGTTAAACTTCAGCAAAGGCATGACTAGAAATAAACATTATTGCTGATTGTTAATTATTGTTAGTTGGACAGCTGTTATTTCTAACCCGGAAATAGCAGTTGTATTTATGGGTAGCTTGGACAGCTGTTCGTCCTTATCTATGTATAGCAGCATTAGTTATAGGTAGTTTGGACAGCTGTTTGTCCACTTGCCAAGAATTAGTAAATGGTTATTGCAAGGATAATTATTTACTAATTTTAGTGATTCCCTTTTGGACACCTTGCAACCAATTCTATTGTTGGTTGTCGAGTTGTCTTAATCTCAACCGTCGATTGTAAATCAATCTCGGCCGTTGGTTTACCAACAGGAGTAGTATAAAAGGAGATCAGGGGGGCATTTGGAGAACATGAAGTTTTGGAAAAACGTTTGCAGTGTTAGCAAACAGTCTTGCAGTGTTAGCGTGGGGATAGCAGTGGGGAATATCAATGGGAGAAATTAGGAGGTTGTCGAAGTTCTGCCAGTAAGAGGCAAGGAATTTTGTATCTCTTGATTTGCTGAAGTTTAATATAATTTCTCATCTGTAGAACTAGTTTTCCCTTAGGGGTTTTTTCCAAGGACAATTTGTCCGAAAATATTGTGTTCATTGTGTTGTTTATTTCTTTCCATATTTTATAAGTGAAGTTGCAGTTGTGTTATTTTTCGATATTAGCTGGGAATTTATTTTCAGCAATTTAATAATCGTTTATGATAGGAGATTAATAATCAGTGACTGCAATAGTTTGATTTTTCACACTGATATGGAAGATAATGAAGCATTCGCTGTAATTGTCATCTGTTCATTCAAATGTGTCATCGCATATACTCGAACCACAAAGGCAAGAGATTAATTAATACTTCGTTTTCGTGTGAAGGGAAAGTCTAAACACGATTAATGATATCTGGGCACTGAGTTGATACCCAAGCTGGTTGCACATGTCGCAAACCCAATGTCTGAGTGGTAGATTGCAATGACGCACGTAGCCTTCTGAGCTTACTCTGTGTTCCACTTAGGTTGAGTGTACATTACGGTGGACAGAATCTCAATTACATACAAATTTACCATGGTTTGAAATAATTGAAGTATGGCTGCAATAAGGAAATGGATGTACTTTGGACAGTGGGAAGAACAAATACGCGAGAATGATCTGCACACAAACACATATATGTTATTGGGAGATAAAACTAAAATGAATCAGTTCTATTTGACTTCCACATCAACTGACAAATCCTCTTTGATAAACTAGCTAGTGAGAATATATTTATTAAGGGTATGTTATGCATATGCACAATTATCGATCTCCATTTTGGAAGATAATAAAATATATAGGGATAAAACAAAGGTGCAACATCGAAAGAGGAAACTGTTTGATAATATATAGTATGGCTGAAGAAGTTTAAAATGGTAGCGATCTCATATATAGCTTAATATAGCCATTCCCTTAAAGAAGACCATGGAGATAGTGATGTAAAATGAAGGTATGCAATGATTATTTATTTTTTGTATAATATGACAAAATATATGATGTATAATATGTTGTTTTATTCATTAGTATACTTCACTATATATATTATATATATGTAATGTGTATATATGTATAATATGTATAAGTGTAAAATATGTAAATATAACCAAAGGATAATTTATAATTATTATTGAAAATATGATTTTTATAATAGATGTTGGAATATATACATATATGCTTTATTGGAGTGGTCTTATACTATGCAGACTTGCGTATTATTCTTGAGTATTTTATTTAACTAATGAAGTCTCTCTCTTATTTGTATTTTTGTATATACTATAAGAGCTACCTTGATCTTTTCCTCTGAGAATGTTCTTGCATGAAGAAGGAGATTATGATTCAAAGGGAGCCTGGCATGTTATTAGAGGCAACCTTGGAAGGAGGGAGAAAATTGAGGATGCTATTTGGTTAACCTTCAGTGAACCCAATCTTATTGATTAAGAGGGAGTAAACCATGTTGAGATGGTTTCTCTAATGATCTATGAGTTGTCACAATCAAGAGGACTATGACCATGTGACTTTTATATGGGCCTATCCCCTGTGTACATCATGAGGAAGTGACGACTTCCAAATGATCATCACTTGTATTTGGGGGAAGTTGTTGTAAGGTAACAATCTTACAATCAACTTGTATTATGAGATCTAATAAATTGAGTAAATGGTGAATGTCTTGTATCTCAACATTCTGGGAGGTCATTACTTTTAGAGTACTTGGTGAATATCATTGATATTCTGGGAGGCCAATACTCTTGATATCAAATGTGATATCTAAACGTTTTGAGTAAGTGGTGAATATCATTGATATTTTGGAAGGCCAATACTTTAGATATCAAAAGTGATATCTAAACATTTTGAGTGAGTGGTGAATATCATTGATATTCTGGGAGGCGAATACTCTTGATATCAAATGTGATATCTAAACGTTTTGAGTAAGTGGTGAATATCATTGAGTAAGCGATGAATATCATTAATATTCTGGGAGGCCAATAGTCTTGATATCAAATGTGATATCTAAACCTTGTTTTGAGTACTTGATGAATATCAGATGTTGATATTCTGGGAGAGCAAGACTCTTGATATCAAATGTGATATCATACCCTAGTTTGAGTAATTGATGAATATCATATGTTGATATTCTGGAGATCAATACTCTTGATATCATATGCGATATTAAATTGTGGAAAGCTTCTGAGATATCCTTAAATTCCTAATATTACCAATGGTATAATATTTGTTTTGTGTTTATCCTCCCTTGCTAAGAGGGAGTGTTAATGTTTGGTAGCTTCTATCAGATAACTCTATCGATATACACGTAATTATATATGATATATAATTCTATGTGAGAAATATATGTGTGTGTGTGAGAAATATATATAAACTTATTATATGTGAGAAATATATATGTGTGTGTGTGTGAGAAATATATATAAATGTATTATATGTGAGAAATATATATGTGTTTGTGTGTAACAATTATTAAGTTTATATAATCTAATTATTTGATAATTGAATAGACATGTCTATTCAATGACTTATGCTCAATATAAATATGAGAGGATGTTGAATATGGAAAACATATACCTTGAACAGGCAATGCTATAACATATTGCAGCAATCCAATAAACTAACAATTATAATATTATAACTCCATCGTTAATCATTGCAAATCATTTTTTACTTCACCAAGAAATAGCCCACTGCAATCATTGCTAAATAGAGTGTCTTAATAAAAACAGTAAGGATCCATCTCTATCAACCCTCAATTACTCTAATTAGTAAATCCCTGAATACCTGATCAAAACAAAGGGGCCAAAGGTTGTCACTGTAACTGAGGCTGTTCTAGCTGCCCTGCCAAATATAGAAATGTTGTATAAATGATTTACTATAAGTAGGAAGTGTACCAAACTGAACCAAACAAAAAACAATCCTCAACATTTTTGTACTCCAGATGCGAAAAAGCCTCTTGTTCTACCAACAAGGAACCCTGTAACCATCTGACTTAGCCTGCCAGGGCCAATGATACGCTAAGCAGCTAATCAAAACCACCACCCATGGTGTACTAAAAAGGGGGCATTACATTGAAGTGTTTGTGCGAGACTTATTCTTCAACAAAGTAACTAATAGGACTTATCCAGACATCTTCAACACCACACAAAGATCTAGTTTTTTTCTGTAATAGTATATCAATCTCCAGTACATGGTGCTTATCCTTAGTATCACACTCATGTTTAAAAGAGTAACCTAGAGTCTATATATACATATACAGACACACACACATTACATAAATATATATTGTTTATGTTTAGATTGTTTGTTTCAACTTGTTTTGTTCTGCTAAAAAGACAATAGATGTTTTCATTAAGTATGATATTATAATGAATAGTGGGTTATTTAAAAATTAGTTAGTGAGCGAATCAGATGTGTACAATAATCAAAGTCATTTCTCTATATACAGACTTCTACCTAGTGCATCGGTATGCTGTGTTGCGTAATCCACCTTATTTTCCTCTACAATAGATCTGCACTTGGTAGGGTACCTCAAAACAAACCCACATATTGAAATGTGTAATTCTACAAATACACCTCAAAAGTTCATTCTGACTGTTTTTGTTCAATATGTTATTTCATTGTTTGTCCAGAGAATAGCATTATATTATTTCTAAATAGTGAAATAAACTGGGTAACGAATTCCAATTCCAAAACTTATCCTAGAATCGCCAACTTATTTCACGATGCAAAGAAGGGATACGCAATAAAATCACATAACATCGAGCCTGATAACAGAAGCAATTTCTATGCCTTGTTGAAATGATCTTGGAAAAGAAAACTACCGTGCAAAAATCCCTCAGTTTGCATCAAGTGAAAAGTTTTGCACGGCATATATGGCACATACCAAACATAAACATCTGAAATGAATTGGATAAAGCTCTAAAATAAAACACAAAAAGTATCACAAATTATATGTATTTATGCAGCAGCTTCCATGTTTTTGTTATGTCATTCTAGTTGTTTCTTGGACGGGAATGAATGAATGAATGTTTTTTAATGACGTTCATAAGACCAGAGCAGTCTTTGTCAATAAAGAAGACTCAATATTTTTAAGATTGGTACCAAACTAAAAGAAACTTATCAATTTTCATAAGTTGTTATATGTTCAACTTAAAAAGAGGCTAAGTCTTTGGAGTCAAAACGTAGTCGACCAAAAATTAAAAATTGAGGCAAATTTTGGCATGTCCTTTTGACCAAGAAATGAATTGGCGAATGCTAGCTACTGAATTTCCCTGTTTAGGCTCGTGTTTCAATACTGCTAGGGAAAATCAACTTCTTTCTCAAAGGTGCGTCTCCATTCCCAAATTCAACTGATTGGCGGAAAGCATATCAAACATCTATTTTCAAGGTTGTTTACACAGTTCTACCTAGAGGCTTTTATTTATAGCATTTGTGTACCATGAGAGAGTTAAATCATTGTGATGTAAAAAGAACATTTGAATCCAATAACTGTACTCTCAACCACTGAGGAAAAATCTATTGAAGGAGTCACGTAAGCAGATGCCTTTTAATAACAGCATTTGTGGACCGTGAAAGACTTGAGCCTTTTAACTGTCATTAAAGTTTCCGTCAAGTGACAGAAGAAGATCATTTGGATTAAAATAACTGTATCCTCCATCACTCAGAAACAATTCGTTGAAGGAAGATAAAGAATATTCAAATCAGATTAAATGCCAAATAAAACTTCTGGTTGTTGACAGAAAGGTATCCGTATCGAAAAATTAAGGCATTTCTGAAACAAGGAAGATTTTATAATCGCGTTTTATATTTACAGACACCGACTACGTAAACAAAAACAAAAGGAAAAAATTCCAAGGGCTTCAAAACCCAACTTACAGTGCGCATATTATCAAGAACCCAAGCCTCGGTCTCAGGTTCGATTTCCGTGAAAAGTTCCGGCCATTTAACTTTTGCTGCCTACAATAGCCGAAATTGATATTTTATTCTCAAAATCCTCACTTAATGTTAATCCCTATTTGCGATCTGCAATTTATTGGGTGTACTCTGCGTTGTATTAATTTGCAACACATACAACATAATAAAAAATGGGAGCAACTCATACATACCTTAACGGCAGAGAGGGAGCTTTCCCCGCAGCTATCACACAGAACGCCATCAAAATCAAGAGCATAAAGGCTACCCATGCTTAAATCCTCTTCTTTTCGCCAAAGCTTCTTCTGCTCATCCGCACCTTACAAACTGTGTAATATCCAGAAAACGAAAGAAACAGGAAAAACACATATATATCCTAATGGTTCGCTCTCTTTTTCTCCCATTTTAGTCATAATTTTAGCATTGGCCTTCTGCTTTTTGTGGCATGGTAACCGTTATTCCTAGTCTAACAAGTATGGAGGCCCGGCGGATTATTCAAACGCTTTTATTTTATTTTTAACTTTTTTTTGGATTTTTCAATTGGAGGGTTAGCAGTTCTTAGATGAGGTGGAATTGGAATCTTTTATAATTTCTTCAGGTATCAATTTAGTTTAGTTTATTTCTTAGCTTAGCAATTTTCTAGTCTATATGTGAAGAATTTAGAGTCTCTAATTATTCATGTCTTTTCTTTTCCCCTTTTCCTTTTTCTTTCCTTGTTTCTTTGTTTTTTTTGTCATATTATAAAATGGAGATTATAATTATAATTAAATCTATATATAGAATAGTAATTATAATACAGTCTATTTATAATATTAATCATAACTTAATGGTCTATGATTAATTAGTGACAATTTTGACTTTTTAATAAATACTTTAATTAAATTTATGTGGGACAAAAATTGCTTTTAAACATTTTTTTTTTTTCTAAAATCTGAATAAGCATAGTAGGTAAAATTGAATAATTTTACTTTTGTCATTGCCCATTCAACAAATTAGACAATAAATTTAGTTGTAAAATTATAAATTGAATTCTTATGTGGGAGGTCTTAGGTTGGAGTCTACTCAAACTTAATAAATGATAATAATTAATAATTAATTTGGCTTTGGCTCATTATGATAAAAATAAAATCAAGTTTAATAATTGTAAAATAGAGAATAAAATAACATTGAAAACAATTCAAGTTTATAGGCTTTGCAATGGTACTCAAATCTTATGGCAATGCAAGACACATAAACAAATGTGTTTAAAAGAAGAAAACAAAAGTTACTTAATGTGAACTTTTTATTATTAAAAATGTGAGCATCTTCCTCCTCCTCCTCCTTGATCTTTTCCATCTCTTTCTACCTCCTCTTCTCGTGTCTTCTCCTTTTTCCTCATGGTCTCGTACATTTCATTGTCTCTTTTTCTCCTTATCATTCTCTTCCTTCCCCTTCTCTTTCTTCTCCTTATACTTGTGTTTTTTATTCTCCTCCCTTTCTTCCCCCTCCCCATCAATTCTTACTTTAATGGTAAGATAGTATCATCCAAAATGTCTATTAAGCAATTTTTGAATTTGAGCTTAATTACTACTTTTGGTAAATTAATTATTTAGGCTCTTGTCTAAAGTCACTTGATTAATTATTATTTTCATTTATTAAGTTCAAGTAGATTCAAACTCATGACTTCTTAAATAAGAAATTCACAATTTACCGTTGAGTTGTAGGTTGTTACCTAATTACTAGTTAATCATTATAATTCTAATAATCATTAGATAATTAATATATTTGTATGTGTGTGTATATATATATAATCTGTACTAATCATAAATAATAAATCAATCAATACAGATGTTTCTTCTCATCCTATAATTCATAATATAAATGCAATAGATTGTTATCTTTGAAAAAGATGTGTCTAACAGACACTACAAATATATTTGCAGCGATCACAAAATTTAACATAATAGAACGAGAGTGCAAATGTAAGAAAGGCTGGAGAATAGCAACAGAGTGTTGGCATAATATAATATGTCATAGTGTTGCGGCAAACATAGAATTAATTAGAATATATGTGATCAGAATATATAGGCGAGTATATGTGCAAATATGGTTTTCTGATGATGCAAGATAAAGATGTTAACTTACCCGTACATATCTTAAAAGTGTATCTACAGCGCTTTCTTTTTGCAGGAAAATATCTTCATGTTCAACATTTTGAATGGTCGCTTGTAGATCTGTATCTTCAGGTTTATGTAGGACTGTTGACTAAGGAATTATTCCTTTAGAAGTTTTTGAAAGTCACCGAGCACCAAGGTAAGATATGGGGCAGCGAAAATGATGATTTGTGCAAACATGGAACAAATCTGTACTGTATTGGTTGCTTAAGATTGGCGTGTGTGGAAGGGAGTCAAGTTGGGTATGAGGACTCAATATTGTCAAAGATCATATGTAACTGAGAGTAGTATATGGTGATGCAACTCAGATCATTGGAGAAAACTGATGCTTGTGTAGTGAGTGAGATTGGCGGTGGGTTGAATGGAAAGACTTAAATATCACATACTAAACTTAATTTCTAGATCAAATAGTCAAAGTTGACTTTTCTTTTCCAATCTTAATTATTTCCTTAGGGCCCGTTTGGTTGCTGGAATACAACCGGAATAGGAATAGGAAATTAGAATATGATTTGTCTTCTTTGTTTGGTGTGTGGAATACAACCGGAATACGGAATAGGAATACGTATTCTCATTTTAGCCCCAAAATGAGCTTTTGTCCATTCCAAAAAATACCTGTAATTGGAATTGCTATTCTTGCATTCATTTTAACTTTCTCAAATTTGATTAAATTTTCAAATCCGCTTTGACCTGGGGTGATCGTTGGAACTTTGTTTTCAATATTTTCAAATATTTCAGTGATTTTCCAATGGCGCCAATTGCATCTTCAGAAATATTTTCAAATGGCGCCGATTGCAAGTTAACCCTATTCCAATTTAAGCTTGCATAACCAAACAAGGGATAAACAAGATTGGATTGCATTTTTCCATTCGTATTCTTCATTCTCCATTCTCATTCAAATTTTATATTCTAATTCTCAATTCCTACGCTTGCAACCAAACGGGCCCTTAGTGTGTGATGTTTTAAGGGTGGCTAGGTTGAACAAAGACAAGGCTTGCCAAAATCTATGACTATTATTATGATATATTGTTCATATTTTCATGAATCAACTCCTTGGACTATGAAATACTCTTAATGATTGAAGACTATTTTTTAAAATTTTGTTGCTCATTGTTTAATTCAGAAATATTGAAGCCAACAGGAAGAGCTTCGTACTTAAGGAGTTGCAATGTTCTAATTCTATGGTTGTCTTAAGAATAGCCAAATTCATATCATTTTCTTCAATTCCCTCATATTTGCATTTACAAATTAAGATGACATTATATATGAAGTATTTGGAACAATTGTGATCAAATTTGAGAAGAGTAAATCATGTAGGTAATCTTGTTGAGAAAATCATAGTCATATATTTAGAGATTTGATTACACCAACATTTTTGGCACACATTTATAGTTTACGCGCCCATAACTACACTTCATCATTACGAGATGGTATTGAATTGTTAAATTGAAGGAAATATTAGAGGTACTTTAAAGACATTGGTTGAAAGTTGGCTAGAGTTCATTGTTTGTGTAGCCATTTGCAATTTCCATTATGAAGAGCATTTGACTAAGATTACTTTACCTAACTGTGATAATCTACCCATCACATCATAAATTTATTGTTTGGGTGCTCCTAGGGGTTCAAGTACTGCCTAAAGGAGTTAACCTTTAACTACAAAAGATAAACTTATTTCTATGATTATTCTCTTGAATATTGATCATAAATTTTATGTAGAATAATGGTTATTTGTTACATCATCTAGCTTGGATAAGTTATCAAAGGGAATCCTCTTGAGAGGTAAAACTTAGAGCTCTTTTCAAGTTGGTCTCAAGTTGATGAAATACTCCTTTGACGTCATCCTACTAATAAGATCAAACAAATTTACAATCCATAAGTATAGCTAATTACTTCTAGATGAGATTATTTGTGAGCTTTTTCATTGACATATCAAATCACACTCCATGATCCATCACCAGGATGCAAGAGGGGTCAAGGAGAGAAGCATGAGAAGTTGTAGAATTGTGAACCATATGCTAGAAAGGAGAGGAGGGAAGAACATACTAACCAATGAAAAGTCAAATCCAAGATAATAAAAGTTGGAAAATAAACTAAAAAAGGAAACTAATGATTAGAAAGAGTTCTTAGGTGATTCAAACTGAGGCATTTTAAAACAACTCATAGATTGTTAATGCAATGACATCTATCACTTAGTTATTGATTTATGAGATATAATCTATCATGATCTATGTAGACAGCATAAGATGTCCATCACAATAGAAGGCCATGGTCTATTTTGCTGCAGTGGCAAAGAAGAGAAACGCTATAGGAGGCAACATTGTTGAAAATGTAATAGGAAATTTAATGTTATGTTTTAAATGCTTTTAGTTTTTGAAGTTTGTAATAACGTCCTACATGTGGTGGCATACCTAGAGTAGCAGTTCGATAAGCTCTCCAGATATAGCCACCTAGGACCAGGTGTGTGGATCTTAAATTAGAATAGTTTTTTTTTTAGTTCGTAGGTGGAGTGTTTAATGATTTTTAGAATCCAATAATAGGTAGTAGGCAGTTTTTGGAATATTCCTGACTTAGAAAATGACTGTCTAATATTGGTAGAAAAAACGTTTCAGATTCTTATCCTTTTTTTGGATAGAAGACATTCTTCTTTTCTAAAATAAGAAGAAAATGTTTCACATCCTTTAATAGGAAAAAGAAAGTCAGTTTTAAGGGTGAGCCAGTCGGCTATGTAAGAAACGAATCAAATTTGGAGAGATATGGAATGTTTTTTCATTTTGTCTTTGTGCAAGTTTTCGATGGTTTGAGTTTTGAACAGATTTTTCTTATCTTCTCACTAGAAACAAGTTGATAGTTTGCAGAAGATTAAAAAGTTTTAGTGTTGGGTCGAATTCGGTATGTTTGCAGAAAATTAGTCTCAGTGCATGGGTAATATCTCCCAAATGCACCGTTGGATTTTCATGAGCTTTGGATATGTTATTATAGGCCTAATTACGCCCATCTTCACCAGAGCGATTGAAGAGTTTTGATCTGGTTCAAGAGTTATTCATGTCTGAGTGCAGGCCTATCTAGAGACAGCAAGAAGCAATGTTTTGCAGAAAAATGTACTCTGATGCGGGGTCAATATCTCAAGTTTGAACTGTTGGATTTCTTTCAAATTTTTATATGTTTTTTGAAACCTAGTTACGCAAAATATCAATGGTTGGATTGAGAAAATATTGTCTGGTTCAAAAGTTATACATGTCTGTTCACGGGTCTATCTAGAGACAGCAAGAAGCAATGTTTTGCAGAAAAATGTACTCTGATGCGTGGTCAATATCTCGGGTTTGAACCGTTGGATTTTTCTAAAAAAATTATATGTTGTTTGAAACCTAGTTACGCCAAATTTCAATGGTTGGATTGAGTAAATTTTTTTGGTTCGAAAGTTATTCATGTCTGAGTGCAGGTCTATCCGGAGGCAGCAAGAAGAAATTTTTGGGGGGAATTTATTTTCAAAGTTTTGAATCTAGTGGATGGTTAAAATTGATCCTGAAGGGTGTAGATACCCCTTGAAGCAACTCAGTTGAGTGACTGATTCCTCCTGAGTTTTTCAAGGTGTGGCTATGCATCATATTTAAGGAACTTAATCCACCATGGACTTAGTTATCATATGTCATGATTTTCATAGACATCATAAGATGTCCATCACAATAGAAAGACATGGTTTGTTTAAGGAATTGAATCCACCATGCAAGTTAAAATCTATCATGTTTTTCTTAGACAACATAAGATGTCCATCATGTTAGAAGATTAAGTTATTGTAAGATTGTCACCTTCTAATAACTTTAACAATACAAGTGATAATTATTTAGAAGTTGTATTTTCTCATGATGTACATAGGGCCCAAAATTTAGTCATGAAATAACATTCATGATTCATAGTCCTCTGACTACTAGATTTTTTTTTCACTAGAGAATCCATCTCGACATGGTCTACTTCCTCCAAATAGATATGATCAAGATCTTAAAAAGTCAACTGAAACATATCCTTTATCTACTCCTCCAAATGGATGTGTTAGACTCCCTCTAAATATGGAATTCTTCTCTTTGAAGAATTATCTTCATCAATCAATTTTATGATTGCAAGTATCAAGATTTTTATCACTTCTTAATCCATCCTAAAGATACTTAATTTGTACAGAGATTTCAAATAATCCATAGAAATAAACTATCCTAAAGGGAAATATTAATGCTACAAGCATATATGATTCACTATTCTACATAAAATTTATGATCAATATTCTACACAATAATCAATAAACACTTATCTTTTGTAGTTAAAGGTTAATTCCTTTAGGTGGTACTTGAACCATTTGAACAATGGAGCCTTTAGTGTCTGTGATGTTTAAGTTTCTGTCTTTTTTTTGCCCTTGTATGATACATCATTTTTCTTGTCCAAATTCTTTGCTACAATAGCCTATTGGCTAACAAGGATGTAAAGTGTCAAAGTTTACACAGAGTTAAATGTAACTTGTTGGAAACTATAATAATTGAGTTTAGTTTTTTGATAGAGAACATAAATTATAATAGAAAAATATTGCAACATGACATTAATAAACTATAGTATTTTCATAAAATAAAATGTGATTGAAACATGTACAATAATATGTAACATCAACAAATTTAATATTGACTTGAATGCAAACTATAGCATAAGAAAATCAATAGAAAGTGGCATGTAGTATCGAGTATTATTAACAAAGTGGATCCCTTATGTAATTTCACACTTAATTTAAAGCAATATTATTTGTGTTATGACTATCTTAATCACATTGTGAGCATACAAAAGATTAAAATATATATCACCACTAATACTATCAATCAATAATCATGGTTGAATGCCAAAACAAATGATATGTGTGCCTTTCATATGATTATTTATAACTTGACTTAATCATAATATTGCAACATATTATTATATGTATTATGTTAATGTATACTATTAATAATAGAAATATTTTAGACTTGATTATTATTAAAAAATAAAATATATAGTATACAATTATATAAATTATAAATATTAGTTATAATATACATCTAACATACATGTACACATATAATTAATGTAATTGTCATAAAATAATGTACATGTAAGTTTCATAATACAAATCATCATGAAACATTAACTACTACAATGCAATGTGACACTCTTCATTTGCATACAATAATAAATATAAAATGTCAAAGAAATTTTGGGTCATCTTTGTTAACTAGCTACAAAAGGCTAAAAATTATCTTCTATATACATATGTGCAACTCCAATTGTAAAAATGAAAACCTTACTAGTACCTAAATTGTATGCTTTATCTTCTCAAAAGAAAGTCAGGTACCAAAGCAACTCTATAATATATCATTATATCAAATTACTAAAAGATCAGGAAGAACTAGATTCTTTACAACTCTTGTGAAGAAAACAAAGGAAATACCAAGCCCTTAAGAGTTCCAGAGACATATTGTCAAAAAGCATTTGACAAGAAAACATAAATCTTCAGTTAAGAAGTAACAACTTTGTTATGTATGTGTGATTATTCTACCTACAAATGTAACACGATGATTTAATATGACATTAATGTGTTAGTACATTATAAATCAATTAGAAAATGCAATCAAAATTAATATAACAAGAGAATCTTATTGCTTTCTATCTAAGAAGAATATGATCAAAATCTCTAAGGTTCTCGTAGAATGCAGAGCATAATTGAGGATTTGGTTCTGGTTTAGGGAAATAGTGTCATAGGTTATACTAGGCCATTTTAGGGTGATTATATGTCAATGTGTTACTTCTATTTGCTATCAAAATAGTCTAACAAATGTAAAGAAAAAACCTTTTACAAAAAAAAAACTAGTAGATTATAGCTTCTATATCATAAAACCCTATAATTCTATTTAATTTTACACAAGCTTTATCTTGTATCTAGGTACTTAAACCAAATGTGAAATAGAAAAAAAAATACAATAGTTTGATAAGCATAAAAAATAGTTTAGAAAGAAATGAGAAATCTTATAGGAATACAATCAGAGAGGGGGTGAAATTTTAGTACAAACTTTATAACCAATATGAAGAACTATTATTTTAAAATGGCTAAGATAACAACCATTGAGCTAATAACACAATGATGAGGCTGGGTACTTTCTAGGCTGAATGAGCCCCAAATAATTGTTATTTTCATATTTATTACATAAGGTTGGCTCAAAACAATTATAAATTATACTTTTAGGTAGTCCAACTTCCAGAGGCCATAACTTTCAAACCGTAGCTCCAATTGGCAACTATAAGTATTTTTTAGAAATAACAACACACGGTCTACAATAGTTAATTGTGAAAGCATCCATTAGGCAAGGTTTGAGATCATATCAGAGCCATTTAGGCCTTCAAATTTGAGCTCAAATATTTTATACTCAAAAACCTCAATAACTTCACTAATGTATGTGATATGACAACAAATCTCAACTAGCAGGCCAATATATCTAAGATGAACATTCACCTATGAAATCAAAATATTCTAAGCTCGTATGACCAGCTTAATAAAAATTAATAAGTTCTACAAATATAAACTCTACACTAAAACAACCCTTATTGAAAAGATAAAAACAAAAATATTTTTGGGATATGAAAAATTGCCTTCAGGATGCTCCTACATCAAAGAAGAAATGGACTCTTGTTGAAAAATAAATCTTGGGATTTATGTAAGTTGCCTATAGGTAAAGGGGCTTTATGAAATAAATGAGTTTATAGGTTGAAAGAAAATAATGGAGGCAAGAAAATATTTAAAGACAAGTTAGTTGTCAAGGAATTTGCATAGAAAAGGGCATTGATTTTGATGAGATCTTTTCTCCAGTTATTAAAATATAAATTCTATTCATATTGTTCTAAGTATTGTGGCTACTAAAGATTTGTATTTTGGAATAGCTTGATGTTAAATTTTTTTTTATGGCCATTTGGATATATATATGTATATATATACATATGCATATATATACATATGCATATGTATATATATGCATATGTATATATATGCATATGTCTATATATATATATATATATACATATGTATATATAGATCTATATATAGATATATATATACATATGTATATATCTATATATATATACATATGTATATATATCTATATATATATATACACACATATGTGTATATATATATACATATGTATATGTATGTATATATATAGATATATATACATATGCATATAGATATATATACATATGTATATACATATATATAAATATATATCTATGTATACACATATATATATTTGTATATACATACATATATATGTACACACACACACACACACTCTCCAACATTAGGGATTTGAGGTCAAATTTTAGGAGACTTTAGGGTGCAGATTGAAAAGCATTTATATGGCTTGAAGCAAACACCTCAACAATAGTATATTAGATTTGATAGTTTTATGAATGAGCTTAGATACAGTCAGTGTCATTTAGATCATTGTGTTTATTTTAAAAGGTTGGATGATGAAAACTACAATATTTTATGTTTATATATTGATGATGTGTTTGTAGCTAGGTCTAACATGGATCACATAAAGGGATTGAAATAACTATTCTAGCACATTTATTTTCTATTAAGGATTTGGGGGCAATAAAATAAATCCTTGGTATAAAGATTTGTCGAGATAGGAAAAATAGAAAATTTATATTATCTCAAGTTGATTATATTGAGAAGTGTTGCAAAATTTCTATATGGAGAATATTAGAGCTATTAGCACACATTTTCTTAGTCATTTGAAATCAACTAAGGAGATGTGTCTATTGGATTATTGGCATAGCTACTTTAGTTGGTTGATTTATGTTGTTCTTGGGTAGGAAATGATTGACAACATGATAATCAGTTAGAATATTTTTAATTGATGTCAAACTTTTTGGCATGATGCTTTGACTTGTTACCATATCTTTTAGAAGGAAAGTATTGTTGTAGCAATAAAATGTTAAGTGATCTAAATGATGTGTCGATAGGAATCTTATTAGGTAATAGTTGAGGCAAAAAATGGTGGACTTCTAGTTGATTTTACTAATGGATGCTACTTTTGAAGATGTTGATTAGGTTATGAGTAAATGAGAAGGTAATTTGGTTAGTTGAAATATAGTAAAGAAAAGGACACTTATCGATAAGTTCTATTGTCTTATTGGTAAATTGGAATGGAATCTTATTGGTACAAAAATGTCTTATCATAGACATTGAAGACTTATAGGCAAGTGATGAATAGTTGATGAATTTTTGAGATGTAACTGTAAAATTAGAAGTTGGATGACTCAAGTGCAATTTAAGGAATTAGGTGAAGACAAAAGGATCGAGGTAAAACATTTAAGGAAGTTTCTTCAAGAAGTTTCTACAAAAGTAAAATAGCTTATAGAAAAAGGATTTAGAAGGATGACATGAACAAACTTATTTTGATCATTGGGTCTAGGTTGAGGGTTTTTGATCAAGATTTTCTACACAAGGAGAAGTTTGGTATTACAATCTCATCATTACAAAGAAGAAGAAGAAAATTGTAGTAAAGTTCATTGTGACAAGATAAAATAGAGAAGACAATGAGCAATGTTTGTTGTGATCATAAAGGAGGATACATATCACAATACATTATTAGAATGGTATGCCTTATGTATTAAGGAGATTTATTGGATTTGACTTAGCAAGTTTGGTGTGAAGTACATATCATTTGTCAGTTGTTACTCTCTACTAATTGTGATAGTAAAATCCCTTAATTGGGGGATCCTAAAAAGTCTATTGTAAATCCTTTAACAAGGTGGCATTCTCAAAAGAGTGTCTAAAATCATCTAATTAGGTTGCTCCTAACAGTGTATAATACTTTAATAGGACTCTAAGGAAATACCTTAGCAGGGTAGCATTTAACAATGCTTTTGTAACCCTTGACATGACAGGATCCTAATCGGGCATACTCTGGAAGAGTACAAATATTTGGAGGCATTGATCTCACACTGTGGTTTTTACCCTAATCATATTTCCATGAGATAAACACTAGTGTTATTATTGTGTGGATGTTTTCTATGTGTTGTATGGATTTTTAATGTTTTCATAATTGATAATGTTGTCATACCTATTAAATAAATTTTAATTAGTAAATGAGTTTGAAGAAGTTTTGGCAATGCAACTTTTGTTTAAGGTTGGTGATTACTGATTAAACCCCTCCCCCCGCCCCCTCTTAGTAAACTTACATATACGTACAGTGTCCAAAGACGTGCATGAAAATGAGGATAAAATGTCCAAGGTACCTTATGCTTCACCACTAGGTAGTTTAATGTATGTCATATTATATATAGACCAAATATTGCACATGTTGTGGGATTTGTTAGTAGGTATATGTGTCATCCCAGAATTGAGCATTGGAACATAGTCAAATGGATTCTCATATATCTGAGAGGTACATCTAGTAAATGTTTACATTTTGGGGGCTCCAATACTGATTAACAAGGCAATGTTGACTCAGATTTGATAGGGGATCTAGATACTAGGAGGAGTACTACATGATATGTATTTACTATTGGTGGGACATTAGTGAGTTAGATTTATCATTTATAGAAGGTGAATGATTTATCTACTACAAAATCAAAATATATTGTTGCTATAGAGGAAGCCAAGGAGATGATATGACCTCAATTCTTCATGGAAGAGTTGGTACACATAGACTAGAAATCATTTGTAAATAGATAGGTAGAGTTTCATTCATATTGCGAAGAATTCTTCTTTATGTTCAAAGATAAAACACATATAGTTGTGGTGCCATTTCATTTAGTTAGTTTTGGATGATGGGCAGTTAAAGTTGGAACACATGCAAATGAAAATTGAGAAGATATATTTACAAAGATGGTTCCAAGGGAGAAGATGAAATTGACTTTAGCTTTAGTTGGTCTTCTAGACTAAACATAATAAAAGAAAAACATAGTCTAGGGTAGATGAATCAGTAGGAGATTCAAGGGTAGTACTATGGCTATAGGGTTAGTCTCCAAGTGAGAGGTGGTTTAGTGTGGATCCTGATCAATCTCCAAGTGGAAGATTATTGATTTGAGGTGAGTGATAAAACAAATCATATACACTTTTCATGAGCCATGAGGTTTAGGACATCATTTTTGGTTAACTTGTCAAGAATTTTTGAGTTGACTCCTTAACCATTTCCCAAGGTTCACGCATCAAGTATGTTTAGGGTTAACTTGTTAAGATGACATAAGTTATGTAATATTGGCTTTGGGTTAAGGTTGTTCCTAATGTAAATATATAGTTTCTTGTAGTGGTATTGAGCTATAAGGGATATTGAAGATTGTAACAAGTTGAAGTTAATGGATAATAATATTGGACTCATTGTTTGGTGGATGTAGCCCAAGGATTGGGTGAAGCACATTGAATATTTGTGTCCTCTATTCATTTATGTGTTCTTTAGTCATTTTTAATAATAGTTATAATATTTTCATGTAACTATTATTTTCTAGATCTATCTAGTCCTAACAATAAATAGAGGTAAATAAGATGTCCCTTTAATTGAAAGCATAATATTTTCAACTAAATTGAAACATTAGTGAAAATTTAGTAACAATAATATCCATACATATAAAGATGAAAATGGAAAAAGAGAGAGGAAGAGAGAAGGGATAGGTGGATAGATAGAAGATATAACCATGTCCATTTGTATGACTCTACTTCTACACCTTTTCCTTCTCCTCTATCTCAACCACTTTCTATATATCCTTATATTTCTACTTCTTTATCATCACCCCATCTCTTCTTCTCCACTTGTGTTTATATCCCTATCTCCCTCCCTTTATCTATTTCTCTCACCTCCCTTCTCTTGTTATCCCCTTCCTATGCCTCCATCTCTATCTATATGTCTCTCTATCAAAATTTCTTTATTTTTCTTCTTTCATGTCTCCCTTCATCTATATTTTGCATCTCTCTTGTAACTTTTATCTCTCCCCCTCTCAATCTCTACATATATCCCTCTCAATCCCTCCTCTCTCCCTACTATAATCATAACGTGAATCTATTGATAGTGGAACCTAGTATACAAGTGCACGAGTCTAAAGTAGCCTATGGGACTTGCAAGATAACAAACACCCCTGAAAAAGAGGTTAAGAATTTAAGTAAACTTAAGTAAGATGTAACCTTTTGATTAAAATTAAAGATGCAATTGCTAGTAACATATTATTACTAATTATATGAAAAATTTCATGGATGAAAAATGACATATGCTTACATTCCCTAGTTTTCCCTTAACCTCAAAGCATAATTTGAACTTGAAAAATATGGTTAATTCATCTTTTGAAGGTTATCCCCCCCCCTCACAATTTACACCTAAAGTAAAATATACACTTTATCTTACACCATCATTATGCCCCTTATTGTTATGTTACACTACCATACTCTAAACTAATTGTCAGTGATACATACTCAAATAAAGCCATTTACAAGATGATAAAAATAGCCTTTACTCTTCTTTAATTTGAAATGCTTGACATGTTCAAGGGCATCTAGAGGAAGAGATACTCTAGATGTAAATTCAAAAAAAATTACATCTCCTTCTAAAAATCACCTACTAGTTTAGCCACCTCTTGATGATGTGCATGCAACAACATCCTTCTTGAGAGCGTGTGGGTCAATTGAACACACAATCTCTAAAATTCTTCTCTAGCTAAAATTCCACATTTGGGCACAAACATGATTAGTGATTATTTATTGTCATCTAGCATGAATAAATTCTCAAAGGGAATCCTCTTGAGAGGTAAAACTTAGAGGTTTTTTCAAGTTGGTCTCAAGATGATGAATTACTCCTTTGAAATCATCCTACTAATAACATCAATCAAATTTACAATACACAATTATAGTTAATTACTTCTAGATGAGATTATGTGTGAGTTTTTCATCGACATTTCAAATCACACTCCATAATCCATCACCAAGATGCAAGAGAGGTCAAGGAGAGAAACATGAGAAGTTGCAGACTTGCGAACCATATAATAGAAATGAGGATACAAAAGAATGTACTAAACAATGAAAAGTCAAATCCAAAATAATAAAAGTTGAAAAATAAACTAAAAAAGGAAACTAATGATTATAAAGAGTTATCTTAGGTGATTCAGACTAAGACATTTTAAAATATGACAAGGTTACTACCACATTTTGTTTCCAAGTGTCCGTGATCATTTTTCTAAATATTAGATGATGTAGGTCTACCACAAAGATCTAAGCCTTTAATTCTTCATCACATTTTTGTGTGAATTGATTGTTCTTAACAACTTGATAGTTCTCTTGAAGGTGCATGGGAACCTCAAGATATTCTTCCATAAGAAAGGATTGTGAATTAACATTTTGAGCACTACTTGATGAGAAACCTCATGCCTCCCCAACTACCCAAAACACAAGAATTACAGTTATTGTTGAACCTCCTTAGTTTCATGGTTCATGACCTAATTATCAAAATGACTTTTATGAGATGACAAATCATTATCATCATTTTTAATGTCTTTTTGGTGCTACATGTCCATTGTTGGTGTGATCATAGTTGTACCCTCCAAGCAACTATTCTCAACAAAAGAAGGGAGTTCATTAAACTAGATTGCTAAATTTTCATATTCATCTAGTTATCCAAATATTATTAATATTGATATCAAAATGAGGTTTTTTTTCTACAACAAATAATAGGGTTTATTGAAACAAATTATCTAGAATCTCATGTAGGACCTTATTTTCTGGTTGCACAACTTGTTACTCCAATTTATTATATTCATCATCCTAGTACAAAAAAATTATTTTGTCTTCAAAAGAAAGATCATCTTTCTTGAGACTTAGAACACTATACCTTGGACCTATTATTCAAAAAAATGGGTTAGGAATTAGGAGTAAGTTGAACCTACCTCTAATTATTTATCTTGAACAAACATTATCTTCATTTTCTACTCTTTTGCAACCACATCCCTTGCTACATTTGTTTCGTATTTTGTCCTTTGTCTCCCTGATTCCTTCTAATGGAGAAAAGCCTAGTAAGAAAACTCCTCCTATTTTTAAATCAACTTCTTGATGCCTTTAGATCTCAAATTATTTAGTCAAGTCTAGTAACACACCTTTCATTTAATGAATTCCCATATTTCCCAATTTCTAAAGTTGATTGGAAAAATCATCATGTTGATTTGGCATGGAATATTTTCTTAAGATTAGTTAATATTATGAGTATGCTACCAAGAAGTTGGTCTAAAGACAAGTGGGTGGTCACAATGAACATGTTGGCTACTTGTTGTCATGGGGCTCTTTTCATTTTGAGGATGGTATATCATGAACAAAATATGCACATAACAAAGAGAGGTAACTTTCCAAAATATTTTTATGCTTCCCAATCTTTGGTAAAGAGTGTTTATGGTAGCCAAAATGCATCAAAAGTGGTATGGCTTCCATTTCTTTAATTTACCTTTAATTGTTTGTAAAGGGTTTCTAGTGGCCTTACAATATTGCTCATGTCTTGTAGTTTTTTGGCTATGGTTTATCTATGTTATATCTTGGACTAATGTTTTTTTAATGTGGGTTTTAGATCCCAGGTAAAATCTTATTGTACAAGATTTTAGGTCCCATTCAAAACTATTTTTCCTTCAATAAAAAATAATCATCACTATTATAGTACACATTAATACCTTTAAATATATCTTTCATTATTTTTTAATGAATTTGGTAAGTCGTAATAAAAGATTTAAAAAAATTGATGTAAACAATTGATTTTGAAAAGTGGGCTTCACCAAATGTAACATGTTGATTAAGTAGTGGTGTTGTTTTTGTCTCCACTCAAGTTCAAACTCTATACCTTTACTAATTCAATGTGGTAGCGAGTTTTGCCTCAACCATGTGATAAGGGGATAAGGTCCTATATTTGTGGTGTCAATTCGTAGTTTCATGTTAAAAGTATTTCACATAGATTAGGAGGGCGTGCTATACCAATGTTACTAAAATATCTACACTAGTTATTATGATAACAATATTTTACAAGAAATTGTGATGTGTGTGTGTGTGTGTGTGAGAGAGAGAGAGAGAGAGAGAGAGAGAGAGAGAGAGAGAGAGAGAGAGAGAGAGAGAGAGAGATTGATAAATGGCTGATGCCTTGATTATAGTAATTTAAAATAAATAGCATACAATAGAGTACCTTCATTCAAACGAGCACTGGTAGGAAAGAACGAAGAACAAAACCTCCAGTCTAGCCTAGGACCATGGTCCTTTATTATTACAACATAAAAGGGGCATACCCCAATAGAATTATTACAAATCTATTATTGTTACAATATAATGGATCATAGCTCCATAAATTCACTTGATCTATTGCCTCTTATGCCATATGAAAACCTGTTGCCTGAGGAACATACCAACCAATATTGTGCACTCCATCCATCGTTGAGAGTTAAAATCAATGATTCCTTACAATCTTGATCATTAGAATGGTTAGTAGTAACATATTCATTAGCTTCTTGATTAGATAAAGAATAAGATAACTTGGGAGGGATAAGGAATAGAACGGTTCTACTTTATCCATCCATAAATACTCAAAACCATCCCCCTCATTCATCGTTAAATGCTTTACCATACCCCACTTAATGAATTCATAAAACATATTGTCAATATAAATCAGTATTGACCAATATGGGAAATTAATTCCTTGTATGACTATTACCAATTTAACATACCTCCTAAATTGCTATGTTGTATGCTGAACTAAGTATGTTTTAGTTGCTGAGAATACATATTACTGAATGGAAAGAATATAGAAAGTAAAGTACAGGAATCAATAAATAGAAAATTGATCACTTTTATTCAATATACAAGTACCAAAACAATACATTTTTTATTGAAATATTTGAAACTATTTTGATGAGGTACAATGTGTTCAAGTTTTACACAGTACTTAAATACAATACATTCAGATATCATAAGCATTCTCAGCTCTTAACATAATATTTGAATAAACACATTTTATAAATAGAAAAGTATTGAAAAGAAGATAAGAGGAAAGGCATCCACTACTTGAACGGAAGATTTGTTGTGCTAAATGTTGAAGGGTTGAGCTTGCATCTCTGTCTAGGAATAAATCTACAAAAAATGAAAGAAGAGATAGGTCAATTCACATGAGCTAAGCAATGGAAAACTTTCTTGTCATCTATATTGTACTGTTCCCACAACATGGTTATTTAGATAACTATGTTAAAAGACAAGAAGGCAATAGAGAAATCTAAAAAATAAAACATGTTTATACTAATGAGTTTGTTCCATGTGCAGATACAGGTATGATTTCAGCAGTGATAAGTGATGAATCTTTTACAAACAATGTTGCCAAATAAAGCACAAATTCTTGCATTAATACATGGTGTTGTTTTATATTTAACCAATACATCAAACAAGAAACAAAATGCATTGCTAATAATGTTGATAGTACAAAATGGAAGTGCAAGCTATAGGTGGATCAAAATGAACAACAAGTTAAAGGTATGGAACAAAGAAGATTCAACAAAGACAAAAATAAGAATTTGTGATGACATCTCATCCTCTTGTTACTGAGTTGAAAGATTTAAGAAGTAAATAAGCTCTACAAGCACTCCAACAAGTGGCATTTCATTATGTGGAATCATTTCAGTCTACAAAGAATACAACAAAATGACAAATAACTTTGATGCTTAAACAAAGGAAGGAGCAACACTTCATGTATATGATAATGTCAAAGAAATTAGCAAGTCAAGGGCAATCTACAATTATTCAAATGTCTTTTCCAATCACAAGTATTTCTAATGTTGCAACTTTGGTTTTGGGTTGCATGAAAGTGATAGAGCCTATTTGGAAGTCAAGAGAATGTGCACATACAATGAGGATGATTTTTTGCAAATTTGGCCGAGCAAATTGGCAATAGAACAACTAAAGATTGGCTAGAGTGCTAATGCAATAGAAGAACTAAAGATTGGCTAGAGATCTAAAAATATACAGAAGTTTTCCTCAATAAATCCGCATTCATTTACCTATGAAGGAGATAAAGTCACAGAAAGATGAAAAACTCTCACGAATTTATCTGACAAATGAAACCCATATGGCATACAAACTTGCATAAATAAAGCTCACTCCATCCAACAAAATAACATAAAATGTCAGACAAGATCATGGTTACCAGCGGCTTACATAAAATGATGAAGAACAACATAACAATAAAGCCATGGCTAGCAAATACTAGGATGCCAGGTGTCTAGAGCTGAACCAATCGACATTCAAATATGTAAGAAACTTATACCTAGCAAGAAGAAAATTCATAGACCAACAGTTGGCGATACAAGAAAATGGCATGCAATAACAAAAAATGTCCATCCAAAGCAAAATATGGTGCCCATCCAAGCACAGAACCAACAAATATGCATGGTATCCGTCCAAACAACAAGAAGATGCAGACGACTAGGGTTTGGAAAACCTTCATCCTTCCTTCCATACATACCAACAAACAAAAAAAATACCTTTCTTTTTCCTTTCTTTGCCTTTGACATTTTTTAATCCCTTTACCATATTTAATAAAATTTCGGTTTCATGCATAGGGCAAGCATTTTATGCTATTTAAAACAATAGACATATTTTACTTATATTAAGTTATACATACATTAATCTTCATAATGTAAAGTATATTTTATACATTAATTCATGGTATAACTTAATTTAAGTTAATAAATGAATTTTGCAAATAAATTATATATATTAAATGAATTGAATACAATTGATCATTTAATATATACAATACTTGTAAAATATATTTTATAAATTCCCTTTATTTTATTTAATACTAATGTGTTTATTAAAAGATTGATAAAATAAATAAAAAATAACACGTTAATATTAAATATAATAAAAAGAGCTTTTGATTGTAAAATTAATAAATCAAGTGGTTGTAATTATAAAACTATTGATTTTATTAATTAATTAAAGGGAATTAAAAGGAGTTTTAAATATTTTTAATGCCTAAATGCAAGGAGGGGAAGTTGTGTCTATTTTCGAACTCTAAAGGGACATTCAGTTAACAAGGGCTATTTTTGGAGGCTAAGGGAAGTTCAAGATTTTCATGCGATGATGGAGCAGATCAGTGCTATTTTTGGCAATTTATGGATTAGTTAAGGGTAGTTATGCATGCAGTTCATATTGAGAGCCTATTTTATGCATATATTGCATAATTATGAGGATTTTTACATGCTATATTTTTGGTTTACTTGATGGATCCGAGTTTGGTTTTTTGTGCAAGATTTTGAGGAGCTAGAGGTAGTTTTTGAGTTATCTATCAGTTGGGCAGCTGTTTGAGAGTAGTTCTCAGAGGCTTCTTCATAGTTTTCATCATTTTTGAATGATTTTTCCTAGGCATGATCTTGGAATCCGAGTTAGGGTTATGATTTCTATATATTGTATATTCACCTCATTAGGAAGGATCTTCTTTTGGATTTAGATTTTTGCACATTACAGATTTTGAGTTGATTGTAAGACCAAATTTGTAGCAGAGATTTTTTTAGCATTGGTTATATAGATTCAACGGTTCCTTTTCATTGATTTTCGTGCAATATTGTGAATTTTTTACTTTGAATGTTGTGTTTGCCTTCATTTAAATTGCATTCCTTATTGCAGATTTGAATCTTGATACTTATGATTATAGGTTTTTGTTTGTGATCATTGTCTTTTTTGCAGAAAGTTGGTGAAACCTAGGTATCCCTTTCAAAGTAGAATATCCTGGTCCTTGCATAGAAACACTTATGTGGATGCATGTTTGTCTAAGAAATGTGAATCAATTGTGTCTTTTCATAATTCATGTTGATTTGATTAAAGTTACATTCAAAACCATTGGTGTATCACCTCATTTAGGTTAGTATTCATTATTTGTCATTCACTTCTTACCCCTTATCTCGCATATATTTTAGGATTAGGTGATCACAATTTAGGAACCGACTTAGCTTCCGAAGATTCATCTCTTGTTTTAGGACAACCCACCACCCAAGAGAGTTTCCATGTTTCATTAGGATGGCTAGATTTTACATCTCACTATAGGCACAATTTTGATTGACAATAGTTTTTTGGCACAGTCGGTGGGACACGAATTGATTCTCAGTTTGTTTGAGTCACATAAATTTACTAATTTTTGGTGTGAAGATTAGTATTTCAGCCTTTGGAGGCAAAATTTACACACACCTGGTGACTCAACAAAGGAAGAATTCACTTGGTTGAATAGGATCAGTTGTTGGTATGTTCATTACAATTTTATATTCAGATTTCCAGCTTACTATATGAGTAGATATGTCAAATTATTATGATAAGTCAGTGTACCCATCTTCATATTATGACAAAAATGTATATCAAGATCCTTATCAGTCATAAACACATAGTTAGAATGTTGATTTTACTCCAACAACAGTTTATCCGAATGCTCAAAGTTGTTATCAAACTCAAGATTATGAGATTCAACATGAACTCCAGGAATTTAAAGAGACTAGAAAATGACATGATGAATTAAAAGATATGTTGCAAGATTTTAACAATTAGAAAAATGAGCTTAAGAGGTAGTAGGACTTTCGAGCACATCTAGATGAGTTAGCTCATCAAGCCCATATTCATGAGTAGGTAGTTGAAGAAATGTATAAAAGTTTTGGAAATTAGTTGGCTGAAGAAAGAAGATGCTATGAAGAACTTCTTGTCGAAAAGGAACAATAGTATGAGGTATGATGTCAAAAGTATGAAGAAGGTTTTCAAAGGAAATTGCTCGAGCACATGAAGAATTTCATGACAAGGAGCTACAAGATCAAAAGATTATAATCAAAAGGTTGGAAACCTCATATGAAAACTTAAAAGATGATCAAATTCAAAATTCAAGTTACCCATGCTTCATCAAGCAAGAAAAGGAGGAACATGTACTTCAGCAGATATTGTCATATAACAAACTCATTCTTGAAGCTCAATCAATCCTGGATGTTCCAATTCAACATGGTAAGGAGATTCGTAAATTTGATTTTTCAAGTTTTAATGATTTCCTTCCTAAACAACAAATTGAAACTAAAAAATTAGATCCACCACAATAAGTTTCTCATATAGAAAAAGTTGATAGTTTCCAAGGTCCATTTGATTTGTTTAAGAGCTCCCTAGTTTTGTGGGTGAGGAAGAAGATGAAGTTCGTGTTGAACAAGAGGAAAATAAAAAAATACTCACATTGGCTTCAGGACATCAAGAAGAGGAAGATGATTTAACTATTTTGGTTGTTCAAGATAGTTCTACTAAGGTCAATCAGAAAATTGTTGATGTCAAATTTTTATGAAGATCAAGAAAACATTATTGAAGATTTTTGTTCTTTCCTTGATAATGATATGATACCATTGGAGGAGGTAATTTTTGATCAGCAACATCAAGTATATGAAATGATTTCCTTGCCTCTTGATTCTCTTGAATTTAATATTCCAAATCAATTTGATGTTATGCTTGAAAGGATGAAAAGGTTAAAATCAAAAAGAGTGAGCTAGGATTTTTCATCACAAAGGGCTGCCCTATTAGACATTGTGCTAGGATAGATCTGAAACATGAAGCTTTAAACATTAAAGAGAAGCTCCCACCTACATATGCATCTTAGACATGTGTTAATTTTGATTAGATTCAAGAGGTAGGTTAACTAGCCTATTACTTTCATAATATGTTTCATGTATAGCTGATAGTTTCACTTGCATGCTATATCATTTTAGTTGTATGGATGCATGAAATCTACCCTCTATTGGTCAAAAAAGGAAGCTATTTCAATTAGTCAGTAAATGGATGTATTTGAGGATCTTGATGATTGATTAGCTTAGGGTAGGTTAGGTGTGATTTAATTTTCAGATTTCAATAAGTGTTGTTTCAGCACATTTAGTTTCAAGTTTCAGTATGTTAATTGTTAGTTGTTAGTAATAAAACTAAAAACTACAACAAATCATTATCAATCTGCCATCAATACATGAGGTACATATCACACAAAGCATTGAAAGAATTTCGATGCCTTGAATCATACATACTCCATGGGTTCACAACAGGTTCATGATGACATGGTGTAGTTTTCAACTATTTAGCTATAAGAAAATCAAAGAACATTTAGGCATATTGTTGGTGCAAATTCTTTTGAATTTTTTTCAGAAAAATAGCAAGTATAAATTCTGATTTTGAATTATGGTTGACTTGAATAAATATCTTGCCACACAATAGTAATATGATGCATTATCCACCATCATACTAGATCGATATATTGTTGTATAAAACATGAAAATATTGAATAATAGGAGGAATGGTCACTCCAAAACAACTGGTATACCACCCTAGTACAATCATAAATAATGCACCATATTGTTGTCATGACGCAAGGTATGAATTCAAGCTTAGCAGTTGAAGTTTTCTAGTTGTTTTCAATAAATTTTCAGCCAAATTTGCAAGGTGTCATAATAGCCAGCAGCTATTTATCTTCACAACCATGGTACAATTGTTTTGCCATAGAAAAGAGATTAGAAAAGAAACCATGTTTATCTCTTTGTTGTGATACAATTCCATCCTGGTTATAAAAAATGAACAGTTACAGGATCCTATGGCAACTAACAGATTTGTTTTTTAGTTTAGCTTTCAGTTTTCAGTTTGGTGTGGTGAGGTGTGTTCATTTTAGAAATGTTTTTAGTTTGGTTTTTTTTTCTAATTTTTGAGAAGGTTTAGTTTTCTAAATGCTGAAATGACTCTATACCCAATGGATTTATGAGGCAGTTGGTCTATTACTATTTAGCAGGCAAACAACCCTGAGAGGTCACCAAAAATGTTACCAATTTAACATACCTCCTAAATTGCTATGTTGTATGTTGAACTAAGTATGTTTTAGTTGCTGATAATACATATTATAGAATGGAAAGAATGCAAAAAGTATAGTTCAGGAATCAGTAAACAAAAAATTGATCACTTTTATTCAAACTACAAGTACCAAAATAGTACATTTTTTATTGAAATATTTGAAACTGTTTTGATGAGGTACAAAGTGTTTAAGTTTTACATAGTACTTATATATAATGCATTCAGATATCACTAGCATCCTCAACACCTAACATAATATCTGAATAAATACATTGTATAAATAGAAAAGTACTGAAAAGAAGATAAGAGGAAAGGCATCCATTGGTTGAACGGAAGATTTGTTGTGCTGAATGTTGAAGGATTGAGCCCACATCTCCATCTAGGAATAAACTTGCAAAAAATGAAAGAAGAGATCATGGGTCAGTTCACATGAACTAAGCAACATGGAAAACTTTCATGTCATCTATACTCTACTATTCCTACAACATGATTATTCAGATAACTATGTTAAAAGAAAAGAAGGCAAGAGAGAAATCTAAAAAATAAAACATGTTTATACTAATGAGTTTGTTCCATGTGCAGATACATGTATGATTTCAGTAGTGATAAGTGATGAATCTTTTACGAAGAATGTTGCCAAATAAAGCGTAAATTCCTACATTAATATGGTGTTGTTTTATATTTCAGCAATACATAAAACAAGAAATGAAATGCATTGCTAATAATGATGATAGTACACAATGGAAGTGCAAGCTACAGGTGGACCAAAATGAACAACAAGTTAAGGTATGGAACAAAGAAGATTTAGCAAAGATAGAAATAAGAATTTGTGATGACATCTCATCCTCTTGTTACTGAGTTGAAAGATTAAAGAAGAAGTAAATAAGCTCTACAAGCACTCCAACAAGTGGCATTTCATTATGTGCAATCATTTTTGTCTACAAAGAATACAAAAAAATAACAAGTAACTTTGATGCTTTAAAAAAGGAAGGAGCAACACTTCATGTATATGATAATGTCAAAGAAATCAGCAAGTCAAGGACAATCTACAATTATCCAAATGTCTTTTCCAGTCACAAGTATTTCTGATGTTGCAACTTTGGTTGTGGGTTGCATGAAAGTGGTAGAGCCTATGTGGAAATCAAGAGAATGTGCACATACAACTAGGATGATTTTTTGCAAATTTGGTTAAGCAAATTGGCAATAGAACAACTAAAGATTGGCTAGAGTGCTTAAGCAAGGCATAATCATCCTATGGGGACAATAGAACAACATGAATAGGGAAGGATTTAAGGCTATTTGTGGAAGATGAAGAAACTAAAATCAGCAAAAATAAAGCATAATGTTAGTAGCAAGTAGCCAAACTGCAGGAGGTAATTCATATGGTACATGACCAACATGAAGAGACATGGCAACTAGGTCATAACTTGGCATAATACATCCAAAGGTTGTGTGTGGTCCACTGATATATAATGCTATTGGTGATCAATGCCTTGACTCTAGCTGAGCAGAGTTGGCCATGAAGGAAGTGCAGATCTAAAATTATACAGAAGTCATCCTCAATAAATTTGCACTCATTTACCTATGAAGGAGATAAAGTCATAGAAAGATGAAGAAAAACTCTCATGAATTTATCTGACAAATGAAATCCATATGGTGTACAAACTTGCATAAATAAAGCTCATGCCATCCAACAAAATAACAGAAAATGCCAAACAAGATCATGGTTACCAACGGCTTACATAAAAACCAAAGAAGAATGATGTTCAAAATGATGAAGAACAACATAACAATAAAGCCATGGCTAGCAAATATCAGGAACATGCCAGACGTCCAAAGTTGAACTAGTCGGCATTCAAATATGCAAGAAACTTATACCCAACAAGAAGAAAATTTGTAGACCAACAGTCGACCATATAAGAAAATGGCATGCGATAGCAAAAAAATCCATCCAAAGCAAAATATGGTGCCCATCCAAGCACAGAACCAACAAATATGCATGGTATCCATCCAAACATTAAGAAGATGTAGGTGGCTAGGGTTTGGAAAACCTTCACCCTTCCTTCCATACATAGCAACAAACAAAACAAATACCTTTCTTTTTCCTTTCTTTGCCTTTGACATTTTTTAATCCCTTTACCATATTTAATAAAATTTTGGTTCCATGCATAGGGTAAGCATTTTATGCTATTTAAAACAATACACATATTTTACTTAAGTTATACATGCATTAATCTTCATAATGTAAAGTATATTTTATACATTAATGCATGGTATAACTTAATAAATATATTTTACAAATATTATATATATTAAATGAATTGAATACGATTTATCATTTAATATATACAATACTTGTAAAACATATTTTATAAATTCCCTTTATTATATTTAATACTAGTTACGTGTTTATTAAAAGATTGATAAAATAAATAAAAAATAACACTTTAATAATAAATATAATAAAAAGAGTTTTTGATTGTAAAATTAATAAATCAAGTGGTTGTAATTATAAAACCATTGATTTTATTAATTAATTAAAGGGAATTAAAATGAGTTTTAAATATTTTTAATGCCTAAATGCAAGGAGGGGAAGTTGTGTCTATTTTCGAACTCTAAAGGGACATTCAATTAATAGGGGCTATTTTTGGAGGCTAAGGGCAGTTCGCAATTCTCATGCGATGATGGAGTAGATGAGTGCTATTTTTGGTGATTTATGGATCAGTTAAGGGCAGTTATGCATGCTAATCATATTGAGAGCCTATTTTATGCATATATTGCATAATTATGAGGAGTTTTACATGCTATATTTTTGGGTTACTTGATGGATCCGAGTTTGATTTTTTGTGCATGATTTTGAGGAGCTAGAGGCAGTTTTTGAGTTATCTATCAATTGGGCAGGTGGTTGAGAGCAGTTTTAAGAGGCTTCTTCATAGTTTTCATCATTTTTGAATGATTTTTACTAGGCATGATCTTGGAATCCAAATTAGGATTATGATTTCTATATATTGTATATTCACCTCATTAGGAAGGATCTTCTTTCGAATTCAAATTTTTGCGCATTGCAGATTTTGAGTTGATTGTAAGAGAAACTTTGTAGCAGAGATTTTTTTAGCATTGGTTATAGAGTTTTAGCAGTTCCTTTTCATTGATTTTTGTGCAACATTGTGAATTTTTTACTTTGAATGTTGTGTTTGCCTTCATTTAAGTTGCATTCCTTATTGCATATTTGAATCTTGATACTTGTGATTACGGGTCTTTGTTTGTGATCATTGTCTTTTTGCAAAAAATTGGTGAAATCTAGGTATCCCTTTCAAAGAAGAAGATCTTGGTCATTGCATAGAAACACTTATGTGGTTGCATGTTTGTCTAAGTATTGTGGATCAATTGTGTCTTTTCATAATTCATGTTTCTTCAATTAAAGTTACATTCAAAACCATCGGTGTATCACCTCATTTCGGTTAGTATTCATTATTTGTCATTCACTTCTTACCCCTTATCTCACATATATTTTAGGATTAGGTGATCACAATTTAGGAACCAACCTAGCTTTCGAAGATTCATCTCTCATTTTAGGACAAGCCACCACCCGAGAGAGTTTCCATGTTTCAGCAAGATGGCTAGATTTTACGTCTTGCTATAGGCATAATCCTAATTGACAACAATGACTAAGTCAATAAATTAAAACTATTATTAAATTTAAAACTCGCTGAAACCTTTCATAGAAAATTGAGATGTTCCTAAATTATCCTCCTAATGCATAGAGCTCTACTGCCATCCAAAGACAAAAATAAACACCCAGCTATACTCTTGAAGAACACCATATGCTAATTTTACATCCTCCAAAGTTACCAAAAGGACAAAACTTAAGCCTAAAGACAAAATCAATAGATAGGTGTTCCAAAAGGCCAGATAGAGCATGTTGAAATCAGTTTTAGTAACAGGAAAACAAAATAATACTTAAATTGATAATCTAAGAGAATTTACATTCACCAAGATCAATCAGAGAATTACCCCATTCACACTTAGAGAATTACCAAACTCGTACTCTACATGCACAAAGATCAATAAGTCTACATAAACGAAATGAAGACTACCACATAGCAGACTAATCGAGAATAGAGTTCCTTGTTGAAATCGACCATGATTGTTAAGAAATTTTGAATCAAATAATTTAATTGCTCTACTATGATACCGTATGTTACTCTTATTCCAATCAGTCATAACTAATCATCTTCCAATATTGTAATTGAAAATAAATAGAATCAAATGAAAACCATTATAAACTAACTATAAAGAGATGAGAAAACCATGTCACATATTAGTTAACTCAAGAGTGCCACAACTACTATTAATATCAACTTATATATTAAGAATTGAGTTAATTACATATTTACAAAGGCTTTTATATGGCATAAGGCCACTTCTCTGACCCTCCTCTTGTTATATTACGAAGAACATACTACATAAACAAAATCCCTAAAAAGGTAGGTAGATAACTGATAGAAACTATAGGAGCTACTGACCATATGATACTAAAAGCTATAAGACCAAGATTACTAATGAACATAACAAGATACCATCAAAATTCCCTGCCAGAGAGGCATCGTTAAACCAATATTTGACTAGCAAGCAACCCAAAGCAGTCAGAGGTACCCAACAAATCTAGAGCTGATATATATTTATATTTTATTAGCAATCACTCGGTTCATAAGTTTTCATTTTTAACACTAATAGATTTTAAGATAATTTCAATAATATATTACATAAAAAAAAAATGAAAATTAGAGAAATCAAAAGATGATCAAAACTTTTATTAATCAAATAAAAAACTATATTACTTGGTTTCATTTTATTTTTAACTTTCTAAATTTAGTTTTACTTTGATTTTTTCATGAATATATTAAAATTTTACCTTTTAATATAATTTATTTTTGCTTTGATTATTTAATTATTAAAACTTTATTAATGTCGATAGGCATTCCATAATGGTAGAATGGGTGGAGTGAAATGGTGTGGGCATGTTAATGTTAACTTTTATTCTTCTAGGTTAAATTTGACAACCATCTACACGTCAAAAGTTTAAATCTTATTATAAATAGACTATACTTTTAAAAATAATTTAATAAATACCACATAAAATATTTGTTTAAATTATAATATTTTGAGATATAAATCATCCCTTTTTTAGAAATTAAAATAAAAAGCTAAAGTTAGTAAAAAACTAAATAAATGGAAATGAAGGAAAATAAAATAAAATAGATGTAGTAAATTAAATTATAATTACTTTGTAGTCGATATCTATCACCATTTCTTTAGATAGATTTATTTAAGATATCTATACTAGTTTATTTAAGAATTTAATAATTATTTCACTTATCTTTGTACTAAATTCATTTTTAAAAAAATTGTTAATCTTTCAATTAATATTAAATAATATATCAAAAAATGAAAGAGAGAAAGAAGAAAAAGAGATGTAGATAAAAAGAAGAAATAGCGAGCTCTATAATCTCTCTTATGTGCACTTTCTCTCACAACACAAATAAATTGATAATAGTATCTAATTATCTTCTTCATTCAAATATTTCCTTCGATTATATTTGGATCTCCATTAATCTATAATTATTAATAACTTTATACCAAAAGTAATCATATTGCACAAGTATTTTAATAAGATTTGAGAAGGCACACTAGGCCAAATCATCAAGAAAAGAGGTCAAGAACTTAAATAAGCTATAACTTCATTTAAACACAAGATACAATTGCTAATAACAAATCATTACTAATTATTAGAACACATCTCATGGATGAAAAAGGATACGTGCTTACGTGCCCTCATTCTCACTTTACTTAAAGCATAATTTGAACTTCAGAAACGTGATTATTTTCATCCAATTCTTTTATTATATTTCTGCCTGATTTCCGTACACACAGGAAGTTGGATCCTTAAAGCTAATTTCTTCGCCACGTGTAAAATCGACTTTCGTTGCTTCTCTGACCAGTCGGCATTACGGGCTGCAGCAGGTCATTCGTTTACAGTCGCACGGTGTTAGCCCGTTGAGTCGAAGTGTAGACGTGGCTGATATTATCCCACGTCAGACAGCAGAGCTCGAAAGGAAACCAAATACAAGTTGACGCGATCGATTTCTTGAATTGCAGGCTTAGGCAATGGATAAAACTTATACGTATACACCACGACAATATTCACACATATCCACAGATGATCGATCAAATTTGGATTTGTCCACAATAAGAATAAATTGCACACAGGAAATCGAAGGCGTGAGAAATGTTACATGGCCGTGAGAAAATGAAGAAGAGAACAAACTAGATACATTGAATTCAAAGGATATGAGAATATTTTAATTTTGCGTAGATTTCAGGCAACCGAGGAAGAAAAATGTTAAATGGACGATTTTGTGACCTCTAAAGTTCATTCATTTGATAGTTTCTGCGTTTCAGGCGCGTCTCGTTTCAAATTCTTTGATTCTTTTATGACGAGCAGGTAACAATGACGCACGGAGTTTCTTCGTTGTATTGTAGAAGATTATATCGAATCAATAAGCTTGCAGTTTCCCTTTCCAGTAGCAAAAGTTTTAATCTTTAAATTTTCTCGATTACATTCGACCGGCAAAATAACTTTCTTCAATCTTTAAATTTGTTGATCTGGATTTCGAATTTACAGTGTTTTCAAAGAAATAAGGCGCTCACTATCAAAGTTCGGCGGGAAGCTTTGCAGGCGAGAATCGAAAGGTACACGTAAATTTCCAACGCTTAAATTTAAATTTTTAAAATTTTGTCGAACAAAGCCATGACTCGTGTAACCTATTTGCAGGAAGCTCTCTTAAATTCTCAAAGAAGCTGTCTAAGCAGGCATTGATGGAAGATTTTAACGAAGACGACGCAAAGGCCTTTAGACGAGAATCATATAATATCTTCTGGCGTAAAGTTGAAACCCTAACAGGAAGAACTGATCAAGGCGAAGTGAAAAAAGATATTCCAGCAAGGTCTCGTCTTCCGTCCTACAGATCCTTGGCAGAGCGGCTCCTGGAGCCAGATCAAGAAGCTGTTTATCAACTCCTGCGGTCAAATTTACAAACAAACGTTAACTATAACAATCTCGCTAAAGACTACTTCAGTAATACCGCAAAGGCCTTCGAATTATGCAGCTTTCTCCTAAATAATATCGAGCAGGGAAGAGCCAATGACAACAGCGTACAAGAAGTTATAAAAGTAGAGCAGAGTTCAAAAAATCTAAGTGAAGATCAATGCAACACCATAATTCAACAGTTTGAGTCATTCGTCGCACTTGATAATCCATTTAGGGTTTCTTCGACGCAGTATTTTGAAGAGATCCAAGAAAGATACGGAAAGTTGCGGGGAAAACTGGAGCATTGTACAAAGGTTAGTAGAAAAGGCTTGAACCTGTTAAAGAAAACATGTTTGTGAACTTTTAATCTTTAATCGAAATCATTTCTTGTGATAATTCAAGCATTACGAAAATTCAATTTCTTGATTTATTTAGCAATTAAGATTTTCATGTTGTATGCGTGACTTGCAAATAGAGTATCATTTCCTTATTTACTTCTCTTTCTTGTGAGTTAAGGCATAGCGTTTTCTTTTTTCTTACTTCCAAATTAAGACATTGAACTGTTCTCCAGCCGTGTTGCAAGCATGACTTTTGAATACTGGAATCTGTTTGCAGGCCTATAATTTTTGAAAATAAATATACGAAAGCAACCTATTTAATTTTGCCTTGCGAGAGGAGGTTTTTGTGTATTTACTATTGTAATCCTTCATTTTCTGGATTTATAGCTTGATGCTGCAGCCAAGGGAACATATATTCTTCACGGAGACCTGGACACCATGAGCAGGCTTGTGAAGCTCCTGAATGATGAAATTGAGCACAGCAAAAGCAAGATGAGAATCTGCTTGGAAAGAAGGGATGATACGTGCCATGTACAGGAGGTAGCAATACTGTTGCAGAAGAGCCATGGTTATTTTGTCCAGCAATTAGATGAATTAGAAGAGTGTGTTTTCTTATGCTTTGCAAGTATTAACAGAGCCAGACGCCTGGTTATTACACAAATCGAGAGCTATCAAGCTCATTCTTGAATTACTGCGACGAGAATTGTGTTTTCTCTCGCATTATTTTTCCTTCACAGTGTTGAAATTATGTAATCTGTTAATGTGATCCAAAACCTTGTTTACAATCAAATTATATGCTAATTTATTTTTGCAGAAGTGGTCTTTGGGAAGAAAGAGCCTTAATAATGGAGACAGTGTGATATGTTAGATTTCAGTTTTCGTTTGTGTTTTTTCTCGTAGCTGAATCCAAAAATAAGGTACAAATGAAAAGAAATGTAGAGATTACGCTGTGGTTTCGCCATCAGCAATTTTATTTAAAATTTTCAGCTCGTGAAATGTTGGAGATCACAGCACGCGGGTCTTTCCATGTACATTTCAAATCAAACTAGCTAGCTAACAGTTAGTAACAGCTGATATAGTTCGGGCATTGCGGTTAATCATAGTTTAATCAATTTTTAGATTTAGCATATAAGTAGCGGGTGATTATTCAATTATTTATTTGTTATTTAATACTTAAAATTATATTTACAGGAGGTGAATCAGTATACTCACTAATGTCATTTTGTTTACTTTAGATCACACTCCTCATTTATCTATGAGTTAGTTAAGAAAAAATACATAATATGATAATAACAACACATAACACAATATTTATCTCATGGAAATTCAACCAGGGTAAAAACCACAATGTGTGAGTTGATCCTCACAAGTTTTCACTCTTTTGGAGTGAGCACGGTCAAGAGCTTACCCTTGTTAAAAGATTACAATGATACTATAAGGTGTCACCCTATTAGGAGATTTTGATGAAACCTATTAAAGTCTTTCCTGTTAGGAGAAGTTTGGTTAAAGAACTTTAGAACACAAGTTAATGTGTCACCCTATTAAGGGATTTTTGCAAAGAACCTATTAAGGTCCACCCTCGATGCGATTTTCTATTGTAAAGATTAGTAAACAATAGAGAAATGATCTAACAAATTAGCTAAAACTTAGCTTGATATAGATCCTTCTTCAACTCTCTTGGCCTTTCTGGAACTAAGCTCTTCCTTCTCTTAGCTCTGCAACTTTAGACTCTGATCACTTGTGTGCTTTCTCTCTCTGATTATGCACATGATATGCCTTATTTCTTATGAATCAATATACTCACTAATGTCAATTTTTTTTAAAACTTTAAATCACATTCCTCATTTATCTATGAGTTAACTTTCTAGTTAGAACTCAACTGGTTAGGGTTAAGAAAACATACATATCATGAAAATAACAACACATAACAATATTTATCTCATGGAAATCCAACTAGGTTAAAAACCATGGTGTATGAGTCGATCCTCACAAGTTTGCACTCTTTTAGAGTGAGCTTGGTCAAGAGCTCACCCCTGTTAAAAGATTACAATGAAACTATAAGGTGCCACCCTATTAGGGGATTACCTCTTAAAGTCTTTCCCTATTAGGACAAGCTTGGTTAAAGGGCTTTAGAGCACAAGTTAATGTGCCACCCTATTAAGGGATTTTTTCAAAGAATCTTTTAGGGTCCACCCTCGATGCGATTCACTATTGCAAAGATTAGTAAATAATAGAGAAATGATCTAACAAATTAGCTAATAAAATTAGCTTGATATAGATCATTCTTCAACTCTCTTGACCAGTCTAGATCTAAGCTCTTCTTTCTCTCAACTCTACAACTTTAGACTTTGACTGGACTTGCATTATTTTCTCTCTTTGCTTATGCACACGATATGCCTTATATTATCCAAGCACACTCTCCTATCCTCCACACAGTCACTCCTTCAAGATGACTTCTCTTTAATCACTCTTCTTCACTCTCTGAGATTCCACTTTAGCTTGACACTTCTAGCTCTTTGGCTATTCGCTTGGCAATCTAACATTTACTCTTCCAACTCTATTTTCAAATTTATACTCTTCTCTTGCTTCACTTGGAAGACTTGATTTGAGATTTCAAAATTTGAATTCCCACCCTACTACTATCTCAACCTCATTTGGTAGTAGTGCACTATTGTTATCATGTTAATCTATGTTTGTACAATAGTCACGAGTGCCATGTGTTCTTGGTGACTTGCTCTAGTTAGAAATAATTCAAATTTGAATTCTTTTTTATTGTTCCTCGTTCTTATCCCCTATCACCATTAAATGTGACGTTGAGTGCACTCTTACTCTTTACATAACTAGGCAATTATGAGTTTCTCACTTCATTCTCATTATATCGACTTGGATAAATCAACTCACTGTTTAGTCTACTATTCCTTCTGCTTACATAGACTTCACTTATCATGTTTTGTCTAAATGGATCACCTTTTCCATCACCTCTATTAGGACACCACATCTTCTTGACTTCGATTACTCAAAATTGTGGGTTAGAGTCACACATTAGTGTTCCTTGCTAGTTGTGCCTCTCTAGGGATCATGATTCCTTTGAATGTGTCACCAACAATGACAACACCTTGGTAACTAAGTCTACTGGTCCTATTTATTGGCCAATCTTCAAGATACTTGGGCCAACATAAAGAGTTTGTAAAGGGTTGTCTATAATTGATTTAGTTCAAGTATCAAAGGTTCACATCAAGATTTGAGCGAGTTATAACTATCTTTTTTGTGAATAGTTTCTTGATTCTTCAAGTAGTGACAAAGTGATCATAATTTGATTTGCATTGATATGCATTTTAATATCTTATTCTACATATATAGAAGTACATTTAGGACTTTAAAGATGTCTCCAATTCAAGTGGTTCATGGCCTCGAGGTGTGCAAGTGATTTGTCAGGGTTGAGAGTTATTTTTGTTAGTGTTCTCAAGATTCAATATGATGATTGATGTGGGTATTGTTGTTTTTATTCATATTTCTTGTGGATGTTTATGGATTGTGTTCCTTTTGTGTTGGTGGTCATCATTGTTTGTTGTGCTTACCATTAGTGATTTTCTATCAATACGATGGTGTTATTTATGTTCTTGTCTAATTAGATGATTGTACCATATTGCAAATGTTTGAGGTGAAAGATTTTGGTACATGCTATATGTATTGGGTGACGTTACTTGGTTTGGATAATATAATATTGCATTGTGTGTGGTTATAGTTTTGTAATCAAGTTATTAATGTCGATAGGGAAAATGGTTAGTTTGTGAATATGAAATCTTCAACCACTAAAAGCATACAAATTATATTCAAATAATCCCAATCGCTCAATGAATATTTAGAATTAGATTTTTGCATAAAATAATGAAAACATAAAAAATGCAAATTTTCCTACTGCAGTTAATTGTTCTTCTTTCTCCTCCAAAATCAATGTTTTTCTTATTGACAAACACACTAACATTGTTTGAAAGCAAGTATAAAGAAAATAACAATATGACGATGCTCAAAATGTGGTTAACAAAAAATGGATGAAGAAGGTCATTAAATAGAAAAATAAACTTGAAAATGAACATACACAAAAGATGAAACAAAGAATTAAAAGGAAAGGAAGATCAAATGTTATATAATAAAATCCCAACAAAAATATGAATTTATATATACTAGTACATTTGGGCTCATTTTCTGACAACTAATTATCAAAATTTAAACTAACTAAAAATCTAAATAGAATAATTTGTTTTAAATCACATTTAAGTAATTTATTATATTATTAAATAAAATAAAATTATTTAAATAAATTATGTTTTGATTAACTAGAATTTTTCTTTTTAAATAAAATATATTTTAATTAATTTAATATTAATAAATTTTATTTTAATAAAACTCATTAAAAAAAAAAAAGGGTTAGTATAATAACTGCAAGTAATTTTATATCTAATGATATATTACAATAATATATATTATATAATATATACTTTTATAATATATATTAATATTATATTATGCAATATATTTTATATATTAATCATATAATTTTCTTTATGTATTTCATTATCCTGATATCTTAAAGAGATATCATTTTTTTGTTTACTAATTAATCAATATTATCTCTATTAATTCTATAATTTTGAAACCATACTAGTCTGATGGTACATATCTAATTATGCATAAAATGCTTTACTAATGAAGGCCTATATATATAATTGTCTAGTCTTCAGTTATGATCAACATCTCCCTTGGGGCAATGTTGTTTGAGATTAAACTTTAACGAATTAGTTAGTTTAATCACTAACTAAATCTATTTCTTCATTAGATGTCAATTTGGAGAGAACAATTCTAGCTGACCTAGAGAGGGACATGTCATTTCTAGGGACATGCCCCTTGGGTACCATATCTATGTAGGTTATGATTGTGGATAAAGGAAACACATTAAAACTAAGTATGTTCCTTTAGCATTCATTGCCTCATACAAATTATAGAAGAATAAATATATTATTGCATAACTATATATCTCAACAAGAAGGATTAATATTCCATCTATAATTGATCTAGATCATCTCCAAAACTTTAAAGGTATTATATCAATCTGATTTAGTAGCAGAATTTGCAAAAACTTTGCATGGTATCAAAGCTCTAGTAGTCAAACCTAGGCTCTGCAAATTGATAATTAGACTTTAAATATCTAGCAACATCCTTCTATCTTCAATGACAAACACAATCAGACCTAAGGACATGTTTGATGGAAAAGAACACTTCATTGCTTGGAAATTAAAAATTATGATGATTCTTGAAGACAATAATGTGAAATAGTTTATTGGTAAAGCATCCAAGAAACTTGCTGTTGAACCCAACAAAACTATCTAGAGTAAAGGAAATAGGAAAGCCATACAAATCATATTAGATGGAGTGAAAAATGAAATATACCTATGCTAATTAAAGATCAAACAACATTTAATATGATCTCAATGCATTATTAAATGTATATGAGGTTAACAATGCAACTAGAACCCTTGCACTAAAAGACAACTAAATATGCCAATAGTGGCATGTTGTGATGGTTAAGTTGTTGATTGTTATCCTTGCCATCAAGGTTCAAATCTATGGGGATGAGGTCCCCCGTTTGTGGCCTCACTGGTTCATAGCTCTAGGTCAAAGCGTTTACCCCTCTTTAAAAAAAAATAAAGGTAACTAAATCAAATACAGATAAAAAAGATAGAATCTATCAATTCTTAATTCCTAACGGTGGCTAGTCTAAGAGATGAACTTGCAAGTATAGGAACTGTAATTGAAGAAAATGAGCTAACACTTATGGCTATAGATGGGTCACCAGATTCATGGGAAACATTCACAGAAGGAGTAAGTGCTAGAGACAATCTTCTTGACTTCAATAGACTTAAAGGATATTGCCTTCAAGAAGAATCTAGGAAACTTAAGAAAGGGGGAAAATTGAAAATTGAAGATGAAAAAATTCATGTTCTCAACACAAATTTCTATAAAGGTAAGAAGAAGAACTTCAAGAAGAAGAAGGGTAATCAAAGAAATGACAAACCTAAAAAAGATCTATCCAAAATAAAATGCTTCAAATGTGAGAAATTTGGACAATATAGATCTAATTGCCATGAGAATACAAAGCAACAAGTAAACTATAAAAACATTACTAGGAAAGAAGAAAACTATGATCCTAAGAATCATGTATTGTATTCTACACTATCAAATGAAGTATTAAGCAAAACATGAGTAATTGATAGTGGATGATCTTGACACATTACATGATACAAAGAAGCACTAAACTCTATATAAAAAGAAGCTAATGGAGAAGTTACCATCGGTGATAATTCCTCTCATTCAGTTAAAGGAATTGGGAATTGCACCTTGAAACTAAAGTTGGGTAGTTCTCTACATCTCAAAGGAGTACTCTATGTATTAGGAATAAAAATGAATGTAGTCTCTATTACATCGCTTGAAGATGACGGACATAATGTTGCATTCATGGATGATAAAGTAATGACCTAGTCTAAGAACTCTTCATTTAATCTAAATCAAAGTTGATTGGTCAAAGAAATGGATACTTTTATGAATTAAATACATATCCTAGTCAACCTATTCAAGCCTTAATTCATGAAGCTATTGATATAAATGAAATATGGCACACAAGGTTAAGAAATCTAAATTTCAAAACCTTATCAACTATGGAGAAGATGGTTACTAGTTTACCTAAGTTGAATAAATATCATTCAAGAATATGCAAAGGATGCACTCTGGATAAGAACACCAAAAGTTCATTTCATGATAGCACTAGAAAAACTATGTTTTGGAATTAGTCCACTTAGATTTATGTGGACCTACGTCTCTTGCTTCTCTTAGAGGATTCTAGTACTATATACTTTTTATAGATGAATTCTTTAGGAAAACTTGGATTTACTTCTTAATATGTAAAGAATCAGAAGAAATCCTTAAGAAATTTAAAGAATCCAAAACCTTAACTAAAAACTTATCAGGGCACAAAATTAAAACTCTTAGGATTGATAATGGAGGGGAATGTACTTTAGATTTGTTTAAAGAGTTTTGTAAAGAATTAGGAACTAAGAGGGAGTATCTTGTTCCTTATAACCCACAATAAAATGGGGTAGCAGAAAAGAAGAATATAATAATTATAGAAGCAACAAGAGCTATGATATTTGATCAAAATTTAGAATATTATCTTTGGGCATAAGCCTCTTGTACTGGTGTCTATATTCAAAATAGAAGTCCTCACTCCCACCCCACCTTAGAGATAAAAACTCCCAAAGAAGTCTTTACTAAGGTTAAACCTACATAAGCCATCTTAGGATATTTGGGTGCCTAATGTATATACACGTTCCAACATAAAAGAGAACTAAGTTAGAACCATCTGGGAGGAAAGATATTTTTGTTGAGCATAGTGAAACATTTAAAATATATAGAATTTTTAAACCTGGTCAAAAAATCATTGAACTTAGTAGGGATGTAATATTTGAAGAAGATTTAGCATTCAAAAGAGCCCTTAGTTCTAAAGATCCCACACATTTACTTAGTTCTGAAGAAAATCATGAATCTGAGTCTCAAAGGGAGAACATTGAAGAGATTGAAGATGAAATTCAAAAGCTTAATATTGAGGAAAATCAAAATTCTAAGAAAAGATCACTTTGGCCTATTAATATTGTAGAGGAAGCACACGACTTTTTTCCACCGTCTAGAACCTTTAGAGAAAGAAAAAGACCCAAAAGATTTCCTAGTTATGTAGCAAACATGAGTGATTTATCTAAATCAGAACCAACCAATGTTTTAGATGCTATTAAACATAAAAATTGGAAGGATGCTATGACAGAAGAATACCAATCCATTATTAAGAATGATGTTTGGGAAATATTTCCAAGACCTAAAGCAAAATCTGTTGTTTCTTCTAAGTAGATATTTAAAATCAAGCATGCTACTAATGGTAGCATTGAAAAATATAAAGTCAGATTTGTAGCCAGAGGTTTCTCTCATAAGGAGAGAATTGATTATGAAGAAACCTTTGCTCTAGTTCCAGATACACCTCTGTAAGAGTAGTCCTAGCTATTGTAGCATCAAAGGGATGGAAAGTACATTAGATGGATGTAAAAAAAAAATTTATGAATGGAAAGATTATAGAAGAGGTATATTTGGAACAACCTAATGGATTTGAAACTCATAACACTAAAGTTTTTGTTCGCAAGCTCAAGAAAGCTCTGTATGGGCTTAAACAGGCTCCAAGGGCATGGTATGAAAGAATTGATAAGCATCTCACCAATTTAGGATTCTCAAAGAATGAGGCTAATCCAAATATCTATTATAAAAAGGATAAAGATGATATGATAATTTTGATACTATATTTTGATGATTTACTAATAACAAGTGATGATCATCTTATAGATCAATCCAAGAAAGATCTAATCAGAGAATTTGAATGAAAGATTTAGGACTCCTTCATTACTTCCTAGGATTGGAGGTATGGTAGAACTCTGAAAATATCATACTTAATGAAGGAAAGTATACACCAGACATCTTCAAGATATTTGGAATGTGGAACTGCAGACCTATGTCTTCTCCTATGGAGACTAATCTTCGCAAACTTAAGGAAGCAACAATATAATTGCCCTCCATAGATTCTACTCTTTATAGATGGATGATTGGGTCCCTTATGTACTTAGTAAATAGAAGATCTGATATTTGCTATACTATTAATGTCTTAAGTCAGTTCATGTGTGAGACAAAGGACATTCACCTAGTTATAGTCAAACACATTATGAGATACTTAAAAGGCACTCTTAACCTTGGGCTCAAATATGAAAAATTTTACTTGGACCTAAATGGATCCATAGACTCAGATTGGGGTGGAAGTGTTAATGATAGAAAAAACACTTCATGATGTTGTTTTAGTTTAGGCTCAGTAATGATACCATGGATATACAGAAAGCAGTCATCTGTAGCATAGAGTTCCATAAAAGCTGAATACATTGAAGCAGTAATGGCCTCTCAGGAAGAAATTTGTCTTAGAAAGTTACTTGTGGGATTGTTTGGTCAAGCTATGAATCCTACTATGGTTCATTGTGATAATCAAAGTTCCATCAAGCTTTTCGTGAATCCAATTTTTCATGATAGGTCCAAGCATATTGAAATTCCTTACCATTATGTAAGAGATATGGTAGATAGGAATACTATAAAATTAGTATGCATTTGCACTGTAGGTCAGACAATAGGTATTCTTACCAAACTTCTCTCATGAGTGAAGATAGATCACTTAAGGAAAAGACTTGGTATGGTTGAATTATAATACATTTGTATTCTTTAAATTATTAATAAAATATTTTTTTATTGTCAGGATATTGACTGTTATGGGTTCCACCATTTGTATTCATTATTTAAGAGGTGAAAATCTCTGAGATAATGAACACTTGTATAAAAGACATTATAAGAGATGGCGATCTCTTAGATAATGTGCTGAACAGTAGAGAATTAGTGTCAGATCTAGATAAGTTCAAGATCACAATATGATAGAGACATTTCTATGCCTATAAATCACAACTTGGATAAAGGAAGAATTTAATTATTCTTCAGATTTTATCCTATGAAATGGTAGATTTTAACTTAGGATCATATTGTGATATAGGCGTGATAGTATCTATGAGTCACAACTTGGATAGAGGAAGAATTTAACCATTCTCTAGATTTTATCTTGTATATTGCATTCCATGCAATATCATTATCACTCTAGTATAAGTGATAAGTCATATCACAGGTATAGTAATATGACATGGTACCATGTGTTCAATGATACCACATGCTTAGAAGATTTAGATAGATATATAGTATCAATCTATGCTTATTCATCTTAATTGATGATGCTAGATATGTTATCTCTCAGTATGATTGTCAAGTTAAGAGGGAGTGTTAATTCTATAACTTCAAAATCATACTAGTTTGATGGTACAGATCGTACAGATCTAATCATGTATAAAATGCTTTACTAATGAAGGCTTATATAGAATTTTCTAGTCTTCAGTTATGATCAGTGTCTCCCTTGGGGTAATGTTGTTTGAGATTAAACTTAAATAAATTAGTTAGTTTAATCACTAAGTCTATTCCTTCATTAGACGTCGATTTGGAGAGAACAATTCTAGCTGACCTAGAGAGGGACATGTCAATTCTAGGGACATGCCCCTTAGGTAACATATATATGTAGGTTATGATTGTGGATAAAAGACACACATTGATTAGAATTCATTGCCTCATACAAATTATAGAAGGATAAATATGTTAATGCAAAACTATATATCTCAACAAGAAGGATTAATATTCCATCTGTAATTGATCAAAACCATCTCCAATACTTTAAAGGTATTATATCAATTCGATTTAGTAGAAAAATTTGTAGAAACTTTACAATATCTAAGTGGAAACATTCACTATTTAATGGTGTTAATTAATAGTTGAAAACATATGATTAAGCATACATTTTGAATTGACAATTTTACCCCTGTGCCAATTAAACATCCAACTTTTATATAAAACCAAAGAGATTAGTATTTAGTTAAGTGATGAAGGGTGCTCCCCTTAATACCATGACAAATAATAGAAAAAAAAGAACACAAATTAAGAGAAAAAAATATGGGCTTCTTATTATCACCACAAATGTAGAATTACAAAATTACAACACACAAACCCACATGGGCACCTTCCTTACAACAATATGCAAGATAGAGTTGTGACTCTCACCTAGAACTACCTTAGAGAAGCTACGCGCCTTCCTTATATAGGAACCTTTTATCACCCGAGAAGGTTCTAGACATTAAGCCCTAACCCTTGGGGTTGACTAACATCATATTATATAATTTCATTACACTTTATTACATATGATCGACTCAAGATAATTTACAAATCACATTTTTGGATGGGTTCACTTTTGGAGACCATAACTAGAAAACTGTTGACTCGATATGCTATTATAGCCCCACTCTAGAATTCTCAGCAAGCGATCTACATCAGTTAGTCATGTAAGCATTCATTAGCCAAGGTTTTGCCTCATTTTGGAACCATTTAGGCCTTCATTGCTACACTTCAAGTTTGGATAGCCAAAATTCATACCAAAAATTTGAACTAACTACATCAATACATATAATATGATAATAAAACTCATTTGCTAGGTTGATACGAGACTAGAGCAATTTGAGCACACAATATCAACTTACTAAAATTAGAAAACTCCCACAAATAGAAACTCTGTATAGAAATAACCTTTATTAAAAACACAAAAGTTGGAAAGTGGGAAATAGAAATATTTTTGGCTGATGCAAGATTGCCCTTACACCTAGGATGCTCCTGCATAAAAAATGTAGGGTAATTTGAGAATGACCTTGTCACATCTCAAGTAGTCAGAGGAAAACCAAGATGATCGACCTCCTCCCATACTAGCCATGATGAATCCTCCATTAGTCTCCCCTTCCATTTGACAAGATACTCATCATATATTATGTTCCTTCTGCTTTTTCCCACATGATTGTCCATTATACCCTCAATCTCTTTTGTAGCTAAAGTAGATGCTAGAATACTCCACAATGCTTCTACAACTTCATACCCATTACCTCCTTCATAATATTATGTCAAATTTGAAATGTTCAATACTGGTGACATTTCTAAAATCATGCCTTTTTACTATCTTGCATGGTCCAAACATCTTCATTTTCAGCTTATAATATGTACCCACTAGAAAAATCTCCCTTCTCAAATGAACCATGACTTCATCTCCAATCTTAAATTACTTATACCTCATTTTCACATCTTCCTTAGCCTTATACTATGTATTCATCTTTGTAATGTGCTTTCTCACCTCTACATGAATGTTCTTCAAATGTTCATCAAAATTTTTTGCTTCAAAACTACTTATCTCTTCTTTATCCAACTCCCTCAATTTAAAAATATTTTTGGGACTACTCCCATACACAATCTAGAATGGTAATTTATCAACTTACTCCTATTGATAAAATTATTATAATCAAATTTTACCTATGGTAAAATTAGATCCCAATCTTTTGGTATGTCTTGAACTAAACATCTTAGCAAATTCCCTAACTCCAGTTCACAACTTCTGTTTGTCCATGAGTTTATGGATGATGGGATAAACTGAACTTCAAATATATCTTCAACTTCTTCCATAATGCATTCCAAAAATGCCCAACAAGCTTGGTATCTCAATCATAAACTATACTTTTCGGCAGACCATGTAGTCTCAACACTTCTTTGAAAAATAACTTCATGACATGAACAACACTAGTCTTCTTCCAAGAATTAGTGCAGGATCACCTAGGCTTTTGACTTCTTCTATTCAAATTTTGGCTTGTAAATGGTCTTAGCCAAACTATTGAACAATAAGGACCTAGGCTAGTCCATGAGGTGTGACTAAGTAGGTTAGGAGGGGTTAACAAGATTTGTCGAATTATTTTTCCATTTGGACTTGTTAGTGTAAATAATTAATTATTATTACACTTTACTTCAGTTTACTTAGGATAATACATTTTTATATTAGTTTTCATATAGACACCTAGGAGTATGCATAGTCATATGAGTTGTCTTGTTGACAAAATAGGAGTATGCATAGTCATATGAGTTGTCTTGTTGACAAAATAGGAGTTTGCATATTCATATGAGTTGTCATGTAGACAACATAGTTGTTTGCACTCTAATTGAGCACATGGTGTCTATAACATCTCTTTATGAGATACACCTATGTAAGCTCATCCTCTCATCATCGTACAAACTCCTATTCTCAATGGAGGATAATCCACTCTTGGTGGACATGTGCTTAGTTGTGAGGCTTATCACTTTGCTAACTCCTAGTCATTATAGATGCCTTTATATACAGGCACTTCTAGTGTGTATTCATATGATATTAATTCTCATTATTGTTATTATGATCATCCATTATTGGTCCATATTGTGCTAGTGCTTGAGCTTCTTGATCTTGGTGTTATTTTGCCTTAAGAAAAATTCTGACATGGTATCGGAGCTATACCAAATTCTTACATTGTATTAGAGCCACATGAGCTTCATTGCATAGCCATTGGAGAGAATTTTTTTGTAGGTCAAGATTGGAGCTTGCTGGTGTGAATCGGATGTTGGTATCACATTCAAAAGGTCAGAAAACCCCCAAATCAACTTTTGTTTCATCAAAATTAGTCATCTAAGTTGAAATCTAGAGTCAATTGATTTTTTAAGGTGCGACAATGACGATTCAAGAAAAATAATTATAGAGGTGATTTTCAAACAGCCATGTCTCCCTCATACAAACTCTTTTTTTCAAGCAATTTTTTTTTTGTTTTTTGGTAGAATTTCATGATCTACACATTGGTGTAAGATGTTTAAGATCTCTGTTCTTGAATTATTCTACAAATTACAAATCCCAATTTTGGCAACTTCAAAGGCTTTGTTCGGGCTCATATGGACACATATTCAGGTGCTAATTTTTTTTAGAGTGCATGATTTTTTGTCTACTTTCCAAATCTAGTATTAGTTTGGAGTAATTTTGAGTAGACATAGTACTTTCAAATTCTGGTCTCATTTTGGCCTATTGGCACTTGTAATTAATTAGATCCTTGAGAGGTCTTGTGTCTTATCTTGTTGAGTATGATATAGCTTCATATTTGTTGTTGTAACCATCAAAAGTAGAAGTCCACTTACACCCTAAATTGGCAAGTGTCCATTGTAATCACACTAAATATAAAGTACCAATCATACATTAGGGGGGGTTTCTTTGATTTATTTTTTGCATTTTGGGGGTGCATACATTATTTGATCTCATGGAGTCATGTCAAAAGTGTCACTTTGGTTTAAGATTCAAGTTGACAAAAAGGAACTATCAGAAATGGAGTGCTTTGATGATTGATCATCTAAGAGAATATAAGGAAGTGTTTCCTTATCTATATTTGAAGATATTTCCACCTAATATTAATTGGGGACATCTTTCTCTTCTTCTTCACTTTATGTATAATAGTATGAATAAGGAATCTTTTGCTCCTCTTAGTAAGGCAAGTAGTCCTCATGACATTTGGATGTGTCTTTGGGAAGCATATGGAGATCCATGAGTCCCTCCATTACTAAAGGACATTCTACCTCCAGTCACTCTAGTTGTGGTACCTAAACCTCAAGTTGAGATCATACCTCGTGATGCTCCTATTGCTTCTACTGATCTAGTTCTAGCCACATATGCTCCTGATTTAGTACAATAGGAAACACCATGTCTTCCTATTTTAGCTTCATGGGATCACTTCCTTTAAGACATTACAGTGTTGTTTGTGGAGTCTTAAATTGAATATGTGGGAGACATTATTGATGACATCCATCTTCTCTTTGTTGAGGAGAATTCTTCTTCACTTATTGTGAGGGAACACTCTGACCCTCAACCACTTGATCTTTCTTTTGAGATTGACATGATTGTGGACACTTCTTTTTAGTAGTTGGAGGAGGACTCTTTTACTTCAAAGGAGACATATCAATCATTGGAGATTGTATTCTACTTTCCTTAGACATCATATTTTTTGAGGATTCTTCCTACTAGTTGGGGAGCATTCTCTACTACACCTATGGCACCACTTCTTACTACAAGGATGAACATCATTTAGTTTTCATGGTGTAGCTTCTTTAGTCATCAAGGAGCTTCTTTCATGGGTGTGCATTCATCATTGAGGGGAGTCTACATTGCTTCTCTTCTGATATCTTCCTATAAGGATGATTCATTATCTTTGAAGTTTGATTCACTTCCACACATGGACATGTTACCTAGTTTTCCACCATCTTTTGAGCATCCATCATATTGGCTTGTAGCATCTACATTCATCAAGGACTTGTCAACATACAAGCAGACTTCAGAGGCAACATCCATAGCATACTACATATGGATTCCTCATCCATCGTCCTATCGACAATGGGAATTATACTTGCACCTATACTTGGTGTATCTTCTTCCTAAAGGGAGAAATGTCGTTTGTAGGTATTGGATACCATTTTGTCTTCATGACATTGTTGTAGGAGATTATTCAATATGGGGGGATACCATTATGTATTTTTTGTTATGGGGGATATATTCTTGTACATGCATGATGTGTGTCATACTAGGGGGGTCTTGATTACTCCATCCTTGCATGCATCTTGTATTTCTTCATCTCTCTTTTTGGAGGAGGTTTTTCCCATGAGGTTTTCCTTCTTTCTCCATTTTTAGAGAGATTGCATAGCATTATATGTAGAGAAATGCATTTGTACATGGGTACCTAACATGGCCTAGTAGTTGAGACCCACACTGCATCTTGCATTTAGCTTTGTGAGCTTAAGTGCATTCCCCTAAGTTGCACTTTAGTGGGGGGGGGGGGGGGGGGGGGGTGTTAGTGTAAATAATTAATTATTATTACACTTTACTTAAGTTTACATAGGATAATGCATTTTAATATTAGTTTTCATATAGACACCTAGGAGTATGCATAGTCATATGAGTTGTCTTGTTGACAACATAGGAGTTTGCATATTCATCTGAGTTGTCATTATTTGAGCACACGGTGTCTACAACATCTCTTTACAAGATAAATCTATGTAAGATTATCCTCTCATCATCACACAAACTCCTATGATCAATGAAGGATAATCCACTCTTGGTAGACATATGCTTAGTTGTGAGGCTTATCACTTTGCTAACTCCTAGTCATTCTAGATGCCTTTATATACAAACACTTCTAGTGTGTATTCACATGATATTCATTCTCATTATTGTTATTATGATCATCCATTATTGCTCCATATTGTGATAATGCTTGAGCCTCTTGATCTTGGTGTTATTTTTCCCTAAGGCAAATTCTTACATGGTATTAGAGTTATACCAAATTGTTACATGACTCAAATAGTTCCTAGATGAGAAAACATTGCTTAGGAGTGAGAACTTGTTCAAAGGGGTTGACCATGACTTCAAATAGGTGAAATAGAGTAAAAATCCCCTGCTTAGTCTTAAGGGATCAAATTGGACACATTTTGGGCCCTAGCAAGGAGTAGAAGGCAAAAAGCAAAAAGTTGCTCATGACAACTTTTCAATTTTTGCCAAGTTATCATGACAACTTTGACAACTTTTGTGCAACTTTGCACATAATCATTATTGGGTAGTTTTTAAAACTACCACACATGCATGAGGCATATATAAGACCATTCCATGTCCAATACAAGGGTTGGCATTGATATTTTACGAAGGCATGTAGTGTGTTTGAAGCAAATAATCAAGCAATTTTACCACAATACGGTTGAAAACTACTCCATATTTCTATGGATTGAACTAGTATTTTTTTTGTATGGATAGTTAGTACTTGTTATTTCCTTTCTAAATCTATTTTTTATTATGAAATTTGGTTGGTTCTAATAGGAGTTAGAAAATGTAGCATAGGTTCAGGGTCCTTGGCTCCCATGAATCTGTAGTAGTTATTCTCATTGCTAGAAGAATAACTTCAGTGAAGAGTTGAGTGTAAGGAGTTGAAGAGGCAATTTCTTCTTCTATGTAAATTCCATAATCACGAGGCTCATTCCCTTGCAAAAGCCTCTACCACAATGACATTACCTCTAAACCATTCAAAGGATGTTGAAGTGGTTCCCAACCTTGAAACACTCTTATAAGCAATAGCAAAGAAAATGCAATGCAATACATATATTACTATTATTTATGTATATGTATGTATATATGCAAAGAGGTCTATGAATTGTGGATTGTGGATTATAAACAAAAAAAAGAAGAAAACATGACATTAATCATTCCCCATTTTTTTGATCGATTATGGAGAGATGCATGCAAAAAAGGCTAGAGAGCTTTGAATGTTGGTGGAGATTAGTAGAGACCTAGGATTTCATTGTCATGCCCTTGTGATCTTTGTGTATGTATGTATGTATACATATGTATGTATATGCATATATATGTGTATATATACTTACACACACACACACATATGTGTGTGTCTATGTATGTATGTATGTATGTATATAAACAGAGAGATCTTGGCACAAAAAAATAATAATAAAACTCACTCAACATGTAGCATGGTCAAAGATGTGATGGAAACACCTATTAGTAAGTGGATTCCTCTTTTTCTCTCTCATTTTTCATGTGTTTATTTCACTTGAACTATTATTTATTTGGGGGAATTTTGTAATAATGGATTCATTTTATGCAGGAGGTGATGAGGACATTCCTAGATGTACCCATGTTATATGTATGGGAACACTTAAGAATTGTAAACAATTGCGCATGAGAAGTGAAGATGGACTTCCCTTAAGAGTAGCCCAACTTCTAGGTACTTTAAAGATTGACCTTTTCTTAGAGATTTTAAATGTTAACGAGAAATTTAGATGTTAGGTGGGGGCGAGGCCAAATGAGCTTCCACCTTCATGTGGTTGGACTTGATTAGTAGAGAATATAAAACTATTCTCTAAACCAAATGAACCTCAACATTAACCTATGATTGCATGACGACTAACCGTGTGAATTTCTTGGTTTCAGGCAATGTAGAAGGAGGCCATAGTTCAATATGCAATCTCAATTCGTATGCATACGACATCAAGTGGAGTTGAAAATGCAATAGGTTTGCATTTTTGTTAGAGGTCTTTAATTAGGTATTTTAAGTTATAGACCATCATGAACATTTTATCTATAACTCTTACATCTAGAGTTCTAATGTTCATGATGGTCTATAATCATAAAAACTTAATAGACCTATTAAATAAATGTAACCATGCTACATTGTTTCAGCTCTACTCCATGCATATATAACACAATTTCTCATGCATTCCTGATTTAGAGTGGTAGAATCTTGTTTTGGATGCAACAAAAAAATGACATGCACCAGAAGATGGAAAAATGATGTGACTTTTGTAGGTCTAGAATAGGTTGTACTTTAAATATTGATCCTTTCTTTTTAGATGTTGGGGGGGGGGGGGGGTGGGGAAATGAGCTTCCACCTTCACGTGGTTGGTCTTGATTAGTTGATAATATTAAACTATTCTTGAGACTAAGTGAAGCTCAACATTAACCTATGATTGCATGACAATTAATTGTGTGAATCTAGAAAATAAAAATGATTTAAAAATATAACACCCACTTCACACGTAATACCCATCACTAAAATTGGGGTTAGAATGGTTGAAATGCGTGTTAGGATTAGCCTATAGTAGCTTCCCAAGATAAACTCCCAAATTTTTTTTTCTCTCCCCTATTATTTCCCACACACTTCACAACCCCCTTCAAAATAGACACAATGCAACACATTGCATTTGAATAAACAATTTAATCTATGCTTTTGATTTGTCTTTCTCTAAATCTAGATAGGGATAACATCTTACTTAGAGGGATATTGTTGTGGATGACATGGGTTCTTCATATACAGTCATTCTCTTTGTACCCACACCAGTAAAATAAGTGTTTTGGGTTTATGATTCTTGTACACCAGTGTGGAAGGTTGTAATTCTTTGAGATAATAGTGTTCCTTTTAATGGTCTAAATCAAATTATGTCAAGAAGTATTTTGGATTGGTGCTTAGTTTCCAAGGAAAAGGAAATGGAAATACAGGGGCATAAGATGTTTGACAGGCACATGTGGATCTTTGATAGAAAGAGGACAACAAAGGGCTTGAACATGTAGCCATCTCATCACAACTATCCATTCCATTCATCAGTGTCTCGATATAATTGGTCACTTCTATAACTTCTTTTTTCTTAACATGAATTTAATTTCTTGTTGCTTAACATGAATCTAACTTCTTGTTTTTTAACTTCTTGGTGACATCTAGTAATCAAATTGAGGGGTAAAACATGAATTTAATACATTAAAAAAAGAAAAGAAAGTCAACTACCCATCACAATTGCAATGCCATGTTCCGATGGCTAGCCATCACTTAGATGACACAACTGTCATAATTATGACAATCAATTTTGATGGTTCAACATCACTTCCATAGCATAGATGTTGCATGGAAGTTTTAATTCTGACAACATCAACATGAACTATTTTCCCTTCTTCCAAGTTATGATAGTTTTATTTGTCACAATTGCAATGGATGCCTTGTCGTCGCAATTTGTGATAGTAAAAGTTTGACACCCATTCGATGGGAGCCAATTTGTGGTTCTATTGCTTGGGTGATGGGTGGCTATTGCAATTGAGATGTCTTGCCATCACAATTCAACTCTAAATTTAGTAGTGAGTATACAAAGGAGATTATGTATAACACTATCGGATAAATGTTCAAGTTAACTATCAATTTCCCTAAAGAAAGTTTTTAGAAGTGAAATACATAAGATACTAATCCCCCCCCAACAAGTATCTTATCACACTTGTAGCTGCCAACAAGTGGTATTAGAGCATCTAGTTCATAGAAGAAAGTTTAACAAATTGAGTGAATTTGGGACATTGAGTAGCTACGAATATCAAAGAGAGATAGAGGAAGCCTTGCACGATGCAAATGAACAGATTTTTTAATTGAAAGACAAACTGGGAGCCTCATTTGAAAAATAAAAGGAACTTATTGAGAAGCTAAATATGAGTTTGGATGATTTGGATAAACTATTAGAAGGAAGTGTTAATTCTGAGGAAGTTGATGCTACAATAAGACAACTACTGGACAAGAATGATGAATTACTCAAAAAGAATAAATAACTAAAGGAAAGAGCCAATTTAATGAGAAAGGACCAAGAATTTGAAGCCATCAAATTGACTAAATTATTAGACAAGGATGTGGAAACTCTTAAAAATGAGAAAACAATATGTTGAATCAAGGTATCAAGACATCCTGGAGACAATGACTAGAAAGGACCTACTCATAGAGAGACAATGAAATAACCTTCAAGCTTGAAATGACTTAATGAACAAAATTAGTGAAAGATGTCAAAATATTGAGAATGAAAATGAAAGGCTAAAGAAGAAAAGTAATTATGTGAGTAATGAATTAAAAGTTGAAAATGAGGTAAATGTTAGACTTACCAAATTTAAAGAAAGAATATTGGAATTAGATAGGCAATTAGTAAAGCAAAAGGAACAATTTCTTGCCTATAAGACCCCTATCCGAAACACTTCAAAAGAGAAAGGAAAAACATAAAATTATGAGGAATCAATGAAAAATTTAGAGGATATGGAAAGACTAAACTATCATGTTGTCTGCCACTATTGTGAAGAACTTAATCATATAGAGGATACCTATAGGTACAGTCACAAAATAAGTACAAGGAAACATTGTTCAATGGTTATTGTTATAACTGCAATACATATAGACATAAAGCTCAAGAATACAAGACAACAAGAAGGAGACTCAATGACTAATGTAAAAATGTAATCATTATGGTCAAAAGGCTAATACATGAAAGCCAAAATCATCAACAAATGAGAAGACCAAATACTATCCATAGGACTATGGAATTGAACTTATAAATTGCTATCAATATGGAAGAAAGAGACATCTAACTTTAGAATGTAGATTAGGAATATCATGTCTATGGAGATAATTTAAGATTCCATTATATTCTTGCTCATAATACTAACACTCTACCTATAATTGCTGGTATTGATGCTATGTTGAAAGTAATCAGACCAGAAAAGGAAAAGGAAAATGAACTATAGACATGAAATAAATAAGGAATAAGATGCAAAGAATATGGGTAAGAAAAGGAAATGAAACAACTACAACTAAGGAACCATTATTGGATGACATGAAACTTCTTCTGCAAACTAATTGGGTAAGAAAATGATTAGGAAACAAAACTATCATTGATTATTTATAAAGTCATGAAAAGTAAAAGATTCTTATAGGTATAGGTTAGTAATTAGTATAAACTAAAGTGAAAATATTTTGTGCTATCGATAAAAAGACAATTAGTTATTGTCGGCTAAAATTAATACTTTTGGTATAATATCTATTTGAATATGTATGCTATGAATAAGGGAAATATTCTTCAAAAATTTCATATTTGATAGAAAGTGAGGGAGGAGAAGCAGTTTGCAAGTAGGTGCAATCTTGTCAGCATAGTACTGTAGGTTGCTTGTGTGGTTAATCTTGGGCTCTCCCTTTGTCCTTTACTAGGATTGTGTTTGTTTCATGAGTGTCTACATTCATTATGGGTGTTCTTGTGTAGTTGTCTTCCCTTATTTCTTTTTACTTTCTTTTTTGTGGGCTAAGGTTCTACATGTGAACGTAGTTCTTTCATGTGTGTTCTTAGATAGACTTAGATTATGAGTTATTTTATACATGGTTTGTGCTTTGTCCTAAACTTGATTGATCAATGGCCTCTTCATTGGAAAATGATTGTGGAGAGAGGTAGAAAAATGATAATAATGAAAATAGTGATATTAATAGCCATAACATACATACGACATCATATTGAGTGGTGGTTGTAGAATCTTTGTTACCCTCAATACCAGACTCAACAACCTTCACTGGAACCATTAGAGAGAGAATTGGAACTAGGAGGAAGAAGGGATAGATCCAATGGAGATAGACCCAAAGGAGGAGACAATGCAAGAATAGAGGAACCCATGGTTGATGCAAAAGGTAAGCTCTCAATGCCTGCTATGGATACCCTCACTTTGGAGCCGAGTGATGACATGTTAAAAGAAATCAAGTGTAAACAAGATAGATTGAAAAATATTGCTATATTTTTGTGTGCATGGATTTAAAGTTTCTTCTTGCTTGTAAATTTTTAGATGACTAGTTTAACAATGTGTGGGGCAAGAAATTAGGAATTTTTGTTACCTTTAGTAGAATGGTGCAAAAAGGATTTTTTTTGTGTTTTTGAAGAACCATTCGATGTAGGAAAAAGTATTGAACAAGGGCCACTAGAATGTTGGGAGAACCCTATTTAGGGCATTTTCTTGGGCACCCAAAAGTGTTCAAACATCTTTTTCTCTATTTTGGGTAGAGATTCAAGGGGTTCAACTTGAGTTTTGGTCTTTTATCTCACATATGTTGAAACCTCTATGGACTGAGCTCCAAGTTGAGAAAAATAAGATTACCCTCTCGCATTTGAATGCTAGGGATCTCATGTCTCTTAATATAGATATTGTGTTTCCTAAGGGAATTTCACCAAAAATTGAAGATGAAAGATATTGTTGGAAAATTCATAAACTAGGGGATGTAGGTGCATATTTTCATTATAAGTTGAATGAGCATAACTGAAGGAATTTCCCATTAATGAAAAATATTAAAAAAATATTTACCCCTCCTTATAATGGAAACAAGAATTCTATTGATAATCTAGAAATAGAGATCAAAATCAACAATGGAAAATAAATGGATACTCCTGACCCTAGGGGAGATATCCCAAACAACCCCTCGTGGAAATTTGTTACCTTAACCAACTCCTTATATGAAAATTATTACATTTTCATGCAGGCCTCTCAAAATGTAGGCTTAAGCTCTCTTAATCCCTTTGGTTCCATACCTCAATATATTCTTGTTAATAGAGAGAAAGTCAATGAAGATAATGCTCCAAAATTAAATGCTTAGCAACTAACCACTAGAAAAATACACCACATAAAAGATTCTAGACCTAATAACTCTTCCCTAGAATCTAATGAGATTTCCCTTGGCTCCAAGCTTCCTCAATTTGAGACTATATTTGTGAATGATTCCACTCCAACAATGATACACCTTAGGCTTTAGGTGATGAAGGTTTCAAAGAAGTTATCAATAAGAAAAAGAAAAGAAAAACCTATGAACGAACTAATAGTAGTAAAAATAGTGAAAGGAGTAACAAGATTCAAAATAATATTATTCTAGATTATTTTAATAGGCTATGTAATGCTAACAACACTTTAAACAATTAATCATGAATATACACATCCATAGTTGGAATATTAGTGGTCTTGAAATGCCTGATAGGAAGTATATTGTGAGAAATTGGTGTAATAAACTACATAAGAAGGATATTATTTGTCCTCAAGAGATTAAAGTTTCAGGTTATCATGCCTTCAACACTCTCAAATTTCTTTTGGATAATGCTAAATGTCTATACTCTAGACATCAAAGGGGTAAAGGGGGTGTTGCCTTTCTCATTGGTCCCAAATTAGCTAATAGAAGGGTCTCTTACAACTTTTCATCTTGTCATATAGCTATTTGGGTTATTTTTAAAGATAAGGAGAGTAACATTAGTATTTGTAACATATAGTCCCCAAATGACTAGAGGGATAGGGCTAGGCTGTGGGACTAGCTAGTTGATAATATCCCTAATAGTAACTGGATTTTCATAGGTGACTTTAATAGGATTGAAGATCATTAGAATAAGAAATGTGGGATAAAACATGATTGGAAGGGTAATGAGTTTTTTTTTAGGCTAAATTCAAAAGAAGATTTAAAATTAAGGACCCTCTTGAGAAAAGCAGACAAGAACAAGCTGGCATCTAGTTTACTTGGTGTAATAATCAAGCTAGTTTTAGGAGAATTTATTGTAGATTGGATAGGGTTTAATTGAGCCTTTTTACTTTTGCATTCCATCATTTATTGAGAGTCTCTCCTATTAAGATTATGTCTATCAACTTATCTGATCATTTTTTGATTTCTATACACATTCAATCTACTCATGATTCTCACAAAAAACCCAAGAGTAAAAAATTCTCTTTAAAGTTTAAACCTCCTTGTTACTTAATGAAGATGCTAATAATGTAATAAGAAATTCTTCTATCTTCTCCATATTATATAATGGTAATTTTTTGGTTAGAAAGAATCGGGAGGCTATGGTGGGAACTTGGAGGAATTTATTCTAGATCATCAGGACTAAGGAAGCTAAAGATAAGAGAATGAAACAAAATATATATTACAAAAGAATTAATAAGATGGAAAGAGAGATTCAAGACAAGGGAAATGATGTTAATATTGAAACTAATCTAATTAATACTAAAGTCTAGGTGAGAAAGATTCAGAACTATAAAATTAAGGGACAAAAGGTTAGAGCTAAGGCCAACTAGCTTAAGGATGGTGATAGAGGGTCCAAATAATTTTTTAATTTGATTATAAATAAGAAGGCAAGAAAGAATATGAGGTTATTTGGATTGATAATGACATGAACAGTAATAACAAGGAGATTTTAAAGACTTTTCACAATTATTATAAAGATTTATTCACTTTTGAAATGGAGCAAAACATATGGAGACCCTTAGAAAATGTCTGAAATTCATCCCTCGCAAGTTTGCTAAAGAGCAAGCTAAGAATCTCAGCCATAACATTGACATTCAAGAGATTGAAGATACTATTAACTCATTTTCTAATGGAAAGTCCCCTAGAATGGATGGTATCCCTATTGAGTTCTACAAAAAGAATATAGATTGGATTGCTATTGAATGTCTGCAGCTATATGATGAGGCCTATGAATATGGATCCCTTGGTGATAATATTAATAGAGGAGTGATCAAAATCTTACCCAAAGGTGGAGATAAGTCTCAAGTTAAAAATTAGAGGCTATTCACTCTTTTGAACTTGTCTTACAAGATCATTTCCAAGCTTCTTGCTAAAAGGGATGCTAGTGTGCTTAATGATATTGTTTCAATTTCTCAAACTGGCTTCATTAAAGGGAGATATACACTTGAAAATCTGATCACTAGTTGGGAGGCAATGAATAGGGCCAATGAAAATGGAAAAATGCTGCCATTATTCTCCTTGACTTTGAAAAAGCCTATGATAGGATTGAATGTTAGTTTGTGAGTAGAGTTTTCAAGAACTTGGGTTTTCCCTCCTTCTTTTACAAATGGGTGACCATCCCATTCAAAGATGCCTCCATGATCATTGAGGTGAATGGGGAATTCTATGATACTATTTGTCTTGGTAGGTCCATTAGGAAGGGTTCCCCCCTTGCCCCCTCTCTTTTTATTTTGGCACTAGATGCTATGTTTTATATTCTCAAAGCTAAAGATTTGGGTCCTCCCCCTCAAAGGTATCAAACTCCCTAACAATGGTGACTTGATTATTGAGCATTTTCCTAATGACACTATGTTGTTTATTATTCTTGAGGAAGATAAATATGAAAACAAGTTGAATAGGTTCCTCTTCTTTGGTAAAGCCTCTCAGGCTAAGATATCTCAACTGAAGTTTCCTATTATTGGGTGGGGCGAATACCCACCAAATTAGGTTCTAAACAAATGTTGGCAATTAGTGGGTCCTCACAAGATTGTGAGATACCTAGGCATTCCTTTCTTTTTTGGTCCCTTCTCTCAAAGATGTATGGAACTAGATTTATTGTACGATTGAGAATAAGCATGGTAAGTGGAAAACTCGTATACTCTCTCTTGCTAGTAGAGCATGAGTGGTTCAAAAGGTTCTCTCTTCCCATGAAATTTACTTTTCTTCAACTTGGTTGTTTGCCAATTACCAGTACAAGAAATTGCAAAAAAATCTTAGGGACTTCCTTTTGTATGATGGTATGGGTAATAAGAAGAGGCATTGTGTGAAATGGGAATAGTTTTGTCTTCCTAAGTGGGGGGGAGGGGGTGGGGGAGGGCTTGGAATGAAAGATATTAGACTTTACGACATTACCCTAACCTCCAAGTGAATCATTAAAGCTTTAAATGGTAATCAACCTTGGAAGGTGCTGATTAGAAACATCTCTAGAGCCAACATTAAAGAAGGAAAATAATTGTCTGAGGTCCCTATCATTGATATTGTCTTGGGTTGTTTTGAAGTTAAAGTTCTAGGTTCTACTATATTCAAGGCATTGTGGAAAGTTTGGAGTCAGGTTAGACACTTGTTATGTTCTAGGGATCATGTAGTTGAAAATAACCCTTGGTATATTGTTATTGATAGGTCTTTGTGGTGGGAGATTAATCTTAACAATAAACCCTTGGCTTCAACCCAATCCTTCTTGGTCAAAGCTTGCAAGGCCAAATGCATCTCTCTATTACAAGATATCTTAATGGAGAATCAATTGGGTTATTGGGAAGCCCTTAAAAACAAGTATGAACTCTTGTGTTGTCAAAAGAATACCTACACTCTAATATGGAAGGTCTTAGGTAATTTCTTTCCTGACAAGATTTGTAGGTCTATACAATATATTGATAAAATTAAATGGAATAATGGTAAATTGTTGAAAGATAATATTTACAAGTAGATTTATAATTTATTGAATTATGATATAGCTATTATCAATAGAATCAATTAAGTTTGGGGCTTTGACATGCACTAAATGGTAATTTGTCATAGATTTATTCTAGCACTCTCATGTGGAGCCTAAAAAGGTTTTCTTTCGATGGATTTTGCTCCTCAAAAAGCTTGTTGTTGGCAATTCTCTTTCTCCTGTGGGTAATCAAGCTATAAGGTGTTCATTGTGTAATTGCTTAGAGTCTTTTGAGCATATTTTCTTTGATTGCATTTTTCTCTTGTAAAATTTGGGCAATGTTTTTTGGTGAACTTGTCAAATAGAACCATAAACCTGGTTTGTCTTGGCATGGAATTTATGTTTTAGCTAAATTTTGTATTGATTCACAAATAGGTATATAAGGATGAATAATAAAATAAAATGATTATATGTTGAATTAAATTAATTTTTAATCTTCTTTAAAAATATTTTAAATAAAGATATTTCAAAAAAATTAAATTATGAATTTAGTATACTAAAACATAAATTTACAATATTAAAAATATTTTTTATTAAAACAAAAAATTATAATATTAAAAAGAAACCTATATGACTTTTGAAAAAATAATTTTCAATGAATTTATTTTAACACAACATAAACATATATATTTTGGATATATACTATATTATTTCTATTGTATAAAATTGAACACAAATATATGAATAGTTTATATTACAATAACCATTGTTTAGCTATATCATACTTTCTATTTATTTATCGAAATACAACTCAATAGGAAATTGAACACTTACACTAGTTTATATGTTTATAGTTAACAGTTCAATAGTAAAATAATTTTTAAAAAATATAACATTTTCATATTTTGAAAGGCGGCTAGGGACTCAAGCTCAGAATGACTTAAACATTACACACTAAGCTTGATTCTTAGGCTAAAAGTGTTACATAGTCAAATTTGACCTTTTTTTTTCCAAAGCTTAATTCTTCACTTAGTGTGCTCTTGTTTATAGTGGGTCACCTTAAGTCAACTTTGACTACTTAACACTTGTAGTGTTGGAATGAAATTTAGCGTATTGCAATGAGATAGGCTACAAGACAAAAGTTATAAAATCTATGAAGTTGTTCTTCTATTATAGGCACACTAATACCAAGTTGGCAGTTTAAAATAAGCATTAAAGAATTTAATTACATTCTTCAATTAGCCGATAAGCTATTCTGCAGGCGAGGAACTGCCCGGGAATGTCTCATGCCAAACGTGATGCCTCACTCACTTTGGGAAGATTGTCTTGAAATTTATCAGCAGCATCCTCCATTGCGATCCAGCACTGCTTCCTTCAACCACTCTCCTCCATTGCATTGCGCTATTCCTTGCCCATCGAAAAAGAGAAACAAGCAATATGCTTTTCCACCCTATTTTTGCTAGAATGAGGAAATTTTGTGGTCTCTCAGATTTCGTGTCCACAGACTCTGAAGGAAATTTGGGAATATATTAGGCCCCGTTTGGTTGGGGAAGATCAATTTGTGCCATAACCAGGTTATCTTATAACCAAGTTTTCAAAAACCTGGTTATGTGGTTTGGAAAGCTAATGGTCCGTTTGGTTGACACGGAAGATGAATATACTGTGGACCCCACAATATTATTAAAAAAACTGTCATAAAATTCAAAACCTGGTTTTAATTTCAAATTCCACCTTTTTGTTGGAAGAAACTTCTTCCAATTTTTGACCAAAATTGGAAGATGAAATTGAAAACCAGGTTATGATTTTAACCAACCAAACACCAAAGTTTTTTTGCAAAATCTGGTTTTACTCCTAATAACCCAGTTTTGGCCCTCATCTTCCAGCAACCAAACGGGGCCTTAAGGAAAATGATGCAGTCCCCTGAAAGAAATGAGTTTAGGATATGCACATAATAGATTCACTGGAATGAATCAGATTGTTGTAAGCAAATGCAATTTGATGCGTGCAACATGACAGATTCACTGAGCTCCCATCTTGTGCCAACATGGGAGCTTTAGAACAGTGCATAGACATCAGCCAAAGAATAAATGATGGTCAACGTTTCTTGGATGTTGTAGTTGCAAGGGCTCGTGGACATGTATGCAAAATGTGGAAACATAGACAAGGCATGTGAATTATTAAACCAAAATACCCACATTTCTAATAATTGGCATTGTTCTTGTATATCTTCCTCTAATCACCTTTATGGCCTAAAAAATTATTGTATTTACTATCATTTATTTGACAATCATTTCATGACCTACCATATCACAATGAATAATTACTGAACTTTTGGAACTATTGAATTTTATGCTCATGGTGAATTGTCATGATTATACATTGCCATAACTATCTATGTGACTCCATGATGTACTTCCCATGCTATCTTTTTAATCTCCACTCAAATCTTTGATTTAGTACCAAAATTTAGTTTCTTACATCTATAATCACCTAAGAATGGTCATTTAGACTATTAAACCTTTTTTTTTTAGTATTTTTGCTAAATTTATTAAATCGCTTATCTTGATCAAATCTTCAAAAATTAATTTATTCGATTTTATTCTACAGTTTGATCACTATATCCTAAGTTCTTATTTAATTGAAAGAAATATGTCCCCCTTTAATTAAATATAAGACCCCACTTCCCATGTATCCTAAGTCGTGCACACAAAAATTATTATTCTCACTTTAAAAATAAAATAAAAGATATTTTTGTCCACACATGAATGCACAATTTTCTATGTGAGAAGGAATCTTCTATTTTCAAAATATATTTAATTCTCTTCCACACATCTTCTTAAACACCACCATTGATCTTAATTATGTGAGATTCTAATGCACAAAGTCAACATGGAGTTCACTCTCCACCATCAGATTTTACCTCTAAAACACAACTGTCCATTTTTATTTAAAAGGGAGCTCTCTCTCTCTCTCTCTCTCTCTCTCTCTCTCTCTCTCTCTCTCTCTCTCTCTCTCTCTCTCTCTCTCTCTCTCTCTCTCTCTCTCTCCTCATTCTCTCATATCCTATACTTTTGTACTAATGTTATGTTGCAGATTTTCATATAGCTTTTGTAGCACTTGGAGCACTTATCACTCTCTTCGCATTCTTGCATCATTGGAGCATCTTGCATCTCATCATAGCATAGATCTTGCCTGGTGTTAGTTTAGACTTTTACTTTCTTGCTAGTAGATTAGACTTTTCTTTCCTTGCATTTCATCTCTCATTATAGGCTATCTTGCATCTCATTTAGCTTGCATCTTCATTTGAATCTTTCATTCTATGGTACACCTTGCAAGGGTTTTCTTAAGCTAAGTTCATTTGAAAGCCACCATCTCATAACTCTTGCACATCATAGATAGGAAGCAACAAGCTACCTCTTGAGAGGCTCTTCACCATGGGTATTCTCAAGTATAATGGTTTGTAGAAGTGTGACACAATTTTAGCACACAACGTTTCACATATATGCCAACAATATGTATTACTTAGAGATTTAACTACTCATTTAACTTTTGAGTAATTGCTATATATACAAAAATCATATGGAATATGACCTTCCTTAAGAGAAAAAAAAATCATCATGACTATAATTGTGCCAATTTATCATATTACCTTTATCCCCTATATTTGATGTTTTCCTAGGACATGCTGTGACAATCTTCACTATCATTGACAAACCTTGTCTTTCTTAATTTGTTGTTGTATAAGGTTTGATTGTATTTTTCTCATCCTTGTTAGTCATCACCATCATAGCACTGATTATCTTTCCAAATACATTCTCTTTTAAACCTCTCTTCTAACAAATTCATCATGCATATTTAACTATCCTTTTAGTCTTCTAGATTGTCATATCCTGATTGAATGGTGCTTACATAGTCAATACTTCTAACCTCATCTTAGTAGTTACTAACTTCTTTGTCCATGAAAACCCTATCACTTTTGCCACTAAATGGAGGTTAGTGGCATCAGATCTAAGCATGAGCATATAACACCTTCAATAATGCACAAGAAACAACAAGATGTCAAGAATTTTTTGACATTTCACAAGGGGACAACACACTATTCAAAACCCATGCTTTCTTACTTCCACACAATACATAAATCCTTCATAGTATCTATGATTTCTTGTTGTTTCCTTCAAGGTTTTATGGTTATATTTTTTCATCAGGCATTGACATATGCATAGCCTAAATCTGAAGACAATAAGGCTCCTTATTTCCTTGATTCTCCACTATCAAATTCCCTCCCTAGATCTCTATAGACATGATCTGAATGTCTTAATATTAGGATCTGTGTTAATCACTTTCACTAGAGATTTGTCACCCATTGTCTGTTCACTTCTATTCACAACTCACAGATGTTCAACAAAGGCATAACACTTCTCTTTTATTCTTGTTTAGAATTTCATATCTTATGGAACTATCTATATATCACCATTCTTCTTTGTGGCATGAACTCTGTATCTTGCTTGTTGCACTTCATCGGCTCACTAACTTTCAATAAATTTTTGTATCTTTAAAAGTTAAAGCTTATCACTTGTTCTTTAATGATTGACATTGCATCTCTTGGATGGATTTCTTAAAGTGATGCCTATGATTCCTCAATATCCTAGCTAACTATGCATTCTTACTTTGTGTTGGGCATGTCTTTAGGGATCACCCAACATCAAAGCTACTCTAGGAAATTTATTGACCATAGATAGGATAGACAATGCATTCTTACAAAAAGGATATAGGTGTTGACAATAGTTGCAAACACCTCTAAAAAATCTTTTGACATGGTTGAAGATTTTCATGATAAACCATCTATTATTTGGTAACACATAAAATATTACATGTGATAATCAAAGTATATCTTACTATCAATGCAACCATTGAAACTCCTTTTGGTGCAAATGCTAGTCTACACTTTTTTAAAATGGAAATGTGTCATTGAGTTCTACTATGCAAGAAACCCAAAATTTTGAAGGCTTTTTGGATTCCCACTTGAAAGAGTTCTTCCTACGCATCAAGAGCATGTGCCTTGGGGTTATTGAAACTAAAATTGTATTGTTGCATCATTCAAGAAAATTATCAGAACAATCTAATTTACAATACTTGATTCCATTTTTTTTCCTCCTAAATAGTTTTAGAACTATTAACCCAAAGGGTTGAGTGTATACTCTCTCAACTTTCTGAATTGTCGAAGTTGATAAGTGTGAGGCCTCACCCCGGCCCATCATAACATAGTTGATACACTTATTTTGATACATTATGATACAAAATTTTGAAACATTATATCTGATGGATTAGACATTATTAGTATTGCCTATGCCATGCAATGATTACTTTAGCATGCTTTACTATGTTATTTTTGATGTTTTAAATGTATGTATATGCATTATGATAATTATTTCAGCATTTTAATTCAAACTGATGAATATGTTATGATGATTCAATTATGATATTAGTGATGTTAATCTATGTGCATAAATGGAAAAATTTTATTTAAATACAAGTTATAATATTTTGATCAATTTGATTATGTAAATTGTGTGTGTGTGCGTGTGTGATTTTATCAAACTACTGATATTCTTATTGATTATGTAGGAAATTTAACCATGGAATTAATTGCAAAAATAGTAATTGACCCTATGTGCAAACTGTAAGACCAAGGTTGAATCCAATAAAGTGATTTGAACCTCATTGTCAAGTGTTTAATTTGTATCATAATTTGAATGTGTGTACCATTCTATGTTTTGTAACATTTTAAATGTTATGTAAAAGTAAATCTTATGCTATCACTTGACACTCATTATATGCATATGTATTCTCACATGTGATTTAAGGTTTGTAATGTAGCCTTTTAACCTAAGACAAATTTAGTTAGTAACCTAAATTAATTCCCCTTGATTAGGGTTTAGTGGAAAGGTCACATCCTTAGAATTTTGGAGATCAAATATTTTAAGCCACTTGTATAGGTCATGAATTGATCCTTAAAGTCAAATGTAATGTAATCCAAGTGCCCAAGTGGTAGGGGTATGACACCTAACATATTCCAATTTCCCTTTGTTGCAAAAATGGATCATCTCCATGAGGTTATACAATTTTACACTCTTGCTAAGAGGTTTCCTTTATGGTAGGGGCAAGTGGGGATACCAAAGGAGGCTTAGAGTTAAGTTGGAGTTAGAGGACGTTCACCCATTCTCTATTTTTAGAGAAGTCAAGCTTTGGAATTGGAAGGAGGAAAGGATTAAGCTCATCTCAAAACTCATTATTTCTATAACCTTTGTGAAGGTAGGTTTCTTCATTGCCATGGATATGTTGATTTTGTTTATTTCTTAAGTGTGTGTGTAAATATCTTGTATGTTTGGAGTTGTGTTTTGTGTTGTTACCATGTGAGGGATGGGTATTATGGGTTTTTACTTCCTTTTCTTTTCATGTTCTTTTCCTTTTTTTTTGGGAAAAATGTGAAGGGGTTGTTGGCATTACTCACCCTCGGATAGCGTAGAAGTGGTCCACTAAGGGGAAGGGGTTAGTTGGAATTCATATTAGTGCAAAGTCTCTTCTCAGGATGAGAAGAGGGATGAAATACAAGGTGTATGGGCCCTTGCATGCCACTACATGTTGATTTTATTTGGAGAGAAAATGAGTATGAAAAAATGGGAATCCATGTGAGGTTCTAGCCTTGGAAGAGGCATGTTTCTGTATGTTTTGGGTATTGGCCTTTCTTGCATGAAAGATCCACCTTCACCCTTGTCATAGGTTTAAGATGAATCCTTGTGTATACCTTGGATGGGAATTATATGTTGAGTTATGTCTTAGTGTTTGGATTTTGAATTTCACTTGGTCAGTTACAATTTCTCCCAACTCGGTAGGTGGCCTTTTGAGGCCTAGGATAGGAGGTGAGCTCTGCATGGTTAGTTCTATATGTTTTTTCAAGTTTTTAATTGGCCTTATGATGGAGTCCTTGTGGAATTGGAGCACTAAAGGTGTTCTTGATGTCATTGAGATTTCCCCATTATAATAGCACCTATTTTATTGTGTGTTCATGTTGAAAATGAATATGTAAGGAATGGACTAAATGTTGTAAATCCAATATTTATAATAGAAATGTAGTTATTATGTGAAAATAAGAAATTTATGTGAGTAAGTTTCATTAGATTTTAAGTCATATCTTACTTTCAAATATATTGTTTTGCAAAAATTTCAAGTTGAATACTTTCTATTTCCTTCTTGAGATCTTGGTTGAAAAACAAGGTAATCAAAATTTGATGTTATAGGATGTTGATGTATGAATTATTTAATTTATAGATGCAATAATTCATCCTTAAGATCATGAGTCATAACCAATGTTCAAATAAGATGCATTCATCATATTTAAACCTTAAAACCTTAGCTAGTATAAATTTTGATAAATCAATGAATTATATCCTAAGTTACAATGTATGTAAAACACCTTAAATCACTCCTAACTTGGATATAAAATTAATATCAATATTGTAATTACAAACCCACTCAATAAAATAAATAAAATATCAATACACTATGCCACTTTAACACTTCTAGGAAGGAAACACCTTGCTTTAAAAGGAAGAGAAAATGAAAAAAAATACTATCCCATGTATTAAGGGCCAAAAAGGCTCTCTAGAAGTTGTATTGGAAAAAATTTTCCGAATATTATGACAAAAAATATTCTTTGTAGATACTTTCTTAATTAATTAAATAATTAAATTCAAAAAAAGAGGTAAAAAACACACATACAAAATGTCTTTTAAAACCATCCCTCCCCACAAAAAGTTCCACCTATAAAACTTTACCATTAACTAACCACCCCATTCACTCTCATGTTTTCCTAACTCCCACAACTTCTCCCACACATTGAAGAATACAACAATCATTTTCCCTACCATGTGAGCTAGAATATTCTCCCTCTTGTGAATTGACTTGGGAAGGAGTAGGTTAGGGTTCAAATTTAAAAACTTTATGATGTCACTTTTTTTCTCCTTAATTCTTTCCCCAACTCTAAGAAAATTCACCCTTCCCCCAAAGTCAAACAAGGATCTCATGCATTTACCAAGGGGATGGTACGCTGCCCCAAACATGATAGTCCTTGGGCAGGCTCCACCTTGTGGAATGTGCTAGGAAGGTTGGGAAGTGGGAAAGGGGGAGATGGGTGCTAGGGGGGCTTAGGGATTAGGGAAAAAAAGTGTTTAGGGGTTATTTAGGATTAGGTTAGTATTTGTTAGTGATGTTTAATTAGTTAGTTAATTAGTTTAGTAATATTTTATACAATTTAGTTTCCTAATTATGTTAGTAATGGTAGCAGTAGTTTTTGTAGTTTTGTATTGTAAATATGACATTAATAAGTATGTCTAGAAAATTCTGGTTAGAGTATAGACTTAGGTAAGTATTAGTTAGTTGGTAATTCCCTAATATTGAAAAAGTGTATTTTATGTCATGTAGTTCCTCTCTCATTTGATTTCTGTAACTCATCTTGATGGATGTTGATCTTTCTTTGTGAAGTGGTCATGATTGGGACCATAAGTGGTCTACACCCTTAGGGTGTTTAGATTTATGTTATTGTATCTATTGCATTGATTATGCTTATGGATGAATTATGAGATTATGATGTGTTAGATGGTTTCACTAAGGTTTGTGCTAGTAGTTACCAAGATTGATGTGGTATAATGATCTTGCTCTGTGATTACCCTAAGATGTGTGCAGAGATTGCACTATGTATTGTTATCCTGGTACACTTGACTAGGTTCTTGTAGTAGTGGTTAGTCATGTATTTGACCATATTCACTTATGTGTTTAAGTGCCTTTCTATGTTATTCAATAATAGTGATTAACTCCATTATTAAATACTTAAATAATTAGAAATAAATTGTCCATGCTAGATTCATTGGTTATGTGCTATGGATATTTACCTTGTTCATTTCATTAATTTATGCAAATGGGTTATTTAAAAGATTAAATGAATAAAATTAATTAGATGCTTTAATTACATGATTTTGCGTAATTGTCACTTCCTATTATTATTATGTATTTACACTTGATGGTGTTCATTATTGTGTAGGAATTTTATCCCTGATAGTGGCACATGAAGTTATTGATTAGACCTTTCACATTGAGCCAATATCGTCCCTGTATGGGTGATGTATCTTTATCATTAGTTTAATCCTCTAGTAATTGGTAAATCTAGATTCATAATGCATTATGTGATTAGACCTATGAGTATGTTTGTACATTTAGGATTTTAGTGCATTGGTCGTGGAAAAGATTAAATTAATGATATTTAATGAGTTAGATGGATTTTTATTATTTGATTTAATCTTTATTTTATTGTCAGTTAATTTCTATAGTTGGATTCCTATTCAACTAGAATCACCTGATTTAATTTGGGTTAAAGGAGCCAATTAGATTATTTAATTGAAATAATCTAATTAATATGTCACTTTGCAAAAGTTCATATATTGGCTAAAATTAAGTTTATTGTCACTTCTCACTTTGTTACTTGAGGATTTTGGAGGAAATTCCTCCAAACCCTCTTGTGAGAAATCAGATTTTTTCTTGTTGTGGGAGTTTGGCTTGGTGGATCATTGTGAGGTGTCATTGGATTTGTATCAAGATTGCTCCACTATGGCAATAGTTTCATTCGATTTGGTGTCCTCATTATTCTACAATGGTATTTCTTGTTTTTCTCTCTTGGCTACAAGGTAGGGCTTTGGACTTTTATTGGTTTTACTTTGTTTCAACTTTTGTTTTGTGTTGCTAAATGTTAGGGAGTGGAAAACTAGTGTTCCATTCCATTTTTACGCATTCATATCACCTAGTTGGACATGGGTAAGCATTTCTATTTTATAGGAAATTAGAAATGCAAGTTTGAGTGTTGTTATGCTGTTGGATATATGTGAAGTGTTTGTGTCCTTGATTTTATTTGAAAAGTGTGATGTTGGGTAAGATTTGATCAGTGGGTTTTTTATTCTTTCAAATTGCAAGATGTTTTAGTTTTGGGTGTTTTGGCATTGTCTCATTTTGTGTGCCATTAGGGCTTTTATATATTTCTTTGTTTAGCTTATTTAGAGTTTTGATCTTGTAGCCCTTGCTTTAATGATTAGGATTGTGGAATTGAAATGGTTATACGATATTCCAGAGTATTTTATTTTCAAATCTGAACTTGTGTTTCCATAATGGATTTGTTGACTTGTGTCTTTTGCCATATTTTCTAGATTGGGAATATGTGCATGTTTGGTGAATTTTATTGGACCCTTTATCTTGTGATCCTATTCTTGAATTGAGGTTTCGATTTTGTTGTTATCCGAGAACTTTGAGTTTCATCTTTTTATTCTTGCCTCGATTTGTATACCACCCATATTTTGTTGGGATTTTGGCATTGTTTCCTTGGATAGTGGAAATGGATTATATTCCATGTTTCCTTGCATGTTATGTTTCCCCTTCATGGACATTGGGATTCGTGTAGAATCCATAATCCTGGATTTAAGCCAAGTGAGTGAGTTCATCGTGCTTGGTGATTTATTTTTGCATTGGTATTCATGTTGAATCTATACTCTTAGATATAGGTTAGTTGAATGATCTATTTTATTGATGTTTTATGTGTTTCTCATCCATTTCTTGTTATTTATGATCATCATGTTGTCGGTATGCCCACACATGAGCACGTAAGCATGCACTTGTAATGTTCTTGCAAGACCCAAGCTCTTAGTTGTTTGTTAATTGAGTTGTGTTCATTGGGGTTGGGTTGGGAAAGTGCATTGCCTATGTGCAATCATTGTGTGACGAGGATGGGTATGTAGGGTAAGGTCGGTGGAGGGACTTCTCTCATAACCTTAGGTCATGTTCCTGATAAGGTATACATGTAGAAGTTTCTAATTTAAGTGATAACTAAAAAAATTCACAGGTAATTATTTAAGATAAGAAAATACATTGTCCACACAACTCATCTGTTGACACAACATGTTGGTCTCCAGAGGGAGTATCAAGGGGAACAATTTGTAACGACGTTGAGCTTGGGAGTACCAAGCAAGCTACTTTCCACTAGAATTGCTACATAGTAAATCCATAGAGTGTCTAACTAGGACCTGTTGTATTGCGTTGTCTTATGGTTTTGGTTTCAATCCTTTGTACTATTTGGCATGATTTATAGCCATGGATGGATGTTTGTTTTTTTTGGTTTTGGTCAAATCATTATCTGCATCAGCACAATGGGAGTGGACCTATTGGTGACCATATGGTTGGGAGGCGTAGCTACCTATACCACTATTGGGGACCAGTGTACAGAGATAATCTATTTCTAGTTTGAGGCTGATGTTGGATATTCACTTAGTAATTTAGTGTATCTAAAGTATGTTCCCTTGTGATTTATATTTTATTTTGGATGCATTTGATATCATGTTTAGATAATAGTAGTTGTTACTTGATGCATTCCTTATTATGATGTTGTATGATATGGTTTAGATGAGATTCCTTACCATTTCTTTGGATAGTGTTGTTATTGATAGATTAGCATAATTGAATGTATTTTTCCCTCATGTTGTTATTGATAGTATTGGTAACAATAAATTCATGCTAAAACTCCAACTATCTTGTTGGAAATTTGAGATTCATGTTTGGGGGATGGCTAGGGCATTTGAGGTCTTGTGATGCTATTATGATTAGGAGGAAAAAAAATACAATTTTTTTTAGTTTGGCTTCATTATTGGTGCTTTTCTTCTTTTGATTTTTTATTTATGCACATGTATGTTCATTGCAATGTTGTTTTCCACATGATTACATTAGATGTTGTGGATTAGATGTTAGATGTATTTGATCTTCTTTATGCTTTCAAGTATTCACACCTCCACTAAAGTGGTTTCAATAGTCCTTAATAAAGGTTTTAACTCTATATTCCTTATAGAATTGTCATTGAGATTTTTCCTTGTAAAACTGGGCAATATTGGCTCAACATTCAGTGATACTAGAAAAGTATTGAATGACTATAGGAAGAAATATTGGCAATACTGGAAAGTATCGCATGACAATAGAAAGTTATATTGTGTGACATTGGTAAAGCATCACAAGGTAATAATAAATGTTATCATGCGATAGTGGAAAGTATTGATGGGTAGTTGTAAGAAATGTCATGTGATACTGGAAAAGTATCACTTGGTAGTGTTGTATAATGTCATACAACATTGGAAAAGTATCACTTGATTTTTATGCAAAAACCTTCTCAAAAAAACAATAGGTATCTCCAGACTTTTTGGTTGAGATTTGAAGCATGTTTTTGATACCCACTAGGGTTGCACCCCTTCCTAGGTCCTGAAAAGTCAGGGATTAATGGTTTCTAGTTTTTGTAAACTTTCATACATGATTTTAGATACATTGGTAAGTAGTGATGCTTGGAGATCATTGGTTGCTTGGATTGCTGGTTAAGTTTTCCACTATGATCTTTGTGATGAGTTGCATGTTGATGTTGTATGTATCTATGCTTAATACCTTAAAAAAATGTACTAGATTTTATTTATCCTTTTTCCTAGGATCTCCTGGTGGGGCATTACATCTAGTATCTAAGCCCATGTTCAAACATTGGGATCTTTGTGTATATGTTGCCCATATGGTTGATGTTGCAATTGTGTGAGTGTGATTTCATCTTTCAAAGATCTAGAGTTTGTTGCTTGACTATCTACTTGGGATGGACTTGTGTGTCCAGTAGATGGGACTAGAGCAGTGTGAGGAGAAGGAAATGAGTCCTTCCTTGTTATGTAGATGGAATCAATCTGCCTTAGCATGGTTGGTTACTTGTGTGACCTTACTAGATGGAGCCACTAATTGGTGTACATGTGTTGTCTTTGAGTGCCTCTTTTGTTTCTCCTTATGGAGTAAGGTACATTATTTTCCTTGTATTCTTCTATTGTAAGTAAATAAATGAATCTTATTGGTGATTTTGTGTTATGTCAATATGGTAATGAAATGTTTTATTTCATTGAGAAATGAGTATATATTATGAATCATTGCAAAGAAGTACATGTTAGTTTAGATCCTTTGGGTTAATGATTTATGTCCCCAATTCACTTTCTTCTTAAGCTTATGGAAATTTTAGTAAAATTATTGTATATCTAAATGTTAAATTGTATGGAAAATACTTAAGGAAGTTATTATAGTCTACATATGCATGAGGTTATTAATGGTATAATACTTGATGTGTGTGAGTCTTTTCTATAATACTACTAGGATGATGTATTCCTTAGCATTGTGTGGTGATGTATTTGTTAGAAATAGGAAATACTAAGAGGAGGGGATGAATTAGTATTCTACAAATTTTTGTTACCAATTGGATATTATTTATTACTTTGAGCCATGCATAAGAAAGTAAACAAGTAATGCTGAATAGTAAGAGTAACCATACACAAATAGAACTCATAACACCACATTTTGTTAAGTAAGGAAACCTTGGCCAAGGGAAAACCCTAGTTGGAATGATGCCCACAAAGATATACTGATATATATATATATATATATACCTTGATAGAGGATGGACCCTATTAGGAGTCTATAAACACATTTAGTACATAAGAATCCCTATTAGGAGATTCCAACCTTGTTAGAAGTTTTGGTACAATGGATGAAAGAAGATCTCATTGCCCAAAAATGAACTTCTAATTACAAGAAGAGCTCACTACCCAAACAAGTAATTTATTCTTTAAGTTTCTCAAGTACAAAAGTATAGACATCGTAACTTATTTTCAACTAATATTTGACCTCATCTCAATCTCAGATCACAAAATCAAGTTATCAAAAACTCACTTTTTTCATATGATACAAGACTTCACTTTCATTGTTGAGCCCTTGGTATTTGGTCTTTGATTGTTGTCACTGATGTCAATAATGTAATTATAATGAGCATATGGTATGGTTGACATCATATTAAATGTTGATATATGATTGAAAAGATCATTTGAGTAGAAAGATTGTTATTGTTGAAGAAGTGTTTTCAATCATTGTTTTGTCACTGATGTCAACCTGCCACATGCTAGTAAGACAATTGCTTATATGTTTCAAGCACTATCACTTAGTTGATTGATGAAGAGGATTTCATCCACAAGCTGTAACAAAAGTACCTAGAGGAAAAGTTGAGTTATGATTATGTATTGAAAGAATCAGTTAAGATAGTGATAACATAATGTATTGATGATCTACTTGTGGTTACAAAATATTTGGTTGCATTTGGAAAGCTTACAAGAAAAAGATTGGACAAAGTTCATTTACTAAGCTTGACCAAGTTGATAGAAGGTGTCGAGCAAACTTGGTGCAAGGCAAGCAAAAAGTTAGTCGGAGCCGAGTGAAAGCAATTTCTAGTAGATGTCAAGCAAACTAATAGGTGTCAAGCAAGTTAGTAGATGTCAAGCACTAGTAAAATCTAGTTGATTTTTTTTCACAATAGATGTCGAGTAACACAGTATGTGTCAAGCATCAATAAATTGATAATGTTGAGCTACTACATTATGAAAAAGATCGAAGATTCACCAAATAAAAGCTGACAAGTTTGTTTTCTTGAAACTTGTAAATTAGGAGGAAGATAAGATTGATGAGCTAGAGGCACAAAATCTTATGTAAACCATTTTGGAGGTGAATTCAAATGAATTTTAGGAGAAGTTTCTAGAGAAGACAAGATATGGGGTAGATGCATTATATCCTAACTAATCCATCAAAAACCCTAATTTTTGAGATGGATAATGAGTGGGAAAAAGAGTTTTAATTCCCTATATGTAGGGATGTCTAGTCATGATGCAAGGTTGGTTGAAGGTTAGAGAGTTTTTGGATTAGAAAATCTGAAAAGGTGAAGGAAGAGGGTTTGCTTCATTGAGTGACCCAAGAGGAGAAGTCTGCAATGGAAAGCTAAGCAAGAAGGCTATAGAAGGATGAATGCTTGAAGGGTGAACAAGTTGTTAGAACTACAAAGATAGGAAGCCAAGTAGAGTTGAGGATTGAATAGTGATCTATAATCTGCAAGTAAGGTTGTAAGTTGTATCATATCAAACTCTACTATTACTTTCTAACAATTGTATCAGATTAGGGTAAATACTTTGGAGAAAGGTTGACTTAATAGTCATTGGAAAATCCTTTAACAAGGTGGCATTCCAAGTGGATGACCTAAAGTCCTCTAACAAGGCTCACTTTTAATAGGGTGATTAAAATCCCTTAACTGGGCCACATTTAACAGTGTGTTTTGTAACCTTTGATAGGGTTAGCTTTTAATAGGGCATCACTTCAGAAGAGTGAAAAAGGAGTGGCATGTTACTCGTGGTTTTTCCCAAATTGAGTTTCCACGTTAAATCATTGTGTCAAGTGTGATGATGGATATGTTGTGTTTTATGCTTTACATCTCTTCATGTTAGTTTAACAATAACATATTAGTTTTTCTTAACACACAATGAATGCATGCATGGTTAAGAATGTTATATGGGTTCACTATATTATGAAAAGTTTTATTTGGACATCTAGACCTTGATTAACTAATTCACCCCCCCTCTCAGTTAATCTAAAAGAATTTCAATAGTAATTATCTTATTTTATGTCCTTAAATATTGCTCAAAACATATTCAAGAGAAACACATAAATGTAAAATAATTAACACTTAATGTTCACATTGGTTTAGAAAATGGTTATGAAAAAATAGTTTTGGTCTAAGAGAAAGTCAACAAGCTTTATCAAATAGACCCCAAATATCATGCCTTTTTGGAAAGGACACTAAGTTAGCTAAAATGGGTCTTTATTAGTTTTTGCATAACACATGCATGGAAAGAGAGAGAAAAAGTTTGTTTATTAGAAACAATTACCAAATAGTTATGACAGTTTAGCAATTTTGAGTGGTTTTGGTCTAATGGAAGTTTGGGGTATGTACCTGCCTCCAAAATTTTGACTTTCTTGGTTTATAAGTAGAGTATACATTACTATAAAACATCTAATAGGTGGTTTTGATAGAAGTTGCATGATTTGTGTGGAATTTCTTGTAGACTGAACAGTTTGTAGGTAGATTTTTAAGAGCAAAGAAGAGGGTAATGCTTTATGTTTCCATTTTCATATTTGTGATTTAATTTTTATTGCAAAATTTTTTCAAAGGTAGAAGAAGGGTTATATATTTCTTCTGCATTCATTAATATCAGTATTTGATTGGATCTTTTAATGGAAAAAGAAAATATATTTGGATATTAGATATTTTGAGGAGAATAGAAGTATATCCTGCATTATGTTTTCAACAAGAAGTTGAAACTAGTGATTCATGATTTGTGTTGTAATTGAGATAATCCTATAATTTTATATCTCATTTATTCATTTTGGAAGTTGGTGCTTCTTGTATTCATGAAGTTGATGCTTCAGATGAATGGTGCTCTTTGAAATTGGTGTTTCTAAAATAGGGTTTTGGTGCTTCTTAGAGTTATAACTCTAAAAGATTTTCCCAAGAGGAAAATAAAGTTTTAGGTTCAAAGTGGTCTTTTTACCTTAAGGGGTTTTCCACATTAAAATATTGTGCCACTTTTTTATTCATTAACTATCTTGCTCATGTGTTAAATTTTTATAACTTGTAATTGTTTGAAGTTTTCAAAAAGTATTTTAAACCATTGATTCCCCCCCAGTGGTGTTTGTATTCCAAAAATTGGTATTAGAGTAGGGTTCCCTATATAAAGTTTAACAACTATGGGTAGATTTTGGTTGAGTAGAATACTTATCTTTTATGGCTCGAAATAGTTCTTCAAAGGTTCCTATTTTTGATGGATTAGATTATGCTTTTTAGGAAGTAATGATGCAAACATATTTATTATCTATTAATGTTGATGTTTGGGATTCAATTGTTAATGGTTATAAAGTTTCTAATACTTACCTATAGATCCTGATGAAAAGAGGAAATATGAAACTGATATGAAAGCTAAATTTACTATACTTAACAGTTTATCTAAAGATATTTTTGTGAAGGTGATGCATTGTGATTCTTCTAAAGAAGTATGGGAAAAATTGAAAAACATATATCATGGTAATGATAAAGTTAAAGAAGCCAAGATAAAACATTTTAAATCAATGTTTGAAGACCTTAAGAGGGGTAATGATGAAAAAGTAGAAGAATATCTCCTTAAGATAGATGAAACTGTAAATGGTATTAGAGGACTTGGTGAAAAATTTGATGATATTGATGTTGTAAAGAAAGTTCTTAGATCTCTTCTTGATAAATTTGATTCTAAGATATGTTCTATAGAAGAAAATAGAGATATTAACAAGTATACAATGAAATATATTAATGGAGCACTTGTAGCTTATGAAATGAGAAATTTTGGCAAGCAAGAATCTACAAGCAAAGAAGTAGCATTCAAGGTGGAAAATAAAGTAAAGAAAGTCTCTTCAGAATCAAAAGATCTTGATATTCTTGAAGTACATTTATCAAGGAAATTAAATAAAAGAGGAGGTTAATACACAGGTAAAATTCCTTTCAAATTCTTTAATTGTGGTAAAACAAGACACTTTGCATCTAAATGTCCTTATAATAATCATGATGAAGTAGATGATGAGAAAGAGAAATCAAGTAAAACAAAATTCTATAACAAAAATAAGTTCTCTAAGAAGAAGAAGAGTTTGATTGCCGATGTATCAGATAGTGAATCTAGTAGTTTTGAATGTGATGAAAATGAAGTTTCATTCATTTGTATAGAAACTAATTGTCAAGAATTAGATAGTGATGATGATGTTGAACTTGTTGAGGCTGATTTAGAATGTAAATTTCTTTATGCACTTAAAAAGATCAAGGAATTAAAAAGGAATTTAAGTGTTAAAGAAAATCAATTCTTAAAAGAAAAAGAGAACTTTGAAAAAGAAACTAAGGACTTAAATAAACAAGTTATAGAATTGAAATTACAAGTTGAGGAACAAAAGAGAATTGTCTTTGTCACTAAGGAAGAGTTAAGTTCTAAAGATCGGGAATGTAAAAGGTTAATGAATGAAGTAGTAACATATAGAGGAAAGTTACAAAAATATGAGAACACTACTTTGGATGATATGTTAAGGAAAAAAAGAAGAACTAATGATCTAATATGAATTGGTTTTGAACTTGGACAATGTTTTAGTGACAAGAAAGATAAATCTTTATTCAAGATATTTAAATCTGAAAGTAAGGATAAAATCAGAATTCTACCACTTCAAATGTAGGTAAAAATGCAGATTTTAATCAGATTTATAATGATAAAAATCAGCTTATATCAAGCACTTCATTCATGGGTAAAAGATACTCAAACAAGTTCACTTCTTTCTTTGATGGGTATTGCTTCATGTGTCATCAATATGGACATAGAATAAGTAATTGTAAATACATGTCAAGCAGGTATTCAAAGTTTCATTTTGGTTATTCATTTCCTAAAATGAATGGTCTAAGATGTTACAAATACAATCTCTTTGGTCATGTTATGAGTAATTGCAAAACTAAGTCAATTCAGAATTATCAATCTTATGCTAGTCTACAAGTTGATAAAGAATTTGATACTAAAGTGACTAAGATATGGAGACCTAAGAATAATAAGTCTATGTTTGTTCAAATGGATCTACATTTTGAAGAAAAGGACTTTTGGATAATTGATAGTGGTAAATAAAAAGAACTATTTGAGACTACAAATTCCAAGCTTTAGCTTCATAAAGACATTTGCTTGCTCTAGGATATATTTAATGAAAAAATGTTGTTGTCATGATGTTTCCACTTCACTACTTATTGCAATTGGAAAAATCATCATGCTTGTGGGCATGCCATTTTTTTTTGCATTAGAAACATTTTTTCTAACCATAGAAATTGGTGCAATTTCCATTTCATAAAATTTCTCCTATTCTACTTACACAACTACACTTTAGCATATTGAATATGCTCTAGATCTCACCCCAAGGTCTCATTTGACCTATGTAAGATCATTTTGACATTTAAAAGTGATGATAGTATATGGTAAGTCCTAAAATGACTCATTTAGGAAATAGATGCACTTAAAGGGTAATGTCTCAAATAGATTTGTTTTGGCCCCAAAAGATTTGGGACTCTTAAGTAAGAAATCTTCTTCCCCAAATCCTCTTTTGAATGCCACTTCATAGTGCTTGGAACTTAGACCTTCAACCCAACCAACAAATTCTTGTGACCATCTCTTATTGTTTGGCTTTCATTCCAAAGAACCATGTCACTTTTTGGTCTATCGTGTGTGGTCAAGAATGATCCTAAATTATAGGGAGCAAAACCTTTTCCCTTCTCTCAAACATAGAAGGCATCATGCACCTTATTAGATTATTGGAGATAAATTATAAGGTACTAAGACAAGAAGTAAGCTAAAAAGGTACATGTTTACTTGCTGATTTTGAACCTAGAAGTGTTAAAGATGCATTGGAAAATGAAAGATGCATTGAGGCTATGAATGAAGAAATAGAACAAATAGAGAAGAACAAAACTTGGACTCTTGTTCCTAGGCATAAAGATAAAAATGTGATTGGAACATAATGTGTATTCAAAAATAAGCTAAATGAAGATGGACAAGTATCAAGAAACAATGCTAGATTGGTATGTAAAGGTTATTCTCAAGAAGAAGGAATTGATTATGGTGAGACTTTTTCTCTTGTTGCAAGATTAGAAGGTGTTAGGACCCTACTTGCATATGCTGCTCATAGAAGATTCAAAGTATATTAGATGGATGTCAAATCTACATTTCTCAATGGTATTCTTGATAAAGAAGTTTACATTGAACAACTTGAAGGTTTTGTTGATTTAGACAAAAGGTACATGGTCTACAGTTTACACAAAGCAATGTATGGTCTGAAACAAGCTCCTAGAGCATGGTATGAAAGGTTACATAACTACCTTATACAGATTGGTTTTCAGAGAACTAATGATAATAGTAGTTTGTATATTAGGGAAGGACCAGATAACAAGATTGTATTAGCAGAGATATTTGTGGATGACACTCTATTTATAGGGAATTATGATCTATGCAAAGAATTTTCAAAACAAATGACCAAAGAGTTTGAAATGTCCATGTTTGGTGAGTTAAAATTCTTTGTTGGATTACAGATACAACAAAATAAGAATGGTATCTACATTACTCAATCTAAGTATATCAAAGAGATAATCAAGAAGTTTGGTATGGAAGATTAAAAACTAGTTGGTACCCCTATGTGTACTAGACTCAAGCTTACCAAAGATGATGATTCAAAATAGGTAGATCAAACCTTATATAGATCAATGAATTGAAAATTATAGTATGTAGTTAATACAAGGCCTAATATTGCTTTAGCAGTTGGGATAGTGGTAAGATTCTTAGCTAAACCCAAAGAAAATCATATGATGGCAATCAAAAGAATTTTGAGATATCTGAAAGGTACTGAAGACTATGGTTTATGGTAAAAACTTGGAGGAAACTTAGATCTAAAGGTATTCACTAATGTTGATTGGGCAAAAAATCTTGATGATAGAAAAAGTACAAGTGGTGGAGCATTCTTTCTTGGTAAAAGTTTGGTATCTTGGACAAGCAAGAAGCAAAACTACACATCCCAATCTATAGCAGAAGTAGAGTATGTAGTAGTAGCAATAAATTGTTCTAACATTGTTTGGTTTAAATAGTTGTTGGAAGGCATGAAGGTTGAGATCAAAGAACCCATTGTCATGTTTTGTGATAACACCAACATAATTAACATATCAAAGAGCCTAGTGATGCATTCCAAAACTAAGCACATTGCTATAAAATATAATTTTGTCAGAGAATTGGTGCAGGACAAAGAAATCAGATTTGAATTTGTCCATACAAAATAATAGATTGTAGACATATTCACCAAGCCATTACCAAGGATGCATTCATGTATCTAAGAGGTAAGTTAGGGGTCATTCCCCTATCTAAAGCTCACTAAATGAAGTTTTAGTGATGCATCAATAGGAAACAAGTTGAAAATCAATCAATTGATGCAACATAGTGAAGAGAATATTGCATATGAATCAATACTCAAGGTACATTGATACTAATTTGGCATGTGTTGTCTTTGGCATGTGTTCTCAAAGAGGGAGAAGATTAATGTCATGTCTTTTTTTTGAATTTCTTGTGAAAAATTTAAGAGGGAGAAACTTTCTATCAGAAAAAGTCTTGTTCTCAAATTTCATTGTGCTATGACATGTTGTGTTGCCATCAATGCCAAAGAGGGAGATTGTTAGATACAATTGTCTAATTGTGTGTTGTGTTTGATGTTACACAAATTTCATATTAGTTGTTAGTTAGTGCTTACCAAGATCACTGGGTCAGCAAGACAGTTTTTCTTGTTTATCGAGCATTCCTAAAGTTTACTCTATGAAGACAGTATCTACCAAGCTCACTCAGGCGTTGAAGGAAATTATGGTAGAAAATAGTGTCAACCAAATTCACATGGTTAACAAAGGAAAGTTGGTTAGAGTTAGTGCTAATTGAGTTCACTCAGTTACCAAAGGATTTTTACAAGCTCGTAGTATTAACTGAGCTTCTATTGGTTAAGACATGAAATTGTCTCAGAACTAGTGTTTATCAAGTAGGGTTGACTAATGAAGGATTTATTTTAAGTATTAGTTCTATCTGACTATGGTAATGATTATTAGTTATTGTAATTTGAATTTGGGTCAACTCGATAATCTAGAACGTATAAATGAAAGGTCAATTTGAGATTTCTAGAGTGTGTGCAATTGTGTTGATTAAATTAAAAAGGAAAGAGTGAGAGCGAACTTGAAGGATAAGCATATATCCTTGTGGAGCAAAAAAGTGTTATTTGATCAGGAGGGATCAAGTATGAAGCAGAATAAAGATCTGTAATCAGTAATTTAGTTGCATCACAATCAAGTCATTTCATTGTTACTCTCTAACCATTTTAGCAGTGATCTAAAATCTCTTAATAGAGTTGGTTTAATAGCTAGTTATAAATCCTCTAGCAAGGTGACCATTCCATTGAATTGTTTTAAGACATCTCGCAAGGCCACTCCTAATAGGGTGATTAAATCCTCTAATAGGGTCACACCTAATAGTGTGTTGTGTAACCTTTAATAGGGTTGGTTCCTAACAGGGCTCACTTCAGAAGAGTGAAAAATACTAACTAGTTACATTGGTTGTTTTTCCCATATTAGGTTTCCACATTAAATCTAGTGTTTCATGTGTTCATGTTATTTCTCTTATTCTTGCAATTAATTATTGTCAATGTTTTAAGATCTTCTAAAAGTAATTCACATTTTGTATTTACTAAATAATAATAACAATTAGTTTTCTCAGTCTAAATTTTATTTTTGAAATCTAAGGGATATGAGATTTATTTTAGTGGTAACTAATTCACCACCTACTTAGTTACTCCTATATTTCCAACACATATTGGGGTTCAAACTTTAGGATTCTATTGATCAATAGGTGTTTGACAATTTTGGGCTATGTATTCAAATTTGTTACACTTATAACACACAATTTTCTTTCTTTCTTCATATGGTCTTCTTTCTCTTGATTTCTTCTCATTAGATCTTCTTCTATCTACAGGGTTAGTATTTCCAAACATACTACTATTCCTTTTATCATTATCATATTTAGGTTTCATACAATCAATTGCTTTATGACCAATACCATGACAATTATGACAATAAAAATTTGTAACATGATTAAATGACTTATTTGTACAATCTCTTTTTAAATGACCTATTTTATTACATGAAAAATTCTTACCTCTAAATTCATACATGGTTTCTTTAGGAGATTCAACTTGCTTAGGTTCACTCAATTTCTCAGTTTCCTTGTCTTGTCCAACTTTTTTAGATTTATCAAAGGATTGATTGGATTCAATCTTATCATCGGATTTATCTTTTTCTTTTAGATCTGATCTACTTTCAGGTTTCTTTTAAACATGCTAAATAGGTAACCAAGACTAGTCTTATCATAGGTAGGCCTTTGTATTGACATCTGTTCATCAATCTTTTCTATGCTACAATAAAGCTTTTCAAATTGTAGCTTGATTTGAGTTAGTTCACCTTTCACAATAGTATTATACTTTTTAAGTTCTTCATGATTTTCTTTTAATGCTTCAACTTTAGATGTCCTCTTTGCTAGATTGGCTCTAAGATTTGAATTTTTAGTCTTCAAATCAGATTTAGTTTTGCTAGGATCATTCTTCAAACTCAACTTTAGATTGCTAATCTTCAATTCAAGCTTCAAGATATATTACTCTATTTTTAGCTTTAAATATTCATCATCACTAGATTTAGTAGATTCAGGCTTGGATTTGAGATGTTCAATCTTGTTCTTCAAATGTCCAATGTACACTTTGGAATCTTCATATCTATTTCTCAATTTTTCTCTTTCTTCAGTAAGGAGATCAATTTGTTCAAGTGCCTCTTCAAGGTTCTTCATCAATAATTCTATATCCATAGGGATCTTACTCAATTTGTTAAGCCTCTTCTAAGTAACTGTGCTCTGATACCAATTGTTAGAAATAGGGAATACTATGGGGGGAGGTGACTTAGTATTCTACAAACTTTTGTTACCAACTAGATATTATTTATTACTTTGAACCGTGCGTAAGAAAGTAAACAAGTAATGTTGAATAGTAAGAGTAACCATACACAAAGAGAACTCATAACACCATATTTTGTTAACTAGGGAAACCTTGGCCATGGGAAAACCCCTATGGGAATGATGTCCATATATATATATATCTTGTTAGAGGATGGATTCTTTTACGAGTCTATAAACACATTCAGTACATAAGAGTCCCTGTTAGGAGACTTTGAATCCCTATTAGGAGAGTCCAACCCTGTTGGGAGTTATGGTAAAATGGATGCAAGAAGAGCTCATTGCCCAAACATGCACTTCCAATTACAAGAAGAGTTCACTGCCCAAACAAGTAATTTATCCTTTAAGTTCCTCAATTATGAAAGTATAGATGTTGTAACTTCTTTCTAGTTGATCTTTGGCCTTAGCTCAATCTTGGATCACAAAATTAGGTTATCAAAAACTCACTTTTTGCATATGATACAAGACTTCACTTTCATAACTTTCATACATAACTTTCGAATAACCTCGCAAGATGTCTTTGCATAAATACCATGTCTTTTCACAAATTATTGCTAGGTTAGCTAGGACCAAAATAAACTTTTCAACTTGTAATAAACATCTAGGATGGTGTCCCTGATTGGTCAACTAATTATTTTTCAAATAGAATAATTCCTTTACCTTTCATTCCATCATTTTGTATACAATTACATTGGAAAATCTTAAATATATCTTTTTCATACTATTCATACTGATGTCCGCAATTACACACATCATCATCAACATGTATATTATTTCCATATAACTTCTCTCTCAAAAATAACATCATATAAACAAGTTATACTTCAAATATTGTTCTTTGTTCTTGTCTGATAAACACATAACTACATTCACTAAAACTTGAATAACAACTGTCAATGCTAGTACTTTGCAAGTAACATTAACTATATGTTCAACTCACTTCATTCTCCCTCCATGTAACCTTGCTAGTCATAGTATGACATCAACAACAAGTTGCATATGAAATAATACACTCCTGTAAACCATTTTCATACTCAAACAATTTTCTAAGTATCAGAAGACTAAGTATCTTTATTTCTGACGTTTACTACAAGCATGTACATCATGTTTTGCCATTAATGACAAAATTTACATATCTACATATAGCTAATTTCAACAGTATCCCTCTTATGTAACTATTCTCAATCATCACATGTAATATGATTTGATTGATGCCTTATTTTATTTGGTTGGAGGTACTTTCCCCATTTTTTTGGGCTAGCATTGGTTTTTGGCATTTTCCTTTCTTGGACTAGTCATCAAATTTCTCTAATGCTCTCTTTGTGGCTATTTCCACACTTGAATTATTATTGAAATGAGCTCTTTTGGTGATTTACTATTGGAGTCGACAATTCCTCCATTTGGAATTTTATTTTTTGGTTCATGATGACTATTCTAAATGTGTTTTACTATTGCCTAGTCTTGTGTTGTGACTCTATCACATTTGTCTCGAACCTTTGGTAGTATGTACAAGGGATAATATCATAGAGAATATACAAGTGTGTTTGTGAATAGAGGTAAATATGTTACTAAAAATAAAAAATTTTAAATGAAAATTAAATGTAATGTTATTATTAAAATAAATTTGAAAACATATGTACTTTTATATGGTAAGTGACTCTTGAACCCTTGCTTCAAAAACCTTTCAGTTGCATTGTGCATTAAATCTTGTTTTATGGTGAACTAATGAAATTATAAAAGAGAAGTAATTGTGGTTTCTATGTGTGAATTGCCTTTCATTTCATGTCTTATGTCAATTTGGGCATATTTTTGGTTTGGTTTTTTTGGGCATTTCGTCTATTGCTTGTCTTGGTAACTGAGACTATCATATTTTGCATGTGTTTTATCTTGAGTGGTGAATTAGATTTTTAGGTATTAAGACTCTTTGAACTCAATCATGTTTTTTTGGAATACTTTAGAATAACTAGGGGGGGTGAATCAATTATCCAAGGTCCATATGTATAAATAAAACTTCTCAGAGCTTAGTGAGCCCATTAAACATTCATGCTCATGTATGCATCCATAAGATTATGAAATCACTAAAACTTGTAGGTTATTGTCAAATCAACTTGCAAAAATATAAAGCATGAAACATAACAGATTCATTAACACACTTGACACAATGATCTATGTGAAAACCCAATTTGTGAAAAACCACTAGTAACATGCTACTCCTTTTCACTCTTCTAAAGTGATGCCCATGAAAGGCCAATCCTATTAAAGGTTAAAATACACACTATTAAATGTGACCCTGTTAAAGGATTTTTATCACCCTATTAGAAATGAGCCTTGTTAGAGGACTTTAGGCCATTCACTTGGAATGCCACCCTATTAAAGGATTTACAAATGACTGTTAAGTTAACCTTAATCCAAAGGATTTACCCTATACTGATACAATTGTTGGAGAGTAACAGTAGATCTTTGATCTGATACAACTTACAACTTCTCTTACAAATTATAGATCTATGTTTAGTCCTCAAGTCTACTTGGCCTTCATACTTTGCAGCTCTGATAGCTTGTTCACCTTCAAGACTTCATCTCCTTAAGCCCTCTTGCTTAACATGCCATTACAGACCCTTCTCTTAGGTCACTTGATGAAGCAAAACCCTTGACTCCTTGTCTCCCTTAGGTTCTCGAACATGATAACATTACTTAATGACTAGACATTCCTATTAGTAGGAAATTAAGATATTTTCTTGCTCATTTTCCATCATCCAAATTTAGGGTTTAGATGGATTAGGTAGGATACAATGTATCTACCCTACATCTCATGTCTCTTCTAGAAACTTCTCCTAAAATCCACTTTAAATTCACCTTAAAATGGTTTACCTCAAATTCTATGCCACCAACTCATCAACCTTATCTTCCACTTAGTTCACAAAATCCAAGAAAACAAACTTATCAACTTAGATTCATCAAATCTTCAATCTTTTAACTAATGTAGTAGCTCAACATTATCATCCTTCTAATGCTTGGTACATACTACATTTCTTGGCATCCATTGTGAAATTACTCGGCACCTACTAAAATTTATTGATGCTTGTAATCAACTAAACTTTACTCAGCATCAATTATTTTTCTCGGCATACACTAGAAGGAACTTTTACTTAGCTCCAACTAATTTTTTGCTTGGCTTGCACTAAATTTTCTCTGTACCTACTCTCCACTTGGTCAAGCTTGGCAAACAAACTTTGTGTAACTTGTTCTTTTAAACTTTCTAAGTATAACCAACCTTTGTAACCTTATGTAGATTATCAATAGATCATGTCATCATTATCTTAACTAATCCTTGTACTTCATTACATAATCATAAGTCAACCTTTCCTCTAGGTGCTTTTGTTACCTCTTATTGATCAAATTCTTTTCATCAATCAACTAAGTGATAGTACTTGAATCTTATAAGCAATTGTATTACCAGCAAATAGTAGGTTTGACATCAATGACAAAACAATGATTGAAACATATATTCTTCTACAATAATCTTTCTCAACAATGATTTTTTCAATTAGATCTCAATAATCTCCCTCTTTGGAATTGATGGAAAACCAACCTAATCAACCAAATTAACATAATGGTGAACACCTTTGTTTAACCAAACTAACTAGGTTAAATGGTGAACACCATTTTTCAACCAAATTGATTAGGTTAAAATAGTAAGACAATACCAAAAAAAACTTGGATTGATATTTCTTCCTCTATCAACAACTTCCATCTTTTGAATAGGCTACAAAATTCATTATTTCTTATAACTCCCTCTGACTAGGTAGGTTAGTATTTCTCCCTCTTTATTAAATTGTTCTCTATCTCTCTAATCAGTAATCTCTTGATATCTCTCTCTTTCTCATTAATCATATTGATACTGGCTTGATCTATCTCCCTCTTTGATAAGTAGAATATCTCCCCTTATTCATTCTAGTTCTTGATCAGTAGAATATCTCCCTCTTTGACAATAATGCCAAAGACATATGCCAAAAACTTGTTAGCTTAAAACATGTAGATATAGGCTTTTGCAATTTCTTAAATTTCTTCCTCTGTCAGCTTGCTTGTGACTACTTTGAAGTTTCAGTTCTATGGTTACTTTAGGCAGCTCCTAAAGTAAGATCCTCTACATCAATGTGTAACATATAAATATCAACTTGTTTGATGTAAAACACTCCTCTTGTTACTTAAATAACCTTTGATAGGGGTATCACCCCTAATTTACCTCTTAGATACTCATGAGAATCCTTAGCTAATGGTTTTGTGAAGATATTAGCAATTTGCTCCTGTGTGTTAACATATTCCATCTTCACTTGTTTATCTTGAACTAACTCTCTCAGGTAATGATACTTGATTTCAATGTGCTATCTTTGTGTGCATCACTAGATTCTTTGATATATTGATAGCACTTGTATTATCACAATACAATATCATTGGTTATGTGATTTCTTCCTTCATTCCTTTGAGTAGCTATTTGATCCATACAATGTTTGTGCAGTTTATAGTAGCAGTAACATATTTAGCATTAGTAGTAGATTGTGATGTACAACTTTGCTTCTTCCTAGTCCATGTAACTAATCTCTTTCCTAAGAAAAATGATCTTCCACTAGTACTCTTTCTATCATCAATGTTTCTAGCTCAATCAGCATCAGTGTAGGCTCTCAATTCAAATTTTTCATTCTTCTTGTAGTATAGACCAAACTCTTCTATTCCTTTTAGATATCTCATTATTCTCTTCACAGCTATTAAATGATTCTCCTTGGGATTAGCAGATAATCTTGTAACTATCCCTACAAATAATGCAATATCAAGTCTACTATGTATTACATATTGCAATTTTCCAATAAGAGATATGTACATTGGTTGGTTCACCTCAATAGAATCATCATTCTTTGACAATTTGTGTCCTATCACCATAGGTGTACTTACTAGTTTGGAATCCTTTAATCCAAAAGTTTTCATTATTTCCTTGACATACTTTGATTGAGTGATGTATATGCCATATTTCATCTAATATACTTGCAAATCCACAAATTTGTTTATCTCTCCAAACATAGACATTTCAAATTCTTGCTTTATCTAATTTGCAAAATTCTTACATAAAGCATCTTGACCTCCAAATATGATATCATCAAAAAATATTTTAGATAACAAAATGCCTTTTCCTTTTTTCTTCTTTATGTATAGATTGTTGTTATCATCAGTCCTTTCAAATCCATTCTTCACAAGATAATTATGAAGTCTCTCATACCATGCTCTTAGTGCTTGTTTCAAACCATATAGAGCTTTGTGCATTCTACATACCATGTTCTTATTGTTATCATCAATAAAAACTTTTGGTTGTTGTATGTAAACTTCTTCCTCTAATATGCCATTCAGAAATGCAGATTTAACATCCATCTAATAAATTTTGAAACCTTTGTATGCAGCATAAGCAAGTAGAGTTCTTACTTCTTCTAATCTAGTAACAGGAGTGAATGTCTCTCCATAGTCCATTCCTTCTTCTTGTGCATATCCCTTGCAAACCAATCTTTCTTTCTTTCTTGTGACTTCACCATTCTCATCTAGCTTGTTTCTAAATACCCACTTGGTACCAATCATATTTTTGTCTTCTAGTCTAAGAACTAGACTCCATGTTTTTTTCTTCTCTATTTGTTCAATCTCTTCTTCTATGGCTTTGTACTAGTCAACATCTTCTAGTGCATCTTTTACTATTTTGGGTTCCTTCAGGCTCAGCAAACATGTTTCACTTCTCAATCAATTTCTTATCATTGTTCTACCATCATTATTTCCAATGATTTGAGCAACAAGATGGTTTCTTTTGACATACTTAGGCAATCTTGGTGTAGCTCTTATTTCTTCATTTTATCCTTTAACTTTAGAATTTTTGTCTATATCTCTGTCAAGTATCTCAGCATCTCTTTCATGTGTACTAATTTTAGAATTAGAATGTGTATCCACTTCATTCTATAACTCGATATCTAAATGTAGCTTGATTCCTGAATACAACTCGACATTCATAGGGTGTGACTTGGTAGTCATTGTAACTTGTTGTTGATTTGTAACTTGATTTGCAACATCTTCTTCAATAGGCATTCCTTCATAAAGGTATACAAATGATTTTATTCTTCTAGTTCTTTCATAGGTTCGGCCTCATATACTTCTTCTTTTATTTTTACATGGTTCAAGGTGTAGAGATATGCTTACAACTTCTCTTTAGTATTTCAGAGCAACATTCTTCTCCATTAAGAATGTTCTAACACAATCCATTATAGATCTATTCCTCCTTTTAGCTATTTCATTTTGTGGAAGGGTTTTTGGGGTAGATGTCTATCTTTTGATTCTTCTATCATTACAAAACATCTCAAATTCATTTGATGTGAATTCTCCTCCTCTGTCAGATCTCAATCATTTTAGACTTTTACCTATTTCATTTTCAACTCTTGCTAAGTACCACTTAAACATTTGAAAAGCATTGGATTTTTGTTTAAAAAACATAACTGTCATCATCCTAGAATAGTCATAAAAAAAGAGCATTATGTACTAATCTCCCTTGTAGTTTTTCACTTCAATTGGTCCACACAGGTTAGTATGAACAATCTCTAGTATTCCTTTAGAGGTATAAGTTTTACTTTTAAAACTTGACTTTGTCCTTTTTCCTAACTGACATTGTTTATTCATTACATTATCAGGCTTCTTCAACTTAGGAAAACTTATAACTTTCTTCATGTTACTAATACTAACCAAGTTATCCAAATTAACATGACATAGCCTTTTTTGCCATAGCCATACATCATCAAATTTTACAATGAGACAAGTAGCACCCTCTATATCAAGATAGAATAGATTACTTCTAGTTTACTCACCTTTTCTAATTAGTTTCCCATTTTTATCATATATCTTAGTAATCTTATTTTCAATTTCAAACTTGCATCCCAAATTGTTCAGTTGTGACACAAACAACATAGTAAGCATTGTCACATGAAATCTTATCTATGAGTTTGATAGAACTTTTTCCTTTTATCAAACATGGTACATCATTACCAAATCTTACACTATTTCTATCATAACAATTCATGGTAATAAACTTACTTTTGTCTCTAGTCATGTAATGTGAGCATCTGTAGTCAATGATCCATCTATCATTCTTGTTCACACAAGTCATAAGTGCAGTTGCATCATCTTCATTAGATTCGTCCTTCATTACAACATATACCACTTCATTACCATGTTCATTAGAATCATTCTCTTTAGCAATGTCGCAAGACTTCTTATCTTTCTCTTTGTAATCTTTATTGTCTTCATCTCTTCTATTCTTGTATTTGTCACCACCTCTGTAGTTATTCTTCTCTAGACAACTAGCAGCAATATGACCAACCTCATTGCAATTGAAACAAATGATGGGTACCTTACCTTTGAACTTTCCTTTACCATTATGGAATCTTCTTACTAGTAGTGCTTCAAGCTATTCAACATCCTCCTCATCTATATCTCTATCACTAGACACATACTTCTTCTTTTTCTTCTTCTTTTTCTCATCTAGTTCCTTTAATGACACCTTAGCTTTGAAAGCAGATTCAATCTTTTCAGGTTTGTAATTATCAAGGTTAGATAGCTGAAAAGTAGTGAGTCTACCTATCAAACCTTCAAGTGATAGCTTCTTCTCTGAAATACATCTTAGTTCTTGAATTATAGAAACTCTAATAGCATTTATGGGTAGTAGTGTGTTGGAAATATTCAAGACTATGCTAGGTTACTAAGAGGGGAGGGGTGAATCAATAACCTTAAAAACTTTAAAGAGATTAAATTTCCACAATCCATAGCAAATAAACTGATATATTTCTAGATTCGATTGTGTAAAGATTTTTTACCATCAACGTTTTGAATCACACCAAGTGATCCATCATCAGGATGAAGAGAGCAAGAGATGTCAAACAAAATGGGTTGCAGAAGTTGACAGACTCAAAGATATAGGGACTAAGGGAGGGGGATTGCACGCACACCAAAAAAGTCAAATGGGGAAATGGTAGGATAGAAGACCATAAGTGATAGACTCCCAATCAACAAGGGAAGCAAGTATAAGAGAAGTGGAAAGGAAACTAAAGAAATGGCCAGATGTAGGGCATGTAGCAAAAAATGCACATCCCCACTAAGAACGAAAAGCAAAAAAATAAAAATAAAAGTCAAAAAATGAATAAAAATGAAAATAAATTACTAAAAAGTAAGTTTGAAATACATATAACAATGCATAGAAAACACCACAAGAACAAACTACTAAATAAATATATAAATGAACATCCACCCTAAGAACAAACCACATAAAAATTAGAATTAAAATTAAAAATACCAATAAAAATAAAAATACAAATAAATAATGATAATAAAATAAAGAATTTGAAAATATGAATAGGAATAAACATATCTAAAGACAAAAACATGAATAAATATAATGCGTTAGGTAGAACACATGCAAATATAGTATATAATGAGTGTGTGTGTGTGTATCATTTTTGATATATATATATATAATTTAATGTGTGTGTGTGCATGTTATTTTTGACACGATATATGTATAGACACATATACATAAACATGCATGAGAATTAGATGTGGGCAGATATGGACCAGCGAAGGGAAAAGTGAGACACTAATACTAAAAATAGAAAATCTATATAGATGTAAACAAACAAATATATATATAGTTTTATTTATATTTATATATAAATATGCATATAGTGCATCAACTAAATACATACACATAAACGAGTAAATTATGAAATAAATATAAAGAATATATACACCTAATACGAGGAAAAAAAATAAAAAAAATAAATAATAAAAAATGAAAAATAAAAAATAAAAAATAAAAAAATGTATGTATATATATATATATACCGATGCACACACACACGTTATATAAGAATTTGTTAATAAAAATAATGGATTGCGCAAATGTCAAACTGAACATACAAATATTAAAAAACCCAACCAAATAACTAAAACCAAAGCACAAGCTGAATGACTAGTGTATGTGTGTGCATGTGTTGAATTTAACGCACACACACACACACCAACAACACCCACAATAGCAATCTAACCCTAGAAGCAAGGAGGCAAGCTACTAAAAACAAAGAAAAGAGGCAACCAAGGGAAAGAAGGAAACCTAACCGATGGAGCAAGAGCGACCAAGCAAGATGGGAGAGAGTGAGAGGAGAGAGGTTACTACTCGCAATGATGGTCTCTGCACCTAGAGGTTAACATTGGCTGCCACGAGGGGTTGAGGGTCCAACCATCATCACGGTTAAGGTTGATGGGGTGGTTATTGATTTCAATGGCTTCTTTAAGCTTCCTTTTGAAATAGTTGTCCTCATTGGCTAGGATTTGCGTGTTTTCCAAACAGATGTGATGTTTGGTAGAGAAACAATGCTCAGTTAAGGCTGATTTGCAAACCCTATCATGCCTAATGTCTGCAACGTGCTCTTTGATCCCAGTATGGAAAGAGTGACCCGTTTCACCAATATAAGGTGTCCCACAAGAGCAAACTACTTTGTAGACTCCTGAGTTAGAATACACCTCTCTAGAGTCTTTTGAAGGCGGGACAGGGTTTCTAAGCTTGGATAAGGGTTTGAAAGCTATTCGCAAACCTTTTTTGGTCAAGATCTTAGAGATTTTTTGTGAAATGCCTTCCACAAAGGGGAGAGAGGAAAACAAACCGGGAGGGCGAGGGGAGGTTTTGGTATCACACGAGGAAAGGTGGAGGGACTGGGCTTGGTTGAAAGCTCTGGATATATGTCTATGAGAGTAACCATTAAGCGTAAAGACTTGTCGAAGGTGGTTGAGTTCAAGGCTTAAGTGGTTTCATCACAAATTCTATATGCTCTCAGAGCAAGAGTCTGAAAAATGCCAAATTTTTGGTTGGGATGGTGGTGGGAGGAAGAGTGGATGTATGAGTCTATGTGCATGGCCTTTCTAAACACCTGACGACCAAGGGTACCTTCAGGTTTCTTGATGAGAAGAACATCAAGGAATGGCAACTGATTTTTAGATTCCACCTCTTTGGTAAAGGAGATACAAGGCGCTATGTTGTTGATGTGTTGGTGGAACTCCTCTAATTTATCCATGCCATGGGGCCAACACATGTTAGTATCATCAACATATCGCTTCCACCACCTAGGCTTAAGAGGGAAAGAACAGAGGGCTAACTCTTCAAAATGTTCCATATAAAGATTGGCAATGATAGGGGAGAGAGGGGAACCCATGGCTACACCATCAACTTGCTCGTAGATGACTTCCTCAAAGGAGAAGAAAGTGGACTTGAGGCATAACTCAACCAAACTAGCAATCTCCACATTGGTCTTATGCTTCACAATTTCAATTGAATCAGGGATTGGGACCTTTGTGAAGAGAGAGACAACATCAAAACTCACCAAGACATCATTGCTATCTAGATGTGCACCCTTGATGAATTGGACAAAGTGGGTTGAGTCCTTGACAAAGGAATTGGAATGTCCCACTAAGGGAGAGATTAGTTTGGCAAGATAGGAAGCTAAAGGGTATGTGGGGGAGCCAATAGTGTCCACAATTGGTCTCAAAGGAATACCGTCCTTGTGAATTTTTGGGACCCCATATATGCGAGGAGTGACTTCTCTAGAAGGGACTAACCTTTTCTTGATGTGATCATCAAAGGATGAGGCCATGACACAGGATTTGACAGTTTTAAGGATTTTTGCACAAGGGTTACGAGACAAGGTTTTGTAGCTACGAGAATCAGCAAGAAGGTCACGCATCTTGGTAACATAGTCTTGCTTATTCAAAATGACAGTGGCATTGCCTTTTTCTGCTTTGGTGATGACGAGGTCATTGTGACGCAACAGACTCTTGAATGAAAGAAACTCAATTTTTGGGATGTTACGTCTGGGAGGTTTGGCCCGTCTCAAGGCAACTGCACAATCCTGTCTAATTTCTTCGGCGACATTGATAGGGAGAGTACGTATAGCATTCTCAATCTCAACCAAGAAGTCAACTTGCGGAATGGAACGTGGTGCCACCGCAAAATTAAGACCTCATTTCAAAAAATTGAAAGAATGGAGGTCAAGGGAGACATCAGATAAGTTGATGACTAGTTTGCTTTCCCATTGGTGCAGAAAGTTGGAAGAGTGGGTAGATGTGTTGCGAAGGGAACACGATGAATAACCCGAGGTGTAGGAAGGAGATGACTAAGATGAAATCAAATCTCCCTCCAAAATCTTGATCAAAGATTGAGGAGCAGGAGGGCTCACGGTGGGCGAAGGACGAAGGTTGGAAGGGGTTGGACAGCCAACAATAGAGTGGTTTGACGCAACACCATCATAAAAAATATCGCTGTTAGGTTGAAAAGACAAAGGGCACACAGCATCAGCTTGAGATGGGTGATGTGATAAGGGTTGATGGGCTTGAGGCACACTATCCACCAAAGGGTCTACCAAATAGCTATTAATGCAAGACGTATCTAACAAATCAACAGAAGAAGAAAAGCTATTAAAGCAAGACGTATCACACACTCCAGCCAAAGAAGACGTACCTGTGATTAAGTAAGAAGAGACGTTAGCACAGGAAGCTGAGGCTATGGAAGAGGAGTCGTTGACATCGAAATTTGACCGTTGAGAAGCTTCAACTCGTAGGGGGGAGTTGTGTTGGTCCAACTGTTGCACAATACTGGGTAGTTGCGAGTCCAAAGGCTTGCACAAAGGAGGACAGAGCTGTGAAGACTTTGGCAACTGGGGAGAAGAGTGTGCATGCATCTGGTCAGCATTCTCAAGTGCATGGCACTCAATAGTAGTGGTCGATGACTGAGCTCGCACGTTATGCAATGTGGAGGTCCCACGGAAGGGCGAAAAAGGCAGCCAATGTTAACCTCTAGGTGTAGAGACCATCTTTGCGAGTAGTAACCTCTCTCCTCCCACTCTCTCCCATCTTACTTGGTCACTCTTGCTCCACCGGTTAGGTTTCCTTCTTTCCCTTGGTTGCCTCTTTTCTTTGTTTTTAGTAGCTTGCCTCCTTGCTTCTAGGGTTAGATTGCTATTGTGGGTGTTGTTGGTGTGTGTGTGCGTGTGTTAAATTCAACACATGCACACACATACACTAGTCATTCAGCTTGTGCTTTGGTTTTAGTTATTTGGTTGGGTTTTTTAATATTTGTATGTTCAGTTTGACATTTGCGCAATCCATTATTTTTATTAACAAATTCTTATATAACGTGTGTGTGTGCATCGGTATATATATATATATATATATATACATACATATTTTTTATTTTTTATTTTTCATTTTTATTTTTTTATTTTTTTAATTTTTTTTCCTCGTATTAGGTGTATATATTCTTTATATTTATTTCATAATTTACTCGTTTATGTGTATGTATTTAGTTGATGCACTATATGCATATTTATATATAAATATAAATAAAACTACATATATATTTGTTTGTTTACATCTATATAGATTTTCTATTTTTAGTATTAGTGTCTCACTTTTCCCTTTGCTGGTCCATATCTGCCCACATCTAATTCTCATCCATGTTTATGTATATGTGTCTATACATATATCGTGTCAAAAATAACACACACACACACACATTAAATTATATATATATATATATAATTATACACACACACACTCATTATATACTATATTTGCATGTGTTCTACCTAACGCGTTATATTTATTCATGTTTTTGTCTTTAGATATGTTTATTCCTATTCATATTTTCAAATTCTTTATTTTATTATCATTATTTATTTGTATTTTTATTTTTATTGGTATTTTTAATTTTAATTCTAATTTTTATGTGGTTTGTTCTTAGGGTGGATGTTCATTTATATATTTATTTAGCAATTTGTTCTTGTGGTGTTTTCTATGCATTGTTATATGTATTTCAAACTTACTTTTTAGTAATTTATTTTCATTTTTATTCATTTTTTGACTTTTATTTTTGTTTTTTTGCTTTTCGTTCTTAGTGGGGATGTGCATTTTTTGCTACATGCCCTACATCTGGCCATTTATTTAGTTTCCTTTTCACTTCTCTTATACTTGCTTCCCTTGTTGATTGGGAGTCTATCACTTATGGTCTTCTATCCTACCATCTCCCCATTTGACTTTTTTGGTGTGCGTGCAATCCCCCTCCCTTAGTCCCTATATCTTTGAGTCTGTCAACTTCTGCAACCCATTTTTTTTGACATCTCTTGCTCTCTTCATCCTGATGATGGATCACTTGGTGTGATTCGAAACGTTGATGGTAAAAAATCTTTACACAATCGAATCCAGAAATATATCAGTTTACTTAAAAAATTTATCAATTTCAGATCTTAATTGCACTAATCCAATTACCATTTAATCCATTAAATTAGATCTAACTGCATCCACTTGAAACTAAAAACAAAAAACATTCATAACACTTGAACACAATAATTTGGTGACCTAGAAACCTTCCAAATAGAAAGTAAAACTGGGGTGGGGATGATACCCACAAAACTTCAATACTACAGCATAAGGTTAGCCTATTAAGGCTTATAATGATCACTTCTGATGATCTGCCCTGTTAGGAGTAATTAGGACTGCTAGGTCCACCTTGTTAGAGGTTTTGCAAACACACAATGAAGCATGCACTCGATAAAGAGATTTGACAAAAGACTATTAAGTCTACCTTGTTAGAGGATTTGGACTAGTTCACCTATTAGGATGAAATAGTAGATCTCTAACTTATAATTGATTTGCTAATAGAGATTCTTTGAAGTACTAATCACCTTTATGTGATAGATATGACTTTGCTGCTCCTTTGCTGATATAGCCTTAACATACACTGTGTCTGCTATTGATTCACATTTGCATGCTTCTATTTCACACATTCATCCTTATTACTCTTTTCTTCATATTTTGGATATGATACAATATATTACATATATATATCAATCCAATTTACAAAATTATAAAGTTGGACAATATACAAGTTAACACCAATATTACAAAGTCAACCCAAATGAAGAAACTCAGGTTCTAGAGACTGACTTGGTGAAATTTTGATACATGAAATCCACTGTCACTACTCGACATCATCATGCACTCGGTAGAAGTAGAAGCTTGGTCCATACTAATCATCTTAAACTCGGTCTACACTGGTGACTTGGTAAATACTATGTAACTTGGTAGAAACTAAATTAGTCATTTACCATGACTGCACTCAATAAACACTAATCTCCATATAGCTCGATTAACACTAACTTCACTTCACATGAACTACTAGCTTGGTAGAAACTACAAAGCTTGGTAACCATTGAACTGCTTGGATTGAACTATTGGACTTCACACTACCTAATTCTGCTTGGTTTGAACTATTACACTTCATACTAACTAAATTCACTTGGTAACCACTTAAATGGTCAATAGGAACAGTAAGGCTTGGTGCTACTGAATTCACTTGGTAACTACTGCAATGCTCAATAGGAGCTGTAAGGCTCAGTGGCTACTGAATTACATGGAAAACATTGTAGATAGTTTTATGAGATCGATATCCATACAGAATCTGAATAAGTTTTGTCACTAATAAAAAACTTGACTAAATGTCAACAATCTCCTCCTTTGGCATTAGTGACAAAAATGCTTATCAACCAAAACTTATATACATTACAGTGTGGTACTGGCTCGGTAAGATATACTATTTTTTTTTGAGATTTTTCAAAATTTGTCTTTGTAAGTATATACAGTATACTATATCTACAAATTCTCTGCTATACTATTTTCTTCCTTTGTATAATTCTCCCCCATATAATATACATAGTATAACAAGTATCTCTCATTATATATGGCAATCTTCCTTTTATTGTCTCACCCCATATATAACATACTAAGTGTCTCTCCCCCTTTTTGAAGATAATGCCAAAGATTTATTCAAAACTTATTTACACAAAGACACCAATATAAAAAAAGAAAATTAGAATGTACCTTAAGTATGACTACTAAAGTCTTATCCCAATTTTCTTGAAAAACTTTGCATGTATGTAGAGCAATTTGGACTTCTACAGAGAGTTCTATCATGTGATCTTCTATGGAGAAGTTATTGTCATGGATCAATGTTTTGGAATAAGAAATATGCTTCTGCATTGTATCCATGATGGGAAGGATCATGTTTTGAATATCGATCGGTGAAGACCAGATCCTTGCTTCTTCTCCCAACAACTCTACCTACATATATGACAAGAATCTAATTTTCATATGATGTGCAGAGCTTGAACTAGGTTCAAGTTACAACTGTTGTGCACTAGCCTTCAGATCTTCATCAATATTTTTTAGTTTTCTCTTTATTTCCTTTGTGAACTCAGTAACATTATAGAACTTTCCAAAAAGTGATGTTACATTTGTGTAAGAGGTTTCAAGATTGGTCAAAATTGAGGAAAGCTCCACTTGCTGAATGGAAATTTGTTGAGCAATGTGCTCAAGCACTTTATTATCAAGTTTTTTCTCTACTTTCTCAATCAATTTTTCTTGACCACTGGAGTCCTCATTAAACCTCTAGACTACTTCTTCTAAGTGAAATAGAATGTGTTGAGAACTATCAACTTCAACACCTATCACCTCAGTCAAAATATTCTAGGAATCTTCTATGATTTTATATTCTCTATCTCTCTCTTCTCTCAATTTCTTTTGCTTTGGCTTCTTTTGGAGGAGTTGATTAGCTATATGCATTTGATCTATAGTATAATTATCAAAATCACATTTTGGAATCTCAATCCCCTCATCTAGGTTTATATCCACCTCTATCTCCTTTCCACTCAAAATTCTTGTACTTAATTAAGCCTTAGGTTCAATTGTCCTTGTACTTAATGCCTTCAAATCCAAAATGGAAACAATTGTAGAGATAGTAGGACTAGCTGTGAAAATTGATATAGTGCCAATAGATGAAATATTAATTGGAATTCTTGATGAATCCAAAACTAAAGTACTTACTGAAGTATCCAAAATTGTAGAAGACAAAATTGTAGTACTCAAAACTATACTTACTATAGAAGAACTCAAAATTTTGTAACATTTATATTCATTGCTAATGATGCTAACTTGGGAGCTAAAGAAGAGGGAGGCTACAACTTGGTAGATGAAGTCGTAGACATTTCTATCGGTGATGTGTTGAGTTGTGAGGGAGTGAAGAGTGATTGGAAATTTGATGTATCTATTGTGGCCACAATAAAACTTGCTAAAGTTGTCTCTGAACTTGATGTAGCTGCTGATTTGCTTGGGGAATGAGGAAGTGAGGCAATGACTATGGCTGCTATCTTCATAGGATCAGTCTCCTCATCATCTTCTTTGTCTTCCTTGGTAGCTTCTTTCTCTTCATCTTCTTCAACTTCTTCATTGTCAAAATGTGTTGGCTCAGAGTATGTTTCTTCTTCCTCATCATCACTGTCATCATCCTTGACTTCTATTGAGAAGTCACTTTGTTTATGCAAGTGATAAACATTCTTCCACATACCTATGGTATTCTTGACCACATGCTCTATATCTTCTAACAAGTAATAAACAAGTATTAAATATAAGAGTCATCTTTTCTTCATTTTTCTTCATAGACTTTTTTACCTCAACATCTGTGATGCTCAGTAGCAATTGCCTCAAGGTTTTTTCATAGATATTTTTTGTTTTTTGCATAGTTGAGTCCCATCTTGGCTTTAATTTCTCTAATAATTAATTAGAGATTTAGGAGGCTATCTAATTAGGGGAATACTTCTAGTTTCTCATCTTGGTTAGCACCAGTTCTTCAACCTATTTTTTCTTAGCCTCTATCTTGGTTTCATAATTCAATGATTTGAGGTTGGTTATGCATGCACCTTCTTCCAATTGTTTCATTTTTTCTTGGAAGGTGGGAGGAGGTTTGCTAAACACAATTTCACTTCCTTTCTTCCTGGATCTCCTAGTGAACATTGCAATGAATGGCTTGGGTGGCTTGGTGATGATCACCTTGCCTTTATTCTTTACTGGCTCTTCTTCTTCTTTTTGACTTCTCTTCATCCTCTGCTTCATCCACATCTTCTCCTTTTCCCTCAATCAATATAAGAGGTGTGCTAGTTTTCAGTTTTGCTATCCTCCTCTTGCCTTTGTTAACTACCTGTAGAAGCTTGATTTCAAGCTCTATTCTTGCCTTGGCCTCATCATATGTTCCAAATTGTGGTGCCTTTGGATCAACAAGTTCATTTATCAAGGCTTCAATAATGTCCTTTTCTTCATCTATATTATTCACCTCATAGGGAAGATGTTTTACCCATACAACTCTGGGTTTCACTGCCTAAATGTAGACTTTGTCATTGTCTACCATGAAGCAAAAATTATCTTTGTAATCTTCAACCAATTTCTAGGGTGTCCTAAATCTATTATTTATCTTTTCCTTGAAGACATCAAAATAATTATCCATTATACTAACAAAATTTTCACCCATTTATGCAATCTACTTGTTTATGTGATATAGCACTGGCACATCCTTTCTCCATACTACTGTTCCTTTTGAAGGGAAAATTTTTTGAACATAAAAAAATAAACATGTAAAAAATGAACCAAATTTGTAAGGGTTGTTTTTGGAGGTTCTAATACTTTCCATATTTTTGTTAAATTGCTTCGACAACAAGTCTACAAGATCATATGATAGATTATTCTTCACGACCTTGAATGCCAAGTCTATTGCTCCACATGACACACTATTTAGATGACTAGAACTATAGTTCTTGTGAGCTATCACATGTATGCTGAATTTTAGTTCTGCATCAGTTACATTACTGATCTTCATACCCCTGTCATCCCACTCAGCTAGGGTTTTCTTCTCTAACTCCACCCAACCCAAGGTTTTAGTGGTTTTGGCCTTGGAGAGCATGGGAAGGTCAGTGATATAATGAATCATCTTCTCAATGATCAAGACTAATTTCTCAAGCCATAACTGACCATTGTGAACTTAGCTTAGGATATATCTGATCCATTTGATTTGGAAACTTTGGGGCAGGTGAGGAATGTGGGTTAAACCCTTATCTTCCAAGTGCTTCTGTTTCAGTTTAAGAACACCATTCACACACAATTCACCTAGGGTATCATCCATCTCTAGGGTTCCAATTTCTTGAATTGCACACTTAAAATGAGTTTAAATATTTTTAATGAGTAGTACTTTAGGAGGGATCTGTGATTGTGATCCGTTTGGATCTAGAGTTTCAGAAATCATCGACACAAGTTTGAAATTAGGGGCTTTCCATTCGACTCCTAGGACCAACATTTTTTACCCTTTCCTTGTTTTTATTCTACTATTTGATGCTGCCATGGCTACTCAAAAGGTTATGAAAACTTTGAAAAACTTTATTGCAAATTCTACTCAAAGTTTCTTGATCACTTTGCAATTCGCTTGATCACAATAACACTTAAAATTCTTGGTAAAAAAGGAATTTGATTTCCTACTTTTTGATAAAATTTCACCATTAATGCTTGATATGAAGGTAGCTATGATGAAATCATTATGCATGACAGGTTGTCATCCACTATCTATTCAGATTGCTTGGCAAAGGCTTCATAACTCGATAATCAAACATGTTCTTGCTACTCTTGACTTTTCTCAATAGAGAAAGTAATTCGGTGATAACTGATACTGTTCTCACTTGATGATCATTTTGTGTCTTGAATATTGATTTGGAATCTCTGCTTCCTTTCAATTGGAACTATTTGGATGTGATCATGATTATGTAGTTCCAGTTCCTCCTCAAGAACTTAGTTGGAAATGGTGGAGTCGCCCATTTCTTGAGTGACATGACCATCATTGTTTAGACTAGCTTCCTTGGTGGATTTAGGAATCCATTTCTACCTCATCTTCTTTATGATGTTATCTACTTTTTCTTTCTTTTCATCTTCAATTCTACCTATATTTATGCAATTCTTGGCTAGATAACCAAGTTCTATACAAGTGAAACATGTTAAGGTGGTATCTCTCTTCCTTGTGTGATGTTTAACACAGTTCATGCTAATGTGTCGATATTCTCCATAGTAATGACATCTACACCAAGTGTTATTGTCCCAACTGAGTATTGCTTTCACAATTTTCTCTACTATATTGAATGACTTGGTTCTGTAGTTTGATGCCTTGTGACCTTGTTTCTTGCATTTGTGACACTTGCCTTCAAATTTTGGTTTCTCTTTGCATTCATTAGCCTTGTGACAATGCTGATTGCAATTGTAACATTTACCATTGAATTTTTCTTTACCATTACTCCAACATCTATGTGATATATGACTTATCTTACCACAGTGATTGCAAGTAAGTCTTTTATTCCTTTGAGCACCTTGTTTGGAGGATTCAACTTCTTCTTTGTATCCAATTCCTACTTTTCCTTTTTGTCTGTAGAGATTCTACTCATTTAGTTGATTCAATTGATTTATGTCTACTTGGGATTTCATCATTCTTTCATTGGTTTATTTTTTAGTGTTTAGGTCATTTTTCAATCTTTCACTAATTTTATTTTTAGATCTCAACTCACTTCATATTCTTTCATTGATTTGTCATTCCAAATTTAGATCATTTCTTAATCTTTCATTGATCTATCTTTGGCTTATGATTTCCTCATTTACATCAGAGATTTGATCCATAAGATTTGCATATTAAAAGGATTGGTTCTAGATCTCATTGTTCCTTCCATCCATTTCTTCTTTCATCTTGTTCCTTTGTTCCAAGATTTCACATAGCCTTACTAACTGAATTTCTTGTTCTCTTTTGAGCTTTCTTACTTCTTCTTATAGGGAACCATTCTTCCCCAAAAGTTCTTTGATTGCATCATTTGCTTCATCTAAACTACTTGAAGGGAAAAAGTCTTTAATATTTTCTTCAACATACTGATGTTCATTCATTTTATTTGCAAGTTCCTTCATTCTTTTCAGGGATTGGGAAAGTTGCTCCCTAGCTTTCTTGAGTTGTGCAATGGTCATCTCTAGATCTAGCTTTTCATTGTCAATTGCCTTATCAAGTTTGAATATCTCCATTTTCCTTGATCTTTTCTCAAAATGTCAAACTTTATCTTGAGAACCATAAAGCTTTGATACCAATGGGTGAAAATATTCAAGACTATGCAAGGTTACTAAGAGGGGAGGGGTGAATCGATAACCTTAAAATTTTTATCAATTTCAGATCTTAATTGCAATAATCTTATTGGTGTTTGAAAATGTTACCAAGGTTTTAAATTATCCCAATGAGAATATGACATATCTAGGGGCAACTAACTTCCATTTTCAACATATCATTTCAGACACAGGGCCAACTATAAGGCATGACCCTTCTTCTACTTCGGGCTTTGGTAAACCTAGGCAGGTGGACTTGAGATTCAATTAATATTGTACTAGTGCAAAACATATCCTTGAATCTATTTACTACATATGAAACCCCTTATATCTCCTAATTACTCATGAAATGACACAGATCTATAGTAGCTAAATACAAAACCATGAATCTCATAAGATTAGTGAGGGTTAAACTATTCTAGCTCTTCAACATAAAATTGTAAAGATGATTTGAATTTGATTTGATTTTATGTGGGTGGGGAAAGTGGATGAAAACCATGTATAGACAATAACTTAATGACCCTGTAGCTGATTAGTGCCTGATCCATTGGGAAAATTCATGAATCTCCCTCATGTATTTTGGATATCTGATACTTATTTATATATTCAAATATATGATCTATCCATTCACCTTGTAAATAGAAATCAATGTTTGATCTAAATCTCATTCTTACCTGATATTCCCCTCAATAAAATTGCAACCCTATTAAATATTTGAAGGATTTACATAATTCCTTGAATTACAATCAACATACAACCTTAAGGGACTACACTTATGATCTAGGCTCTTTGTTCAAACACCATAAAACATCACAACTCAATTGAGAAAGGAGACAAGATTCAGACTGCAAACTAAACACCTACTGCTCACTATATTAATTTCCTTGAAATAACACATCAAAATACATGAAAAGACTCACAAATCACCTAATAAACCAGACTATACAATAACATATGTTGTCATACAAGAGAGAAAATTGCGGGAATGAGAAACTGATGGGATGGGAAGGGGGTATCAATGCCAAAGCAAAGCTTCATGGTCTAGAACCTGCACATCCCAGATCTTCCATTTAGACTTCATCAATTCCAAGGCCAATCCTACTAACTATCTTCATACCAGAGAAAACTTTCCAAAAGTTTTCCAACCCTTACAAAAGACAAGAAGAAAGAAATAAATATCAAGAGGGCAATTCTCGGATTGAATCTGCAACTGACAAGTGTCCCCTCTGAATTCCTTCCTAAAAAGATCAAAAACCTTCTCTCTACCTTCTCTCTGTAACTAAAAATCAAATCCCCATGATTCTGGCTCTTAGAAGCATAAAGAATATTAGATATTTGGTAAAAAAAATATAACTGATTTCTGACGTCGCATTTGAACTCAAAGTAAAAAGTAAAAAATCAATTATATGACCTTTTAAAACCAAGAAAACATCACAGATTTGGTTTTCTCCACTTTCACATCTCACCAAGCCTTAATATCTGTCATTTAACCAATTTTGATGATCAATGATGAGTTTTACCTATTCTGCTGAGAATGCCGTGGATTTTACAATTTCGCTTATAGCTCAAACCAATGAGCACTTGTGCACAAACTGACTTCAGAAATAGATAGTTCATCTTTTTCCAATTCCAATGCTACATTGGAGTCTATGTTTTGAGTACTAGAAACCCCCAGAATAACCTCCTTGTGCATTTAATATGTGATCTTTTGATGTGTTGGGATCTATCACGTAACACTAATCCTAAAGTAACATTTTTGTTGTTTCTCATTACTTATTCAAATATTCATGAGATGCATTCTATTCTATGGAAATACCCTCTATGATAGTCCTCATTTAAACCTTATCAATCTTGTACTATTAGTCTAGCCCTAAAGTGGGTCCGGCTAAAAAAATTTTGTTTTCAAACACCTGAACTATGCAACTGATCCATAGAACATCTGATACTGGTTTGACAAATAATCAATCAGTTCACATCACCTTTTCAACTTTCAAAAACTCATTTCACCTCTTTTTGTAATTTGTAAATTTGGTGCCAAGAGGTCCATTGACTGGCCTTAAAAATTGACCAAAACACCCGATCGAGCTTTGAAATCTGGCACACTGTTTCTTTGTTCTGCACACTTGTACCCTGTCAAATCTTGTCTCATGAGGAATTCGAGGTCAAAAGATATTCGCTATCAAAGTTGACCTCTTAGAACTACCTACAAGTAAACACGTTAGAAAGCAATAAATTGGGTTCAGAATTAGCTTTGAAAACTGGGCAAATGGACACTTGGGAAAATGAAAACTGGGGCACTGGTTCTCTATCATGAGGAGAGAATAGATCTGTGATTTGGGCTCATGACACATAACAAGGTGCAAATGGAAAGCGTCCAAAGTGAGCTACTTGGATTTGCTGACTAGAAACACTGACAAAAAAGTAATTTTTTCAAATGGAATTGACCTAGAAAAGTGTGCATACAGATTCATCATGGCTTACAAACTGACACACTTGGAGTATTTTTAGAGAAAAATATAGGGGTACAATCCATTTGACCTAGCCAATCATGAATTTGGAGTTATAATATCCTGAACAGGGGTCCTGACAAATCTGCAAATGCTGACACCAGTAAAACTTTATAAATTGTATTTGGAATCGCATTTGAAAACTGATCAAACGGATTCGTCATAAGCTAAAACTTGAAACCTAACAAGTCTCTAATGTCTAAAATGCAATGCAAAAGGGATTTTCACATTCAAGTCAACTGGGTAAAAGTTACAACATGTCAAACAAGGCTTCCCAAAAATGTGTACAGTTACACAAAAGCATGAAACAGTAATTGACCAACTTTAAGGGATTCAAAACCTAATCAAATGAAATTGAAATGACTCAAAACCTGAAACATAGGTTCTTAGGTATGGAAACTAGACACTCCCAAAGATGAAAATCACAAAACATTTCTAGCTGTGAGATATTCAATAGAAAACATAGCCTCCTGTCGCTGTCTAACACTTTGGTGAAAATGCAGATTTGGAATTTGCTCAAAACATGACTTCAAAAAATGGCTCAGAATCTCAATTTAACTTCATGGAACACTTGGACAGGCTAAATGAAAGGTGTTAGAAACATTGAACACCTCTTAGGCTCAAAGGTACAGCCGAGTACATATGCATTTATGGGCATTTATAGGGCTCAATTTCTTAAATGGTGCTCAAAATTTGGGCTACAATTTTGAGCGCCAGCAGTGGCTCTGTCTGGAGATGCATGCCCCTTGCAGGCATGGCAAGATTTTAGATCTCTAGGAGAAGCAGACCATACACCTGACAGCAAAACTTCTCGAACAACTTTATTGAAAACAAAAAATGACCACTATTATGTACACACGATGGCCCTGGGCCACCGAAAAGTTTTCAAAACTCCTTACCTTTGTCATAAACCTAATTCTCATCACCATCTTTGTGAGGTAAGTTGGAATTATCTTTCTTAATGTTACTAATCAGATTAGCATCTTGAATCACATCACTTGGCAAAATGAAATATCTTTCTTCATTCTCATAGTGCATATACAAATCAAGGGCTATTCCATCATCATGCTCACTATGAGAAAAAACATCAGCATGCTCATGACTACATAAATTGAACTAAGAATCAAAATCCAACGATGATTCATGCATGCTGATCGAAAACACAAAAACTTCATAATCTATATCATTCACCAAGTTGCATGTACCAAAAACTTGCAACTCACCTTGTGTCTCCGGATGTGAAGAATATGTGAAATTCGATTGTTGCCTACTCTCAGTAATGTCATTCACTAAATTAGATTTATTATCTACTGAAACCTCTTCACATTCTTCAAATAACTAATTAGTTACCAAGCATGAAAACTCATTCTCAAAGTGATGATCTACATTATGTTGATCACAATCATTTTCTTCATCTAATTGAAAGTCAGAATACACCTTGAACTTATCTTTACAAGACTTATCAGCATATGAAGAAAATCTATAACCTGATTAACAATATTTACTATTTTCCTCTTCATCATATGAAACATCAAAACAATGTTCAGCAAGATCAACATAAAAAGAATCTAAAACAACATTAAAATTACCTTCATTAACATTCTCTACATCCAACAAATTTTCATGTGCAAAGACATTTGAGGAACTGTCACCTACACCTCCAAAATCTTATAAGGATTGTTTGGATTCCACATCTCTTTCTACATCAAACTTTGGGGAAGTAACTTGACTGAATGAAGAAACATTATGATGGAAAATATGAAGATCCTTAGAAACACCTACTTGATTTTCAAAATCATGAACCAAAAAATTAGAGATTTCATCAGGGCTCAAGAAGACTGCCTCACAAATCTTCTCCTAGCTGTGATTGTCATCCGCATAACATGAAGAACTTACAATAGCAAGATCGTTAGTATAACAATCTAGAAAATCAAAATTGCTACTACATTAATTCTTATCATAGAAATCATTACCCTTACTGCTATTACAAATTTCTTCAACTTCATACTCACTGTAACAAAATTTATTTTCACTTTCATATCCATCTTCATTATGCTGATTGCAATTACCCAATTCATTAACATTTGAATCCACCTCTTCACATTCAGAAGACAAATTATCTTGCTCTACTTACTCATTGTATTCATTACTACCTTGGCTTTCAGCACACTCATTATCATAAGGAGATATAACATGAAATCTATAATCACCATTTTCCATCTCCTCAATGAATCTTTCAATTTGCAAAAACCTTTGTAATCTTATAGGTGCTAGCCAACTGACTGAATCAGGCACTAGAACATCAAGGAAAACACTTGGCAGGAAAGATTCCTCAAGTCTATAATGAAAAGGAATCTTACTGATTATTGATTTAAGCCTTAGATAACATTTTTCAACACTTAAACCTTGAGTACTTCCTACTTCAATTCTTATAAGATTGACAATCCTTTTGTAGACCCATCTATTCAACATAGAAATGTTATTATTCACAGTTTCTAAACTCTCAAAATTTGGCAAACTAATCTTAGATCTAAAATCTGACTCCATCCTAAGATAAAATTTCTACCTCTTCCTTCTAGTGCTGAAAATCACTGAATAGAGGCAACATTTTTAAACACTTGACCTCCATGAAAAGAAACATGAAAATCAAAATACCTCAAGTGCTGATGCTAAACTTTGATATGCTGATTTGGCATAGGTGCAAGACTGGAATTCCTTCACGCCACTGGTCAAAACTTTGTAGAGCCACCACCTCTTTACAAGAGGAACGAAATAATCACTACACTGATTCACTTTTTACACTTCAATTTCTTTATAACAATAGATTGCAAACAACACTTAAAACTTATCATGAATTTAAAATTCCTTTTCAAGAAACTACCAAAAGCTTCAGATCTACCCATACAACTGAAAGTCCTTCAAATTTTTTTTAATGAAATCAACTACGAACAAACTGGTATGGAGATTTGAGAGTCGCCACTCACACTTTGTGAGAAAATAAAACATAATTTGTTACTTGACAAATCTAAACCAAACCTTCAATGTAGGAGAAACTTGCAGATCATTATCATCTTGAAAAGAATTTACACTTTATAAATCAATTCTTGACTCTGAACTGTTCTCAACAGTACTTGCAAATTGAACTGATTGAAGACAGACCTATAACAGTCATAGAACACAATTTTCATCCAGTTTTACAACATATTGTTGTCCATGAATAAAGCTCAACTGGGGTGCATGATATTCGAGTAAGAAAATTGGAAAACACATCAGATAACCTACTGCTGAAACTTTTTTATGCACTTCTTTTATTGTATCGAATATCTTCTTTTAAATTCTTAAGGTTTGTCTTAAATCTGATTCAATATATTCCCCAACAAAGTCACCAGTTTGTTGGTGTTTGAAAACATTACCAGGGTTTTCAATTATCCCAATGAGAATATGACATATCTAGGGGCAGCTAACTCCCATTTTCAACATATCATTTTAGACATAGGGCCAACTATAAGACATGACCCTTCTTCTACTTCAGGCTCTGCTAAACCTAGGCAGGTGGACCTGAGATTCAATTAATACTATACCAGTGTAAAACATATCCCTAAATCTATTTATTGTAGATGAAACCCCTTATATCTCCTAATTATTCATGAAATGGTACAGATCTACAGTAGCTAAAAGTAAAACCATGAATCTCATAAGATGAGTGAGGGTTAAACTATTCTAGCTCTTCAACATAAAATTGTAAAGACGATTTGAATTTGATTTGATTTTATGTGGGTGGGGAAAGTGGATGAAAACCATGTATAGACAACAACTTAATGACCCTGTAGCTGATCAGTGCCTAATCCATTGGGAAAATTCACGAATCTCCCTCGTGTATTTTGGATATCTGATACTTATTTATATATTCAAATATATGATCTATCCATTGACCTTGTAAATAGACATCAATGTTCGATCAAAATCTCATTCTTACCTGATATCCCCCTCAATAAAATTGCAACCCTGTTAAATCTCTAAAGCATTTACATAATTCCTTGAATTACAAGAAAAAATGAAGCAACATATTGCCTTAAGGGACTGCACTTATGATCTAGGCTCTTTGTTGAAAGACCATAAAACATCACAGCTCAATTGAGAAAGGAGACAAGATTTAGACTGAAACTAAACACCTGCTACTCACTGTATTAATTTCCTTGAAATAACACATGAAAATACATGAAAAGACTCACAAATCACCTAATAAACTAGACTATACAATAACATATGTTCTCATATAAGAGAGAAAATGGCAGGAATGAGAAACTGATGGGATGGGAAGGGGGTATCACAGCCAAAGCAAAACTTCATGGTCTAGAACCTACACATCCCAGATTTTCCATTCAGACTTCATCAATTCCAGGGCCAGTCCTACTAACTATCTTCATACCAAAGAAAACTTTCCAAAAAATTTCCAACCCTTACAAAAGAGAAGAAGAAAGAAATAAATATCAAGAGGGCAATTCTCAGATTGAATCTGCAACTGACAAGTGTCCCCTCTGAATTCCTTCCTAAAAAGATCAAAAACCTTCTCTCTACCTTCTCTCTGTAACTGAAAATCAAATCCCCATGATTCTGGCTCTTAGAAGCATAAAGAATATCAGATATTTGGTAAAAAAATATAACTGATTTTTGATGTAGCATTTGAACTCTACGTAAAAAGTGAAAAATTAGTTATATGACCTTTTTGAACCAAGAAAACATCAAAGAATTGGTTTTCTTCACTTTCACATCTCACCAAGCCTTAATATCTATCATTTAACCAATTCTGCTGATCAATGATGAGTTTTTCCTATTTTGCTGAGAATGCCCCAAATTTTACAATTTGGCTTATAGCTCAAATCAATGACCACCGATGCACAAACTAACTTTAGAAATAGATAGTTCGTCTTTTTTCCGATTCCAACGGTATATTGGAGTCTATGTTTTGAGTACAAGAAATCCCTAGAATCATAGTTCAAAAAATAGTCCCTCAGTATAAAACCTTGTCTGTAACCTTTAAGTTTTAAAAATTTCAAAAATTTAAATGAATCTAAAGTTCTGACTTAATATTAAAACCCTTTTTGAATTTAAAACTTGTGACGTGCATCCTTAACAAAAATATTATTACTATTATTATTATTATTTATTCTTCAATATTGCCCTTACCCTATACTTCGGGTCAATCCATGTTTGACCAACTGCCACATGGTAGTCTCCAATTGGTTGCTCGATCTGCTTCATCCACCATGTCATTACACATGGGACCCATTGCCACATGGTGCTTTCCCACTTTCTTGCACTTTTTAACCACCTTGCATCTTCGGGAAGCAGGCATGCACTATCTGTTGGATTGGACACGTGGCAACATCTAATGAATCCACAATATTTTGAACCTGTAGCACCACCTCATCGCCAACTGGGACTCGTTGACACATGGTGATATCCAACATGCCTACATTTCTTATCTCTTGGGCATCTTGTTATTGCAGGGATGCGCCTATCGTTGATCCTGCCACGTGGCGCAATCTCCAATTTGGGCACCATGTCATCGCATGTGTAACTTCATTCAAAATTTTCTCGATTTGCACACTAGCTATCTTCCATGACCAAGCTAAGCCATGGGAGCCCCACATGCAAGAACCTTTGTTTCTAAATGGCACTGTCTAATAGACATTAAGCCTATTGAGTATGGGAGTATTTAAAGAGCTTATACTACTATTACCCACTCAACGTGGGATCAAAATTTTCAAATTCATTGCTCTACGTCTCCTTGCCTATGAATTTAAACATTGCTTTGTGCTCGTTCATTGCATGATTTCTACAACTCTTTGATATGGCGCCCCCTTTTTTATGTTTCTTCTCCTCTTTCATGTAGGTGCTCTGCTCCACATTTACATGGGTGTCTCTAGCTAGCGGCCTTCTTCCAATTTGCATGAACTGCCTCCCCTATTTTGCTCATGCTACCTTCTCTATGTGAATGCTCTTTTATACTGGGTGGCCCTATTGATGAGTGCCTCTGCCCCGTCTATGGTGTGGGATTGTCCATAAAACTCCTCCCATATCTAGAGAAAATGCGCTCTAGCTTTGATTGATGTGTATCACTTAAGGATAGACTGTCATGAGGGAAAGATTGTGTTTTCCTATGTTCAGTAGGTCACAAAGCACTAATAATAGTAGATCCTCTCCATCTTGGATCTCCCTTGCTACATAGAGGACTAACAGGTGGCATCAAAGGTCCTTTGGAATTGGCGCTTCTTTCCCAACATGGGTGTCTTCATTTATATGTTGGTCTTTATCTTAATTCATTGCCTATCTTAATTCATTGCCTATTCTCTCAATTGCATGGGACTACCTTTAGCATACCTGTCTTTCATGGGCTGCTATTTAAAACTGAGTCTTCTTTTGTGGTGTGGGAATCCCTCATGTCTCCTGCACCTACCCCCAACTATGTAGCTCCTTTGTTTGTGATTGTTGTTGCTTCCAATTGTGCCATAGGTCTGCTATGACCGTCCCCTATTTTGGCTTTTTTAATTTGCTATGGCTTTGTATGCATGCAATTTGGGCCCTCTATTCTTTCCTTTTGGCTTGTATCCTCCTCTTCATAAAGTTTTGGTTTCCTTTGAAATGACTTTCTTAGACTTTGTTATGAGATACTCGTTCATTATCTAAATCAGCAGGTGCCATTACAAAAAGATTCTAATCATAATGTCTTGAGCTTAGACAAATATATAGTACGAATTTTAACTCTTCCTTGCTATGGGACTAAGTAGGTGAACCTAATATGTATTTAAATGCATAGATCTGTCCATGCCATGCAAGAACCCAATGTGTTTGCTTGATACATATAGGTTAACGGGTATGCAAGTATTTGTGAATTTTCAACTTTCAAGTCAGAGACAATAGTGCAAGTGTCAAAGGAAATAAATTGGCTCAACTTACATTATCTTCTCTCATTATTTTAGGATCTCCGTTAAAACATAAATAATCACCTCCTTTTGCATTTAATATGTGATATTTTGATGTGCTGGGATCTATCACATAACACTGATCCTGAAGTAACCTTTTTGTTGTTTCTCATTACGTATTCAAATGTTCGTGAGATGCATTCTATGCTATAGAAATACCCTCTGTGATAGTCCTCATTTAAACCTTATCAATCTAGTACTATTAGTCGGGCCCCAAAGTGGGTCCAGCTAAAAAAATTTTGTTTTCAAACACTTGAACTATTCAACTGATCCATAGAACATCTGATACAGGTTTGACAAAGAATCAATCAGTTCACATCACCTTTTCAACTTTTTAAAACTCATTTCACCTCTTTCTACAATTTGTCAATTTGGTGCCAAGAGGTCCATTGACTGGCCTTAAAAACTGACCAAAACACCTGATCGAGCTTTGAAATTTGGCACACTATTTCTTTGTTCCACACACTTGTACCCTATTGAATCTTTTCTCATGACGAATTTGAGGTCAAAAGATATTTGCTGTCAAAGCTGAGCTCTCAGAACTATCTGCAAGTAAACACGTTAGAAAGTAATAAATTGGGTTCGAAATCGGCTTTGAAAACTGGCCAAATGGACACTTAGGAAAACGAAAACTAGGGCACTGGTTCTCTGTCATGAGGAGAGCATAGATCTATGATTTGGGCTCATGAAACATAACAAGGTGCAAATGGAAAGCATCCAAAGTGAGCTACTTGGATTTGCTGACTAGAAACACTAACAGAAAAGTAATTTTTTCAAATGGAATTGACCTAGAAAAGTGTGCATACGAATTCATCATGACTTACAAACTAACACACTTGGAGTATTTTTAGAGGACAATATAGGGGTACAATCCATTTGACCTAGCCAATCATGAATTTGGAGTTATAATACCCCAAATAGGGGTCCTGACAAATTTGCAAATGCTAACACCAGTAAAACTTTATAAATTGTGTGTGGAATCGCGTTTGAAAATTGATCAAACAGATTCATCATAAGCTAAAACTTGAAACGTAACAAGTCTCTGATGTCTACAATGCAACGCAAAAGGGATTTTCACATTTGGGTAAACTGGGTCAAAGTTACAACATGTCAAATAGGGCTTCCTAGAAATGTGCACAATTACACAAAAGCATGAAACAGTAACTGCCCAAATTTGAGGGATTCAAAACCTAATCAAACAAACTTGAAATGACTCAAAATCTGAAACATAGGTTCTCAGGTATGGACACTAGACACTTCCAAAGTAAAAAATCACAAAACATTTCTAGGTGTGAGATATTCAATAGCAAACATAGCCTCCTGTTACTATCTGACACTTAGGTGAAAATGTAGATTTGGAATTTGCTCAAAACAGGACTTCACAAAATGGCTCAAAATCTCAATTTAACTTCATGGAACACTTAGATAGGCTGAATGAAAGGTATTAGAAACATTGAACACCTCTTAGGCTCAAAGGTACAGTCAGGTACATATGCATTTATGGGCATTTATAGGGCTCAATTTCTTCAATGGTGCTCAAAATTTGGGCTACAATTTTGAGCGCCAACAAATCCAATTACCATTTAATCCATTAAATCAGATCTAACTACATGCACTTGAAATTAAAAACATAAAATATTCATAACACTTGAACACAATAATTTGATGATCTAGAAACCTTCCAAATAGAAAGTAAAACTTGAGTGGGGATGATACCCACAAAACTTCAATACAGTAGCATAAGGTTGGCCCACTAAGACTTACAATGATCACTTCTAATGATCTATCTTATTAGGAGCAATTACCTTGTTAGACGTTTTGAAAACACACAATGAAGTATGCACTCAGTAAAGAGATTTGACAAAAGACTGTTAAGTCTACCTTGTTAGAGGATTTGGACTAGTTCACCTATTAGGATGAAACAGTAGATCTCTAACTTACAATTGATTTGTTGATAGAGATTCTTTGAAGTACTGATCACCTTTCTGTGATAGATACTTTGCTACTCCTTTGCTGATATGGCCTTACAATACACTTTGTCTACTATTGATTAACATTTGCATGCTTCTATTTCACACACTCATCCTTCTTACTCTTTTCATCATATTTTGGATATGATACAATACATTACATATATATCAGTCCAATTAAAAAAATTACAAAGTCATCCAATATACAAGTTAACACCAATATTACAAAGTCAACCCAAATGAAGACACTCGGGTTCTAAAGACTGACTTGGTGAAGTTCTAATACATAGTGTCCATTGTCACTACTCAACATCTTCATGCATTTAGTAGAAGTAGAAGCTCAGTCTGTACTAATCATCTTAGAGTAGTCTTCAAGTCAATCTGCATTGGTGACTTGGTAAGTACTGTGTAACTTGGTAGAAATGGAATTACTCATTTACCATGACTGCACTTGATAAACACTAATCTCCATATAACTCAATTAACAGTAACTTCACTTCACATGAACTACTAGCTTTGTAACCACTGAACTGCTCGAGTTGAACTATTGGAGTTCACACTACCTGATTCTACTCAGTTTGAATTATCGTACTTCATACTAACTGAATTCACTTGGTAACCACTAAAATGCTCGGTATGAACTGTAAGGCTTAGTGGCTACTAAATTACATGGAAAACACTGTGATAGTTCTATGAGCTCGGTAGCCATATAGAATCTAATAAAGTGTTATCACTAATAAAAAACTTGACTGAATGTCAACATAGTGTTCTCAATACCTTTCTTAAAATAGTTTCATCATCTATATTACTAGTACCTCCTCTTATTGCATTGACAATTTCATTTGTCCTTTCAACATATTGACAATATTCTCACCTTCTTCCATTCTTATATTATCAAACTTACCTCTAAGACTTTTAGCTTTGGCTCTTAAAACATTTGCATCTCCTCCATAGATAGTGGTTAGGGCATCCCACATTTTCTTTGCACTATCAAGTCCTTTGATATCATCAAACTTGACATAACTTAGGGTAGAGGAAATCTCTAGCATTTCATGGTTGTGTTCTTTCTTCTTCCTCATATCTTCAGTAGTTGGGGCACCAGCAAGATCAATATGTTTCACAAAAATGGTAGATTGTGCATGATCTCCAAGTCCTCCAAGGTGTAGTTTCATCAAACTTTGACATGCAGGAAAGTTATCTATATTGATCTTGGGTACTTCTCTTTTAGACATCTCAATCTTTGTGCTTCTAATACTTTCAAAATAGTTCTCTTAAGCAGATGGCTCTGATACCAATTGTTGGAATACTTTAGAATAACTGAGAGGGGAGGAGGGTGAATCAGTTATCCAAGGTCCAAATATATAAATAAAACTTTTCCTAGCTTGGTGAACCCATAAAACATTCATACTCATGTATGCATCCATAAGATTATCCAATCACTAAAACTTGTAGGTTACTATCAAATCAACTTGCAGAAATGTAAAGCGTGAAACATAATAGATTCATCAACACACTTGACACAATGATTTATGTGGAAACCCAATTTGGGAAATACCACCGGTAACATGCTTCTCCTTTTCACTCTTCTGAAGTGATGCCCAATGAAAGACCGATCCTATTAAAGGTTACAATACACACAGTTAAATGTGACCCTATTAAAGGATTTCAATCACCTTGTTAGAAGTGAGCCTTGTTAGAGAACTTTAGGCCATTCCCTTGGAATGAAACTTAGTTAAAATATTTACAAATGACTATTAGGTCAACCTCAATCCAAAGGATTTACTCTGGACTGATACAATTGTTAGAGAGTAACAAAAGAGCTTTGATCTGATACAACTTACAACTTCTCTTGCAGATTACAGTTCTCTATTCAATCCTTATTTTTTCTTGGCCTTCATACTTTGTAGCTCTGATAGCTTGTTCACCCTTCAAGCATTCATCTCCTTAAGCCTTCTTTCTTAACATGCCATTGTAGACTCTTCTCTTAGGTCAGTTGATGAAGCAAAACCCTTGACTTCTTGTCTCCCTTAGGTTCTTGAACATGACAACATTGCTTCATGAATAGACATTCCTATAAGTAGGAAATTAAGATATTTTCCTGCTCATTTTCCATTATCCAAATTTAGGGTTCGAATGGATAAGGTAGGATACAATGTATCTACCCCATATCTCATATCTCTTCTAGAAGCTTCTCCTAGAATCCACTTTGAATTCACCTTAAAATGGTTTACCTCAAATTCTATGCTACCAACTCATCAACCTTATCTTTTGCTTGGTTCACAAAATCCAAGAAAACAAAATTGCTAGCTTAGATTCATTGAATCTTTGATCTTTTAAATAATGCAACAACTTGGCATTATCATCCTTCTGATGCTCGGTACATACTACGTTGCTCAACCTCCATTGTGATATTACTCAACACCTACTAAAGTTTACTGATGCTCAACATCAACCAAACTTTACTCGGCATCAATTGTTTTGTTCGAACTACACTAGAATGAAATTTTAGTCAGCTCCAACTAATTTTTTGCTCAGCTTCCACTAACTTTGCTTGGCACCTACTCTCCACTCGATCAAGCTTGGCAAACAAGCTTTGTGTAACTTGTTCTTCTAAAATTTCTAAGTGTAACCAAACTTTGTAACCTTCAGTAGATTATCAATACATCATGTCATCAATATCTTAACTGATCCTTGTACTTCATTACATAATCATAACTCAACCTTTCCTCTAGGTGCTTTTGTTACCTCTTATTGATCAAATCCTCTTCATCAATCAACTAAGTGATAGTACTTGAATCTTATAAGCAATTGTCTCACCAACAAATAGCAAGTTTGACATCAGTGACAAAATAGTGATTGAAACATAGATTCTTCTTCAAAAATCTTTCTCAATAATGATTTTTTCAATCATATCTCAATAGTTTTAAGCCTTGTTGATATCTCTTTGATGCATTTTGAACAGAGTTGATTGGAGTTTGGATGTGGGAGTGAAGGCAATTTTGTGTTGATTTGGAATTTTGTGCAAGTAAACATGTTGTCATGCATTTTCTTGCCTGTGACATTGCATTATCTCACCTAGTTATGTGATAAATATCACGTAAGAGTGTGATAATGAAAAATGTCACCTAGGGAATAACATGCACTTTTTTGCACTTTTGTGAGGTGAAGTGTAGACTATGAGCATTTCCTTGCTTGAGGTAGATGTTGCGTTTGTCATTTGAGAATGAGTCTATCTTTTTGGTGAGTCTAGATCCTCCTTTGAGCATTGACTTTGGTGCATCTCCATATCGTTTCCTCTTTAGAGAAAATAGGCTAGCATGGTTATGCCAATAGCTTAGTTATTGTTGGTTGAGTATTTTGATGGTTGGTGGAATTATGAGTTCTCCCTATTGCATCTTGGGCTTATTTAGTGTAGAGGTTGAGGGAGACTCCCTCTTAGTCCTTATACTCTATAGTTTCTTTCTCTCTAATCTTTCCTTTTCAAAAGGTTATCTCAGTCAAGTTACTCTTTCAAGGTCAACTTGAGGATTGGAAATTGAATTTAGTAGTAGGTTGGGTGTAGCATTCCTAGCATGTGGCTAGAGAGACATGGTATCTTTGGACAAACTTTACCATCATTTGCACTAGTGAGAAGTTAAACATATGATTTTTTCCATTAGTGGAATTCCTTCCAATCTTGCTGACAAGTGATGCCTTGTTTGATTGGGTTAAGTAACCATAATTCCTAGTGATAGTTAAGCCTTTTGTAGCATAGAGACCAAGTGCTCCTACACTTGGTGGTTAGTTGTGGAGAGTAACCTTTTAGAATGTGCAATTTTGGTAGTGAATCGTCATCCTTCATGATCAAAAGGTGAGTTTACATGGATTCAAGGATGCTCATGGATGACATGATAGTGTTCTTCAGAATTTTGGGGTGGTTATTCCCCATGATTCCAACTTTTGTTGGAAGTGAGTAGAGTTTTGACCTAGTTTTGTTGTCACTTGGTAGGTGCATGTTGTAGTTGGGAACCTATTGACAAGGTAGAGAATTTTTCCTTACCTTGTAGTGTTGGCTTTATGGCTAGATGTTTTTTCTTGGTGCATAGGAAGTTTCTTGTAGAGGGACCTTGTGTCAATATGTCACCTATTCTCTTATGGTTGACCTATTTTGTAGTTGACAACATGCTTTGTGAATATTGGAGTGATTTGAATTGGACTTGTGGAGAAGTTGATGAGTCATTCCTATTGTTTGATTTTGATTTTTGCACTTGGTGTGTCTGGTCTCTATACTTGGATTACAGGCTTCTAGGATTAGCCTAGTCTTTGATGAGATGATGTAGTGCCTCTCTCATTTGATTTTGTAAGTCATCATGATGGATGCAACCTTGTTGATCTTTCTTTTTGAAGTGATTGTGAGTGGGACCATTAGTGGTCTACACTTTTGGAGTGATTAGATTTATGTTATTGTATCTATTGGATCGATTATGCTTATAGTTGATTTATGAGATTATGATGTGTTAGACGATTTCACTAAGGTTTGTGCTAGTGGTTACAAGGATTGATGTGCTATCATGATGTTGCTTCGTGATTACCCTGAGATGTGTGTAGAGATTGCACTATGTATTATTATCTTGCTACACTTGACTAGGTTCTTGTACCAGTGGTTAGTCATATATTTGATCATATTCACTTATGTGTTTAAGAGCCTTTTTATATTATTTAATAATCATTATTAACTCCATTATTAAATGCTTAAATAATTATAAATGAATTTTCCATGTTGGATTCATTGGTTATGTGCTATGGATATTTACCTTGCTCATTTCAGTAATTTATGCAAATGGGCTATTTAAATGAAATTAATTAGATGCTTTAATTATGTGATTTTGTGTAATTGTCACTTTGACTATTATTATTGTGCATCTACACTTGATTGTATTTATTATTATGCAAGACTTATATCCCCGACAGTGGCACATGGAGTTATTGATCATACCTTTCATGTTGAGCCAATATTGTCTCTATATGGGTGATGTATCTTTACTATTATTTTAATCCTCTAGTAATTGATAAATCCATATTCATAATGCATTATGTGATTAGACCTGTGAGCATATCCATGCATTTAGGATTTCACATTGGTTGTGGAAAAGATTAAATTAATGATGTTTAATGGGTTAGAGGGATTTTTATTATTTGATTTAATCTTTATTTTATTATCGACTAATTTATCATAGTTGGATTCCAATTCAATTAGAATCACCTAATTTAATTTGGGTTAAGGGAGCTAATTAGATTATTTAATTAAAATAATCTAATTAATATGTCACTTTGCAAAAGTGAGATTATTCTCACTTCTCACTTTTTTATTTGAGGATTTTGGAGGAAACCTCCAAACCCTCGTTTGAGAAATCTGAGTTTTGCTTGTTGTGGAGTTTGGCTCGGTAGATCATTGCAAGGTCAGTTTTGTTGGATTTGTATCAGGACTACTCCATTATGTCAATGGTTTTATTCGGTTTAGTGTCCCCATTATTTTATGATAGTATTTGTCATTTTACCCTCTTAGCTAGTAAGATAGGGCTTTGGAGTTTTATTGGCCATTTTACTTTGTTTCAACTTTTTTGTGTTTTGCTAAATGTTAAGGAGTGGACAACTAGTGTTCCTCTCCATTTTTGTGCATTCATATCACCCAATTAAACTAAGGTGACCATTTCTATTTAATAGGAAATTAGAAATGCAAGTTAAAGCGTTGTTATGCTGCTAGATTTCTATGAAGTGTTTGGGTCCTTGATTTTATTTAAAAAGTGTAATGTGGGGTGGATTTGATCAGTGAGTTTTCAATTCTATTGAATTCTTATATGTTTTCATTTTGGGTGTTTTGGCATTGTCTCATTTTGCGTGCCATTATGATTTTTGCCCATTTCTTTGTTTGGCTTATTTAGAGTTTTGATCTTGTAGCCCTTGCCTTAAAGATTAGGATCATGGAATCAAAATGGTTATAGGACATTCCAGAATATTTTATTTCCTAATCTAAACTTGTGTTTCCATAGTGGATTTTGTGGACTTGTGTCTTTTGCCAAATTTTCTAGATTGGGAATATGTGCCCATTTGGTGAATTGTATTGGACCCTTGGTCTTGTGGTCTGTTAGTGAATAGATTGTCCTTTGAGAGAATGTGTGGAAATCCGACCCTGAATGCCCAAGTGAAAGGACAAACTAACACCAATAGTTGGATAGGTTATTATTAGATTAATAACCTTCCTCTGAATTTTATCGGGTATAGCTCCTCGTGCAAGATTTACAATGAATTAAATGTGGGTGCTTTTACCAGAAAGCACGAAAGGATATCTAACATCTACCATGTAAACACAAAGTAGACGTGAAGCCTAAGAACTAAAAAGAAAGGAAACAGAATAAAATAGATTACACAAAGTTAGCCTGCTGTACACTGCATTACGAAGGATAAAGTCAAAGAACAATTTCCATCTTCCTGAGAAAAGGTGAACCAAAGCTTTCAGAAGATCCTGATATCAAATGCATATAGAAAACAACACATTTGATGCACTTAAAGAAAACTAAAAGTTACAGCAACATAACCATCAGTGGAAAGAAAACTACATAGACTCAAAGTTCTGATTTGTAGATATCTTTCAAACCTCCCCTCTTTAAGATGTAAAAGACTACAAAGATCCTATTACACATGCATCAAAAAATGAAAACCATCTCCTCTACATTACATTCCAAAATCAAATTCCTCTTTGATCACTAACACAAAGTTTAGCAAGTGAAGCTCTGTTCTGCTACAACTTCAAAGTCTATATTCCTTCCCTTAGGATTGAAAAATCTTCCCACCTGCTAACAACACATAGTTTGTAGCTGCCGGAAACCAAAGTGGAACTCAGAAGATGGAACTATTCTGTCAAAATTTCCTCCTTCCTTGCCTGAAGCCCAAAGTCTTCAGTTTTGGAAATTGGAAGAATCCGAAACCCCTTGTCTTGTCTTTCTTTGCTCCTTTTATCCTTTCCTGTGGTCGATTCCCCTTTCCGTTTTTGCATAACTGATTCTTTTTTAAAATCCTCTTTTCATATTCCCAAAGAATTTATTTTCCTTCCATCAGTTTTCCTTGATAAACTTTATTTAAAGCTTATGTTTTTCCCACTACTCCGATGATTTCTCAACTTTTATCTCCGCGAGGTCAAATCATCTTTAGTTATTCGTAACTAATTCTTGAAATTGCTCCCTTTTTACTACTTGATTGTCACCGACTTTTCCCATCATCATATGATATTTAAATATCATTCCCCACTAATGATGATATAATGTTTATAAAACATTATAATATTGTTTGCTTCTTTCTAAATTTCTATTCACGACACCTGTCGAATGGCTCTTCAGATCTTGATTAACAATTTCCCAATTTCGTGACCTTTGTAATCGATAAATTTACATCTCATGATCTGACGATGTTCCAATAATGACAATTATCGGCCTTTGGTGCTTGGGTAACAGGATCAAACTCTCTTACCTTCTGAAGATACTCTATCTTTATTATCAATTTTAATGCAAGCACATTGCTCAGCCTATGATATCTTTCTTCAACCCGATATACATTTGGAGTAACAGGAATATACTCAAGAAATTGAGCTTTGTCATATATGTTCTTTGAAACAAGCTTGAACTTAACAGGTAGATACGACCAAGCTGTATTTCCCAAATCTATTTGGTAAAATTTGTACCTTTTCCATTATCAGAAAAGACCATATAAACTGAGTCTCTTGATATCTTTGGAATCTTCAAAGAGCTAAGTCTCTTTCCTTCAACCATTGGTGAGCAACATAACTTATCAATTTCCCTCAAATTTTCCATGATTTATAAGATCACCCCTCATGACTGCGTGGCCATTATATTTATTTCTACTTCCACCTGCAACCTTTCAAGCTTATCATAATGTTATCACCTGCGAAAAAGCTGGTGGGCTATTATGAGAGTAACCCGATATTCATTAAAAGTGAGCTCGGCTTCCTGTCACCATTACATTTGTTACAATGACATTGCGTGTTTGAGTGCTCCAACCAGACACATGCATGAAACACCAATCTACGACTTCTATGACTTGTGGCATCATCAGATTTGCACCCTTTACCGACTGAACAACTTGACTAATCATTTTCATGCATATTTTATACATCGGGTTCAATGAATGCCTTGCACTTTTGTCTATCATGGCTTGATAATGTATTTAATACTACCGTCATCACAGTTTTCTAATCTTAATCTATGAAGACCATGATTAAATTTAATGAGATACCTGAACTGGTTTGATCTTGGGAGAAACTCATCAAGTCATTCTGAACCCAAATTGAAATGTCCCTCTAAAGCAATGAAATGTGACTTGAACCGCGGATTTTTGAACTCAAGTGAGTCAGAAATAAACCTTTGAATCTAAACCATTTAATCATGACTGAGCTTGAAAACTCGAAATAGCCCTGAATTGGAAATTGCAAATTGCATTTCTGAACATGAATAATGAATTCAGATAAAATTCTAAGCTTTTCTGAGCTTGCCAATCTGCATTTTGAACTGCTTCGAGCTATCGAACCAGTTTGAACCAATGAAAAGAATTGTAAAGATCTATTATGATGGCATTTTATTCTTTGGTTGAGGAGCATCTCAAAACTAAGATCTCTAAATTTCTACACTAAACCATTGAATCTAGCAATTCGAGTCTTGACCTGAATCTCCATGAATTAACCTTCTGTATTTTGAACCCATTTGAACTGCTTTGAACTAAATTTCAAATCTTTGAAACTCTGAACTTGAACCATTGAATTACTTTGAACCGTCGAACTACTTTGAACTACTTCAAACTTCAATTCGAAGTGGTTCAAAGAGGTTCAACCTCTGAAACTGAAAGTTTAAAAACTGAGACCACCTTGGGTACTAACATGGTCCTATTCTTCAATTGAGGTTTTAGTTTTGTTTTTATCTGAGAACTTTGAGTTTTGATTTTTTATTCTTACCTTGATTTGTGTGCCACCCAAATTTTGTTGGGATTTTCGCATTGTTTCCTTGAATAGTGGAAATGGATTGTATTTCATGTTTCCTTGCATTTTATGTTTGTTAGAGTGAAGCATTAATTTAATTTAATTTATTAAATTACCCTTACTCCCTTCTTAAGAGTTCACTTTATGCACTTTCCATTCTCATTTAATAATTAATTAGTAATTATTAAATGACATTTACCTCTTAAGGCCCATTTGGCTGCGAGAATTGTTGAATGTGACATTCATCTATGCTGGAATAAGTTCTCTTCTAGTATTCGTGCATTCTTAAAATAAGTTTTGGAATATCATTTGGACCTGTTTGGTTGACCTAGAAGAGGAGTCAAAATATGCATATTCTATGTTTGGTTGCAACAATTGAATTAGGAATTGGAATAAGCTTTGTTTTAAAATTTTAATAATTAAATTATTATTTTTAGTTTAGTAATATTTTAAATAAACAAAAAAATTTCTTTATAATAATTCATTTTTATTAATTTTTACAAAAGCCAGATTATTTTAACTAACCTTTCATTTTATTTTTTAAATTAACTTTATAACTGAAAGATATACCACAACCTGTAAAATTCATTGAAATTCGAAGAACATATTATATTGTATATTATAAATTTAATTCTAAATTAAATAAAATTATTTTAATGAGTATAAGATCAAAAATAAAATTATTTTATTTTTAAATGTATTAAAAAATACAAAATACAAATAAGTCGAGATTATTAATATGATATTTAAATGATTTTTCTACATAGTTTTAATTATAAGACTAAACACAAGATTTATTTGTAAAGATAATTTTATGAAAGTTTAGAAAAAATATCAAATCTAATATTATTCTTTTTTTCCATTTTAAAATATATATATCAAACATTAAATAATGTTGACCTTGTTTATATCTTATGATGAACAGAGAAAATAGTCTAAAAATGCATTTGAGTGGCAAAATACAATCAAAGGGAAAAATCATGGACCCAACAACCCATCAAGTTGGATTTATTAAAAATAGGAATAATAATAAGCTATTCTTATTCCAACTTTTTAAAGGAATTTCGCTATGCTCATTTTGGGGTCAATTTAGGATAGGTGAATTCCAATTCCAATTTTGTATTTTGCAAACAAATGTTAAATTTGCAAATGCGAGTATTTAGATGTTCCTATTCCTGCCCAATTCCTACAACCAAATGGGACCTTAGGGTTTCCCTTTTAGGTTTACGATCTCCTTCTATAAGGTTTGATCTTTTGTAATTATCTTTCATTCTATTCATTTCTAAAATATAGTTTGCATATTTTCAGAGCAAAACTCTTGCCTCTTCTTGTCTTTTTCTTCTCTATGACAAGTTGTTATATGCATGTATTCTTCTGGCTTTATGGATTTGTATTGCTCAAATCCTTCATGGTATTAGAGTCAAATCTACTATACATTGTTCTATATTTGGAAAAAAAAAATGAGGGTTTGACAAAACAAATCTAGTGTTTTTCGATTAAATTTGTGAAAATGGGAGGTCTCTAATTTTTGAAGCATTTTGAGGCCAAACAGACATTGTGGTTGGATTCAAAAGGCATCAAAACCCCCATTTTCATATAAAGTTTGTTGATTTTGGACAATGTTGACTTGGAAGGAAAAATTATTTTGCATACCAGGGTCAAACCTTTGGCACACAAATCCAAATGCATTTTCCAAAAAATTAAAATATGTTTTTTTAAATGCTCTCAAGGTGCAAAAAAATTGTAAACCACAACGGTTTAGTCTAAACTGCACAGTGTTTTCATTTAACACTGCTACTATTGTTGGAACCACCACCAACAATTTTTTAAAAAGGCAACACCACTTAATCAAACTCTGGCATCATCTTTCTCCTCCATTGTCGCTACCACTCTATCTCCTCCTGACCACTATCACTATTGATGTCTCCTACCACTGCGCTCTAGCCACCAGCGGACCTCCAACAGTCATCACAACTTGCTCTGCTTTACTCCACCGGTGGCTCCACCACGACACCACTACGGTGGTCATTTTTATTTATTTTGTTTTTTGTTTAAAAAAAGTCTTGCTATTATTGAGACCCTGTCTACTTTTTTGTGATATCTTAAGCACACAAGGATCTTTTTTCAATCTAAAAGAAGTGCCAAAAAGCTCGTTTAGAGATGGGGACAATGGAGCATGTATATTTAAATTTTTTTCCAGTTTGGTACTTGTTTTTGTGCTTGAAGTCTGTTGATGTCTTCTATCTTCTGAGGGGTCGTAACTTCTTCCTTATAGCTTCATTTTTCAATCTACAAAAAATGTCAAAAAGCTCTTCTCAAGCATTTTCCAGATTCTCTATCATTTCACCAGTACTTTGTACTATGTATTTGTGATTCACATCTAAATCTTTTTTTCACTTTTCTTGATTACACATTCCTTCTGTAAGCTGGGGTTCTGTTATTTGCATTGTAGGGGGTGTTTTATATTATTTTATGTTATTATATCAACATATTATAAAATTGCAAATACCCCTTCTAAAATAATGGACAAGACCTCATCTTGTCTAGTACTTCTAAAATCACACAACTATCATACATGGAAATCCCATATGCAACGACTTCTCTATTCAAAGGGTTTATGGCAAGGAAAGATGTCTAGTTTCCAAGTGTTGGAAACCTCTTGAGACTTTAGAGGAGGCCATACAACAACACAATATTGCTTCTCTAAAGCCACCACCTCCTCCTTCAGGGAAAGGACATGCTCTTTCTACATGAGCTTTGTCTTCTATGACTACTTGGGTTCTTAATTCTAGAGCTTCACATCATATGACACATTCACCTGATTTGGTTACCTCACTTGCTTAGAGTGTTACTACATAGATTGCAGTTGGTGATTCTACACAACTTTTAGTCACTAGTTCAAGAACTATGTATTGAGAAGATAGTTCATTACAGGATGTTCTCTTGGTTCCTGCCCTTTCTATGAACCTCTTATTTATCTTTTAGATTTTTCATTTTGGCTCTAGAAAGATAGTTGAGTTCCCACCACATGATATCGTTCTTTGAGACCTCCATGATCTTGACTTGGTTATTTCTATAGGGAGTGTTGATCTTCAGCCTCACTTATATCAATTTGATGGCTTTGAGAGCTCCAATTCTACAAGTGTTTCTTTCATTGCTCATCCAGAAATAGTGAGAAAGATTTGGCATGAGCATTCTAGTCATGTCAACTATAGATATTTACAACAGATGAGTACATAGGAGCTAGTGATTGGGTTACCTCGGATCTCTTGTACTGATGGTGTGTGTTAAGGTTGTGTACTTGCAAAACATCACAGAGGTCCTTTTCTGGCAGGTGGATCCATATGTACTAAGGCACCATTAGAGTTTATACACAGTGATCTTATGCCATTTGGAACTTCATCCTTTTCATGTGCTCAATATGTGCTCACCTTCATAGATGACTTCTTGAGGCACACATGGGTGTATTTTTTGAAGTACAAGTCTAATGTCTTTGATTCATTTCAAATATTTAAGACATTTGTGGAGTAGTATGGTCTTTCTGTCAGGCATAAACACACAAAAAATGGGGGGAATATGTGAATCAATCTTTTAGAAATTTTTGGACTAGGCATGGTTTACAACATCAGTTCATAGTTCCCCACACCCCTCAATAGAATGAGGTTGTAGAGAGAAAGAATGGGACATTACGAGGGATGGTCAATTGTAAAATATAGTCTTGAGCTATGAGTTCTTCATTTTGGGATGAGGCTATGAATTGTGCCAATTATATTTAGAATCAGATGCCTCACAAGGCATTGCAACACTCGACTCTTAAGGATCTTGGACTCATGTCAAGCCCAATGTTTCTACTTTCTGCATTTTTTGTAGTGAGGCTTGGGCATTTATTCCAGATACTCAATGGAAAGCCATGGAGAAGAAGTGTTGACCACTCATCTTTGTTGGCTACTGTGAGGATGTGAACAAGGGTTTGACAGAATAAATTTGACATTTTTTGGGCATTTTTCTTTCGTTTTTGGAGATGTGATGGTGATGATTCAAAAAATAATAATTACAGAGGTGATTTTGAAATAGTGATATCTCCCTCATTTGAAATCTTTTTTTTGAGCAATTATTTTTATTTTGAGGTAGAATTTCATGATCTAAACATTGGTGCAAGTTGTTGTGATCTTTGTTTCTAAATTTTTCTAAAAATTGCAAATCCCAATTTTTGCAACTTCAAAGGCTTTATTTGGGCTCATATGGACACATATTTTGGAGCTATTTTTAAAAAAGTGCATGATTTATTGTCTACTTTCTAGATCTAGTATCAGTTTGGAGTAATATTGAGTGGAAATATTGCTTTCATTATTTGGTCAATTTTTTGCCTATAAAAAATAAGTATTTATGATTCACATCTGAAGCTTTTTTTCTCTTCTCTCATTTACGCATTCCTTCTAGCAGCTAGGCTTTGATTTTTGCATTGTGGAGGGGTGTTTTGTATTATTGTTTATGTTATTTACATCAGTAAACTAGAATTATTTTCAAAGATAATTCAACACCTTCTAAAACAATGGTTAAGACCTCTTCTTCTCTAGAACTTCTGACCCCTCATAATTATCACACATGGAAGACCTTGATGATACAACTTCTCTAGTCAAAAGGCTTGTGGTATTGTTTAAATGCAATGAAGCCAATTTTTTCTTCTACCTTGTATTCCACCAAAGATGCTTTTGGCAATAGATTTTCCATGCCATCCTTTGAGGTGTTTTGTGATCGGTTGACTCAAGAGAAAGCTAAGCTCTCTTAGTTGGATTCTCTCATAGGCTCATAGATTTATGCATTGGTAGCTCAGCCATCTTCAAGGATGAAGGAGAAGACTTAGAATCTCATTCTACAAAGTCTCAAGTTAATTCTAGCACTCATAGTTCATCAAGGCCACCTCCTCCTAAAGGGAGTAAATCAAATCCAGAAAGACCAAAATGTGCTTATTGTAATAAGCCTAATCATGATGAGTCACACTGCTATGAGAAAAAGTTAGATGGCTATTCCAAACAGGTTTCAGATTTGATAGCTTTCATTCAAAAGAGAAATATTGATATTCCTTCTACTTCTCAGAAACCTTCTTCATCATCACCATTTTAGTCAGATGATAAAGATATAGGAAAGAGTCATGCACTATGTGCAACTACTATTCCTCATTCTTCTAGATGGTTATTGGATTTAGGTCCTTTACACCATATGGCATCTTCTCAAAACTTTTTCTCTTCTTTTAAGGCTTCTCCTACTCCACAAATTTTGATGGGGAACAACACTAGTATAACTGTATGTGGGAAAGGTTCTATTAACATTGATGATGGTACGTTTCATGATGTAATTTGTGTTCCATCTTTGGCCTCTAACCTTCTCTCTATTTATCAGATTACACATAGTGGGACAAGAAAGACATTTGAGTTTGCATAGGATCCAATGCACATCAAAGATAGCGAGATAGGCAATATTATTGCTACAGGGACTATTGATCATGCTTTCCACCTATATTCCTTCTCACATTTTGGTCCACCATCTCCACTATCAGAGACTCACTCTCTTTCTTCATGAGAGTCTACTAAGGTGAACTCAGGTCACTTGAATTTATGTGTTGTTCTTGAGACTAGTATTGTGACTTCTACACCTCCACCTCCTATTCGAATTCCATCTCTTGCAAAGGATTACTCTTCAACATTGCCTACTATTGTAGCTCCAGTCATCGAGCCACCTACTATAGTTGTTGAGGATATATCAGAAGACACACATCTCTCAGATGACAAATTCATCACACATGTTATCCCACCTCCATTGGAAATTTCATTTTAGGATTCTCATGCTTTCTCCTTTAAGAATCAGCTAGGACTTCTAGCTACACTTACATACATGGGTTTTATCATCCTTGTCCAATGCCTTTGTTTCCCTCAGATTGGAGCCACATTGGTATGTTTATTGACATGAGAGTTCTACCATTTTGGGGGGCTATGGAGTCTCGAGCTTCTATTATGGAGGCTTTCATTGTACTTATGGTCTTGAGAGATTCTCTTGAGATGTTTTATTTGTGCATTCTTTTCTATCTCTTTTCGGAGTAGAGTTTTTCTACTGGGGTTTCTCTAATTCATAGAGATCTGATTGTGATTGGGTACCTCATCAAGCCTTGTTGTTAGGACCCAACCTTTCTTTCCGCATTGCATTGTAGTTTCCTTGCTCTTTATCCATTATTTTTAGTTGCATTGTTGCTCATCTTAAGGGGGAGTGTTAGAGAAAAAGGTTAATTTAATTTCATTAATTAAATTACCATTTCTCCCTTCTTAAGATTTTACTTTATGCACATTTTACATTCTCATTTGATAATTAATTAGTAATTATTAAATAGCATTTACCTTTTAGGTTACCCTTTTTGGGTTTTAATCTCCTACTATGAGGATAGATCATTTGTAATTATCTTACATCTTTTTCATTTCTAAGAATACAATTTGCATATTTTCAAAACAAACCCTCACCTCTTCTTGTCTTTTTCTTCTTTGTGACAAGTTTTTACATTTAGGTATTTGAGGGCTTTATGGATTTGTATTATGTATTGCTCAAATCCTTCAATTTGATCATGATTCTAGTGATGTCTTGTTTCAGTCAGATGTTTAGTTTGACAAGTGTTATCCTCAGATGGACCAACCATCACTAGCTTCTTCCTCCATACCCGATACTTCGTACACTCCTCCACAAGATTGTGCATCCTCCAAGGAAGATCTTGATATTTATCCCTCTTCACCACCTCCATCAATTGTTCATTGAGTGCCCAAGTGGGATTGTGATACTGTTGATGCAGTTGGACCTCTGGCAGGTGATCCTACGAATGCTTTTCGCACACATGCTTAGACTATAGGTACTGGCCTCTTAAGTCATGTCATTTCTAATGATCCACAGAGTTTTTTATAGGTGATAGGACACTTAGATTGGGATAGGGCTATGGATGATGAGTACTCTTCTTTGATGAAGAACCACACAAGGGATCCTCTTTCAAAAGGAAGAAAAGTGGGTTCAGTGTTGGTGGGTGTACTATACCAAGTTTGTTGCAAATAGTTCTATTTGATAGGTACAAGGCACGTCGTGTTGCAAAGGGGTTTTCACAAGTTGATGGTATTGATTACTTTAAGTCATTTTCCCATGTTGCCAAGATGAATTCTATTCACCTTGTACTCTCTCTTGTAGCTTCATAGGGATGGATAGTTTATTAGACAAATGTGAAGAGTGCCTTTTTGCATGGAGACCTTCATGACGATATTTATATGGAGTAGCCTCATGGTTTTGTGTAGGAATCTTTGTTATTATGCGGGCTTCAAAGGTCTTTATATAGTCTCAAATAGGTCCCTCGAGCTTGGTAGGAGAAGATGGATTCCTTCTTTCTTGCTTCACAATTCACTCAATATCGTTCTGATCCTACAATTTACATTCAACATCATGGGGCTGACTTATTGATACTTGTGCTTTATGTAGATGATCTCATCATTATAGGTAGCTCAGTCTCCATGACACAAAGTGTTCAACAATCCTTGAGAGAGTAGTTTAAGATGATAGACCTTGGACTTCTACACTATTTTTTGGGCCTACAAGTTGTTTAGTCTTCGGATGGCATATCCATACTCCAGCAGAATTATGCTCTTGATATGCTTTAGAAATTCAACATGCTTGATTGCAAACCTGCTCCCACACCTTTTTAGTTAGGTTTTATTTTATCTACCACTTGCACTACTCCTATAGTGGATTCCACTTTATACAAATAGCTTGTGGGTAGTTTGTTGTACTTGACACACACATGTCCTAACATTTCCTTTGTTGTTGGTCTTGTCTCTTGATTCTCCCATGATCCACATGAGAGTCACTGGAAATCTTCCAAATGTATCTTGAGGTACATTCAAGGTACAACATGTTATAACATTTAGTACACATTAGGGGATCCTCACATTATTGGTTATACAAACTTAGATTGGGTTAGTAATATTGATGATCGCAATTCTAGTTCTAGATTTGTCTTATGTCTTGATTTTGGTCCTATTACATGGTCTTGCAAGAAGCAACATGCTCATGCATTATCATCTACAGAGACAGAGTATAGGGCAATTGTATTGGCTCATCGGGAGGTTTTGTGGGTTCAACAGTTGATGATAGAGTTTGAATTTCCTCTTGATAGTCTCACCTTTACGTGGTGTGATAATTAGACTGCTATACACATTTCTCGTAACCCAGTTGAGCATCAGCAAACCAAGCACATTGAGCTTCACATGCACTTCATCATGCATTTGATCAAGATGGTGCTTTGAGATTGGAGTACATTCTCATTATTGAGCAAGTTGCAGATATCTTCACTAACCCTTTTGCATCCCCATGATATCTTCAGCTATGTTCTATGCTTGGGGTGAAGGAATTTGTCCTTGGGGGGTCTTAGTGATGAGTCCTTGCTTCCTTCTTTTCTTGCTATCTCTTTTTGGAGTAGAATTTTTCCCACTGGGTTTTCTCTATTTCTCTGTTTCATAGAGATTTTCTTGTGATTGGCTACCTCTCAAGCCTTGTTTTTGGACCCAATTTTGCTTTCCGCATTGCATTGTAGTTTCCTTGCTTTGCATGCATTGTGTGTAGCTGCATTGTTGCTCATCTTAAGTGGGGTGTTCGGATTAACCTCAAACAGAAATAATAGTTACATGCAAATATAATCAATTCTAGAAAATAGTAGATCACATAAAAGAGAACACAAAGACACCAAGATTTAATGTTGTTCACCCAATTCCTAGGCCACATTCACCACTAGAAAGTCCAATATTATTATTATCCAGTGATTACAATATGTAATCCCTTACAGCTCAATACCGCCACAAGAAGCTACAATATCATCATACATAATGAAATCCCTAACCCTAAGCCTTTTTATACAAGCTTTTGTCGCTTACAAAATTAGGCTTAGAATAATAGAAAAATAGTAGCCGACACCTTTTACAATATAAAGGCATTTTTGGCTTCCTAAAACCCCTATGGGGGTGTTGCCCCTCAACCCCACCCTATACTACAATAGCAAGTGCACCACCCATAGAAATAGGCTAGAGGGAAATTGCACCAAATAAACCTCTGAGTCTAATTAGGCTCCACATCACAATAGGGGAATGTTTTTTATTAGGAAAATAGGTTTTACAGGGATCCTGAAACCCAAATTTTTACAGCAAAAAATAACTTAAAGTAGAAAAGACAGAAAAAAAGCTGCCTTAAAAGGTTAGAAACAAAAAGGCCCGAAGCTTGAGAAACAAAGGCTAGGAATAGAGCCTGGTGGGCAGACTAGTGTCCCTTCTTTTCCATTGCCTATAGGGTTTCTGCAGTGTCACTTTCCTTTTGGTTGGCCTCTTCCTCCTGGATCATGGGGAGGAAATGCATCTGGTCTCCCTTACTTTCCTGGATTCCAATCTCTTTTTGAGGATCTTCCCGGCTGGTTCTGTGCTCTATACTTTGCTCCACGTTCCCCGCAAGATCGGCATTGGTCAGATAGTCCCCCAGATTAACAATGTTTTCATTCAAGGTATGGAGGGTATCCATAATCTGTTTAGTCACAATTTGGTGGATGGAATCCAGCCTCTGGACCTTCTACTCAAGCTGGGTGATTCTTTCCTCCTAATTGTCTCTGGGGTCCTGGCTTCTATCTTTTTCCTGGTTGCCCACCTGGTCATTACTACCTCTGGCCTCATGATCCTTGACATCCCCTCTGTTGTTGGTCTAGTTGGACCTGTTCTTCAGAGTCTCAATTTCCTAAAAAAGCCACTTAATGGAGCGAAAATTGTCAATCAGGCTATTCTTTGCATTGTTGAGAAAGTTGAAACCCGTTTCACGAACATTGTCAGAGAGAACCAGAAGAGTCGGGTCAAGGAGCTCGTCATAGTGGGTGCTACTGTCGAGATCCCCCAACACCTGGATTAGCAGGTTCTCTGACAATGCCCATACTGACCCTATCCACATTGAAATTTCTCCAGGCTCTTCTCTTATTTTTCTTGATGGCCTCCCCCCCCTTTTCAACCATGATTTCTATCATCTCTTTTGGGGGCGAAATGGGGACCTCCAGGGGGGAGGTGGGCGTAGTAGGGTTGGAGGGAAAATCGACGTGGTCACTGAGATGATCATGGGTTGGGGTCTGGTCCAATTTTCTTTTCTTGGGGTTATCCTGGGTTACCAAGGGGGTCACCTCCTTCTTGTCATTATCTTTCTCCTTGTCGTCTTCCAACTCACTTTCCTTCTCTGCCACCGAATTTGCCTCCTTCGACTTCGTATCCGACTCATCACTAGACTCCTTAGGATGAGGAGAAGGGGGGTTAGGGGGAGGGCACCTGGGGCTCTTCCTGCTAGGGAAGCAGGGAGAGGGATTGGCTTTTGGGGTTTCAGACTTGACAGAATTCACAACGCACACTTCCCCTGAGTCTGAGCTGGTGGTGTCCTCCGAGGAGCCACCCGAAACCCCAATGGACTTGACTCTTGTCTGGGTTTTCAGAAACTCAAAAATGAGGAGCAGAAGACCTTCGTGAAGGGCGGGGTTCTTGACAGGACATTTCTTGTAACTCTCTATATTCTTAGTCATAGAAGTATAAATATAGAAAGGAAAGGAGATTTTCACTTTATGTCTAAATTGATTAAGCAGAACAAAATGATGGGTCCTGACTCTATCAAACTTGGGCTTCAAAGTGACATACTCTATGATGATCCTCAAAACATGCCCCCAGATCTTCTTGATGGACTCAATGTCATAGTAGGTGTCAATCTTTACCAATTTTCTTTTCTCCTTGTCGTTCTTGACGAAAGCATTGATAACATTGGCGAACATCTTCTTATCCTTGAAGAAGCTCATGCCTTCCTGGGAGAAGCCTGTCACCTCCGCAATGAGACCCTCTGTGATTTGGTGGGAGACACCATCAATTTTGACCTTTCCGTTGTGCCAGGTTTCAACCATAATCTTGGTAACCCCCGCATTGAAACCATGGAGCCTCTCCATGAAGCTGGTTATGCCGCCCTTCTGGAGTTTTTTCCAAACCTTCCCTTTTTCTTTCCAGCTCTCTATTTCTCCCCATGGCTCTCTTCTAATCCTTTCTCCCACCATTGCGATATTATGCCTCTCTAACCCTAAACCCTTAGCAATAGGGGAATGTTAGGATAAAGTGTTAATTTAATTTAATTTATTAAATTATCTTTATTCCCTTCTTAAGATTTCACTTTATGCACTTTGCATTCTCAATTAATAATTAATTAATAATTATTAAATGAAATTTACCTCTTAGGGTTTCCCTTTTAGGTTTACAATCTCCTTTTATAAGGATTGATCTTTTGTAATTATCTTTCATTCTATTCATTTCTGAAATACATTTTGCATATATTTTCAAAGCAAAACTCTTGCCTGTTCTTGTATTTTTCTTCTCTATGACAAGTTCTTGCAAGTAGGTGTTCTTCGGGCTTTGTGGATTTATATTGCTCAAATCCTTCAATGTTTCCCCTTCATGGACATTACGACTCATGTAGAATCCATACTCACAGATTTAGGTTGGTTGAGTGAGTTCATGATTCTTGGAGATTTATTGTTGCATTGGGATTTGTGAGAATCCGTACTCTTGAATATAGGTTGGTTGAGTGATCTATTTTATTGGTGTTTTATATATTTCTCATCCAACCCTTGTTATTTATGATCATTGTGTAGTTGGTGTGCCCACACACAAGCATGTGAGCATGCACTTGTCAGATTCTTGCGAGACCCGAGCTTTCGGTTGGTTGTCGGTTGAGTTATGTCAATTGGGGTTGGGTTGGGAAACTCCATTTCCTATGGGCACTCATTGTATGATGAGCATGGGTATGTAGGGTAAGGTCAGGGGAGGGGCTTCCCTCATAACCCTGGGTCACGTTCCTAACAAGGTATACGTGAAGTTTCTAATAAGTGATAACTAAATAAATTCATGGGTAATAAACTAAGATAAGAAAATACATTGTCTGCACGACTCATTTGAGGACGCAACATGTTGGCCTCTCGAGGGAGTACCAAGGGGAACAATCTGTAATGTTGTTGAGCTTGCGAGTTCCAAGCAACCTACTCTCGACTAGAGTGCCTACATAGTAGACCCATAGAGTGTTTGGCTAGGACCTGTTGTATTGCATTGTCTCATGAGCTTGGTTTCAGTCCTCTATATTGTTTGGCATGAGTGTTAGCCATGGATGGAGGTTTCTATTGTGTGGTTGTGGTTAGATCATTATCTCCATCAACATGATGGGAGTGGACCTACAGGTGGCCATGTGGTTGGGAGGCATAGCTACCTATACCATTGCTGGGGACCGATGTATAGAGATGGTCTATTTCCAATTTGAGGCTGATGTAGGATATTCACTTGGTACTTCAGTGTATCCAAAGTATGTTCCCTTGTGATTTATATTTCACGTTGGATGCATTTGATATCATGTTTAGATTATAGTAGTTGTTACTTGATGCATTCCTTATTATGATGTTGTTTATTATGGTTTAGATGAGATTCCTTACCATTGCTTTGGATAGCATTGCTATTTACAAATTAGCATGATTGGATGTATTTTTCCTTTATGTTGTTATTGATAATATTAGTAAGAATGATCTCATGATACAACTCCAACTATCTTGTTTGCAATTTGAGATTCATGCTCAAGTGATTGGTAGGGCCTTTGAAGTCTCATGATGCTATTATGATGGGAGGAAACTGGCATGGTTATTTTTAGTTTGGCTTCATTATTGGTACTTTCCTTGTGATATTTGATTTATGCACATGTGTGTTCATTGTGATGTTGCTTTCCACATGATTACATTAGATGCTATGGATTAGATGTTGTGGATTAGATGTTAGATGTATTTGATCTCCTTTATGCTTTCAAGTGTTCACACCTTGACTAAAGTGGTTCGGGTACCCCCCAGTGTGGAGGTTCTAACTCTATCTTCCTTCTAGAATTATCATCAGGCTTTATCTTTGTAAAATTGGGCAACATTGTTCATCATTGGGCAATACTAGAAAAGTATTGCACGACTATAGGAAGAAATATCGTGCAATATTGGAAAGTATCGCATGGTAGTAGAAAGTTATATTGTGTGATAGTAGTAAAGTATCGCACAAAAATAGTAGATTTTATCGCACGATACTAGAAAGTATCGCTCGGTAGTTGTAAGAAATGTCGTGTGATATTGGAGAAGTATCACTTGGTAGTGTTGTATAGTGTTGTACGACATTGGAAAAGTATTGGTTGATTTTTATGCAAAAACATGCACGAGAAAATAGCAAGTATCTCCGGACTTGTTGGTTGAGATTCAAAGGGTGTTTTGGATACTCTCTGGGGTGGCCCTCCTTCTTAGGTCCCAATAGGTCAAAGAGTAATGGTTTCTAGTTTGTGTAAACTTTCATAGATAATTTTGGATGCATTGGTAAGTAGTGATGCTTGGAGATCATTGGTTGCTTGGATTGTTGGTTAAGTCTTCCATTGTGATCTTTGTGATCAGTTGCATCTTGATGTTATATGTATCTATGCTTAATACCTTTAAAAAATTGTATTAGCTTTTATTTATCCTTGTTCCAAGGATCTCTGGGTGGGGCATTACATATCACATATTTCATATTGATAAATGAGTTAGGGAAAATAAAATTTAGGTATATTGTGATGTTATATTTAAATAAATTTTCTTCATGGGTTAGTGACTATAATGTCTTTAGGGGTAATGTCAAAATTAAATAGTACTATGAAATTTAACTGATTGTGAGATCTCCCAATTATATAATGTCGAATAATTAATTGATTACTTAATATTTGAATAAATTTTATATAGGACATTTGACACAATAATAATAATTAATTATACAAGGTTTGAATTGTAACTTTATCATTAGAGGTTGTTAATGTTCGAAGTGTTATGGTTAGATAGTCTGGGTGACTTGATAGTTGTGTAGAATTATGTTAGATGTTTGACTATATGTTGTTAGTAGATTTGTGTTAAATATTCAATGTTTTATTGGTTCTAATTGGTTATATGATAATTAGGATTAAGTGTTAAAGTATTGTTAGGTCAACCTAACCTAGGTGTTCCTGTAACACTAGAACCTAGGGTTTCCAAACCTATGTAGTACGATAGAATTATCGACTCTACATCCTTATGTGATAAAATCTGAACTCAACTATATACCTATACCTTGTAACTCAAAACTAATTGCACCATGTTATCACCCTTCTGCAATGTACTCAATGATGGCTTACATTTTCATGTGTTAACTTAGTTGAATTTAATTTTTAAAAAAAATTGGGTGTGTTTTTGCCCTAATTTTTGGGCATGACAATAAGACACTTGTAAGAGCTAGTGCATCCCTCTAGAAATTAACCATCTCATCATTTCTGATTTTCCATGTGAACTACCACCTTATGAACTTCATGGAAGACCTTGCAGACCTCCACACCATATAAGGATGCATATTAGAGCCAAGATCTTATGAAATTAAAATTTCATCTTACTTAAGTACTAATTCCATTAAACATTTTCACATGAGATCCAAGTCAAATGCCCCACAATCCACATTCTTCCATTCTCATGGCTTTAAAATATTTTTCATCCAAAAACCAGAAACTTTCCAACATCTTATAAAGAAATTTAGATTCATTCTATCACATATCTAGTTTATTTCTTTTTTATTAATAAGCATACCCATTTCTTCTAGTAGCTTACTAATGTAGGGCTCTAAGATCTGGGTTACAGGGATGAACTTTGTTGTCATGATGTTATGTGTTGTCTAAAATGTTGTTAATGTTAATCATGTCATTGGTTGTTAGCGTGACCAAGGGGTAGAAAGTTATGGTTCTTACGGTTCAATGACCAACAACATGATTAACATAAGCAACATTTTAGACAACACAACATTATATCTAACAACAAACTTTCCATAATCTTTGAAAATTTATTATTGGATAAAAGATCTTAATCTATAATCATTATTTTGATCACCAAATTGCTCACGAGTCTACATAGTGAAAGTGGATTGAATGTGTGAAAATATAAGGCATTCTCAATCTTCATTATAAAACGACTAATAGGAACCAACAAAAAAGTAAAATTTTATATGTTCCTAGTAGAAATAAAGAACTATGTGACTTGAGGGAGAATGCGCTCATAACCTAGATTCAACTGACATTTTATATTTTCAAGCTTTAAATAAAAAGGTCCCTAATTCTTTATTTAGTATATTCAAATTATTTTTTCCATCAGTCTAAAGAATAACATGGTTCCCACTATGAACAATGGTATCCATTATGAGTAAAATCTAGATAGAGTACTATGTTTGAGATATTTGAGGGTAAGAAGAAAAAATACATATTAAATTTGCTGTGATCTATTATGATGTCAAGTTTCTCAAGCACGTTCTTTTGCAAAATCTATCATTACTTATTATCCAAAGCAATCTTAATGTTTTCATCCTAAAATCTGATCTTATTTCTAAGGAATCAAGTTTGCTAAGTGCTTGTATCAAGAAGCGTTCAAATTATTGTTGGCAAATATGCTTAGATCTATATGTCAACTTTTCATCAAAACTAAATTGTTCTTAGGTCTCAAATATTTTGAATATTCAAGCATTTGTTGATCTCAATACTTGTTTCACATCCCTCGCCATAGGAAGGACGGGGATATTGATCAAAGCTGGAAAATTTTACTGTTGTAGGGCAAGAATTTTTTAAAGATATCCATGAATAGAAGAGAGGAAAGAAATGAGGTATCGGCAACATGAAAAAACTTGAAAGGAAAGGGTTCGGATGATGAGTTCTGGATCAGCGTATGTTCATCTATTAATGAAATAAAATGAACTGAACGAAGTTAGTATGGATAGAAGAGCTCTCTTGGACATGGGCAACCCCAATATCATTTAATAATATTAATCAATAATACAATATTGACCAAAGTGCAGAGGATGAAGGACATTATTGTTGCTCGTCAAATATATTCAGCATAGAGGTAATGGCAGTTGACAATGTAGCAAAATATATAAACGAAATGCCCGATCGCAATCTAAAGTACAGGACCCGCACTTGGCCAATAAAACATCAATAGCATCCCAATCTCAAATTGTCCCAAATTCTCGGATGTTTCACAAATTGGACGAGGTCACAGAAGTTGAACAAGATTAAAGGTATGTTTGAGGAATGGTCTAGAACAGTAAACATAACAGGGAAGTTCTATATAATACCTACAGGCCATTCCGGTGACCAAACTTCAAACATAAAATTGTAGGAGATGATTGCAAAGGTAGAATGGACTACAACGGTCACAAAAATCCCCACAACTTGATGCTCATGGTCACAAAAATCCCCACATTTAGGAACATCAAAGGAGTAGCAGCATAGACACTTTCGTATGCTACATAGAGTTTTAAAAAGCATCATCATTTTTTAATCTTTCGAAAATCCTTGTGTTTTGTCCCAACAAGTCTTCTCAGCATTAAAAACAATTAGTTTGTCTATTTACTGTAGCCCAGTACAAATTCTCATTCCTTTCTTTGCATTGTCCCATTTCTGTTTCATTCATACTCATTTACAGCAGTACTACAAATTTATAAGCAATTTTTGTATCATTTCTCATTTTCAAGGATCCAAAAGAGTGTTTGTTAATTTTACTTTATACATAATAATTATATGTGTAACCCCACTATCCCCCACTATCAATATTTTGGAGATATTTCAATTTCTCCAGAAACCCATTCTCCACTCCCCAAAATTGTGACAAACACTGTTATTTACAAGTAACATTCATATTGTTCTCCCACCAATATTGGCCAAAATTGATTAAGCTACGCAAAACATATATGCTGAATTGACCTATGATACTCAGAACGGTGAAAACTATTGTTAACTTTTAACTTACCAACAAGAAAGTTTGGAAATGATCTGACATCCAAACTTATCCAAATCTGGCCTGGCTTTTCTCAACTTTATTTGAGCTAAATAATCAACAGAAATCCATGCAAAACTCAAAAGTGGAGCACTGGGATAACCATCTGGTTCAGTTAGGTTTTCAACATTCTTCTGCACCCATGTTGGATGATAGGTTACATGGTACCAAGCAGATGCTTTGGCTTCATACTTTGCCTGTTCACAAGGGTCCAGATTTTGAGTATCTTTGGATCCCTCAAAAATCAACCTAAACTCCTTTCTCAAAGACCTGTATGCATGCTGCAACCTCTCCTTGATTTCACCCTGTCGCCGGTTACTATATTTGGAAAGGGAAGAAATCATTCCACTGACTACTTCCCCCTCTTTTTTAATACTGAATTGACCCAACAAAGCTTGAAGTTGTCGATCGTATGAACATTTGCACTCCCAAGCTTCTTCAATATATTCTTCAAAACCATTGACTTCTAGATCATTATCATAGGGCAATGTTTCCAGTTCAGCAACATAATTTTGTTTCTCAATCTCTTCTCCAAACATATCCTTTACTTTACGATACAATTTGCCTAAAATTTTCTCTGATTTATAAGAAATCCATACCTCTTTGTCCATAAAGTCTGGATATTGCTTGGGTTTCAGATATTGTGGCATCACTGCTACCTTTCCAGTTTTCGGAAAGTCTACCGCCATGGCTGCCAGCTCTGCAAGTTTAAGGCAGTCTTCATCCAGTGCACCACAATCACTTAGATCTGCCAGAGCAACATGTGCATTACAAATAACTCCCAAACTATCGTTGACCATGTGTTGCACAAAAAAATCAATTACATCCTGCAAAAAGCCCAAGATTGATTAAAGGATTGAAGCATAGCATTTTAAACCTGAAGAATTATTATTAACTTTCAAATGTGTGATAATTTTTATAGAAAAAATTAAACCAATGTAGAAAAGAAATTCTGCGAGAAACTGTGAGTACAAAAAGTCAAATTTGACTTTCAAAATGCCTAGTGTTAATAAATTATTAATTCCAAAACATGATCACTTTTTATGTGATTCTCAATATTATGATTCTATATAAATTGAAAGGGATCAACATTCAGCATACAAATACATAAACTAAGACAGTTCTACCAGAAACTTTTGTTAGCAGGCATACAAGCATCATTAACTCCAACTACATACAGCTAATTAAGAATAAAAGACTAACTTCAAGAGCTAAAGTTTTGTAATCAAATGTTTGGCCTTCTAGAAGTGATCTGAAAGTGAGAATGTGAGAGGACCTATCCAGCTAGAGTAAATATTCAAATTATAATCTGAAAGATGTATGATAGTATGGCATGAACAAGATTGGCTAGTCTGTGAGGCAAAATGCAGATGTTCTTGTAATAATTAGTCCAATACTTACTTTACTATCATTAAACTGACCAAACTGTTGTAAGAAATATATGAAAACTCTTAGTCGGGCAATGACATGGTATAAAATAGAGCCATCTGCTTAATAAATAGTTTCCACAGGGCAGATGCAATATAAATAACTGTTATTTTGTCAAAAACACAATGTATGCAAACTAATGGCATAACTACAAAACAATAAAATGACCTTGTTGTAATGACATGGTTTAAAGCTTAGACAAAACTCTAGAACAAACTAAGATCATGGCAAGGGACTTCGTCCTATGATATGAGGAACAAAATGTAAATGACCCAAGTTAGCTCAAGTAACTGGGTTAAATGCAATTTAGGGATAATGATAAAATATGCAAAGATGTGTCCCAATGACAAGGCTATGTTAGGTACCCATGTGCTCGAACATCTTTCATGAATGGAATCAATGATAAAATATTAAAATCCCATAGGAAAACAATCTTCTCCGAAAAAGTTAGAACTTGAAAAAGATAAGTAAAACTCAACATGATCCCCCAACCCCAAGGACCAATTCTATCACACATACAATAGATTTCCCCTAAAAGAGAAAATATTTGAAAGATTAAAAAACCTCCAAAATATTTTCCAAGAAGTGTACAAACATGAAGGACACCACTAAAGCACAGAGAAGCTACAAACAATTTCCAAAATTGGCTAATATAATGCTAAAACTAAACAACTGCATTTGGAATCAAGATGAAAATCAAAATACATGAGTGATCCTAATGACACTATTCAAGCATTTATCAGATGGCTAACCAAGGGAACAATTTGATCTTGCCAGCTTACAGGGCTTAAAGTTATTGATCATGGGAGATTTCTTTGAATCTCTTACTAAGGGTTTTGTCAAGGGAAGTTTAGTTTCAAAGGTTTCAAATTGGTTTGATGAATATTTTATGAAATGTATAATCTCAAAGGAAGCCCTCACATTTTATGAATATGCAGATCTGACCAAAAGAAAATTCTTAAAGAAGAGATTATCAGAACTTTTGAGTACCTTTCATTTGGTAAATTTAAAGTATCATTTGAAGATTACTTCATGAAAAGAAGAAAGGAAGGAGCTAGAATGGAAGAGGCTGCAAATGCCAAATATCCAGAAGAACAAAACAAACAAATTAAAGGGAACATCTTTGAGCCAATCAAGGAGGAAGAACAGAAAGTTCATATCCAGCAAGTTGAAGGTAAAGACATTTTAATTGGAAAATGAACTTTCACAACAAGAAAAACTTCTCTCTGATGGATTCAATGAAATATTATCATTATATACTGAATGTGAGACCTCAAATTGAGGAAATTGTTTCAATGAATTTTGATGGTGATAAACGAACACCTATTGATATTTTAGGTGGTGAAAAGAAGGAATGATTGTGCAAAAGTGGAATAAATCTTCCATGCAAGGTGAATAAAAGGGGCCTTTATTTGTAAAAGGTGTTTTGATCTCTAATGATTTTGTGGCAGCTAAATGTCAATGTAGACAATAAAAATAAGGATGCACTTGTTCAAAGTACGGAGTTCAAGATAAAGAGAAATGTACTGAATCATGCGTAGGGTGGACCATTGATTGATCTATGGAGTATCTTTTGGGATGGATGTTCAATTGAGAGAAACATTTTGGTTAGCCCTTATTCATTGGTTTGGGATCACAAAAATTGACTTGCTGAGAAATCTCTTTTGGAAAATGAAGACAAGCTTTCTACTTGTAGCCAAAGGGTATGATAATATTTCAGATTTGTCACTTTCATTCTAGCATTTTGGCGAGCATGCAAAAGGGTTTGGTCATTCTTAAAAAATGTTCTTATATATTGGATCCAAATGATATTTTGAAGATTAAGTTTTAATAAAGGTTCATTGTTAACTCCTCTTCCTATTGTAATTGGTTTCTGATGAGCTCTTTTATGCATACTAACTACATGGTAACGGACAATGTCCACAGCTTACGAACCATTCATGCCATCCAAGAATTACGAATGAAGATAACTTTCTTTATCATAGACAAAATGAGGTGACTGACTTGAGTTTCTTGAAGCAAGGTCATGGTACAAAAAGTTGTGGAATGCAATTTTGGACACACAACTAAGTTCTGTATAAGTACCTCAGTTATGCAACCAAAAAGAAAAGAAAGAGGATGTTCATGACCAAAAGAAGGATGAGGATGAAGCAAACAAAGCTTGGAAAAAAGAGCAAGCAATAAAGGAGAGCCTTATGCTAGTAAAAGTTCTTTACATGTTCAAGATGAGAGAAACCAATGGTTTGTCGATAGTGGATGCTCAACAAGAGAAAATTTATCTCTTTGTAGAAGGTGGATTTGTGCTTGACGTCATCCTTAATGGAATCCAAATGGGAGGAAAGGAGGGTGTTACCTTTTGAATCATTGATAAAAATCTTCAGGGGTTTAACTTGAAGATTCTTTGGAAAGTATGGAAGACCTTGAGTTTTCTAAGATACTCAGCAGAGTGGTTTGCTTGCAACTGCTGTCTCTTCAAATCTTTGAAAGATGTCTGAACTAGGGATGAAATCACAATAGGAAGTTTACCAAAGGAACTCCCATGCTGTAGTTGGGCTACACACTGCAGGGAAGGGCTCAGAATGCTAAGCAAGATGAAGAAGAGGGAACTGATTAGCATTTCCAGGGGTAGAATTTGGGATGAAGTAATTGTAAGAGTACTATTCTAGGGCAGAAAATGATGATCCCGAATTCCATTAAGGTGTGTGTCCATATTCTCATTAAAAAAATGCTATTCCTGCTTCTCCTAGGCAATTGATCATTTAGTGAATTAGTAGCTGAAGGTTTTTTTGACTAGTGGCAAGAATAGAAGACTCTAGAAAAGGTTTTGGAAGTGAATCGGTAGTAGGTCGTTGTGAAAGCAAAGATTTAGATCTATGGTGGGATACAGAGAAGTCCTTAGTATTAGCAGCAAATGATGAACTTTTCTTCTAACTGTAAATTTTACTGACTTGAGAATTATTATGAGTTTCTCAATACCCCTTTTTACTGCAAGTCTCTCTTTTTCGAAGGAGTTTCCTGAACTATATCTGCAGATACATCCTTTTCCATTTTCTTCTTCCAGCATAAGCACAATTGACCAAGTAGTATCAGATGCATCAGTGTAAATAACTGAGAGTATCATGACCTGATCTTCCTCATAGATATGCAATTTGTTACATCCCAAATTTTGCCTAAATTAAAAATGTTCCTATAGCTGTTGAGATTTCAGGTGAAGTCAGTTGACTAGTAAAAGTAGTTGAACAATATGATTGTGTGAAATGGAAATATGGTTATTCGTTATAACTTCATGTGAAATTGGCATGTTAGTTAATCGTTATAATATTATTATGATCATTTGTTATTTTGAAGTTGAAATTATAGAAAGGTTGGTTACTCATTAGAAATTCATGGACAGTGGGTAGTTAGCCATTATGATGTTTTATAAAAATGATAACTTGTTATAGTAACTTTGATTTATATTGATGGATATGTTATTATCTTGGGAAATCTCTTATGTAGGAGTACATCGAAGGGGAGGAAGCATTGCCAAAGAAGGAATTGGGTAAGGGACACCAATCCGCCTATGGGTGTTAGAAATAATAGTCCACCAAGATAACTGGCGGGGGGGGGGGGGGGGGGGGGTGTGAATCAGTTATCCAGTTATAACATTTATCAACCTTAATTAATCTTAACCATCCAATCAAAGTAAACAGCAACCATAACAAGATGCACAATGACCAAACTCATTACAAGTCCAACATTTAAAGATTTTCTTAACATCTTTTCCTCTTCTTAAAAGATGGGCTACTCCTATCATTCTGTCCTTATTAGATTTGCTATTGCTAGCAAAATCTTATCTGACACTTGTGCTCCTTGATAGATTACATTGAATGTTTAGGGCACTGAAGGCTGTCTCTCTTGTAGACAATTCTCTAGACTATCTAAGCTCATTCTCAACTGCTTCAAGTCTCCCAAGTAATGTTTCCTTGGTAAAATCTTTGGTACAAGTGATCAACAATTGTATCATTTGAACTGCCTGCTTAAATGGTAGCGTTAAACGCTTCAATATCTTCCAGATCACCTCATCATCTTCCTTGGTTCCTCCTTGAGATCTGATACCTGCAGTAACTTCTGATATTCTACCTACATATCTTTTTATAGATTCATCTTCCATCATTTTAGTGTCTTGAAATGCACAAATCCAGCTTTGTAGCCTCAATTTCTTAGAATATTCATCACCTTCAAAACTATTTTCCAAAGCTTTCCAAATCTTACAATAAGTATCAAGTGTTTTTACTTGGTTGTACTCTATTTCAAGAAGTGCAAACAATAGTGCTTCTCTAGCTCTCATGTCGCACATGAAAAGTTCTCTCTCATCCTCGGTACAACTTTCCAGCGCACTTTCAGCAATAATTTTCTTTTCTGATTTTGTCAAAATCCAATATCCTAGACCCATACGCAGTAGATGTGTCTTCATCTTTTCCTTTCGACTGTCATAATTTGTTCTATCAAACTTCGAACTATCCTTTCTCCCAAAGTTGTTAAACTTTATGTTCAAGGACTTGCTGCTCTGATACCAATTGTTAGAAATAATAGTCCACCAAGATAATTGAGAGGGGGGGGGTGAATTGGTTATCCAATTATATCATTTATCAACCTGTCCTTTGTTATGTATGAATGATTGCATGAAGCACGAAGAGTGGAACAAAAGAGAAACAAGTTGATATGCGAGGATAAGTAGAGCAGAGCGAAGTTGGAGAAAACTTTGTTGCCAAGGTTTTATTTTGAGATCCAAGGTTTGATATCTGGATCTAAGGTTTCTAACCTGGTCTACAAGGTCTGATAGTGATTGGTCTAGTTGACAGGACAGAGGAAAGATGATAAAGCACAGTACGAACAAGTATTCTACAAGGAATAGTTGAGAGATCAGTTGGACAGTGAAGTTCAGTGGTCTTGCCCCAGAAGCTGTTTGGACAGTGAGTCCTTTTGCCTTCTACAACTCCAAACAGGGTTGGAATATCCTAATAGGGATTCAAAGTCTCCTAACAGGGACTCTTATGTACTGAATATGTTTATAGACTCCTAACAGGATCCATCCTCTAACAAGGAATATATATATCAATATATCTTTGTGGGCATCATTCCCACCGGGGTTTTCCCTCTGATCAAGGGTTTCCCTAGTTAACAAATCTGGTGTAATTGTATATGTGCATCTTGTTATGGTTGTTGTTTACTTTGATTGGATGATTAAGATTAATTAAAGTTGATAAATATTATAATTGGATAACTGATTCAGCCGCCCCCCCCCCCCCCCCCCAGTTATCTTGGTGGACTATTATTTCTAACAATGGGTTCTAAGCCATCTTGGTCAGGGTAGCTAGACTAGGCAAGCAAGGTCATACCAAGTGATCACCATGAACAAGTTAGTCAACACACTTAATAAAATAATGAAATAATTAACTAGAGCAAGTTACTACCTTTATGTTTATAGACGATCTCAGAGCTTCCTGTCAGAGTAAGGCATGTTTTAATATAAGAATACCATGGTACCTATACATGCTTATACATGTACATACATACAAGTACACATGCATATATTCCTTATGATTCTTATGAACATATATGCCTTATACCTAATATACATATACTTGGAATATTATGTGTGCATATATATACATGTACTTACATATGCAAGTATGGGTGTGTGCAAATGATACCCCTATATTAAAACTTTAAAAGAACTCTTATATCCAACTTATGTCAATGATTTAAATTTTGAATTTTGGAAAATTCTATAATTATATTTGTGTCATCGGCCCATTACTTATTCAATGGCCTATTTTATTTTGGAGCCATTACTTTATTGGCCCCCTTGTATGGTTTTTGAACATAACATATTTTGGTGCCACATTTTCTTCTTGCTCGTAACCAAGCATGCGATTGCAAGAGACAAGCCTATCATATGTGATGGATGTATTTCAAGCAGACTCTTCTCTCACCTATGAGCCTTGCACTTTACTTTATTTTCAACTATTCTCTCTCTGCTCTCTATCGTCCACAGTAGCATTGAGCCGCATATCTTTTCCAATGAGTTTACCTACACCAACTATCATTGTTCCTTTAGTGTCGTGTATAAGCATTGAATTTTTATAGCCAACTGTTAGATACAAAACCGTGAATCATATTTCTTGAAGCACATATATTGCAAGCTTGGCAATTGCCGAGAGCCATTGTTAATTAGTTGTTCAATCCCCACCAAGGAGTCGTAACAGGGGGCTCAACTTATTACAAGGTAATTGGTAAATACTTGCTTATTAATAATAGAGACCGAAAGGTCAATTTATACAAAAGGAAGAGACGATGTTTCCTTAGGAAACGATCGTAAAGAATAGAAACATTCTATTCCAGAGAAAGCAAAAAACGAAAGCAAACTAAAGCTAAAGATATTTACAAGATAACCATTAACTAATAATAGACGTCTTATCTATTATTGTAATACCCTCCCTTAATGGTTAATCTATCTAACACACCAAGCTGTCCTCTGAATTTGACAAACTTATCAGGACCAAGAGGCTTGGTGAGAATGTCTGCAGTCTGATCTGAGGTAGGAACATATTGCAGATCTATAGTCCCGTCTTCAACCAACTGTCGTATGTAATGACAATGAACATCCACATGCTTGGTTCGTTCATGGAAGACTGGATTCCGTGCTAACTTGATAACACCTTCGTTATCAACAAATAGAGTAGTCGGTCCTGCTGGTGACATCTGCATATCCCCAAGCATCCGACGAAGCTAGACAGCTTCACATCCTGCCTTAACAGTCCCTCTATATTCAGCCTCTGTAGAAGAGAGAGAAACTGCCTGCTGCTTCTTGCTGGTCCATGTGACTGCACCGGATCCCAAACTGAACACATATCCAGATGTTGACTTTTTATCATCAACAGAGCCTGCCCAATCTGAATCTGTGAACCCACTGAGTTTAGAACTCCGAGAATACAAAAGTCCATAATCAGAAGTGCCCTTCACATAACGAAGCACACGCTTTGTTGCCATCCAATGATCAGCCTTAGGAGCTGTCATAAAGCATGAAATATAGCTGATTGCGAAGCTGATATCAGGCCTAGTAGCAGATAGGTAGATGAGGCTGCCTACTAGTTGCCTATACGTAGTATCATCAACGGAAGGAGAATCAGACTTGGCTGATAACTTGAGACCTTTCTCCATAGGTGTAGATGCAGGTTTGCAATCCTGCATTCGGAATTTGTCTAACAAGGCTCTGGCATATTTGGACTGAGAGATGAATATACCAGAAGACTGTTGCCAAACTTCAACACCTAAGCAATAATGCATGAGCCCAAGGTCAGTCATATCAAAAGACTGGCATAAGTGTTGTTTGATTCCCTGAATCAAAGATGCCGAACTGCCAGTGATGATCAGATCATCCACATAGATAACCAGAAGGATGATGTCACTGTCAGTAGTCTTGATGTACAGATTTGAGTCTGAAGAACTCCTCTTGAAGCCTTGATCACTGAGGTACGTATCAATCTTGATGTACCATGCCCGAGGGGCCTGCTTCAAACCATAGAGAGCTTTTACCAATCTGAGAACCTGATGGTCTTTACCAGCAACTTTGAAACCAGGAGGTTGCGTCATGTAGACCTCTTCATGGAGATCACCATTCAGGAAAGCACTCTTTACGTCCATCTGATGGACCTTCCAGCCAAACTGTGCTGCCATGGCTAAGACTAATCTGATGGTGCTCATCTTTGCAGTAGGAGCAAAGGTCTCCTCATAATCAATGCCCTGACGCTGAGAAAAGCCCTTTGCCACTAAATGAGCTTTGTACTTATCCAAAGTACCATCTGATTTGTATTTGATTTTGTAGACCCATTTGCAGCTAATGGGTTTCTTCCCTGGGGGAAGATCAGAAAGGACCCAAGTGTTGTTCTTCAGCAGGCTCTGGTGTTCAGATTGCATGGCCTGTTCCCACTCTGGAATTCCTTTAGCCTCGGAATATGTTTGAGGTTCAAACACACTGTGAATGTTGGCCATAAGAGCAAAGTTAACAGAATCTATAGTTTTGCTCTTTTTCCGAGTAGTTCTCCCATCAATGAGCTCATCATCATGAAGATCAGCAAGTGTCTTAGCCCACCACTTAGGCCGGAGAGGAGAATGACCAACAGTAGTACTAGGAGATGCTTGATCAGCAAGATCCTGATCAGAAGAATCTGGATCAAACTCAGGTGAAGCATCTTCAAAACGAGGTGATCCTGCAAGAGAAGCCGGAGGTGGCTGTACAGGTATCACTGGCAGGACTAGAGCTGTAGGAGCTACTGGAGCCCTCCCATCAGGTGGACCTAATGGAAGCCGAACTCCCAAATCATGAACCTGCATAGGCTGGTCTGCTAGATCAGGAACAGGAGAAACAGGCATGAATGGTCCTCGCTGCTCATCAAAGACTACATCGCGGCTATATATGAGACGAGATGTCTCAACATCAATAAGGCGGTAGGCTTTGTGAAGACTGCTATATCCAGCAAGCATTAGTTTCTGACTCTTGGCATCCACCTTGGTGCGTGAAGCATCAGGGATCCAAACAAAAGCAAGAGAGCCAAAAACCTTCAGGTGACTGATTCTGGGCTTGCGACCTGACCAGGCCTCTTCCGGAGTTTTACCTTTGACCGCCACTGTGGGTGACCGGTTCAACAGATAAACTGCAGTGTTAACTGCTTCTGTCCAAAAACGCTTCGGAACATGTCTGTGTTCGAGCATGGAACGAGCCATCTCGGTGATTGTCCTGTTCCGACATTCAACTACACTGTTCTGTTGTGGCGTGTGGGGTGTGGTGAACTGGTGTTGGATGCCATGTGTATCCAAGAAGCTGGAGAAAACATTAGAACAAAATTCCCCCCCATTGTCTGATCTAAGAGTAAGAATAGATTTCCCAGACTCTTTTTCAACTAAGGGTTTAAACTTTTGAAATACAATAAATGCATCGGATTTCTTTTTAAGGAAATACACCCACATTTTTCTACTGAAATCATCTACAAACAACAGAAAATACTTGTACCCAAGAACAGAAGGAGTGGCCATAGGGCCGCAGATATCAGCATGAACAAGCTGAAGTACTTGAGAAGCTCGCCAAGAATCGCCACTGGGGAAAGGTGTGCGATGTTGCTTCCCAGCCTGACATGCGTCACAAACTCCAAGGTGTTGGGTTTGAATCTCTGGCAAACCAAGAACAAGCTCATCCCGAGCAAGTTGTGAGAGATAATGCACATTTAAGTGCCCATATTGCTGATGCCAAAGTGTGCTGATGGAAGATCGCCGAGCAGCCATAGCTAAGTCCTGAGAATCACCAGAATCAGTAAGTCTGAAAAGACCATGATCCTCAAGACCAACTGCAATAGTAGACTTAGTCGCTCGATCAGCGATGGTGCACTGATGTGAACTGAAGGTCAGTGATGGTGCACTGATGTGAACTGAAGGTGACTGCCAAGTGTGGAGAATGTCGCAACAACTGACTGACCGAGAGTAGATTTAGTTCCATCCCTGGAACGTAGTACACATCAAGGAATATGAGCTTCCTCCCAACAGACTGAATTTGAATGTTGCCTTTACCAACAACCGTGTACTCTTCTCCACCACCAAAGATAACAGAATTGAATAAGGCTGGTAGTCAGTAAACCAGTCTCTGCGGTGAGTGAAATGTCGAGAGGCACCTGAATCAATGTACCAGGCAGATGACTGTACATGATCTGCAGGTCTTTTAGCCATGAAGGCATAAAAGGCAGATTCCACCTGCTCAGTGTGCTCTGCACTGTTCGCTTTGGGTTGCGAACTTGATTGCTTAGACTGGACAGCTAAGCGTTTCCGACATGCAACCTTCATGTGACCATACTTGTGGCAATAGTTGCATTGAATGTTCTTCTTTTTGGTACCATCGGATGTTGGAGCAGAAGATTTCTGCTGAGATGGTTGCTGAAACTTGCCCTTATCCTTCTGAAAGGATTTCGCAGCAAAGGCTTGCTCAGTAGAGGTGGAACTGGAGCTGCTACCGAACTGTTGTTTCCACTGATCTTGCTGAAGTAGCAGGGTGCAGAGATCAGTGAACTTTAGATCAACACCAGTAGATGTGATGTTGAGAGTCTCGATAAAATGCTCATAGGAATTTGGTAAACTCCGAAGAGTGATTACCACAATATCTTCTTCCTCCATCTTGCGACCGATGGCAAGTAACTGATCACGGATTTCCTGAATCCGATTCAGGTGTGCCTGGAGAGAGGTGCGCTCATCCATGACAATAGAAAACAGAGTATTTTTCAGAAAGAAGGCTCTGCTCTTGTCGGAAGTCTCATGAAGACCTTTTAGATGTGTCCAGATTTCGGCCGCTGTCTTGCCGGATGGAATCTAAGAAAGTTGGTCATCAGCTACGGAGAGTTTGAGAAGCATTACTGCCTCTCGATTGTTCAGATCCCATGTATCTTGAGCAGGACCCGGAGAAGTCGGACGCTGCTTAACACCCAGAACAAGTTGATCGGTGTTTCAATATTCGAAGATTGCAATGATGCGCTACTTCCAAGTTCCATAATTGCGACCATTGAATTTGGAATTATGCTCGAGCAGAATATTTGTCAGAGATGCCATGGCACATTTTTCAATGAAAAACTGTGAAAATCTGTGAAGGCACGTTCTTCGAGGCAAAAATACGAAAGACCCAAAAGAATCAAAGAATGACCCAAAAGAGAGCTCGAAAAACCCAGAAGGAATCTGCTGTCGTTTTTTTAATCCGCTGGCTCGAAAATTGAGGCACAAAAATCGAGGCACCCAGAAAAAACGGACGACAACCCAGTTGAGCTCTCGAAAAACCCAGCAAGAATCTGCAAACAAAAAAAATTTTCAACCCCAAAAATTAGGGTTTCGAAAAAAACGGCCCTAGCTGAAAAAAGCTTGAAAAAACTTCAGATTTCTTGATGAAAAATGGTCGAATCTGCTTCCTAGAGCACGATGACAGACTGAGACGGCTAAGAGCATGAAGATTTGATACAGAAACATGCAGATTTTCACCCCAAAAACGTGAGTCTTCAAAAAATGGCCACGATTTCCACGCGATTTGCAGACCCGTAATTCGGGAATTTCTCCAAGCAGAAAAACCCTAGGTGGGTTTTGGAGAAATTAGCTGAAATAATTTTGGAAAAATTTAAACAAATAATTTCAAGAAGAAATTATAATTTTTTCCGAAAAAATTTAAGTATTTAGCTCTGATACCATATTACAAGGTAATTGGTAAATACTTGCTTATTAATAACAGAGACCGAAAGGTCAATTTATACAAAAGGAAGAGACTATGTTTCCTTAGGAAACGATCGTAAAGAATAGAAACATTCTATTCCAAAGAAAGGAAAAAACGAAAGCAAACTAAAGCTAAAGATATTTACAAGATAACCATTAACTAATAATAGACGTCTTATCTATTATTGTAATACAACTCTCCAGTAAAGCAAGGAAGGAGATACTTTTCTCCCAAGTCAGACATTTTTCCACATTTCTCATTTTGAATTCTTACATGACAAGCTCTAAAATCTAGGCTGAATGTTGATGGAGTTTTTCCTAGAAATTATAGTTAGAGTATGGCACAAAAGGATCAGCCATTTCATTGTAAGTTTAATTGGCAATACCATTGCATGAGGAACCTGTATGTTACGCTACCTCTGCAAGATTATATTCTGTTTTCAGAAATTTGATGTTGAAGGATTTTAAATCCGGTGTAGACTTATACAAAGGCATTTATTTTGTATGCCTTTGAGATAAGGAAGGTACCTTATAGAGTCCAGCAATTGTTATAAGAACTTAAAGATTTTCCTATGAATGACTGTTATAAGCCCAAATTGGGTAGAACGAGTATAAGTAACCACATTAGGATTCATCCAAAAAGACTAGCCAGTTTGAGATGAAGAGTGTGGGTTATGCCAAAAGAATGGTGGGTTATACCTGCAAGATAAGACAAGAAAATCAAAGACAAATAAACAAATTAAGCAAAACTATCTTAACTAATCAGTTCATAGTGATCAAATGGAGTAAATCTTGTTGTTGAGTTGAGTGGTGGGTGATCGGGCACAATGTGTCCATATAAATCCCTAGCCAGGGTAGATTTAGTGGCATGCTTTCTGTTGTGATCGCTAGAGGCTAGGTTACTAGTTGTTGGCAGATAGGTTAGGGAAGGTAACCATGACCTACCTAACTGCCTAGATAACACTCTAACACCAAAATGCTTAATGACAGGACAGGGTGTCCGATGCTTATTCTCGGGTAGGGAGGGCCTTTCTTGGTAGAGATTGTGTGGGGATACTAAGGGTCCATGGTTGGGAGGTTACATCCCTGACAATGCTTCTCCTCTCGACCAGATGTTGGCTTGGCTAAATACATTCAGTACTATATAATTTCCACCTTCATATAGTAGGTATTTTTACTTTTGTGTGCTTTCCATTTCTGCAGTTAATTCAGTTATTTCCATAGTTACACTGTCTTAGGGAATGAGGGGACAAGTTTCCAGGACGGGGGGACAGAGGGGCCTTAATTTGGGGACGGTGGGGGGACGGTGGGGGGATGGCGGTAGGGGACAAGAAGGGGGGGTATATATATGTGCATATGGTACTTAGTTATGAAAATATGTATTGCAATATAAATAAAAAGATGTAAAAGAGTAAATACTTGAACATTGCATTGAATTGGAAAATCGAACATTAAACATAAATAGTCAACATTGGGATGTCCCCCATCCTCAATGGAGGTAGGGGAATCTAGTGGTGCCGTTGGGGACGAGGAGATGGAGTCCCCAAGTCCCTGGTGCGTTGAAGTCTCCGGGATGTTGGGCAAAAAGGTGGGGGCACGTCCCCGTGTTACTATGGTTATTTCTTTTCCCTTAAGTAGTTAATTCAGTTATTTACTTTCCATTTAAATAGAAGCAATTAATTATGTTATAGCCGTTAAACTCTTTTAGTTGATTGTGTAGAGTAGTCGCAATATCTATTTTGTTTCAGATGAAAGTGAAAAGAAATGTAAATTGATGTAATTTATCAATGTTTCTAATGGTTAGGAAAATGGTATATTACACAATCAATGGTGAAAAGGCTCCCATGGGAAGGAAGGTATGGTCGACATGTTCATGTACAAATCATGGGTAAGATGTTTGTACAAATTTCATTGAATATAATGATTTAGAAGATGATGTTCTACTAGGATATTTGTTTCTCACTAAAATGAACCATTCCATTTTTGGAAGCATTAAATTTCTTTGAGGCATGAAGATGGCTAGGTAGAAATTTCTGCCTTAAAAACTGTTAATCATAAGTTTGAGCAAAGTGAGAGAAGTGCAAAAAAAGAAGTAATGACAGAACTAATTGAATCATCTATTAATATATCTGAAGAAATATAAAACAGGTTTGAATCTGAATGTTGCAGCATGAATCCCTTACAAATTCGGCCACAAAATCATGAGAAATGTGAAATCTAGTTATGACCAAAATGTTAGTTTGTAATACCTCATGAACCAGCCTATCTAATGAGCCCATCTGAAGTAAAATATTTGGATGAACACTTGAATGATTTACTTGAACGACACTTCATACACCCTAGCAAAAGTCCATTCTCTTGTTTAACATTTTTGGTCAATAAAAGAGCTTAAAAAGAGAGAGGTACAAAAAGATTTCACATCAATTGCAAGCCTCTAAATGATATCATCATTCCATTTAATCATCCAATACCTTTTAGTGCTGATTTGACTAGAAGAGCTACTAAAAAGAGGCTATATTCAAAATTTGATTGCAGATTGGGATTTTGGCAAAGGAAGGTAAAAAATCAGATAAATATAAGATGACATTTTCAGTCCAAAGACGGTGCACCAAAAGGTCTTGGGTGACTAAAGAAGGGAGGTCCAAAGGGACTGGCTATGGTAAGAGATGAAAGTGTGCTTCTTGCAGTGGAGTGGTGGGAAGAGTCCTTAAGCTGTCTAGAGGTCAGGTAGGGGATGGAAGTCATGCGCATCTAGTAGTGAAAGGACTTGCAGTCATCATCATAGCCTTGGTTCATGGGGCAAGTGCTCCTATGAACATGGGAGGAGGTCCAATGTGTGGTGTGATGGGGAAAAGAGAGCAGGACAGCCTCCCAAATGAAAGAGGCAAAGATCAAACCAATAAGAGGTGCTCTCATGGGTAGAGAAGCAATCGAGAGGAAGAAGCTGCCTGCAGTGCACATGGAAGAGGTGTCCCCATCATTAAAGCTAATGGAGGTGCGGGAAGGAGGGGGGCACGAAGGGGAAGGGAAGACCACCAGAGGGGCACAGTGAGGGGAAGGAGGTTGACGGTGAAGTAACTGAAATTAGGAATGATAGGAACTGGCAAGGGCATAGTCCACGATGCTTGCACCCCCTCTGTGAGGCCAACAAATGAACAAATAGGAATCGGAGAGGCTAGGAACTCTGTTCATGATCAGCAGGTCTGAGGACTTACACAAGTGAAGCAAGTGGTGGCCATATCTTGTAAGAGGCCCCAAGGAATCATTAGAGGACCTCTATAAACCCAAGGGGGCCGAATCAGACGTAGAGGTACATATCGAACCAGATACCCAGTCATGTAGTAGAATCTGCATATCCCTTGTCTGTACATGGAAGTCACCCGAAATAAGGAAATCCCCCAAATCAGAGAATCTAGTGATGTTGTCGAAAGAACAGAGGATCTAATGATGTTATCAAAAGATCAGAGAATCTAGTGATGTTATCGAAAGAACAGAGGATCTAATGATGTTATCAAAAGATCAGAGAATCTAGTGATGTTATCGAAAGGCATAAGGGCTAATTAAAATATATGATATCATCTTTAGTTTCTCACAAATATTTGCCAATTCATGCTGTCAAACTATGTATGGCCCCCATTTTCACATGGGTGACTGAGATACTAAAAATTCATTAAAATTCATGGGCCGACAGGGATAAGTAAATACATTAGGATTTATAGCTCTATGAGAAAACAATTACTTTTCTTGAAATTGATAGCATTTGACTGTTTCAAACTAACACAGTGCTTTGAAACCTTTACTATTTCTTACTTTGGTATTGAAAAATGGCTGTATCTTCAATCTTCATTATTACTGAAGCTAACAATCATTCAGTGAGTTGAAGCAATCGGATTCTAAACTGAAAATGATTTATCATTTCAAGACTGTATCTGTTATAAAGAGTTAAATCATTTCCTTTATAAAAGTTTAGACACATAATATTTCCAAAGATAATCCATTAGTTTTATTTGTTTTAGCATTATTGCAGCCATACATAACAAAACATGAATAGGATAAGACAGCAATTGGACTGAAAAGCATACATTCGAAGTTGTCACTTCTCAGATTCAAAGCCAGAATAAGAATGTCAACCAGACTTTGTTTCTTATGTACAATTATGACTTATTCAGCTTATTGATTTTTCCTAAGTAGTTGTATGAAAATGTAATAGACTATAATAAGTATCATAATGTGACACTTCCTGAGAGCTTATATTGCACAAGAAAAAGAGCACTAGCTCTGAGGCCAAAAAATAAGGTAGAAAGTGCAGGATGGATGAAGAAAATAGAGATACCTCTGTTTTCACAGGCTCAGTTGACTCTTTAAGTTGAACTGGATCATAATCCATTGGTTCACAACTCTCACCACTTGATGGTATGAGCCTAGAGTCCCAGGAAACAAAGTAGATATCTCCATCAAGGTCACTTCCTGAAGCTTCATTAGGATGAGGTCTGAGCCCCTTCTGGGGAAAAACCAAACAATCTACTAAATGATGCAATCCAGAAGCATCAACTGCTTCTAAAATTCGAACATCACCAGGATGTAAGCAAGGATTCTTGGCTACAATCACCTTTCCTTTAATTATTGTTGTACTAGTCTTCCTTTCTCCAGAGCTTGAGCCATTATTGAGAATACAGCTATCCACCGGAATATTTGAAACCTTTATAAAACACTGACCATATTCGAGCTCCCCTATTTCATCCAGACAGCCCATTAACCATCTACCGTCAGGGACAAAAATTCTACACTTTTTTAGCAGTTCTTCTAATTGGACAGCTCTTATGGAAGAAAGCATATCCTTGAGATGTGGCTCTGTTTGAGGTTTAAAACCAGCACTTAGCATTAAAGTAGCAGTGTTCTGTAGATCTCCTGTGCAGGACGTTGTTAATAAGTCAAATGCCACTTCAACATTTTCAAATATCTGACTAAGCTTATGCACCATTGAATCTTGTAACTCATGGAAAGCACTATCAGGAACTGAAAGAGCTGATAGCAATGTAATTATCTGTCTGTTCAGAAAGCAAGGTAGGAAGCGAGTCCAAGTGATTATTTCAAGCATGTCATGTTGAGATTCAAACTTTCTCATGCTAGGCCTTAAGGAAAGCTTATAGTTGCTACCAGTTTCTCCTTCCCACGTTGCAACCACACCTTTGTAGCCGCCATATCTGATTTGGTAGGCTGATGGAGGGTCGATGTTCAGCTGTAATTTATGAGCAACTTCCATGGCAAGATCTGGTGTGATCTTCCCTATACCATCTGAGAATTCATAGTTATTCCTTATAATGTCCTGAATGTTTTCAATCTGTTCTTTCGGTACCTGTACTGTGCAATAGGTTGAGGAGAAGCATTGACCCATTCTTGCAGCATGCTTGGCAACATTGTATTTAGGAAAGCTTCCCATCCATCTCTTAATTTGTTGAACTTCGATATCTTCCGCATTTGCAAAGAACCATGCTGAACGGTCTCTCAACTGATTAGCAGAAAACGCAAGAAATGAATATTTACGTCCACACAGCTCAAAACCACTATGCATTATTTGCTTCACTCGCCTATAAATAGCAGTCCTATGTGCAGGAGAACTGTAGGAAATCTGTTTAACAATAGGTGCTATATGCACCGTTAATACCCCAGAAGACATGGATTCCATGCTATCATCCATGAATGTTACACGCAGAAATCTATCTGCATACCTCTTGAAGCGTCTTATGACTCGATTTGACAGCTCTGCTTCCGGAGGAAGACAGTAGGCTTTTGTAGGAGTGATAATCAATCTCCTTACTTCAACTGTTTCCTCTGCTATATTTGGGCTTTTCGGAAGCTTAGGGGTTCTTTGTATCCAACCAATCACAGATTTAAGTCTTGTAAATACATCAAAAATAGGATTGGTGTACGCAAGTATGTGCCTCATTGCCATTGTGGACAGCTCAGTGGGTGTGACGGAGGACTTCAACATGACATAGACCTCAGGAGTTAATCTATGGTAATTGACAATGCCTTTATGCACAAGAGCATTTAGGAGGTACATGGTATCAAAGTGAATTTCTCCATGAGGAGGAAGGACCAAAAAGAATCCCTTTGAAGCAACGGGAGGTTCATTCAGAGTCCTCAGTCTAAGAGGTTTGTCATCCAACAAACGGTGCTGTTTGAAAAATGCTTTGGCATTTTCCATGGTGTGACCCATACGAGGAGATAGCGAGATCTTGTATACCAAACACCTGCCAAGGGCATTGTTAGGAGTAAAGTCCAAGGTTCTAATCCAGGGATCATCATCATCTAAAAGAGCAAAAGGATCACGTGCATAGATATCATCATCTGCAGTCCTATAACATATCCATGGAGGCACCCAAAGCTGCAGCAGCATAACCAAAGTCCCCCTCTCGTTAAGAAACCTCACATCCCTAATATCTCTCACAAGAAACTCGATCTTAAATTCGCATTTTATGACAATATCCCTGTCCCTGAAGCAACCTTCGCCCAGAGTAAAAACCTGATCACGAGTAAACAAAATCCGACATCTTCTATCAAATGGGTCTATGTGAAAATCCACCCCAGAAGTGGCTGCGCGCCAGCCAACCCAAAAGTGGTCAGGACTGTACATTGTTCCGATTTCTAATTTAACATTAGAAAACCTAAGTGGCTCGACGGTTCTTTTTATTGTTCTAGATAAGGTGTTAGTACCAAAATTGACCTTGAGAAGATGATTTTTGAACATAAGTCTTCCCCTTTCGGCGAGCTTGTTGACCTCTTTGACAGCCCCTGAAGATGCAAAATGAACAAAGGCATGAGGAGGGACCTTGGCTGTGTTCTGAATAGAAGACGACTCCCCATTGGTTTTTGTGAAGTTTGGGAACGAATATGGAGGAGTCCATGATGTCTTTAATCTGCATCTCCATAACATTCCTATATTGTCTTCTAAGTATTCCGTCAGTTCCTTGGCACTCACATCTTGTCCGAATCCTCCCAAGCTTATCTGGGTTACCTCCATCGCTGCGAATAAACAAACTTCTGGCCGGAGGGCCTCTATTTATGAGCAACATATTACAAACCCTCCAGCTGTACATTCCTTCTCTGCGGCACAAATGCATGACTGTTACAGGAATAATTGTACAAGTTTGTGGGCAGAAGACGGCTATAATTCGTACCTTAACCAAAAAATAGACCAGAAACAGAGCAGTATTGACAAGATCTGTCCTTAATGAGGTTGCGTGACTGTAAACTGTCATTCCCACCAATTAGGCATGACAAATGGCTGAGTAGCGAGATTGACATTGAAACATTGATAAAAGGCGAACACATTTCCTATCAGCATTCCAAGGAAAGGGAGTTCAGGCCAATAATGAAAAGGGTTAAAGTAAATGTAAGGAAATTACATCTACTTCCACACATCTATAAAGAGCAATTTTAACAAGTGCAAATACTGCTCGAATCTATTGCCAACTGTAGCTCTTGTAACTGAACGAAAACCAAATTCTGAACGTTACCCATTTGCTTTTTAAAAACTGGAGCGGATAAAAAGGATTTCATATTGGTTTGAATTTGGTATATTCTTACATGTTCAAAATTTTCCGTTACCATTGTTTTGGCAGGGCCCGCATGCGTGGCCGGTTGTGTATGTTTGGGCATTGTTTGCGGGTTTACAATCAGCAATGTATCTTTCAATTTTCAAAATAGCACCGATTGTCTAGAACTAGCATCTCGTAAGGCCCCTTGCCTCTAGCGAGTGCCATGTTTCACATAAAGGTAGCCCAAATTTAAATTGGAGAAAGGTCCTAGATTTTTTTTTGGAGGATATCCAAAACGTTATTGTCTTTCTTTGATTGTTGAGCCCCAATATGACTTTGAGAGGTATAATAGCAAGGCCACTCCCCTCATTTGGAACTCAATGGATCCACTCAACAAAGCAATCATATATAGGGGAGAAGATCCAATAGTTGAGTGGGGTCTAATAATCGTTATAGCAATTGTGAATATTAATACTATTAGTTGAACAAATTAATACTAAATCTTGATTACATTGATTTCATCTATTAATAGAAATATAATTATTAGATGTGATATATGGAACCAATAATTGTACACATGAGTTCTTGTAATCTTCGAATAAAAAAAAAAATTTATAGATGCATGATTAAATGATATGCAATGAATTTTTCTCTAACTAACATAAATAAGTTGACTACAATAAGTCCCTGAGTTTTAAAATAATGAATCTTTCATAAATAAATTCATGTCTTGGAAAATTAAACAGATCTACTACATCTCACAATTAGAAATAATTATATAAATTTAAGATCCAATCTGCCACAATTTAATATTTGAATACTTAGTTTCCAAATACCATCACTGAGTGTACAATTTATGGACACTTTTAAAATCTATACAAATATTCATTTTTGAATATCATCTAACAGTGTACAACAACTAGGAACTTGATAGATCTAAAGAAATCTTCTTTTTTAAATAATACTCAGCAGTGTACAACAAATAGAAACACCATCAAATCTAATAGCAGCAATCTTTTTCTACTTTTCATCCCAACTTGCTCCAAGTAAATGCATTTATTGTCTTATTTGACATATCACCTACAAAAAGAGAGAACTTGTAAGGCTCACCATAAAAAATAAGGAAAACACAATTTAAAATTTTTACAACAAATTAGATCAAGTACTCCAATAGTCAAATCAGATCTGTGGCAAAAAAAATCATCCAATCAAATTTAGGAAAAAAAGGCTCAATCTGTGGCAACAGAAATCATCCAATCAAATTTGGATATTAACAAAGACTAACCAGTTGAAATTTAAATTTAATCATGGTTAAATAAGTGTTAACACAATCTATAAAATGAATGGATAGTAGTTTCTTTATTCGCTATTCACTGTAGATTTATATTTGAATCAACCATATTTGGAACTCTTCTCTCATCAAGCAGACAGGTGCATAAATTTCAATTCATTTCCACTTATATTTTCTTTATTTAAATCTTTCTACTTATTTTATATGTTTAAATCTATCTATTTGTTTTTTGGATGAAAGAACCCTTGTCCAAAACTGGATATTTGTGTAAATCCCTGTTTAAACATTTTAAAAAAACATTTACATTGTTTTTATTTGAATCTTACACATAGAGAACAACTAAGGCTAGCATGTGCTGCTGGAGATTTTCATAGTTAGGTGGTTCCAAAGATTTTTATGGCAGCAACCAATGCTAAAAGATTTTGCTCATAGATTTTAGGAAACTGGTACTTGTAGATTTTTTTGGTAGAATTTATACTTAAAAGAATTAGTTGAGAATTTCCATAAATTGCAAACACCTTCTAGTAATGCCATGTAGAAAAAATCCTTAGTTGGATACATAGGGGATTTGGAGGATGCTAAGAAAAACACAGATATCCCAAAAAGTTGATTCAGATCAGAAATAAGTTTCTAATAAATCTAAAACTGGGAGAACACTCCCAAACATGTATAAGAAAGGAGGATATAACATGCACAGCAATAATAATAATAAAAACATATGAAAGATTTGTTAGTTATTTTTCAGTCACAACTACAAGTTTACAGCTTGGATTAAGATATCTTGACCAAGTGATACAGTGCTATGAGACACTAACCTGGAAGTTCTTACAAAGACTTAAGTTGGCTCTAGCCAAACAAATTACCTTAGGTAACTTCAAAAGCATAATCCTTGCCCTTCAATGCAATGTCACAAGACCACAACATCAACTAGTTAAGACTAATAAGTTAGGTATAAAAAACAAAGTTAATATCTCCCAGTCCCCTCTATATTAGCCACAACAATGCAACTATTTGACTTGAATCTCAAGAAAACTTTGTGGATGAATAACGAGTGAAGAACTTGTACGACCAATGTTAAGCTAACTCAATATGTAAAACACTACTTTGTTAAATATATCTATCAATTTTTAATTTTTTTCTTCTGATATGTTGGAGGTCACCCAAAGTTAATGTGGCACTAGAAAATTGAATTCTGGGCTTACAACATGCAAATAGAAACTACACACATATGCACTGTGATATTAATTGTTTGTGATATGCATGTTGCCATGAAATTCTTTGAAGTTGCCTACTGTAAGCATAGTAAAAAGCTAAACTAAGTACATTTATTGATACAAAAATTGTCAGCATTTGAAACACTTTGCAGAGGGGAGTGTACCTAAATCACATTTGCAGCTTCAGCTTTAACTACCTCTAGTATCATTTTATTGAGGATCTTCATGTTGCCTACCAAAACTCTACAATCATAACAACAAAAGAATAAAAATATCATATGAATTGAAATTTCATGATCTAATACAGTGATTAGCCACCCTATGTTGCAAGGTCAAATGCTCAATGATCCTATTCCATAATAGACTTTGTAAATCCCATCCAAATATCTAGCAATGCCAAATCTAATATGTGTTCTATTTTACTCTATCATTTCCTGCACAGTATAGAAAAGTAATTTGGGAGAACTATGATAAAGATCTATAATTCTCGATTTAGATGAAAAGACTACTCAAATACTCAGTGACCACTTAGGTTAGTCTAGTGCACAACACGCAACTGATGATAAACAGAGAGTGGACTGCTTTGATAGTTCTACTGAATATCTATTGATGATTTATACATAGGAAACACAATTATAATCACTAACCAAATTTTTCATTGCATAATAATGATTTGCTTGAAAAGAAATATAGTCTATTTAACTCTGATTTGTAAACTTAACAGCTATCAAAAAAAATGTTTGACAAAAGCATTTGTATTGGTCTATCATTTTTTTTTGTCATTCTATCATTACATATTTATTTCTAGTCAAATGCACTATTTTGTTAAAAATATTTGCAATCATTTTTGAAATAGATTGCAATCTTCTATTAAAAGAAAGTAGTGTTCTAACACAACCGTTTTATTAAATTACTTTTGCATATAATAAATTTTGCACAGACTACATATATTTCACCATGAGAGCTTCTAAGAAGAATCGAGTTCAAAGAACAAGGCCACTACTAATGCACAAAAGAGGGATTACTCTTCACTGCAATCTAGAAAATGAAAGCAATACTAGAGACCAAAATGACATATCAAATCATCCTGAAGTACCAAATCCAAATCCAATAGATATACTGGATGTGCAAAGAGTTTCTACTACACCACCAATGCCTAGAACACCAAAGAATGCATCAGTAAGCAAGAATTGGTCAAAATTAGACATGGACAGTGCAATCAAAGATGTTGAAGATAATTTGTATTACATCTGAGCTGCTGCCAAGAAATGGGGTATTCCTTTTACGACCTTGTCATATTGGTTGCAAGGTATCACAACTACAACAAAGAGAGGTCCACCCACTATATTATCAAGTGAAGAAGAAATGGAAATAGTGCAATGGTGTCAAGAAATGGCAGAGATGGGATACGGTCTTGAGATATCGCAATTGAAAGCACATGTTGCTCAAATTTGTCAGACTAGGCCAAACCCCTTCAAAAATGGTTTTCCTGGCAAGTCATGGTGGAGAGGGTTTAAAAGAAGGCATCCTGAGTTGACATTAAGAACTGCAGAAGGTTTAGATAAAGATAGAGCTACTATGCTTAGACCATCCATAACAGCAACATTTTATAGCAACTTGGAAAAAGTTTACAAAGATAGACAATATAGACCACACCAAATTTGGAATTGTGATGAAACAAGTGTTCAAGCTGGGAGAAATTGTGGAATGAAGGTAATAGCCAAAAGGGGCTCAAGGAGTTTGCCTTATGTATTGTCAAAAAGTAGAGAATGGATCACCATATTATGTTGTGTTAATGTTGCAGGACAGAGCATTCATGGATTCTACATCTTTAAAGGTCAAAGGAAAATAAAAAATTATATTGCAGGTTGTGAACCAGGGGCTTGTATGGTAGCCTAACCTCATGCATGGATGACCAAGGAACTTTTCCTTAATTGGTTGCATCACTTTGCCAGATTTGTACCTGGTGGAGTTTCACCTAGCAATAGGCATTTACTCATATTTGATGGTCATGGGAGCCATGTGGCACTTCCAACAATTCAAGAGGCAAGAAATCTAGGAATTGATCTCCTTACATTGCCAAGTCACATAAGCCACAGTCTCCAACCTTTGGACGTAAGCGTGTTTTCTCCTTTTAAGAACTATTTCAAAAAAGAGAGGTCAGACTGGATGTCAAAGCATCATGGATTAGAAATAAGTAAGTCTGAATTAGCTACCCTCTGCAGCAAAGCATTCAAAAAGGCCCTCACTCCAAAAAATATCAAAGCTGGATTTAAGAGAACTGGTATTTGGCCATTGAGCCCAACATCACTTATGAAAGACATGAATCCTAGCAGGGCATTTCAAATCGGCGTTGAAGATGAAGATGAAGCAATTGCCCTTGAAAGTATTCTAAGATTTGCAGGAGTTAGTGAATCTGATATTCAAGAAAGAGTAGAACAAATTCAAAGAGAAAATGTTGAAATTGAAATGCAACTACAACAAGAACTTGCCACTGTTGAACAAGGACAACATGTTTCTGCCACTATTGAACAAGGAGAACATGTTTCTGCCACTGTTGAACAAGGAGAACATGTTTCTGCCACTGTTGAACAATGACAACATGCTTCTACCACTGCTGAACAGGGACAACATGTTTCTGCCACTGCTGACCAGAGACATCTTATGGTTCATACTACACAAAATACATCAAACTTAAGTATTCCTACTGAAGTGAGTATACCTGATTGCATCATGGAAGGTGCTAGAACCTTTGTGTTAACTTGGACTTAGATAATGAGGATGTAGGATTGTCAATGCCATCCCCGCCTCCATCTCTTCCAAACACATTGGTTCATTACTATGCAACAACATGGTTTGGTGTAGAGGATGGACAGTTTCAATCAAGAGATAATGATGACAATGATGACAAAGTGGATGAAAACATTTCAAATACACATAGTAGCCAGCTAGAAGGTTATTGTATGCTAGTATTATCATCTTTCCTAAAGTTACCAAATGCAAGGGTGAATGAGAAATATTCTGATGAAGGTAGTGGTGCAATTAGGCTCAGTCGACAGTCCCAAATACTCACAGGAGACAAGTTCATGGAACTTTACATGGAACAAGAAGCCAAAAAGAAAGAGCTTGCAGAATTGAAGGCCAAGAAAAAGGAACAATCGGATGAGAGAAAAGCTAGTAGAGCTATCCAAAGAGAGTTGAAAGCACAAAAGAAACTAGAAAATGCAATGAAGAAGCAAAAAAAAGAACAACTTCGAATGATACAAAGGTAAGAGAAAGAGCAAAAAAAGGAACAGGTCAAAAGATTGAGGGAAATTGAAAAAGCCAAAAAGGAGCTGGTAAGGCATAGGCGTTTACGCAATCCCTTAGATCCTCTTCCAGAAAATTCAATTCTGAGAGATATAATGAACATTTACACTCTTGCTTATTCATCTATTGCCAATTGTCCAACACAACAATCAGATTTGTGCAAGCCAACTACAACTTTCCATAACACCTTCCAAGGAGCAAGGAAATGGAGGATCTGGTTCTAACAATACAAACATAGCTAATGTAGGCTTAAGTTCTAATATTATAGCCATACCCATGGATGGTGTAGGTTTGCATAAAAGCTAAAATGATTGTATGAAAAAATACTATTTTAGAAGGTATAAGTTCCTTGATTTTTTTATTTTTATTTTGAGGGCTTTTTGGTAGATGCATGATTCAACAAACCATATTTTTGGAGTAAAAATTCCTTGACACTGATTTTTTTTTCTAGATTCTTTTGTAGGTACATGCATCATCAAACCATATTTTTAGAGTACAAGTTCCTTGAAACTAGATTCGTTGGGATGGAAGTTAGGTACATGATGGATCACACCATTTGTAGGCTACTCAAGATTGGATATACCATATGCTATGAAATATTTTGGTTAACTTCATAGATTATCCATATGCTATGAAATATTTTGGTTAACTTCATATATTGAGCTACTTGAAACTAGATATACCATGTGCTAATTAAGTATTTTGGTTAACTACATATACTGACGTAACTCGAGAGCAGATGATAACTTATGTTGTGAAATCACTATTTTTTGGATGGAAATTAGCTAAATGATTGATCAAGTGATGATAACTTATGTTGTGAAATCACCTATTTTTTGGATGGAAATTAGCTAAATGATTGATCAAACCATGCACTTGATGTAACCTGAAACCAAATTATGACTTATGATATATAAAGTTTGTTAGTGCAAATGTGTTAGAATCGTGATGTTACTTGAGAAAAACAATATGTTCATGCATTATGCTTTAATTGACCTATAAATGTGTTAGAATTGTGCATGCCTCTATACGTTCATGCATTATGCTTATAATTGACCTATAAATAATTACAAGAATTGAACTTTTAAAACAATAAACAAAATATAAATTCAGTAACGGGAAAAAAAACTAAAAGGATCATTGCCTTAGTGAGGTATAAAGTAACCTCACCTGAAATCAATAGTGACTTCTGCCTCCTTTTATGCAACTCAATTCCATTTCCTATATACCAAAAAAAATGCAAAACATTCACAAGTCAAAGATACATATGATATTTTAATTTGGCATTTAGCATGGACTGATGATGAGGTATGAAATAATTGAATTAAAACATATATACATTGTAACGAAGAAGGTAGTGATAGAACATATATACATTGTCATTTATACATATAAATTCTCTTACATTTTGATTCAATTTTGTGTATCACTAATAGTTAAAAAAAATTCTTCGAAAAAGTCAATCTCAATAAATCACAATAAATCAAAATTAATAAAAAATTTCACTCCAAGAATTCCAAATATTAATAATGTCATTAAAAATATGTTACTAAACTTTGAGTAATATCAATATTTTTCTACATAATTTTTTGAACTCTAAAATAAATTAATTAAAAAATTCTGTCAAAAAACTAGTATTTTCTTGTAACTTTAGAGAAAAATTGTATTCAATAAAAAGATAATTAAAATAAAAGAAATTATCAAATATAATTAAAACAATATAATGATATAATCAATGTAGATGATCTTGACTTTTGTGTGTAACTCTATAAATAGCCTCTACAGGACATAATTGGACTGTTGGATTGTTGTATAGATCCCCAGCTAATTGACGTTTACTCCTACTAAATGTTGAATCCTGATTGACGTTTACTCCTACTAAATGTTGAATCCTGATTAATCAAGTTGAGTTCTTGGGCTCCAACAAAGCAGCATTTCCTCAGTGTTGATCATTTTAATCAAGTCTTTAGAGAACCATTCATTTTAGCTAATCAGATACAAATACATATCAAGACAGAAAATGCATTACACATATTTAAGCGAGAACATTAGATAACTTCACATGTTAAACCACAAAAAACATGAGAAACAATTGTAAATTTGTAATATAGATCATGAGTGGAAAGCAATGAGTTGGTCATCATGGGAGAAGGGAAAATGAATGCTGAAATTAAGTTGTGAAGGAGTTAACTTCTGTAATGTCCCCATTTCAATGGCTAAAGTTAACAAGTAATATTAAATAATAATAAATAAATAAATATTATATATATCTATTATCAACAAGATATTAAACTGATATAATGTTAAATTATATCAATTAATATAGAAGCAAAATGTAAATTATATAATTATAATAATATAATTGTGATATAATTATAATATCATCTATACTAAATAATTAGTTAATAAATAATGAATATATTATTAATATAATATATTACAATAATATGATTAGAAGTAGAACATCAAATATATGATCATTTTTGAATTGTTATTATGAAAGAAAAAATGTACTAAATAATATTATAATATATATGAATTATATAATTAGAAAATACACATAATAACCAATAATCAAGGCATTTACATGTTATAATATAATTATATTAATTAATAATTAAAAGATATTATTAATGACTCTAAGAATAGTCATGATTGTTCAAGGAAAGATGTATATTAATTACGGAGGAAAAGTTATGAATGGGATATAACAGACATCTATATTCGGATTTGGAGTTAGTATTCAGATCGAACATGGAAAAAGGCATAGAACAGATAGATGTGAAAGGGAAATGTCAGATGAAAGGAAATGTTAGGAAAATAAGAATCTCATAAGAAATCCTGCTACGAATAGACCATCAAAGAATGGAGACAACAAAAATTATTATCATTGAACTTTCCAATCAGAAGACAAGTTATAACAACAACAGCAGAAACCATGTGGACATTGGGTGGTAGAAATTATATTGTTTAACAAGATAATAACAAAGATATTAGGAAAATTATGCTAAGTCAAATTCAGATAAACTTATTCACTGCATATTTACTTTCTGTACAAACAGACATCTGCAAAAAGAAGGTGGATTAATATGAGAGGAGGAGCTGGGTGGTTCAATTAGAGAGTATGGAGAGTAGTAGTATTTAGATAGAAAAAGCTACATCATATTCGAAACATTCCAAGCATGAGGAAGAGCAGACATTTCAAGGGCGATACCAAATCAGCGAGCCACATCAAATATGGAAAGGGAGAAATAAGGCATCGATCTTAGTTACATGAAAAATCATACTATAATCACATATAGTTGAGATAGGTAACAACGAATGGGATAAAGTATATTCTGCCAGCAAGGACATAGACAATAAAAGAATCATCAAACCTCATTAATATTTCGATTATATCCACTCATAACAGTCAGCAAGATGAATGGCTATTGAAAAGAAAACATGACATCAAGGAATATGACTGGTGGGAAGAAAAAAATATAAATTATTCCCAATCGCTGATCATATATTACAAAGATTAGTATCATGTCACAACTAGACAACGATAAGGAGAATACATATGATCTTATAACTATTGCAGAAGTTGGAAATATGCATCAAGGAATACAAAATTAAAAGGCATAAGTGGACAAACAAGGAGCCCAAATAGTATCTCGTTCATAGAAAGGAAAATTGAGAAAGTTGATAATTAAGAGTCATGAAACATTAAGTGGTCAAACAACTTCTTTTTAAAAAAATGGTTCAATAATATAATAATAATTTAAAGAATTGAATTCATTATAAAGATTTTAAAAGAAAGAACTCCAATGGATTGTTCTAATTTCCCAAGACAACTAACCTAGGGACATCACAACTTCCTTAACAAAGGACAACACAATCTTGAAATCCATGAATATTTCTTCTTCGCTTCAAATCAAATACAAAGTGAACTTTGAGCATAAATTAAAACTGAATCATTTAGTCATAAGGATAGGTTAATTATTTCCCTACCTTTTTGGTATGTATGTGAAGCCCTATACATGCTTTTAGACTCTTAGGAGTTCATTTGTAAGTTTTTCAAGGCCAACCTATTTGCAATTTCTTTAGAATTTTTAGGGCCAATCTATATACAATGTCTAACCTGCCAAGTAGTTATTTTCATCAATGCCAAAGTGAGAAAACTATTTCCATATGCTTTTCACATCTCTAAGTATAGATTGTATAATATTCTTAATAACATCATTTTATATGCAGTTTGCTATGTTTTGGGCAATTTTAAATAGGTGAAGTCTGACCATCGATATTTTGCATTAAAAGAAGATTCATGAAATGTGACTTGGCACACATACTCTTTGTATCTAGATAATTTGACTCCCCTAGTGGCAGCTAATAAGAGCAGGGATTGATATTTTAAGGGATCAAGTTGATAAGGGTTCAGGTTAATCTTGGTGTACCTAGTTGCAAATAAAATAAAGTAGACAACTATGGAGATTAAAATCTAACACCAAGTAGACGCATACCTGCAAATGATTGGCCTTGACATATGGACTATGCTCATGTGGTAGAAACCCTCCAGTCTACTCTGAATCATTACAACCTCCTCTAATACTTAGAAACCCCAACAATGCACTGCAAGATCAAAGCCCAAAAGAATAAAAAACACCAAAATAAAATTATCTACAATGAACTGTAAAAATATTGCAAAATCAAAGACCAAATATAAACAATCAAAATGGAATGCATAGTTAAAACTCTTACAGAGCCTCTGTCACTTTCCGTCCATTGTGAAATCTCATTATCTCAGAACAACAGCCACCAAAAATGAAATATTTAAATGCTTGAATGAAACGTTGAAACAAAGGAGGCATTAATATTCAATAAAACAAAAAACTAAGAAAAAACAGAGCTGAAGATTCATGATCTGTATTTCCTGAATGCTCAAAGAAGAAAACTTCATTCTTGCACAATTATGGTGTGAATACACACCTTTGAAACAGTTGCAAATATTGGGAAAATAGAAAAGGCACAGGATATGAGAAACCCCAATCTATTGGGTGCACAAACACAGCTTTTAGATAGATAACAATTAAACTCCAAAAGAATTTATGGTTTCATTTTGTTTCAACTTTTATAGCTCCAAGTATAAATCCTACAGTGCCTTTATCGCAAATAGAGCAATTTAAGGGGAAAAGAGATTGTAGGTTAAAAAAAATTTAAGGGGAAAAGAGGTTGTAGGTTAAAAACTCTTCAACTAAGAACTAGCATAATGAATTGATCTAAATATATGAGCCACTGAAATCAGCTATACTAGAATCAACTGAAAGGAATCTATATATCTCATAAACCTGGAATTCGCAACTTCACCAGGACTCCACCTCCAATAGCATTGGTCATCACCCCAAATGATTGATAGTTGTCTGGAAGATAACATATAACACACTTTTGCAGATGGCTTTTGTAGCCAAAATCCCTGCACATTTCAACGAATTGTGTGAAAAATTTAAAGGAAAAACAAAACCAATAGGAAAATAAATGAAACAAATGAAATCCCCAATCTTAAACACATATGACATTATGTGTCTAACACACATAGTTGCTACACATACGTAAAACCTAGCATGAGTGTCGCATGGGTGAGAGAAGCGCACACAGCTGCTGCACATATGTAAACCCTAGTGTGAATGCCGCATGAGTGAGAGAAGCGAAACTTTTGGAAAGAGAATGGGGAGAATAGATTAATCAACACATGTACATAATAGGGCAAACTATTATCATCATTAGGGTTATATTGTTGATTTTTAGGTGAAAGTTTTGTAGTAGTAGGGAGAAAATTTTATCATTATAGATTATGAAGTGTCCAACTATAGGGTTCTTCACTATTCTTTTCGGTTAATGGTGGGTCAATTTTAGATGGTAAGCTGTATTAAATTGGACATTGGATGTTTGTTTTAGGAAGAAAACTTAGTGAATTGTAAATGTAAGTGAAATAAATAGATTAGAATTTAAATAAGTTTAAATATAATAGTGTGTTTTTAAAGTTATTTTTAAATTATAATATATTACTATTTGAACATAAATTGTGTTAAACGTGATCAATTATTGATTTCTTTTTGTTTTATATAAGAGTAAAATGTAACTAAAATAAATATTATTTAAAAATATTAGGATTCTTTAAGTATTTAATAAGTTGCATTCATAATATGTATTGGAATATACTTTCATAAGAAATGATGTTCAAACAATCAATTGTTGATAATTATATTATTAAGTTTTGGTCAAGACCTCTAAAAAGTCATTTTTAGGACACATTGTAGTAAATTGATTATTTCGAGAAGTTTCCAAATGAGTGGTAGCTTCAAACCTTAGTTGTAGTTAGTTACGTAGCTATTTTACATTTCTAAAAAAAAATGGAAGTCCTAGGACATTCCATTCTACAACTACATATTGACAAAGTTAGCTATCACGACTATTGGGTCCTCTCCCCTAATCATTCAAAACTCAATCAAGATATCAAGACAATATATTCACATTGGTATTCATCAAGCATGGGAGACAGAGAGTCGAAGCCTAAACATGAAAATATTGTGAAGGCATCCATGATCATCCTATCATAGATCTAAGGTCAAGAAAACACTAGCAACTCTTTGCAAGCATATTTAGGAAAAATTCAAGTCTTGTGAAGGTATAATACCTTATTACATTGTAATAATAATTACACAATTTCCTTTTTATGCAATCATAGTTCAATTTCAAGGTAAATTTCTAACTAGAGTTTGACCAAGATAAATTATGTTTTCTTGAAAAGATTCATTTTGTGTGTGCAAGTGACAGGCAAGACAATTGCAAAAAAAATTACAAGAGGATCTCGTACAGAGTTATAGGTGGTAGAAGTTTCATTAAAATCTATAGTGTCTCAAGTGCCTCCCAAAGCCTCGAGAAAGTCTAGTCGCCCTGATCTTGTCATTCTAGACTAGAATTTTGATCACAAGTTATTTGTTTCTAATTTCCATACCTGTTATTAGAATTGAGTTCATAATCTATAATTTGTCTACAATACCCCCTTATTCTCACATTAAATTCTTGCATTTCTACTTTACATAGTGTTAGTTCAAATGTTTTCCCTTTTAAAATGACTTTAAAATTATCTTACAAATGCTCAAGTTGGTAGACAAAAGGAAACTAATAGTTCAATAGATTTCCAATAGATGGATAATCTTCCTTTGAATTTTAGAGGTACAAGTCCCTCTTAAGTTGTAAATTTGGTTTTTGGGTATTTTTTTTATCAAAAGGGAATAAATACAAGTTGATGTATGTAAATAGCTATGCAACAAATGTGAATCATAGTTTTATAAAAAAATGAGAGATCAGAAAGTAACACAAAGTTCACTCTATGCATCACCTTGTAATATCCCCACTATTAGGCTTTGCTTATGATAGGCAATACTTGCAAAATAAATATCAGAATTAAATAATTTAACAAGTCTAATGATAGTATTATACCCTCTATGCTAACCCCAACCTTAAAGATGTCTCCAAATTGGGTTTCCTAATTCTTATTTATTCCACCATCTTTTATTGAGTGTACCCCTTAAGGTTCTTCATGGATGATACATCCTCTATCCAAGGATACTCACATATACATAAGTTGACATCATTAGAGTATTTTGGCACATGGGGATTATACTAGTCCTAGTCATGTAAGTCAAATAGAGATTAACAAAATATCACATACCAACATTATAGGGACTATACCAATCTCCATGGTGTTGGTCACATGGAGGTCATATTAATCTCTCATGCCAACAACTACAATCCCATCTAGTCATTCATACGAAGGTTGTACTAATATCTTGCACTAGAATTCAAGCCATTCATATGAGATTGTACTAGCCTACTCTACTGACACTATGTAGCTTAATTTATCCCATCTTAGTCATTCATATAGAATGACCTCAAACCCTATACTGACACATAACCATTCATATAGAGATAAGAATAGTACTATGTTGTTATTATGAGAGTTCCAATTTATTACTTCTTATATTCAATTAATAAATATAACATTAAATAATTGTTAAATATAATTATGTGAATTTCCATTATTAAATATACACAAACATTTAAATATCATTTTAGAATGAATATATATTTCAAATGGAATTACATACACACACACACACACACACACACACACACACACACACACACACACACACACACACACACACACACACACACACACACACACACACACACACACACACACACACACACAGTTGGCATTAAGTTATTATTGCCATTAGTGACAACACTTATCTATATTAGTATAGCTACCGAGCTCAGCACTCATTTTCCTACACTAATCGAGCTTCACAGTTTACACCGAGCATCTACAGTGTATACCAAGCATTTAGTGGTTACCTTATAGGTTCATCACTTAAGTAGTTCATATCGAGCTTCATAGTTCACACCAAGCATTCCAGTGTTCACCGAGCTTCACAGTATTTACCGAGTAATGGAAGTGTAATGTTTACCGAGTGATGGAAGTGTAACGTTTACCGAGTAATGGAAGTGTAGTATTTACTGAGTGAAATCAAGGTAAACAAAGGATCTAGTTTTTACTGAGTGACACTACATCTACCGAGTCACCTATGGTTACCGAGTTCAAAACTACGTCGAGTGATTAGTATGGACTGAGACTTCACTTCTACCGAGTGCATGACGATGCCAAGTAATGCAGTGGATGCTAAGTATCAGAAGGTCACCGGGTCAGTTCAGTGAACCTGAGTTATTTACTATTGAGCTGACTCATAAATGTTTTGTTCACTTGTGTTATGGTTGACCTTACAATTGTAATTATTGGAATGGTATATATGTAATGTATTATATCATTTGCAAGATGTATGATATATGGATGAGAGTATCAAGAGAGACATGTAATGTTTTGATAAGTGTAAATGCGAATCAATAGAAGAGCAGAATATTCAACAAGGTCTACAAGGAGCAGTAAAGATTCATTAGTCACAAGAGGTGATCTATACTTCAAGGATCTAATTAGCAAATCAAGTTTGTAAGTAGATCCACTATTTCATCCTAACAGGTGAATTAGTTTTGTAAATCCTTTAACAGAGTAGACTTAACAGTCTTTGTATAAATCTCCTAACAAAGTGCATACTTCAGTGTATGTTTGTAAATCCTTTAACAAGGTGGACCTAGCAGTCCTTTGTGCTCCTAACAGGGTAGATCACCAAAAGTGGTCAATGTAAGCCTTAACAGGCCAACTTCATACTGCAGTAATGAGGTTTTGTGGGTATCATCCCCACCCTAGTTTTACTTTCTATTTGGAAGGTTTCTGGGTCACCAAATCACCGTGTACATGTGTTATAAATGTTTGTTCTCTCATATATGCAGTAGATTAGATGAATGAATTGAGAATAGTATATATGGTTAAAGTGTTGAATTGATTTAAAGTTTTGATGTTACTGATTCACCCCTCCCCTCTCAGTAACATATCATATCTTGAATATTTCCAACAATGTATCAAGATTTTGAATATATAATGAACCTTATATAAATACCTTTATGATGTTTTTACCACCTGTTAGAGTTGTCTTGCTTCTTAAGACCTTGACGATATATTGATCTTTAGTAAGACATGAGCATTTAATGCACATTTGTAAGGTGTTTGCTAAATTGAGGGAGGAAAAATTGTTGATAATTTTGAAAAAGTGCAGTTTTGTGAAGGAGTTGGTGTACTTGGGATTTGTAGTATCAACAAAAGGTTTGAAAATGGACCCTGAGAAGGTGAAGGCTATCCTCGAATGTCCCACTCCAAGGAGTAAAACACATGTAAGATATTTTCATGGACTGGCTAGTTTTTACTAAAAGTTTATAAGAGGTTTTAGCAATATTTGTGGACCCTTGACTGAAACAATGAGAGGGGATAGGAAATAATTTAAGTGGAATAATTTTAATCTATTAAAGCAAAAAGTTACAGAGTAGCCTATTTTAGCACTTCTAGATTTTAATAAGGCGTTTCAAGCAGACTGTGATGTTAGTGGTACTGCAATAGGAGTTATTTGGAGCCAAGAAGGTAGACCTGTTGCTTATTTCAATGAGAAGTTGAATGATGCCAAACAAAAATATTATGTTTATGATTAGGAATTTTATGCTATAGTTCACACATTGAAGAAATGGAGACACTATCTCCTTCCTAAGGACTTTTCTTTGTATACTGATCATCAAGCTTTGCAATATTTGAATAGTCAAGGAAAATTGAACAAAAGGCATTTGAAGTGGGTTGAGTTTTTATAGAGTTATACAATTTTTTTTGAAACACAGGAGTGGGAAGATTATCTGAGTTGCATATGCTCTTAGTAGAAGATAAATTTTGCTAACATAGATGCATAATGGGGTGGTTGGGTTCAAGGAGCTCAAGATTTTTTGTCTAGAGGATTTTGATTTTGGGGAAGCTTGGAAAGCTTGTACAGAACTTGTTACACTTGATAGGATGAAGTGGTTGGATTTTATAATCCAAGATGGTATGTTGTTCAAAGGAAGTCAATAGTGCATTCCCAGAGGTTCTATGAGAGAGAATCTTATCAAGGAGAAACATAGTGGAGGGTTTTCTGGACACTTTGGTAGATATAAGAGCATTGTTTTGGTTGTTGAAAATTATTTGGTGTAGGATCACCTAGGATCTTAGCAAAAGGTCCAAGACAATTTTGGCTTATAGGTGGTTCTATCCAACCACTATGGAATAAGGACTAAGATAAATTCCTTAGTGTGTTAGTGAGTTTATGTGAATAGGTTGGAGTTTGTCAAAGTTTGTGTCAAACAAGTTGTCAATAGGAGCTATAATTGCACAAGTTTCTTGTAAAGGCCCAAGTTGGTCAAATGTTGACCTAACCTCCAAGAGAGTTGAAAATATGTGAAAATGTGTTGGATAGTATATTTGGATCAAACTAGGCTTGTTTGATTTGGGGTTAAAGTTAGGAGGTCTTGGAATGCAAAACCGTGTAAAGTTGCTCATGACAACTTTGTAACTTTGCAAAGTTGTCATGACAACATTGTCAACATTTTTACAAACAGGTGCAATTCACATAAATTTTAATTGAAGCATGTACAAATGGTTGGTACGTGTGTGTTAAGGGTACTTAAGACCTTTCCAAGTCTGAGTGAATAGTTGGAAATGATATTGTATGGATTTAATGTTTGGAGCAATAAGATATAATAATAAACTCATTTCAGTCAGTTTTGCAAGCCCATCATCCACATGAAAATGGATTGAGTTTGGATTATGTTTTGCATGTTTTCATAGAGCTTATTTCCTAGTTTCTTAGGTAGCAATTTGGTTTCAAGATCTCAAGTGTTGATAAGTGTTTTGTAATTTCTTTCTCTATGATTGATTCATTGTCTTAAATAGAGGGATCAACGAAGAAATGGCTCTAGCTTGAGTTCTAATAGTTGACACTTTATGACCACTTGGAATCAAGTAGAGAAATATATATACAATGTAAATATGCAATTTGGGTTTTTTTGGAGAAGGTTTTATATTTTTTTGGTCAAGCCCTAGGCGAGTCTTAAACACTCAACTAGGCAAAATCAGTGCTAACTATGAAGATATGAAGGAATGGATGGATTGGCCTAAGAAATCCAAGTGTGTGGTGTTGTATAGCATCATTAGGAGATTTTGTGTGCAAAAATTCAGTACTTGATGAATCCATGTGTGCACCCTTTTGAATCAATTGAAATAATGATTGTTTAGTGCTTTGAAACCCTTGAAAATAGGGGTTTTGTGGAAAAAAAGTGTACAAATGATTTAGTAACCCAAGACCAAAAAATATTAAAGAACATCCAAAAGGTTATATGAAACCCTAATTTTTTGGGAGCATCATTAAGGAGTTTGAAGATTTATTAGTGAAAATGCTAATTAGGAGGCTTAGTTGTGAATTAGTCCTACTAGCCCTCCTACCAAGGGTTTAAGGAGATCGATAGAAAATGTTTGGGACTAGCCATCAAGATGACCCCAAAAAATAATGATTTGATAATGAGAGAATCCCTCACAAGGAAAGGTTCCCTATGTTGTCAGGTGATGGAACTGATCCAATGATTTATAAGGTGTATTTCAAGGTTTGGAGAGGTGTTTACTTGATTGGTGAGGATTAGAGGAGAAGGGGAATAGAGAAGAGATTCCTCTTATGTTAGGGTAAAGGAAAGATCCAGAGGCTTAGGAAGAAGCCTAAGAGAGTTTTAGAGGGGAAATAGGACTCAGTTGGGATGCTCTGATCAAATTAGTATAAGAGCCTCATAAGATTTGGGACAAGACATTGTGTATGTCTAACTTTAAAAGCGAATCAATCGGAGAAACCACCATGGTGAAATTTTTTGAGTTAGCTAAAGAAGTGGCTGAATAACGGAGAAGAATAAACCCCTAGAGGAATCTCTAGAGGCTATGAAGACAAAACTTGATGAAGTTGCAGAGGCAATTGATAAGGTGAAAGAGAAACTAGAAGATATTGAAGACAAGGGAAAGGAAGTGGATGAAGAGGATTTTGTACATGAACCTTGTTAGTGAAATTTTTTTCCTTCTTATCAATAAGATACAAAAAGAAAGATAAGGAAAACTTTCACCATAATTGAGTTTTTTTGAATGAACTCTCTATGTTTTGAGGCACAAGTCCTTCCTTAAATGATGAACAATCTCTTTTATTTCAAAAGAATTGAGCATATGAGATCTTTTTACCAGAAAGAACTAAGGTTATAAATTTTTTTTCCATCACTATGCAAAAGTATTACAAAATTATTGTTGTTTCAATGTTAAGTCAGCAGACTTAATCAGATGTATTATATAAACTGAATAAGAGGTGATTGATTCAATTGAACAAGATAAATAGAGAATTATTTACAAAACAAAGCACATAATCATTAATCACAAGTAAGAAAACATTCCTTATGAAATGAATCAAGATTACCAAAATCATATGATCTCAAATGACAAAATGATGTGTTGCAATAGTCCAAAAAGATTTCTAATCCTATTTCTGCATCCAAATAAATGACACTACAAAATGGTTTAGTCCCAACCTGCCTTAATAACTAAAGTTCTTATATCAAAATCTAGTACTAGAGTATCGATATCATAAACATTAAAAGTCTTATGATATATAGTCATTCAAGGCTTATAAAATAGATACAAAACTAACTCCAGCCAGAGTTGATAAAGCTAAGCTTAGAACTAGAAAGCAACTAACTTAAGAAACTAAAAAATTAAATAGTCAAAGCCTTAGTCCTATGCTAAGCAATGTTAATGTTGACTAGATTTCCTAGCTGTCATTGCCCAAAAGTTGTGTTGTCTCCTGCATCTTTCCAACCTTTGTAGGTGACTTGAAAATCCATGATCTCTTTTTTGCTACATAATTTCTAGTTGTTTCGTCCTTAGTTGCTAGATGGTGATGACCCTGCAAGCATGCTCCAGCTTCTTAATGTGCATAATCAAATGATTATCATTGATTATAATCATCAAATCTATTCAAGCAACAATGACAAAGTTTTCAATAGATACCTCTTTGGTTTCTTTAAGAGTTCGTAGCTTGTCTTGGCAAGCTACTTATATCTCCTTCAGGTTGTTATTAGATTGATTTGTGTTGCCTAAAATTTCTACATTGATGCATTTCAAATCATTATCTAAGATTTCTTTCAGACAATCAAGTTCTTTGATCATCTCTGAAAATTCTTCTAAGCATTGTTCAAGGACCATGTTTCTCCATTCTAGGTTAGTTATGGAGATGTATAAGAAGTCTGCATCCACACCAGAGTTCTATTTTTCAATTAGAAACTTATTTGCTCCATACTCTTGGACCTTAGTGATGTGAGCTACAATATATTCCCTTTTTTTTCTTTTCTTCAGCCAGGCGCCTAGCTTTGTTTCCAAATTGGCCATCATTTGTTTGACTTTCACCTTTGTCTTAGCCAAGCGAGTTATGTAGCTAACTTCATAGGAAACTATAGACTTAAGCCATTCATCAAATGCTTAAGAGACCGACCTATCTCTTTTCACTTGGTCAATGAATTGCTAGTTAGCCAAAGAAGTCACATCGATCATGGAAATAGCTTGGGCTTGGAATTCCATTTTGCATTTTGTAAATTATGGATGTATTCTACTGGTAGGTATATAGATTGTTTCAACTCTTTCTTCTCTTTCCAATCCTTCTAGATGTGACTGGTGCCCCTAGTGTGTCCTACATCCAAGATTTTCATATCCATAGCTCTAGAAGTTGACCTAAGGATATTATTCTCTATAATATAGTCTTTGGGTGTGATGTCATCTAGAGTTTTATCTTCAGACAACTTGAACACGTCAGCAACCCAGTCTTATGTCTATTCATCAACCCCTAGTATAGTTTCTATCTTTGGCTTTTTGATTTTGGGTTTGTAATGACCCCTTTTTAATTCTGTGACCTGGTAATCAAAATTTAATATAAGTTTAGGAAGTCATTCAAGTTAAACATGCCTTGGATCCTTATCATTATTCAAATTTGAGGAATCAAACATTATAATTTAATTAATTTAATTTACTTAGAAGGTTTCACCCTATAACGCCAAGCGATCTTCTCTCTTCTGGTTATGACTATCTGGAGACGGTAGATTGACGATGCAGAGGGTACATGAAACAAGCTACAAGCGGCTCCCTAGAGCATACCGTCAGGTGCTCAAATTTACTCTGCCTCTCCCTCCACCAACTCCCTATCTGAAGATGTCATAGCTCAAATGAGAGAAAGGCTTCTTGGGCTATAGTTGAAATACATTTCAATGGTAATCTTTAAGATTGTTGTTAAGTATAATGTAACGATGTCTCTTTATTATCATGATTATTTACACATTATCACTATTTGAAATATTTATCATTGTGTGTGTGTGTGTCTATATATATAAATGTAGTTCTATGTTTAAATGCTTACAATATAAATTGATTTGATTACATTCTATGTATATTCATGAGTTATTTTTACCAATTTAAAATTGGTAGATGAAATAGTCTTATATTTAATTAAGCTTTACATATGTCACCAATCGATGTAATACACTGTATGTATGATTCAATTACAACTATTTATATTAGAATCCATTGGCAATGTTTCTAATGCAAATTTTGAAATATGCTACCATAGCCGGGTTCACACAGTCGTACCTATATCAATGTTAATGGACTATTCGTAGAGTTGACAGTCCATGGCACAAAAAAATTAATCACTTCTAAGTACACTGTGTGGCTGGTTGTCGTGGGGAAATTCCCAGGTGCCAAGCAAGATGATTATGCGGCTTATAATATTATTATCTCCCTTCACTTTATCACCTAATTGTTTTATGCCCTATTCACATGTCTTCCCTATGTTATTTTACCTACCCTAATACTTTATAACTTGGTTGTATATGCTGTATTCCACCACTTCCCTCTCTTTCATGACCTAACCCTAATTAATGGTATTTATATATCATTTGTTAGTCACAAATGTAAAGTCGTGACTCTTATATATAATTTATAGTTTTTTACTTTCTTATTTGTATAATTCAATGCTTATATTATGTTTATTCAGTAAGTATTATTATATTGATGTAATAAGCAGTCGGTAATCATATGTAAGTATCAAAATAATAATAATTAGGTTTAGGTTTATTGAGCATAGATAATATTTATAATAGCAAGATTAATATATTGGAAGTTAATGATATTAATATATCTTAAAATAATAATATATTTATAATTGTGAATGTTTATATGGGACTTGGAGATTATGGATTTAATATTTATTACAACTTGTATGCCATTTAATTGAAACAATTCAAAATAGTACCATTAAAGAAGTAAATTGATTATATCAATTTTGCAAATATTTGAACTTAATACATAATATATTTTTGATAGAGAAAAGCATATTAATTCAGATTCATTATAGGGTGTCTTTCCCAAATGCTTTCCTACCATGTCTTTGAATGAAGTGCTTATATGCACTAAACTCCTTTTCTTGTTCACTAATAAATTGAACTAGTTCAGTGCTAAGGAGGTGCCTTTGGATGGAGGAATTTCTAAGGCAGGGGAGGCATAATTAGTAATCATTGAACTCGATGCATTGACATCACCTATTGGTAGTTGATAATTTTGATCCATGGCTTCTTGTTTTCTTTCTCTAGAAGGTTCTATCACAATTTCAACCTTAATTGGGGCCATAATGATATCTTTCACAATAGCATTTTGGGATTTCTCCTTCTTAGTGCAAGAGTGAGTCCACCTTGCTGGTCTTATGGGTTGAACTAAACTTTGAACATCGGTTTCAACTTCAACTTCAAGGTTTAGAATACCTATAGAGGAAAAGGTGACACCCTTATTAGTATCATAAATAGGAAGAAGTGAACTAGATCTTATGAAGGCTTCTTGTGAGGCTTGCTCTGCATTTCTCATTTTATATTGGTTTTTCTCATTTAGCCAATTCTTAGTCCTCTCGATGACTAGTATAGTCCTAGTCTACAAGTCATCTTCCTCTAGAGAATCCTAATCAATTTTTGGCAAAGGAAAAGCTTTGACCTAAGCTATATTAAAAGAATCAAACATTTCTTCATCTTTGTCTTCCTTTATGCCTTTTGTATTCATATGAAATTTGAATTCCTTTATCTACTTCAAGGTGAGCCTAGACCACCATCTCTTCCTAACTTCATAATCATCATCACAATCAACCCAAAAGTCTTCTAAATGAGCGATATGTGAGAATGCAGGGCATAACACAAACATGGGTCAAGAAAAATATTTACCATCAAAGTTGGGATGGCTAGAAAATGTCTCCAGGTTCATCAATTTCAGTTCATGCTTGAGATCAAAGGCATCTTGTATAGCCTTGCACCTATAGTGACTGAGCTCTATGGGAAAAGTAAAACCATAATCTCTTCAAACCTTGTAGCTCCTATCAACCTCTACCACCTATCTATAGACTTCCATTCGAATACAATGGTCTAGACAATGCTTGGGCAATTTAAAAGGTTTTCCTTCATACCCATCACTTCTAATGTAGGTGAACTTAGAGAACTAGGTGAAGAAGCTACCATAGATTGATATAAATTGTGTCACTTCATTGGTCAATCTTTTATGTTCTTTCCCTTGGAGCTTGAAGACCAACTTAGCAAGGAAAGTATCTTGCACTCTTTTGAAATCATTCTAATTCTTCTCCTTTTATAAGGAGGGGAAGTATTTTTATATGAGCATGTCATTTACCCAAATGACATGGGGAAGTCCAACCCATTTATGCATTGTGCCAGCACATAGAACAAGTATGAGCTCATAGACACCCCAAATTCTTGGGAAAGCTCCTCATGCAACCTATTGGCTATGATTTATGCCCAATCAATGTGTTTGTTTTTTTCACTCAGGATGGTTTGGATAAAGAAATACATCCAATTTTCCCAATGGAAAGCATGTTGGTTTCCTTTGACCCTGTTCAGGAGAGTGATTACATCTTATATTTTAGGGATCATGTCCTCCCTTGTTAGAGTGTGCAGAAGATGAGGACACCCCCTTCTCTAGTTTGAGAAACCAATTTTTTGCAATGGCATTGTTGAATGTGTTGGGGTTTGATGTAAATTTAGCATCTGAGAGACCAATTGTCCAGGCTTCATATTCTTCAGGTGGCAGAATCTTCAAAGCACCCATGATTGTAACCTTGTTCACATAGATGAAGCCTTCTCCAAGATATATCTCAATGCATCTTTGAGTGACATCATACCTATTCCTGCACTCTAAAACAAGCTCTACGCAAAGTTCTGATTCAAGAAAATCGATAGCTTGCAACAATTTACTTTTGTCTATCTTTTATGTGATGAAACTAGGTTTTGGCTTAGAAAATATAGCCAATAGTTGGTTAATGTCCCCGTTGTTGACATCAAGTTCAATTTTTCTATTAGAAACTCACACTTAGTCAATATATAGTTACTACTAAGTTTCTCAATTTCTACCAAGCTTCAAAACCCATGTACAGTTCATGCTAAGTGTAGTAGTGTCTACCGAGTTGTTCAATGCAAGTGATGGAAACTCTAGTGTTAACCAAGCTCCATAGTGTCAACTGAGTCACATAGTGTTAACCAAGTTATTTAGTTTTAACCATGTTCTCTAGTATCTACCAAGCTTGTAGTGTTGGCAATGTGAATCTATTGTTGACCAAGCCATGGAGTGTCAATCGAGTGATTCAGTATATGTCAAGTTTTATAGTGTTCACCGAGTCACATAGTGTTGACCAACTTCAAGCTACTTGGAAGTGATCAGTATGAACTAGGCCTCTTTTTCAACTAAGTGCAAGACAATGCTAAGTGTTGACAATGGTTCCCGAGTATCAGAACATCATTGATTTTGTCTTCAAAAATTGAGTTACAGCAGTTGGGCCAATTTTGTGGATTTTGGTGAAACTTGTATTGTAGCCAACTTTAGTAAGTTTTGATTTGGATTGGTATATATGTAAAAAATTGTATCATATCCAAATAAGTATCTCATGAGCATAGAATAAGAAAATTTGTGAATTAAGAAGGCTACAAACAGTATAAGGGGCAACAAAGACTTATCTATCATAGCAAGGAGATTATTACAATTCAAGGAATCTAAACCAGCAAATAAAAGTTGTAGATCAGAGATCAACAACTAGTTCATCCTAATAAGTTTATCAATTAAATCCTTTAATAGGGTAGACTTAACAATCTTAAATAAATCTCTTTATCGAGTGTATACTTCATTATATGTTTTGTAAATCCTCTCACAAGGTGGACCTCACAGTCCTTATTGCTCCTAACATGGAAGATCATCAAAAGTGATCAATATAAGCCTTAGTAGGCTAACTTTATACTTTAGTACTAAATATTGTGGGTATCATCCCCACCCCAGCTTTACTTTCTACTTGGAAGGTTTTTGAGTTACCATATCTTGTGTCAAATTGCTATGAATGTTTATTTGCTTTCACTCTCTCATACATGCAATTAGATCAGAATATTATATGGATGATTAATTGGTAGAAGAAGACGATAAAGTTTTATTGGTTCCTAATTCAACCCTCTCATCTTAGTAACCTTTCCTACCTCATATTTCCAACAATTGGTATCAAAGAATTGTGGTTCTCACAGAAGAAGTTGAACAACTTGAGCAAAGATCAGAGGAAATGGAGGTATATAGGCTAGATAAGGCTATTGACAATGAAAAGTTGGATCTTGAATTGGCCATTGGGCAACTGAAGAAAGAAAAGGAGAAATTCTCTCAGTCATTGAAAAGAAGGAAAGATCTTGTACTACAATGAATGGCAATCTCTACACTGAAGAAAGAATTGAAGATATATATCCTAAAATAAATTCAGATGAAGTTGGTGAAGCATTCAAAGATCTATTAGAAAAGAATTCCAATCTTCAAGAAGAAGTTAGAAAGTTGAAAAGAGAACAAGAAATCCAATCAATGATATTATGTGAAGTCATGGAAGAAAATGCCAAATCCAAAAAAGAGATGGAATAAAAGAACAATGAAATTCAACAACTATCCCTTCAGCAAGTAGATTTCATTGATTAGATCACTAATACAAATGAAGAACTTATGAATCTAAGGTTAGAAGATGAAAGATTGTAGAATGATCTAAACATTGAAAAGAAAATAAATGAAAGGATGATGCAATCTCAAGAAAGAATGAATCAATTAAATGAACAAATTTAGTATAGAAACAAAGGCAAAGTTGGAATAGGATACATAGAAGAAGGTGAATCATCCAAGCAAGGAGCTCAAAAGAATTGAAGGCATGCTTGCAATCATTGTGGTAAGATAGGTCATACATCAAATAAAATTTGGAGTAATGGTAAAGAAAAATTCAATGGAAAATGCTACAACTACAATAAGCATAGACATAGAGCAAGTGAATGCAAGGATAAATCTAAGTTTGAAGGAAAATGCTATAGTTGCAATAAACACGGACACAAATATTCTTAATGCAAAACCAAGAAATTGAATCTAGCAAAATAGATTGTGAAAGCAATATTTGGATGGGACTAGAAAACATGGTATAGATGCCACTATTGTGGTGAATTTGGGCACATTGGAGCAAACTATGTGAAACATTGCATGAGGAAAAGAGATATCACTAAAAGTTGTTTCATTTGTACATAACTTAGACATCTTGCCAAGAACTATATGAACATAGGAAGAATTGAAGATGAAAAGAAAACCAAGGCTAGCAATATCAGAAAGTAAATGAAGCAAAAATGGATACTAAAATCTCCTAAGAATGCAAGCTCAAGTCATGAAGTAGATGTCGCTCAAGAGTTGGGTGACTCAAGAATTTTAACTTGAATCCCTATGGAATAACTAGAATTGAGATTTTGAGGTAGACATTCCTCATCAGTTACAGTCATCAAGAAGAAGAGATCCATATCACCATTCAAGATGCACAAGGATCATCGAGTGGTTGTGGAAATTCAAGACCTTACCAAGCTAGGTCGGGTCACAAGACCCTACCGAGCAAGGTCGGGATATACTAAAGTATTGTATGTGGACACCCAGTTGTTGGAGACTTTATCGAGTGATAATGACTCTACCAAGATATGAATATTTGTCGAGAATTAAAGGTTGAACCAAGTGGAAAATAGTTTTTCACTGAGTGAGTAAACATACCAAGCATTAATGGTGATTGTAAATAGGAAATTTATTAAAAGGGAAGAAATTGAATGCATTGTTTCACTACAAATTTCAAGAGCTATTCTATGAATAATAATTTTAGAACTTAAGAATGATTTGAGTATTTACTGTTGAAGAAATTTTGAGTTTTTAGAAACCCTACCAAGCATGGTGTCTTCTAGCAGCAAAATCAAGAAAGGGTTTGAAATGTTAGTTTGAGGAGTTGATTGCAAGGCACCAAACTTCAAGTTGAGTCTAGAAATTGTAGAAGCGCTTGACAAAGATGGTGCATAATCAAAAATTCCACCCAAGGTATTGCTTGTGTACAATATCCATTTATATTATCACTATTCTATTCAAGAGATAGGAAATCATGAGATGAACAAAGTATTGAATGAGTTATGTGTGAATGGTGTTCTAAAACTTTAGCATCAACATTTGGAAGCCAAGGGCTTGACACACATATCACATATGCCAAGAGACTTCCAGGTCAAATGGATAAGATATATTCTAATTCATGTGCATAATGGAAAGTTATGGTTGGAGCAACCTATTTAGATTTCAAAGAAAATGATTCACAAAATCACTAGTCTTCCAATGTTGAACAAAACCAAAGAAACCAAAACCCTAGGTCATTGTTGAATTGGAAAATCGAACTCTTGCTGAGTGGGATGGAAGAGGAATGAAGATAAGTGGAATCATAGACATGGAAGAGGAATGCAGATAAGATCTATAGCTCCAGTCATCTCAATATGGTGTCATCTGAGGCAGTTGATCTGGCTCTCAAAATAGTGAAGAATAACATGGCATTAAACCTTGCTAAGTTGTTATTGAAATAGTTCAATAAGAACATGGAGAACATCAGAGGTTCCAAGAACAATCCATGTAAGTTTGATTCACTCTTGACTTTTTTATTCTTTGTTGTGCAAAAATTCTTCCCTTCTAAAGGTGCAATAGTTTGGAGAAAAGATGTCCCTATTTTATATCAAATAAATGAGTGTATAGTAGAAATGGGTGAAAAATTTAATAGCATCATGGACAACTATTTTGAATCATTCAAAAAGAAGATGCAAAATAGATATAAGATACCTAAGAAACTTCTAGAAGACTACATGGATGATATCTATTTCATGGTGGATTGTGACAAAGTGTGTATTTAGGTAGTCAGACCAAGAGTGGCATGGGTTAAGCCTTTGGAGTATGAGGTTAACATTAATGACACCAAAGATATCATTGAGGCACTGTTGAATGACCCTATGGATCCTAAAGCACCTTATTTTGGGACTTATGAAGAAGCCAAGGCAATAAGAGAACTTGAAATTAAGCTTCTTCAAGCAATTGACATAGGAAGAAAGAGAATAGAAAAACTAAGACAAGAAAGTTTGACTCTCTTATTGATAGAAGGAAAAGGTGATGATGTAGAAGAAGATGATTCAGAGGATGAAGATGAGGAAACCACATCTAAGGAAGAAGATCCTATAAGGAAGAAAGGTAAGGTTATCATAACCAGACCTACTAAGTCATCCATTGTTGTATTCAAAAGAAGAGCACCAAAGTATAGAAAGAAACTGAAGTTAGGTGAAGAGGATGCCGATCAAATTATCTTCAAAAATCCTATACCTACACTTCAAGAAAAGTTAAAGAAATTGGAAGAAGGAATTGACATGACATGTTTCAAATTCCTCAAATATGAATCAAGGAATGAAAATGATAAAAGATAGATTGAAGATGCTATTATGACCAAATTGGGAAAATGGAAGTATTCTCCTGATGAGTTTACTCAAAAAATTCCTAATGAGGTTATGCAAGCAATTAAGCCTAGATGGGAGCATGCAAACAAGACTACAAAAGACATCTTTGAAAAAAATTTGAGGCAACTCATGAAAAGTCTCAATGAAATGGAGGTGAAAGAATATTTGAAGGAGAATGAACATAAGTTCAATCTCAACATGAACACTTGCATGATACTTCTCAAAAACATAGAATATGTAGTGAAGGTAGCCACAAACACATGGAAGAACATCTACAAACTGCATCAACCTAGTGATTTTGTTGTTCATGTTAATGAAAAAGATGGTGATGATGATGAGAAAAAGGATATGGAAATAAAAGATAATGAGATTGATGATGTCAATCTAGATGATGAGGAGGAAGAATAGGAAGCTACTAGAGGAAGTCTTCTAGAGATTCAAAGCATTGAGGAAATTGATGCAGAGGAGATTGTAGCAACAGTAATGACCTCATTTCCTCATTCTCTGAGAAAAGACTTAGTGTAATTTGGCTTAGAGAAAGCTTCTACCAAGTTGTTTGTGGATACCATTGCAATACCAAACACCCAACCAAGCTCAAAACTTTTTCACCTAAGTATTCCATTGATTGAAGTGACCAACACTTTATCTATTGAGAAAAAAGTGCCTCCATCATCAAGTTTCTTTATATCGCAACAAGGTATTTCTACTATTAGTGCCATATCTACATTTTCCCCCAGCCCCTTAGTTTCTACTATTATTTCTATTCCACATATATCTATAGTTAGTACAATGATAGTTGAGAACAAGTCTCAACCAAATACTGAAGTTTCAGATAAGGGTGAGGGTAAAGAAGAAGAAATTGATCTAGATGAAGATATAGTTATTCCAAATTCAGATATCTCTACCCTCACTCCTGATCAAATGAATACCCTAGGAGAATTATTTCAAAAGAGAGCTAAGCAATAAAAGCTTAGAGAAGAGAAGAGAAAGAAAATCCAAGTGCTTGAAGATATAAAGGACATATTTGTAAATGCACTAAGTATTGAGGTTGATAGTACTTGAACTATTTTGGACTAGTTAGAAAAAGTTCTCCAAAAATTCAATGAAGACTTGAATGGATAGGATAAGTTTTTACAAAGAGTAGAAAGTAGGTTTGAGAACAAGATATTGGAACAAGTGGCACAAAAAATTCCAATAAACCAAGTAGAATTGTCTACTATTCTTGTTTCATTGGAGACATTTTCAAATAATGTCACTTCATTATTTTTTAAGTTGTGTGATACATCTATCTTCACACAAGGAATTAAAGATAAACTATCAAAGAAAGATGAAGACGTGAAGGCAAGTGCACACCAGTTGTCACTTGACCCAAGCTACAACTCTACTCATTATTTAAAGATAAGATTTTTGACAAATTTACAAGAATAATTTTTAAAGGAAGAAGCTAGGATCATAGCCGCACTTGCAAAAATCCAAGGCATGTTTCTTCCAAACATGGATGCATTGCAGACACACATTGCATATGTTAAGACACTCATCCATGATAATAACTTATCCATAGTTGATCACATGATGGAGTTATCAACAGAAGTTCAGATTGCATTGCATGGAAGTAAGGTGTTATAGGAAAATTGGGCCAAGAAAATGGCATTAATCTTGAAGGTACACTCTGAATTCTTGTTACATTTTGGTATTAACATATAGTATACACCTTTGGAGTTTATATCAAAAGGGGGAAGCATAAATGAATGTATATATGTATAAAGAGGGAGAAGTATATGTAAAGACATGTAAAAAATATATGTATGGGGGAACAATACTCCAGATATATAAGGTTTATGTATGGGGGAGCCGTATAATATTATACAAGATACATGAACAAATATCTAGAAAACATCTTTTGCAAAAGCAATTTTGAAAAATCTGAAAAAGAGAGTATGTTACCAAGTTGTAGACATAGAATGGTGATAAAAGTATGTTTTGACTTGTAATTTTGAGTATTTATTTTTTGGGAAGATATGTGTTTTTGTCACTAATGGAAAAGAGGGAGATTGTTGACATTAAGGTCAATTTGTCTGTTAGTGACTCACACTTAGTGAATATATAGTTACTACCAAGTTTCTTAGTTGCTATTGAGCTTCAAAACCTATGTATAGTTCATGCCAAGTGTAGCAGTATCTACCAAGTTATTCAATGCAAGTGATGGAAACTCTAGTGTTAATCGAGCTCCATAGTGTCAACCGAGTTACACAGTGTTAACCAAGTTATTTAGTGTTAACCATGTTCTTTACTATCTACTGAGCTCGCAACATTAGCAATGTGAATCTAGTGTTGACCAAGCCATGGAGTGCCAAGAGAGTGATTTAGTATATGCTTAGTTTCACAGTGTTCACCAAGTCACATAGTGCTGACCAAGTTCAAGCTATTTGGAAGTGATTAGCATGAACTAAGCCTCTTCATCAATCGAGTGCTAGATGATGTTGAGTGTTGATAGTGGTTGTTGAGTATCAGAACATCACCAAGTTCATCTCTAAAATCTGAGTTACAATAATTAGGCCAACTTTGTAGATTTTGGTGAAACTTGTATTGTAGTTGACTTTAGTAAGTTTTGATTTGGATTGGTATATATGTAAATAATTGTATCATATCCAAATAAGTATCTCATGAGCATGGAATAAGAAAAAGTGAAAATTAAGAAGGCTACAAGAAGTATAAGGGACAACAAATATTTATCTATCATAATAAGGTTATCATCAAAATTCAAGGAATCTCAACCACCAAATTAGAGTTGCAAATTAGAGATCAACAACTGGTTCATCCTAATAGGTGTATTATTTAAAACCTTTAATAGGGTAAACTTAACAATCTTATATAAATCTCTTTACTGAGTGCATACTTCATTGTATGTTTTGTAAATCCTCTCACAAGGTGTACCTCATAGTCCTTATTGCTCCTAATAGGGCAGATTATGCGAAGTGATCAATTGTAAGCCTTAACAAGCCAACTTTATACTACAGTACTAAAGCTTATGGGTACCATCCACACCCTAGTTTTACTTTCTATTTGGAAGGTTTATGGGTTACCATATCTTGTGTCAAATTTCTATGAATGTTTATCTACTTTCATTCTTTCATATATGCAATTAGATCAGAGTATTATATGGATGATTAATTGGTAGAAGAAGAATATAAGTTTTATTAGTTCCTAATTCACCCCTCCCCTCTCTGTAACCTTGTCTACCACATATTTCCAACACTCATCAGCAAGGAAAGTATCTTTTAGTGTAGGAAAGAAATTGGTAAGGGAAGTGACCAAGTTTTCTTTTGGTAAATTTGGACAAGAAATGGCCATGGAAATAGAGCTGAACAATCCCTTTCTAAAACTAGTTAAGAACAAATGATGATGAAAGAGTCTTAACGTGGTTACTTGCTTAAAGTGGAAAAAGTAATAGTAACCATTGAGGAGGTAAAAATGACTCACCATGTAGGATAAACAACAATGCACTTCAATGAACAGTTCTGTTGTAGATCACCTATCACTCAATATAAGGATGAGTTCTTACCTTATTTTGTAAATAGTATAATGAAAAAGGAAAGCAATCTAAAAACCCTTCAAATGGGTACTCATGATTTAACATGGGAAGTTCTGATTTGATAGGAGGAATTAATCATTAATGAGTGCATTTTCCCTCATGGGAAATAAATCTTTCCACTACCTTTCATACTAATTATTCATTAAAATGTGTCACTTCAACCTTTTAGAAAGACCTCGGGGAATTTCTATATTTCCACTTGCTGACCTTTGTGCATACTTTGGGCTAGTGAACCAAAACCTTGAACCTTTTTGAAGTTCAAGATTTTACGTTCAAAGCTGATAACTATAAGAATTTTAGCCTATTAAACCATCATCAACCTCGAGAAGGAAAATATGTCTAATGATATATGATATTGAACAAAGACTATCCAAAGTTCAGTTTCAAGGATGCCCAACATTTGATGAATCTCATTGATAACATCAAGCCTAGACAACATATAGACAAGGGAAGTGAACTTTAAACCTTGAACTCAATTAGGCTAGAGTTCAAGTTCAAGAAATAGAAATAAAATATTTGCGCATATTGATTCTATAGGAAAAATAAATGATGAACATTGAAATTTGAATTTAATTGAGTTCAAGTTTCAAGTTCAAGACTCAGATTAGAGTAAAAGTCATTGAAAAATTTGAGCAATATATATGAGGCTGTTACTTGGGTAACATCTAGCTTGGACTAGGGATTTAGACCATTAGGGACTAAAAATGAATTCATCATCTCTGGTTTCACAAAAGATGACAAAAAAATAGGAAAGGAAAAGAAGGGAAAGAAAACAAGAAAAGAAGCCGACAAACAAAAAATACAAAAAAACATATATACTAGAAGGAAAGAAAGGAAGAACCTCAAAAATGATAAATTTTAAGGCCCTACCCATTATAGGACAAGGGAAGCTTTGTTCCATCCAAATACCAAAGTATGAAGGAATTAAGACCAAGAGTTTTGCTGATTTCGAAGGGGCCTTTCCTAAGTTATTCAAACTTGCCATGAGAACCCTTTGGTTCTCTTCATTTATCCCAAAATAATACCTAATCAAGTTCCATGAATTTTCTTGGCCACCTTTTTACCCTCTTCCTTTGCTTTCATTAGGTAAAATATTATTTTCTCTAGGGTATCTTTAAAGGTAGCATCTTCTAGGGTCTTTTGGAGATTAGAAACAACTAATTCTAGTAGGAGTGATAGCTGGGTCTCTATACCATAGACTGATTCAAATAGTGTCAAACTAATATTTCTCTTTGGTGTTGTGTGGTCTACCCATAAGGCTTCATACAAAGTTTTATGCCAATCCTTGGCATTGTCACTGACTAACTTTCTCATGATAGAAATAAGATTCTTATTGGAGGATTCTACTTGATCATTCCCTTGTGAAAAATAGTTTGAAGCATGTGAGATCCCTATCCCATTATCATAGTAGAAAAGTTGTAGTTCTTATGAGGGGAAGTTTTGGGTATTTTCAGTTACAACTTTTTTTGGAATACCAAACCTGACCAAGATGTTTTCCTTTAGAAATTGGCACACTACTTTAGATGTTATTTTCTTCATAGGTATCACCTCCACCCATTTAATGAAATAATCTATGGTAGTTAGGATATGAGTATGTCTTGCACTGGAGGTAGGATTAAGTGGACCAATAAAGTCTAGCCCCCATCGCCTGAAAGGCTCTTCTATCATCACAAGTTTTAAAGGGAGAGCTACCAACTTGGGTTTACCTACAAAAAGTTTTCAATTTTCACTTTGCCCTACCCATTTGTATGCATCACCAAACATACTTGGCTAATAGTACCCACTATGAAGAACTTTAAAGGTAGTGACTATTGATGAATAATGCCCCCCACATGCTTCATTATGGAAAACTTGAAGTAGCTTTCCTTGCTAGTTAGATGCTTAGGACATTCACCATAAGTCTAATAAAAAGTAACATTAGAGAACCATTCATCTCTTAAACCTATTAGATGCACAAAATTTTTGCCATTAGTGGGTTGTTGTTGATCTTCAACGATGAGCTTACATAAACCCTGACCCCTCACTAGCTTAGTGGGTTTAATTTATAGATCAAATTCTTGAACTTTAGAGACCTAGGTTACCCTATTATTTACCACTATCTCTTGTGGTGTTAAGATACTTTTTGCTACAACATTTGGTACTAGAACTATGTTAAGAGAGTGCAAAATATAATAATGAAATTGTTTGACTTTGTTTACCACTGAAATAATTATTTTTCAATGAGTGAGTACCTCAATTCATGATTTTTAAGATATATACTCATGAAGGAAATGGGAACCTCTTCACCTTCCTCATTTTTTTGTAGCAGAAAAACAAACATAGTGTGTTCACTTGCATAAAAATGAATTATAAAATCCCTTTTGTAGTCTGCATGAGCTAGGATGGGTGCTTGAGCAATAGTTGGTTTTACTTTATCAAAGGCCTTCATGGCTTCTTCACTCCATTTGAAAGTTACCTTCTCACTAAGAAGATTAGAAATGGGTTTGGTAGTCTCTAAGAACTCTAGTACAAACTTCCTTAGGAAGTTAATTTGTTCGAAGAAAGATTTGACTCCATTTCTATTAGAAGGAAGGAAAAACTACTAAATTGCCCTAACCCTTTTAGGGTTGATCCTTATCCCATCTTCTAAAACTAGATGACAAAGGAGATTTCTTTCTATAACATAGAAAATGCACTTCTTGGGATTTAGTGAGACACCATGTTCTCTACATCTTTCAAGGACCAACCTTAAATATCTTAGATGTTACTTTCTCCTCCTAGAAAAGACAGTCATATCATCCAAATGGATGAGGATGATTTTGTTTAATAGATGACTAAAAGAAGAATTCATAGCTCTTTGAAAGGTTACACTACTATTTACTAGTCCAAAAGGAATCTGAATGTATACAAAAGGTACCCCAAGGAGTGGTGAAAGTAGTTTTATGTTGATCTTTAGGGACAAACTTGATCTAATTATAGCCTAAAAAGCATTCTAACATGGACATCATTTTGGAGCTTGCTACCATCTGAAGGATGTGATCCATATTAGGCAAGGTGAAATTATCCTTCAAACTTGCTTGATTTAGATTCCTAAAGTCTACATAGATCCTAATATCACCACTCTTCTTAGGGATCGACACTATGTTAGCCACCTAAGTGTAATGGTGTATAGGGTAAATTATGTGAGCTTTCAATATTGTATCAACCTCTATGAAGATTGCATCAATCACTCTAGGATTGTAGTTTCTTAGCTTTTATAAAAAAGGAGTAGCTCCAGGCTTGAATGTAATTTGATGTTTGAACTTCCCCTACTTGAGATCTTTCAGATCTTCATGAGACTAGACAAAAAAGTCATTGAATTCTTTCAACAATTTGGTAAATTTCATTTTTAAAAATTCATTATAGCATTTACCCAAATCAATCATTCTTGGTTTCTCTTCTATGCTGATATTGATTTTGTTACAACCTCTAGACTTCTTTGTCTTCTCTGTCCCATTAACAAGACTTTTACAAGGACAATCCTCCCTATCAAATAGATTTTCCAAGGCTACTAGCCCATTAGAAATTATGTTTCCTTTTAGTTGGAGCACTTATGTATCCTTATTTAAAATCTCTTCAAGGAAGAATTCATGACATTCTGACGAGGAACCTTCAAAGAATATATTCCCAAAAATTTCTTTTCCACGCAAGAAAGCATTGATGTGAGCATCATTGTTGAAAATTTCTATGAACCAAAATTTTCAGGAACACTAGAATGATGGATTAGTTTTATAGTGTATAGGTCTTCTTTGAAATTTGGATGGAGAATTAATAGAGATGGTGATTCGACAAGAGCATCAAATCTTGTGTTAAGTTCTCATGACATATCTTCTATAGAAAAAGCCTTGAGTTCCTCCAACTCATCCCATACTCTATTCTTATAGTGCTTTAGCCTAGGATTTTTAAGAATGAAAATGTTTCATACTTACTTGACTACTAATTTGGCATCTCCTCTGGCCTTCAATACTTTTATGCCTTTCTTCTTAGCTTCTTCTATCCCTAGAAGTAGGGCTTCATATTTTTTTATGTTATTTGTATTATCAAACTTGAGCTTGAAGGCATGAGCGATGATCTCACTTGAAGGGGAGCACTACTCCTACTTCAAAGCCGACTAAGGTGCAACTACCATCAAATTATAAAGTCCACTCACCTTTTTCAGTTAAGATCTTAGGTTGAATTACATCTTTTTCAAGTAAGATGACATAATTAGAAAATTTAGGTTATTGATATAAGATGCAGGACTTGGTATCTTCTAAGGGAAAGACTGTATATTTGGCTTTGGGTTTAGGGTTTAAGACTACCTTTTTGCTACCAATTAGTATAGTTTCTTGTGACCAATCTAAATTTATCTCCCCTCCTAGGTTTTTAGAGAAGGTTCAGCTTAATAACTTTCCATAACTAGCTAGGATGTTAGCGACCAAGATGGTTAATACAATCCTCTTCTCATGAAACTTGGCTAGAGTGACCTAAGCATCTTTGACCTAGCCTACAAATGGGACTTGTTTGGAGTTCATTGCATAGCATTTGCCTAAAGTATGAGTGACAGGTAGATCTAAAGCCTTTGCTACAAGAATATGGCATGATATTGTTTGAAGCTCCTAAATCTATGATACAATTGTTCAATTTGTGACCATGGATAAACAAGGACACAAGAAAGGGGTTGGTTTGGGAATTATAGGGGTGTCTCTAGCTAATATTTTATCTTTATTCTCTGTGGGTGATTTAGAGCTAGAAACAACATTGGTCAATGGGGATGTTTGAGATAGATTTGGGCCTTTGAAAAAATCTATCAAATTATCTAACTCACCAAGATTTGAACATAGATAATCGGTCGAAGAAATTTGAATTCTATAAGAATTACAAAATTCAACTATATCAAAGGTAGATTCAAAATCATTTCTTTTTAAAATATTTACCTCTAGTGTAGAAGTATTCAGAGTATGAGGGTCATTCTTTGATTGATTATATAAAGTCTTCCATTCCTTGGTTGGATTAGAAGTAGAAGGATCATCAAGATTTTTGCTCCCTCTCTGGCCTCTTGTCAGAACTATGCATGAAGGGTCTTCAAGGGTGACAAAAACATCAACCCCCACTCAGAATCAAAATCATATTTGAGGAAATAATTTATAGAGTTACCAAGACCTCTTGAGTCTTCATTGAAAGGGATCTCTTCTATAGTCTCCTTATTAGCATTTAATTCATTAGAATAGATCATTTCAGGACATGAGGCATAATCATGATCATTGATGGAATGAAAAATGCACATGTTTTTCTTATTAGCCGAAGTGCCTTCAATTAATAATTTTTGGTTCAATGGAAGCATATTAGGTTGTCTTCCAACTATACCTACATTTGGGAATTTCCTTGGAATGTCTTGATATGGAGTATTGACCTTTACAATTTGTCTCTTCATTGTTATTGCACCATTCAGTAATCTCCAAACCAAGGGGTTAGTTTGACCTGAAGAAGATGGTTGTGAACTTGAAGCTTACATCTCTCTTCTCCATTTTCTAGTGGCTAGACGATCATCCTCTAACTTGATAGCTAACCTCTGAGTAGCATCTATATCAAATTCCCTATCTCTTCTTAGGTGAAAAATGATATCTAGTGGCATTTCATTGATGAAAAAGCCTTTGCATTTTTAGCATTAGGTCTTTTAGCAGTGAGAATTTTATGAAGTATCTTATTGAACTTTGCCACAAAATCATGCATTGGTTCTTGCACTTCCTTCTTAAGTTGTGTCAAATATAACAAAAGAGTATGCTCATAATCTATTGATTTAAACCTAGCTTTAAATGCATTTTGCATAGAAACATAGTCGGTGATTGCTCCATTTGGGAGATGGTGAAAATAATTTGTGATAAAATCAATTAAGGTTTGTACAAATAAGGTTATGACTACATTTTGTATGGAAACCACAAGAACTCTATAGAAAGTGTTAAAAGGAATTCAAATATTCATTAGTAGACTTCTTCCCATCTCCATTGAATTTAGGAAAGACATCTCTAGTTCCCTTTGGGAGAGGGTCTGGATTAGGTCCTAAAGCAAGGGAACCGACTTGGGTGCCCCAAGGGTTTGCAACCATCTCAGGAAAAATGAGGTTCAGAGGCTAGGCATTGAAGTAAGTGGATATTAATGTCCCTGGTAAGATTAAGGCTTGCAAGCTTACAAAAACAAGGGATGGTTTTTTAGGAGAGGCTAGTCTACTTTTAATTTTAATAGACCTTCTCTACCTTTGAGTTAAATCAGGGGAAAAGTTTTGACTTTTTGCAAACTCATAGAATTGAACCAAAAATCCTTTCCTCTCTTCACTATGGGTATATTTACTACCAACCATTTTGTTAAAATTTGAAAGGATTGTAGGTTACTGACATTTAAAGTGGTTGTTGGGATAATATTCCAACCATAGCTTCTTCTTGAGTAATAGGTATTCCTCTAATGAGCTCTGGTCATTCTTCTTCTCTTTCAAGTACTTGTTTGACTTGAAAGAACTACTCTATACTAGTTTTAGTTTTCCAGGCTTGTGTGTTTAGGTCTGAAATAATATCTTCTTGAGTATTGTCAAATCCTAATCCTGGCTGAAGAACAAGGAAAATGTCTATGTGAGGTAAGACCATTCTTTGTGACAATGTTGAACACTAAGGGATTCCCCAACAAAGTTGCCAAAAACTGTTAGTGAACAATTTTTCCTTCTTATCAATAAGATACAAAAAGAAAGATAAGGAAAAATTCAACCACAATTGAGTTCTTTTAAATGAATTCTCTATGTTCTAAGGCACAACTCCCTCCTTCAATGATGAACAATAATATCTTTTGTTTCAAAAAAATTGAACAAATGAGATCCTTTTACCAAAATGAACTAAGGTTATAAAACACTTTTTCATCATTAAGCAAAAGTATTGCAAAATTATTGTTGGTTAAATACTAATTCAACAGACTTAATTAGATGTATTATATAAAATGAACAAGAGGTGATCAATTCAACTGAACAAGATAAATAGAAAACCATTTAAAAAATAGAGTACACAATCATTAATCATAACCAAGAAAACATTCCTTATAAAATGAATCAAGATTACCAAAATCATACAATCTCAAATGACAAACAATGTGTGACAATAGTCAAAAAAGATTCCTAGTTCTATTTATTCATCCAAATAAATGACACTACAAAATGGTTCAGTTTGAACCTGCCTTAATAATTAAAGTTCTTATAGAAAAATCACTAAAGTATCAATACAAAAAATATTAAAAGTCATATGATATATAGCCATATAAGGCTTATAAAAATAGTTATGAAACTAACTCCAGCCAAATTTGATAAAGCTAAGCTTAGAAATAGAAAGAAACTAACTTAAGAAACTAAAAAATTAAATAGTTAGAGCCTTAGTCCTAAGCTAAGCAATTGTAATGTTGATGTACTAGATTTCATGGCCATCCTTTCCCAAAAGTCGTGTTGCCTCTCACATCTTTCCAATCTTTGTAGGTGATTTCAAAATCTACAATCTCTTTTTGTTGAAAAATTCATAGCTATTCTATCCTTAGATGCCAAATGGTGATGACCCTACGAGCATGCTATAGCTTCTAAATCTGCATAACTAGATGATCATCACTAATTATGATCATCAAAGATGTTCAGGCAACAACAATGAAGTTTGCAGCAGAGACCTCTTTGGTGTCTTTAAGAGCTCATAGCTTGTCTTGACAAGTTGCTTCTATCTCCTTCAGGCTCCTATTAGATTGATCCTTGTTGCCTAAAATCTCCACATTAATACATTTCACATCATTATCTAAGATTTCTTTCAGACAATCAAGCTCTTTGACCAGTTCTAAACATTCTTCTAGAAATTGTTCAAGGACCACGTTTCTCCATTCCAAGTTGGTTTTGGAGATGTATAAGAAGTCTACATCCACATCAAAGCTCCATTTTTCAATCAAAAACTTGTTTGATCCATACTCTTAGACCTCAATAATGTGAGCCACAATACCCTCCCATTTTTCCTTTTCTTTAGCCCAAGATCCTGGTTTTGTTTCTAAATTGCTCATCATCTATTCATATTTCACCTTTTTCTCATCCAAGCAAGCTATGCAGCTAACTTCATGGGAAACTATAGACTCAAGCCATTCATCAAATGCTCGAGAGACTGACCTATCTCTTTTTACTTGGTCAATGAATTTATGATTAGCTAAATAAGTCATGTTGATCATGGAAATAGATTGGGGTTGTCATTCACATTCTACATTTGTAGATTATGGATGTATTCTGCCAGCATGTGAATAGATTGTTTCACCTCTTTCTTCTCTTTCTTGTTCTTCTAGATGTGTCTAGTGACTGGTGCAAGGGGACCTATTCCACCATTTTATAGAGAATCCACAATATCTAACTCTTAATGAGTTCCACTGAAGGGCATTTGTGTTTAAGAGACATTTTTTTATAGGTCGAAGTAGTTTTTTGATTGAAAAAATCTTATTTGTAAGACCTAGTCCCTATTTGGTTATCTATAAACCATAGGTTTTGACTATGATCAAAAGGTACATCTAAGTCCTAGGATAGTTTAAGAGTGCATATAGGTTTCATAATATGTTTTAGGACCCTAGGGAATAAGAGGAAGGTCCTGTTTGGGTTAGAATTTTCAATTTGTAAAAAAATGCAAAAAAAAAGTTGCACTTTACAAGAAAAGTTGCTTGACAACTTTTTCTTAATTGTTCCTCAATAGTCACAACCTTTGAAAATAGGTTGTATTGGTTTGGGGAAGTCTTCATTTATCCCTTTTAGGTGGGTGAAAGACAAAATATATAGTGTTTCAATTTGAATCAATAAAAGATCCCATTTTTTCTTGTAATTTGCTACAAAATGTAAGTGTGCAGACTGGTATGGATTGGAAGAGAGAAATGAATGTTTGATTTTGGATCTTGAATATATTATTAGAATAATTCAAGTGGTTTTATGTTTTGAAGTGATCTACATAAAAAGATATCCGAGTTTCTTTCTCATGTGCACCAAAACCCTCAATTTAGTGACCCATTTTGGCAAAAAATGCCCTAACCTACATTTCCACTGTGGGAAATTCATGTCACTTTTTAAAATGAAAGTTAGGAGGATGTATTATAGGAATTCTAAAGGATTGGATATATAAATAAAGACATCTAATTTTACAAGCCAACCCTAGGCCAAACATCTCTATGGGTTTGGTGCAGGACAACAGGTGTTGAAGTGTTGCACACACTTGGGGAATGGATGAAACCATTCATATAGTGGATTATTATCTCTTGAAGGTCCCTAGTTGTTTCCCAATTGGTGTCTTATTTAGATCAATCACCTAATCTATACTTCCTTCACAAACCCTATCAATTAGGCCTAATAAGGCTAATTATTGCATTTTGGGTAAGGGGATCATCTAATCAGTTGAGAGTCTCAAGATTTTGATTAAAAATATTATTCAAAAATGATGTCCATATCTAAATTTTTTTAATTTTTCCTTTGGAAAAAGTTAAAACTAAACCCTAAATTCCTCATTGAGAGGGCTAATCGGGGCTCCTTGGCCTAAAATTCAATTTTTCCATTTTAGGCCTTTGGGAACAAGTTAGGCTACTCCAACCCATAATTTTGAGTTTGTTGAAATTCTAGGACCTTTTTCATTCCACTTTGAATATATAGGTTCCCATTTCAAGCATAAACCTAGTATTTAGTGATTTGTGTTATTAGACCTAGTTGTACTCTTTTGGGTGCCTAGGGCATGTTTGTGAGCAACTTTATTCTAAAGGTGTAGAGCCCTCTCTTGACTCCATTTTGGGGTACTTGAAGAAATATAAGGCCACACAACAACCTAGTTTCCTTTATAAGGGAGAGCTCTGCATCAACTGGTATCAAAGAAACCTAAAATCCCTTAGAATTTGATATCACCATGGAAGGAGAAGATAATGGAGGGTTATCTTCAAGGATGACCAGTGTAGAGATTGTGAAATACCTCAGAGACCAAAAAATAAGGCAAGATGAACAAAGAGACAAGGAGATTTAGTTGATGAGGCAAGAGATGGACAAGCTTAAAGAAGAGCTTCGTAATAGAAGTAGTGAAAAATATAAAGAAGAACCCCTTGAGCAGGAGGAAGAAGAATGTCTTATTGACCAAAGGCTTCTTGTGAGGAATCTAAAATCTATGGAGTAGAGAACCATGGATGCTAAGCTTGAATTACCCACATATAATGGAAAGATGGACCTAGAGGCTTCAATAGATTGGGTAGATGCCCTAACTAGTTTCTTTGATTATGAAGACATCCCTGAGAACCAAAGGGTGAAGATTACCAATTCTAGACTCAAGGGCTCTACACTCACATGGTGAAACTTCACTCAAGATGACAGGGTGAAGAGTAACAAGATTCTAGTCACCACATGGAAGAAGATGGTGGCTCTACTTAGAGAGGCCTATGTCCTTGAGGATTATGAAGTTCAACTTCATAAGAAGAGAATGAGTTTGAGGTAGAAAGAGATGGACATCTCTACCTATACTGGAGAATTTCAAAATTTGGTGATGAAATCCAAACTTTTTGAACCTGAAAGTGTAAAACTTGCTAGATATATGCAAGGACTAAGGATTTTCATTCAAGATGAACTAAGTTTGACAAATCCTACCACCGTAAGCTAGTACTACCAATTTGAACTCAAGTTTGAAGAGAAGTTGAAAAGAAGGAATGAACAAAGTGTAGAAATAAAGGAAAGAATGATAGAGGAAAAGGAAACTATGGGGGTAAAGGAACACAAGGCAGTAGACCTCAAGGAGATACCAAAAAGGAGAATACCTAAGGAGAAAGAATTTAAAGAGGTGGATACATAGGAAGGAGAGGTAATGGCAGAGGAAGAAATGATGGAAGAAATAATGGGCAGATCAAATGTTACAATTGTAACTAGATGGGCCATTTTACAAACAAGTGTGCTGAGAAGGAAAACAATCAAGGAGAGAGAACTAATGTTTTTTCAAGAAGATAATGATGATAAAAGTGTCAAATAATTTATTGGTGAAGAAGGGGCTATTATCATGATAAAGAGGACATTGATTCAAGCACCCATGCTAGTGGAACCTATACAAATAAATACTCTCTTTAGGACCAATTGTAAAAGCCATAGAAAGGTATGTAAGGTAGTTATTGATTCTAGTTCTACTAAAAATTTTATATCTAAAGAAATGGTAGATAAGTGGAATCTAGAGTAAATACCCACCCAAATACCTCCCATGTATCTTGGTTGACAAAAGAACACCAAACATTGATAAATGAATAGGCTTGGGTAGACTTTTCAATAAAATATTAGGATGGAATCCTTCATGAAATTATAGACATGGAGATTGTTCATCTTTTGCTAGGTCATCCATGGAAGTATGACCTTAAGGCCAAACATGATGGTGGCACAAAAAAATACCAAATTACTAAAGATGGTCATAAATATAGTCTTATTCCCAACCCTGACCCTCACCAAGAGAAACCCAAATAGTAGTTTGTCATCATGGCAGGGAAACAAGAGATGATGAATACCATCCAAGACTCTCAAATAAGGTAAGCCCTAGTCCTTAAACCTAAGATGAAAGCAGTCACTCAAGAAGTGCATAAAGAAGTAAACAATCTACTATAGAAGTGTAAAGGGATACTTATAGGAGATACTCCAGATGAACTCCCACCATTGAGGAACATCTCACACTAGATTGACTTCATACCAGGTGCTTCTCTTCCCAACAAGGCTACATATAAACTCACCCCTAATCAAAATGTAGAGGTATCCAAATAGATCAATGATTTGTTGGCTAAAGGACTCATTCAAAAGTGTCTTAGCTCATGCACACTCCCTAGTGTATTAGCCCCTAAAAGATGGCAAATGGAGACTTTGCACTAAATATAGAACAATAAAAAAAATAAAAATAAGGCATAGGTTTCCTATACCTAGGATTGAAGATCTACTAGATCAACTTGGAGGAGCATGCTACTTTTCTAAAATAGACCTTAAATTAGACTATCATTAGATAAGGATTGGGCCTCGAGATGAGTGGAAAAAAACATTTAAAACCATTGAAGGATTATATGAATGGATTGTCATTCTATTTTTTCTAAGAAATATCCCTAGTACCTTCATGAGGTTGATGAATGAAGTATTTATGACATATTAATCTTCAACAAAACCAAAGAAGAGCACATGAAGCATTTGGAACAAGTTCTTTAAAGGATACATGAAAAGAAGTTGATAATCAACCTTGAAAAGTGTGCATTCATGTAGATAGAATTGACATTCTTTGGGTTTGTCATCTCAAAGAGAACCTTGAAGATGGATCTTGAAAAGGTAGAGGCTATCATTAACTAGCCAACACCTAAAACAACAGGGGAAGTCAGGAACTTCCATAGATTGGCAATATTCTATAAAAAAATTATCAAGAACTTTAGTCATATATGTGCACCTCTATCAGATACCATCAAAGGAAGTAAGAAGACAAAGTTTTAATGGACAACTCAAGTAAATGAAGCATTTGAATACTTGAAGGGTAGGTTAGCACAATATCCAATCTTGGCACTACCTACCTTTAATAAATTGTTCATAGTGGAGACTGATGGTAGCAACCTTGACATAGGTACAATTCTTAGTCAAGGGACAAGACTAGTGGCTTTCTTCTCTAAAAAACTTGATGATGCCAAGAATAAATATAGTACATATGACTTGGAACTATATCTTATGGTTTAGGCTCTCATGAAATAGAGGCACTACTTACTTCCTAAGGACTTCATTGTCTACATAGAAAATCATGCACTAAGCTTCCTAAATAGATAAGAAAAATTGAGTTGTAGACACATGAGATGGCTTGAGAAACTCCAAACCTTCACATTCTCAATTATACATAAGAAAGGAACTACAAACAATGTATTAGATTCTCTCTATAGGAGAGTCACCTTGGTGGAAGAATCTCAAGTGCAAAGCATGGGGATTGATGCCCTTAAACACCTATATAAAGATGATCCATACTTTGGGGAAATACATAAGGTTTGTTCTATATTATCTGATGCCTATAACCCAACATATTCTGAGTATTTGTTGTAGAATGGTCTCTTGTTCAAAGGAGGATGAATTACATTCCAAGATGATCCATGAGGGAAACTATGATCAAAGAGAAGCATTATGGCACATTAGGAGGTCACTTTGTGATTGATAAAACTCTAGAACTTTTAAGTGGAAAATATCATTGGCCATAGTTCTCTACTGATGTTAGAAAATTTGTGGAAACTTGCACAATTTGCTAAAAAGCCAAGGGATTAAGGAAAAAACAAGGTCTTTATAAGCCCTTACCTATTCCAACAAAACCATGGGATAGTGTGAGCATGGATTTTGTCTTAGGCCTCCCAAGAACAAGATAGGGTTTTGATAAATTTTTTGTTACTGTGGATAGATTTAGTAAAATGGCTCATTTTGTTCCTTGCAAAAGCTCTAATGATGCTTCACACATTGCTAACCTATTTTTCAAGGAAGTGGTTAGGATTCATGGATTACCAAATTCCATCATCTTAGACAAAGATGTGAAGTTCCAAGGTCATTTTTGAGGACCTTATGGAAAAATTTGGGCAAAAATCTATCTTTTAGTTCTATCTACCATCCACAAACAAATGGGTAGACTGAAGTAGTCAATAGTTAATTAGGCAACCTTCTAAGGTGTCTAACAAAGAAACATGAGAAAACATGGGATGCGATCCTCCCTCAAGAAGAATTTGCATTCAATGACTTAGTAAATAGGTCAAAAAGGAAGACACCATTCCAAGTGAACTATGGACTTCATCCTAGAGGAGTCATGGAATTGAGAGATTTACCAAGTGATTTCAAAACTAGTGCACAAGGTGAAGAATTCTCAGCATGGATCAAAAAAATTCATGATCAGGTCAGAGACACTCTAAATCAAAATACTATAAAATAAAAACAATAGGAAGACAAGAAAAAGAGACATGTTTATTTTAAAGAAGGAGATCAAGTATGGGCTTATTTGAACAAAGCAAGTCTACCAAGGGGACATAAAAAATTACAGATGAGAAAAATTAGACCCTGTCGAATATTGCACAAATTTGGGGAAAATGCATATGAAATTTCATTACCCCAAACCATATCAATTTCTCTCATTTTTAAAGTTTGTTAGCTCACCCCTTTCAAAGGTGATGCAAGAACTAATAATGTAATGCATGATGTTGATGAACTTGCATGATGGATTAAGGATTTTCCATCTAGTTGATCACTTTAGTTAGATAATACTTTGGATTCCAAGGTGGTCAAAAAGACAAGAAAGAAGACCTACATAGACTACTTGGTCAAATGGAAGGGTCTCCTAGACATTGATGCTACATGGATAAGTGAAGAATGCATTGCCAAGCATGTCACTTCTGTTTAGCAACTATCCTTAAGTGGAGCTTGAGTTTTTGAAGCAAGGGAGTATAGTGCAAGGGAACCTATTCCTCCACTCTATAGAGAATCCACAATATTTAACTCTTAATGAGTTCCTCTCAAGGTATTTGTGTCTAAGAGACATTAGTTATAGGTAGAAGTGGTTTCTTGATTGAAAAAATCCTATTTGTAAGACCTATTCCCTATTTGGTGATCTATAAACCATGGGTTTTGACTATGGTCAAAAGGCACATCTAAGAACTAGGATAGGTTAAGAGTGTATATAGGTTTTCTAATATGTTTTTGGCCCCTAAGGAACAAGAGGAAGGTCCTATTTGGGTTAGAATGCACAATTTGCAAAAAATGCAAAACAAAAGTTGCACTTTGCAAGAAAAGTTGCTTGACAACTTTTTCCTAATTGTTCCCCAATAGTCGCAACCTTTGAAAATTGTTTGGATTTGTTGGGGGAAGTCTTCATTTATTCCTTTCAGGTGGGTGAAAGACAAAATATGTAGTTTTTCAATTTGAATCAATAAAAGATCCCATTTTTCCTTGTAATTTGCTACAAAATTTAAGTGTATAGACTTGTACAGATTGGAAGAGACAAATGAATGCTTGATTTTGGATCTTGACTATATTAGTAGAATAATTCAAGTGGTTTTGGGTTTTGAAGTGATATACATCAAGATATATCCAAGTTTCTTTCTCGAGTGCACCAAAACCCTCAATTCAGTGATCAGTTTTGGCAAAAATGCCCTAACTTGCATCTCCATTGTGGGAACTATTGACCATTTTGCACCCCCCTTATTTTCCAAATATTTCCAATCTCATAAAACTATGATTTTAGCAATGTCTACGTCCTTTGAATCATTTATTAATTTCCATGCATGCATGATAGGGATACATAAAAACTCTATTCTTTTCTTTTATATCTGTATGTCTTAATATTTTCTTATTATATGACATTTTCCTTATGAATGTTTCAAGTCACAACCCTGCCACTAACTTTCATCTCTTAGCCACTGTAGTTTATGGCTTAACCATTAGAGAGGCCATGAGCACATGAAATAGTTAATGACTGCGGTCAGCGCAACTTCACAAGACAAAGTGCTAACGTTCAAATGTAGGTTGCAAGGATGTAAAATGTGTCTGGTCACTTTTTCAAAAAGATTTAAGCTTAAATCATGGTTAGAGATGCTAAATGGTGAATTTTATTGTGCACATGTTCATGGATTTAAGTGCCAAACCCTAGTTGCAAGTTGCAAGTAGGTGACAAGTGAACTATTACAAGCTAGAGTTGTCGTTGCACCAAAAGATTGACCTGTTAATGTCAAATACAACCACTAGACTTATACAACAAAGGAGATGGTTAAGCCATGTCACAAATCCTAAAGGGGAAGGTTGGTAGTTGGTCCAACAATTCCCCCCTTAGTGTTATTTGAGGAGATTCAAACCTATAACCAAGCTCTTATACCACTTGTTAGAAGCTAGAGTTTTCATTGCACCAAAAATCGACTTGTTAATGTCAGATACAACCACTAGACTTATAGAACATAGGAGGCAGTTAAGCCATGTCATGAATCCTAAAGGGAAAGGCTAGCAGTTAGTCCAACATGAACATGTGTCATGGTGGGCCAAGCTAATTCCAGTCCTTTTCATTACATCATTGCAGGGGTTGGTTTTGAAGGAGTGGCTCATTGAATGAAAGAAGATCAAACAAATCGACATCATTCCATAGAAATAAGCTTTAGAGTTAAATTGTGAAGTTTTAAAGTCAATAGCTCAGTCAATTTTAATGTTCTCACTTTGTCACAGGGTTAAATCACTAACCAGTGGTGATGGTGGTGATGGTGCAAAATGCTTGTTTGCAAGGTTAGAATCATAGTTTAAGTCTTAAGTCATGACTGAGAAATCATAGTTAAGGGTTGTATTCAAGATGCAGTTAGGATTTAAGCTATGGTGGCATGAATGGCAAAAAAAATAGTTAAATTCTTAATGATCACAAGGTCACAAACATTTCATGCTAGCTTGGATTTAAGCCATGACAACACAAATTGAAACACAAACAGTTTAATTCTCAATGATTGTAGGGTCATGAAAATTTCATGCTAGCAAGGATTTAAGCTGTAATAGGGTGACAAAGGTAAGATAACTACTTTGTCATTGCACAATTAGAAGACTGTTAGGTCTAAATTGTGATGATGGTGTGAAGGACCAATTTCATAATGTTGCAGGGTCACGACAATTAAGGAGCCAATATGATTTCAAGTTGTGATGCAATGATCAAGAATAAACAAGGGTAGTCACAGTTTCACAAGGCCAAATAGTTAAATAGAAATTTAGACTACAAAATCACAAACAAAGGCATAGGGCAATATAAGATGAAATAGAACAAGATGACATAATGTCCATGAGATGAGGTTGATTATTCAAATGATAACACAACTTACTTAACATGATTGTAGACATGACATTGAGAAGCTCTTTAATAGAGTATAGGTCCTTGATTGCTTACAACTACTGATTTGAGTGTTCTCCATGCTTGTTCAATGCAATTTCTTTCCTCCACTCTCTGGTCATCCATCAACCCAATCTATTTGGTTATGGATGCTACTTCTATCTCTTTAGGGCTAGTTTTTCACGTAAAATATTTGATTTCCTATATGGGGATGTGCATCTGATCATGATTTGTTCTGCTCAATAGTTATTTCTTATCTAATTAGAGTTTGAACTCAATGTAATATCAGAGTTATGCCTAAACTCCATAAAAGGTACTTGTAAATATTTGTAAGAGGTTCTCCCATGTCTATATTTTATAGTAGCATTATGTTGTGTATCTTTTTCCATCCATTAATGAAATCTCTATTCCTTACCTCTTCTTACCTTTTTGCTATCTAGTGCATGTATATGCCTTGCAAAGAATGTTTTCTTTCTATTTTCTTAAGCTTACATATTGTGTTTAATCTATTGGCAATCATTGCATAAGTGAACGTCATCCTTCCTTTCAATGTTTCATTAGTCTAGGCCTATATGTCACTTTGAGAGATAGATTAAAGTTATGTCTAGTGTATCTTGGGTTTTTATGGATGTTTTGTGCAGTTGTAAACAAAGTTGTGACCATTCAATCTAGGTGCATCACCCCCTTTAGATTAGACTAGGTAGTTTTATTTCTTGCATCTCCTTCTCCCTTTTCCTCTCAAGACTAGTTAGGTGCATCCTAATTGTAAGGAAGCTGACCTTCTCTAGATATTTAACCCTAGAGCACAAGTCCCACACTTGGAGATCATTTCCATGTTACATGAGGCCACTTAAGGGTAATAACTCAAGAAAGAGTGCAAAATTTTGTGTCAACACTTACCTCTTCTCCTTGATTCTTATCTACAACTAATGAAGATTCCATATTATAATGTTTAGAGTTTTGAAAGTTTGTTTTTTGAACAACTCAGTACAATGATACTCGATCACTCTTCCATTGCTGATTGCTTTCAATCACCTAAAAATTGCTTGACTACTTGCTCAAATCACTTTGTGCTTTAGAAATATAAATGCAAGGTCTATAAAATAGCTTCAAATTCTTGATATATATATATATATATATATATATATATATATATATATATATATATATATATATATATATATATATATATATATATATATATATATATATATATATATATATATATATATATATATATATATATATATATATATATATATTCCATTCATTTAAATTAGGGTCTCCATTAATTCTATGTTCTCTATTAGGTGAAGTCTAGCTATTTTAGTCATTTCTAAACTTTGAACTTGGTCTCCATTATATAGCTCAATCAATTTCATCTAACTCAGCCTATAAATTAGTTTGACGTTTAATACTTGGTCCACATTACCATGCTCTGTCAATATAGACAATTCTATTGATTCTTGTTAACCAATGTGTAAATAAGTCTTTTTCATTATTCTTTCCATATCTATATTCTAATGCATCTTTTATCATGCTGATATGAAAATTTTCACATTTTATATTAGGAATTGATGTAAGATAAATCATTAAGTAAGCATTTCCTTTTATACCTTTCTTGATCAATTTGAGCTGGTGTGATTACCTTCTCCATTGGATTGGGTGATCTTAACTTCATTTGTTCCACTAATTTCTGCTTCCACCTTTTTCTTCTAGGTTTGATTAATCTCTTTCCATATTTTTTATACATATAATTTTCCTTTACCCTTGATGTGTTCATTATTTGGTACTAGTGCTTGGGTCATGTAGTTCTTTGTCACATGTCCAATCTTGTGAAAATTAGAACAAACTTTCTTAGGTACTAGTTAGGTTTTGCATGTGATCTACATTCATATGATCTATGTCTAAACTTTTGACAATTGTAACAATATCCCTCAAATCTAGGTACAATAGGTATATTGTTCATCTTTGATCTACACTCATGTATTTGATGTCCTTGCTTCTTGCAATAAAAATAGTAACTAGTAAACTTAGGTTTAGGGTTTTGTATACCATTCTTATCTCTACAAATGTTTGCAATATGTCCAAGTTTAACACAACGATAACATGTAGGTTTTCCTTTTGATTTTGAATTCTTTAGCTCTCTACTCTAGGATGATTTGATTCTCCTTTTTCACTAGATAAATGTTATTTTATATGTCCTCATCCATAAGTGTTGCTAGATGACCTAGGAGATCTCATTAGTTCTTAAGAATATCTCAATGCTTCACTAGGATTTTTCATGTTGTAAATTTCTCAAGTGCTCCCCTTGGGATTTGTGACAAGGGCTTAATCATCTCCTATGTACTATAAGTTGAGTGGTTGTTTTGAGCATTGATAGATTAGTCATTTGGTGTAATGACAACCCCACTCTAATAAGTGGTATCAAATATTGGTTATAGGTTCAAATCCTTAGACCCTTGGGTAATGGTGAGGGGGAGATTGTTGGAAATTTGTCTAATGCTCCCCTCAGGATTCATGACAAGGGCTTAACCACCTCATGTGTACTATAAGTTGAGTGGTTGTATCAGGCATTGAAAGATTAGTCTTTTGGTGCAATGACAACCCCACTCTAATAGTTCATTCTTTCCATAAGTTCTTTCTTAGATCTCAAATCATTCCTCATGAGTAGGTCACTCTATGATCTCCTATTTTCCATCTCCATGCATTTTCTATTCAATTCTTGATTTGAAAGTATTAGCTAATTCATCATGTCTAGTTGAGTGTTTTTAAGCTTTTGTACATGTTGCTAAACTTTTAGTCCATCCCTTTTGAGCTTTTAGCTTGATGTGTTTTCATTACAATTATGTTCAATTTCCTATCTAGGTAGCCCCTAGGAGACTCTTTTGTCATCAAACATCCTAAGGCTTTCATTCTATGTATTTTTTGGTTTTTTCTTGCTCCACTACCCCTTATACATCGATGTGGGATTCTTGTTGTTTCACTATATTAAGGTCTTAGGTGATTTAGGTTTAGGTGAGTTGTTGTTTGAGTCTCTTCTCGATGAGAAGAAAGTCCTATTTGTTTTGCAATTTTGTTCCTACCTTAAGTAAGAATGTTTTCTATAGATTTCGGCCCAATCTACTAGCTATGCATCTTTGGCAAACTTGATTAAGAAAGAATCCAAAGAATAGAGAAACAATGACATCCAAAGATATATGTTTGACCAATTCATAATGAAAAGAACAAGATAAGAAAATATATAAAGCTAAGAAACTCTCAGAATGAAGATCCTTTTAGTTGCTCATCCTCTCAAAGAGAACATCTTCTAATGTGTTTTTAAAGAAAAATCTTTCCTAATGATTAAGATCATATCCTGATCATTGATGCTATTTCAGATCAAAGGTTATGATTTAAAATTGAATGGCTATGATGATAAAGCAAGATAATTCATACTTTATTTAGAATACTCGATGTGTCTAGTGGACCCAAGTGTTAGGTTATAAATAAGTTAATCTAAGCCCTTGATATGCATTACTAAATGAGGTATCTATGGTTAGTGATTCACCTTGAGGATATATAGGGAAAATTGCCTAAATCAATGGAAAATACTTCCAACTATTTCTCTCTTTGGAAAGAGAAAGTATCAATGGTGCTTTTCTATCTAATGGAAATGCTTAAAGCTTCATTTTTGGAGGACAAGGAGGAAAATAATTCTAAAAACTACATACAAGCATATTGTGTAGAGATACCAGAAAGATATTACTGGCTAATCTCACTACTACATGAGATTTACATGAATGATATGATCATCGGATTTATGAATCATTATTTAGGTGGAAGTGAAAATTTTTAAATAGTTGTTAACCATTAAATTTAATACAAACCTTATCATTATGACCATTAGTTATGATTTATTTCATTCGTGTGGCCCCAATGTTTGGTTCTCGCATCTCTATAAACAATTTTTTCCAAAACATTGTTCTTCATTGTTTTAATGCCTATTTTATCAAACAATTTATCCCTTTTATGAAAGTATAAGCTAATGGAAATCAGAGTAGTAGGATATGATTGTTTGGTTGTTGAAAACAATTATTCAATTGTATGTTGTCTTTAATGTTACATAGAATGTCAAGCCTTTACCAAGTAGTTAGTCATAGTCAATCTCACTCAGGCATCGATGGTACTTTCTTGTGTGTACTAAGAATTCAATTATAATTAAGTTTAGAGACAATATTGATTGAGCTTAATTAGTTAATGAAGCTAAGTCTATATTAACTGAGTTTAGCCAATTATCAAAGGAAATTCAACATGATGTCTATTCTAACTGAGTTGGATTGGTTAACATCATATTTTCTATTCTAAGGGATCCTCTATGTCAATCGAGTACTCAATTATGTTTAGTTGACTGTCATCATATTAAGTTTGATTAATTTATTGGTTAATACAAGCCAACTTAAGGGATGATAATTGTTTGATTAAAAGAGTATTCAAGCTAAATTGACAAGGTGAATCATATAAATGAAAGGTCAAGTTGAGGATTGAAATGTGGAATTGAAGAAGAAGGATTAAGGAAAAAAATGTAGAAGGATATCTGTAAGAGGAAAAAGTATCCAAGTTGATAGAGCTGTGAAGAACATTCTGATCAAGGAGGATCAAGTAATCAAGCAAGAAAAGAGATCTAAATCAACAAGTTTAGTTGCATCATCAATCAAGTCAAGTCATTGTTACTCTCTAATAATTGTAGTAGTGAATCAAATCTCCTAAAAAAATTAGCCTAATGTTCAACTATTTAGAAAATCCTCTAACAAGGTGGCATTTATTGATTGAAGTTTTTGAAGATCTCTAATAAGGCCACTCCTAACAGGGTGAATTAAATCCTCTAATAGGGTCAAACCTAATGTTGTGTTTTGTAACCTTTAATAGGGGTGGCTCCTAATAGGGCTCACTTCATATGCATGAGAAATAGTAACAAGTTACAACTGTTGGTTTTCCCAAATTGGGTTTCCATGTTAAATATTGGTGTCTCTTGTGTTCATGTTATTTCCTTTATGCTTCTAAAAATAATTTAATAGAGGATAAATAACATTAAATATAATTATCTTTGTATTAACTGAGCAACAACAAAATATTTAGTATTAATCAAGTTTCAGAAAGGATTTTGTTTAAAGTTGTGTTAACATCTTAGGGACTAGGATTTGTTTTTAGTAATTGATTCACCCCTCCCCTCTTAGCTACTCCACTTTTCCAACAATTGGTATCAAAGATATTGGTGCTTGTAGATAAGATTTCAAGGACCTAAGCTGAATATCAATATATCTTATAGAAGGGAAATTCCTAAGTTGAATCAAGATAACTTCCAAGCATGATAGGAACTCATGAAGCTGCATTTGGAAACCATTGGAGTCACAGGCCTAACATACCTAGAGAACAAGTATGTGGCACTTGATGGACCTTTTTCTATAGACAAAATTATGGAAAAGAAGAATCACAACATAATGATTATTGACATTGCTTCCACTCTCAATTATGCTAAATTTGATGAAGTAAAAGATCGTCCTACTACTCATAAAATGTGGATCAAGCTGAAAAATATCTATGGAGGAGATGACAATGTGAGCAGAGCTAAGGTAGAAAGTCTAAGAGGTAAATTTGATCAAATGAAGATGAGAGAAGATGAAAAAATTGCACAATACAGTTAAAGAATCAAATGAAGTGTGAGTGTAATTAGAGCCTTAGGAGATAAAATAGATGATGTGATAGTGGTCAACAAGGTACTTAGAACTCTTATTCCTATTTATGCAATTTGAGTTTCATCTATTCAAGAAATGAGATGTGATCCCAAAAATGATATAACTTTGGATGCACTATTGGGAAGGTTGATAATCTTTGAGTTAGACAACTTTGATAACTATGTTCCTAATTCTAGTAGCATTGAGTCTATATTTGAAGATAAACTATCACTCAAAAAGAAAGGTGGAAAATCTAAAGGCAAATAGTCTGATAGTGAAGATTAAGATGATTCCAATGATGACCTTTAAGTAATTGAATCCCTACTTGGAAGAAGATTCCCTAAAGGTAAAGGAAAGTGCAAAGGTAAAATGCCCCTAATCTATTTTTCTTGTGAAGAAGTTGGTCACATTTCTTCAAGGTGTCCAAATAGGGAAGGCAAAGAAGAAAAGAAGTATAAAGGTAAGAAAGATTTCAAAAGCTAGAAAGCTTACAAGGATAAAGGTAAGAAATCTTGTTACATAGCTAAAGACTCTGATAGGATTGATGATGATGAAATGGTTTACATTGCCATTAAAGATGAATCAGATGATGAAAATGATAAGATAGCCCCCATTTCTCATATTAGCAAGAACGACACATGGATCATCGATAGTGGTTGTTCTCACCACATGACTAGTGATAAAACTAAATTTGAGCACTTGGAACACTATGATGGTGAGAGAGTCAAATTTGGAAATGATGAATCCTGTCATGTAAAGGAAAAAGGTTGCATTACATTAACTAATGAACTCAACTGTGACAATGCATACTAGGTTGAAGGACAAAAATACAATCTACTTAGTGTGGCACATATGAACAACATTGGATTCAAGGTAGAATTCATGAATAGAAAGGCCAAGCTACTAGATGGGAAAGAAAATCTAGTTGGGACTAGTAATCAAACAAAAGGTAATCTATTGTATCTAGATCTAACTAAATATTCATGTTTCCTAGCATAAGTAAAGGAAAGTTGGTTATGACATAAAAGATTGTGTCATGTGAATTTTGATAACTTGGTCAACATAAGAAAGAATAAAAGAGTGAGAGGAATTCCAAGTTGAAGGAAACCTAATATGGGAATGTGCAAAAATTGTCAAATTGGGAAGATGGGAAAGACAAGCTTCAAAAGCAAGAATTATCATTCTGAAGAAGTTTTGGAGCTAGGTTGTATAGATTTTTGTGGACCTATTGGCATAGAAAGCTACTGTTGAGATAAGTATTTCATTTTATTTTTTAATGATTATTCTAGGATGATGACAATGATGTACTTGAAAGATAAATCTAAAGCCTTTCATCAAGTGGTATCTAGCTAGAGTGGAGAAAGAAATAGGAAATAAACTAAAATGTCTAAGGTTAGTGTTACCTATTTTTTCCTCCCACCAAAAATTTGAATTTGGATGCGAGCCCGCCCAACGGTCTCTCCCCTCTTTTATATTATTTGAATGTCATGGAAATATCAAAAAATTAAAACAATTAAAACCTTATGGTATTTCCTATTTTCCTAAATCTTACATAGATTTGCGACATGCGCTTTCCTGCACTCTCAAGATGCACTACCTTTACATAATGCAGGCAAGCCCCTTTGCAACCCATGGCAGGTGGGTCCATGTTCTTGTGTGGGCCATAGAAAGGAAAAGAGGTCAGTCGTGAGATCGGGTGAAGAAAGATTTAGGCTTTCAATGTTATGATCAATCATGAGATCAAAGATGTTCATTTGGAGGGTCCGCGATGCTACGATGTGTCATATGATTAGGACATGAAAACCTAAGGCTTGTGACGTGTACAATCTTATGATGAGTCCTTTATCATAGGGTCATGAGGTTCATTTTGAAGAGTTATGATCATACGACAGGGTGTTTCTCGTGAGATCAGGAGGAGAATTTTAAAGGGTTGTGAAGACACGATGTTGTGTCATCGTAAGATCGTAAAAGTGATAAAGGTGAATAGAGGGGTGAGTTTTCAGACATGTGGAGGTTCCCTGATTGGACTAAGTGTGTGTGCGGATGCTAGATCAAATGATGTCAGAGTTAGTGGGACCAGAAAGGTTTAAAACGGGTAGAAGATTATGGTCTAAGATCTTACGATGAGTCCTTTGCCATAAGATCTTAAGCTGATGAAGGAAGTTCTACGATCATATGACTAGGGTTTGATTGTAATATCGCAAAAGGAAAATGCTTAGCTGCTGATGTTATGATATAAAGGTTTCAAGGTTGTCGTAGCATCATAAAAGTAAACTAGGTCCCTTGTGATGTTACGAGACGGTGAGTTTTAACTACAATCGTAGGATCGTACGGTAAAATGAAATGGTCCATGATGCTATGAAATTGTGTTTGTCATATGATCATATGGTGAAGGAAGGTGACTCACGATCTTACAAAGTGTTTGTTGTAAGATTGTAGAATAAGAAAAAGTGGATGCCGATGCTACAATAACATGGGTTGTCGTATGATTGTGGGAGTTTCTTCCTTTGTGTTTGACTGTTCAATTGGGTGGTTGTCATAAGATCAGGAAGCTAACATTATAATTAGGTGATGTTACGAGAGGTCTTTGCAGTGACTTTGTTGTAGGATCATAGGATCTTAGTTGGTAGAAACATGATGTTATAAATGAGATGTGATCAAACTCAAGAGAACCTTGCGAGGTGGCAGTAAAATAAAAGACTATTGGCCCACATGGCTCATCTTGGTGGCAAATTTTGGTTGACTCATTGACTTTATTGATTCACAAGCTAGAAATGGAGGGGATCGAGTTTTGTTGTGCAATTTGATCCTCATGATCAATTCCAACTACTCTTGAATGAATGCTGAAACTAGTAAATAGCAGTTGAACACTCCACCACCTCTTCTCCTACCCATCTACTTGGTCAAAATGGTTTAATGGTGCCATTTTTTATCTCCTTAAGGCCTACTTTGACAAAATATCAGATTTCATTGTATTTAGGTCTACACCAAGGTTGGATTTGTCCTAGATCTACATGATTATTTTCCATAAGACTTAATGGCGGTGGTTGTGGAGTAACTTCAGTTAGAAAATATCTCAGTTATGCCTAAGCTATAAAGGCAATTTTTGTAGATTTTATATTGGTCAAATCTTCTCTGACTCCTCTGATATTGCTCTACAATTTCACTATAAATTCCCTTTTCCTCTAAGCTATATGACATTCTACCTTATCTCCATCAACCATTGATGTAAAGTGCAAGAACTATTTGCCTCTCATTGGTGTATTGTGGATATCTACAATCTTGCATGACTATATCTCTTTTGGCCTATGAATGGTATATAAGTGAATCCTTTCTTTCCTTGTGTCATTCATTTGGATTTTCTAATTTGCATGTGATTGTTAGATTAAAGCAAGTCTAGATGTGTATATCCTTTGGTGTCATGATGGTTCAATAGTGCATGTATGGGAAAAGATTGGTTTGAACACTCTATTTTGGTGCATCACCCCCCTTAGGTTAGAGTAGGTAGATTTGCTTTCATGCATTCCTTCTCCCTTTTCCTCTCCAAGAGTAGTTAGATGCACCTTGATAGTGAAGGAAACCAGCCTTCTCTAGAGACTCAACCTCACAATTCAAGTCCCATAGCTTGGAGGTTGTTTCCATGTTTCACAAGGTTGTCCTTAGGTAACAACTTTGGACAAGGGTGAAAACTTTTGTGAAATTAGTTAGATAGAGGAGGAGAATTCATCTCAAATGAGCATAATGAATTCTATAATGAAAGAGGAATCAAAAGACAAGTATTTGCACTATGTACACCTTAGAAGAATAGCATAGTAGAAAGAAGAAATAGATCAATTATGGATTGTGCAAGAACACTGATGATAGAGAAAAATATTGCAATCAAATATTGGAAGGAAGCAATTAGTACAACAGTTGATACTTTAAACTGAGTTGAACTGAAGAAAGATACATATCAAACACCTTATGAATTATGGTATGGCTATAAACCTAATGTCTCTTAGTTCAAAATATTTGGAAGAAAAGGTTACATCTTAAAAGAAACAAGGAAAAGCAAGTTTGATGTGAAAAGTGATGAAGGCATATTCCTAGGATATGCCAACAAAAGAAAAGCATATAATGGTCTTAATCTTACTACTTAGAAGATTATAGAAAGTGCACATGTAAAAATTGATGAGTTTGTAGAAAAGAGTGAAGAAAAAAGCATAAAAGAACCTAAAAACTACAAAAACTTTTTCTACTTTGAACCTAATACTTTACTTGAAATTTAGGAAAATGCAACTAGAAATCAATAGTCTTCACCACCAGAGTCCCCTAAATCTCTAGTTTAACCTTAGCTACAACCACTAAAACCCAAATCACAATCTAAGGGACCTAAATCCCTGTTAGAAGGACCTAAGTTATAGATAGTGGGACTTGAGCATGATTCAAAAGATCATTTTGAGCATGGTGAACTGAGTGAATCAAGTCCAAAATCTACAAAGAAGGAACCTCTACTTGCTAGCTATGTCAGAAGGCATCATGCACCTGAGAAAATTATTGGAGATCAGTCAAAAGGCATAATGACAAGGAAAAAAATAAAAGGTACATTTTTTCTTGCTGAGTTTGAACCTAGAACTATTAAAGATGCATTAGAAAATGAATGTTGGATTGAGGCAATGAATGAAGAGATTGAACAAATTGAAAGGAACAAAACTTGGACTCTTGTTCCTAGACCCAAGGAAAAAAATATAATGCCACACAATGGGTATTCATAAATAATTTGAATGAAAATAGAGAAGTATCAAGGAGCAAGGCAAGGTTAGTATGCAAAGGTTATGATCAAGAAGAAGGTATTGATTATGGAGAAAAATTTTCTCCTATTGCAAGACTAGAAGGTGTTAGGACACTACTTGTTTATACTACACATAAAGGATTCAAAGTATATCTAATGGATGCAAAATTAGCCTTCTTGAAAGGAATCCTAGAAGAAGTCTAGATTAAGAAACATGAAGGTTTAATAGATCCTAACAAAAAGGATATGGTTTGATGATTACACAATGCCTTATATGGTCTCAAAGAAGCTCATAGAGCCTGGTATGAAAATTGCATTTATTTAGTAAGAATTGGTTTTCAAAGGACAAATGACTTATGCAAATATTTTTTTGAAAAAATGAGTAAAGAATTTGAAATGTCAATGTTTGGAGAGATTAAATTATTTGTTGGTCTGCAAATTCAATATAAGAAGGATGGCATCTATATTACTCAATCAAAGTACATCAAGGAGATATTGAAGAAATTTGGATTCAAGGATTCTAGATCAGTTGGAACACCTATGTCTACTAGACATAAGATTTCCAAAATAGATGATTCCAAAGAGGTAGATAAGACTACATATAGATCAATGAATGGAAAAATTTAGTATGTAGTGCACACAAGACCTAATATTGCATTAGTAGTTGGTATGGTGGCAAGATTTTTTACTAATCCAAAGGAAAATCATATGATGGAAATAAAAAGAATTGAGTTATATAAAAGATACTGAAGATTATGGTTTGTGGTATAAGAAGGGAGACAACTTCGAATTAAAAGCCTTCACTGATAATGATTGGGCAAGAAGTATTGATGATAGAAAAATCACTAGTGGTAGAGCATTGTTTCTTGGAAAGAGGCTAGTGTCTTGGATAAGTAAGAAACAAAATTGCATCTCTTATTCTATAGTAGAAGAAGAATATGTTGTAACATTAGTCAATTGTTCCAACATCATTTTCTTTAAACAACTATTGTTAGGTATGAAGGAAGAAATCAAGGATCCAATAACTATCTTCAATGTGTGTAATTAACATATCCAAGAATCTAGTGATGCATGCCAAGACAAAGCACATTGCAAGAAAATATAATTTTCTAAGAAAATTAGTGCAGGAAAAGAGGTGAGATTGGAATATGTGAATAAAAAAGAACAAATTATAGACATATTCACCAAGCTATTACCTAAGGATGCATTTTTGTATCTCAGAGGTAAGCTAAGGGTCATTCCCCTATCTAAAACTCACTAAACAAAGATTAGTTATGCAGCAACTGAGCATTTAAAGATAAGTCAAGTTGATGCAATATTGTTAGAACAAATTGCATATGAATCAATACATCAGGCACATGGCAACTCCATTCTATGTTGTCTTTGACATGAGATGTCAAAGACGAAGATTTTTTTGTCATATCAGAGAATTTTTTATCAGTAAGTTAGAGGGAGAGATTTTAGTTAGAGAAATTAGAGAAAAATCATTCCAGAGGGAAAGATTGATTTCAGAGGGAGTTCTCACTAATAGAGGGAGTTCTCATGGATGAGAATCAAAATGAAACTAAGGATATTATCCTTACTTCTATTTTTCTCTAAAATTTCTCTGTATTATGACATGTTGTGTTTCTATTAATGCCAAAGAGGGAGATTGTTGAAAACAATTATTCAATTGTATTGTATCTTTGATGTTACAAAAAATTTCAAGCCTTTATCAAATAGTCAGTCATAGCCATGCTCACTCAGGCATTGAAGGTAGTTTCTTGTATGTACTGAGTGTTTAGTTATAACCAAGTTCAACAAAAATATTGACCAAGCTTAGTCGGTTAATGAAGCTAAGTCTGTATTGACTGAGTTTAGTTAGTTATCAAAGAAAAGTCATCATGATGTCCATTATAACCGAGTTGGTTCGGTTAACATCAGAACTCCTATTCTAATGGATCCTCTATGTTAACCGAGTAATCAAATTTGTATTAGCTAAATTTTAGTATATTAAGTCTAATAAATTTATTAGTTAATACAAGCTGACTTAAGGGATGATAATTGTTTGATTAAAAGAGTATTCAAGATATCTTAACAAGGTGAGTAATACAAATGAAAGGTCAAGGTGAGGATTGAAATGTGGAATTAAAGAAGGTGAATTAAGAAAGTGAATTTGGAAGGATATTTGCAAGAGGATAGAGTATCAGAGTTGACATAGCTAGAAAGAACATTCTAATCAAAGAGGATCAAGTAATCAAGCTACAATAGAGATGTGAATCAACAAAGTCAGTTGCATCAAAAATTAATTCAAGTCATTGTTACTTTCTTATAATTGTAGCAGTTAATCAAATCTCCTAACAAAGTTAGCCTAACATATATTTAGCAAATTATCTCACAAGGTGGTATTTCTAGATTGAAGTGTTTGAAGACCTCCAAAAAGACCACTCCTAATAGGGTGAATTAAATCCTCTAACAAGATCACACCTAACATGTGTTTTGTAACCTTTAACAAGGTTGGTTCCTAATGGGGCTCACTTCAGAAAAGTGAAAAATAGTAACTAGTTGCAAGTGGTGGTTTCCCAAATTGGGTTTCCATGTTAAATCTTGGTGTCTCTTATGTTCTTGTTATTTTATTAATGCTTCTGCAACTAAGTTAATGAAGGATAAATTGCATTAAATATCATTAGATCTAATTATCTTTATGTTAACCAAGTTACAATAGAATATTTAGTGTTAACCAATTTTTAGAAAGGATTTGGTTTAAAGTTGTGTTGACATCTTAAGGGATTGAGATTTTTTTTGTAGTAATTGATTCACCCCTCCCCTCTCAATTACTCCTTTTCATTTCCAACATTCATTGGTTTAGAAAGTGAACTGAAGAACTTTTTAGATATCTTGATCAAATTTTATGATTTAGGTGATCTGTACAGAAGGGTCAACTTTTAGACTATTCACCCAATAACCTAGAAATTAAAAGAAAGTGGATTAGTCGAAGCTATCTAGTTCACCATGGCTGTCCAAGTGCTAGAGCTAGTAAAATAATGTATCAAAAGATACAACCTCAAGACAAAGTATATTTTTCTACCTGATTAGTCTATTCTACTTACTGTAAACAAAGCGTTGATGCAAGATGCATTTGGCATCCCAGTAAAAGAAGAATACTATGCCATCAATTTCTCTTCCTCTACATCAATGTTCAATGAAAAGAAGACACTTAGAAGAGTGGGCATGTAGAGCACTTGGTTTCAAAAACCTCATTCCAAAAAGAGTAAAATTCCATAGGCTCTTTTTGGAACTAATTTGAAAAGAGAGATTGAAGACATCTCATAATTATTGATAATATTAAAAGGAAGGGAGGAGATCTTAGATTTTTGAACATCACTTCTATTTATTACATGCCATATGTGTTGAGGGACTATAGATTGATTGGGTTCAGATCATATAAGAAGAGCTTACTTCTTGGGTAAATTTGGCTAAGGCATTCAACCAATTCTATATATCTTCATATTTGATATATGCCTTAGCCACACATCACCTCTAGTTGGATCTTCCTAGTATTGAAGACTATAATGAGAACACAACGGTGTATGAGTTTTATCTGCACCTACAACTATAAAGGATCTTGAAGAATATTCAAAGGTTAATGATGTCTTTACAATGAGGTTGTACTAGGAATTGCAAGATTTCCTTGAGAGGAAGTTTTCAAATGAGGCTATATCAATTGTAGGACAAGTCAGATGTTGTTTCATCCAATTCCCATCTTTCTCCTACCTGAGGATTGGTGCATTTGATGATTTCTTCAAAAGGCCTCCTAGGTATCCCGAGGACAAGATTTTTCTTGCTGAACTATGTAGACAAGTATTGGAGGTGAACACCTTATGTTCCAATGTGAAGAAGATAGACAAGATTTCCTTCCCAATAGTTGCAAGACCTTACTCTCGTGCTTCTAGTTTTGATGCCCATAATCTAGTCAAAAGCTTTGAGAGAAAGATTAAATGGATTGACTATGGGTAAATAAGGCTCCTGTATGACCTAGTGAACCTTATGAAAGATAATATAAAGCTTAGATATGCTCATAGACATGTCCCAGATACTATAGACTATTGGGGTGAAGGTTATGATGAATACCAGACTAGGGAGTGGTATTGGTCCAAGCTAGCAATAAATGAAATTAAATTGTATAATGATACTTTTGATGTTTTTGAACTTGTAGATGATGGCTCCTATATGAATCCCTCAACCTATGAGAAAGTCAAGAACACCCCCATTGTGTCAACTCCACCTGAAGGTCCTGTTGTCAACACAATGGAAGTCTTGATGCATGGAATCATCAAAAGAAAAAACAAGTGGGTGGAGTGGACCAGAGTGAGGAAGAAAATAATTGGAAGGAACAACTCAATCAACTACTTCTATATCCATGACTATTGCTACTTCAACATCAGTTGGTCTAACATAGTCTGTCAGTAGAGGAGGAGACCAACCTCTTGAAAAGAATATCCAAATTACTCCAATCTCCTAATTAGTTATCCAATTATTATCATAATTATCCACCTTAAAAAAACTTAACCATATGAGTAATATAAATAGAAATGACAACAATATACTCATACATGATAACACTAGATATATCAACTAAGGAAACCCTTGATTAGAGGGAAAACTCTAGTGGAGATGGTACCCATAAGATGATGTAATAATACAAATGTTCCTTGTTAGTGGATGGACCCTATTAGGAGTCTATGAATACATTCAATACATATGAGTCCCTGTTAGGAGACTTTGAATCCTTATTAGAGGATTCCAACCCTATTAGGAGCTGTGCCAACCTTGTTATGAGTTGTGGGAGATAGGTGGAACCACTACCCAAACAATTTCAAGGGAAAGATCAGTGAACCCACTTTCCAAATGATCTCTATATTATTGCTTGTAGAATAATGGAATTATACTGTACTATTCCTTCCCCTTTCTCTATCCAATCAACCATACTTCTGCTCCTTCTAATCTTGTAACAAGATCATGAATCTTAATCCCAATAATCCCTTGGATTGCTTACACACATTCAGTAAGAACTCTTCTTATTTTAACACTTCTCATTTCATACAATAATCACAACACATTACAGTCAAGGAAAACATCTTTCCTTTATACTATATCTTCATAATAATTCCTTGAGTCAGCCTTGAGGCTTTCACACATGAGATTATAGGGCTTGCACACTCGCTAACATCAATTGACTATCCTATATCACTTCCTAACTACATATCTTCTCATTACATCTCAGATGTAAGATAACAAACAAACATCAGGAACTTCTTTCCCAATAATTTATCTCTAAACTTGCTCTGTAAATTAGGTACAACTTTCCTACGTCTTCAACTCAAAATCTATGTACTCAACCACATCATCAAGAATAGTGCCAAACATGTCTATAACTACACATATCTAGACAATCAAGCCATTATCGATACCATTAAGATCTCTTTTTGCTACTCAACTAGTGATTATAGAAACCATGCTATATTGACATCAATGGCAAACATAGTCATGAATGCAACATATCAATACTCTCTAATGCTTGGGATACTCCCCCAATGTAGTATCATTAGCATTCATGCTAACAATCTCCCCCTTTGGCATTTATGTAAACATAGATGAAAAACATCTAAGTTACAAGAATACCAAGTAAAACTCTACTGCAACTGCTATTCTCATATTCTCAAATCCTCTCCATCAAGAAATTCTAAAATCCTCTAGATATTAGGACTAGCATAAGCTATCTAGACACTAAAAATAACCTCAACAAAATAGGTGCATACTCCTTCTTCTTAGACATCAATTGTTTACTTCACACTAAACAATCCACAATACATTAGATGCATATTCCTACTTCCTTTCATGAATCTTTCTAAATATCCCTAAAGAGATATTTCTCTGATTAGGAGTTGTTTCTTCCATGCATACTATCCCCCATTGACATCAATGTTAAAGACCTCAATCTTAATGTTACAACATACCAATTGTTAAATACTAATTGCTAATATACTGCTCCAAGTCTTCAACCAACTCAAGTGTCCAAAGACACTATTCAATACCAAATACCAAGAGTCCTTAGAGACTCAGATAATCACAAATACTCCCTCATATGGGAAGCATCATAATTCAATCTAGGCTAACAATAGTGCTTTTTATCATTGGACTAATGAACTCTCTGCATCATCTACATAGAAGTAGGTAGGGGCATAACCCGAAGCATACCTCTCAAGTACTCAAAAGTATCTTTAGGAAAAGGCTTCATAAAGATATCTACAATCTAATCTTTAGTACTTACATACTCAAATTTGATCTCCTTTTCTACTTCTTTCACTCTTAGAACATGATACTTAATAGATATATGCTTAGTCTTATAATGCAACACATGATTCTTAGACATACTCACTGTACTTATGTTATCATAGTAAATGATATCAGGTTCTTCAAACTCAATTCTAATATTCTTCAGCATCTGCTTCATCTATATAAATTGATTACAATTATTTTTTGCTACAACATACTCTACCTCACTAGTGCTCTACAAATACAATCTTTCTTCTTACTTAGCCAAGAAACCAATCTTCCTCCAAGAAAGAATGCTCCACCACTGGTGCTCTTTCTGTCATCCATTTTATATTTCCAATTTGCATTAGTATATGCACATACAATGAAATCACTCAATCTATCATACCAAATTCCACAATTAGATGTCCATTTCAAATATTTGAATATTCTCTTCACTGCTGCAAAATGATATTCCTTAGGATCAACTTGAAATCTACCTACAATCCCAACTATGTTTTCTATATCTAGTCCAGTGTGAGTTAGATACTGAAAACCTCCAATCATGAATATGTACTTCTTCTGCTCTACTGTATGTGTCTCATCTTTGTTAGATAACTTGTGACCAGTTATCATAGGTGTACCAATAGATTTACAAATTTCCAAACCAAACCTTTGGTACAAGTCATTCATATACTTATCTTGTGAAATAAAAATACCATCATTGTTCTATACAATCTAAAATCCTAGGAAAAACTTCATATCTCCTATCATGCTCATTAAAAACTCATGATTGATCTCTTTAGAAAACTTATCACTTTCTTCATCATTATCTCCAAAAATGATGTCATCAGTAAATGTTACAATAATCAACAAACCATTTTCAACTTCTTTCAAATACAAGTTACTATTTGCAATACCTAAAGCAACTCTAAGATTTTCCAAATAACTATGCAACCTTTCATACTAGGTTGTAGGTACTTTCTTTAGACCTTATAAATCTTTCTTTAGTCTGTATACCATGTCTTTGTCATCTGATAAAGAAAAATGTTTAGGCTACTCAACATATACCACTTCTTCAAGTTCTCCATTCAGAAAGGCTGATTTATTATCTATCTGATAAACCTTGAAATTTTTATTCACTACATAAGGCATGCACATCCTTACTACTTCCATTCTGGCTATAGAAGCATATGCATCCTCATAGTCTATGCCTTCTTGATGTGAATATCCTTTGCATACAAGTTTAGCTTTGTTCCTCACAACTTCACCTTGCTCATTCATCTTGTTTCTGAATACCCATTTGGTTCCTATCACATGCTTGTCTTTAGGTCTAGAAACCAACTCCCATGTATCATTTTTCTCAATCTAATCTAATTCTTCTTTCATTGTTTAATCTAATGATCATCTTTACATGCCTCATCTGTGCTCTTAGGCTCAACTTGAGATATCAAACATATCCCCTCATTTACTTTGTTCCTTGTCATCACACCTTTGTATTTGATTCCAATCATTTTCTCAGGAGAGTGATTCTTTGTTAAATTCATATTAGGGGTAAGAGTTGACATGTCAACTCTTATCTCTTCTCAAGGTCCAAATCTCTTCTCTCATCTTTTCTAAATAATTAGCACATTATTTTGCAGATCATTGTTACTCTCAATGACAACTTCCACATTTTTATGGTTAGCCTTTGGATCAACAATAGCTACCAAAGTTATCTCTTCTACTACTTCCTCTTTCTTAACCAATTTAGGCTGATTATCATAGTCATTCAAGAAACTTTCCATACTTGCTTTAAATTCTTCATCTCCATCAAAAAGTGAACTCTTTCTATATTTTCTTACTCTGTTAGGATATCTAGATGAAAAATGATCAAATTGTTTACATGCCCAACAAAAAAAAAATTCCATACCTTCTAGCCCTCTTTTCATAAGTAGATCAATACCTTCCTTGACCTTCTTGTCTTCTTTGGGTCTAAATCTATCTTTTGTTGTGCTTCTATTCTTTTGTATGCAACAAAAGGATTCTAGATTTGGAATCTTGATGGTTAATTCTGTACACAATTATGATATCTCACCAAGAAGCTCAATCTTCTAGGTGTCAAAAATTCCTCCATCAGACTTAGGAATGTCTTTTATAAAATAACTTGCCATTGATCTCCCAAATCTATTAAGCTTTCTCTTCAAAGACCTAATGCTTTGATACCAATTATTAGAATATATAATCCATTGATATAACTAAGAGGGGGGAGGGTTTTGAATCACTTATCCAATTATTATCATAATTATCAACCTTAAAAAAACTTAACCATATGAGTAATATAAACTAAAAACACAACAAGATACTCATACACAATAACACTCGTTATTTTAACTAGGGAAACCTTTGATCAGAGGGAAAACCTTAGTGGGGATGGTACCCAGAATATGATGTACTAATATAAATGTTCCTTGTTACTAGATGGACCTTGTTAGGAGTCTATGATTATATTCAATACATATGAGTCCCTATTAGGAGACTTTGAATCCCTGTTAGGATATTCCAACTCTATTAGGAGTTGTAAAAGAGAACTAGCCCCACTATCCAAAAAAATTTATGGGCAAGACCAATGAACCCATTGTCCAAATGATCTCTATATTATTCCTTGCAGAATAATAGAATTGTACTATATTGTTCCTTCCTCTTTCTCAATCTTGTCAAGTAGACTTATGCTCCTTCTGATCTTGTAACTAGATCATGAATCTTGCATCCAATAATCCCTTGGATTGCTTACACACATTTAGTAAGCACTCTACTTTTTTTCATACTTTTCACTTCATACAATGATCACAACACATTACAATCAAGGAAAACATCTTTCCTTTATACCATATCTTCATAATAACTCCTTGACTTGACCTTGAGGCTTTCCCAATTAATCATAATAAGATAATTAATTAATTACAATTACAATAGAACTTTCAAATCATAGTCTATGAAAAACTCACACATGTGATACTGGGGTTTGCACACTTGCTGACATCATGGGCTAACTTTCCTCTATGTTAGAAATAATAGTCCACCAAGATAACTGAGAGGGGGGGGGGGGGGGGGGGGGGTGAATCATTTATCCAACAATCAAAACATTTATCTTCCTTAAATAAAATTAACCATTCAATAAAAGTAAATATCAACCATAATAAGATGCACATAGACAATTACACAAGATATGTTGACTAGGGAAACCATTGATCAGAGGGAAATCCTCGGTGGGAATGGTGCCTACATGATGATGTACTAATATAAATATTCCTTGTTAGAGGATGGACCCTGTTAGGAGTATATTAAAACATTTAATACATATGAGTTCCTTTTAGAAGACTTTGAATCCCTATTAGGAGATTCCAACCCTGTTAGGAGTTTTTCCAACCCTATAAGGAGTTGTAGTACAATGTATGCAAGATGAGCCCACTGCCCAAACATGTAACTTCAATTACAAGAAGAGCACACTGCCCAAACAATTAATTTATTGTTATGTTCCTCTTTCCTTTGTTCTATCAACCAAATCAAACATTTTCAAACCTTGTAGACTAGGTCAAGAACCTCAGATCCAAATATGAAACCTTGGATCACTCAGCAAAGCCTCAGCAATGAAGTTTCCTTCACTTCCATTCTGCTCTACTCAACTTTTCATTCCGCTCTCTCTGCTACTGACAACTACTTCTCCATGTCATACTTGATAAAGAAAAATGTCCTTTCCTTTATATCAAGTCCATAAAATAATTCCCTGAGTTGACTATTATACTTTCTCAATTAATCATTATAGGACCACATTAAGAACATGTTACAGTTAATGATAACATTAATCTTTTGCTTTGCAACCTGAATAACTTTTTGTACACACAATATTATGATGAGAAAAGTTAACCATGTCATCACCAACATGTCTTCTTAATATCCTCAACCTTGATTCTCATAATAATAGCTTTGCTAAGAGATATAACAAGTTTACCAGAACATGCCTCTATAAACTCTATTTTGAAAAAACATTACCAAAACTTATATAACTTCTTCTAGACTTATCATTTCTTCATCTAACATTAACTGAATATACTAGATACTTAGACGTATCTCCCATAACCTCAGATAGTTATAATACTTAACTATCTGTCTATACCAACTTGATCTTTCCGCTATTCTTCTCTCATAGACCACATAAAACTGCTATGTTGACATCAATGAAAAACTTAGTCATGAATGTAACATATCATCATAGTAACATATCTACAATACTCCCTCATAGGAATATCATTAGCATTCATACTTCCAACAATCTCCCCCTTCGGCATTGATGGTAACATAGATGGAAAACATCTAGTTCCAAGAATACCAAGAAAAGATTGTTCATCTTTGAATCCTCTTCATTAATCATTCTTCCCCAGTGATATACCTCAATGTGTTTTTTGTTGAACTATCATTCCATACTATACATCTTTTGAACATGTTGTACTTTCTCATGATATTTTTCATGCCAAACTTCTCCCCCATTGACATCAATGTCAAAGGTTTCAACAACCATCAAAATCTATAAAAAATGATTCTTACTAGATCAAGTGTCCAAAGACTATTCAAAATAACATCCAACAAGAGTCCTAGATGACTCTGTCCATCATAGATACTTCCCTATATAAGAAGCATCATTATTTAATCCAGACAAATAATAGTGCTCTATTACACTAGACTGATACACTCTTGCATCATCTACTCTAATTTAGGAAGGGGCATAACCCCTATAATACCTTGCCAATACTCAAAAGTCTCTTTGGGAAGAGGCTTAGTGAATATATTTGCAAGCTTCTCTTTAGTGATCACATACTCCAATTTAATTTCCTTTTCTACAACTTTCTCTCTCAACATGTGATACTTAATAGAAATGTGCTTAGTCTTCAAATGGAACACTGGATTTTTAGACATATTTACTATACTTGTGTTGCCACAATGTATGACAATAGGTTCAGTAATTTCTATCCTTATATCCTTTAACATCTGCTTCATCCTAACAACTTGATTACAATTGTTTGCTACTATAACATATTATGCTTCTCCTATACTTTGTGAGGTAAAATCCTACTTCTTTCTTAGCCAATAAACTAATTTTCCTCAAAGAAAGAAGGCTCCACCACTGGTGCTCTTTCTGTCATCCATACTACCTACCTAGTTAGCATCAGTATAAGCACTTAGGATAAAATCATTAGATCTATAATACCACAATCTAAACTTATATGTTTCATTTAGATATCTAAATATCCTTTTGATTACTACATAATGTGCTTGTCTAGGATCAGCTTAGAATCTTGTAATTATTCTAACTACATTTTCTATATCCAGCCTTGTGTGAGTCAGATATTGTAATCCTCTGATCATAGATCTATATTTCTTTTGCTCAATAGTAGGTGTCTTATCCTTTGTAGATAACTTGTGTCTAGTTACCATAGGTGTTCCAATGGGTTTGCATGTTTCCAAACTAAACTTTTTCAATAAACCCTTCAAATACTTAGTCTGAGAAATAAAGATTCCTTCTTTATTCTACTCAATCTATAATCCTAGAAAATATTTCATTTCTTCTATGATACTCATTTCAAATTCTTTCTTCATCTCTTGAGAAAATTTGTCACTTTCATCATCATTTCCTCCAAATATGATATCATCAACAAATATTACCAAAATTATTAAATTATCATCAATTTCTTTCCAATATAGATTACTATCATACCTTTGCAATATCCAAGCTTTGTCAAATGCTTTTCCAACCTTGCATACTAGGTTTTGGGTGCTTTCTTCAAGCCATGCAATTATTTCTCTAGTCTCCATACTATGTCCTTGTCATATGTCAAAGGACAACCTTTGGGATGCTCTATGTACACTTGTTCTTCAAGTTCTCCATTCAAAAATGCTAACTTGACATCCATCTGATACACTTTGAATTTCTTTTGTGCTGCATAGGCTAAGAACAATCTTATTGCTTCTATTCTAGCCACTGGAGCATAGGTCTCATCAAAGTCTATTCCTTCTTGTTGTGAGTAACTTTTACATACCAATATTACCTTGTTCCTTACAACTTTGCCTTGCTCATTTATCTTGTTCTTGAATACCCATTTAGTTCCTATCACATTCTTGTCTGCTAATCTGGGGACCAATTCCCATGTCCCATTTCTTTACTATTTGATCCAATTCCTCTTTCATAGCTTGTCTCCAATAATCATGTTTACATGCTTCATCTACATTTTTAGGTTCAACTTGATATATCAAACATAGTTCTTCATTGACTATGCTTCTTGTCATTACACCTTTATCTTTTATTTCGATGATCTTCTTAGATGAGTGATTCTTTATCATATTCTTTCTCGAAGTAGGAGTTGCTATCTCAACTCTTGGCTCTATTCAAGGCTGTGAGCTTTGTTCCTACCTTGGATCTCTTTTATTCTCAAGAAATACTTCATCATTCCTTGGCTTAGTAACAACATCATTGTCTGAATTGTAATCAACTATTCTCTCTTGTATCCTATATTTCTTATCAATTCTCACATTTTGACTTTCCATAATAGTTTTAGTTCTTAGATTATAGCATCTATAAGCCTTTATTTTCAATGAATAACAAAAAAAAATACCTTCATCACTTCTAGCACCAAACTTAACAATATCATCATCTCTTTTGATGTAACATTTACTATCAAAAATTCTAAAATAGTTAACTATAGGTGAGTGACCAAATTACAGTTCATAAGGGGTCTTGTTTGTGTCTTTCTTGACTTGCAATCTATTCATAGTATAGACTATTTTATCCATAGCTTCTATCCAAAACATCTTAGATATATCATTCTTAGCTAACATAGCTCTTGCTACTTCTGTAATTGACATGTTCCTTTTCTCTGCAATGCCATTTTGTTTAGGGGTTCTTGGAGCTGATATCTGTCTTTTGATACCATTTTCTTCACAAAACATGTTAAACTCATTTGAAGTAAATTCTCCTCCTCTATTTGATCTTAATTAAATAAATATTTATACTAGATTCATTCTCAACTCTATTCTTGAATATCTTGAACTTATCAAATGCCTCATATTTCTCTTTAAGAAATGCAACCCACATCATTCTAGAAAAATCATCAACTAGAATCATAAAATGCCTTTCACCATAGAATCCTTTAGACTTCATAGGACTAGTGAGATCTATGTGTACAATCTCTAATTTTTCTGTAGTAGTAAACTTCTTGTTGGGAAAAGAAGTTCCATTGTACTTCACCAAAACACGCTCCTTGAAAATTGTGTTAGTAGGGTTTACAATCTTAAGAAAATCTCTAATAGAAAATGTACTACTAGTCTTCACAATACTATGAAAGTTTATATGACAAAATCTCTTATGCCATAACCAACTATCATCTACCTTTGCAACCAAACATGTCATTTTAGTAGGATTCAACTGAAATACATTACCTTTAGATCTTGTTCCTATTCCAATTACCTTTCCATCTTTGTCTCTGATCATGCATGTCTTCTCTATGAACTACAATTGATAACCTTTGTCCACTAGTTGTCTAAAACTCAAAGGATTGTGCTTCAAACCATCAACAAAATATAAATCCTTAGAATTAGTTTTACCATCAAGAGTTATAGATCCAATACATTTAACTTGGCATGCTCCATTTTTTCCAACTCTAACAATGCTTCCATCCTAACTTTTGAAGTCACAAAACTTGTTCATATCATTAGTCATATGATGTGAACAACCACTTTCAATTATCTAATTGGATTTATTTTCAACCTATAACACCAAAGCTACTTTCTCTAGACTTTCTTCTTTAATTGCTACAAATCCTATTTCATCATCAGTAGCATTTAGTGCTTGTTCATTAGAATCATTTTCTTCATTTGCATACAAACACTCTCTATCTCTTCTAGGTTTCTAGTTTCTTTTGTACTTTTTCTCTCATTTAGGACACTTAGATGCATAATGACCATATTCATCACAAGTCCAACATTTAAAGATTTTTTTACCACCTTTTTCTCTTCTTACTAGAAGGGCTACTCCTTCAATCTTTCTGTCCTCATCATATCTACTACTACTACTAGAAAAATCTCCTCTAGCACTTGTGCTCCTTGATAAACTAGGTCAAATATTCAAGGCAATAAAAGTTGTTTTAGTTTTGGTCAATTCTTTGGACTGTCTAAGCTCATTCTCAACCGCTTCAAGTCTTCCAAGCAATGCCTCCTTTGTGAAATCTTTGGTACAAGATATTAATACTATATCATATGAACTACTAGCTTAAATGGTGGTGTTAAGATCTTCAAGATCTTCAATATAACTTCATCATCTTCTTTGGTTCCTCCTTGAGATCTAATACCTGCACTGATTTCTGATATCCTACCTACATATGTTCTTATAAATTCATCTTCCATCGTATTAGCATCTTGAAATGCACAAATCCAACTTTGTAGCCTCAACTTCTTAGAGTGTTCATCACCTTCAAAACTATTTTCCAAAGCTTTGCAAATCAAATGAGAAGTAGCAAATGACTTTACCTAATTGTATTCAATTTTAGGAAGTATAGTCAATAATGCTTCTCTAGCTCTCATGTCACACATAAAAATATCTCTTTCTACCTTAATACAAGTTTCCAAATCTTTTTCAACAATGATTATTTTTGCTATTTTTGTTAAGATCCAATATCCTGGACCCATACATAGTAGATGTGTCTTCATATTTTCTTTCTAGCTATCATAATTTGTTCCATCAAACTTTAGACTATCTTTCTTAAACATGCTCACCATGGATCTCCCAAAGTTGTTAAAATTTATCTTCAAGGACTTGACGCTCTGATACTAATTGTTAGAAACAATAGTCCACCAAGATACTTGAGAGGAGCGGGGGGAGGGGGTAAATAAGTTATCCAAAAATTAAAACATTTATCTTCCTTAAATAAACTTAACCATTCAATCAAAGTAAAAAACAACTATAATAATATGCACATAGATAATTGCACTAGATATGTTGATTAGGGAAACCCTTGATCAAAGGGAAAACCCCAGTGGGAATGATGCCCACAAGATGATGTACTAATATAAATATTCCTTATTAGAGGATGGAACTTTTTAGGATTTGGTTACAACATTTAGTACATATGAGTTCTTGTTAGGAGACTTTGAATCCCTGTTAGGAGATTCCAACCTTGTTAGTAGTTGTGCCAATCTTGTTAGGAGTTGTAGTATAATGTATGCAAGATGAGCCTATTACCTAAACATGCTATTTCAATTACAAAAAGGATCCCATTGCCCAAACAAGTAGTTTACTATTATGTTCCTCTTTCCTTTATTTTGTTAATCAAACCAAACACTGTTAGACCTTGTAGATGAGGTCATGAACCTTAGATCACTCAACAAAACCTCGATAATAAAGTTTCCTTCACTTCTATTCTGCTTTGCTCAACTTCACATTTCACTCTTTCTATTACTTATAATTACTTCTCCATGTCATACTTGATAAAGGAAAATGTCCTCTCCTTTTATACCATGTCCATAAAACAATTAGTTGATTTGGCTATTAGACCTTCTCAATTAATCATTATAGGACCACATTAAGAACACATTACACTTAGCAATAACATTAATCTTTCACTTTGCAACTTGAATAATTTTTCATACATGCAATATTATGATGAGTGAACTTAGCCATGTCATCACCAACATGCCTTCTTCATATCCTCAATCTCAATTCTTAGTATAACAACTCTGCTAAGAGTATAACACGTTTACTAGAACATGCCTCTATAAACTCTATCTCAAAACAAACATTACCAAAACTTACATAACTTCTTTTAGACTTATCATTTCTTCATCTAACATTAATTGCATATACTAGATACTCAAGCATATCTCTCACAACCTCAAATAGTTAGAACTAGCAATCTATACCAACTTGATCTTTTTGCTATTCTTCTTTCATATACCACAAAATACTACTATGTTGACACCAATGACAAGATTAGTCATGAATGTAACATATAAGCATAGTAACATATCTAAAGTACTCCCCCATAGGAATATCATCATTAGTCATGCTTTGAAAACTCTTTCATTGCCTGAATGCACATCTTCTCATTACATCTCAAATTTAAGATAGCAAACAAACAATTATCCATACCTTTAAGATCTCTATCTACTACTAACCCAGTCTTTATAGAAACTATGCTATGTTGACATGAATGACAAAAATAGTCATGAATGCAACATATCAATACTATCCAATGCTTAGGATACTTTATCAATGTAATATCATCAAAATTCATGTTAAGAAATTGATCAACCTAGATGGTGACAATAATCCCTTGGATGGTTAAAAGAGAGAGGCATCTCAATAAGGTGACACTCTAGCCCTCTCAGTCACCAAGGTAATTACTTTTCCTATTTCTACCTAGAGCAAGTAACACCTCCAATAGTGAGGACTATTATTCACCCCATAGCCTTGTAGTTAGCAATCAATGTCCTTTCAACTGAGTCATGGTTGGAAGAGATGATTTATTAGAAGACAAGAAGATGTGAGCAAATTGCCCCATCCAAGGACCTCATCATGCAATCAACTTCGGCTCAACTAGCATCAAAGAAGGAAAAGAAGCAAAAGAATATAGAGACATTGTGTAATAATTCCTATACTAGTCATGTGCTAGTAGAGATTATAGAACCTCAAAAGGAGGGAAGGTTCCATGAGCTGACTATGAGTGAGTTCCAGATCGTACTCCAGTGCATGACTCTATGGCCAACATCTAGAAACCAACAAATGAGAAGATCGAGGGTAGACTAGAAGAATTGAGGGTAAAGAAAGAGGTACTAAAGGCCCCAAATAAAGAATTGATGGAGTACATCAAGGTTGCACTTGGAAGAACCTCTACAAGAATATTCAACCTAAGTGCAGTGGAGAATAGGGATATGCTACTAAAGTTATAGAAGGAGAGGCAAATTGGTCAAATTGGCCATGCTTGAATTGATCAAATGAAGGCCCAAGGTCCCCTTCTCATTAAGAACCTTGGAAACCTATTGCTAGATATCAAAAAATTGAGAGAAGCAATGTCCAGTGATCAGACCTCAATGCATAATGCATCAGAGACTTCGATAGAGAAATTGGCCTTATTGCATAAGGTAATTGATATTAAAACTAATGTTTCTATGACTCATGGGATTCTTAAAATGGACCAAGAACCATTTCTTTATTGGAAGAAATCATTGAAATTCAAAGTTGAGAGCTCTAAGGTTTGAAAATGAGTTAAAGGATGTACATGATTTAGCACAAAAAGTCATGGATAAAATATTTCAACATATAAAGGTGCTGCATACTGAATCATATGCCACCAATAATAGTCAATTGGTGGAAATTAAATTAATGAATGCTAAATTTCTAGCATTTTTAAAAGAAGCTACCAACCCATCAAGCTCCCAGATGTCAAAGATCCCAGAGATTTCAGCAACGGATTCCATTCTAAGGTGTGCATAGGAGAATATCTAATCAAAGATCTCCAAAGTTGATGAATTGACAAAAATGCATTATTACTAGATGATTAGAGCTGATAACATTCTTATCCTAAGTTTCAATGAACTCAAGAATGTAACTAATGCAATGAAAGCATATAGTGCTAAGGCTATGACCCCGAAGAAAAATTGATGCTTTGACACTCTCTTTGATAAGTGTCACCTCTTCTCTTTCTCAGGTTCTAATATTGTAGCCATATTTGGCATTAATCTCAAAGGCTATAATTTTGTAACTAATGACCCACTAGTCAATCATATTATTAGAATGATTCAAAGATAGTCTACAAAGTTATCATTAATGAAACTATCCATTCCTATGAAGGCCTATAAATGTAACCTTATAATGAGAAAATAAGATCGACAAATTATTTTATGCAAATAATCTTGTAGCTAGGAAAACTATGTGAGACTTTGCATTGACATTTTAATCTTCTTGTTCATTTAAGTCTTTTATTATGGTTGGAATGAAACATGTTGTTGATGAAAACTGTAAGATTCCAAATAAACTAGGTTTTGCTTCTTTCTTTTCAATGATTGTAAGTTTTACTTTCCTCATGTATAGTATTATTTTAATTCCTCTATCCTATGAAAGTCGGTTCATATGCATTTCATTTCTATGTGCAAAGTTTGGGATTTGGTTAATGAGAGGGACTAAATATGAATCAATCTAAGTATTGTCAAGTCTCAGTGACTTAGATAATTTGGGTATTATCTAATTGACCATCCTTTCTCTTCTTACTTAGTGTGCATTGGTAGTTAGTTATGTATTGTCGCATCTTGCATTGAGAAGATAGAATATACATCATTTTAGGTGTCAAATGAGCTTAGTGATGTCTTAAATACATCCATATCTATAGAGGTTATGAGTTATAATGTAAAATTGGCCTAGATAGAATAAATTACATTTAAGCTATCAAATGAGCTTAACAATGACTTACATAGTTTCATAATTGTAGAGGTTGTGAGTTATAGGATAAAATTAGCCTAGATTGCTTGAAGTGTTAGATAATCTTGTTATACCTCTTCTACTCTCTAGTTAAGAGCATACCCCCAAAATTAGTTGATCAACTAAAAAAAAATTCTTTGCAAAACTTTTTACCACAAGGAAGCTGTACCTTTCAATTCAGAAGCCTCTGATAGATTACTACATTGACCCATTCTATCTTTAATTTTTTTTTTCCACCACTTTTGGCACATTAAGAGCCAAGGTGTAAACTAGAATCGAAGGAAGACAAATTGTTAACCAATAGTTTTTGGCAACTCTACTAGGGAACATTTCCAAAATCTCTAAATCACATCTTTCCCTTTAGGAAAAGATAAAATCCTATGCCTATTTTTTATTATCTAAATTATCTTTAGTAAGTTTGTTTATGGCTTCACTATATCAACTTCAAATTCCATCCTTATTGGCACTTACACATTTTTTGAGTCATGCCTACTAACCCTTGAGGAAAAATGGTGTTGCCTCATGAAAGTCAAATCCTAGTAGTTCAACCCAACCTTGGCTTTCAATAAAAATAATAAGATATAAAAAATCAGTTGAATACATTGGTCTAGAGAAATAGAAAATCCTTAGATGAGTATAGAAGAGTTAGTTTGTCATTAGAGAGAAGAATCCAATGATGAGTACTAGGAAGGTGTGTTATAGAAAAGAAGGTTGGGACAAGAACACCAATTGTGAATAGAATTAGTTCATCCTCGATCCCAAATATACTAGGAGTGTTCGTGATCAAGGGAAAATTTATCCAATATTTGAAGAGCTAAGGAAAGATTATTTTACAGCATTAGAAGATGCTCTAAGAAGAGGTAGAGCTTGCTCAAGTGACCTAGTGTTTCAAGGTATCCATGGGGAATTATTTACACCACCACATCCTGCTTCCCAAAGATGTAGTTATTCATCTTCCCCTCCTATCTTTCATACTTAAATTTAGTCCTTGTGTAACACTCTCACCTTACACAGAGTTGTATCCCTAACTACTATCACCTTCTAGCCAATACAAATTATTCTTCCTGCATCAACGGTCGCACCCTGGGGTAATGCTATTGGGCCCCTACAACTTGCTGCTAACAATTGTAGACACCTAAAAAGCTTTAGAAAATAAAGTATTTTTATTTTCTGAAAAATTCCTGATGACATCATCATTTATTAATTAATTAATTTATTTTTATGCCATTAAATCCCTTTATCTTAATTAAAAATATTTAATTGAGGAATCCCTCCCAAAAATGTTTAAATCTTATTTAAACATTATTTCCTTATTTATTAATTATTTAATTAATAAATTGACCAAAAAACCCAAAATAAATAAAAAATTTATTTTTTGCCCAAAACTTGGCCAATTTCCTTCAGACCACTAACCTCTTCAAAAATTTTCTAATCCTTCTTTAATTTTGATTAAAGGCTAATCCCATCATTTCCTACCCCTAATCCCAACTCAAAATATTTAATTAAGATTAAATATTAATCCTCATGTTTATTAAAAAAGTTTTAATAAATATCTCCTTAACCCAAACCCTTGAAATAAATAAAACTTTATTTATTTCCTAAAAATCTAATTTATCCTCATCCTAAGAAGTTCTAGACTCTTCTAGAAAGTCTTCATCCTCATCCTAGGAAATTCTAGACTATTCTAGAAAGTCTTTATCCTCATCCAAAGTCTAGACTCTTCTAGAAGATGTCTTTAAACATAATCCTAATCCCCTCCTAACCTTGTCACATTCCCTAAACATGGGTTAAGACTTACTAACCCAAGCCAAAGTTAACAAATATCTCCTCCTTCACCCACCCTCATTAAATTCCATCCACTTGCCTATCCCTAAGCTAACCCTAAACCATCCTAATCCATCCTCTAATCATTTGCACAAGCCTAAGCAAGCTTAAAACCCTCCTAATCAAGCCCAAGTCAAAATTTCTCTCATCTCCCTCAAAATATCCCAACCATAAAACTTTATGAAACCCACTAGGCCATAAATGACTCTTCCAAAGCCCTTTTATTACTCTTACAAGCCATTATGAGGGTCTTTATGAAGATTTTATCCCTTGAGCCTCCTTTGTTGACTCATCCTTCCCCTTTCCTCCATCCTCTCACCCTATGACATGTGTCACTCCCTGATTGGCTGTAAGGAAGCACAATCCATGTGCTCTCCTCTCATGCAATCTAAGCCCTCCATGAGCTTTTTTCATCCGTGCATCTTAGCCCTCAATCCCTCAAGCCTCTTGCCTATAAATTGGATCCTTCCCCTTTGCAAAACATCACAATCTTGGAGCTAAAGTTATAATGCCCTTTTGAGAGCCAAAAGCCATCAACCATACCCTTATGATGCCAAATTGAGAGCTCACAAAGCTACCAATTTGCCATTTTTCATCTCCATTGAAGCTAGTTTTTGGGAACCTTGAGCATACATCCCAATCTTTAGACCCATCTACCAAGCAAGGAGCTAAATCCCATTGGGAGAGTCCATTCATTTGGCTCACATTTCCAATTGTGGTTTCCTCTTTAGTCTCTCATTTATGTTATGGTTTATATGCTAGTTAATGCTTTTGTTTTTGAATAGATTAGTATTACTTGCTAACATATTTCTCATATACAACAATGACTTACCAAGAACCTCCCACAAGAACTTTCCTAAATTAAATGGTGATGGGAAAGTCTCTTTAGATGAACATATCACTACCTTCTTTGTATCTTATAGTATTTTCTATCCTCAACACAAAGATGTGGCTATAAGAAGGTTTGTTGAGAAATTAGTAAAAAATGCAGCTGATTAGTTCCAACATCTCCCTATGGGATGCATCACAACCTAGGATGAAATGGGAAGTTGATTTGAGGCATGCTATAAAATCACAAAAGATGAACATACTTTATTTTCTTAGCTCACTCAAATCAAGAATGAACCAAGTGTTCCCATGGGAGACTTCATTATGAGATTTAACAAGCTAGTTAAGTGAATTCCTTTTGCAAGTAGGCCAACTATAGATAATCAAAAGATGTTCTTCATAAGTTCTATGCCTCTAGATATTATCTTTCAAATTACAAGATATCATATAGAAAATCTCCAAGCTACTCAGACTTTGGCAGTATAACTAGAAGATGATTTGATAGTAGTCAAAAAATGGAAGAGAGAGATACAAAGTGGAACTTCCATGAATATTGCTATCACTACAACTAAAAACATGGAAGTAATGCTTCAAAAGTTTTCAAACAAGATGATTACCATGAAAAAACAAATGGGTAAGATAGTTCCTTCATTCTAGAAGCCTTACCAAGATGTATCTAGTAGACATCATAGCGGAAAAACCTTACAATTACCACCTACTCAACAAGAGCTTTCCATTGAGGCAACTCATAAGAATAAAAGCATGTGCATTTTCTACTTAAGAACAAATCATGATGGTGAATCATGTCCATAAATGAATAGATATAAGAAAATCAATGCAAGTAATGAGCTAATAGTGGAATACCTTGAAAGTTAAGATGATTCTTCTTCTCCTGGCAACTTTGGAGCATTTTACTTGGAGTATAAATTAGATTCAAAGATAGGAAGTGATTATTTTTCCACCTTAGATGGAGTAAAAATTATTGTAGCAACCAAAATTCAAAGGAATAAAAATCCAACAAGCTCAATCCCTATTGAGAACAATGCTTCTGCCACTTCACTAGCCATTCCCAACACATCTCTCCCCTCTGCTTCAAGGAGAGAACAATCAAAAGAAAAGCCTACTGGTAAGTCTAACCCCTCATTTGATATCATCCACTATTGAAAAGATATTTATATTCAATTTTATCCCCTAGATTACTTGAAGTCTCATCCTATTAAACTGCAAAAATTAGTGGATTATTATAAAGGAGAAACTATTGATAAAACTCATCCCAATGTTAATACTACCATTAGTAATGATCAACCTTGTACCACTACTTGTTCCCCTATGGATGAATAACCAATCCTACCCATGCTATTCAAGGAAGAAGAATCTTCAGCCCTAGCTATCTCTCCTAGCCAAAAACCCAACCCATTCTATGTGTCCTTGTATGTAAATGGTCACAAATTGATTAATTTCATAATTGACTTGGGTGCCTTAGATAATTTTATGCCTTCTACTATTTCTCATGCCTTAGGTTTTCCTTTAACTAAGATCTTTAGGAATTGTTACTCTATTGATGCAAAAAAAGTCCCCTTATTAGGTCAAGTAAAGGATGCCCAAGTAGCCTTAGTTGCACATGCAATGAAGATAATTAAATTGACCATCCTTGTGGTTGACATCCCTACCAATTATGGCATTCTTTTAAGTAGCATTCTTTTAAGTAGGATTTTTTGAAGGGATATGGGAGGTGAAATTAAACTAGATTGGTCTCATTGTGTTATCCCTATTGGTGATAAAAAGATCAATCTTGAGCCTGAGGAGAAAGCTAAGTTTACTATAATGAAATTTGATGATCCCAAAGCCCAAATCTTGTATCAATAAATGGAATAAGGGAACTATATGATGTTTTCTAACTTCAATGCTCTAGAATAAGAATTATACCCTTCTAATGATCAAAGGATCTAGAACTTAGAGTTATATGGAAGTTGTACAACTACCAGATCTAGAGTAGGTGAGGTGCTCATTTCCCCTAAGGGAGATTTGATGCAACTTTCTTACAAGCTGCACTTCAAAAACATAAATGATACTCCAGAGTATTTTTGTGGTCTCATAATGCATGCCCTATTTCACATAGAAATGGGAACACCCTAGTAAATGTTTTCCTACTAGGATCATAGCCTGGAGCTTAGGTCACTTTTGGACTCCCCCAAGGGTCTAGGTCAAATCCTAGTATTTGACTAGGGAGTGCAGAGAATTAGAGTCTAGAGAGAAAATGAGTTTTTATGCTTCATAGTGCTTTAAGTGCACACTAACTCACTTGCACACATTCTCAGTTGTGCATGTGCACTTAGTGCACACTAAATCTCCTTTTGGAGATGTGCACATGTACACCTACAGTGGGTACACACCTGTGCACCTCTAAAGGGTGCACACTTGTGAATGTGCACGCATACAGAGATGCACACTGAGATCAAGGTTTATATAAGCCCTCATACCCACTTCCCCCTCTCACTTCTTCATTTCTCATGTGGCTAGAATTTCACCTCCATACATATTAATGTGTGCTCCTTCACTCTCTCTCCCCTACAAACAACACAAGGTTAGAGTCACCATGAAGTTGCACATGCATAACTCTATGAGGTGCACATGTGCACACCTCTTCTTAAATAAAAACCTAAAAATAAAGGAACCTAAACCTAAGTCCTAAGGAAAGTGTGAACATGCACACCTCCATGGGGTACACATGTGCACACCACCACTTAAACCAAAACCTTAAAACAAGAACCTAAACTTAAGTACCAAGGAAGGTGCACGCATGCATAGCTTGAAGAAGTGCACATGTTTGCACCTTCCCTTAACATCATAAAAACATAAAATAATGCACAAAAAATTAAGTCACAATGAAGGTGCACACATGTGCACCTCAATCCTTTTGGAGAGCTAAGCTTTACTCTTTCCCCCCAGTTTCCATGCGCACTACACATATGCAAAGTTGCACATCTGTGCATGTGAACACTTCATCTAGGTGTGCACATGCACAACTACATATAGGAGGCCATTTAGGGGCTAAATCAGTGCACTTGCACACCTATAAATGTGTGCTAGGTTCATTAAATGGAATAGTAGGGCATTTTGGGGGATTTTAGTATTTTGATCTTATTTTGACTTTTTTTTGGACCTATTTTGGAGTCAATAAGGGTTTGTCTTAGGTCAAATTTTAACTTTCTTATTAATGTTTCTTTTTATTGTGTAAATAAGATGACATCATCATCCTCTTCAATGATAGAAAAAATAACTCCAAAAATAGTAGCATTCAAGTACCAAGGGGCACCTAGAAAGTCAAGATTTCAAGATGGCCATGCCTAGATCAAAGATACAAAACTTGGGGATATAGATTAGAACGTAGCATCTCACCCAACATTAGTTCAATCCTCAGAACTGATAATGACCTTTGCATAACACTATGTGTCTAAAGAAAAGGTTGTCAAGAGCGTCACAAGAGAGATAGTCCTGGACCTCTAACACTAGAACATTGAGAAAGTATTCCATCTCCCAAGGGTGGATCAATATTTAAAGATAACATATAATAGAGAAGAATGATGGTACAAGGAAAATCTCAAAAAAGCACAAGAAATAGTGCAATCTTCCTTCCTTATTGATAGAACACTAGTGGGTCACTTAGTAGGAAAAGTTGATATGAAAAGGGGGTATATGAAGGACAAAATTAGATATAAAATTGTTCTTTTGAATTGAAAAGATGCCAAATGATTGGGCTACAACCCTAAGTGATAACTTGGATGAGAACCTTGTAGATGTCAAAGCTGACCATACATTTCTACATGACATCATACATGGTGTACTTATTGGTAGCTCAAACCACAAATTACCTAGGACTTTACAAATAGGGAAGCATGCAAGATGCTAATGCTTGGTTCTATGTGGTGTATCTATAATAGGTGAAGAATAATCTCCCACTACAAAGTGTGGAATATAGGGTGGTGAATGACAGGTTCATTTTTGTAATCATCAGGTTTGTAGAGTGTGATTATTGCAAAATAATGTTAGTAGAAGTAGTGACTAGGATCACAGAGATTAACACTTACTACATTCAATTTAAAAAATTCACTTATCTTAGGGTATTTTTTACTCTATTATTCCCAAAGAAGCTCCCAAGATACCCATTTGATAGGCTAATTATGTTGGTTATTGCATACCTACTCACTTCTATATATGACAGAGTGACAAGACAACATAAGAAGACATGGGTCTGACCCATCATAATTGGTCCTTTTTAGGTGAAACAAAAACAAGATATTATCACCTTTGATTCTAATTTGGATAAACATCCCTTGGAAGAGTACAACTCTACTTGCCTTGACTTTGACAAGATTGCGATGGTACAACACCTAGTAGGGAAAGAGTTTGTACATGAGGACGCATTAGAAGACTACTAGATGAACACAATAGATGAATATGATGTCCATATAAGGGATTATTGTAGGATGACTCTATATTTTGTAGCACATGAGCTAAATATTAAGATCCCTATAAAGGCCATGGAAAAGGATACCAAAGATATCATGGATCCTTTACACAATAGGGACAAGATTTATGATTGGCCAATAATGAATGCAAAAATAGGGAGAGATGAGAATGCAGATATAAATCATCATGCCAGACATATAGTCCAATTGACAAAGGAATGGGTCATGAAACCTTTCAGAATAGATCTAGTTCCTCACACTATTCCCCTACAAGAAAAATAAAGGCCAATAAAAGGAAAAGGTGCATTAGTTACAATGCCAACATTTCTTGCTCAATCCCTAGTAAGGCAAAAAATGGTACAATAGTATGAGAGGGAGGTTGATTACTTTAGGGATGATTAGGCCACCAACAAGAGGAAAAGAGTACTTTCCAAGGCTAGATAAAAAACTCAAGCACAAGAACTTCAATAATAATGGATACAACTTGAATGAGAAGAGCCTCAAGCTGAGCCTAAAGCTCAAGAGCTCACCCAAGAGCCACAAGCACCTCCACAACTGAAACAAGTAGAGGAGAAGAGGATACCACCAGTTGCAACACAAAAGGAAGAAGTCTCCCCGTTGACTCCCAAAAAGTTAAGGGTTGAATCAATTATGGTAGGAACATAGATGAGGAGATTAAAAAAGAAAAAAACTTCATCCCCACAAGTGCCTAAGAAAATCCCTAAAGTGAATGTGGAAGAAGAAGAAGGGGAGAAAATTGATTTTTTCTCCTTAATCCAAATAACCCACTTAGCTAGGGCTATAGAGGAAGAGGGGAGAAGAAGCTCCATAGTCACACCTCTATCTTGTCCAATGGAGCCTATCTAGGTATTGACATCAGATGATTAAAAACAAAAATGGATAAATAATATAGAAGGACAAGAAACTAATGTCTTTGACCTCTCTAACTTTGATATAATGATAGTTAGCACTAAGATGGTGGGAGAGAAAATAAGAGATACTCCCATGAGTAAACCCTTAGGAGAGGACTGGTATCAATTTCCACCTCTATGTCAAGGACCTTTGGGAATTCCACCACCACCATCTCATGATATGACATTTTGGATAAAGGTTTAGTGACTCCACTTCCCAAGCCTACATAAGAAGAAGAACAAGCAACCAAGGAAAGGGAACCCTGACAGCTGCATGTTGATGAAGTATCTAAGGAAGGGAAAATACTTAAAGAGCCTCAAAAAATTCATTAGGATACAAAGGTTAGGACCTTAGCCCAACTAGATATATAGAATCCAACAGTAGATCTTTCTCAATAAGAAAAGACTCCAGAGGGGAATGATAAGGGAAAGGATCTTATAGTAGAAATAATCTCTTCAACAAAGTACATATCTCCCATGGGAAACACATGAACATGGCTAAAGAGGGAGGTCATATTTCACTAGAAAAGGCAGTAGAACCTAATAGCCAAGGAGGGAATGATAGAATTAGTGAAAGAAATCAAGAAGCTTGAGCCACCTATAGGTGATGCACAAACACTGGCCTTCATAACGAAGAACCAAGATCAAGACTTGCTTGGACAAATATCCATTTATCATTTGCACATTGACAACAAACAACTGACTCCTAAAGGCTACCAAATTAAGGTGGCCATGTTAGGAAGATCCATGATAAACACATCCAAAGTGATGATCACTATAGGTATGAAAGAGGTGTTCAGGCATATGGACTAAGATGATTATGAGTTGATAGAACTATGGAAGAAAAATGAGATATTAAGAGGCTATCTACATGAGGTTGTGGGCCCAATCGACCTATAGTATCTACAGATCACTCTTGTGGAAACATTAGAGAGAAGAGGAATAGGGGCAACATAGTTAGATCTATTTTTGGAAGAATGTTAGCAATGGTGTGACAATTTAAAAGAAAAAAGTGTGTAGATCATACATGGAAATTTAGGTCTATTACACCACATGCAGTTGAGTTCTGACAAGTTGGTGTTCATAATGAACCAAGATTTTGGGTTAATGGATGAAGTTTGTACTTGGAAAAATGACCTACATGCTTTGAAATCAATCAAAGGTCAAAGGTATTCAATGTTAAAGGAGGTATATGTGGTTGAGGAGCTTGATAAGCTAGATGATTAGATAGAGAAAATATTAGTAGACAATAATGTTATGGAGGGATTGCATGTAAAAATCTAATAGATTAAGGATAAGGCTCAAGAGAATTTTTTGGAAGTGGAGAGGTACTACAATGCCGCTAGCCTTGAGATTTTTTAGGATGAATCAGAGACCAAGTCTTTTTCTATGTAATTAGTTGTTTAATAGTTCAAAGATACATTTAAAGAAGCTTCATCAAAAGATGACATATGACAAGCCTTCAAGACCAAAGAAGCACTATTTGAATTGGACACCAAGCTTGAGAATTTTGTGGAAACAAGGATTGAAGTGAGTAATTACCAAAAAGTAGTGAAGAATAAGTTTAAGGCTCTCATTTCTCTAGAGCTACCCAAGTGGTAGAAATAATAGAGAAGTTTAAGAGCAAGTATCTAGACATTACTTTGGTCTAAAAGGGAGGAAAACCCATATGCTAGAAATTAAGTTTTGACACTTAGAAGAATTTTGGATTTTTGGAACTTATCACCAAGGTGCATAGGTGTGTTGATAGTTTTGAGTAAGAAGTGAACTAACAGTTAACAACGAATTCCTAATTTAGGGCATTCCATGCACAAAAACACATTTTGATGGCAGTTCAACTCCCTAAAATGCCTAGAGAAGGCAAAGCTTCCATTTTTAGAGCCTCAAGAGACTACTAGATCATCTTGCAACTGTATTTTTCTTATCTTATCATTCTTTTAGTCTTTTGTGTCATGTAAAGGGTCATGCACCCATTAATGAATATAAAAATGGGTAGAGACCTACTCAACATCATTTAGAGAGTCATTCTATATATAATTAGATTTGTTTTATTAGTGTTTAGCATGTGTTTTCATTTTAAGAAGTCTCAATCCTAACACAAAGGGAGGAGATGATTTCTTATAAATAAATGGATGTAATATGTACTCTAGGAAATTATTTTGATGCAATAATATATGCTATTGGTGCTCTCATTCTGAGTGTAGTTATTCATGCCAGAGTGTGTTATTCTTGTGAATGCATGTTCATGAATAATAATGGAGCCAATGGTTTTATTATATTGTTATGATTGTGTGAACTTTTAGTTCTAGTGTTTGCCTTGTGTTAATAAATTCTGCTAAAATAACAAATTGGAGAAAATATCACTTATTGTTCTTGCATAGTGTCTTGTCTTCCATGAGCACACTTTTCATGACCTTACAATTTGATGAAACATGAAACATCTTTCATTTATTATTGAGTTCCCATAGATGAGTGCATGAGTGGAGTTGAGGAAGCACTCCTCTTGACTTCATTGGTTCCCCACCCAATCTTTTTGATGATTTAACTCATAGATGTGTTGTTATCATGGTTTATGTTCGTTAGGAATTTATCTTTCAAGTTATTTTATTTAATCTCTTGTTACCTTATCCTTGTTATTTTCTTTTCTAACACTTTCTTAAAATGAGAATTCATATAGTTGCATCAATAAATTGCATTCATCATAAAATAGAAAATACCAAAAAAAATATGTTGACATTATAATCAAGTTTTTCTATTAGTCACACACACACACACACACACACACACACCCACACCCACACATTTAGATGGTTAGTAGCTATCGAGCTTATAGTATAGTTAAAAATTTTAACCAAGTAATTTAGGATCTACCAAGTTCTATAGTTGCTACCAAGTTCCAGGAATAATATTTAGTTTGCACCGCATAGTGTCTACTAGGTTGGTAATTATCAGTGTAAACCTAGCTTCATAGTGTTTACCAAGTTTCTTAGTGCAAATGGAATTCTCTAGTGTATACCAAGTTCGTAGCTTCAACAATGTGAATCTAGTATTAATCGAGCTATACAGTGTCAACGAAGTGATTTAGTTTATACTAATCTCATAGTGATAGTGTTGATTGAGCTATGTAGTGTTAACCAAGTGATTCAGTTTATATGTCAAGTTTTGCAATATTTAATGAGTCACCAGTGAAAACTAAGTTTAGACTACTTGGAAGTGATTAATATGAACTAAGCTTCTACATCTACCAAGTGCATGACAATACTGAGTGTTGACAATGGTTACAGAGTATTAGAACCTCTCTGAATTGGAATTCAGGACTTGAGTACCTGCAGTTGGGCCAAATTTGCGTATTTTGATGAAACTTGTATTGTAGCCGACTTTGATAAGTTATAAATTGGATTGGTATATATATGTAATGTGTTGTATCTCACCAAAATATGAATATGGAATGAATGGTAAGAAGATATAAGAGCAGAAGTGTGAAGTAAAGGCTACAGTAGTATAAGGAGCAACAAAGATTTATCTATCACAACAAGGTGATTTTTACACTCCAAAGGAATCTCATTCAACAAATCAAGGTTTTAGATCAGAGATCAGCCACTGGTTCATCCTAATAGGTGGAACAGTTCAAATCCTTTCAAAAGGTAGACTAAACAGTCTTTTGTAAATGTCTTTACTAAGTGCATACTTCACTGTATGTTTGTTAATCTTTTTGCAAGGTAGACCTAATAGGATAGATCATTAGAAGTAATCATTGTAAACCTTAACAAGCTAGCTTTATATTGCAGTACTAAAGCTTGTGGGTATCATCCCCACCCCAGTTTTACTTTCTATTTGGAAGGTTTCTGGGTCATCATATTGTGTGTCAAAGTCTTATGAATATTTTAATGCTTCCAATTTTTCACGCATGCAATTATATTAGAATACACATAAAGGATTAATTAGTGAATTAAGATTAAGTTTTATTGGTTACTAATTGACCCCTCCCCTCTCAGTAATTTAGCCTATCTTATATTTCAAATTGTAAGAATTTGGTATAGATTTGATACCATGTAAGAATTTTCCTTAGGGAAAAATTCACCCAAGAACTAAGAACTCAAAAAAAAGCACAATTGTAGACCAAAAATGGATATGATAAATTAATCAAAGTATGTCCTAATACATTGCTCTATTCAATATGTGATGTACAAACACACTAGAAGTGCCTGTATATAAAGGTCTCTCAGGAAGCACCTAGAATGTCTCTAGAAACAACCAGGAGATAAGATAAGCATCATGACAACTAAGCACATGCCTTATCCATCATTCTAGATGGGTGGATAAGAATGACAAGGTTGTAGACACCATGTGCTTAATTAGTGTGCTCACTCCTGTGTTTTAGACATTATGTGCATAGAAGAGGTGCAAACTCCTATGTTCTCAAAATGACAACTCACAAGAGTACACATACTCCTAGGTGACTAATAAATAAATATTAAAAAATATACATTAACCTAAGTAAACTTAAGTAAGTGTAAATAGTAAATACATATTTACACCAACACCCCCCCTTATGTGCATCTTAGGAGAATGCCCTTAAGCTTACAAAACTAGGATGAAATGCATGATGGGTCTCGACTACTAGGCCATGTTAGGTACCCATGTATGTAATGAAAATGCAATCTCTCATAAAGTGAGGAATGAGGGAAAACCTCATGGGAAAAACCCTCCCCCAAAAGGAAAGATGAAAATGGATGCATGGATGGATGGAGTAATCAAGACCCCCCCATTATGAAATTCATCCAATATATACAAGAGAAAAATGGAGAAGGAAAAAACCCCCTAAGAGGAAAAAGTCCCCCCCAAAAGGAGAAGAAGGAGACAAGGTAGTCGCCCCCCTAAAAGTAGTGTGCTAATTAGTGAGAAATGCTATGATGTAGAAGCTGATCCATGAACTTTGAATGATGTTCCTCCCCTTTGGAAGCAACCATGGTAAGGGTACAAAGGAGATGTGTCCCTCGTATGGAGAAGGAATCTCTAAGATGAATAGTGTCTTTGAAACCTATTCAAGTGTCCTTGTGTCGATGCCGACGATGGCTTCCTCCAAAACTATTGAGAAGAAGTGTAGATCAAATAAGGAGTGATGTAGAACCTATTTAAAAGAATGAACAATCTTCTCAAATGACAAAGAGACTTTCTATAGATGCTGTACATAAGTATCCATAATCAGATTAGCCCAAAAAGACTGATCATGTAGAGAATGGACACGAGGGTTAGAGTAGGCCCTTGCAACAACTATAGAAGAATTGTCCTTAGCAAAGAGAAGTGGTAGATCATCAAAGAAGTCCTCCAAATACATTGTGTGTGACTCTACAAACAAACCTAAAATGTCAAACAAGAAGTCATCACATGAGGCTAGAAGACCATGTGTACATTACTGTGTTGAAGTACAGGAATTTGTCACTACGACAATGAAATTTGCCTCAAAATGAAGATGAATATCATCTAGGATGTATCCCACATCTTCAATATGAGACTCCATGAACAAGCCTACAAGGGTAGGAAAGAAGTTGTCTCATGAAGGTAGAGTAGGAAGACATAAAGTGTCCTACTGCACTAAATCTAAAGCATCTATGGCTGAAGCAAGATTAGTATGAGCAACAAGAGCTAGAGGTGTGATCTCATCTGAAGAGGAGTTAGCTACAACTGGAGGTATGAGATATTATAGGAATGGAGGAATGTTTGGATCTTTATAAAGCTCCCAAAGATAGATCCAAACATCATATGGATCAAAAGACTTCATGTCATTAAGTAAATCCATAACATCCATATCCATAAATAGATAGATAGTATGCTAAATGGGAAGACTTATGTCCAGATGGTAGGTAAGGACTCTTGATATGAAAGTGCATTGTGCTGACTAAGATATGTGATAACTAATTGACTCCACTACTGATAGTTGACTGGTTTCAAGATGATTAAATCTTCCTCTTCCATGATGGACTAATCAATGTAACCTACAAAAAATAAGAATAATGAATCAAAGAACCCCCCCAATGTATGATTTAGGCACTTGATAGCAACTTGCCAATTTAGGGCCTATTTTTGAAAGCAATATTTCTATCTATAGAACCTATAATTTGGTTGCAGATCTAGAGAGTAGACAAAAAAATGCACTTTAAAAAAAAATGGAACTTGATTATGTGTCCAGATGAGCCCATATAGAGCATTTTAAGTGGAAAAATTTGTGATTTGCGAGTTATAGAAAAATTCAAGAATAGAGATCTCAAACCACCTGCACTAATGTGTAGATCATGAAATTTTACCCCAAAACAAAAAAAAATTGCTCCCAAAAAGGAGTCTGTATGAGGAAGATATCGCTATTTGAAAATCGCTGCTGCTGTTATTCTTTTTGAATTTCCACCGCTCCTCCAAAAATCAAATGGCTCTAGATTTTGCTTTAGATGTTTGATTTGGATGAAACAAAATTTGATTTGGGGTTTTTTGGACCTTTTGAATGTGATGCAAATATCTAATTTGCACTAGCAAGCCCCAATCTTCATTTGCAAAAAATCTCTCCTATGGCCCTATGGCCAAAAAATTTCCAAAAAGTAATGCAGATCCAAAAAAAATAGTAGAGATGCAGATGAAAAAAAATAAAATTTGAAAATTAAATGTAAATATCTGAAATGATCATACCAATTTTGCAAATTGGTCCTTCAGGTGTTGGTTTGCAAAAAAAATTTGCCTCACAATCGAATTTGGGCCAAGGTAGCCAAATTTATAGTCAATCTTCACCGATTCAACATTCTAAATGCAATGGCAAGGTTAGATCTGGCTCTAGACACTCCCAATTTCTATAGTACTCTAGATTCAAGCTAAGGTGTTGAAGCGAAAAGTGGTCTCGAATGGCTATGTGATGAGAAAATATCCAAGAGCTCTGATACCATGTAAGAATTTGGTATAGCTCTAATACCATGTAAGAATTTGGTATAGCTCTGATAACATGTAAGAATTTGCCTTAGGAAAAAATTCACCTAGGAACTAAGAACTTAAACACAAGCACAACTATAGACCAAAAATGGATATGATCAATTAATGAGAGTATGTCCAAATACATTGCTCTGTTTAGTATGTGATGTACAAACACACTAGGACTGCCTATTTATAAAGGCCTCTCAGGAAGCACCTAGAATGTCTCTAGAAACAACTAGGAGATAAGATAAGCATCATGACAACTAAGCACATGCCTTATCCATCATTCTAGATGAGTGGATAAGAGTGACAAGGTTGAAGACACCACGTGCTTAATTAGTGTGCTCACTCCTATGTTGTAGATGCCATGTGCATAAAAGAGGTGTGAACTTCTATGTTGTCAACATGAAAACTCCCAAGAGTACGCATACTCCTAGGTGACAAATAAAAAAATAATAAAAAAATATGCATTAACCTAAGTAAACTTAAGTAAGTGTAAATAGTAAATACGTATTTACACCAACACAAATAATTGGTACCAAAGCTTTGTGGTTCTCAAAGTAGAAGTTTAACAGATTGAGAAAAGATTAGAGACAATGGAGGTATTCAAACTTGATAAGGCTATTGACAATGAAAAACTAGATTCGGAATTGGCTATTGGACAACTTAAGAAAGCAATGAAGCAACTTTCTCAATCCCTAAAAAGAAGAAAATACCTTGTAGTATAGATGAATGACAAACTCTACATTGAAGAAAGAGTTGAATATATCCATTCAGAAAGTAATTCAAATGAAGCTAATGAGACAATCAGAGAACTATTAGAAAATAATTGTACACTTCAAGAAGAAGTTAGAAAGCTGAAAAGAGAATAAGAAATTCAGTCAGTAAGATTGTGTGAAGTCATAGAAGAGAAAAAAAAGATAAAAGAAGAATTAGATGGAAAGAATAATGAAATTCAACATCTATCCCTTCAATAGATAGACTTCATTGATCAATTTACTAATGCAAATGAAGAAATCATGAATTTAAGATTAGAAAATGAAAGATTATAGAATTATCTAGACATTGAAAAGCAAACCAAGGAGAGGATGATGTAATCTCAAGTAGACATGAATCAATTAAATGAGAAAAACCAATATAGACATAAAGGTAAAGTAGGAAATGGATATATAGAAGAAGGTGAATCATCCAAGAAAGAAGTTCAAAATAATCAAAGACCTACTTGTAATCATTGTGGTAAGTTAGATCATACATCAAACAAATGTTGGAGTAATGGTAAAGTTAAATTCAATGGAAAATGTTACAATTACAATAAGCACGGTCATAGAGCTAATGAATGCAAAGAGAAATGAAGCATGTTCACAAATCTTTTGAATGAAAAACTAAGATATTGAATCTAGTAGAGAAAATTATAAAAGTTATATTTGTTTGGGACTACTACACTTGGTGTAGATGTCACTACTATGGAGAATTTGCACACATTGGAATAAATTGTGTAAAGTATCACATGAGGACAAGAGACACCACTACAAGATGTTTTATTTGTACAAAACTTTAAAATCTTGCCAATAATTGTATGAACACTAGAAGAATTGAAGATGAAAAGAAATCCAAGGCTATTAACATTAGAAAACAAATGAGACAGTAATGGATTCCAAAATCTTCTAAGAATGCAAGTTTGAGCAATGAAGCAAATTTCACTCAAGAATTGGGTGACTCAAACATTTCTGCTTGATCTCCCTCAAGGATAACTAGAACTAAGATTTTGAAGTAGACATCCTACATTAGTTCTAGTCAGCCAAAAGGAAAGACCCATATCAGCATTCAATATGCTAAGGGATCACCAAGTGTCTAACAAAATTTTGGACCTTACCAAGCTAGGTTGGGTTGCAAGACTGTTTCGAGCAAGGTCAAGAGAAACTTAGTCATTGTGTAGACACTGAGTCATGAATGGTCCTACCAAAAAATTAATTCAAAGAAAGTGGAAGATAGTTTTTCATCAAGAAAGAAAATGTACCAAGTATTTACAACAATGAGAAAGTGAAATTCGTTAAAAAGGGTGAAATCAAATTCATTTGTCATTGTGAATTTTCAAGAGCTTGTGTAAAGAGCGATTTCTATGCATCCTATGAATTTGTACAAATTTTTGTTGAGGTTTTCTATGTTTTCTAAAACCCTACTAAGAAATGGCATCCTCCAATAGAAAAACCAAGAAAGGATCCAAGATGTTAGTTTAAGGAGTCGAGTGGAAAGCACCAAACTTCAAATTGAGTTTGGAAATTGTGAAAACAATTCATCCTACTAGAGATCAATCATAGATTCCATCAAAGGTACTTTTGGTTAATGATATTTTCTCACATTTTCATTGTTCAATTCAAGACATAGGAACCATAGAAATGGATGAAACTTTGGAAAGGTTGTGTGTAAATGGTCCATTAAAACTAGAACATCAACACTTGGAAGCCAAGGGTTTAACCCACATTCTACACATGTCCCAAGACTTTTAGATAAAGTGGACAAGATTTATCCTTAGTTGTGTACATACTAGGTAGCTATGGTTGGAACAATCTATCTTGATAACAAAGGAAATAATTCATCAAATCACAGGATTTTCGATGTTGGCCAATGAAAAACCACCAAAACCCTAAGTTGGGTAGAACTAGAAAAAAAACTCTTGTTGAATGGGATGGAAGAGGTATGAAGATTAGATGTGTAGCTAATGTTTGGAATTCATATAATTTCACACAAAATATATAGCTCTACTTGACTCAACAGTGTATCATGTGAAGCAGTCAATCTTTCTTTTAAGGTGGTGAAGAACAACATGTCCTTCAATGTTGCCAAGTTGATGTTGAACTAATTCAACAAAAAACATGGAGAGCATCAAGACATTGAAGAATAACCCATGTAAGCTTGGATCACTTTGAGCTTTTTTATTCTTCTTTGTACAAAATATTTTCCCCTCAAAAGTTATAGTTGTATGGAGAAAAGATGTACATATACTATATCAAATCAATGAGCATATAGCAGAAATGGGTGAAAATTATGTCAGTATCATGGATAATTATTTTAATTCATTCAAAGAAAAGATGAATAATAGATTTAGAATTCTCAAGAAACTTTTACAAGACTACAAGGATGATATTTTTTTTATGGTAGATTATGACAAAGTGTATATACAAGCAGTCAGACCTAGAGTGGTATGGGTCAAGTCTCTAGGCTATGAGGTTAATATTGATGCCAGCAAAGACATAATTGTGGCATTGTTGAGTGAACCTATGGATACCTAGGTCATATATTTGGTACATATGATGAAGCCAAAGCCATAATTGAACTAGAGATAAAGCTTCCTCAGGCTGTCAGCCAAGGAAAGAACATGATAGGAAAACTAAGACAAACTAGTTCTACTCTCCTATTGATAGAAGGTAAAGGAGATGGTATAATTGAAGATGATGTGGAAGATGAGGCAGATGAAGAAAAAATAGAAGAAGAAGAGCCAATCAAGAAGAAAGGTAAGGTTATCATAACCAAACCTACTAAGTCATCTACTATAGTGTTTACAAGAAGAACATCTAGAAAGAAATTGAAATCAGGTGAAGAAGTAGAGGATGTAACTTTCAAATGACCTACACCTAGATTTCAAGAGAAACTAAAAGAGATTGATAGAGTTGGAAGGGAAAATTTAAAATTATCGAGGTATGAAACTGATGTAGGAGCATCCAATGGTGTAAGGGCAATCTTGTATCACCCAAAAAATGATTAGTGTTAGTTTCTATTTAACATGTTTTCATTTCTGGATACCCATTTGGATCAAATAGAGATTCCAACTCTCATAGTTCCACTATTAGTTTTATGGGTTAGAGTATTTGAGCACTTTGGGATATGTGCCAATGTAGAAAATATGTTATTTTGTAATTAAGACATAATTATGATGAGTTAGAGGCTGTAAGTTGGAGGGATGATTATACTTGTAATTTAAAGCACTCTAGAAAAAAGAATCAAGTCAAAAGGCTTTACGGTTTGGAAGATATTGCAATTTTAAGTTTCCTGGAGATCCCTTAAGAGTACTTCAAAGTCAAATTTGAGTCACTAAATAGCCTCGTACATGCCCAAAAGATGGGAGATGAGTAAATCTGGTCCATAGGGCTATAGAGCACTAGGAGAGCTTTTCTAAAATGTAAAAAATTCATCAATTTACGTCCCAGATCAAAATTTATGCCTCCCAGAAGTTGGACTGCCATTTCTAGATTCTTCTAATTTTACACCAACTTCTAACGTGTTTTCTAGAACCTTCTATTTTGGCAGTGGATGCCAAATGAAATATTCTAAAATGTATTCCTAACCCTAAACCTAATTTGGGTTACTTAAGGATATTTCTAGCATTGTAAATGTAGTTTTTGGTGGAGTGTGGGAGAAGGTACTAGAGGAAGATTTTCCTCCAAAATTAGGCAACATTGTAAGCCCTAGGGCATGTCATTGGGTCTATTTTCATTGTAATAAATGTAAGAGCATATCACTTCTGATAATAACATTCCCTTTTTCCTATTGTGTTCATTTTGGTCTTGGATTGTGCCCTCATCAAATGGTATCAGAGTGGGTTTTCTTGAGTGTGTAGAAAGAGCGCTGATTGTGAGGTAGTTTGCACTAGGAGTATGTGGTTGTGGGTTCTGACATAGTGAAAAGATGCCTCCATGAAGAGAGCATGGTGGAAGGGCTAGAGTTATTCCTCCTAAGGTTAGAGCCCTCTAGAGACAAGTTTAGGCATTGTAAGAGGAGATCTATAGAGGGATGAATATTGCCATAGGTGATGAAAGTGAGGAGGAAAATGAAGAAGAAGGAAATATTGGGCAAGAAGGGGAAGGAGCTAGAGAAGTCCTAAACTAAGTAGAGGAGAAAATTTTTAGGGCCATTTTCAAGCATGTAAAAAGACCTAAAATTGACGTCAACATGTTTTCGAGAAATCTAAACCCAGATGATTTGATCGACTGGATCAATGAGCTAGAGGAATATTTTGAGTATGAGGATATTGAGGACCCTAATAGGGTTAAGTTTGTGAAGGCCAAAATGAAAGGCCATGCAAAAATCTAGTGGCAAGAGATTTAGTTAGAAAGAAATAGAAGAGGAGAGGAGAAAATCACAAGATGGGATCGCATGGTGGACAAACTAAAGAAGCAATTCATTCCTATTGATTATGAGCTTGATTTGTTCAAGAAGATGTAAGGGTTAAAGAAAGTAGGAAAATCTATCTAGTACATAGAGGAATTTTACTGAGTCCTTATTAGGGTGGGGCATGTAGAAGCAAACAAGGAGAAGGTTTTTCATTATCTTAATGGGTTAAGACCTAACATTTAGGAGGAGTTAAGTCTAGTTAGAATGACTAGCATTGAAGAGGCATACCCGTTTTCCTTGTGAGTTGAGAAGAAGCTAAACAAAAAGTTTGATGGAAGGAAAAGAGAGCATAGTCAAGGAGGAAGGGGTGGTGGTAGGTCATTTGGAGGCTAAAATGAGAATTAGAAGAAAAATGAAGATGCGGGTACTAGCCGAAACTAGAAGAACAAGGGTTTTAACCGTTCCTATGATCAAAAATTTGGAGATTAGAGAGGAAGAGGTAGAGAATATGGAAAAGGTTTAGGAAGTCGAGGCTTTTGTGGTACTTATTTTTATTACAATAAAGAAGGTCATCATGCCTACAAATGCCCTCAATGCCAAGAAGGGCAGATAGGAGAGCTGATGGTCTAGCAAGGGTTTCTCATGTGGATGATGATGCACAATCATCACATTTAGAGGATGCATAAAGATGAGAGGTTCTAGTTGATGAAAGGGTCTTACTGAGTGGTCAGACTAAACCTAGACAAAGGAGAAATTTTTTTCATACTAGGTGCAAGTGTGAGGGTAAATGTTGTGATTTGATTGTTGATGGTGGAAGCAATGATAACTTGGTGTTAGAGGAGATGGTCTCAAAGATAAAGCTCAAGAGGGAGAAACACCCCCAACCCTATTAGATTGCTAGGGTGTAGGATGATCATAAGGTCATAGTTAGTGAGCAATGTTTGACAAAGTTCAGGATTGGGAGTTACCATGATGAGGCTCTCTATGACATCATCCCAATGGATGTTTGCAATTTACTATTGGGAAGGTTTTGGTTGTTTGATAGGCATGCTATACATGATGGTCATGCAAATACATAATATTTGACAAAGGATGGAGTTTTCCACAAATTGAAGCCCTTGATAAAGGAGGGTGAAATGGTACATAGTAGTGCTAGGGAATGTCTAGTTGATGGAAGAAATTATTTGGATAGCATGAAGCATCACCTTATGTGTTATGCTTTAATTCCTAGAAAGGATAAGGAAGGTAGGAGTGAAGTTCCACTTGAAGTTTTAGGTCTATTAAGTGAGTATGGAAATTTGATCTTTGATAATGTTCCAGAAGGGTTGCTACAAATAAGGCAAATTAGTCATCAAAAAGATTTAGTCCCTGGAGCTAGTTTTCCTAACAAGGCCACTCATAGGATGACTCCTACTGAGATAGAGGAGCTAAATAGACAAGTTTAGGAGCTGTTGAGGAAAGGTTTAATTTGAGAGAGCCTGAGGCCATGTGCAATACCATAGTGCTAGCACCAAAGAAGGATGGAGAGTGGAGAATGTGTACAAACTCTCAGGCTATTAATAAAATAACCACCAAGTACCAATTTCCTTTTCCAAGGATGGATGATCTTATGGATTGCTTGAGTGGAGCTTAGCACTTCACAAAGATAGATCTCAAGAGTGGCTATCACTAGATACAGATATGAGAAGGAGATGAATGGAAGACTATATTCAAGACCAAGGAGGGTCTATATGAGTGGTTAGTCATGCCCTTTTGACTAATCAATGTGCCAAGCACCTTCATACAACTTATGAATGAGGTACTAAAGAAATTTTTGGGAAAATGTGTTATTGTCTATTTGGATGATGAAGTCTTTGGATGAACATTTATTGCAAATTCAAAGTTTCCTTGAAAGGTTGAGGGAAGAGAAATTGTTGATTAATTTGAAGAAGTGTAGCTTTGTCAAAAGGGAGTTAGTCTATTTTGGGTTTTTTGTATTAGCTGATGGTCTCAAAATGGACCTAGAGAAGGTAAAGGTCATCTTGGAATTGCCTACTCCAAGGTCTGCCATTGAGGTGAGGTCATTGCATGGTCTAGCTAGTTTTTATAGGAAGCTCATTAGGAATTTCAATAGTATATGTGCACCCCTAACTGAAACAATGAGGGGTGATAGAAAAGAGTTCAAGTGAACTATAGGAGTTGAAAGGAGTTTTGAATTGGTGAAGAAGAAGAAGGTGATAGAGAAACCTATGTTGGCATTTCTTGATTTCAAAAAAGTGTTCTAGTTGGATTGCAATGCTAGTAGCAATGCTATTGGGGTTGTGTTGAGCCAAGAAGGTAAGCCTGTTGCCTATTTTAGTGAAAAATTCAATGGTACAAAGAAGAAGTATTCTATTTACGATCAGGAGTTCTATGCAATTGTTCAGGCCTTAAATAAATGGAAGCATTATTTGTTTCCAAAAGAATTTGTTTCGTATATTGATCACTAGGCATTATGATACCTAAATAGCCAAGGTAAATTGAATCAGGGACATCTAAAATGGGTAGAGTTCATGCATAGCTATACATTTGTGTAGAAACATAGAAGTGGAAGGTCTAATAGGGTTGTAGATGCATTAAGTAGGAGACAATTGTTACTGATAGTAATATAGGTTGAAGTGGTTGGGTTTGATGAACTCAAGAATCTGTACCCTAAGGATTCTAACTTTGTAGAGGCTTGGAAGGCTTTTAAAGAGCCTATTACTCTAGATAGGATCAAGTGGCTAGATTACATGATTTAGGATGGTACGTTGTTCAAGGGAAGCCAATTGTGTATTCCACAGAGTTCCATGAGGGAGAACTTGATCAAGGAGAAGCACAATGGAGGGATGGTAGGAAACTTTGGTCAAGATAAAACCATTGCATTATTAGAGAACACTATTTTTAGCCTCAATTGTCATAGGATGTGAAATTTTTTATGCAAAGTTGTCAAGTATGAAAAACAACCAAAGGATTTATTCACAATACTGAACTCTATTAGTGATTGTCTATTCCATCAAAGCCTTGGGAGGACATAAGTATGGATTTTGTTCTTGGATTGCCAAGGACACAAAGGGGTAATGACTCAATATTTGTGGTGGTTGATAGGTTCTCCAAGATGGCACATTTCATTCCATGCCACAAGACTCATGATGCAATGCATATTGTAGATTTTTTTCAGAGAGGTGGTGAGGCTACATAGTCTCCCAAAAAGTATTGTTACAGATAGATATACTAAATTTGTTGGGTATTTCTAGAGGACTTTGTTGAAGAAGTTGAAGATAGAATTAAAGTTCAATTCTACACATCATCCATAGACTGATAGACAAACATAAGTAGTAAATAGAAGTTTGGGCAATTTGCTGAGGTGTTTAGTAGGAGATAAGCCCAAGGGATGGGAATTGATTCTACCACAATCAAAATTTTCTTACAATAATTTTGTGAATAGGAGTATTGGTAGATCACCATTCCAAATTGTGTATGGGAGTAGTCCAAGGCCTGCACTAGAGCCGAGGAAGATGGATGAAGGGGAGAGGACAAGTGTTGGGGTAGAAGACTTTGTTGAACATGTCAAGAACCTATATGAGTAGGTACATGCACATATTACCAAGATGAAATTATAGTATAAGGCTAGGGAAGATCAAAAGAGGAAGCATAAAGAGTTCCAAGTTGGGGATATAGTTATGGTATACTTGAGGAAGGAATGATTTCTAGTGAGTACCTACAACAAGTTGAAGATGAAAAAATTCAGCCCCTGCAAAATTTTGAAGAAACATGACTCAAGAAATGCATATGAGTTGGAGTTTCCAAATGGGATTCATATTTCTCTTGTTTTCAATATTGCAAAATTAACAGAATATCATGATGATGGTGCATATGAGGAACTGATGTTGGAGCCATGTCTAATTCCTACTTCGAAGAAGGAAGAGATTGAAGAAATTCTAGATAGTTGTGTGGGCTGGAGTACCAAAAATAGGTAGTATGAAGAATACCTGGTGATATGGAAAGGAAAACCAGTAGAAGATTCAACTTGGATATACATAGTGAAGGTTTCCCATTTGACTTTTTATCTACTAGCTATAAAGTGACAAGGTCACTTTTCAATCTACCTTGGGTGTCTGATGCAAGAGCATCCAGTGGTGTAAGGGCAATCATGTATCACCCAAAGTATGCTTAGTGTTAGTTTATTTTTAATGTGTTTTCATTTTTGGATACCCATTTGGGTCAAATAGGGATTTAAACTGTCATAGTTCCACTATTGGTCTTTTGGGTTAGAGTTTTTGAGCACCTTGGGATATGTGCCAATGTAAAAAATAGGTTATTTTGTATTTGAGCCATAATTATGATGAGTTAGAGGGTGTAAGTTGGAGGGATTATTATAATTATAATTTAAAGCACTCTAGAAAAAGAATTAGGTCAAAAAGCTTTACAGTTTGAAAGTTATTACAATTTTAAGCTGCTTGGAGACCCCCTAAGAGCACTTCAAAGTCAGATTTGAGGCACTAAAAGGCCTTGTATAGGACCAAAAAATGTGGGACAAGAAAATTTATTCCATAGGGCTATATAATTCTAGGAGATCTTTTCAAAAATATAAATGGTTCGTCAATCAGAGTCCTAGATCAAAAGTTCTACCTCTCGGAAGTTGGACTAACAATTTATGGATTCTTCTAATTTTTCACCAACTTCTAACATGTTTTCTAGAACCTTCTATTTTATAAGTGGATGTAAAATGGAATATTATAAAATTTATTCCTAACCCTAAACCTAATTTTGGTTACTTAAGGACATTTTTGGCATTGTAAATGTAGTTTTTGGTAGAGTGTGAAAGAAGGTACTAGAGGAGGGTCTTTTTCCAGAATCAGACAACATTATAAGCCCTAGGCCATGTCATTGGGTCTATTTTCATTGTAAAAAATGTAATAGCATATCACTTTTGATAATAACATTCCCTTTTTCTTATTGTGTTTATTTTGGTCTTGGATTGTGTTCTCATTAGAAACTAGAAATGTAGAAGAGAATCAACAAGTTGAAGACATGGTTATGTCTAAGATAGGTAAATGGAAATATTCACTAGACCAACTTGTAAAAAAAATTCCCAATGAAATTATGGAGAGAATCAAGCCAAGATGAGAACATGCCAAACAAACTACAAAGGATAAATATGAGTAGACTCTAAGGCAACACATGCCAAGTCTTAATGACAAAGAAGTAAAAGAGTCCATCAAGAAAAATGAAGTAAAACTTACTTTGAAATTGAACACCTACTTGATATTGGTTAATGGCATTGAACATGTGGTGAGGAATGCCACTAATACATGGAAGAATATATACAATCTTCATAAGCATAGTGATTTTGTTGTTCATGTTAGTGATAAAGATGATGATGGTGAAGATGACAAGGAAGAAAAGGACAATGATGATGAAGAAGAAAAAAATTATAATAATATAGATGATGAGGAACAAGAATATGAAGGTACTAAGGAGAATCTACCTGAGATTCAGAGCATTGAGGAAACATACCTAGAAAATATTGTAGCAGCAGTTATAGCCTCAATTCCTCACTCTCCGAGCAAAGCTTTAAAGCCATCAAGCTTAGAGAAAGCTATTGCCAAGTTGGGTGTGAAAAATATTGAAAATACAAGCACTTAACCAATCTTTGGACCTATTTAGTTTAGTACTTCATTGATTGAAGTGACCAACACTTTATCTAATGAGTAGTCAATACTTTCTCCTTCATCAATTTTGGCTACCTAGCAACAAAGTATTTCTTCAATCTGTATGATATCTACTTTTGTTGCTATTCCTTCCATTTCCACTGTTTTTACTATTCCAAGCATGCAAAAATTTAATACAAAGACAACTAAGCAAGCCTCAACTTAGTACTAAAGTCTCTAGAAAAGGAAAAGATAAGGAAGAAGACATTGATCTTGATGAGGATATAGTTATCCTAAATTGGGATATCTCTAATCTGGATCCTGAACAAATGCATACAATAGGTGAACTTTTGTAGAAGAAAGCTAAGCAACAAAGGCTTATAGAAGAGAGAAATAGAGAAAATAAAGTGTTAGAAGATGCAAAGAACATTCTTGTAGATGTACTCAGTACCGAGATTGATACTTCTCAACCTATTTTGGCTCAATTAGTAGAAGTGGATCAAAAATTAATGAAGATTTGAATGGGCAAGAAAAAATTGTTGCAAAGAGAAGAGAATAAATTTGAAAAAAGAGAATTTGAGCTAGTTGCATAGAAGATTACAATATATTAGGCAGACTTGTCTACTATTCTAAACTCATTGGAATCCACTGCCAAAAATGTTAATTCTCTATTCGGTAAACTATGTGATACATCTATCTTTATGAAAGAAATAAAAGATAAAATCTCCAAGATAGATGAAGATATGAAGGCAAGTGCACACTAGTTGTCACTTGACCCAAGCTACAGTTTTCTCATTACACATAGATCAGATTTTTGAATGATATGCAAGCAGAATTACTAAGGGAAGAAGCCAAGATAAGGGCCACACTTGTAAACATAAAAGGCATGATTCTTTCTAACATGGATGCATTGTATAAACATATTGTACATGCCAAAACTCTCATCCATGATAAAAATTTCTCCACAGCTGATCACATGATGGAATTATCAGCAGAAGTTAAGATTGCATTGCATGCAAGCAAGGTGTTGCAAGAAAATTGGGACAAGACAATGTCATTGATTTTAAAGGTACATTCTATCTTCTTATCACATTTTGGCATTAGCATGTAGAATACACCTTTGGAATTTATGTCAAAAGGTGGGAGAAGATGTAATATAAGATATGATATATAAAAAAGGGAAAATATGTAAAAGGGGAAGAAAATGAGATGAAACAATAAGAAGATGAGAAGATGTATATATTGTGTAAAGTATATTGAATATATATGTATGTAGGAGCATCATAATATTATATAAATACATGTATAGATATTTAGATAAATATCTCTTAGAAAAGAAATCTTGAAAAATTTCAAAAATAGAGTACATTATCGAGTTGAAGATATAGGATGGAGACTAAAGATTGTTTTGAACTTTTTGAGAATTTAGTTATGAATGATAAGTATTTTTGTCACTAATAATAAAGGGAAAGATTTTTGACATTATAGCCAAATTTTCCTATTAGTGACACACACACACACACACACACACACACACACACACACACACACACACACACACACACACACACACACACACACACACACACACACACACACACACACACACACACACACACACACACACACACACACACACACACACATTTAGATGGTTAGTAGCTACCAAGCTTATAATATAGTTAACAATGTTAACCAAGTAATATAGGCTCTACCAAGTTATATAGTTGCTATCGAGTTCCAGGAAGAATATATAGTTCACACTAAGCAATATCTACTAGGTTGGTGGTTATCAGTGTAAACTTAGCTTTACAGTGTTTACCAAGTTTCTTAGTTCAAATTGAGTCCTCTAGTGTATATTGAGTTTATAGCTTCAACAATGTGAATCTAGTGTTGACCAAGCTATATAATGTCAACCAAGTGATTCAGTTTATACTGAGCTCATAGTGATAATGTTGACCAAGCTATGTAGTGTCAACCAAGTAATTTAGTTTATATGCAAAGTTTTGTAGTATTCATTGGGTCACCAATGTAGATCAAGTTCAGACTACTTGGAAATGATTAGCATGAACCAAGCTTGTACATCTACTAAGTTCATGATGATGTGGAGCATTGACAATGGTTGTCGAGTATCAAAACCTCACTGAGTTGGTCTTCAAAACTCAAATACCTACAATTGGGCTAACTTTGATAAATTATAAATTAGATTCACATATATGTAATGTGTTGTATCTCATCAAAATATGAATATGGAATGAATGGTAAGAAGATATAAGGGTAGAAGTGTGAAGTAAAGGCTACAACAGTATAAGGAGTAGCAAAGATTTATCTATCACAATAAGGTGATTATTACACTCCAAAGGAATCTCATTCAACAAATCAAGGTTGCAGATTAGAGATTAGCCACTAGTTTATCCTAATAGGTGGAATATTTAAATCCTTTCACAAGGTAGACTTAACAGTCTTTTGTAAATCTCTTTACTGAGTGCATACTTCATTGTATGCTTTTAAATCCTTTTGCAAGGTGGACCTAGTAGTATTAATTGCTCCTAATAGGGTAGATCATTAGAAGTGATCATTGTAAGCCTTAATAGGCCAACTTTATACTACAGTACTAAATCTTTTCTGTATCATCCCCACCCAAGTTTTACTTTATATTTGGAAGGTTTTTGGGTCAAAATATTATATGTCAAAGTGTTATGAATATTGTAATGCTTTTAATTTTTCATGCATGCAATTAAATTAGAATACACATAAAGGATTAATTGGTGAATTAAGATTAAGTTTTATTGGTTACTAATTCACCCCTCTCCTCTTAGTAACTTAACCTATCTTATATTTCCAACAATATATCTCTTTTTGGTTAATTTTTCAAAAAACAACAGACAAAAAACTTATCTAAAAATTGGTTTGAACCAGAAAAAGCCTCCTTGTGAACATACACATTTATCTTCAATTAAGCTTGTTTTAGTAGGTTGCAAGATCTCCCAAAATGTTGGAGTTAATCCTCGATTAAATTTTAAAGAGAGGAGCTCAAAATGATTCCTTCCATTCAACATTGTGTAAAATGACATCTCAACAAGTATGACACATTACTATTGGGTATCATTGCTGCAAAAAAGAGAGGTGTGAAAATCATAAAGGCCCAAGATGATGCAAAACTCATAGTGAGATAGGTCCAAAGTCAATACACTTTGAAGAATCTAAGGCTTTATAACTATAGGAATAGAGTATAAGATGAAATAAAAGACCTTGATGCCTTCTCTATAAAACTTATTCAATGGGAGAAAAAATGTAATCGAAGACATGTTAGCTGTCTCTTAATCCCTTCTTCTACATCACCTAGAATTTGAAGATAAATAATATAAAGCCAAAGTCATCTTTATATCTAATGTACCTAAGAATGCTAAATCATGGAAAGTATTCACCAATGATTAGAAGATCCAATGTTTCCTAGAATTAGTTGATCCTTTCACTGCTCAATACTTTGAAGGAAGTGAAAGCCCCTGCTGAGAATTCTACTCTAATAGAAAGAAACATCTAGAGCTTGGTGCTGAGAAACTAAAAGGTAAGAAAATTACTAGGTATCTAATATTTCTAAAAAAGTTTTTTAATAGAAATGATCCATATATCAAAAGAGAAAGAGGTAGGAAAGGTGAAACCTCTAGAGATTTTGAGGGAATGAATATAGGCACTGAGTTTAAGACTAATATGATTAATATTGGTAGTAGTTATTCTTATTAAGAAAGGACTAGGGATAAAGGGATGCTTTTTAAATATCAAGATGTGTTTTTTTAGGGATATGAGGATTTAAAAACTTTCAAAAATGGTGAGTTTAAACATAAGATTCCCCTTGAGCCTGATGCAATCCTTTTTAGAAAAAAGCAACACAACTACAACCCAATGATCTCAGATGCCATCTTCAAAGAAATCCATAAGATGTGAGAAGAAAGGATCATATATCCTATACTTCATTCAACCTAGATAGTTAATAATGTCCCTATCCGAAAAAAGAGTGGGGAGATCAAAATCTATGTTAACTTTAGAAATTTGAATCAGGCTTCTCTTAAAGAAAACTATACTCTCCCTAACATGGACCATTTACCATAGATAGTGGTAGGATATAAAATAATGTCCATGTTGGATGATTTCTCTAGCTTCAATCAAATTGAAGTAGATCCAAATGATTAATTTAAAACAATGTTCACCACTCCTTGTGGAAATTTTACTTATAATAGAATGTGCTTTGTACTAATTAATGCTAGAGCTACTTTTCAAAGAGCCATGAATTCATCCTTTACAAATTTAAAGGAAAAGATTATTTTCATCTATTAGGATAATTTAAGAGTCTTATCCAAGAAAAGAGAGAGTCATTTGAAGAACTTGGAGAAAGTTCTAATGAGATGTAGGGAGCATGGAATCTGCCTTAACCCCAAGAAATCTATCTTTTGTGTTACAAAAGGAAAATTGTTGGGTCACATAGTGTCTCAAGAAGGCATTAAGATTGATCCTAAATGTGTCAAAGCTATCCAATAGCTCAACTTACCACCAAGAAAATATGAAATTAAGTCCTTCTTTGGAAAGGTAAACTTCTTGATGCATTTTGTTCCTAATTTCTCTAAAATTACCAAGTGTATAATTGACATGATGAAGGGCAGTCAAACATTCAAGTGGAATCACTTTGGAATGAAGGATTTTCATGAAATCAAAGTTACCATAGCCAAGGATCCTATCCTAGTTCATCTAAATTATACCAAAGATTTTATTTTGTACTTCTATTGATCAACCCACACATTATCTTCCATACTCGTGCAAGAAAACAAGGAAGGTATTCAAGAACCTATTGCTTTCATGAGCACCCCTCTCAAGGAGCACAAACTAAGGTAATGTTAGATGGAGAAGCATGTCTATGATATGGTAAGAGCACTTAAAAATTTTAGATTCTATGTTTTGCATTTGTATTATATGGTGCATGTTCCTATTTCAGTGGTCAAGAGTATCTTGACTTAGCAAGAGATAGGATGCAATACTAGAGGAGCTTGGATATCCAAAGTCCAACAATATGACATTGAGTTAAAGCCAACAAAATTGGTCCAACGTAATGGTTTGTGTAGAATAATTGTAGAAGACTATGAGGAAAGTAAAGATGAAGAAACCTCAAGAGTTTTAAGGGAAAGCCTCAAAGATCCTTGGTTTTCAAATATTGCCTATTTTCTTACTTATGGAGAGTGTCCTAATGGATTGACATACAAGAATAGAAAAGATGTTAGGACTAAGTCAAGAAATTTTGTTATTTAAGACGATTAGTTGTATAAAAAGACAATTAATGGCACCTTCCTAAGGTGTGTGGATAAGCCTCAGCAAGAGAGGCTTCTCCTAGTATTTCATAATTAAGCTTGTGGTGGGAACTTCTCTTCTATAGTAACTAGCTTATAAAATTTTGAGGTAACTCTATTATTGGCCTAGTATGTTCAAAGATGCCTATAAGTGGGTAGCTCAATGTCACAAGTCTAAGATGTTTTCTAGTAAACCTTAGTTGGCTGCTTTACTATTGAAGCCAGTAGTGATATAAGGTCCCTTTCAGTAATGGGGAATAAAATTTATTGGTCCAATAAATCCCTCCCCCTCTTCTAGTCAATTATACATTATAACTACTACAAACTACTTTTCTAAATGTTTGGAAGAAAATCCTACTAAGAGAACTACCTCTAAAGTCATCTGTCAATTTATCAAGGAAAATATCCTTTTGACATTTGGTGTCCCATTGAAGCTAGTAATGGAGAATGTTACATACTTTTCTTATGTTAGTGTAGTTTTTTATTTTTCCTATTTTGCTAGGTTTTCCCTACACTTTTAATAATCTCGCTTAGGTTAATAAAGCATGTCTTATTAGGTGAATGGTTGTGAGGTGTCACCTTCCTCCATGTGAGCATCCATTAGCTATCTTGGGAAGATACTTTTCTATCTTTAGTCTGATAGATGGTTGCTCCTCATTGGTTGGTGTTGCCACCTCCTCCCTCTTCCTAGCCTATATAAGCGTGCTACCTGGCTTGTATTTGCATCTCTTATTTTTGCATCCTCTTAATGCTATTTTGCTTCTAGCATTTGCATTACTCTCTTGGAGACTAACTCTATGATGCTATTTTGATTTTGTATCATTTGCATTCATAGTTTAGATATTTATTCTTTGCACTAGTTTTTTGGGTTATTAATCTTATCAGATTCTAACATGGTATCAGAGCTTTTCTATGTGCAAGAGTAGATTTTAGTTTCCTTATTTGAGAGATTCGGGAGGGGGGGGGGGGGGGGGGGGGGGGCTAATAAACTTTATTCTAGTCTTTTGAAAAATGAAGTATGCTCTTCTCTTGCATCTTTGGATGATCTTGAGAATCAAAAAAGTTTGGACAAAAGCAATTTTTCTCTGGGGTTTCAATTTCAATTTTGACAACCAACTTGCATATTTGGAGTTTTCAATCAGTTTTGCAGGTTCCAGCATGCCATTGATGGACTTATGAAGCTGATCCAGCATTTTCATGTCATATTCTAGTTGCAGGGGTCATTTTTTGATTTTTGGAGACATTTTTTACTGTTAAAGGCGTCTAATTTACACTACAACAACATCTTGTGTACATCAAAAAGAAAAATGCTTTTTGGGTTTTGTTCACATCACCGAAAAACCATTTGGGTACCTTTTAGATTTTGCATGCAAACTGTATATTTTGTAGAATCGAGCATGCAAAGCTATAGCCATACCCCTCTCCATTGGCAGTCACAGATTTGAATGTAGTTTTCAAATGTCTTGTTTTTGCTCATACGGAATCCAATTTTGATGATTCTTGTTATGAACTTGGCTATTTTTTTTGTGCTCTATCCACTAGTGGAGTTGTTTTTTGATTTTCATGCATGAATTCTTCAGAAATTGCAGATTCTCAGCCATGACTGTGCACAGTTCTCATTTTGGAAACTTCAGAGGATCATAACTTTCTCATACGACCTCGTATCAAGGTGATTCTTTTTTTGAAAGTGCATGATTTTTCGAGTAGATCACAGTGGTGCTATTTGTTTCCTTGATTATTGTGCCCAAGTTTCACTTTTAGCATATGCTCTTCATGAGGGTTTGTAATGCATTGAAATCAAGACCACTAAGTATTTCTTTCTAGTGGTAGTTTTAAATGCACTAAAATAAAGTGCCAAATCATATTTCTTTGGAGGGGTTCTTTGATTGAGTAAAAAAGGGGGGGGGGGGGGGCATTATCGTGGCTGGGTTCTCTTCTTTTTAGCATTTCTTCATCATGGATCAAACAAATATGCCCATCCTAACTCCATACAATTACTTTGAGTGGAAATCACACATGACAATTCACTTAAGGAAAGTTGGATTGAATAGGATAACCATGGGACTTGAAACTGAACCTGCTAAAGATGAAGACAAGCTTAAGTGGTTTAACAAATGTGATGAGGCATATGGAACATTGTGTTTGTTTGTTTCTCTTGACTTGCTATTTCACATCGAGTCTTTGGATACAACAAATGAAGTATGGACAAAGCTAGAAACACTATTTGGCACACAAGATTCAATGAGGGGTCGTATGTTGGAAAATGAATTAATTAGTTTGAGTCCAGGCAATTTCAACACAATTCAAGATTTCTTCACCAAATTGAAATCACTAAGGCTGCAGTTAAAACAATGTGAAATTGAAAAGAAAGATGTACAACTAATTCTTAGTATTCTCTCTAAGCTAAGTTCAGAATATTCTGTGTTTGTCTCTACCTTCTATGCTACTAAGGGTGTACTTGGTACTCAATTCACCATGCCATCTTTAGATGGTTTTGCTATCAATCTCACTCGAGAATAGGACAGGCTAATCCAGATGGGTACTCTTACGTCCTCTAAGTCACATGCCTTGGCTGTCAACCAAGGCACAAAAGAACAACAAGGACAAAGTAGTAACAACAATAGTAAGGACAAGAAACAAAAGAACAACGAGGAGAAGAAGGATCAGATATCAATTTCTTCAAAAGAAACTATTGATGCACCATCTTCCAAGGGCAATAAGCCTAAGAAAGAAAAGGTCAAATGTGCCTATTGTGAAAGATCTGGTCATGAAGAACATAAATGTTTGCAAAAACAACTTGATCACTTGACATACATTCTTGAGAAGAATAATATCAGTGTTCCTGAGTCTATCAAACAAAGTTCTAATGAAGGGTCTAACAAAGAAAAAGAAAATAGTAAGGGGAAAGGAAAGGGCAAGGCCCTTTTTGTAGTTGCTTCCTCACCATCCACTTGGGTTCTTGATTCAGGTACTTCACACCACATGACTTCATCTAAGGAAGAACTTGCATCCTTGGAGCCATGTACTATGCCTTCTATGTTGATGAGTGATAACACTCCTATTGAGGTGTATCAGAGAGGGTCTATTGATGTGGGGGATGGAACATTCCATGATGTTCCTTGTGTATCCTCATTGTCAACTAATCTCCTATTAGTAGACCAGATCACTCACACAAGTTTAGGCAAGTGGGTTGAGTTCACTCTTGATTCAATGAAGATACATGAGTTGCACAATGATTCTACAATTGCAGTTGGGAGAGTACATCATCAGTCATGACTCTATATGTTTTCTCACCTTGTTCCTGATCCTCCTTTGATTATTTTTCTCACTCACTCTAATGATGTGAGCAGATTATGGCATGAGCAGTTTGGCCATCTTAACTTCCACTACTTGCATCAGCTTAACCAGCAGAGCATGGTCACAAGGTTGCCTTCTAGTTTGACATTGGAGTCACTTGGAATACATGATAGATCTTCTAATGGGTCAGATTCACTTGAGAAGTCTTCTACCTCTAGTTTTGATGCAAAGAGTGATTTAGAGGACTCACCTCCTTCCTCTCCTAGTCATCATTCATAGGTTGATGATTCTCCTCTAGATTCTCCATCTTTTGGTCCACTTTGGGCTAGATAGACCTTACAGTTTGCAGGTGATTGGGTTGGGGATCCATCAACACCAAGCATACTCATTCACAATTCCAGGATACTCTACATATCTTCATTGCTACTGCCTCAAATCCATAGTCCTTTCATGAGGCTTCTAGTATTTCTGAGTGGGATACAACTATGCAGGAAGAGTATAGTTCCTTGATGAGGAACCACACTTGGGATCTTGTCCCTTTTTCTAAGGGAAGAAAAATTGTTCGATGTAAGTGGATCTACTGGACAAAATTTGCAAGCTTTGCTGGGGGTATGGGATGCTTCATCTTTTGGGGGGGGGGGCGCTTCCTCTCATTTGGAGTCCTAATTTTCTTTGGGGAGTCTCTTTTCTCTCTCTTTTGGGGGAATTTTATGTACATGGGTACCTCATCAGGCTTGACTTGTCGGGACCCATTTCTACATCCACCTAAGCTTCGCTTATGGGGGGTTGTTAGTGTAGTTTTTTATTTTTCCTATTTTGTTAGGTTTTTCCTACACTTTTAATAATCTCACTTAGGTTAATAAAGAATGTCTTATTAGGTGAATGGTTGTGAAGTGTCACCTTCCTACATGTGAGCATCCATTAGCTATCTTGGGAAGATACTTTGCTATCTTTAGTCTGATAGATGGTTGCTCCTCATTGGTTGGTGTTGCCACCTCCTCCCTCTTCCTAGCCTATATAAGCGTGCTACCTGGCTTGTATTTGCATCTCTTGTTTTTGCATCCTCTTAATGCTATTTTGCTCCTAGCATTTGCATTACTCTCTTGGAGACTAACTCTATGATGCTATTTTGATTTTGTATCATTTGCATTCATAGTTTAGATATTTATTCTTTGCACTAGTTTTTTGGGTTATTAATCTTATCAGATTCTAACATCTTAAACAAAGATTGTGGAATTCTACTATGACAATAGTATCGATCTGATTCACTCTTTTGACTATGTGCCCCAAGGAAATGGCCAAGCAAAATCAAGGAACAAATTTTTTATCAACATTATGAAAAATCCTGTCTTTAATAATTAGAAGGAATGACACAAGAAGCTACATGATCCTCTTTGGGCACATAGGTTATCACCTAAAAAGTCCATTGGTATATCCCAATTTGAGCTAGTATATAGAGTTGAGGCTAGTCTTCCCCTTGCATTGGAGCTATCCATTGCAAGTTGTAGCAAGTAATCAAGAACCCAAAATTTTAGAGCAACCTAAAAAGGTGAATCATGTACCTAACCAAGTTGGAAGAGGAGTGTGAGAAATTAGTTGACCATATCACAAAACATTAGAAGTATGTGAAGAGCTTCTTTAAAAATAAAGAAAGGCCAAGAAGTTTCATGAAAGACAATATGGTATTGTTACAAGATAAGAGACATGAACCCAAAATTAGACACCATAAGTTTGACTCTCTTTAGAAAGGCCCTTTTAAGATTGTACAAGTGAATTAGAGAAATTATTTCATCTTGGCCTATCCTACTGGAGAGGTTCTACCATTTTCCTACAATGGCAAGGACTTAAAGTTGTATTAGGTCCACAATTAAGAGTAGGTAATAGCTACAGTTAGAGTTAGTCCTGGTAGGTTTTCCTCACTATTGTGTTCCTTTTTTTGTTTCCTATTTTTTTAGTCTAGTTTTCCATTTCTATTGTATTCTTAGCTTAGTGGTCCTCCCCCCCACCCCCAACCCTATCCTCCTTAAATTTTCCATATGGATATGCAAAACTAGAGATGTTAGGTCACTACTTAGGCATTTACATGCTTAAGTCTCTAGTGAGAGTCAATTGTTGCCAGACTTTTAGTCCATCCCTTTTGAGCTTCTAGCTTGATGTGTTTTCATTGCAATTATGTTCAATTTCCTATCTAGGTAGCCCTTAGTTGGCTCTCTTCTCATAAAAAATCCTAAGGCTTTCATTTTCTGTCCTTTTTGAGCTTTCCCTACTCCACTTCCCCTTATACCTCCATGTAGGATTCTTGTCATTTCAATACATTAAGGTCTTAGGTGATCTAGGTTTAGGTAGGTTGTTGTATGAGTGTCTTCTTGATGAGAAGAAAGTCTTATTTATTTTGCATTTTTTTTCCTAGCTCAAGTAAAAATGTTTGCCATAGATTTTGACTTATTTCACTAGCTATTTATCTTTAGCAAACTTCATTTAGCAAGAATTCAGGGGATAGAGAAATAATGACACATGCAGATATATGTCTGGTTGATTCATGGTGAAAAGACCAAGAGAAGCAAAGCTATAAAGCTAAGAAACTCTTAGACTAAATATCTAAAGTCAAAGTTCATTTATCTACAAAGAAACAAAACTTCATCCTTTTAGTTTCTCATCTAAACTTCATTTATGCGCAAAAATCTTCTAATGTGTTTCCAAAGAAAAAGCTTTCCTAACGATAAAAGATCATATCCCAATCATTGATGCTATTCCAGATCAAAGGGCATGATTTAAAAATTAATGGATATGATGATAAAGAAAGAGAATTTACACTCCATTCATAATCTTATAAAGAAGTTAATCTGGGCCCTTAATATGCATTACTAAATGAGGAATCTACGATCAATAATTCATCTCAATGATATATAGAAAAAAATACATAAATCAAAGGAAAATACTTCTAGCTATTTCTCTCTTTAGAAAGAGAAGGTCTCAATGGTGCTTTTCTATCTAATGGAAACACTTAAAGCTTCATTTGTACAAGACAAGGAGGAAACCAATTCTAGAAACTATATGCAAGCATATTCTATGGAGATACCAGAAAGATGTTGTTAGATGGAATTGGTGGTAAAGTAACAACCCAATGCAAAGGAAATCAATTGTTGAAGTGATTGAGGTGGAGAATCCATTCTATGACTTCTCCAAATCAAGTTGTGAAATAAAGGGAGAAATCCTTATGTGGAAAAGAAGGAAATAAAGTACCCAAAGTGTTGAAGGAGTATTTCTTGAGCTGCAATCTCGAATCAAAGGAAAAGGCAAACTCATGGAAAGATAACTCTATGTTTCTTCCCCCACACACAAGAAGTTGTAGAATGAACCCTTGTTCTGGACTCTGAAGTACAAAGGGGAGTTTCGATTAAACCAAATTCAATTGATTCAATAAGTGGTGAATCTTACTACTACATAAGATTTAAGTGAATAATATGATCACTAGATTTGTGAATCATTGTTTTGGTGGAAGTGAAAAGTTTTAAATAGGGGTTAACCATCAAATTTATTACAAATCCTACTATTATGGCTATTAGTTGTGATTTATTTCATTTGTGTGGCACCAATGTTTTGATTCTTGCATCTATATGATCCAATTTTTCCCAAAAATTGTTCTTCATTATTTTAACAACTATTTTATGAAACAATTTATCGCTTTTATAAAATTATAACCTAATGGAAACCAGAGAAATAGGGTATGACCATCTAATTAGTTTGGAAAGTGAACTAAAGAACTTTTCAAATACCTTGTTTCAAATTTTATGATTAAGGTGATCTGCATGGAAGGCTCAAGTCTCAGCCTATTCACCTAATAACCTAGAAATTGAAGGAATGTGAATTAGTTGAAGCTAGAAGGTTCCTCGTAGCCATGTAAGTGCCAGAGTTGGTAAAGGAATGTATCAAAAGATACAACCTAGAGATAGATAAAATATTGCTACCTGATTAGTATATTCTTATTTCTATGAACAAAGCATTGATGCAATCTGCATTTGGCATCCTAGTGAAAGAAGAATATCATGACATTGAATTCTCATCCTTTGTAATGATGTTGAATAAAAAGAAGACTATGAGAAGAGAGAAAATATAGAGAACTTGGTTCTAGACACTTCGTTCTAAAAGAGTAAAATGCCATAGACTCTTTTTGGAACTAATTTAAAAAGAGAGATTGTGGACATCTTGGATTTATTTCTAAGATTGAAAGGAAGGAAGAAGATCTTAGATTTTATCAAACATCATTTCTATTTGGTACACACCATATGTGCTGAGGGACTACATATTCATTGGACTTAGATCATATGTTAAGAACTTTTTTCTTAGCTAAATTTGGCTAAGGCATTTAGGTATTTCTATATGTCTTCATATTTGATATATGCCTTAGCCAGACATCACATCTAGCCAAGTCTTCCTACTATTTAAGACTATGATGAGATCATGAGGGTGTATGAGTTTTGTCCCAACCTATAATTGTAAAGGAGCTTTGAAGAATATGTAAAGGTTAATGATGCCTTTAAAATTAGGGTGTGATAGGAATTGTAAAGTTTCCTTGAGTGAAAATTTTCTCATTAAGCTATCTTATTTATAGGCCAATTCGGATGCTATTTCATCCAATTTCTATCTTTCTCCTACCTAAGGATTGGTCCATTTGATGATTCCCCCAAAAGGCTTCCTAGATATCCAAGGAAAAGATTGTTCTTTTTGAACTATGTAGATAAATACTTGAGGTGAACACCTTGTGTTCCAATGTGTAGTAGATAGATGATATTTCCTTCTCAATAGTGATAGGACCTTACTCTTGTGCTTCTATTTTTGATGTCCAAAATCTAGTCAAAAGCTTTGAGAGAAAGATTAAAATGATTAATAATGAGGTAATAAGGCCTCAGTATGACACAATGAACTTTGTGAAAGATCATTTAAAGCTTAGATATCCTCATGGAAATGTCCTATATATTAAATACTATTGGGTCGGATGTTATGATGGATACTAGACCAAGGAGAGGTATTGGTCCAGGATAACAATGAATTAAATTAAATTGTATAATGATATTGCTGATGTTTCTAATTTTGCAGATGATGGCTCCTACATATATCCCTCAAGCTATGAGCAAGTCGAGAAGACCCCCATTGTGTCAACTCCACCTAAAGGTCCTATTGTCGACATAATGAAAGTCTTGATGTGTGGAATCATCAAAAGGATAGACAAGTGGGTGTAATGGACTAGAGCAAGGAAGAAAATAACTAGAAGTGGAAGCTCTACTAGTGGAGTAGCTTGTAGAACAACTAATCAACTACTGCTACATCCATGACTACTAAAACTTCAACATCGACTAGTCCAACTTAGTCTATTGGTGGAGGAGGAGACCAAACTCCTAAAAGTAATGTCCAAATTACTCCAACCTATGGAGGATCTCTACCAAACATGTGAAAGTTTGGGGATGATGAGACAAACAAAGAGAAGGAGTGGGAGAAGTGAGTGGATAGGCCCTCCTCCTCTATGCAATTCATCAAATTGGATGGTGACAATAACCCCTTGGATGATCAAGAGCAAGGGGCATCTGAACAAGGTGACACTTTAGCCTTCTTAGTTACCAAGGTAACTATTCTTCTACTGCCACCTAGAGAAATGTAACACCTCTAGTAGTGAGGAATATTTTTGACCCCACAACCTTGTACTTAGTAATCAATGTCCTTTCAAGTAAGTTATGGTTGGAAGAGACTATTGAACAAAAGAAGAGAAGATGTAAGGAAGCTACCCCATCTAAGGACCTCATTATGCAAGCAACTTAGGCTCAACCAACATCAAAAAAAGAAAAGAAGTAGAAGGCTATATCAATATTGTCTACTAATTCCTCTACTAGTCATATGCTAGTAGAGATTATAGAACCTTGAAAGGAGAGAAGGTTTCATGAGCTGACTACAAGTGATTTCCAAATTAGAACCATTGACATAGGCATTCTAGTACATGATTCTATGGTCAACATCTGAAAATCAAAAAATAAGAAGATAGAGGATAGAAAAGAGGACTTGAGAGAAGAGAAAGAGGTACTCAAGGCCTCAAATAAAGAATTGATGGAGTACATCAGGGCTGCACTTGGAAGAACCTTTACAAGTACATTTGACCCAAGTGTGGAGGAGAACATGAGTCTATTACTAAAGCTACAATAGGAGAGGCAATTCAGACAAATTGGTCATGCCTAGATTGATCAAATGAAGGCCCAAGAGCCCTCTCTCATTAAGAACCTTGGAAACCTACTGCTAGATATCAACAAATTGAGAGAAGTAGTGTTTAGTCATTAGACTTCAATGCATAATCCATCAAAGAGTCTGACAAAGCAATTGGCCTTGTTGTAGGAGGTAATTGGTATGAAAAATAATGTTTCTATGACTCATGGCATTCTTAAAAAGGCCTAGGAACCATTGATTCATTGGAGGCAATCATTGGAATTCAAAGTTGAAAGCTCATTAAGGTCTAAAAATGAGTTAAAGGACATACATTATTAGTGCAGAGAGTCATAGATAAAATATTTGTAAATCTAAAGGTGCTACATACTGAATAATATGTCACCAATAATGGTCAATTGGTGGAGATTGAACAAATGAAAGCTAAATTTTTGACATTTGGAGAAGAAGTTAACAACCCATCAAGCTTTTAGATGTCAAAGATCCTGGAGCTTTTAGCAACGGATTCCATTCTCAGGTGTGCATCAAATAAGCTCCAATCAAAGATCTCCAAAGTTGATGAATTAACAAAAATGAATGATTACTAGATGATTAGAGTAGATAAAATTCTCATCCTAGGTATCAATGAATTGAAGAATGTAATTGATGCAATGAAAGAATACATAGCTAAGGCTTTAACCCCAATGAAAAATTGATGCTCTAACACTCTCTTTGATAAGTGTCACCTCTTCTCTTTCTCAAGCTCTAATATTGTATCCATATTTGACATTCTTCTTGAAGGCTATAGTTTTGTAACTGACGACCCTCTAGTCAATCCTATTATTAGAATGATTCAAAGATACTCTAAGGAGCAATCATTAATGTAACTAGAACTAGTACATTTGGGGGTCATTTTCGATGTTAATTTTTGATGGCAGGCCAATTTGGCTTTTCAAATTCATTTAAAATTTTTTTTTGATCCTGATAACATCAAAATTTTGATGTTATCAACTATATAAACAAAAAAAAAAAAGTTAAACTTCATTTATTCATGTAGAAAAGTGTGGGCAGGAGGCTTCATATGTGACTAGTTAAGAGCTTTTCAATGGCATCAAGGTAAGGTTGATGGATTAATTTCATTCTCTACGTCCTCTTCTGTGTGGAACTTCCTTAATTTCAAGGCTATTAAGGGTTTGAGATAAATTTCATTTTCATTCTCGTCCTCTTCTATTTGCAATTTCCTTAATTTTGAGGCCATAAGAGTTCAAGCCAATTTTTCTTTGCAACTTTCTTAATTATTCAAATCACCCTCTAAAAAATCATTCACACACTAAACACAAATCATAGAAAGTAGTTCAAGAAAAAAATAAGGAAATGGTAAACCATTTTTAGAAAGGACATAGAATACCTCATTTGAATTACATTCACATTCTTACTTTCTTTCATTAGAGAAATAGAGTTCGTATGATAACCCCCTTAGAAGATCTCACACAATTTCTTGATTGGATTCTATAAAGACCTAGTCATCTAAGATTTTTATGTTAAGTAGGATTGTGAAATTGTGGAGTATAGAAGTTCAATATGAAAAGTGTGTTTACTGAACAAAAAAGTACCCTTGACTATGATAATAAAATTGGTCTATGCCTTCATGGTATAAAATAAAGCCATATTCTCTGCACAAAACTCTCTCCACTAAAAATTTCAGTTTCTTTTTAAAAATGTACCTAAATATTTTACTTTCTAAATTTTCATTTGAAAGTAAAGTTAGTTAAATGAGGTAATAAAATTGCATATGCAAATGTATGTATGTGTATATATATGTATGTATGCATATATATATGTGTGTGTGTGTGTGTGTGTGTGTGTGTTATGGTGGGATGAAAACCAGATCAACAAGAGTAAGGAAAAAGAAAAAATCCATAAGTTTTAATGTAATGAAATGACCTTTAATGCCTCTAACACCTAAATGATTATCCAAGACCTATACTATGATCCAAGGTATTTTGAATGGTCTTAAAATATCAATTATAAGTTAATTGAACTAGTTCTTCCTTTCCACAAACTCAACTAGAAAATGCACAAGATTGGCCTTGTAGCCCTGCCAATTAGGAAAATGGTTCTATTTTGTTTCCATTTGATTGATAGCTAAAAATAATTTGTTTCATTATAATTTACCCATTGAAAACTATCTACTAGAGATGTATGGAGTCATTAGGTTGGATGGTACAGGGATATACCTTAGTTTGATATTTAATTTTTTTGCAGACATACTCTTTCTATTTTTATTGAAGAATTCTTTTTAGATAACTATTGTTAGTGTGAACATTAAGGCTATTTTATCAAGAAATCTATGATTCTTGGTACTTCTATTTAAATCCATAGTGCAAATTTGTGAGGGAATTTTCTCTCATTCATATGATATACATATTTCTAGGCAAAAAAATAAAAGTTTAAAAATAGGCACATGGGTTTTACTAAAAAGATTTAAGTAATAGTTTTTTCTCAATTGATTTGAAGTTGTATAGCTAGTGCAAGTTCTAAAGTATAATTTTTGAAGTGTTAGCTAAAGCAAGCTCCATGTTAGGAACTTTGGAAAAAAATCTAGCATTCAGTATTAAATATAATTTATTTCTCACAAATTTTCATTCTTCAAAAGTTGCAACAAGTACCATCTTACAAATATATTAGACCATTAGGTTAGATAAAATCAAAGAAAAAGAAAAAGTGGTCTATTTATTCAAATTGATATACATAAACTTAGTGAAGCTACAACTCTACATTAGTTATGGACTTAGGAATACAACAACAATAGGAAAGTTATGAGCATTTAATTGTAGGGTTACATTAGTTATACCCTTTATTGAATAATTCAACATGACAAAAAGGATGGATAGGGAAATTACTTTGGAAAATAGTCTCTGTTTTAATGCTTGATCGACAATTTAGGCATCCTAGATGATGGATTTGCAAAGCTACTATGAGTGAAACTTACCCCCAAACTTTAAGATTCTCCATAGTCTCATAAAATGAGTTGAATTAAAGGAATTTGAAATCAATTTGAGTTTAGAGACCATACAAGTTCAAAAGCCCCAATTTGTGTTTCAAAACTCTTAAAAACTAGGGCTTCCTCAATCTATACTTTCCCTACACTTTCTTCAACAATTGATGGATGGAACACCTTGTCCTTACCATATGTAGATACAATCCAACATAAATTATCCACCCCTAAATGACAATGTGCTATTGCTGTAGCATACCCAACAATTTCAATGTAAAATTCCTTAAATTAGTTATGATGATCACCAAAATACTTCATTCCCTCCAAAAATGCATGTAGAATGGTTAGTTGCTATAACAAATATTAGAAATATTCCATTCCATGAGAATTAGGAACTTACATTCATGGAATGACTATTTCATAATTGAGTCATCAAAATTGCCTTGAAACTAGAGAGTATTATGGCAGTCAACAAAATATGAATGGAAACACTTTTGGAAACCTTCAATCAAAGCATGAAAGTGGATGATTAGATCACAGGTTGATGCCCTTTTTTCATTCAAGATAAATTTTCCTTCAAAGATAACGAAAAAAATGAATAAAACTCATAAATATTGCAAAAATGGAGGTTTTCTTATTAAGTCTATGTGCAGTTCGTATCTAATCTCTACAATGTAATCATAGTCTATCAGCACATCCAATAGTTTGACTATTAAAACTTGAGACTTGGATGTTGAAAGAATAGTATAGATAGGTGGAAGTTTTGTAAACACAAACCAAGAATGTCTTCCCCATCCTCATGCCCTTCTACTAACCAACCATCAAGAATTTTCACTGTGGGAATTAGGAGATATTCGTTATTTTCATTCAAACCCTAACTGCAAGGTAAGGTAAACATCATGCTTAATAAAATCCAAAACTAAAACCACTTTCTCCTATTTGAAAAAAAAAGTTATTGAATTCATCAATCCTCAAAAACTCAACTTTCTAAAAACATAACAACAACTGACTATCACTCTACAAATAGATTTTAGAAAGATTTAATTTGACTGTGCATGATTTTCCCACCAAAAGGATTTCTATTTCATTCCAAATCTATACAGTATTGTTCCAACCCATACTAGGTTGAAGATAATCAATTTATAGGTCGCAACTCTTGACCTTTTAGCATCATCCTTCCAATTTTGATCAAAATAATGATTTGACTATTAGACTTCTAGATTACAAGAAAAATTGCAAAAAGTTGCATGACAACTTTTATTGCAATTTTTGCAATTTTTACAACTTTTACACAAACTTAAAATAAAAGAATCCACATGCCTTCAAAACTATACCACAATATTAGACAATATTATAAAACATAAAAATGGAGATATTTGGTCAATTCACAATATTTGACCAATTGTTGACCAACCTTTGACTTGCATATAACCTTATTACAACATGTAAACAACTTGCCTAAATGCATGTTTGAGATTTCCTAAACTTTCTTGTGTCAACTTTGATGCTTATTGACCTTCAATACTACCCTACCTAGTGTTTTACCACCTTATTTAGGACCTAGGGCCCTTGCACCAAGATCTAGCATTTCATTATTGTGCCCTTTTCATCAATGTATATGTGTGTATGTATATAAATATACACATGTATATGTATATATGTGTATATGTATGTTTATAAATTATAAAACTCACTCAACAGGTAGCATGACCACAAGATTTTAAACATGGCTATATAACAAATGAGTTAGGATGTATATAGGTCAATTGGTCTAGTTGTTGATTAGCTGGGTTGATTACAAATTCCTATAGACCTGTCATCAAATTATGTACAATAAAATGAACAATCAACTTTTCCCAGCTAGCATTAACTTGACTAGTCTATTTAGACCCATTGATTATTGTCACAAGCTTTTAAACATAACTATATAAGGAGCAAGTTAGGATGTATATAGGTTAACCTTACAATAATTATAAACTATAACACAAATGTTGCACTAGGGTATTATAGGATTATAATTATAGAAAATTGCCTAATTTTCTTGAGTGGGTGTATGATGGTGAAGAGTTGTATTAGGTGAGTAAAGCTCACCAGTGGTTATAGGAATATAGCTACATCAAAATAATTAGAAACTAGAGCTACATATTTGTTAGAGTGAGTAGTTGAATGGTCTAGATCCCATGTATATTGGTATGTAGGCATCTTGGTAGAAAGAGTATGCCTCTAATGTGTAGACACCATAGATATAGTTAGGTAACATGGATTGTCACAATGCGGTATGCACTTTCTCTGGCCTTATCTTGTGGATGTAATAGTTCAAAAAATTTCTACCAAGTTGAATGAAGTCTAGAATCAATGCTGATGCTATATTTATTTATATTGTATAATTTATTTGATTTTTTTAGATGCCATATGTACTGAAGAGATAGTAATATTTAATTATTTTGTTATTATCAATTATATACAGGATACTACTATTGCTTGTATGTTTATATTTGTTATAATTTTATAGCCCAAATATTTTCTTGTCAAGAAAGTCCACACCTAACAATATGAACCCAAAACAAAATAAGGTGACAATTGCTAGATTGTGGTCTCAATTCAAAAGAAACAGTGATGGAAAATGTTACTTTCCTTGTAAAAAATGTAAGGGTTTAAAGAATCAAAAAATTCTAATCATATCAGCTCAAAGAAATTGTAGGCAACATGATCACATTGAAGGGGGAAAGGATTTTCATCCTTTGGTGAATGTGGATTTCAAACTGGTGGATCATGGAGGTGTGAACATCAAAGTAGAAGGCAATACTACTATGGAAGAAGATGAGTCTAAGGCAAAGAATACAATTGAAGATGTTGGTATTGGTGCAACTAAAAATGTGCCAAAGAATAGGATTGAAGAAGACCTTAGTGGCACAACTAATGAAGATAATGAAGACAATGATAGTTATGCATCCAATGATGATGATGAAGAGATCCTTGATATACCTATAATTGAAAAGTCATACAAGCCCTTGTACCAAGGCTCCCAAATAACACTTCTCTACACTATATTGTTGCTAGTAAACTTCAAGGTTATGAATGGTATATCCAATGTAGCAATCTCATGTGTGATAAGGTATAGTGTCATTTTCATCATCTTATATGTTAACATAACATTAATTTTATTTATATTAATATCAATATTTTCCATAGGTTGATAGGTGAGTATTTGTTACTACCACCAAATATTCTACCTCGCTCTTATCAAGAATTATTGACCATTATGAAAGATATTGGAATGAAGTATCAAATAATACATGCATGTCCCAATGATCATATTATATATCACAAAAAACATGAAATTGCAATAGAATGCCCTGAGTCACATTAGTAGATATTGATTAGATCAAATAATGAAAAAGGTGCCCCACAAGGTTCTTCAGTACATTCCCATTACTCGATGTCTACAATGATTATTCAAGTGTACTAGCTTGTCACAATTTATGGATTACCATGCATAAAATAGTGTTAGAAATAGGAATTTTTTTTTTTTGGGGAGGGGGGGGGGGGTGAGAATCAGTAATCTACAAACTTTAGTCTCCAACTAGATATTATTTGTTACTTTAAACCATACATAACAAAATAATAAAGTAATTCTACATAATAATAGTAACCATACCCAAAGATAACTTATAATACCATATTTTGTTAAGTAGGGAAACCCTAGCCAAGGGAAAACCTCAGTGGAGATGATACCCACTAGATAATACACTGATATATAAGTTCCTTATTAGAGGATGGACCCTATTAGGAGTCAATGAGAAAATTTAGTATAGCTAGTCCCTATTAGGAGACTTTGAATCCTTGTTGGGAGATTCCAACCCTATTAGGAGTTATGCCAAACCTATTAGGGGTTGTAGTACAATATATGTAAGATGAGTTCACTACCCAAACATGCACTTTCAATTACAAGAAGAGCTCACTACCTAAACAACTAATTAGACTTCTAGAATATAGATTCTGTTACTTCTTTCTTGTCTAATCTCTAATCTCTAGCACGATCTTAGATCACACAAATAGCTTTACAAAACTTCACATATATTGCTTTCACAAAAGTTCACATACAACCTATCACAACTTCTTTTCACAATTACTCACTTGAATTTGCAAGATGTCCTTTACATAAATACCATGCCTTTACACAAATTTTTGCTAGTTTGGCTAAGACCATAATACACTTTTCCGACTTAGAGTAAACATCTAGGATGTTGGCCCTAATTGGTCAAGTAATTATTTTGTAAACAAAATAATTCCTTTCCTTTAATTTTGTTGTCCTATTTCATTAGAAAAACATGAACATCTCTTTATCGTATAGTTTGTACTAACTTCCAAGGTTATACATGTCATCATCAACATGTATACTATCTCTATCTAACTTTGCTAGTCATAATATGACATCACCAACATGTTACAAACAAAACAATACACTGCTATATATGAAATTCATACTTAGACAATTTTTGAGTACCAAATGTTAAGCATCTTTATTTTTGATATTTCCTATAAGCATGCACATCATGTGTTGCCATAAATGCCAAGAATTACATATCTTCATAATCCATTTTTCAAAAATCTCCCCCTTTGGCATTGATGGCAAAAAAAAGGGAAAATTGGCTAAGTATCAAAAACTTGTCAAAAATAGTAAAGTAACACTTCATTGATCATCTATTACAATTTTTCCATCTTACACATGATCCCCCTAACAATATGTTTTCATACTTTACAATAATATTTTCTTGTCTTTACCTATTTTACAATTTTCTTATGTACTTCTCCCCCTTTGACATCAATGACAAAGGTTAAAATGTCAAAAACTGTCCAAAAACTGTCCATCTACTGTTAAAATCTCTATAAGCATCTTCCTTAAACTAATAATATCTTCATGTAATCATCAAAAATTTCCTTAAGATTGCTCATACCTTTTGTCCATGTATCCTTGGTTGATTCAATAGAGGTGATAATTGCACATAGGTCATATGATGCAATCTCAACTACATTGAGGTCAGAGCATAAAAAATTAGAGTAAGTGTCCTTGGCCTTGACACATTCCTCCAACTGTTTCTCAATAATATATATTTTTAGAGCAATAGACTCTCTAAAATCTAATACTCTCTTCAAAATTTCTTCCTTCCAAAGTTCTAGATTCCTAATATCACTATGAATACTAGTCACTCATCTTTCAAAATCATCAATTTTACTAGAAGGATATTGTAACTAGCTAGATAGAGCTTCTAGCTCGTTCATCTTACCTTCATTCTAGCTATCAATATCCTTAGTCAACTTATAAGATATGATACACTTGATATAAAATATCTTTCCATCTTGTTGACATATTTGAAGTTCGTTGATACAAGTATCAAGACTTATCAAATCATTCTTGATATTCTGACAAATAGTGCTAAACAAGTTAGCATCATGTGAGATCTATGCCTTTGTTTCTGCAACATTCAACAAATTTGTGAATTCTTCATCAAAATATTTTAGCACTACCTATACCCTCTATTTAGGATTTTCCTCTATATGCTACACTACCAAAGTACTATGTAATCTGGCAGTAACCTCCATCAAGGTTCTCTATAGGCTCTACATTGTCTTGTTCTTCTGAATAAACTTTGACAAAGATTAGATCAAGTCAGTTTGATCATCATCATCAATTGTTAGGCTAGTGTAGTGCCTGCCCCTAGTTCACATGGTGCTAACATTGTTGAACTCTTTGAGGGCTAGTTTTATGTTGATGGTTAGCAACATTCTTTTGAGATTATCAGATATTGTGCTATGGATTCAGTTGATATGTGATGAGATTACTTAGACTCTACATTTCATGTATGTATGATGATTATTTTTAGTGTTCGCAATTATTGATGATGATTATTTTCAGTGTTAGCAGTTATTAATGATGATTAGTAAGATGGTTTATTATCATATGTGTTTTATTATGGATACTTACCCCATACTTGCATGTGTATGGTGTGCGTGTTTGCTTTGTGTGTTTGCTTTTGTATGGCGTGTTTGATGTGGTTAAGGAAGGGAGTCGTAGTCACCTGCTAGTCGAGATCTACACGATGCACCACTTCCTGCCATTGCCTGTTTAGTTTAGTATATATTGTGCTTGTACATGCATGGTTTTTATGCAGGTTGCAGGTACCGGGTATCGACTTCCTTGAATTTGTTAGGATGAGCGTACCCTATCACACTATCTCAATAATAAGAGAGGGGAGATAAATTCTCAAGTCCAAATCCCAACCCTTTAAGCCATTTGTTCTAATTAGAAAATTAGGGCAAGTATTTGAGTTGAGTACCCTCCGAATACGTTGGATAACGTAATTCGTGATATAAACCCTTGGTTTGACTTTGTATGTATTTTGGCTATGATGGATTTTCATATTTTTACCTTGTGAGTCTTTGATTTATTTTCTATTAATTAAGCCTAATTAAAATATTTAATTAATGGTTTAATTAAATGGAAAATTAATATGGTCTTTTAATATTTATTTTATTTAATTAATTGGGAAATTAATTAAATAAAATAATTAAATTTGAAGATAAAAGTTAAAAGTTTAAACTTGGAATGTGACAATATTTATTTTAATAATGATATATTTGGAGTTCATTTTTAAATAAATGTCTTTTAATATTTATTTTATTTAATTAATTGGGAAATTAATTAAATAAAATAATTAAATTTGAAGATAAAAGTTAAAAGTTTAAACTTGGAATGTGACAATATTTATTTTAATAATGATATATTTGGAGTTCATTTTTAAATAAATGTCTAAATAATATTATTATTAAAGCTAATAAATATTTTAGCAATTAAGTTTTGGAAAAAGAAATTTAAAAGTGGAAGATATATTTTAAATTAATAAAAGATTCTAAATCTCATGTGATTAAAATATAAATATATTAAGATTGCAAAGTGAAATTATTAAAGTTTGTGCATGAGATTTAATAAATAAATAAATAAAATTGAAAAGAGTAAATTAAATATTATATTAATTAATGTGTATTATATTAATATTTGCCGACATAGGAGTTTGTGAATTCTTGAGAGTTGTCATGTAGACAACACTGGAGTTTGCACTCTAAGAATGCACAAGTTGTCTACACTTAGAAGTTAGCATTTTATTTGAGCACATGGTGTCTACAACCTTAAGACTTATCTAGAAGGTTGGAGAAGACCCATGCTTGGTTGTCATGCTTATCTTCTAGTGGTTTCTAGAGACACTCTAGATGCATCATAGAGGCCTTTAAATAGAGGCTCTCCTAGTGTATTTGGACAAGCCACAAGCTTAAAGGAAAGCTGAAGTAGAAGCTTAATGGAAGTTACAAGCTACAAGCTCATATTCTTCTTCATACTCATATATTTTCTATATGCTTATATGCTTCTTCTAGCATTTCTAGTCACTTGGGGAATTCTCGGTTAGCTTGGATCTTGGAAGGATTGCGAATGATGGAGAAGGAAAGGATTTTCTATGGACTTCTGAGGCATGGTGGATTAGCATCAGTGTCCAGGTGCACTCGTGATAATCTCACACTCTATTTGCACTATTTCTCTTCCTGTCCTTATCATGTCTATGTGTCTGAATACTCTTGTGATTGAATCCAAAATTGAAAATTGGTATCTAGATATTTTATTTGATTGAGAAGGAAACATTAGAAAACCCTAGATCCAATTAAAGAGACATTAGATCTAAACGGGTTTGGGTTCGAATTAGAATCAAATTGAGAATGATGATTTCAAATTTATAGTTAAACCTATTGGATGGATTAATGGATATGTTTAGAAAACAATTATTTTAAAGGGAGAATTCTTAATTCAGGAATTTGAAAGCCCTCTTATTTAAGTTATATATATATATGTTTTCTTTCTATATATATAAAATCTGCATACAATTATATATATATATAAATATAAATATATATATATATATATATAAATAGAAATATATATATATACATATAAATATAAATATATATATATATAAAAATATAAATATTTATATATATATATATTTAAAATGCTGTAAAATTGATTAACAATCTCTGCGTATATATATATATATATATTTATATATATACATATACATATATATATGTATATACATATATATATTATTTAAACATTGATCGGTAATAGTCGCGATTAAAATGCGATGGAGAGAAAATCTTTATTAATACCGAATCGCATATGTGGGAAAAATGTTTTATAAAAACATTGTAATAATAAACGTTTGCATATGTGTTATGAGGGGCGGGTTACATCCCCCTGTGCGTACCGCAATACACATACGGGTCACGGGGTACCTGCACACGCAGTGTACCCGCGATAGAGCATTCAATGCTTAAGTCGCAGGGTACCTGTGTAAGCAGAGTACCCGCGATAGACTGTCGTTGAAGGACACTCGCGACAGCGATGTCCATGTGGTTTTTAATATAAAGCCGCAGTGATATGTATATCACTTTAGAAAAAATTACTTACTTTGCTATGTGATTTGAATTTTATAATTCGACTTTATATTAACAATTTTTATACATTGATTATTATATGGTATGTATAAATAAATAAATAAATAAATAAATAAATAAATATATATATATATATATATGTATGTATATTTATATATGGGAATTTGATATATTTATATGTGAGTTATTTATAATTATAGTATATATATATATATATATATTGATTTAAACATATGTTATTTATATATATGTTAGATGATAATTTGTCAATTATTGCTAGTCGAAAAGACATTGAAATTCATTTAAATTATTAATTTGAGTCTTAAAGGATTAGTAAAATGGTTGACTTTAATATTGATCTTATTTAATGTATATTAAATACTATTTAATATATATTAAATAATTGTGAGATGATAATTTATATTATTGGATTAAGATTGAATCATTACGTAATTGGTTAACACGTTTGATTTATTAAATAGCCTATTGATATACCTTAATGGTGTTAAGGGTTAGTCAAATATTAACTAATGAAGTTTATGTAAAGATTCTCTAGATCGAATAATAATAGTTTTGATGAGTTTATTATTTTAATGTTTGTTGGGACTAACAAACTATTAATAAATAATGGTTTAAATAGTTGTCAATAATTTTGATTAGATTTAATCTAGTGAAGATTATTTAATGATTAAAGTTTTGAAGTATAATTGATTTTAATCAATTAATGAGTTGTCAATATAATTAAATGCGATAGAGATTTATCTAGGAAATGATTATCATTAATACGAAATCGTTAAGAAAGATGAATGTAGTTATTAAGGATAAGATTTCCAAAATAACTTGTTAATATTATTATTATTAAAATATTAATATTTGTGTAATGGATTGAGGTTGACTTTGACGTACAAACTATTGTTAGTCAACTTATAATCATTGGGTTGATGGTATGGTTGTGCAATTATTAATTAAATCAATTAATTAGAGTTAATTGGATTTAATACTTAAGTTATGTAATGGAGATTTAATTAATATAAATCTTTTGACGAGATTGTAAATTATCTATATTGAGGTTGACAAGTCTTATGACTTGAATTATGATTTTAGATATTATATGATTGTCAATGATGATAACGATTGAATTAAAGGCTTAAATTTTAATAATATTTAATTAAGTAAGGACTATTGGTTGTTAGTAGGTCATGGATTGTGTACCTAAGTTAATTGATGGATTTAATTGATTATTCTAATAAAGTTATAATCTTCCTATTCGAAGATTGATAATTGGTCCTCTTATAATTTAACGATTAATGATCCTTGATTTGTGTGAAAAGTGGTAGTAACATTAAAGAAGAGTTAATCAATTAAAATATGGATCATAGTTAAATAAAGATAACAATTTAATTAAAGGTCAATGATGATCAGTTTGGTGAATAATTATCCTTAAATTATTTTTAGAATGTAATTCTTAAAGGATAATGCTATCGGGGAACAAATGGGTTGACTTGTAGGTCAAATGATGAAACTTAGACATTTGAAGTATACTTGAAAATGGAAACTGAAACCCCTACACTTGAAAATGGAAAAAGAAACTCTACACATTATTCAACTATGAGATTTTAGCATAACCAAAACATGTGTCTGCATCGTGTATTCTATATGCTTCTTGTTTTGGGTTTTTGGGTTGACTAGTGTTGACCAGTCCTAGGTTGTTACCAGAGGCTCGAGGGTTATGAGATGTGATGGCATGTTGATCTTTTTGGTCTCGATCTTTATAAGCCCAACCATGGTTATGTGATCGTATGCTCTATGAAATATTTGAATTTGTTCACCAGTCTTCATGTGTGAAGCTGAGATGTATGTGTATGAGACACTTGAGCTAATCATTTTTGAGTCATCGATCAGTTATCCTTGGATTACTTTCTAGTTGCCATGATGGGACTATGATGTGGATTTATTCTTGATGATGTCATGATGTGAAATGTTTTGACTCAACCATTTTGGAGTCTTCGATCAGTATGATTTTGAGATATTATTGGTTGCTTGTTGAAGAACCAATGGATATGGTGATTTATTTTGAGATATATTTTGGTTATTGAGAACCAATGGATACTTATGATTATCAGTGATTCCTTCAGTTGCCAATAGAGAACTATTGTGGTCATGATTTTCTATGGATGCTTTTCGGATGCTCATGGAGATTTTCATGATTCTTATCTTGGTGATTTGATGATTCTTATGGATATTTGATGCTTATATTGTGGATATTTGATGATTCTTTTTATGGATTATCTTTTGGATTTTCTTTACAGTCGCTTGTACAAGACTGTGGTGATTTATGATCCATGAGCATTAGGGTAGGTAATCTACTTGTAGTGTCGGGAAGTGGCTTGCAATGGGGGTCGGGGCCCTAAGTGGCTGCCAGGGTAACTCATTGTAAGTTTGGTTAATAAGTGATAACATTTACACACTAAATGGGGATTAAATGAACCTAAAAAGATAATTGTTTTGGATGTTCTTGCCCATGCCTTGAGCACTTGTACAGGCTAGGATGGGAGTAGTGAGACGCATGGTTGCAACCTTGCATTCCATAGTATGCCTCGTCAGTATAAGAGGATACTAGTGGCTGCATGAGATCTGTATGGACCCGTGGAGTTTAGCTAACTACCAGGGTAACTTGTACAAGATAAATGCGATGACACTTTCCCGCTTGCAGAGTAGGTTTCCTACATGTCAATGTGTGCCTCTGGGAATTAGATGTCGATTTGGTGTGAATGGAACCTTTGAGTTAGCATACTTGTAGGATTCCTGGACTTAAAGAGATTTATGCTTTGTGGATATGATATCCTGTTTGGGACTTGAGATTATCTCCTCAGCACGGTGGGAGTGGACCACTTAGGTTCCACGTGGTCGGGTGGTAGTGTTTTATCACTCTTATCATTTGAGATCCATTGAGACACCGTGGCTGGAGTATTCTTGGTTGGTATTTATCTTCATTCTGTTCTTGGATCATTATGATTGATGATATACCTTATGATGGATGTATTTGCTGGTATGTATCTTATATTGATGGTTTTCATATGTTAGATGATGGTATCCTATGCTTTACTTTGCATGTTAGTAGGATTTTCTAGGAGTGACATTCCTACTATGTTAATAGCCGATGATCTCTTCGGTGCTTTGGAATGTTACGCACGGAGGGATGGACCATGATGGTCTAATGATGCTATTTATGGTTGGGAGGAACCGTGCACTTAGTGAGTTATGTTTGATGTTTATATCTTTTGTGATGATGTATCATTTATGACATATGGTTTCATTATGTTATTACATCATGGATTAACATTGGATGATGATGTACTTTATTTACATAGATGTTTATTATTTTAAGCTTTTCATACCTTGTAACATGTATAGTGGATGATTGAGCAATCTAAAATGTACACTTGTATATTGTTTAAGAACATTGGATGTATCCTTGTTATTTCATTGTTAAGGATGTGATGTTAGATGAATAAGTTGTGATTAGAAGTAATTCAACGTTAAGGGATCTTTAAAGAATGTAACTGTTATGTATGTTATGTTATTTTCAGTTGGATGTTACTATTTCTTCCGCAAATGTTGTGAATGGTTTATCTTTCATGTTTAAAAAAAAAATTGTTTGGTAAACTTAGTGAAATTCTTTGGATCCCTTGGTGGGGTATTACAGCTAGCAAGAAAAAATGGAGTAGATAAACTAGAAGGTTTAGTGTCATCTTCCCTTTACTTCTTTTCAGCTGCCTCTTTGGCTTTTCTTTCTTCTTCCTCTTTCTCTTCTCTTTCCTTTCTTTCTTTTTCTCTCTTTTCTCCCTCTTCTAATATTTTCTTCTTATCTTCCTCTATTTTCCTTTTCATTTCTTCTTCAACTAATTTTTTCTTTTCTTCCTATACTTTTCTTTTCATCTAGGCTTCAAGAAATTTCTACTTGGCCTCTTGTATTTTCCTTTTCTCATCCTCTAATAACATCATTTCCTCTTCAATTTGCTTCAAATGATCTATAATATCTTCAGTGTGAGGTTCATTCTATTCAAATTTCTCAAATGGGTTTGTATCATCAATGTTAATGGTAACATTGGTCTGATCTATCTACATTGTGTCACCACTCACTAACACTTCCAAGGTTCTGGGTGCCGGTGAAGATGTTGCCTTGGACTCTGCCATCATCTGACTTATAGCTACTATAATTTCACTTCTTATCTTATGTTTCTCACCTACCATAAATAGAAATGGTCTTACTTTGTTCATCATAGACTTCCAAAGTTCTATGTCCTCTTCTTGAGCTTGTGCCTTCTTTTCAATGAGTCTTTCATAGACCTTTTGGTTTATTGTACATTCAATATCTTTAAGTTTTAGATTATTGGATATTATGTATCTTATAGTAGAGATATCAATATGATATTTCTCAAAATTACTATACAAGTCATAAAATTTCTTCATCTAAATAAAGTTGCCTTCATTAGCAATAGCTAAATTTATCTTGTCTATCTTTAGCTTCCAAGGTTGTGAGATTTTCTTGTCGACTGCTTAGAAGTAGTTACCTTTTCTACCTATTTAGCTTCTTTTCATCTTCTTCTTCTTTACTATACTCAACAATTGTCAACAATGCCTTTTGTCTCTTTCCTAGTCTAGTGGCTTGTTGCTTGACCCTTTTTGTCTTTGTGGTCACAACTTCCACTAATCTCTCTGATTTCCTCTTCGGCTCACTTGGCTGAACATCTAATATTGTTGCATAAGGAATGCTCAATTTTAAAGATGTGTGTACAATAGACATTGAAAAATGTTGCACATATGTTATACCTTGCTTCATGGTCTACTTGACTACCTGTAACTCATGGTCTACTTGTTAATGCTTTCTTCATTATTGTTTCTATCTTCTTGTGAGATGCCTTCTCCAAGGATGATTGATGAGCTAATTGGGTAATCTCATCATAAGTTCCAAATCTATATTTAGTTTGGTCCTTCTCTAATTTCAACAAAAAATCAATGTATCAAACTATTGATTCATCACTCAATCCATAACCTAAGGGATTAAGAAATGGTTCCTAAGGTTCTATTACTTGAATATAAGTAAAAGCTATATTAGCCATAACACAAATATCACAAATATCTTCTTGAAATTGATCTATAATTATGGGTACAATTCTGAATCTTTGCTTCATTTCATTCTAAAATGTTTTCATTATGAAGTTTCCATTATCCAATATATTATCTACTAGATGTCTTCTACATACATCTATAATATTCTCTATTGTATATCTCTCACTACTCATAATATCCATGACTAAAAAACATGGAAATCTCATAAGCACATGAAAAAATAAATGATTGATTAGTGACTAAAATTTAAACACACCATTCTTAGTCCTTTTGATCTTCTCTAGGTTCTCAAGAAGTTGCATTCTTAGAATTTCACTAAGATTAACTTGTTCCTTCTCAAAACATATTTTATATGCTGCATAAATGAATTTGGCTGATTATTCATTAATCATTGAACTTTCACATATAGAGTAGGCAATGATTCTACTTAGGAATCTTACATCATCTTGTTTAATGGTACTGATCACCATGGCCAATCCATTATACACTGCCTTTGTGTAGCTCTCAACTTTCTTCTTAACCAATTTCTCACCTATAGGTACACTGCCTTGTTTACAAAGACCAGTTACCTCATAAATAAGGTTAGTTGAAATATCAACTACAATATCTTCCATCCATATTTTTCCATCATGTATTCTACTCAGTATGATCTGTATCCACTCACCTGTGTCCAATTCTTTGTAGAAATGATGTTTGAATAGGTCTAGTTCCTTCTAATGTTCAAATCTAGGTTTCATAGTCATATCCTGATTAAAGAATAATTCCACATCCTTGTTCATATATTCATTCCCAATAGATTCAAACTTACTTGTAAGATAACTTCCTATATCTTCCAAATACAGTACATTGTTTGGAGTAATGGGTAATGCTGAGTTAGGGTTTCCTTCTATGGGTTTCATAGAGACAACCTTCAATTTAGGTTTGTCCTCATTCTCAACATTGTGAAGTATTTACATATCCATGATTCTATCAAATATGAACTTTTATCAAAAAAATTCTATGTAAAAATGATAAAATACCTCTTTCCAAAAATAGGGTTTGCTTCAAAATTGCCTTGTCAAGTCACTTCTAAGTGCTCTGTGCTTCTAATGTGATCATAATGAAGTGGTAATCAAGTCTGTACTCCATTTATTCCTTCAACTTAAATTTTCATTAATTGCATACTTTGCAATAACAAAAATTTGTTAATTACATTTTGAAATCAAATATCTTCTCAATATCTTCTATCCGATCTTTAGATGCTACCCAAGGTTAACTATAGCTTTCTATCATCATGAAAATGTTCCACAAATATTTGCTTCACAAAATTCTTTGAAAAAACATAGTTTTCATCATCTTCTATAGAGTTAACTTTCTCTATAATAACAATAAGTCTTAATTCCATTGCAACTAGTTTAGATAAGCTCCAAATTACAAGCAAGCTTCAGTATCATCTAAACTTATCTCGATACACCTTTTCCCAACTTTGCTACCAACAATTTGATGTTTGAATGAAGTTTTCAAATTCTAGTGCTATGAACAAGCTTAATTCAACTTAATTGAATCACACTCAATTTTTAACTTTGATTGATGTTTAAATTCCACCTAAGGTTTACTATAGGCTCCTTCCATCATGAAAATCATTCTCAAAACTTTGCGTCACAAAATTCACTGCAAAAATGTAATTTTCATCTTTTGCTACAAAATCAACTCTTACTATAATACCAGTAACTCTGAAATTCATCATAACTTATTTAGATAAGCTCCAAATCACAAGAAAGCTTAGGTACCATCTAAGCACAATGAGATACACCATTTCCCAACTTAGCTACCTCTAATTAAGTCTCTGCATAAAGTTCTCAAATTCTAATGCTATGAACAAGCTTAATTCAACTTAATTGAATCAAACTCAACAACTAACTTTTATCTTTCTATCTCATCATCTAACTCTTATTTTGAGATATATGTTTCTTTCCCAAATGCTACATTAGTTTCTTCTCAAAGTTCACTCATGATATTTCTTTGTTCTTTATTGCTTCTGCTAGTTCCAGAGTTCCTTTCCTTGTTCATTTTGTCATTTTTGGAGTTTCTTCCACAATTCCTTCTATCTTTGAAGTTTCTATCCATTTTGTAGTACCTTTCTATTTGTCCAAAGTTATTGCATAACTGACATACATGTGCTCTGCTTCTAAGATTTTGCTGATCATCAAGTGCATGACAATTTTGAGCAATATGTCCCAAGTGGTTACACTTATAACACACAATCTATCTTCTATCATCATAAGATCTTTTTTCTCTCAATGTCCTTTCATTAGATCTTCTTCTATCTATAGGGGTAGTATTTCTAGACATTCTACTATTTCTTTTATCGTTATCATACTTAGGTTTCCTACAATCAGTTGCATTATGAACCATACCATGATAATTATGACAATAAAAGTCCTTAACATGATTAAATGACTTATTAGCACAATATTTTTTCATATGACCTATTTCATTACATAAAAAAGACTTACCCCTAAATTCATATCTAGTTTTCTTGGGACTCTCCACTTGCTTTGGTTGATCCAAGATTTCAACTTCCTTGTTTTGCTTAACTTCTTTAGGTTTCTCAGAAGATTGACTTGAATCAATCTTATCATCAAATTTGCCTTTATCTTTTGGATATGATCTAATCTTAGGTTTCTTTGTAGACATGTTAATAAAATAACCAAGACTAGTCTTGTCATAAGAAGGTCTTTGTATAGACATAGAATCATCAATCTTTTCTTTGCCAAAATAAAGTTTCTCAAGCTGTTGTTTGCATTGTGTCAATTCACCTTTCATAATAGTATTGTACTGAAGGATTTCTTCATGATCTTCTTTCAATGCTTCAAACTTAGATGTTTTCTTTGCGAGACTTTCTCTTAGATCGACATTTTTAGTCTTCAAATTAGATTCAATTTTGCTAGGATTATTTCTCAAAGTCAACTTCAGATTTGTAATCTTCAATTCATGCTTCAAGATTTTGTACTCTGTCTTTAAATTTGAATAGTCATCATTAGTAGTTCTGGATTTAGTAGGTTCAGGCTTGGATTTCAGATGTTTAATATTTTCTTTCAACTAACCAATGTATACTTTGGAGTCTTCATATCTATCCTTTAGCTTATCTCTTTCTTCAGTAAGGAGATCGATTTGTTCAAGAACTTCTTCGAGGTTCTTCATCAACTATTCCACATCCATAGGGATCTTCCTTAAGTTGTTAAGCCTCTTCAAAGTAACTATTCTCTAATACCAATTGTTAGAAATAGGGATTACTAGGGGGGGGGGGGGGGGGTGAATCAATAATCTACAAACTTTAATCACCAACTAGATATTACTACTTACTTTACACCATGCTTAACAAAGCAATAAAGTAATGCTGAATAGAAACAATAATAATGCACAAAGATAACTCATGAAACCATATTTTGTTAACTAGGGAAATCCTAGCCAAGGGAAAACCTTGGTGGGGATGATACCCACTAGATAATATACTGATGTATATGTTCCTTGTTAGAGGATGGACCTTGTTAGGAGTCAATGAGATTTTTTTTTATAATAGTCCCTCTTAGGAGACTTTGAATCCCTATTAGGAGATTCCAACCCTGTTAGGAGTTGTGGAATAACGTATGCAAGATGAACCCACTGCCCAAACATGCAATTTCAACTACATGAAGAGCTCACTACTCAATCAAGTAATCTACTATTATTTTCCTTCCTTCACTAATCTTTGATCTTAAGCTCAATCTCAGATCATTAGATATTTCATACAAAACTTCACATATATTGATTTCATAAAAGTTCTCTCACAAGTTTTCTCACTTGATACAATACACATAATAGCACATCACAATTCTTATCACAAGAAGTCCTTCGCATAAGTACCATGCTTTTACATAAAATACTACTGGGTTAGCTAAGACCACAATCCACTTTTCTAGGTTAGAGTAAACATCTAGGATGTTGGCCCTAATTGGATAAGTAATTGTTTTGTAGCCAAAATAATTCTTTCCTTCAATTACACTATCCCACTTCATAAAAACATGAATACATTTCTTCTGTACAAACTTCCAAGGTTATACACATCATCATCAACATGTATACTATCTCCATGTAACTTTTCTTGTCATAATATGATGTCTACAACATGTTATAAACGAAATAATACACTGCTATAAACCAAATTCTATACATAGACAATTTTTTGATAACCAAACACTAAATATCTTTATTTCTGAGGTTCACTATTAACATGTACATCATGTGCTGCCCAAGTGTTTCCATTAATGACAATAATTACATATCACAATTAGCCAATTGTCAAAATGTTGGCCCTAAGTGTTAAGGTTGAGTGTCTAGAACCTTCCCAAGTGCCATAAAATTACCTATTTAAGAAATGCCCAAAAATTATCTAGGAGACCCTTGGGTGATAGTCTGTAGCTTTTTCTTGAAGATTACTATAATGAAGGTGCGCATGTGGGTTAGCATATTGTAATTGTGAAGTATGTAATTCTGCAGTTGTGGCAATAATAAGAGCCCATATTTTGTTTTCATTATTACTGTTGTTTCTTTGTTTCTATTATGTGTTTATGATATTAAGGGGAAAAAATTTCATTAAGTGGTATTGGAGTTAGAGTTCCAAGTGCATGGATAGATCACAAAATATGAGGTGGTTTGCACCAAGATTGTGGTTTGGGTTGAGTGTATAGACATATCATTGATTGTGAGACAGTTTGCACTAGGGTTTCAATAGAAGTGCAAAAATGCCTCCACAAAGAGATCACGATGGAAGAGTCAAAGGTTTTACACCTAATGATTTTAGAACCCTCTAAAGGAAAATGAAAGAAATGTAAAGAAAATGCATAGAGGAATGAATCTTTGCATAGGAGATGATGAAAATGAGGATGAAAGAGAAGAAGGAAACATAGAAAAAGACACAATAGAGGAAGTTCTTAACCTAGAGGAGGAGAAGCTTTTAAAGGACATTTATAGTATTGGAAAAAGACCTAAGTTTGATATTCCCACATTTTTGGAAAATATCAACACAGAGGAATTGATCAACTAGATCAATGAACTGGAAGAGTACTTTGAATATGAAGATATTAAAGATCTAGATAAGGTCAAGGTTGTGAAGGCTAGACTAAAGGGTCATGTAAAGATATGGTGGTAGGAGATCCAGTTGGATTGAAATAAAAGAGGAAAGGAAAAAATCATTAGATGGGATTATATGGTAGCCAAAATAAAGTGACAGTTCATTCTCATAGATTATGAGTTTGATCTATTTAAGAAAATGCAAGGGCTAAAGCAAGTGGGAAATTTTTTTCAAGAGTATACCAAAGAGTTTTATCAAGTTCTCATTAGAACTAGTCATGAAAAAGCTAATAAGGTGAAAGTTACCACTTATCTTAATCGGTTAAGGCCAAGCATTCAAGACAAGCTAAGTCTAGTTCAAATGACTAGTATTGAATAAGCATACTAGTTTTCCCTAAGAGTTGAGGAGAAACTATAAAAAAAGTTTGGTAACAAGAATAGTGTAAGAAGTCATGGTGGAAGATCTGGCTAACAATCTTATGAAGGTTGAAATGATGATTAAAAGAACAAGGATGAGGCTAGAAATAGCAGTCAGAACCAAAGGGGAAACAATTCTAATCTTTTCCATGATCATAATAATAGAGATTATAGAGGAAGAGGCAGAGGACAAGGATCTAGAAGAGGAGGCTTTAGTGGGAAATTTTTTCACTATAGAGAAGAAGGGCATAGAGAATTTGAATTTCAAAAGTGCTAAGGAAGGATAGATTGAAGAACATAAGCCCAGGCTAGAGTTGCCCATGTTGACAAAGGTGCCATATCATCACATTTTGAAGATGATGAAAGAGGAGAAGTACTAGTTAATAGAAGAGTCTTATGAGTGGTGAGAATGAACCCAATCTAAGGAGGAGTTTGTTTCACACTAGGTGAAAATGTGAAGATAAGTTTTGTGATGTGATCATTAATGGTGGAAGTCCTAACAATCTAGTGTTAGAAATAATGGTCACAAAGTTGAAGCTAAAGAGGTAGAAACATCCATGTACATACTATATTTCTTGTACACAAGATGACCAAAAGGTCATGGTTAGTGAGAAATGCTCAGTGAAGTTCAAGATTAGAAACTACTAGGATAAGGTCCTATGTGATATCATACCAATGGAAATATGTCAAATGTTGTTGGGTAGGCTATGGTAGTTTGATAGGCATGTTGTACATGATGGGTGAGAAAATACCTACACTTTGAAAAGGGATAGAGTGAAACATAAGTTGAATTCATTAAAGGAGAAAGAAGAAAAGGTATATAGTACTACTAGAATAATTTTTGTTAATAGAAAAGAGTTTCTCAAAGGTACGAAGCATGAGCTTATGTGTTATTTTGTAATGCCAAAAGATGGTAAAGAAGAAGTAGAGGTGGTACCTGTAGAAGTTGCAAATTTGTTGGGAGAGTTTCCTAATATTGTGTCATATAATCTACCTAATGGATTACCCCCTATGAGGAAGATCAATCACTAGATGGATTTGATTCCAAGAGCTAGTTTCCCAAACAAGGAAGCACATAGAATGACACCAACATAAATTGAAGAGTGGAACAGAAAGTTCATGAGTTGTTGGAGAAGGGGTTGATTCAAGAGAGTTGGAATCTATGTTGTACCATCAATATTAACACCAAATAAGAATGGAGAAATGAGGATGTGCACAAATTCTTGCACTATTAATAAGATCAAATCAAAATTAAGTATAATTTTTCATTACCATGGATGGATGATATTATGGATTGTTTGAGTGGGGTAGAGTATTTCACCGATATAGATCTAAAAAGTTGATACCATTAGATTTGTATTAGAGAAGGTGATGAGTGGATGACTTCTCTCAAGACAAGGGAAGGAATGTACGAGTGGTTAGTTGTGCCTTTTGGGCTAACCAATACATCAAGCTCTTCCATGAGGCTCATGAATAAAGTACTAAAGGAGTTTCTAGGTAAGTTTATCATTATTTACCTAGATGATATTTGTATCTTTAGTTAGACAATTGAGGAGTAATTGATTTATATACAAAGGGTGTTTGATAAGTTGAGGGGAGAAAAGTTGTTGAAAAACTTGAAGAAGTACAATTTTGTGAAGAAGGAATTGGTGTACCTAGGATTTGCAGTCTCAATAAAAGGTCTAAAAATAGAACCAAAGAAAGTGAAGGCTATCCTTGAATTGCCTACTCTGAAAAGTGCTATAGAGGTAAGATATTTTCATAGATTGGATGGTTTTTATAGAAAGTTTATAAGAGGTTTTAGCAATATTTTTGGACCCTTGATTGAAACAATGAGAGGAGATCGGAAAGAATTTAAGTTGGTTATAGGAGCAAATAAGAGTTTTAATCTATTGAAATTGAAAGTTATAGAGCAACCTATTTGATGCAAGGAACCCATGCAAGGACAAGGAATAAAGGGTCTACATCACATCATCAACCAAGATTGGCATCATCAAGATTTGATTTGTGATTAGGTCTTGGTTATTTGTAAAGGAAAATGCATCAAGATGTTTTATAAATCTTGTCTGTATTTTTCCTACATGACCTTATTTAAGAGTTTTTGATTTAGTTTGGTTGAATAAGGCCAAAAAGGTACAAAATATGGTTTTAGTATTATCTTAGTCATCTAATAAGGTTAGGAGTTAGTTTTTTCTATTTGAAGCAAAACTACACTTTGTTTTAAAAGTTGCTTAGCAACTTTTTGACAAGAAGTTGCAAAGGTTGAAAAATGATCTCCAATAGCTTAAATATGGTTGCAGCCTTTGGAGGTGTATATGTGAAAATGCGGCCTATGCTAACACACACACTTCAACACAGTCATTACATGCAGATTCATCTTGAAATGAACATTGGATTGTTCATCCAAAAATTGACCTGCAAAGTGACCTGTTGCCTTCTATCTAAAGTGATTTTTCCTGTTAATATCCTCAAAATTAAGGTGCAGGCAACCAGACCCTCTAAGAATGAAGGATTTGACAATGGAATTAAGCTAAGAATGAGTATGCAAATTAATATAAAATGAAAGATGCAATGTAATCTAAGAACAAATAAAGCAAACTAGATTAAGCATATGCATGATTAAACTAAAATGAGATTAAACTAAGAATGAGAATGTATGCAAGAAATGTAGGTAAATGTGAGCATGAATTTCAATAGCAATTTGATGCAAATTCTCCAAATTCATCCTCCCTGAAATGAAGAGAGGAGGGTCTCTTAAATAGACTTCCCTGGAATCCATCAACGGTTGAGATCAATTTCAATCAATGGTCAGGATTGAAGATGAAGTTCAGTCATAAAGGAAGATTCCCAAATTAAAGGGAGTTAATTGATTTAATTTGAGAAAAGTAAGGAGTTAACTGATTTAATTCCTTTTTTTATTCATAGTGAACTGGGAATTTCCCTTTTTGAACTGAAGAGAGATTTTGTTGAGATATTTAATTTAATAAAATGAGATATGTTCTCATAATTAAATTTTTCATTTAATTAAATAATATTATTTAATTAATTAAAGATTCTTTTCTCATTTAATTAAATAAATTCATTTAATTAATTAGGAATGACTCCCCATTTAATTAAATAACTTCATTTAATTAATTAGAAATAGCTTTCTCCATTTAATTAAATAATATTGTTTAATTAATTAAAATAGGCACATTTATTAAATTAAATAAATTTAATTCCATAGTACATTAGCCTTAGGATATAATTTAATTTAATTAAAGTATAAATACTTAATAATTAAATTATAATTAAATCAAATAGGTTTAATGCGACTAATATGAGTACGTACTATAGGAATTAAATAATAAGCGTGATGAATGCAAATTTAGGTTTTCTGCATCTGACAATTAAGTCAAGTAGCGAATAGCAGAATGAGAATTGCCTATTAGAATAAGTCTTAGGATTGATCAGAAATAGACCAGAATTGGTTGAGATGGCAATGAGCCAATTTTGGGGTATTACATTTTGCCCCTCTTTGAATGAATGTGTGAGCAACACGTTCAATTCAAAGAAAATCAGAAAGCTTGATGCAAAGATGAGATTGGTTATGAAGTTGATGACACGGAGACCAATTGATAAGCTTTTAAGGACTATCTCTAGAATAGGGCTTAATCCTAAGGAATCCAAGTAGAGCACTTAGATACCTAAGATTGATATCATTTAAAAGACTATCTCTAGAACGAAGCGTAATCTTTAAGGATCCAAACAGAACATCTAGATACCTGAAATTGATAGCATTTAGAAGATTATCTCTAGAACAGAGCTTAACCTTCAAGGATCCAGATAGAACACCTAGATACCTGAGAATAATAGCATTTAGAAGACTATCTCTAGAATGGAGCTTAACCTTCAAGGATCTAGATAGAACACCTAGATACCGAAGATTGATAAAAGATAACAAGGTCCCATCATGAGTCATAGAATCATCCTCAGAACAAGGCTTGATCCTCAGGAGTCAGGATTTAGACTATCCCAATACCCGTCTATCGAACTCTAAGAAGAGTTGTTATAAGGTTGATCAATTGATGAAAAAATAAGATAGATGGCAGAGATGCCAGATAGAAGGGAACAAAATGCCTCAAGTGATGAGATGCCCCAAGTGACTAGGACATAAGATGGGAACTAGATGCCTTGAGCAATAAGTATTTAATGATGTAATCATCCTGCCCCCTCGGGAGCGAAATCAAAAGATGACACACCAAAAATATGATTTGAAGCAGTATATCATGTCAGTAGAATCTAGAAGAGATCAGAACGATCTAAAGATTGGGTTGATTTGAAATGATTGCGAAGTTGCAAAAACCAAGTTTGACCAAAAGTTGACCAGATTCAGCCATAGTTGACTTAAGTTGACTATTTTCAAAATGAATTTTGAAAATATGGAGAATGTAAAGTTGAAAGGATTCCAAGAATCATAAAGTATTAGAAAGATTTGGGCTGCACAAGAAATTTTAAAATGCATTTTGAGCCACTTAAGTGTGTTAGATTTTGAATTTGATCTCGAAAAATGGGTTAAGAGCAACCAAAGTAGCCAAGAGGGTGATTAATCAATAATTTGTGTAGTTCATGAAAGAACATGATACTTTGAAGAGATCAGCAATCCCTCATCAGAGAAGGTGAAAGTAGATTTGCAATTGAATCGCATGCTTATGCAAGTGAAGTATGCAATGCAAGACTATGTTAAATGCAACTCTAGGTCTGGTTACTGAGCATCGATATTTAATCATCATCGGATATAGAACAAAGCTTATAGGTCATACAATTCCCACTAACATTGCAATAATGGAAATATGAATATAACATATGTTATTGGGGTGTTGGGATTAAATGTAAGCATTCAAGGCACAAGAAGCCAGAATGACCAGAACATTTGTCCCTTTTAATGTAGCAAGTTAACATAAGCATCAAAGCATAAATGCTAGGATGACCTGAATGTTGCTTGCATGATAGGCACACCAAATGCATGGGAGATGCCTCTTATGCTAAGAATTTTGTATTCATTCTGTCTGCAACGACCCTTGCATTCGTAACCTGAGATAGAAGTGTGCTAGATATACTCATAGTGATCCATACGTTCACTTAATAGGACGAGTATCAGTATGTACTATAGCATGAAGAGTTCACTCCAAAAAACAAGGAGAAGAAACAATGTTATTGGCGTATCTGTATAAAAGGAGTCAAGGTACACACGACCATCCAATACGAGATGGAGGCTCTTATAGTGGACACCCCTCTTATAGGAATAGATCAACTTATTGGAACTAAACTGCAAACAAAAAGCAAAGAAAAAGATCATGCCCCCAGTCATTACTTCTCTAGTCAAAGATGACATCATCAAGTTGCTCGAGGAGATATGATAAAGCAAAAAAAAAGCAAACAAAAGAAAAGCTTAGCATATCCAAACAAGTATATCATTTTTTTTGAGTTCAATGTTTTTGGGATTGATGTCAACTGCCAATGTCCAGAACATGTTTGAAAGAAATCTCTTTAGTAGGGTGACAACATTAGGTAGACGCAGTCAGAACGATTGGTGACTGAGGTCAAAGAGGAATCTTCACGATGAAGAACCTAAGAAGGACTAAGTGACAATAGACAGACACAGCCAGGACGACTGGTGACTGATGCAAAAGAGATCTTCCATAAAGGAATCTTGAGACATGACCTGAGCAACGGTAGGCAGACATAGCTGAAAAAACTGGTGACCATTGCAAAAGAGATTCTATGAGGAGAATCTTGAAAAGAGTGACTTTAGTGATAGTAGGCAGACGTAGTCAGAACGACTAGTGACTGTCGCGTAGGAGATTCTATGAGGAGAATCTCAAAAAGAGTGACACTAGCGACAGTAGGCAGATGCAGTCAGAACGACTGGTGACTGTCACATAGGAGATTCTATGAGGAGAATCTCAAAAAGAGTGACACTGGTGACAGTAGGTAGACACAATCAGAATGACTGGTGACTGTTGCATAGGAGATTCTATGAGGAGAATCTCAAAAAAGTGACACTAAGGGGGAATGCCCCTGAGCTATGACAAGACTCAATCCATGGATACATGAGCAAGAAAAGAAGGAAAGTGAAAGCATGAAAGTGACTATACAGAATGGCCAGAAGATGCGCTGCAAGATGGAGCATTGGGAATAAGAGGCACCTATTTACCAAGTTTTCACCTTCTTGGCAAAATTATCCTTTTTTTGCTACCATGATGCCTGTTTCCAGGTTTTCACCAATGGCACTTTTCTTGTTTTTCAATTTTTTTGTATTTTTCTCTTTTTGATTTTTTTGTATTTTTCTCTTTTTGATTTTTTTGTATTTTTGAGATTTTCAATTTTTTTTGGTGTTACCAAGGTGCCTATTGCTAGGTTTTTACCATGGTAACAATTTTTTAGGACTTTTTCTAATTTTTAGGATTTCTGATTTTTCAAATTTTCAAAGATTACTGGCTCTCAAGAAGGATCACCTTGATTTTGTTTCAGTATCTAGCAAGGTGTAGGACAAGATGTACTAGCAAGCAAGTGGATAAGTAGAGATGGATAGGCAAGGAGTATGAAGCAATGAATGTTACCCTCAAGGAAAGCCTTCACAAGATTACCCAAGCTAGTGAAAAGGATATAACAATATAAGTTCATGGTGTAGTGAAGGGTGTCATGTTAGTAATCCAAGAAAATGACCATGTCAAGAGATCGCTAAGAACTAAGTTTTCTTCTTTCTTTCATTGATCAAGACGAAAGGGTTAACTGAATAGGATAGCAAAGTTTTTTATGGAGGTTATGAGTGAGTGTCTTCAGGAATGAGGACATCTGAAGGATAAGCAAGATCATGATAGGATGTCATGGATGGAAGAATTATGTATGATGCCTATTTACCAGGTTTTCATCATGGTACTTGTCCAAGGTGCCACAAGAAGTGGTTTTCACCATAGGACAGATTTATTTATCTTTACTTTTGCTACCAAGGTGCCTGTTTCCAGGTTTTCACCGAGGCACATTTTTTTTGATTTTTTTTGATTTTTAGAGTTTTTGGAAAGAACTCAAGCCTTCTTCAATTTGAATAGTGCTCCTATAAGAAAGATAAGTTATGATAAGCCAAGGCCATAGCAAGGTACACTCAAAGATGCTGATAAGGTAATGGAAGGGAAATGAAAGGAAAATGAAAGGTACTTGGAGGATAAGGTTGTTGGTTTTGGAAGACTGAAACAAGCAATGATGGAAAGCAGGCATAAGATTTAGAGAATCTCATGAGGATGGATGAGATATTAGGCAAGATCAACATTGACACACACCTTGAAGGGTAGTGGAATGATGGAGGAAATATGGATGAAATAGATTGAGGCTTAGATATATGAGGTAGAAAAGCCATTTTGGAAAGGGGTAGAGTAGAAGGTTTTGAAACCTTTTTAGGAAGATGTTGGGAAGAAGATGGAGTGGAAGCCTTTGGAATCTTGAATGTCAACTTTGATTTGTTTTCAATATTCAAGTCCTTCAAAAGAGACTTGGGAATCCATATAGCTTTTGATTTTTCATTAGATGCTTTGGAATGCATTTCTTCAATAACAAATTTAAGAACCCATACTTTCTTTGGTTGAGTTCTTTCAATAGTGGACCTTTGTGGTCTCTTTTGCATATTTTCCTTCTTAACATTCACATGTAAATTAGAGGAGACATAGTGAACTTTTGAGGATGGATTCATGCACTTGTGTTTGAGTTGATCATCCAAATTTCTTCCAAAGGACTTAGGACTTGTGGATGAATGAGGCAAATATGATTGGTTTAGATGGAAAAGTGAACATGAAGAGTTCAAGTATGTGTATATTTGTTGATCTTGGGGTAGGGTAGGAGGAAAATGTAATGAGTTGAGAATGGAAGTAGGAGATAGAGGAAGATAAGGTCCCAATATGGATGGAAGACTTGAAGGTTTTAGCTTAGATGGATAAGGACCAAGAATAGATTTAGAAGATGTGAATAGACCATGAGTATGGATATCAGCATCTTTAGAGTGAGCAAAATTACCAAAGCCATCAATAGATTTATGAGGAATTGTTATAGGAGCAATACCTTTGACAGGAGTATTTAAAGCTTGAGCATAGTTTGGAAGTGAATGTAGTGAGGTAGAATAAGAGAGCGAGGGAACACTTTTCTCTTCAAAAGGAAATTTGGGTAACATAGGAAAAGTATCCTTCTCTTGATCTTTTGTAATCTTGTGAAGGATGGTGGAAGGAATATCTTGATCTTTCTTAGTAAAGGTGCATGACATGGGAGATGGAGGACTATGTGGCTCTTGAGATGGAGGCACAAGATCTTGGAAGACTTGAAAGGGGATGAAGGAATCTTCATCTTGATCAACACTTGTTTCTTCATCATTTAAGTGGTCCTCTTGACATGAAACCAAATCCAAGGATGAGGGAGTATCTGAATCTGTATTTGGATATATTTCTAGAGTCTCCATAAAAGGCTCTTGAAGGGACAATGGAGCAATAGTTGGATTGGGGATAATAGGAGGAGCAACACATGGAGGTTTTGGATCTTTGCTTTGTGTAGTATGGGAGAGGTCTACAGCTAAGTCAAGATTAGCTTGAGTTTCCTTTAAAGGTAGTCCTTGAGGGTACACATAGTCAACTGGGGGAGTTGTGAGTTCTTTTGGTGAATATGTGTTGGAAAGATTGGACAATTTAGAAGGTGGATGTATGTTGGAGGAAGTAGAAGTTGTGTTTGAACCATTACTAGACATGGTTTCATGAGGTTGATCCTTCTTGAGAGTAGAATCTTTAGTAGTTGAGAGTTTAGATTTTTGAATTATGCCTTTGTCAAAGAGATCTTGGATCTTTTTTTTCAGCTCCCTACAATGCGAAGTTTTATTTAAATTATGTCTATGATAGGCACAATAGTTACTCATAAAGGAAAATCCCACAAAAGTGACCTTAGGTAACACAATGAGTTTCTTTTGAAGAAGTTCTTCCAAAGTTGATTCATAAGATCTTCCCAAAGGTGTGAAATCACACTTTGGTTTAGGTTCCCAAGGTTTTTCTTCAAAAATATTTATAGATTTCTTGGGTGTATGTAAAGTGTTCTCAGATATCTTGGAGTCAAGATCACAAGAATGCAATTTTTGGTTGTCATAGGAGGAAGGGAAATTGTCTCTCAAGGAGAATTTGTTCGATGATGTTTTCTCCTCTTCTTTTAGTCTTTGAAGTTGAGCACTTATTGTTTCAATTTGTTTCTTCATGTTTATAATTAGAATCCCTTCTTCCTCACTAGGAATATTGGATTTAGCACATTTGTTGTTAGCCATTTTGATGTACTATGTTTCAAGTAGTGATATCCAAGTTTTAGAACATAAGTCAAGTTGCCACAGTCATAGACAATGACAAAAAATAAACACTTAGACAAGGACCACACTAGAACGTAGTCTCAGCAAAAGCAAGATAAGAGTGCAGTATACTAAGGTACGAATAGTCTGATTTGAAGGCTAGAACAGCCAAAGATTATGACTATCATGACACAGAGTACAACAAGCACTAAAGGACAAGAGCAAGATAAGTTAGAGACAAGACTAGCTAAAGTATGGATCGCAAGTCATTAGCTAAGCAGGATGCCATTGTTTGGGACTGTTTTTAGATAGAGAAACAGTAAACCAATGTAGGAAACAAACTTGGTACAGAGCACAGATATCTCTAACAAACTATAGTTTAGACTCAAGATCTCACATGAAGATCCTCTAAAAGGCGCATGAGAAAGTACACAGGGCCATGCAAAGACTCAAGATAGCATAAAGATTTCACACGAGGATGTGCTGTAGGCCACGCAAAGTAGTGCAAGGTTAACTTGGATAGCATAAAGATCTCGCATGGAGATGTGCAACTGTTTGCACAAGAACTTGGATAAAGCTGCATGAAGAAGTAGTAGGACAACAAGTATTCGCTCAAAATTTTGCAAACTGTGTGTGAAAATGGAACCTAGATTGACAACTGAACTAGATTTTGAAAAGACTTTGAAGATTTCAGATAGTTTTGGATAGATTGTTGATTCGTTTCAATAACCAGGCAGATAAATAGGCACGTAGAACAATAAGCAGGTGATTTCAAGCATGTTTGAAAATAATGAGCAACGGCAAAAGCAACCTTGCACATGAACAATCAAGTGACTTAGTTTGTGCTAATCCATAGGAGAGCTACTTGTGTATGTTTTCAAAAAGTTTTGCAATCATTGCACACATTCCTAGAAAATGAAAAAGTTTGGCCTCTCTAAGGTTTTTAGTAATGGTTTGACTCTGCAACTTTTATGACTCACAGGGGTGACCTCCAATCCCAGTGCACCGAGGTTTTGACATAGTCCGAGAACTTAATCTTCAAGAGCTGCTGGGGAGATCTAACAACCCACAATGAACCACACTCATGGAGATTTCTTCCACAAGGACATTTATATAGTGGTTGTCACTACCATGGAAAAAATGGCTATTACTGCTTGAGGTTCCGTCAATGTAGTTTGCCCTGTAGAGGGATTGTCTGCTATGGTTAACCCTCTTTAAAGGTGACCGACTCACAATAGTGTACCATAAGGGGACTTAGCTTCCAGATCCAAGGTTTTGACACCTTTTCACTTTTAGCCCAATCAAAGCAGACAGATTAATCCAACACGCTAAACTAAGAGCATCTCTTAAAGATCTATGATATCAACTCCCAGTGATCTATCAACCTCTTCGAAGAAAGGATGCCTTAATCAACAAGTTGAAGATTCATCTATCTGCGAGATGCTCAAAGTATCCTCCCCACCTACAAGGAATCCGTCTTAGAGGGGAGTTTCACTAGGAACCCACTCCCTCAAGATCCACAAATAGTGTTCATGGGGGGACTAATTACTATGTGTGTACAGATGTTAATTCCCGAAAGAAAATCTATCCAAAAGCAATCAAAAAGAACAAGGTGGTACACTTAACGCTTTAACTAATGTGAGGTGAGTCCAAAGATGTGGAACATTTAACCCCTCACACAAGCCAAAACAAGTCCACAACCTAGAAATTAGTGAGTTCTAGAAAGCACAAAAGGGTTGCCTAGTGAAGCATTTAATGCTTCTTTCCTGTAGATCCCCCTCCCCTTTAACGTGGTGCTGATCTTGTAGCCACAGGGTGGGACAAGGGGCCGGTAGATTAGCAAGTCTAATAACCCAAGATAGCTAATTAGATCTATCACTAGTAACTAAGCCTGTTAGATGAAACTAATAGAGATCACAACCTAGTATCAAATTATGCATGTGTTGTAAAATGAAAACATGGAAGGAAACACACACAAGCTTGACACAAGAGATGTTTATTTTAGATCCAAATGAATTGTTATCAGCTGAGGAAGGTTACCTGGTGATCCTTGCAACGCGCTTAGTAGATTTTACCTGATTTTTAACAATTCTTGTGCTATTTTTGAAGTTAGCAAAAGCGAGATGCATTTTTCTTTTTGCTTTCTTTTGTCATATTTGGATGGCCTTTCTTTCTTCCTTTTTGTTTTCCAAAAAAAAAACCTGCAATAAAAATTATTGATTAAAATTCAAAGATTTGCATCATGAGTTAATAATTTTTTTTATGAAAACACATAAATTTTTTTATTAAAAATAGAATTATGATCCAAAAAATCTAAAATTTCTACTGTAGTCTATAGAAAGCCTCCCAAACATTTAAAAATTTTGGATTGAAATTCTTTGATTTATGTCAAGAATTAATTTTTTTTTTGAAAATACATAAAAAAATAATAAAAAAACATTTTTTTTTTCTCAAAAAAATCCAAAATATTTATTGTAAACTATGAATCATGTCCCAAATCTACAGTAAATTTTTTAGATTTAAATCCAATTATTTGCTATGCAAATTAATTTTTCAATGAAAAAACCATTAACGAATTACTAAAAATCCAATTTTGATTTGAAAATTCCAAAATTTTTACTGTACATGCCAAAAATTGTTGAAAATCTGCAAAAAATAAATCAGATCAAAATGTGTTATTTTACTTGCTCAAATAATTCTCATATGACAAAATCATTAAAAAAAAATATAAAATAAAGCTTTAATCAGAAAAATCTGAAATTTTGCATGTGATTTTTTCCTATTCTCTAGAACCTTTAGTAAACATTTCAGACCAAAATTCATCAATTTGGTCTACTTTTTATGATTTTTATGAAAAATCATAAAAATGATTTAAAAAATAGAATTTTGATCAATTTTTTTAAAAAAAAAATTTAGAACATGAGAAGGAAGAAGAAGAAGATGAGAAATAGAAGAAGATTAAGACAGAGAAGAGGAAGAGGTTTCTCAAATGCTCATTTTCTCATAATTGTTGGATGTCTTCTCAAAGTGTCTTCAAACCTACAACAAGACAAACCTGCAAAACACGATATAAATAAAAAATTAAAATGCAAAACAAAAAGAATGAGGCCAAAAAATTGATTTCTTGGCCCCACAATGGGCGCCATAAATGTATATGTGAAAATGTGGCCTATGCTAACACACACACTTCAACATAGTCATTGCATGCAGATTCATCTCGGAATGAACATTGGATTGTTTATCTGAAAATCAACCTGCAAAGCGACCTGTTGCCTTCTATCTAAAGGAATTTTTCTTGTTAATATCTTCAGAATCAAGGTGCAAGCAACTAGACCCTCTAAGAATGAAGGATTTGACAATGGAATTAAGCTAAGAATGAGTATGCAAATTAATCTAAAATGAAAGATGCAATGTAATCTAAGAACAAATAAAGAAAACTAGATTAAGCATATGCATGATTAAACTAAAATGAGATCAAACTAAGAATGAGAATGTATGTAAGAAATTTAAATAAATGTGAGCATGAATTTCAATAGCAATTCGATGCAAATTCTCCAAATTCATCCTCCCTGAAATGAAGAGAGGAGGGTCTCTTAAATAGACTTCCCTGGAATCCATCAACGGTTGAGATCAATTTCAATCAACGGTCAAGATTGAAGATGAAGTTCAGTCATAAAGGAAGATTCCCAAATTAAAGGAAGTTAATTGATTTAATTTGAGAAAAGTAAGGAGTTAACTGATTTAATTCCCTTTTTTATTCATAGTGAACTGGGAATTTCCCTTTTGAACTGAAGAGAGATTTTGTTGAGATATTTAATTTAATAAAATGAGATATGCTCTCATAATTACCTTTTTCATTTAATTAAATAATATTATTTAATTAATTAAAGATGCTTTTCTCATTTAATTAAATAAATTTATTTAATTAATTAGGAATGACTCCCCATTTAATTAAATAACTTCATTTACTTAATTAGAAATAGCTTTCTCCATTTAATTAAATAATATTATTTAATTAATTAAAATAGGCACATTTATTAAATTAAATAAATTTAATTCCATAGTACATTAGCCTTAGGATGTAATTTAATTTAATTAAAGTATAAATACTTAATAATTAAATTATAATTAAATCAAATAGGTTTAATGCGACTAATATGAGTACGTACTATAGGAATTAAATAATAAGCATGATGAATGCAGATTTAGGTTTTCTGCATTTGACAATTAAGTCAAGTAGCGAATAGCAGAATGAGAATTGCCTATTAGAATAAGTCTTAGGATTGATCAGAAATAGACCAGAATTGGTTGAGATGGCAATGAGCCAATTTTGGGGTATTACAGGAGGGAGGATATATTAGATAGGTTTTATCTCTCTCAAGTCATAGAGAACCATTGTATAGAAGGACATTTTGAAATCAATAAAATATACCCTATTTTTATGCAATTTATGTTGTAACTATGATTGGTACAGTTATGTAAGGATGTTCTGACACCTATAGGTGACATAGTTGGATAGAGGAGAGAGTTACCATTCCATTGGAGTTCAATTTTGAATTTGTTTCATCAAATAGGAAGTATGTTTTATCATTTCTTTTAAAACTAGTCTACCAAACCCTTGAATCTAGGGTATTCATCAAAATAGGGCCCTAACTTTACTTCCCACCAATGGATTTTTATGACCACTTGGAGGGATCAAGTTAGGATGATTAAAAATTAGATCCCTAAAGCATAGACTCATAGGATGGTGTTTTCTATTTTTCCTTCCTTGCCCTAAGCTAAATATCTCAATGTATTTAGCATCTAGTGAGTGTGTTTAAAAAAAATAGATGACTAAGAAGTTGTGATTTGGCTAAGTAATGGTGGATTTGGTATAGTTTGGAGTCAAGGAACTTGTTTGAAATAGTATTTCAATTCCATGAACCCATTTTAGAGTAGTTCCTTAAGAAACCACACCTAATTATGCCTATTAGGTTTGTGATTCTTAGGATCATTCTAGAATGCTAGATGTTGGCTCCTCAATCAATAAATTTTTAATAACATAGTGATAGGAAAAAATACATATAGTGGCAGCTAATTCCCATCTACAATATACCTATTTAGACACCAAGGTCAACTATAAGGATATACTCCTTCAAGATCTGCAAAACCTAGGTCGGTGAACCTATAGATTCTTCATATGGTACCAGTGTCAAAACCATATAAATGAATCTAGACAAAGAAGATAAAATCCTCATTTCTCCTATACTTATACAACAACAAAGATGTGCAGTAGAAAATTGCAAATCCTATGAAATCCACAAGCTGAGTGAGGGCATCCTTTCAACTCTTAAATAGAAAGGGAAATGGATGATTATAAATTTGATTTCAACATATCCCAAATATGCAAAAGTAAGAAACATGTTGATCCTAGAGTTGATCAATGCATCATCCAGTGGGTAGTTCCATAAATCACACACATACATCTATGATACCATTGACAAATTCCACACATCAGTATATCAGATCTATCCTATCACTTTCTAATTTAGACATTAGTGTTCATAGAAACCTCATTCTTGTGAAATATCCTTCTCAAATAACTAGCAACCTAGTCAAATATATCAAGCATTTACTTGGCTCTTTACTCTAACAACAAAACATACAAGACATACTACCTTAAGAGGATTCAAAAGGGTTTAAATTCTTTGTCCCTCAACCACAAAACATTGCAAATTATAGAGATAGGAGACACAAATAAAAATGAAACTAAGAAGTTTGTTGTTCATTTTATTCATTTCTTTGAAACTATACATTTAAGATGCATACAAATAACTCATAGAATCACTAAATAGACTAGAACTATCTATATTAGCTTCATTACTACTATTCATATAAGAGAGAAAGCTGAAGAATGGTGGAATCACTATCATAAAGAAATTTTAACCTAACTAGATCCATCCTTGTGGTATCATAGCAGTCAAAAATATCTAAGAACTGGAACCAACCCTAGAGAAAGAAGAAAGAAAAGAGTATAAAGTTAGGAGAATTCCCATATCAGATCAGATGCAACCATTTGCCCACTTGGAAAACTCCCATTTGTTGATGGAGAACATCTCTCTACTCTCCCTCTATAACTGAAAATTAGATCCTTTCTTTGTGCTAAAGAATGCTCTAAAAAATATCTTCAGAATAATGAAAAGTGTAAATAATTTTGATGCTAGATTTGATACCAAAGCAAGGGAAGAACATTTGTTAAATTACCTCTAGAGGAAAAATGTAACTCTTAGAATCATTTTTCTAAAATTTTGAAGCCAAAAAACTTTCATATCTACCTTTGAACTTGTTTTGATGCTCAATGATGAATTCTGCTCATTTGATTGAGAATGCCCTAGAAAACAAAAAAACTACTTTTAGCCTATGCTAGTGAATACATATGCAATTTCTAACCCCATATTTAGAAAGCTCATCTTCTCTTAGTTCCAACAGTATACTGTACTACATATTTCTAATTAAAATTTCCCCTCTGGTGCTCATTTGAAAATTTTAAATAATCCTATAGTATGATCTATAAAAAACCCTTTCAAAATTTTAAATTCTTCAAATCTGGGTTCATACTTCAAATTTTTTGAAAACAGACAATAAAATATAAAATTTTCATTATTCCCCCTTTTTTTGCCTTCTTTCAATCTAGGTCAACCCTCATTTGACCACCATGTAGGTGCCATGTCGCAATGCCTTATTGGCCAACCTCTGCCACCTCATCGATGCCCTGCTGGACAGTTTACCACGTGTCACAATTTTGAACCATTGGAGGATTAACCCCTAACCTTGATTTAATCCTTGCAACTAGGTGAAACACTCATTTTGGCGACTTTGTAACCCATCTTCACCAATTTTAGTTATGTTATGTGATCATGTGAAATATTCTTTGTCGTAATGTCGGGACCTTAACTTCTAACTCAACCCTAACCCAAGCGAACTAGCGATTTATCTTATTTTGTGACTTTGGAACCTTCAAGCATTAACCATGGTTAAGCCATGTGAAACTATGAAATAGACCATTTTGCATCATCAAGGTGGTTTTTCAATCTAATATTTACTATTTGCAAAGTGGTGAGGTAGTTAGCTCTAACCTTTTCGTGTCATCTCATGATTATTTCCTAACTGCGCGATTTGTGTTGCAAAGGCACAATCTTGTGCCACATGGCCATGGTGACATCATCCTCCTACCTGTAGTTTGGGCTCCTTTGGTTTTAGTCAAAATATGGTTGACTTCACCAGCTGTCCTGGTCATCCGTCCATGGGTCCCATGAGCATGAGCTTTGCCTCAAAAGTTGTGGTGTCTTGTATACACCTTCTAAGTTAGTGCTAGGGAATTTAAACACAATGACAACCCTCAACATAGTGAATGTGGGACTAATATTGTTTACTACTTTCCTCAAATAAAAGAGCACACCAACCTGTAGTTGGTTCTATGTAGAGTGAGTTTTAATCCTAGCGTGAGGAATTATGGGGTATGGAAACACACACCCATCTAGGGTCCCCCTCACCCTCGCTCATGCCTACTTTACTTATATAGCTTCCACTAAAAGGAAATGGGTATGGACTCCTTTATATGCTTAACTTGATAAATAATGTAACAACACATTACTAATCATTAACCAACACCAAAACCCTCTGCTTTATCAACTCCTGTAGGTAGATTCTTCACAACCACAATGAATTCTTCCTTCTCAGTATATAGGTGTGAACTGTCACTAAGACAATCACCCATAAATATATATTGTATGCTTGATGTAAAGTTTTTCACATCAAACATTCTAGTTTAATGAAATGTTGAAAGATGAGTGGACATCATACTTCTATCTCTTGGCATCAATTTTGAAATTGCATCTAATCCCACTTTAATGCATCACATCTAACCTTTGACAATGGTGGGATAAGATCTTACAATTTAAAAATGGCTCAAAACCTTAAGGCTATTCTGTTTGGTTATAATTATGTCCACCTACTAGCTCATAGACCCCTCTATACATTTCACACCAAGTTACATAGAAGGCACTTCAACTGATGCATGTGCCCCCTTAGTGCATATGTGAAAAAAACATCTAAAAAGAAGCAATTTTCTTCCTTGCAGTGTAATTAGATAGGTAATGGAGGCATTTGAAACATCTTCATAGCAAAACTTAGGCAATCATCCATAAAAGCACCAAGCTACAACTACAAATTATTGACGCCTTGCTTGTCCACACATGTCACAGGTTGGGGAGATTAAATTTTTTCTTGATTAATAGATTCTTACATCTCCATATAATCTACTCACTAATTAATGCCAAAATATGGCTTCCTTTGACTGCCACATTGCAGATCTCATTTTATGTTTATATAAGTCAACAAACCCAATGCACTAATGGTTTTAATTAAGGAAGAAGAAATATGCCACCATTTTTAGTGATTTCAAAAAACCTTCTTTGGCATATGTACTAAGGATTTGGATTGGAGTGTCTAGAAAGGACCCTTTCTACTGAAATGTATACCCACAAAGATGTTGCCACTTAGATTTGTACTTCACTACCGGTTAAAAGAACTTAGAAAATGTCAAATCATGAGAAGGTTTTCATTATAAAACAAAAGAGGATGGAAATAATGAATTAATCTTGAACCATTATGATCATTGGTGAATTATAATGAATAAAATCACCTTGATGTCTCTCAAAGAATTTTTTAAAACCCATTAACACTTTATCCATCTGATGGAATTTAGTCAGGCCCCAAAGTGGGTTTGGCTAAAAAAAATTCAAACTAAAACACCTGACATATAAAACTAGCCTACTGAACTCATCATACTGATTAAAATCAAAATTGACCACTGAAGAACTAAATTTGAACTCATTTTCAACCTTTTGCAAACTATCAATTTCACACCAAGGGGTCCTCTAACTAACCTTAAAAAATAACTAGATCACTTGGCTGAGTTCTAAGAGTTTACATACTGGTTCTTTATTCCACATTCTTTCACCCTATCAAATTTTATCTCATGATGACATTTGGGTCAAAAGATACTAACCATCAAAGTTGCCTTCATGAAACTACTGGCAAGAAAACATGTCAAAAAACAATAAAGTGCATTTGGTTTTGGGTTTGAAAATAGGTCAAACTAATACTTGGGGGCTTGAATACTAGAGCATGAGTTCACTATCAAGAGGAGAATACAACTCTGTGATTTGCGCTCATGACAAATAATTGGGTGCATTTGGCAAGCATGTGGAGTGGGGTACTTGGATTTGCAGGACTAGAAACACTGGTAGAAAAGTGATCCAACATGCTTCTAAAATAAATAACACTTAAAACTTCCAAAACACGAAGTAAACCAATTAATTTTTTAGATACCCTTTATTGAGTACTTCAACATATGAAAAAGGTAGCAAGTGTCACTTTCAAGAATATTCCTTGTTTCAATGCTTGATCAATAATTTAGGCTTTCAAAATGATGGATTTGCAAAGGAACTATGACTCAAACTCATTCCTAGACCTCAAGACTCAAAATTGTCATAAAATTTATTGAATTAGAGGAATCTACAACTAATTTGGGTTTATAGTCCTTGCAAATACAAAAGCCCCAATTTGTGCCTCCAAACCCTCAAGAACTAGGGCTTTCTAAATCTATACTCTTCCAATGATTTTTAAAAGAAATAAAGGATGGAAAACCTTGTCTTAAATATATATAAATATAATCCAACACAAAAATAACCACTTCTTTAGGCCAATGCGCAACTGATGTAGTGTACCTAGCAATTTCAATGCCAAAACCTTCAAAATAGTATGGTAATCACCAGGAAACTTATCTCCCTCTTAACAACTAAATGTTAATATGTTAGTAGACTATAATACATCATTTAAAGATTCATTGCATGAGAACCAAACCTTGCATTCATGGAATAACCATTCCACAATTTTTTATATCAAAACTATCAAGATAATCTGAAGAGTGTTATGATAGTCAGCACGATATGAATTGAAAATGTACTGAAACACCTTCAAAACAAGCATGTAATGGAAGATACAATCATATAATGATGTATTGATTCATTAAAGATAAAAAAATATTTCAAATAACTCCAAAATTAATAAAAAAACTCATGAAACTTGCCAAAATAGAGGTTTACCTTATTGAATCTATGTGTAGTTCGTACAAATCACTTCTCTCCCCATACAAAATTGATTCCCTACATTATATAACCTTCCAAATAACATTCCCAAAAAACCTTGGTTGGTATAGGGATTATTAAAATCCTAAAACACTACTAAAACACTTTTCCCTCCTAAAAGCTACTAACCATTGTAATTCACAAATTTGAATTTACAACATTACAATTTTTGGCTTTTAAGAGCATTTAGACAATTCCAAACTTCTAGATGAATTAGATGGTCTTATTAATAATTCATAAAGACTAACCTATCCCAATATGATCACTATTACATCCATATGACCATTTAGTGTCCTTTGAGCCTTCACGACCTAGGATTTACATATTTTGCATTTTTAATGCCATAATGATTTTCAAGATTGCATAGTTGATTCCACCATGGTATGGATGATTCATCTTCATGCTTGAATTTCTTTGGTTATCCTTGTCTTCAATTAATAGATTAGGTTCTCTTGCACCATACTTCCCACCTTTAAAAAGATTCTTTTCCCAAGAATGAGACTTGCCAAATTGTTGTTGTTTTCCATGATATTGTTGTCTTGATGGATGCATGAAATCTTCCAAAGTTATGGACCTCTTCCTCTGACCTGCATACAACTCATTAGAATAAAAATCAACATAGTTATGTTTGGTTTTTACCCCTAGACCAATGGAGTGTGTCACTACTACAACTATTGTTTGTGTCCTTATCTAGTCTTTGTGCCATTTCTTCTACCCTCCAAACATCTGTAACTTCTTCCCTTGACCAATATCTCTATGCCCAAGAATAGGACAATGGATAGTACCCACTTTTATATACTTATGATCTTCAAATCTTTTTTTCAAGGTTCCCAAGGTATTCTAATTTCTAGGAGAGTTTGTTCCAAGATTTCAATTCATTTCCCAACCAGTATCCTTCTTGTCTCTATGTTGACCCTGCAATGATATCTTATCACCAAAACACATAATAATGGATTCTCAATTCCTACAAGTGGATGGTTGTAACTTATATTACTCCTTTCCCTTATGCACAATTTATGTATTGGAATAACCATCATATAAGGTTCTCCTAGAGATTTTCTAAGGTCTACCCAATATCATATGCCCATAATTCATTGACATGACATCACACCAAACCTGATCTTGATATGAACCAATTGAAAAATTGACAACATCCTTCTGACTAACCTTAACATTAAACTCTTTGTTTACCCAAGTGGCACTATAAGGATTAGGATGGTCTAGTAATGCCAACCCCAACTGAGAAACCATATCAACTAAAACTAGATTTCTATGAGCCCCTAAATCAATGATAAAAGTACATAATTTTCCTTTTACCAAGCATCTAGTTCTGAATATACCTTCTTTTGCTGATGGTAATGTTGATCCTCCATTTATCATAAGATTACATTCTCCTTCCTGAGGTAGTATTAGGATGGGATCTCTCCTTTCTTCTTCCTCTAGTAGGTTTACTCTCCTATCTTTACCCTTATCTAAATCAATCCATTTAGGACACCTAAATGATTGATGGCCAACTTCATTGCAATAGAAACATCTCCCTATGAAGACTCCACTTCCTCTTCCATCTCCAAATTTTCCTCCTCTAGAACCTTCTCTGCTCTCAAATATAGACCTTTTGTCTTTGTCTTGATTGGTTTTACTATAAAACTGATTTCTTCCACCCCTTCCTTGCATATAAGATCCTCCTTTATTGTTTTGCCTCTCATTCTTTCTCTTTAACTTCTCCTCTACCCTAATTGCTAATTCAAAACATTCCCCAAGGGTCCTAGAGATGTTCAAACCAATCTCATCTTGAATGTTGAACTTCAGCCCACTCATATACCTTGCAAATTTTTCATCTTCTTCTTCTACCCCTCCCCTTATACTTAGGGTATGAAATTTCTCAGTGTAGGACATGACATCCATGTCTCTCAATTTTAAATTATTCCTCCTCATCTTCATTTGTATAGAAAAATTTGATGGAAAAAACTAACTTCTTACCAATGTCTTCATCCTATCCTAATTTAAAATATTGTTTATCCTCTAGCCACCCTCTCATTTTGTAAACTTGTCCACAAAGTAAGGGTTGTTCCCCTTAACTTTGTCTTTTCAACTTTCACCTTCTTGTCCTCTTCTATGTCCTCTAGATAAAATAGTTTTCCAAGCTCCTTTACCTATTCAAGTACTTCTTCACTGTCCATCTTGCCTTGATAGATGGGTAAATCCACACCTATCTTCAATATAGTACCTTTTACTACCTTTATCAACTTCAAAAATCTTCTTTCATTAGGATCATTTTCTACTTCATGATCCTCTTGTTCTTGCCTTGTGTTATGGTTCCCTTCTTTATCATTGTTCTCTCCATGTTCTTCTTCATGGATCACTTCCCTTCTAGGTTCATGTATATCCTTTTCCAAGGATTCAATCCTTGCAATCAGTTTCAATCTTTCTCTTTTTAAGGTATCCATCTTCCCTTTTGTTGGATGCTTCTAGTTCCCCTTTCTCTCTTCTTTCTCTTTCTAATTCTTGTCTCAACTCTTCCATCTCCCAAGCCATTTGTCCCTTAGGAAGCATGTTTACAAACTAGTTCTTATCCCTAATAAAATATCTAATAACTAATGCTCTAATACCACTTGATGTAGAGGGTTATGGTTGGATGCAAGTCCCAATCAACGAGAGTAAGGAAAATGCAAAATCCCACAAGTTTCAATGCAATGTAATGACCTCTAATGCCTCTAACACTTAAATATTTGTCCAAGACCTATGCTATGATCCTAGGTGGTTTTAATAGCCTTAATAAATCAATAAAAATATTATTCTACTAGTTTTACCCTTCCCCATACTCACTTTAGCCATAAAGTAGGAAGTGCATAAGATAGGCCTAGTAGCCCTACCAATTAGGTCTCCAAAAAGATTCTAAAATGTATAGCACTTAAAACTCCCAAAACACCAAGGAAACCAATTAAATTTTTAGATACCATTTATTTAGTACTTCAACATATAAAAAAGGGAGCAAGGGTTGCTTTGGAGAATATTCCCTATTTCAATGCTTGATCAATAATTTAGGCTTTCAAAATGATGGATTTGCAAAGCAACTATGACTCAAACTCACTCACAGACCTTAGGACTCTCAATAGTCTCATAAAATTGATTGAATTAGATGAATCTACAAATAATTTGGGTTTATAGTCCCTAAAAATACAAAAGACCCAATTTGTGCCTCCAAACTCTCATGAATTAGGGATTTCTCATTCTATACTCTTCCAATGCTTTCTCAAAGAACTAAAGGATGGAAAACCTTTTCTTATATATATATATATATATATATATATATATATATATATATATATAGAGAGAGAGAGAGAGAGAGAGAGAGAGTCCAATGCAAAATAAGCCACTTCTTAAGGCCAATGTGCTATTGTTGTAGTGTACCTAGCAATTTCAATGCCAAAACCTTCAAAACAATATGGTGATCACCAAGAAGCTTATCTCCCCCTTGACAAGTGAATGTTAATATGTTAATAGAATATAATACATGCCTAAATAGATTAATTACATGATAACCATAACTTTCATTCATGGAATGACTATTCTACAAAAAAATCATCAAAATGGTCAAGGAAATCTAAATAGTGTTATGAAAATCAATACAATATGAATTGAAAACCTACTGAAAAATATTCAAACCAAGCATGTTATGGAAGATACAATCATATAAAAATGTCTTGATTCATCCAAGATCCAAAAAGTTTTCAAATAACACCCAAAGAAATAAAAAAACTCATGAAACTTGCCAAAACAGAGGTTTTCCTTATTGAATATGTGTGTAGTCCATACAAATCACTTCTCTCCTTGTACAAAATGGATTCCCTACATTATGTAACCTTCCAAATAACTTTCCCAAACAACCTTGGTTGGTATAGGGATGATTGAAAGCGTAAAACACTATTCCCTCCTAAAACTACCAATCATTGTAATTCAAAATTTGAATTTACAATATTACAAAATTTGGCTTTTAAGAACATTTAGACTAATCCAACCTTGCCAAATGACTTAGATGGTATTATTAAGACTTCCTAAAGACTAACCTATCCCAATATGATTCCTATTATATCCATATGACCATTTAGTCTCCTTTGAGCCTTTAGGACCTAGGATTTACATATTTTGCATTTTTAATGCCATAATGGGTTTCAAGATTTCATAATTGATTCCACCATGGTATGGATGGTTCATCTTCATGCTTGAAGTTCTTTGGTTATCCTTGTATTCCAAGAATAGATTAGATTCTCCTATACCATGAAGGGAAGTTATTATAGGATCTTAATAAGGATATCAAGTGGACATTGTAGACAAGGAGTGGGGGTTCCACAAACCTTTGTAACCACACTTTTGGTGATCAAGTAATCTCTCGAGGAATTGAGCAATATTGAATTCTTGTGAGTACAACAACCTTTTTCTGCCATGTCACTGCACCATGTGGTATCAGAGCCACTTTGATTTTGATTTAGGAGTCTACATAAGACAAGATGTCTCAAGGTGAAGAAGGTGTCAGGAAGCTCCCTTTGAGGGTGACCAATATGGAGTTAGCCAAGATAATGTTGCCAAGTTTTAGTTGTCCCTTCTTCTATTGGTCATGATCTTTGGTTATATTGAGAATATGAATAAATGAGGTATGTCTAAGTGTGTCTTAAGTAACCTACTTCTCATCTTTCCTAAGCCATCTACTTTCTTCCATTGTGGGTTTCCTATTTATCTGGTGTGTGGTACATTTACATGATCTAGGAGTGGTGTAAAAGTACAAAGCTATGCCACCTTTCACACTGACTTGTCAGAATGATTGAATTTGAGTATTTATATCTAAAAATCAATTTTATTTAAACATATGATCTAGATAAATTGATTCTAGCTAATTTATATATTGTCTCACACTTTTACAATTGGAAATGTCTATTAAATGCATTTTTTATAGCAATTTGTTTCCAATTATTGAAGAAATAAAATTATTTCAGAAAAGTGGTGTTTCAATACTTCTTTCTTTTTTTTATGACATTTTTTTAATAACATATAAATACCATTTTATAGAGCTTAGAGTCAAGAATATTCTCCTATAGAGTTTATAGTTTTTTAATTAGATATAGTATATTGTAATTAAAAAATTCTACAAGCACATATTTTAATACTTAAAAATATCTCAATTCTGAGAAAGAAAAAATAATTAAATCATATCAAAAAAATTAAAAATTAGATGACATTCTAGAGGAGAGAGTCCTCTTCTATAATGTATAATTTTTCTCCTTGTTAGAATAGATTTTTTTTGAAAAATGTTGTAGTAGATGAAAATTATCGATTTCAGGTGACTTGAAATTTGAATCATTATAAAAGAGAAAATATAGGTCTAAAGCCAATTTTTATTGTTGATTGTTCTAGCTGTATGTGCTATCTATAACATAGTCTAATATCAAAGGGAAATAAGTTTATTTCCATTTATTTTTGTGGTGGGAACTAGATCCCTAATTTTCATTATTTTTTAGTCGCTAAAAAATCCTCTATAAAAATTAGGAAAATATATCAATTCTTATTCAAAATAGTTACTAAAAATTATAATCCAAAAATTAATCCATTTCTACACATTTCATTAGTTTAATTTATTTTCAAATTCATAATAATAATACCAATTTTATGACATTGAAGGTGAACAATCATACTTTTGTTAGCCTTTTCCTTTACAAAAGGGTGACACATGTTTGTGCTTTTACCTAGTGATAAATTGTATTTTGGCATCTTCTAGATGAGAAGTAATTTTATCTTCACCTCATTATCGAGTTCTTGGTCCTAAAATTTCATATTCCACAGCTTCGGAGATCTCAAGAAACTTTTCCCCTTCAAGCAAACCACATCAAGTGTGGATCTAGAGAACGGAGCCATGGTAGTAGCTGATAAGTCCCAAATTTGATTATGTCAAAACCAAAGGCCTACAAGGTTATGAGAAGAAAAAAATGTGAATGTCATTAAAGGTTTGGATAAATAAGACTAAATGTATCAATTATTTTGATTTTATGGTTGATCTACTGCCTATTGATGGAAATGAAGCGATTAGTCTCCACTTCTGATGCCATGTGAACTTATGATAAATTTCTGCCCCAATGATTGATGGATTGTATAAAGACTTGCAATTGTTAAGATGTGATTGAGAACTAAGCATTAAGGCCTTCAAAAAGAAATAAAAGGTTAAAATGTTGCCTACTAAGTTTCAATTGGGAATATGGTCATAAAGGAATTTGTGGCCTCAAGGTAACAAAAAAAGCCATTTACAATCTGCCAAGAAGGATGGAAAGCACTAGAAATGGAGGGAAGAGTGATTTTCAAAATTCAAATTTTGAGAAGGGTGGGATTCCTCTGGACTGTCAGAATTAGATCCCTGGCTTGTTGCATGGGTCACAGAAGGAGGCCAGTCAGGGATCTTTTGATACAGGAGATCAATTGGAGAAAGATGATGGGGACCCAGATGCTCCCCCCAAGGTGGTGATTAAGATTCCATTGGTTCCCAAAGTTGGTCTACCTAGATTTGCTAAATGGTCATCTCTTTTTTGGGTTAAGCCCATAGGTAAGTCCTCTTTCTTGCTTGTTAAGATTCTTCCCAAGACAGAGAAAGGATCTTGTGCCATTGCCATTCTAGATGAGCTTGTGGATCATAGTATTAAATCCATGGCATCCACCCTGGTTGGAAAATTCTTAGGGCCAAGCCAAACATTGATGTTGTGAGATCTTTTATAAAGAAGAAATGGGCCCTCAAAGGTCAAGTTTCTATCATCACCATGGCTAAGGGCTTTCTGTTTTTTCACTTCTCATGTTTGGAGGACCTCTCTAACCTTTTGTGTGAGGGGCTATGGGCTCTTGGTCATTCCACTTTGGTTCTCTAGAAGTGGTCATCAAAGATGAATATGAATGAGTCATTCTTTGTGCAAGCCCTTATCTAGGTAAGGCTACTCGAACTTCCCCTAGAGTTCTGGAATGAAGATGTCTTTGTGGGGCTAGCTAGCTCCTTTGGGGAGATTCTCTCCATAGATCTAATTATTGCCTCTAAAAGATGCCTCACTTATGTGCGAATTCACATAGGGGTTAGGGAAGGTATTGACATCCTAGAAACTGTGGCTTTTCATTCCAAACTGGGAGTGCATGTTCAAAAATTGATTTATGAGACCGTGCCTTTCACATGTTTCCTTTGTTTCAAATTAAGGCACAAGGAAAATCAATGTCCTAGGGTAGAAAAGAAAAAAAAGTAAGTTGATTGGTACTGCAGTCAAGGGGAAGAAAATGATTTGGAAACAAAAAACTTCTAAGCTTCTCGATAACTAGGATGGTACTATGGAATAGAATAATGCCTTTCAATAGGAAGGTGATCAATTTATTAAAGGCAGTAAAGGACCAATCATCCCAGATAAGGATAGGAAGAATGACCTTGACTAGGAAGGAGACCAGAGAAAGGAAAGTGATATAGGACCAAAAGTGTCTGATATTGAGGGCCAAGCCAGTGAAGCTACAGTTGTGACATGAAATAAATTGTTTTTTGAGAAAGAGTAGGATGTTGGTAGGCCGGTGATCCCCCAGATGGAGATTTTTTTGAAAGTAGTTTCAAGAACCCTGAATAGTACAGTTAATGGTCTCCCAAGTGTGGATGCACTCAGCCTAAGAAATGGAATCATTAATGATGGGATTAGTTAGGTTGGAAATGAACTAGATCCACCAATTGTTCACCTAGCAATTTTGTCTACATCCAAAGATTTGGGGATGAAGATTCTAGAGCTTATCAAAAAATCTTCCCCATAATAGATATAAAAATGTGAGGAATAGATTAGCAGTTTCTCTCAAGATAGTAAAGGTAATTGGAGTATGGTTAAAAAGAAGAAGAATCAAAATCATGACCATCCTCCATTGTCTCCAGTGATGACTAGTATTAGAGTCAAGGTTGATGTTGGGGTAAAGTTTAAGTCTCCAGGTAGGAGAAGCCTAAATCAAAAATTATAGGATGAGACTAGAAAGAACTTGGTAGATGGGAGATAGAGAACCATCAAAGAATACTCCAGAAAAAAGAGATGAAGATCATATATTGGAACATAAGGGGCTTGAATGGTGCCCACAAGCAAGAGTTAGTTTAGAATATGCCCAGAGACCAAAGACCTAATTTTTTATTGATCCAAGAAACTAAAATGAGAAAAGATGTGGTAGGAAAGCTATCTTTCAATAGAAATATGAGTAGTGAGGCTATAGACTCAGAGGGAGCTATAGGGGGGTGTTGATGATCTACAACAAAAAGGGTTTTCGGATTTCTACTATTCATAATGAAGGTAATGCTCTCCTCTATAAGGTTTCCTATGTATATAGTGGTGACTCTTGGTTTATTTTAAATTTGTATGCTCCTAACACTAAAAGGGAGAGAAGGGTCTTTTGGGCTAAAATCTTTGATCTTATATGTAGTTGTAACATAAATAAAGGGGTTATTATGGGGGATTTGAACTCCCCCCTTACTGATGATGATAAAGCTAGTGGGCTAGCCTCAGATTAGGATAGTAAATTAGACTTCTCAAATTTTACTAACAATTTGGCTTTCATGGATGTTGATCTCTCATGGGTTAGATTCACTTGGTCTAACAGGAGAGTTGGTGAGGACTACATCTAGGTCCATCTTGACAGAGCCCTAATCTCCCTTGTTTGGATGCAAACCCACTCTTGCAGACTTTCCCTACTCCCTAGAGTTTGTTTAGACCACTCTCCCATCTCGCTCTCTTTTAGTCCTCTGATGGTTGAAAGGAATTTCCCTTTTTGTTTTGAGAAGATGTGGACTTCCCATCTGGATCTGGAAGCCAAGATTTCTTCTTGGTGGAACATAGAGGTGGAAAGTACTACAATGTCTAGGATAGCCCAAAAATTAAAGAATGCGAAAATAAATATTAAATTTTGGAATAAGTTAGACTTTGGGTATTTATTCTAGGAGAAGGATGAGAAGTTAGACCAGCTTCATATTTTCTAGGAGGAGATTCAACTAGAGGGATATAAGGACCTCAATAGGATTGAAGAAAGGTCAACTCTTTCTGATCTTCATAATATCATAAGCATAGAAGAACACTTTTGGAATAAAAGATCAAGAGTTAATTGGCTCAAAGAGGGGGACCAAAATACTAAGTTTTTCCATTTATCCACCTTAAAGCATCGGACACATAATAGGATTTCAAGCATCAAAAGGGGGCAAACCTTTCTTACTAAGGACAATGAGATAGTGAATGAAGCTATGAAGTTCTTCTCTTCACTTCTTTCTAAGGATCCTTTTCTCACATTGATAGATCAAGAGGAAATTTTCAATGCTATTCCTTCTCTTTTGTAGGATCACCAAAATTCTATGCTAAAGGCTATACCATCCCCACAAGAAATTTCTCAAGCCCTTTCTTCTCTTCCTGGTGATAAGGCTCCTAGCCTCGATGGATTTTTGACTTTCTATTTCTAGATATATTGGGAGGTGGTCAAAAGGGATGTTGTGAAGGTTGTGCAAGAATTTTTTGGGGCCAGGAACCTTTTGAAAGAAATCAATGCTGCCTTTCTGGTGCTTATTCTAAAAATCCCAGGGGCCAACTCGTTGGATAAGTTCAGACCCATTAGTCTTTGAAACTCTTTCTATAAAATCATCTCAAAATTTTTGATCACCAAGCTTCTTAGTTTCCTTCATTTGATGATTTCCCTGTAGCAAACTAGATTTGTCCCAGGGAGATAGATACTAGACTCTATTATTACAATTCGAGAGGTGATTCATTCCTTGGAAGCTGGGAAGAGGGAAGGATTTAAGCTTAAGTTGGATCTATCTAAAGCTTATGATAGGGTGGAATAGAATTTCTTGATGGCTATCCTCAAGGATTTTGGTTTTGATGCCTAGGTCTATAGACTCATCCTTTAACTTGTCTCAACCCCCTCTCTATCCATTTTGGTCAATGGTACTCCCTCAAATTTCTTCTTGTCCTTGAGAGGGTTGAGATAGGGTGACCCCTTATCCCCTGTTCTTTTCATTATTAAGGCTAAGTGTTTGGGGAGGTTAATTCTAAGGAAAATATAGGATCAATGCGTACATGGTCTCAAGCCTTCATCTAGGAAAACTTTTTTCACCCATTAGCAATTTGTGGATGATACTATCTTGGGTGGAGATGCCTCAATCTAGGAGGCCAAAGTGTTTAAAAGTTTCCTAAATACCTATACGAGGGGATCAAGCTAGGCTATAAACTGGGATAATAGTTCAGTCTACTTTATCAACACACCTTTAAAGAGACAAAGGAAAATTGCTCATATCCTAGGTTGTGGTGTTGGGTCTCTTCCAGCAAGCTATCTTGGAATGCCATTGGGGTCCAAACCTTCAAAATCCTTCTAGAATGGTATCATTGATAGATTCAAAAAGAAATTGGCTGGTTGGAAAGGATCCACCCTCAGTCAAGTAGACAAATGTACTTTGGTGAAATCTACCCTTCAAAATCTCCCTACTTATGCCCTCAACCTCTTCAGGATCCCAATTAAGCATGTTGAAAGAATGGAGAATATTTAGAGAGATTTCTTATGGAAAAGTGTTAAAGATAATAATAGATATCATCTTGTAGCTTGGGATCATGTCTATCTCCCTAAATGCTATGGTAGTCTTGGCATTAGAAAAATTAGACATTTCAACAATGCCCTATTAGCCAAGTAGATATGGTGCATTTTTTAGAGCTTAGGAGAATGGAGGGACATCATGGTGGAGAAATATCTGAGAAGGTAGTCTCTCATTTCTTTTCCTAGTGAGGCTAAGATAGCTCAAGGATCTTACATATAGAATGAGATTATAAAGGCTAAATTCTTGGCCAAGTCTAAGGAAAAATGGAAAGTAGGAAATGGTGAAAATATCTTTTTTTGGTAGGATAATTGGCTAAGCCAGGGACTACTTATTGACCACTCTAACTTTGGGAGATGGGAAAAATTATGTATTAGAAGATTTGGTCTGAAAGTTAGTGACTACAGAGCTAGTCAAGGATGGCAAGACCTATCCCTAGTTTCCCATGACCTCAATCCTTTGATGATTATCTTGAATGCTATGATCCTTAATAATAAGAGGGATGAAGTCATTTGGGGAGACAACTCAAATGGGAAAATAATCTATTGCTTTAGATTACTTCTCATTGTGGAATAGAACGGAGAAACCCATTTGGGCTAAGGTCTAGATTCATGGTCTTAATCCAAAAATTAAAATATTCTTTTGGCTTCTTCTACAAGAAAAAATTCTTACCTTGGATAACTTGGCAAAGAAAGATCAGATTATCTATAACAAGTGCAACCTTTGTAACCAAGATTTAGATATGGTTAACCACATATTTATTCATTGTCCCTACTCCTTCAAGGTTTGGAATATTTTGACTAGGGACTATGGGGTCAGTTGGCTTATCCCAACTAACATCCAAGAGTTCTTTAGATAATGAAATAGTGTGCACATCAGAATGAAGACTCAAATATTATGCTCTTGGTCTCTTCCACACATCTGTTCGGGAATATAGAAAGAGAAAAATAATTTTATCTTTAGAGATAGGGAATCCCCTAATTTTGTTATTGCAGAGAGAATTGAAGTTTCAATGAAGGAGAATTTTGCCACTAGAAAGGGTGGAGACATAGAAGGAGGACATAACATAGAAAAGAAAAAGGATAGGGATAGGAAAAGATAGGAGGCTAGGTGGATTTTTTCCTCTGAAGATTGGCAAAAAGCCAACTATGATGGGGCAACCAAAGGGAATCCTAGTCCTGTTGGCTATGGAGGAATTATTAGAAACATTCATGGGGGTAGAATTGCAATTTTTTCTTACCCTCTTGGGTCCTAGTTGAACCATTTGGCTGAGGCCAGTGTAGCTTGTCACATTGTTAAATTGGCCTTGGCTTCTGGGATCGATAATCTTTGGTTAGAGGGGGATTCTTTAAATATTATAAATTGTTTAAATGATCAATCTTTGGCCTCTTGGACCATTATGAATGTGGTGGTTGAGATTAAATTTGACTTGGGTAAATTTAATAAGGTCTACATTAGCCATGTGTACAAGGAGGCCAACTCAGTTGTAGATTTGTTTGCAAATTAAGTGGTAGTCAAAAACATGGAAATGATGTGGCATAATAGCAATAGCTTTCCAAGGGCTTTAAAATATTTAATATTGCTGGATTATATCCATGAAAGTACGAAGATAGTCCAATATTTATTATGGAAAGATTTGTAAGATTGCACATCAGATAAGGTGTAAATGAAAATCATGCAAAGTAATTAACTATCCATCATATTGAGTACGTGTGGCACATTTAATGGGTTGATTTTATTTCTACCATTATAATTTCCAAATGTAAAAAAAAAATTGGGGTTCAAAATTTGAAGGTAGCCAAAGTCTATGAGAGAATAGTAAGTAGGTGTAGGATTTTTGAACTAGAGGACATTATGGTAGGGGAGAGAAGTAGGAAGGAGCCAATTGGGGGAGGCAAAAAATTGGAGGAAAAGCTCAAAGGTTTGGCATAAGTTGGAGAAGGGTGGTATTCCAAGATTCATAAAAAAACTCCATGGATTTGATAAGGAGATCACTAAGATTATGGTGAAATCATGGAAGGATGGGTATGTAAAAATTGATGGGATCACTCATCAGGTTAATGTAGAACTAATTTCCTAGGTCATGGAGATCCCCTTGGAGGGGACAAAATTTTTTAGAGACAAGACAATGTCAGCTAACATAGTCAAAGACTTTGTGAAGGATGAGGATGAAAGGAAGAAACTCTTGAAGACAAAGACATACTATGAAATGGAGTTGATTAAAAATCTCTGGAGGTATGTCTTAAGGGTTATTATCGAATATATATCTTTGAATACTATATTCTATAGGGTCAGAATGCATTAGTTCATTATACTAAATCATTTTAGGCATGGCATAAAGATTTTATTTCCTTTTTATCTTTTCACTTCAATGAGAAAGGGCATTGAGGGTTTTAAAAAAAAACCTACTACAACCTAGCCCTCCATGAGGGTTTTCTCTCTCTGGTCTATGAGTACCTAAAGACTCAAACTGGGGGCAAATCTCTCAGTGAAACTAGGGATGTATCTGAGGAAACTGAGAGTTAAGATTCTAAGGAAGTTCAAAGCATAAATTTGGAAGATGAGGACAATACCCACTCTAAAGGTAAGAAGTCAAAGGAAGAGGAGAAAATTTCTCCCTTTGCCAACATTGTTCCTAGTAGAAAGAGCCGTTGGGGCTTAATCCCCAATCCCCCCAAGTCTAAGGAATAGTAGGAGGAGGAGCATAACACTAAAGAAGAGGAAATAGAGTCATAGGAAGAGATGAAGGGGGAGGATAGTGAGAAGGTTGAGGAGGATATGCCAATTACGCTAGGGAACCCCAAGAAAAGAAAGGCCAAGGAGGCTTCACTGTTGGAAGAAACTAATGACTAGACTCTTGTGATGTCGACCCTATCCCTTCTATTTGTTTACCATAGGGAAAGATATAATTATAGGTGGAAGATAGTGGGGAGAGACTTTTGAAAGATAGGAGGGGGTCATGGAGAAATTTCAACACTAAAACAATGAAGATGGGGATTGTCAGGGAGATGATGAACCCCCAAGTGATGGAGGATAAAGATGGTAAAGTCCATTTTGATGAACCTATCGACTCAGCTCTGGTTGCAATATCTAACAATGTGAGAGAATATGGGCTCAATCTTCTCAATAATGCTAAAAACAACATGATAGATAACTTATGCTCTATCAAGTGGCTATTTCATGAGATGAAAGAGCTCAAGGAGAAAAGGAGCCAAGAGGATAGCCATATGAGAAGCAATAACCAGGGATACCATGCTGATTAGGAGGATCGAATCTCAAAGGGTGAAAAAAAAGTTCTAAGGATCGAGACTTCTAATTAGAACTTGGCTAATTAGTTGATTGCAACTTTGAACACCTTGAATGAGAATATCAATAGTCTGGGTGACTTATTGAAGGATGCTAGATTTGGTGGGGAAAAAGAAGATAAGACTAGTATGGACATTGGGAAAGCTGAGGGAGAAACAAAAGAGACTAGGGGATCAATGGATGATCTAAACTAGGACCAAGTGGGCGTGGAAAATCAGAGGGCCAATGAAACTATAGAGCCTCTGGAGGTTTTAGAAAGGGAGAACTAATAGTTTCAGTTTCCATTTTTTGTTTTGTCTTTTTATAAACAGATGCATAGTAGCTAGACTTTACTTATTGTTTCTATCTTAGTTATGTTGTAAAAACTTTTGGGTTTTAGGATCCCTATAAAACCTATTTTACTTAATAAAAAACAAACGGAGCCATTTTTTTGAAGATTGTGAAAATAATGAAATAAAGATTCCCTAAAATATGAATATTTCTTGCAGACTCTCATTAGATAATTCTAGAAAAATCACTAATAAGAGGGTGAACCTGATACAAGGTAAAGGTAGTATTAAAAGCTTTCAATAGAAAGAAGAAGAATGGAGTGTGAATGTTACCAAAGGATTACTACATGTGCTATATTTTTGGATAGAGTGAAAATGGCTTGTGGAAAATTTAAGTGTATCTCTCCCCCACATATGTTAATGCCATTAAATATTTGTGCATTCTAGACTTTGAAGAAAAGTAGGGCACTTTTTGTAAAGATAAAATACTCATATAAAGTCATGTCATATCACTCTAGTAAAGTAATAGTGCTTTTAAAAATGTTATATTTGATATGCAAGTAAATAGAAAGTTTAAAATTACTGCTACTCATGGAATTAAATGCAAATCTTTCCATTATGAATGTTGGTTGAATTTAATTTTATTCATGTGGTGCCAACATTCGAATTCATTTAACTATTTCACTAGGCCTGCTGGTATTTCCCTTATTCAAGTACATTTAAATTGACTATTTATCTAAATCTTCATCCTATGTAATAATTTGGTGAATGGAAATGAAAGCTTCTAGTTACAAGAAAATTATTGGCCTAGACAGTGAGCTAAAAGAGTTGTCAGACACATCCTTCAAATTCTATGATTTGGGTGATCTTCATAGAAGGCTTAATTCTCAACCTCTTCACCCAATCACTCAGAAGCTCAAAGATAGTGGAATAGTTGAGGCACCTAGATTTCCTATGGTTATACATGCACCTAAGCTTTTTTAAGAATGCATAGAACAATATGACCTAGAAACAAAGTAGATTTTGTTTCTCGACTAGTCTATTCTCCTATCTATCAATAAAGCATTAATGAAGTCTGTGTTAGACATCCCAGTCAAGAAGTAGTATTCTAACATAGATTTCATGTCTTCTACATTCATGTTCAATTAAAAGAAGACTCTCAGATGGGAGGACATGCAAATGACCTAGTTCTATACTACCCACTCGAAGAAGAACAAGATGCCAAGAACTCTATTCAACACAAATCTGAAGTAAGAGATTCTAGATATCCTCACACTTATCATTAGGTTAAATGTAAAAGAAGAGATATTGAAATTTTTTGAGCATCATTTCTTTCTAGTGCAAGGAATGTGTGTAGGAAATATACACATAGATTAGGCATAGATCATCATCCATGAACTCTCAGTTTGGTTAAATTTAGCCAAAGCCTTGAAGTAGTTCTACATGTCTTCTTATTTGATTTATACCCTAGCAACTCACCATAGGTGGTTCACCCTCCCTAGCATTAAAGATTACAATGAGAACATTAAATTCTATGAGTACCCACATCTGTAACTATAGAGAAGTTACAAGGAATATGTGGTAGTTAATGATGCCTTCTAAATGAGGCTATGCCATGAATTGCAAGCATTCCCAGAGAGGATATACTCACCTGAGGAAATTTTGGCAATAAGTCAATTTAGATATTCATTCATCCAATTGTTGAGTTTTGTCTATTTACAGATAGGAGCTTATGATGGATTTCCTAAGAAATTTCCAAGGTATCCAAAGGACAAAATGGTGCTAGTTGAGCTATGTTGATAAATCCTAGAAGTTAACACTCTTTGTTCTAATGTAAAGAAGATTGTCAAGATTTTATTTCCTATAGTGGTTGACCCATATTCTTGTGCCTCCATATCAGATTCCTGAAATCTAGTGAAAAGATTTGAAGGTAAGATCAAATTACTAGATTATGATGTCTTTAGGCCTCAATATGATACAATTTATTTTGTAAAGGATCATTTGAAATTGGGATATACCTATAGGCATGTCCTAGACATTGAAGATTATTGGTCTTGGTGTCTCAACCAATACAAAACTTGCGAGAGATTTTGGTCATGACTAAATATTGATGAAATTAAAGTATATAACAATTATGTTTATGTTTTTGACCTTTTAGATGTTAGAGGCTTCATGCATCCCACATTATATGAAAAGATCAAGAACACCCCAATTTTGTCCTCTCCATATGCTAGCCTAGTTATTAATACCATGAAGGTCTTGGTAAGGGGATCATTAAAAGAACTTATAAATGTGTTGAATGGACTCAAGTAGGGAAGAAAAGAATGAGAACTATTGGTTCCATAGGAGGAGTTTCATTTGGGGCTGCTCATTTTTCCACAACAATAACCACCATGACTATGACTTCAAGTGTTGTAGGCCCTACTTAATCCATTAGGAAAGGAGGAGATCAACCTCTGGAGAAGAACACACCAATTAATCCTATGTACATAAGTGGCTCTCTTCTAGATACTAGAAATGTTGGAGAAAAGTAGGATGACAAAGATAAGGGGAAGAGGTAAGAAAAATTAGTGTCTAAGCCTTCCTCCACCATTCAAGTTGTCAATTTGGATGGTGACACCAATCCTATGGATGACCAAGGACAAAATATATCCAAACAAGGAGATACCTTATTCCTTTCAGTAACTAAGGTAGCTACTTCCACCATTACTTTCCAAGACAAAACAAGTCGATTAATGCCAAGGAAGTTGTTCGATCCTACTACTTTGCAATTGGCTGTCAATGCGCTATCTATAGAGTCATGGCTTGAGGATACTATTGATAGAAATAAGAGGAGATATGAGGATGCTACTTCATCAAATGACTTGGTCACACAAGTCACCTCTTCTCAGCAATATAAAAAGGAAAAGAAGAAAAAGATAATTGCTATCTTGGCTATAAATTCCTCTATTTGTCACATGTTGATCAAAATCATTGAGCCATAGAAAGATGGGAGATTTCATGATCTATTAAATGATGATTTCCAATTTAAAACACTAGATCTTGGTATCCCTATTCATGACTCCATGGTAAGAATCTGGAAGTATACCAATGAGAAAATAGAGGACAAGATAAAAGAGATAAGAGAAAAGAAAGAAGTGTTGAAGGCCTCAAACAAGGAGCTGGTGGAATGCATTAGGTCTACCCTTGGAAGCATGTATCTAGGTTAATTCAACCCAAATGCAAAAGAAAACAAGAATTTTTTGACAAAATTACATGAAAGGTAGTTCGAGTAGGTTGGAAGGGCATGGGAAGATCAACTAAAGATTCAAGGTAACCTAATGGTGGAAAATTTGGGGAACCTAGTGCTGGATGCACACAAGCTCAAAAAGGTGACTTAGACCATAAGTAGACTATACAGAAGGTGGCCGATGGGCTTGTAGACACCTAAATTTGATTACACCGCTTTGGTAATCTAATTTAGCCATCTCTAAAAGGCATCATTAATTAAATTCCTATTTAATTAATCCTTTTCCATCCCCTAGTTGATTAATTTAATTAATCATCTATAGTCCTAATTGATAAATCAAATAACCTATTACTTATCAATTAAATCCTTTTCTCCTATCTAATTCCAAAAATCCCCATTTATTAAATAAATCTATTTGATAAATAAAATCCTCAAATCCAAAAACCCCTAACCTATCCCTAATCCTCTATTTCTCCTAATCCACCCCATCCACCCATACTAACCAAGCTTAGCCACTAACTCCCAACCCTCATTAATGCCATCCACTTGCACATCTCTAACATCCCTAATCTAATCTTAAACCCAAGCCTAATCCACCCCCTAATGTTGTCACATTCCCTAAACAAGTTTAAGAATTTCCTAAACCAAACCAAAGTCCCCCCTCAAAAATCCCAACCACCAAGTCATGAGTGCTCTTACAAACCATAAAAGAATCTTACAAGCCCACTCATGACTCTTACACACATCTTCCACACTCTTCCCTCTTCCACACTCATTCCTCTTACATCTCTCTTACATACTCAATCCCACTCATCATGCCTTTAACCAATCCCTTACCCTACCCTCTCACACTCATCCTCCTTGTGACAAGTGTCACCTTCCCATTGGTGCTAAACAAGCACAATCCATGTGCTCCCCTTTGAGTGCATCTTAGCCCTCCTTAACCATTTCCCAATCCTTGCATCTAAGCCCTCCATCCCTCTACCCCTTGGCCTATAAATTGAATCCCATCCCAAGCCATTTCAACAATAATCTTTGAGCTAAAGTTACCATGCTATTTTGAGAACCAAAGTCATCAATCTTAACCTTATAATGCCAAATTGAGAGCTCACAAAGCTACCAATTTTCCATTACCCACGTCCATTGAAGCCATTTGAGCATTTGAGCATACATCCCCGATCTACACATAGACACATCTCAAAAACAAGAGAACAAATCTCATTGAGAGAGCCTATCCATGGCTCAAATTCTCATTTGAGTTTTTCTTCTCTTTGTCTCTCTTATATGTTATGTTAGTTTAATGTGTAAATGCTTTCATTAGATTAGTATTTCTAGCACATTAGATTAGTGTATACAAGGCTAACAACGAAATTGGCCCTTCTCAAAGTGGTAATTGACATGAAAAAAATTGTGTCAATTACTCATGGGATCCTCAAGATGGGCATAGAGCCATTTTTTCATTAGAGACAATCCTTAGAATTTGTCATAGAAAGCTTCACGAGGTCCACAAATAAGCTAGGAGATGTATGTGACCTGGTGCAATAATTTATTGACAAGTGCTTTCACATCTTGAAAATATTGCACACAAAATCTTTTGTATCCACCAATGGCAAGCTTTTGGATATTGAGAGAATGAGGTCAAAGTTCTTGGCATTTGTTGATGAGGCCATTGACCCTCTCAATTTCAAAGTGTCTAAAATATAAGAGCTATTAGCAGTAGATGCAGTCATAAATAGAGAAACAAGGAAGTATAAATCAAAACTGACCAAAATAGATGAGTTAACAAACATACATGGCTATTGGATGGTCCAGGCTAACAACATTATCATTCCAAATGCTGAAGAGCTAAACAATGTAAGTGAGACTATGAAAGCATACAAAACTAAGTTGGTTACATTGAAGAAGACATAATTGTCTTTGACATCTGTCATTCTTCTTTCTTCTCTTTCCTTTTGTAGCCACTCTTGGCATTTTGTCAATCTCTATAATATACAAATGACTTAAGTTATTTTATTATTAGTATTTCAGTTCAAAGATGATTTGCAAAGCAATCATCCAATGTGATTGACCATTTTGAGAAGGCATATATATGTAAAGTTTCAAGAATTTAATTGGCTAGGCATAATTTACTTTGGGAAAACCCCTATAGCTATTACTATTATGTGAGATTTTGAGTTCATTTTACAATTTTTTGTTCATTTAGTTTAAGAGGAATTGATGGAATGAATGTGTTAGTGATAAAAATTGAATGAATGCCAATGAACTTGGTTTTATTCCCTTTATTTAATGAATGGTGTACTTTACTCTATTTAGCATGAACATGTATTCCATTATTTCTGTTGGTCTACATGTCTTTAGTTAATTCATTGCATTGGGAAGTTGGAAACTAATAAGTGGAGTGGCTGAAGGATAGATAATCTAGGCCTTATCATAACATCACCTAATTTAAGTAATCCAAGAATTACCTATTTCATGGTCCTTTCCTCTCTTCCTTCTATTTTAGCAATTTCTACATGATTTTGTTTATCTATATTATTGATTTGAGTAGAGTGCATTTAGTGAGTTCTTCTCCTTTTCTTGCCCACGTTGTTTAAAGTTTTGAGCAACTTGGTTTTTGCTTCTTTTTCTCTTAGGTTAAGAGCATACCCACCCAAAAACACCATAAAAAAATTCATTGCATATATTTCACATACAAGGGAGTTGTATCTTTTAATTTAGAGGTCTTTGAATAGATTACTACATCGACACATTCTGTTGATAACTTTGTGTTTTCCATTAGCCATAGGCCAAGTAAAGAGTCAAAGTACAAACCGATATATTAAGGAAAAAAATATATTAACCAATAGATAGTAAAGGACCAAATGGAAGAAAGTAGAGTAGACAAGGATGAGAATAGATCCATGATAAGAGAGTTGGACAAGTTGAAAGGGTAGGTAAGGAGAGGAGAGAATGAGGAGCTAGAGGTAGAAGAAGTGGATGAAGATCCACCTAACCTAGAAGATATCCAGAAGATTAAAGGGCTATTCTTGCAATCCTAGAGAGGGTAGGGAAAAAGGACAAAGGAGACCTACCTATGTTGCATGGTAAGTTGGAACTAGAAGAGTGCATGGAATAGCTAGAGTCCCTTGAAAATTACTTTGAATACGATGTTGTATCTACAAATCAAAAGGTTAAGATTGCTAAGTCCAAGTTGAAGGGACCAACCTTTAGTTGGTGGAACTTCCTATAGAATGAGAGGGAAGAGGAAGAGAAGGAACTCATATCAACTTGGAAGAGGATGAAGAAGGAGACCAAAAATAAACATTCATCCCAAAGGACTATGAGATCATGGTCTACAAGAAGTTGTAGAATTTGAAGCAGAGAGACCTAGAGGTAAGTACCTACACACAAGAATTACATTCCTTATATTTGAAGGAAAAAACATATGAAAGTGAGAAACAAAAATTGGCTAGGTAAATAAATGGTCTTAAATAGAGTATTCATGATGAACTCACTCTAGTGTCTATGGATTCTATTTATAAATGCTTTCAATTAGACCTAAAAATGGAGGATAAACAAAAGAGGAAGGGAGATCAAAATAATAGAGGAGGAAGAGGAAATAACTTCAGAGGAAGGAAAAGACTTCTAAATAGGAACTTTAACCAAAACCAAGGAGAATCAAGTAGTCTAGACCAAGAGAGGGACATTCCAAAAAGGAACTACTCTAGAGGTGGTAGAGGTAACACTAGGGGGAGATTTGGAGGCAAAAATTAGAATGGCTTCATAGGGAAATGCTTCTCTTGCAACCAATTTGGTCACCAATCCTTTAGGTATTCAAACAAGGAAAATGCTAGTGGAAACAATCAAAGAGGTTATAGGAGGATCCAATTGACACAAGAGGCACATGAAGATGATTTTTGGAGTACAACCTCCTACCATAGCACACAATAAAGTTTTGCTGATCTAGAACAAGATGAGTGCATAATGTTTAATAAGACTTTATTGAAAGAACTAGTTAAGGAACCACAAAAAAGGAAGTCTTTATTTAGGACTAACTATAGGGTGAATGGGAAAGTATGAAAAATTATTATAGACATTGGGTCTATTGAAAATCTAGCATCCATTGAAATGATTAAGAATCTTGGGCTCAAAATAATCCCTCACCCACACCTTATAAAGTCTCTTGGTTGAAAAAAGAGAAACAAACTATGGCAGATGAACAATGTTGGGTAGATTTTCAAATAGGTGAATATAGGGATAAAATTTGGTGTGAAGTTGTAGGTATAGATGCATGTCATCTCCTTCTTGGGAGACCTTGGTAGTTTTATGTGGATATCGAAGATGGGGGAGAAACAAATGTTTATACTTTAACCAAAGATGGAATCAACTATAAAATGAAGTCCTTATTTGATGGTGTGAAGGAAAGATTATTGAAGAGTGATGTCTTACTGATAGGAGAGAAGGAATTTTGAAAATTCCTCAAGAGAAGGATACGCCTTATTTTGCCATTGTAGTGAAACCAAAATTAGAACATAGGTTGAAGAATAAGAGTCAAGAACCCTTAAGGAAGCTGGGACCAAAGGAAGTGTAGGAATTATTGCAGAAATACCAAGGAATAGTAGTAAATGAGAGATCAGATACCTTGCTACCCAAGAGAGAGATAAGTCATTGTATAGGCTTGATCCTTTGTGCGAAAATACCAAATAAAGTTGCATATAAATTGACTCCAGAATAGAACACTAAGATTGTAAAACAAATTTAGGTATTACTAGAAAAGAGAATCATTAGGAAGAGCATAAGTCCTTGTGAAATCCCTACACTTTTGGCTCCCAAGAAGGATGGTACATGGAGACTATGTACAGATTTTAGAGCCATTAAAAAAATAATAATAAGATACAGGTTTATGGATTTCTTAGGTGGAGCAAGCTATTTATCTAAAACTGGTTTGAAGAGTGGTTGTCACCAGATAAGAATAAGGGAAGAGGATGAATGGAAGACAACCTTTAAGACCAATGAGGGCTTGCTTGAATGGGTAGTCTTGTCTTTTGGCCTCTCAAATTCCCATAGTACCCTCATGAGGCTAATGAATGAAGTCCTCAAACCCTTCATAAAACTCTTTGTAGTAGTCTACTTGGATGATATCATAATCTTCAACAGAGATAGAAATGAACATTTAATCCACGTGGACATGGTGTTGAAAAGGTTACATGAAGAACATCTTAAGATAAATTTGGAAAAATGCATGTTTTTGTAGGAAGAACTAATCTTTTTTGGTGTTGTTATCTCTAAAGGGAACTTGAAGATGGATCCCTCAAAGCTAGAAGTTATTCTAAGTTAGCCTACTCCAAGAGTTGCAGGTGAGGTAAAAAGTTCTCATGGCCTAATAAGTTTTTATAGGAAATTTATAAGGGATTTTAGTGGATTTTGTGCACCAATGATAAACACTATCAAAGGTGAGAGAAAATGTCAGTTTGTGTGGACAGATGAATAAAATAGGTCTTTTGAATACCTCAGAACAAGGGTGGCCCAATAACCCATACTAATGCTACAATATTTTCACAAAGTATCCACCATTGAGTGTGATACAAGTAATAAATCCATAGGTGGAATTTTAAGTTAGGAAGGTAGGCCTATGCCTTTTTCAGTGAAAATTTGATAGGTAAGTAAAAATACTCCACTTATGACTTAGAAATGTATGCCATGGTCTAGTCACTCAAGAAATAGAGGCATTACCTATTGTTGAAGGAATTTATTTTTAATACTAATAACCATGCTTTAAGCTTCTTGAACAAGTAGGGAAAGTTGAATCAAAAGCATCTTAAATGGGTGGAGTACTTGTAGGCATTTACTTTCACTATCAAACATAAAAAAAAGGTGGCTATCAAGGTACTAGATGCCTTGAGTAGGAGAAATCTTACTATTTAGGAGATCTAGTTGGAGAGTGTTGGCATTTCAACACTTAAGGACATGTACCAAGAGGATGAAGACTTCAAGATTGCATATGAGGTTTGTATAGAGCTTGGAGATAGTTATTATAATGAATATTCTTATTTTATCATTCAAGGTGGTCTTCTTTTTAAAGGCAATCTGTTATCTATCCCTAAATTCTCTATGAGGGAGAATATAATAAAATAAAAACGTTGTGGTTGTTTATAAGGTCATTTTTGCCTAGATAAGATGTTTGAACTAGTAAGGGTATTTTAAAACTAGCCTAAAATGTAGTCATGTGTTAGGAGATTTTTGGAAAGTTGCATGGTATGCCAAATGGCTAAAGGAGCGACTTCTAATGTAGGACTATATACACCTCTACCAATACCTTCTAAACTTTGGGATTCTATAAGCATGGACTTTGTCTTGGGACTACCCAAGACCAAGAATGGTTTTGACATCATTTGTGTTGTTGTAGAAAGATTTTGAAAAATGGCACACATTTTGCAATGTAAAACCACTAATGATGCCTTAAGCATTGTAAGGTTATTCTTGAAGGAGATTGTAAGACTTCATGGGCTACCTTTAACCATTATGTTAGATAGGGACTCCAAGTTCATTGGACACTTCTAGAAGACTTTGTGCAAGAGGCTAGGAACCAATATTGCCATGTCTTCAGCATAACATCCATAATTTGATGGTTAGACTAAGGTCACAAATAGATCACTTGGAAATCTACTTAGATGTCTATCGAAGGAGTATGGAACAACATGGGACATTATACTACCTCAAGAAGAGTTATCAAACAATGAATCAAAAAACAAGATCACTAGATATAGTCCCTTCCAAATTTTCTATGGGACACACCCTATAGGAGTACTTGAATTTAGAGAGGTGTAGAACATTGGGCAGAAAAGTGCATTGTTTGATGACTTTTCTGAAGTCATGAAGGATATACATCAACAAGTGAGGTAAAGGATATAGTAGACCACTATGAAATACAAGAAGGTAGTAGATGTAAAAAGGATACATGTGTAGTTGAAGGTGGGAGATTTGGTGATGATACATTTGAAAAAGGAAAGACTTCTTAAGAGGAGATACACAAAGCTACATCTGAAGAAGATTGGCCCATTCAATATTTTGAAACAATGTGGCCCAAATGCATACAAAATAGATCTTCCACCTAATATTTCCCTCTCTCCCATTTTCAATTTTTTTGATATTTATGCCTATAAATCTATCAATACTAATGATTGTGCTATAGGACAAAGTGAGGTTGAATCTCATGAAGCTCTCAAAGATTTGCCAATCCAAACCCACAAAGCATTGAATACATTATTGAAAAAAGAAAACAAACAAAAAGGCATGTGTATTATGAATACTTGGTAAAGTGGAAAGTCAAAGCCTTGGAGAAAGCCACTTGGATGACAAAAGATTACATTAAAAAGAGTGGAACAAAGTTTTCCACCATTCAACCTCAAGGGACTTGAGTTCAATTGGCTAGAGGAGTATGATGCAGGGCACCCATGAAAGGATAAGGAAAAAAGGGTCTATATCTCATCATAAACTAGGATTGACATCATCAATATTTGATTTTTGATTAGGTCTTGGTCACTTGTGAAGGAAAATGCATCAAGATGTTTTACAAATCTTGTTTGTATTTGTCCTGCATGACCCTTAGTTAAGAATTTTTACTTTATTTGGGTTGAATAAGGAAAAAAAGATCTAAAGTATGGTTTTAAATATTATTTTAGTCTTATATTAGTCATCTAATAAGGTTTTGAGTTATTTTTTTTTGTTTAAAGAAAAACTGCACTTTGTTGCAAAAGTTGTTAGTAACTTTTTGACAAGAAGTTGCAAAACTTGAAAAATGACTTCCAATAGCCTAAATATGGTTGTATCTATTAGAGGGAGTCTATATTAGATAGGTTTCATCTCTCTCAAGTCAGAAAGCACCATTGTACGGAAGGAAATTTTGAAATCAATAAAATATACCCTATTTCTATGCAATTTATGTTGTAATTGTGACTGGTACAAATTTATACAGATGTTTTGACACATGCAAGTGACATAGTTGGATAGAGGGGAGATTTACCATGCCATTGGATTTGTTTTGAAGTAATTTCATCAAGTAGGAAGTAAGTTGTATTATTTCTTGTAAAATTGGTCTACCAAATCCTTAAATCTAGGGTATTCATCAAAATAGAGCCCTAACTTGACTTCCCACTAGTGGATTTTTATAGACACTTGAAGGGATAAATCTAGGATGATGAAAAGTTAGATTCTTGAATCACATAATATAATGATGGAGTTTTCTATTTTTCCTTCCTTTCCCTAGGATAAAGATCTCAATGCATTTAGCATCTAGTGAGTGTGTTTGAAAGGATCAAATGACTAAGAAGTGGTGATTTGGCTAAGTGATGTTATATTTGGTGTAGTTTGGAGTCAAGGCACTTGTTGGCAACAAAATTTCAGTTCCATGAACCCATATTAGAGTAGTTCCTTAAGAAATTACACCTAATTAGGCCTATTAGGTTTATGTGTCTTAGGATCATTCTGGAATTTTGGAATAGCATTGAAGTTTGAAATCTTGTAGTCTCTAAGAACTCCCAAAATGGTATCAAAATCCATGATTCATTTACCAAGTATTTTGGAGAAATATTAAGTTGTTTGGGAAATATCAAGTTAGGAGGCCTAATTGGCATTAGGCCTAAAACTGCAATTTTCTAGTTTTATAGTTTGGTGAGTGGTGAAAGGAAGTTATTGTAGGATCTTAATAAGGATATCAAGTGGACATTGTAGAAAAGGAGTGAGGGTTCCACAAACCTTTTTAACTATAATTTTAGTGATCGAGAAATTTCTCAAGGAGTTGAGCAATATGCATTCTTGTGAGTACAACCACCTTTTGCTGCCAAGTCTCTACATCACTATTTTAGCACTTCTAGATTTTAACAAGGTGTTTCAAGTAGATTTTGATGCTAGTGGTACTTTAAGAGGAGATATTTTGAGCCAAGAAGTTAGAACTATTTCTTAATTTAGTGAGAAATTGAATGATGCCAAAAGAAAATATTTTGTTTATGATCAGGAATTTTATGCTATAGTTCAAGCATTGAAGATGTGGAAACACTATCTTCTTCCTAAGGAGTTTGTTTTGTATACTGATCATCAAGCTTTGAAATATTTGAATAGTCAAGGAAAATTAATAAAAGGCATTTGAAGTAGGTTGAGAATTTGTAGAGTTATACATTTTTTTTGAAACAAAGGATTGGGAAGTCTAATGGAGTTGCACATGCTCTTAGTTGAAGACAACTTTTGCTGACATAAATGCAAAATTAAGGTGGTTGGCTTCAAGGAACTTAGTAATTTGTGTCTAGAGGATCCTAATTTTGGTTAAGCATGGAAGGATTTTATAGAACTTGATACTCTTGACAAGACAAGGTGGTTGGATTTCATAATCCAAGATGGTATGTTGTTCAAAGGAAGCCTATTATGCATTCCATGAAGTTCAATGAGAGAAAATCTCATCAAAGAGAAGCATAGTGGAGGATTTGTTAGACACTTAAGTAAAGATAAAACCATAGTTTTGGTTGCCGATAATTATTACTAGCCATAGTTGCATCAAGATGTGAAGAAATTTGTACAAAGTTACAGAGTATGTCAGATGGCGAAAGGAATGAAGAAGAATACATGGTTGTATCAGCCATTACCTATACTAGAGAATCCATGGGAGGATGTCATCATGGATTTTGTTCTTGGAATACCAAAGGCTTAGTGATTGTGGTGGTTGATAGGTTTTCAAAGATGACACATTCTATTCCTTGCAAGAAGAGAAGTGATGTTGTTCATGTGGCATTATTGTTTTTTAGAGAGGTGGTGAGACTACAGTCTACCAAAGAGTATAGTTTTAGATCAAGATACCAAATTTTTTGGGCATTTCTAGTGTACATTGTGGAAGAAATTAAAGATGGGGTTGAAGTGTAGTTCATTCCATCATCCATAGATTGATGGACAGATGGAAGTTATGAACTAGAGTTTTGGAAATTTACTTAGATGTCTAGTTGGAGGCAATCCAAAATGATGAAATCTGATTTTACCATAGTCAAAATTTGCATATAATAATTCTATCAAGAGGAGTACTAGTAAATGACCTTTCTAGATTGTCTGTGGGAAGTCTCATGAATGATTCTAAATTGAGGCAGTTGGATAAAGGAGAGATAAGTAGTGCTAAAGTAGAAGAATTTATTGAACATTTGAAGGTGATGAAGCATATTATAAATATGAATACATAGCACAAGGCTATGTAAGATGTGAAAATGAGGTATAAGGAATTTTAGATTGGAGATAAAGTCATGTTTCACTTGAGAAAGGTGCATTTTCTAGTGGATACATATAATAAGATGAAGATGAAGAAGTTTGGATTGTGCAAGATAGTGAAAAGGAACAATTTTGGAAATGCCTATGAAGTGGAGTTTCCTGCTGAATTGAATATTTTACTAGTATTTAACATTTCATATGTGACAACATATTATGAAGGATGTGATGGAGATGATGTTGTCAAAGTATAGTGGAGTATTCCAATAGCTAGTTCAACTACAAAAGAGATTGAGAAGATACTAAATAGTCATGTTGGCAAAAGTACAAGGAATAAAACTAATGAAGAATACCTGGTCAAATGGAAAGGGAAACTAGTAGAGGATTCATTATAGCTAGCAAGGGAGGAGGTTAACCATCTTGGTTTTCCTATAAACACCTGAGATGTGATATATTCACTTCTCAAATTACCTTGGGTGTCTAATGAAAGAGCATCCTAGGTGTGAGGGAAATCTTGCATCACCTAAAAATATTTTTATTTTTAGCCTTTTCTATTTTAATTAGGACTAGTAGATATGGGGGTTATTATTTCTAGGAACTTACTATTTTTAGTAAGTTTTTCATACGAACTTGGAATGTCCTAATTTTAGAGGTGGATATTCATCTTGGATATATTAGCCTACTAGTTGAAGCTTAGTGCCATATCATGTGTATTCATGGATTTATTGCAGATTTTTGGTTTGCAATTTTGGTATATAAACTCTAGGCTCATCATTGGAGGCCTTAAAGTTCTTGGATGAGGTCCAAAAAATTGATGGATGGACACTTGTGTAGATTAGAAGTAGGGGTTTTCATAGAATGATTATAATAGCCAATCAAAGCAATGATTTGAGTGTTATGGCCTTTTGAATTTAGGCCAACCAAAATATCCAAATAAATTTCAAAATTTTTTTTGGCTAACTCTATATGTATATTTAGGGTCCGTCGGCCCTAGGTATTAAGTTTGAGTGTCTAGAGCTTTCCTGAGTGGCATAAAATTGCCTTTTTAAGAAATTCTTGAACATTGTCTAGGATAGATTTGGGTGATAGTTCATAGATTTGGCTTGCAAATTACCATAATGAAGGTGCCCATGTGGGTTAGCATATTGTAATTGAAAATTCTATAATTCTTCATTTGCAGTGATAATGAGAAGCCCATATTTTGTTCTTGCACTTAATGTTGTTTCTTTGTTTCTATTATTTATTTATGGTATTAGGGGGAGCACCCTTAATAAGATGATTGACCTTTGGGATGAGAGAAATATTTTTGGTATTAAAGTTATTTAAAATGGAAACATTTTTCATGGATTCTTTGATCACCTCCAAAAACTCAAAAAAAATGACATCCTAACATTTCCGAAAAAATAATGCAGTGAACCCATCAGTGCTTGGAGCCTTATTAGGAGGCAAAGAAAAAACCACAAGACTTATTTCAAAAAGAGAAAATGGGGATGTTAGAACCAAATTTCCTTGTTGTGTGATCAATGAGGGAATGAAATCCAAGATCTCATCCACAAGGTGGGAAGGTTGGGAATCCTGAGGTGGAGGCGAAAGTAGATTAGAGAAGAACCTTACACTCTCATTTTGTATACCCTTAGAATTAGAAATCAAATTTCCTAGATGGTCATGAATTGTAAAAATTGTGTTTTTAGCTTTCATTTTTTTGGCAAATGATTGAAAAAAAATAGTATTCTAATCCCCTTTTTGAAGCAACAATTCTCTAAAATTTTGTCTCCAATACTTTTCTTCTCACTTACATAATTCAAACCACTCCACTTGTAATATCATCTAACTTGAATGCATATCAACATTTGAACAATGGAGTAAAATATGTTGATTAATCTCAACTATTTTCCCTTCTACTACCTTTTTGTCCTCAAAAATATTTTTAAAAACATGTTTATTCTAGATCTTGATAAGCCCTTTGACATACTACATTTTCTTGTGAAACTGAAACATTTTGGTTCCTCATTCTAGTGGAGCATCCTTCAACCATTATCTTAAAAGGCTCTCAAAATGGGCATGATGATACCAAACACTTTCAAACTTAAAAGATGGTATGGAAAGACTAGTTAGAGGAGAATCTAATGGAAGAATAGAAAATTGAATGGGAAAATGTTTAGATATAGAATATGGCAATATATCTGATTATACTATATAATTTGCCAATTTCCAACATCGTGAACACAAAAAACTATCCAATCTAACTGCAACCTAGTAGAACCCAAAAATTCTATTAGTCCAAGGGAAAGATCCATCTTGTGGGGGAACATAAAATAGAGCATTATTGTCAACAAAGTCATTAAAGTCCTGGGTAGCTCTACAAGGGGGAATAATATCTCCATTCTTACCCCTGCAATGAAGAATGACATTAAAGTCACCGACAATAATAAATTTGGTTCATGTTAATTGTTAGATAAAAGCTATAAGAGTAAGCCATAGACTTTTTTTATCTAATGTAGGGTTAGGACCATAAACATTAATTAATTGGAATAAAAGTTTATAATTTTGGATAGATAACATATTCCAATTAGTTCCTCGATGAAGATGTTGATCCTTGATAGTCTTAGGATTCCATAATATAACAAGGCCTCCAGAAGAACCTAAGCTAGGAACATGTGAGGAATTCCATGTTGACAAGCATCCAACATATTTCTAAAAGTTATTTGTTGATAGCTTAGTCTCCTGAAGCAATATTAGATTGTATTGGATAGAATCAACACACTGCTTGATCCTATTACATTTTTTAGGGGCATTAATGCACTTGGCATTCCATGAGAGTATCTTCATAGTTGATAAGAAGCACTCTTGGTACTCTTTTTTGATCGTTTAAAGGTACAAAAATTACCATCCAAAGTCAGTTGAATCCCTACATCAACTTCTTGTTTAGATTTTGTAGATTTTGATAGACTACCCCTAGGCTTTGAATATTTCTAACTCATAGTATATGAGAGGGAGGTTTGAATCACAAATAATTTATGGGAGAAATCAAAACCAACATTAGCAATAGATGGATCAGCAAAATGAGACCTAGTTTTACCAAATCTATATATTTGAGTAGGACAATTTTTTACTATCAAGCCAAAATTTGGAACATTCTTAAAGCCCTCCATCCTAGGTGAAGGGAGATACAAATTAAAAATTTCATTATCCTTAGGTAGGTCATGGGGTATGCTATCTTCTTTGAAGAATTGGGGAGGAATTGACACACTACACTATTCTACTAAAATTTGGGCATGTTCAGTAGATAAGGAATGCACTTGGGAAACTAATACAACTTCTAATGTAGAAGAAAAAGGAAGAGGTTCATCATTAAAAACAAGATCATTGATGATAACATCCATCTAAGTGGGATGAATAACATCTTCTTCATTGGAAACCATAAATGTAGTCACAAACTTCGAAGATATCAATGATGTAAAAAGAGATTGAACTAGATTTGTATGCTTAATTTCACGAGTATTCCATTCAAAGATAAGATGGGTGATGTAGAGCCTCACCTTGGAAAACTCAGGAGGAACTCAATCACTCAATCAAGTTACATCAAGGGGCACATACACCTTCCAGGATCAATCTTCAACCTATTTAAAAAAATTTAAACAACTAATTTTCACAATGCCCACTAAAAATTGACATGTGACATGAACTTTCTTGACCTCCTATCGCCACATTTCAATTTTTTGTACCAACTTAATGCAACCTGACCACTTCTTCATTTATATTAAAATACATGGATGACTTGGTCATCTGTGAATATAGAAAATAGAACAACAAACTGACTGCAAACTAATTATTAATCAACACAATGCCATATAACACATAAACCCCAAATCTAAATGTTATATTCATGATATAACATGCTAGTATCATGGTATGAATTTGACATGCCAAATCTTCAAGAAAATACTAAATGTAATAACAAAAAACTCTCTAAATTTCTAATTTCAAATGGGTTTCCTTTCAATCCCAAATCTATTTTCTAAATCCATTCACATGAGGCAATACAATATCCCTTGGAAATCATATTTATCAAACCAAAATCTGTAGCAAGAAAATTCGTAACATTATGTTGAAATCTGATTTTTCTTTGTGCCAAATTAGAAAGAAATCAAAACTTTCCAAACACCCAAATCTAAATTTTGTATCACTCAAAAATTTTAAATACCAAACTCTTAGTAACCCGATCACATTTTCCATGCTTTTGTAAATCATATTGAAATCAATTCCTTAGTTGGAAAAAAAATGGATTCTCTCCATATCATAAAATGGAATGCCAAAACCAATAAACTAAAAATCTTCAATCAAGTACTAAATAAACTTTTCCCAGAAAATACATTAAATTGACAACATAAAACACATAGAGTATAAAATAGAACTTATGCTAAGAAATTTTTATTGAAAACTATAAAAACTACAAAAGGAAAATGGCCATGACTGTCAAAAGTCAGAGGGCTGAAATATTCTCACATTTTCTCTCTAAACTCTCCCTTTTTTTGAACTACTCATGCCCTTTTATAATTACTTTGGCCAATTACAAGTGACTCTTGGGATTTCCTTTTAGTTAAAAAATATTCTTTTTCATTACATTTGGCACATCCATCGTGCAATTTTCTTTCTTAAATATATAAATATTTTCAACATGATATGAACTTTTGCATTTTAATATGCTATCCTCCTGTCACTTTCAGACTTCCTATCACAAAACTTCTGCATTTTACTGATATTTTAGATTGCCTTCCTATCGTAGACATGCTCTTACACCATACTCCCAAATTTGAAAAGTTTTCACATCCCATGGAAATGTGCTTGACTGAAACCTACAAAAAAAACCTTAACCTTTTCCTCTTCCTCTTCACTTTCTTTAATGTCTCTATTGGACCATTTCTTCAAACTAAGATTCTTATCACTAAAATTTGTAATGGGTGCCTCCAAAAGTCCACTTCTGTAGTGCTGCATCTCACACACACAAATAACTTCTATGCCTAAGCTAGGAGTTTGTTCCATGCCTCTCTCCCCAAGCCTTTTGGCAAAGAACTTGGACCTCCTTCTAAGGCCCTCATGGTAGACCTCCATGTCCACCTCTTGTAGTGAGTGAACAAAACATCTACAACCAATAAAAACTCCACTAATAGCAATTAGATAAGAAAACTCTTCCACTTCCCAAATCTTTTACTCAGCTCTGATACCAAAAATGATGTAGAGGCTCACCTTGGAAAACTTAGGAGGAACTCAATCATTCAATTGAGTTACATCAAGGGTTACATACACCTTCTAGGATCAATCTTCAACCTATTTCAAATTTTTTAAACAATTAATTTTCACAATACCCACTGAAAACTAACATGCGACATGAACTTTCTTGACCTCTTATTGCCACATTTCAGTTTTCTATACCAACTTAATGTAACCTAACCACTTCTTCATTTATATTAAAATACATGGATGGCTTGGTCATCTGTGAATATAGAAAATGGAACAATAAACTGATTATTAATCAACACAATGCGATATAACCCATAAACCCCAAATTTGAATGTTATATTCATAATATAACTTACTAGTATCATGGTATGAATTTGACATGCCAAATCTTCAACCAAATATGAAATGTAATAACAAAAAACTCTCTAAATTTCTAATTTCAAATGGGTTTCCTTTCAACCCCAAATCTATTTTCCAAATCGATTCACATGAGACAATAAAATATCCCTTGGAAATCATATTTGTCAAACCAAAATCTGTAGCAAGAAAATCAGTAACATTATGTCCAAATTTTATTTTTCTTTGTGCCAAATTAGAAAGAAATTAGAACTTTCCAAACACCCAAATCTGAATTTTGTATCGCTTGACAATTTTAAATACCAAACTCTTAGTAACTCGATCACATTTTCCATGCTTTTGTAAATCATATTGAAATCAATTCCTTGGTTAGAAAAAAAAAAGGATTCTCTCCAATTCATTAAATGGAATGCCAAAACCAATAAACTCAAAATCTTCAATCAAATACTAAATGAACTCTGCCCAGAAAATACATTAAACCAAAAACATAAAGCACATAGAGTATAAAATAGAACTTACGCTAAGAAAAATTTATTGAAAACTATGAAAACTACAAAAGGAAAATGGTAATGACTATCAATAGTTAGAGGGCTGAAATATTCTCACATTTTTCTCTCCTTCTAAACTCTCCCTTTGTTTGAACCGCTCATGCCCTTTTATAATTACTTTGGGTAGTTACAAGTGACTCTTGGGATTCCCTTTCAGTTACAAAATATTTTTTTCATTAATTTTGGCACATCCATTGTGCAAATATCTTTCTTAAATAAATAAATATTTTCAACATGATATAAACTTTTGCATTTGAATATGCTATCCTCCTATCACTGTTAGACTTCCTATCGCAAACAGATTGCCTTCCTATCATAGACATGCTCCTACACCATACTCTCAAATTTGAAAAGTTTCCATGTCCCATGGAAACATGCTTGACTAAAACCTACAAAAAAAACCTTAACCTTTTCCTCTTCCTCTTCACTTTCCTTGATGTCTCTACTAGACCATTTCTTCAAACTAAGATTCTTATCACTGAAATTTGTAAGGGTTGCCTCCAAAAGTCCACTTCTCTAGTGTTGCATCTCACATACACAAATAAATTCTATGCCTCACCTAAGAATTCCTTCCATGCCTCTCTCCCAAAACCTTTTGGCAAAAAACTTGGACCTCCTTCTAAGACCCTCATGGTAGACCTCCATGTCCACCTCTTGCAGTGAGTGAACAAAACATCTGCAACCAATAAAAACTCCACTAATAGAAATTAAATTAAAAAAATCTTCCATTTCCCAAATCTTTTAGTCAGCTTTGATACCAAAAATGATGTAGAGCCTCACCTTGGAAAACTTAGGAGGAACTCAATCGCTCAACTGAGTTACATCAAGGGGCACATACACCTTCCAAGATCAATCTTCAACCTATTTCAGATTTTTTAAACAATTGATTTTCACAATACCCACTAAAAATTGAAATGCGGCATGAACTTTCTTGACCTCATGTTGCCACATTTCGATTTTCTATACCAACTTAATGCAGCCCACCACTTCTTCATTTATATTAAAATACATGGATGGCTTGGTCATTTGTGAATACAAAAAATGGAATAACAAACTAACTGCAAACTGATTATTAATAAACACAATGCTATATAATCCATAAACCCCAAATCTGAATGCTATATTCATGATATAACCTACTAGTATCATGGTATGAATTTGACATGCCAAATCTTCAAGAAAACACTAAATGTAATAACAAAAAACTCTCTAAATTTCTAATTTCAAATGGGTTTCATTTCAGCTCAAAATCTATTTTCCAAACCAATTCACATGAGGCAATAAAATATCCCTTGAAAATTATATTTATCAAACCAAAATCTGCAGCAAGAAAATCAGTAACATTATGTCCAAATCTGATTTTTCTTTGTGCCAAATTAGAAAGAAATCAGAACTTTCCACACCCAAATCTGAATTTTGTATCACTTGACAATTTTAAATACCAAACTCTTAGTAACCCGATCACATTTTCCATGCTTTTGTAAATCATATTGAAATTAATTCCTTGGTTGGAAAAAAAATGGATTCTTTCGATATCATAAAATGGAATGCCAAAACTGATAAACTCAAAATCTTCAATCAAATACTAAATGAACTTTGCCTAGAAAGTACATTAAATTGACAATATGAAGCACATAGAGTATAAATAGAACTTATGCTAAGAAAAAATTATTGAAAACTACAAAAACTACAAAAAGAAAATGGCCATGACTGTCAATAGTTAGAGGGCTGAAATATTCTCACATTTTTCTCTCCATCTAAACTCTCCCTTTGTTTGAACTGCTCATGCCCTTTTATAATTACTTTGAGCACTTACAAGTGACTCTTGGGATTCCTTTTTAGTTACAAAATATTTTTTTTCATTACATTTGGCACGTCCATTGTGCAGATTTCTTTCTTAAATATATAAATATTTTTAACATGATATAAACTTTTGCATTTTAAAATGCTATCCTCCTATCACTGTTAGACTTCCTATCATAAAACTTCTACATTTTATTGATATTTCAGATTGCCTTCCTATCACAGACATGCTCCTACACCGATGGGACAAAAAAAACATAAGATTATTAACAAAATAAGAGAAAAAATACTCTAAATTGGGAAAAGTTAGAAGAGAAAAAGCATTCCCTAGAAGTGAATATTGAAGAGGAGTGTACAAATCAAGCATAGAGTTATTAGGACTTGAACACTCTTTGTGGGATTGATCTTTTTGTGTATTACAATAACCCTTAGGACGATGAAAAAAAACTAGATTTACAAATGAGAAATGATATGAGTCACCTATCATTTTATCTTGAGATACATAAGTGTCATTAGAGGTGGAAGGAAAAAACTATGTCCTAAAAGTGAACTTCAAGGGGTCAGAGTTATGGTCACTACTAACTATTAGATTAGAGCAATTAGGATCTCAAAATTTATTGGTATAATGCCCAAAAAAACTTGCCTTCTTAATCACAGTCTATGCATCTTGAATAATAAATGTTTGGTTACAGTGTCCATATTTAGATGTCACAATTAAGGAAGAAGGTAATAGTTTATCTAGATCTAGCAAGGAACAAAACTTGATAGAAAGATATGGCTCACCAAAAGGCACTAAGTTATGTTGAATGAATACCCCAAATTTATTTTTTATTAATTCAATAATTTTTTGATCTCTATATTTAATTGGTAAAGAAGGAAGCTCAATCTAAAATGGTATAAAGTCACAAGCTATATGACTAGGTTTAATGTTTGGGGACCAAGCCCTAACATATATTCCCAAACCTATATAGAACCATCTCTTAATTAGAAGAACATTATCTCGATAAAAATTAGATTCAAATATAGCAATAAAAATAGAGACTCATGATCAATGTATAATAGATTAGTAACACCATACCAGTATCACTTTACCCAAGTAAGAAGTTCTAAAGGTAGGAAGAAGGACCAAATCCTACCACTGATTTATGAGTCGAGCATGTAAGAGACTTGTGGTTTAAGAATTCCATATTCAGTTTCAAGATTCAAGGAATCACCATATTTGGATGTAGAATTTTAAATATCCAGATTACTATTGGGACTAATTGATCTTATTGTAGTTTTAGACCCCAATTTTTTCCTCCAAACTTTGACATGTTGATTTCCTACATATTTTTTACCTCCAACTAAAATATTATTGGGATAAGACATAAATATTGGGATGGTAGTGGGGAAATTTTTTATCCATGAAACATAAGAAGGGATTTGGTAATTGAAATGTTTGATCTCCTCATGAGTCATAGAGAAAATGGGTGTAGGTTATAAATGGCCCATCCCAAATATTAAAAATGGGTTAGATCAAGGGTTTGGAAGCTTTAAGACCATGCTTTTTCTTCTCTACACCATGTCCATTATGGCTAGAGCCATATGATCTATTCATATCACTTATATCTATTTTCCCACTGTGATGACAAAGATAGGCATCCCTTTGATCTCCATTCTTTAAATGAAATCAAACATTCCGACCAAAAATTTGATGAAACCTTTGCATATTTCAGCTACTCAGAGGAATATGAACTTGCTTTGAAAAGTTTCCATGCACATTGAGACCATTGGTCCTTCTACCTTTCTCATTCTCAACAAAAAATTCCATCGATTCCCCTTCTACCAAAGATCTAAATCTATCCTAATGAATCGATGTCTGGTGAATGAATATATCGCTATTGTTATTATTAGGGGTAATGAATTTGTAACCCTTCTATGAATCAAACTAGTTAACCTTTCCAGTCCTTTTCCCTCTCTATGCCATGTTTGCTAATTAGATGTGCATATCATAGTCTGCTAATGGCCAAATCTAATTTGTGCTTTGGCTAAAACTATGAGTATGCCAATGGTGATGCCTCTAATCTAACTTGTGTTTTGGCTGAAACTGCAAGTATGCCAATGGTGACACCTCCAATCTGATGAAGACATGGAAAAAATGGATTGATAGTCTGGTAGAAACTTTTCAAACATAGAGCTTCTACTTGTCTAATTGCTAATAGTTTCTTATAAATCTATATTTGCAATTGCTAGTTCATATGCAGAATATGTTAAGCTTAATGTAGAAAGTGTTTACAAGTAGACCAATTCTAACCTCTAATTTTTTAATGAAATATGCTATAATGTTCAAATTATCTCTTCTTCAAGTTTTAGATATTTAAAATTATGGATCCCTCAAGATGATTATGTTGTGATGTGGAGCCTAATTAGACTCAAAAGTTTATTTGATGTAGTTTCTCCCCATTTTTTTCTTCTATTGGACAACTTATTATAGCTCTAATTTTATAAGTGGAAAAAGATTGTATAAAATGGCTTAGGGTTATGGATTTCATTATGTATGGTGACATTATAGCTTCTTGCAGCTATATTGAATTGTAAGGGATTGTATATTGTAATCAATGCATAATAATAATATTGGACTTGTTGTTGGTGGATGTAGACTAGGGATTGGGTGAGCCAAATTAAATCCTTATGTCTTGTGTTCTCTTCTATGAAACCTATTATTTTATGATATTATTTGCATGTTACTATTATTTTATGTCTATGGTTAATCCTAACAAGCAGTATCAAACCTTTTTTAAGCTAGACTGTCATTATCATTATTTTTAGCTATCCTCTAAAAAAAGGTCTCACAGTTGAGTGGGAGTGATGGAAGATGAGGGTAGGGTAAAGATTGAGAAGTTTAATGTGCATAAATTTTAGTTATAGAAAATGCAAATGGAAGACTACCTTTATCAAAATGATAAATGGAAGCCCATGGAAGGAAAAACTAAGAAATAGGGAACTATGATAGATGAGGACCAGGAGATTTTAGATAGAAAGGAATTTGGAAGTATTTGATTAAGCTTGGTACCATCATTGACATTCAACATTACAAAAGAGAAGTTAATGGAAGAGTTGATGCAAACCCTAGTAAAATTGTATGAAAAGCTTTTTTCTTCAAACAAGGTATTTCTAATGAAGCATTTATTTAATATGAAGATGGTAGAATGTGGATATTTTGCAAATAATTTAAATGAGTATACTACTATTACTAGTTAGTAATATTCTATGAATTCCAAATTTGATGAATAAATTAGGGCTCCCTTGATTTTTTGTTCTTTGCTTGAAAGATGGAATGACTTGGTAATGAATGTGAATAATTCTATTTCTGTATCTATTCCCCTAAAATTTGATGATGTTATTGGTGTTATTCTGAGTGAGCAAACTTGTAGGAAAACCTCAAATGAATCTACATCAGGAAGTTCCTTGCATGCACAAAGAATAGGCAGGATGACCAAGAGATGAAACAATTCTAGAAATAATGAAATCAAGAGGAAAGTCAAAGGGAAAGAGGTCTCAATTTAGAGGATCGAGAGAATGATGGTGCTATGGGAAACAAGGGCATAAGATGAAAGATTGTTGGATTGGAAAGAAAAATGAAGGAGATAAACCAAAAGGGAACAAGGAGGAAAATTTTGTAAGTAAAAAAATTGAAGAGGATGCTTTTCTTATTTCTTTAGAAAGTGTTGATGATTCTTGGGTTTTAGATTTTGAGGCTTCATTTCATGCTACACCCTATAGAGGTTATTTTATTAATTATGTCCAAGAAAATTTTGGGCTTATTTATTTGGGGATAATGACCCCTATCAAATTGTTTGAAGGGGAAAATTTAAGATTGAGTTGAAGAATGGGAACCATTGGCTACTACATGAGGTAAGACATGTTCCAAGACTGGGCAAAAATTTAATTTCAGCAAAGCAACTTGGTGATGAGGGTTGCATAGTTATGTTTAATGAAAAAAATTGGAAGGTTTAGAAAGTTTCCCTTGTAGTAGAAAAATGTGTGAAAATAGGAACCATACATCTTTGTACAAGTCAGATTGTTCCTTCTACTTTAATTGTTTCAGAGAAAAATGAATATTCAAGAATAGTTGATGCAGTTGAATAGGGAGAACAAACATTTGTTGTAGATTTTAATACAACCCTATGGCACCATAGAATTGGGCACATGAGTGAGAAATATATAAAATTACTTCATTCAAAGAAAGGTTTACTAGGTTTGAAATGTGTCAATATATATTTTTGTGAAATTTGTGCATATTGAAAACAAGAGAGAGAGAGTTTTGTAAAGAATGGGAAGGAAAAGAACAATAATAAATTAGAGCTTGTGCATATAGATGTATGGGGACTGGCTCATGTATCTTCCATTGGTGGGTCTCATTACTATGTTACATTTATTGATGATGCAACTAGAAAAATATGAGTTTATTTCCTTAGACATAAATCTAATGTATTTCAAACTTTTAAGAAACGAAAATGCTTGACTGGTAAGAGATTAAAATGTCTTAGATCTAATAATGGTGGTGAGTATTACAGTCATGAATTTAAAGATTTTTACTCCACTAATAGTATTTGTAGATAGAAAATTGTTCCAAGGAAACCACAAGAAAATGAAGTGGTTGAATGCATGAAGAGAACAATAATGGAGTGTGCAAGGAGCATGAGGTTGCATCATGGGTTTCTCTTAAACATGTGGGCAGAGGCTATCAATACTACCATATGTTTGATCAATAAAGGTTCCTCTACTTCTTTAGGCTATGGTATTCCAAAGGAATCATGGACTAGTAAGAAGGTGATGTATTCTTTTCTAAAAACCTTTCGTTATGAAGCATTCACACATATAGATTCTAAAAATAGAACCAAGCTAGAAGCTAAGTCAAAGAAATGTGTATTTGATGGATATGGAATTGATGACTTTGGTTATTGACTTTGGGATTTTAAAAATTCTAAAATTATAAGAAGCAGGGGTGCCATATTCAATATGAAAGTGTTGTACAAAGATAACTTATAGTAGCATGAGAAGAAAGAAAATGATTATGTAATGTTGGATGATACTCGAAGACATAATGTTCAAATAGTCTCTCATGGTTTGTAATAGTCACAACAACAAATACCACACACCCCAGTGAATGTTAGATGGTAAACAAGGCTAAGTAGATCTCCATAAAGATATTCTCCCTCTTTGTATTCTATTTTACCTACTAATGATGGTGAAGCTGAATGTTATGATGAAGTTGTGTAGGTGGATACAAAGCTTTAGAGGGAGTCTAGAATGAAAGAAGAAATTGACTCTTTGTTGTAAAGTAAGATGTGCAGTTTATTAAGTTGCCTATAGGTAAAAGGGCTTTAAAAATAAATGGGTTTAAAAGTTGAGAGAAGAGGATGGATTTGCACAAAAAAAGTGCATTGATTTTGATGAGATATTTTCTCCTATTGTTAAGATGACTTCTATTCATATTGTTTTAAGTCTTGTTGCTACTAAAGATTTACATTTGGAGCAGCTTGATGTTAAAACAACCTTTCTTCAGGTTGATTTGGATAAAGATATATATATGGCACAACCAAAGGGATTTCAGGTCAAAGGTAAGGAGAATGTAGGGTGTAGATTGAAGAAAAGTTTATATGTCTTGAAGCAAGTACCTCGATAATGGTATCTAAAATTTGATAGTTTTATGTCTGTGCATCGATATTTTAGGTGTCATTTAGATCATTTTGTTTACTTTAAGAGGTTGGATGATGATGACTACATCATTTTATGTTTATATGTTGATGATATGCTTGTAACTAGTTCTATCATGGTTCACATTAAGGGGTTAAAATGATAATTAGCACATTAATTTTCTATGAAGGATTTGAGGATAGCAAAAACAATTCTTGGTATGAATATTTGAAGAGATAGAAAGAGTAGAAAAATGACATTATCTTAGGTTGATTATATTGAGAAGGTGTTGTAACATTTCTCTATGAAAAATGCTAAAGCTGTCAGCACACCTTTACCTAGTCATTTGAAGTTGACTATGAAGATATGTCCAAAGACACAAGAAGAGGAGGATAAGATGTCCAAGGTATCTTATGCTTCAGCTATAGGAAGCTTGATTTATGCTATGGTATGTACAAGGCTAGATATTACACATGTAGTGGAAGCCAGTAGTAGGTATATGAGTCATCTAGGTGTTGAGCATTGAAATGTAGTCAAATGGATTCTCTGATATTTGAGAGGAACATCTAGTAAGTGTTTACCTGGCTCTACTATTGACTTATACAGCTATGGTGGCATAGATTTGGGAAGATATACTGATACTAGGGAGAGTACTATATGTTATGTATTTACTATTGGTGGGTCAGTAGTGCATTAGATTTCTTGGTTGTAGAAGGCTACTGCTTTATCCACTACAGAGGAAGAGTATGTTGCTACTATAAAGGCACCTAGTAAGATCATATGGATTCATTTATTCATCAAAGAATTGGGACACCCATTGAGGGATAATTATTTGTTGATATATAGCCAGAGTGTCATTTATATTGCAAATAATTATGCTCGACATTCAAAGACAAAATACATATAGTTGTGGTAACATTTCATTTGATCAATTTTGGATGATGGATAGATAAAGTTGGAGAACATACATATAGATGATAATCTAGAAGATATATTTACCAAGCTAGTAACAAGGGAGAAGTTGAACTCCTCTTCATCTTCAGTTGGTCTTCTAGACTCAACAGGATAAAAGAATAGTAGAGTCAAGGGTGGTTTGATATTCCAGTGGGAGGAGTAGTGCTATGATCAGTCTCTAAGTGGGAGGTTATTATTATGGAGTCTGATTAGTCTCCAAGAGGGAAATTATTGTGATGTGGAGCCTAATCAAACTTAGAGCTTTATTTGGCACAATTTCTCCTTAGATTATTTTTATAGGGGTTTGGGGGCAACACCCACAAGACAAGGTCTATTAATCTCAGATTGTTTTTGACAAGTGAGTGTCTATACACTTAAGTCATTTACTTAGTTCATGCCAAATAAGTAACATACACTAAGAACATCATGTAAGTTAGAGAATGCTAAGTAAAAGTGTGTGCCAAGTCACACATGTGCCAAATGATTCAAGTGTCGAATAGATAGTATGTGCTGAGTCATTCAGTTGTTGAGTAAGGAGTGCATGCCAAGTCATTTAGTTGTTGAGTGACAACATTGAAGTCATAGTTAGTGCCGAGCACCAGGGACTTCAGATATCAAGTAACACAATTTTGACATAGGTTTTTGTATTGGCACAAACTACAATGTAAACCATTTTTGAGCCAACTTAAGGATTAATTTATGATCTTTTGTTGATAAGGATGAATGTTAAGTGAGAATTCCTATTTATTTGTCATGACCCCAAATTTAAGGATATATGCATATTTGAATAACATAGTATATAATGATAATAATTAAGAATAATAACGAATAAATATTATAATTACATTATGAAACCGAAGAAGATGATAATATATTCACATTTGAATATATATGATATTAATAACTAATGATAATTATAATAAATTGATTAAGAATTAATATAAAACCATAATACAATATGGTATTATATTCATTTAACATAATATGTTATAATAACATATAATATTATATTATATAATGTATTTTAAACATTAATATATAAATAACATATTTAAATATATATTATCTTTGAAAGGATAAATATTTATAGCCTATTTATATTACTCAACTATTTAATAATAACATAAATTGATAAAGATATTAATTATAAACATTATTAATTAATGTCTTTAGACATGAATATATGAAAAGAAAATAAACTAAACCTAAGCCAACTAATATATATGTATGCGACAATTTATGTTAATAAAATATATATCAATGAAATAATTTATACTGATCCCATTCACGTGAACTAACACGTCTGCTCGTGAATGAACCAAAACATATTTATGGAGAATCCATCAACCAACGTGGGGGGCAGTAGATCTCATTCATCGAACCACATAGAGAGAAAGGAGGATACATTGAAATAATACAAAAAAGTGAATAGTGTGTACAACTAGTCAAATCGAACAATATAAGGGGTGAATAGCGTTCCAACAGAGCAGTGGAAACAAGATATTGCGTTGGAGGAGAAAATACAGTGGGAGATACACATTCATTAATTGGCATCAAACAAAGTTTGAATATTCTATCATATCCATCAACCATCGAATCAGATTGAAGGAAATATATATCACCAAATGACATTGGATAAAGAAGTGGCTTGGGAGAACATTGATTGATTACTGTGAGTACAAAACATCAGCATTGTTATTACACTCATGGTACCTACATAGACTTGGGAATGAAGGCATAAAGTAAGAAGGTCAAAGTGATAAAAACAATAAATAATTTGTAGTCACTGTATGCCGGTCAGTACGTAGGTTTAGAATAGCGTCAGGCCCAAGTACGTGAGACCCAATCATTCTTAAAGGTTTATATCTACACAATAATCAAATCCAATAATTATTTAATCAATAGGGAAGAAATATTGAAGTCTCCCAACTATAATATGAAAAGAATATTAAGTTGATTATAATAAGGAGAGCTTTGGAAATCATAATTTATCTCACTTGCAAATTATCAAATACATACATACATACATACATACATACATACATACATACATACATACATACATACATACATACATACATACATACATACATACATACATACATACATACATACATACATACATACATATATATATATATATATATATATATATATATATATATATATATATAGATAATTTTAAAGATTGGATTTTTTATTAAATATAATTATAAATTTCACAAAATTTCCAAATATAAAGTGAATATTGAAATCTTTAAACCAGAGCCAAGAGCAATTTGAGGTATAGCAAAAAGGGGGACATTACAATTGGTATCAGAGCCTAATCCTACCATCCTAAAAATATAGTAAATGACAAGAGGAGCAAAGATAAACAAACAAATATCTAACAAACTTAGGAACATTATGGAACAAACAAACCAAACTCTAGTAGAGCAGATGGAGAAATCAAACCAAGAACTCCAAGCATTGCAAAACATTTGAAATTCCATAAACAATCTGAGAAACAACAATGCTAGTGGAAGAGACGTAAGTTCAAACCACTCAGAAAATAATGGAGCGTCATCATCTCGAGTGCCCAAACCCCCTTTCTTACCTCGGGAGGACCCCTCGATGGAAGGAGAGGGATGAACAACCAATAATGCCATTGAGAATGCAAGAGCTTATGCCAGTCTTGAACCAAAAATCAGAGAGCTAGTAACATTTAGAGAATTCTGCGAAGCCAATAGGAAAGAAACTCCTAGGAGAGGAAGAAGACCACAAAATCAAGATCTTAAAAGAAAAGTAAATAAAGTAACACTTCCAAATTTTGATGGATTGGAAAAGACCACTGCACACGCTTGGCTACAAAAATTGAACACTTATCTTACCCTTAGCCTAATGATAGAAGAGGATGCACTTCAATTTGTGATCCTTCACTTAGAAGGCATGACACATGATTGGTGGCATCATGGCCTTGTCACTCAAGGACACCAAAATATTACTTCTTATGAAGAATTCTCTCAAAAACTCATTAAAAGGTTTGATAGAAAGCACCCTCAAGAAGACTTTAGAAAGTTGACCCAAATCAAGCAACAAGGATTAGTCGAAGGTTATATAACCAAATTCCAAAAACTCTCAGTCAAATTTATAGGAGTAGATGATGATAGACTCACTTACTTGTTCGTGGAAGATTAAAAGATTCACTAAGAGGGTTGGTTAGTACTCTTAAACCAACATCTTTGGATGATGCCATTGAAATAGCTTTGAGATTAGGAATGTCATCATCAAGTTGTAGACCTTCAAACAAACATACTAAACCATTCCACGATACTGAGTGAAAAGCACAAGCAAGAATTCCCAAAAAGAAAATGTTTTCATTGTGACAAGGACTTTGAAAAGGGTCACCTATGCCAAGATGAGAAAGCTCAAAAACAACAAGAAGACTTAAGAAGGAATAAATTATGCTTCAAATGTGAGGAATCATAGGAACCGGGACATAAATGCAAAAAGAAAAGTCAAATTCATAGAATAGAGGAAATACTCAACCCTAAATTAGAAGGGGCAACACCAAAGAAGATGAGATATATGATCAAGGGAATAGATGGAGCTTCGAGGAAGTTCAACCATATTAAAATATGAATTTGTAAATTTTCTTAATTATTGTAATCATAAAAATGTAAAGTTGATTATTTGAAAAATGATTTAGGGATTTCAAGTAGCTTTCCTATGGAGTCTACAATCAAGGAAGGTCTATAAGACACCTTATTGTAGTACTAGTTTAGGGAAAGACTATATAGAAACCCTACTGTATATAACTTTCCTATGGGGTCTAGAATTAAGGAAGGTCTATCAAGACACCTTATTGTAGTATTAGTTAAGGGAAAGGCCATATTTAACTTTCCTATGGGGTCTGCAATTAAGGAAGGTCTGTCAAGACACCTTATTGTAGTATCAGTTAAGGGAAAGGCCATATTTAACTTTCCTATGGGGTTTGCAATTAAGGAAGGTCTATCAAGACACCTTATTGTAGTATCAATTAAGGGAAAGGCCATATTTAACTTTCCTATTGGGTCTGCAATTAAGGGAGGTCTATTAAGACACCTTATTCTAGTATCAGTTAAGGTAAAGACCATATTTAACTTTCCTATGGGGTCTGCAATTAAGGGAGGTCTGTTAAGACACCTTATTGTAGTATTAGTTAAGGGAAAGGCCATATTTAAACTTTCCTATGGGGTCTGCAATTAAGGGAGGTATGTTAAGACACCTTATTTTAGTATTAGTTAAGGGAAAGACTATAAGGGCATCTATCATTCCTATGGAGTCTACAATTAGGGAAGAGCTGCTATGATACGTTATTGTAGTACTAGTTAAGGGGAAGATAGCAAGGGAATCCTACCACTTTCCTATGGAGTTTGCAATCAGGGAAGAACACCCTATTGTAGTACTAGTTAAGGGGAAGATAGTAAGGGTACCCTATCAACTTTCCTATGGAGTTTGCAATCAAGGGAGAGTGGTTAGGACACCCTATTATGGTGCTAGTTAAGGGAAAGATGGTAATGACTCCTTTGCACAAGAACCTTTCTAGCCAAACAAGTAATCCACTAAGTAGACCACCTTGTGTGGATGCCTAACACCTACCACCGGGGCCAAGGGGGCCAAAGTTTTTCTCTTGGGCTTAGCATGGATTTGACTTGGATTAACTTATTATCATTCAAATTTCTTTGAAGTTTATATATATGCATGTACTGATGCTTATTTTATGGTTGCAGGGTTATAAGCCTAACGAAGAAGTATAATCATTGTGCATTATTAATTTTAAGATCTAATCAAGGTTATGTATGATGTGTCTACATCATGCCTACTTTGTGTCTTCATGCATCAATGTGTATGCTTTGTGTTTTCTTTGTGTCTTCATACAGTCATATGTATACTTTGCATTCAAATGCATACTACACGTGTGACTCTTTATAGAATAGAATGAAGTAATCTTATTAGTAAAAATTTAAATGGGATCTAGTAGTCAATTTTTTTATATAAGTTGAAACAAATATGAAAATGATTATTGCTTGAGGACAAGAAAATTCGAGAGGGGCGGACTTGTCATGACCCCAAATTTAAGGATATATGCATATTTGAATAACATAGTATATAATGATAATAATTAAGAATAATAACAAATAGATATTATAATTACATTATGAAACCAAAGAAGATGATAATATATTCACATTTGAATATATATGATATTAATAACTAATGATAATTATAATAAATTGATTAAGAATTAATACAAAACCATAATACAATATGGTATTATATTCAGTTAACATAATATGTTATAATAACATATAATATTATATTATATAACATATTTTAAACATTAATATATAAATAACATATTTAAATATATATTATCTTTGAAAGGATAAATATTTATAGCCTATTTATATTACTCAACTATTTAATAATAACATAAATTGTTAAAGATATTAATTATAAACATTATTAATTAATGTCTTTAGACATGAATATATGAAAAACAAATAAACTAAACCTAAGCCAACTAATATATATATGTATGCGACAATTTATGTTAATAAAACATAGATCAATGAAACAATTTATACTGATCCCGTTCACGTGAACTAACACGTCTGCTCGTGAATGAACCAAAACATATTTATGGAGAATTCAGCAACCAACGTGGGGGGTAGAAGATCTCATTCATCGAACCACATAGAGAGAAAGGAGGAGACATCGAAATAATACAAAAAAGTGAATAGTGTGCACAACCAGTCAAACCGAATAGTATAAGGGGTGAACAAATTCCAACAGAGCAGTGGAAATAAGGTATTGCACTGGAGGAGAAAATATAGCAGGAGATACACATTCATTAATTGGCATCGAATAAAGTTTGAATATTCTATTGTATCCATCAACCATCGAATCAGATTGAAGGAAATATATATCACCATTTATGACATTGGATAAAGCAGTGGCTTGGGAGAACATTGATTGATTACTGTGAGTAGGAAACAATAGTGTTGTTATTACACTCACAATGCCTACATAGACTTGGGAATGAAGGCATAAAGTAAGAAGGTCAAAGTGATAAAAACAATAAACAATTTGCAGTCACTGTACGCCGGTTAGTACGTAGGTTCGAAATAGTGTCAGGCCCAAGTACGTGAGACCCAATCATTCTTAAAGGTTTATATCTACACAATAATCAAATCCAATAATTATTTAATCGATAGGGGAGAAATATTGAAGTCTCCCAACTATAATATGAAAAGAATATTAAGTTAAATATAATAAGGAGAGCTTTGGAAATCATAATTTATCTCACTTGCAAATTATCAAATACATACATACATACATACATACATACATACATACATACATACATATATACATACATACATACATATATATATACATACATATATATATACATACATATATATATATATATATATATATATATATATATATATATATATATATATATATATATATATATATATATATATATATATATATATATATATATATATATATATATTTATATATTTATAATTTTAAAGATTGGATTTTTTATTAAAGATAATTACCAATTTCACATAATTTCCAAATATAAAGTGAATATTGAAATCTTTAAACCGAAGCCAAGAGAAATTTGAGGTATAGCAAAAAGGGGGACATTACATTATTACATGCATCCAATCATATAAAGTGAAGGTTTAAGCAACAATATGGGTGAATCACAACCATTGATTCGAACCTAACCCTAAATCACCTAAGTCTTGTTAATGAGGACAAACCCTAAACTTTTTATGAATGATCAGAGAGAGAAGGAGAGTTTGCATGCCAAAATAGGAAATTCATTGTGACCAATGTATTGTGATTTGAAGTTACAATATAGAATCAGTTAAAAGGAGAATAGAGTAATGAAATAGTTTACAATAGAGGGACATCTAACCAGAAAGGATCAAGTACACATCAATACAGAGGTGATCTAACATCAAGCAATAGAGTGTTAATTGTAGGATCATTGTTGAGACATTTTAATAGGTGAATCAATTAAATATCCTAATAGAGTAGCCCTAACAGGATATATTGAAATCCTCTAGTAAGGTGCTTACTTGACTGTGAGTTGAATTCCTCTAATTAGGAATACTTCTAATAGGGTGTTGAAATCCTTTAACAAGGTAAGACCTAACAATCTTTGTAATGTTTTAACAAGGAAGACCTTTCATAGGGTAGATCATGTTTCATGATAAAAAATTGTGACCTTTGTTGGGTACACTTTATTATTGTAGTAGTAAAGATTTGTGGGTGTCATCCGCACCCCACTTTTACCTTCTCATTGGATGGTTTCTAGGTAATCATATCTTGTGTCACACATGTTTGAATGCTTACTTGTTTACATACTTTAGATGTATATGCTTTATATGGTATTTTAGTTTACTTGTTAAATGATGGGATGGATGTATGGCGAATTTTTTTATGGGTAAAACTTTTTAAGATTTGATTCACCCTACCCCCTACTCACAGTTTACCTTCCCTATTTGTAATTCCAACAATTAGTATTAGAGTTTTGTCCTCTAAAAGTGGATATTTACAACTTTGAGGAAAGATCTTGGAAATGAAAGTCTACAACTTGAAAAATATTATTGAGAATTGAAAGATTGAAATACAACTCATTCTACATCAGTTGAATGAAGTAAGAGAAGATATAAAAAAATCATTGATACGAAGGAAGGAAATTGCTATTGAGGAAAATGACACACAATACCATGAGATGGACACTGCTAAACTATTTGCAAATGGAAACTCCAATGAATTTGATGCAGCATTTGTAGATCTAATGGAAAAGAATAGAACCCTAGCTAAAGAGATCAAAAATCTTAAGATAGAGCAAGAATCACAAGCCATATTACTATGTGAGGTGATCAAATAGAAAAAGAAAGCTATGGAAGACAAAGTCATGATTAAAGATGACAAAAAGGTTTTGACTAGCATACTAGAAGAGAAATCATAAAAAATAAATAGGATTTCTCACATGCAATTAGAAACAATGAAGTAAGTCATTATTGCTAATCATGAAACAAATATTAAAGCCATTGAGATCACAACACTGAAGTTGTAGAATGAAAAGTTGAGTGATGATCTGGAAAGGGAAAAGGAGTTTGCTGAAAGTTTCAATAAATCTAGTGACACCATCAAGTACTTTGAATAATTGATGAGATCCCCTAGATCTAACAATGATACATCTAGACTAGGATACACTAGTACTAAAGAAGGAGAATCATCCAAAAGTGCTCAAGAAACAATTAAAAAAGGTAAGAACTCCAAACCTACTTGTCATAATTGTGGTAAGAAAGGACATACTGCTAATGTTTGTACAACAAAGACTGGAAATCAAAATAAGAACATAGGTCACTACTATAAGTACAAAAAATAAGGCCATCAGACACACGAATGTAGAACCAAGACAATGCACACTTAAATATTTGAAGGATAATGTTATAACCATTAGAAGTATGGACATAGAGCTTTTGAATGTAGATCCAAACCCTAGTGGTCATCAAACAAGAAAACAAAGGTAAAGAATAATGACAACTCTTATAATTGGGATTATAATACAATGTATAGTTGTCACTACTATCAAGATTATGGAAATGTTCTTGAGAACTATATTAGAACACTTTTCAGATGTGATTACAAGAGGTGGTTGTGTCAAACCACATGTTATAGATGTTTGAAGACTAGTCAAACACACCAACTTGTTAGTTAAACAAAGGAAAAGGAAATATAGATGTTGAAAATGTCAGAGATGAGATCAACAAGACATGGAAGAGAAAGGAAGATTGTAGCACATCAAAGTGTAGATGGTATCACTTCACTTAATAGGCCACATGATCACACCTCATCAAATTAAACAATCAAGAGGTGTATGAGACTAATATTTAAAAGAATATACCATACATCAATTCCAAGGATCTAGTTTTGAAAAGATTACATATGCATGAATAAAGATGCAAAGTTTTGTTAGTAATCAAGAATAAATCTTTAAGTTTTGTCAATTTTCATGTCACTACTAAGCGTGAATAGTTTCATATAGTTACTAAGTGAGATGTTAGTTGATGCCAAGCTAAAAAAAATTGTTAGTTGAGGTCAAACTCATAGTGGTTTCTAAGCATATGGAAAAACACATGGATGAAAAGTTATCCAGAAATTCAATTGAAGATGAGCTTATAGCTATGTAAGCACTTAACATTAAATGTAGTGTTTTAAAGGCTATTTGATTGATTTCTGCTCATTTAACATCGTTAAAATTTGAAGATGATCATGAAGAGCTAAAGGTTATTTGGAGAATTTGATCTAAGCATTTGCAAGATATTTAAAAGGTTATTCAATATCATTCCTGTAGGACTCACTAGCTATTTATCATGTGCCAAGCTACACAGTTTTAAATTTCACAAACCCTAGTTTCTATAATGACCTCTATTTTGTTAGAAGCTAAAGGTGTAGAGGTAAAATAGGTTTTAAACATTCACTTGATAATTGATGAAATCAAACAACATACTTTTAGGGCTATCCTAGCTATAACTTATAAATAGAATCCCTCTAGTGTGTTATCCATGATACCACCACATGGTTTAATGATTTAGGATGTTAAGAATTGTTACATATGCAAAGTTGGAAGCATAGGTGATATAGAGATCATGGAAGCATATGAAAAACTATGTGAAAATGGAATGCTAAAGGAACATTTTAAAGTTGTCAAGAATAAAAGGCTAACTTGTGCCCTATGTTTCCCCATTGTATTCAAGATAGAGTGGATTAAAATTGTTTTAAGTAGAATTCATGATAACTCTATATGGTTTGAAAATGGGTAAGTAAAAATCACTAAAAATATTGTCCACAAAGTAATAGGGCATCCAACCCTAGATCAACCAAAGACCATGAGAAGTGAATCAAAAGAAATAATTGAGTAGAGAATAGGGGCTATGCGGAATAAAAGAGGTATAACACTTGATACTATAACAAATCCTCTAATAGCTTTTCTAGTAAGGGTCATAGCACACAAGTTTTATCAATTTAGTAGACTAAATAATGTACCTTGCATTGCAATTGATATGGGTTACAAAATTGTGAAGAAGGATTATACTTATGATTTTGTCAAGTTGTAGTTGCAACAATTGATTGAGAATTTGGAAGCTATAAAGAAGACCAAGAGTGCACAATGTAAATTTTGATCTATTCTTGTATTTATTTTCTTTAATGTGTAAAATAAATTCCCTACATTTGGCAAGGTTGCATGGAAGGTGAACAGACCTATTGTAGTTCAAATAGCTGAATTTATTAAGAAATTAGGTGAAAACTTTGAATCTGTCATGACAAGTTACTTTTAAAATTACAAAAAAGAAAAAGAAGAAAAGACTAAGGATACCAGTCTCACTAGTGGAGAAACATTTTAATGATGTTTGCTTCCTAGTTGGTATTGATTTCACATATGTACAAGTAGTAATTCTCAAGTTGAGATGGCTAAGGCCATTAGGATATGAAATAAATGTTGATGATGCCTCTATAACAATCACAACATTACTTGCAAAAGAAGTGGACAAAGAAGTAATAGCATTTGGAAATTAGGACTTGGCCAAATAAAAGATCACTATGAAATTGAAGACTACTTCAATGATAAGGAAGAAGAAAAAACTTGTAAACAAATTAAAAGAAAGATTTGGTGAAGGACCCAAGGAGTAAGAAGAGGAAACATAGGCCCAAGCTCCACTGAAATTGACACAAGGTTAGGGAGAATACCAACAAGAATAGGAAGTAGAAATTAGAGAAGGTGTCGAGGAAGAAGAAGACAATGAAGCACCTACAACTATTGAGAAGAAAAAGAGGAAAGAAAAAGGCTCAAGTAGTGAACAAAGAAGGTTGCTAAACCTAATCATCCCAATCCCACAAAACCTACCACAAGGTCTAGTACAAGAGTCACTACATAGAAGGCTAAAGAAGTAGCCAAGCCTAAGGAGAAGAAAGTTGAAACATAGAAGAGACCAAGGAGGAAGCATGTGTCTTAAGCAGAGTCTAATGAAGAGAAGACGAAATCAGATGAAAATTTGCAATCTAAAGTGGTGAGTCATAGTCCATCTTTAAATTTAGATAATTTATATGAGAACATTAGAAAAAATGTTGATTTAGTAGGTTTCTCTTACATTGAATTTGAAAATCTTGGGAAGATTGAGAAGAACTAAGTTGAAGAGGTAGTATATGCCATGATGACTATATTAAAAAAGAATCCTCTAAAACTTGCCAACTTCATACCTAAAATTTTATACGATAGAGTTGAGAAAAAATGGCATTATTGTTTAAACACTGAAAGACAAATTAGGGAGACATCCCTTGCTCAAGTTATGCTAGAACTTAGTAAGTTTGAAATGTCTAAAGCTACTAAGAAGTATGCTATAAGATTTGTGCAAAAATATAAGGCATTCAACATATTACAAAAAAACTTAGAGGATGTTGTATAGAAGTCCAAACAAGTGTGGAAGTTAATATATGGATTGTCAACATCAAGAGAAGCTGACCAAACACCTATTGAGGTACAAGAGGATGAAAAAGATGATACTAAACAAGGCACGGTAGAGGGAGGCATAGATATGAATATTGAAAACCAAGCACCACCTAAGGAAGAGTAGAAAACATAATATAGTGTCCAAGATACACAAATGCCAAGTGGAAGCCCTCCATGAGAGACAAGTTTAAACACATAAATTGTTAAAGTAAAGGATGTTTTTGAGACTACTACTCAGAACACTAATCCCCTTATAGAGGATAATTTGAAAAGGATACTTGTCTAGTCCACTCTCTAGGCTAAATTATGTGAAAACCCTGTATTGGTAAGTGTAGATGAAATTCAGAAGACAAAAAACAATAACTACAGGGGAGGAAATGAAAACACAAGAAACATCTTTAGTCACTCGTCAAGTCACAAGTGCACAACCTCCACAACCTTTAGTGGTATATCAAAGGAACGAGATAACAAGTTTCACTTTTAGTACACATTTGAAAGACACTCCAACCTTAGTGAATGTCCAAGAAAATATAAAAGATAAGGATGAGACAGTTGGAGAAGAAAAGATAAAAATAATAGCAAATGATGGGCCTCAAGTCCAAATAGGTTAGATAGATGTGCCTACACCTCAAGCACAAGATCAAGGTGCAATTGGAACTATACAGTAAGAAACGAACAAGAATGAAGAGACAAGTTTGACACCCAAGACAAAGAAGCTACTAGTTATTCAAGCACTGATGACATTACAAGAACCTAGTGTATATGAGCAATGTTAGTATGCTAATAGAAACCAAATTTAAATAAAGCTTCTACAAACTAAACAAAATTCATAAACTTCAAGATAGACTAAGATGAGATCTCAATTAAGAATATGAGCCATTAATGGGCTCTCTCAATGAGAAGCTCTCTTGTTGAGTGGCTTTTTCTAAATAGATATGATGTATGCTCAAGCTTATGCTTCAAAAAGGGCTTCAAATGGACTTGGAATTTGGGTGTGAGTGTATGGTTTTGATGTAAAATGGCTTCTTAAAATGGCATTATGACTTTACTTCATGGATTGTGTTATTTTGCAAAGGGGAAGGATCCAATTTATAGGCAAGAGGCTTGAGGGATTGGGGGCTAAGATGCAAGGATGGAAAAAAGCTCATGGAGGGCTCAGATTGCATGAGAAGAGAGCACATGGATTGTGCTTCTTTACAGCCAATCAGGGAGTGACACATGTCACAGGGTGAGAGGATGGAGGAAAGGGGAAGGATGAGTCAACAAAGGAGGCTCAAGGGATAAAATCTTCATAAAGACCCTCATAATGGCTTGTAAGAGCAATAAAAGGGCTTGGAAGAGTCATTTATGGCCTAATGGACTTCATAAAGTTTTATGGTTGAGATATTTTGAGGGAGATGAGAGCAATTTTGACTTGGGCTTGATTAGGAGGGTTTTAAGCTTGCTTAGGCTTGTGCAAATGATTAGAGGATGGATTAGGATGGTTTAGGATTAGCTTAGGGATAGGCAAGTGGATGGCATTTAATGAGGGTGGGTGAAGGAGGAGATATTTGTTAACTTTGGCTTGGGTTAGTAAGTTTTAACCCATGTTTAGGGAATGTGACAAGGTTAGGAGGGGATTAGGATTAGGTTTAAAGACATCTTCTAGAAGAGTCTAGACTTTGGATGAGGATAAAGACTTTCTAGAATAGTCTAGAATTTCCTAGGATGAGGATGAAGACTTTCTAGAAGAGTCTAGAACTTCTTAGGATGAGGATAAATTAGATTTTTAGGGAATAAATAAAGTTTTATTTATTTCAAGGGTTTGGGTTGAGGAGATATTTATTAAAACTTTTTTAATAAACATGAGGATTAATATTTAATCTTAATTAAATATTTTGAGTTGGGATTAGGGGTAGGAAATGATGGGATTAGCCTTTAATCAAATTAAAGAAGGATTAGAAGATTTTGGAAGAGGTTGGCGGTCTTAAGGAAATTGGCCAAGTTTTGGGCAAAAAATAAATTTTTTATTTATTTTGGGTTTTTTGGTCAATTTATTAATTAAATAATTAATAAATAAGGAAATAATGTTTAAATAAGATTTAAACATTTTTGGGAGGGATTCCTTAATTAAATATTTTAAATTAAGATAAAGGGATTTAATGGCATAAAAATAAATAAATTAATTAAATAATTAATTAATTAATAAATGATGATGTCATCAGGGGCTTTTCAAAAAATAAAAATAATTTATTTTCTAAAGGTTTTTAGGTGTCTACACCTGGTATTCCTTACAGTCAAACTCTTCAGAGCCTGAGTATAGATGCTACACCATTGCAAATCTCGAGGTTGAGTCCTAGCTCATCTAAGGTGGAAGAGGTAACTAGTTATGGAGATGTTAGCCTAGATGAAGAGATTGTATTGCCTAAATTTGATTATGAAACAATTACAATTGAGAAGATGGATATATTACAAGAGGCCCTAGGAAAGAAGAAACATCAAGAATTGCTTAGAAGGGAGCATAGGCTAAAGAAAGCTTTGATTAATGTTACATATATTTTCCTAGATGCATTCAATCTTCCAACTCTAGATGAAACCAAGCCAATCATTGAAAAATAAACCAATATAGTGGAAAAGGTTAGTGCAATAGACCTGGAGAGTAATGTAAAATTACTAGAATGGTCTCAAAGGAAGTATCAAAATAAGGTAAATGAGAAGATATCAAGTGATATTGCACTAACATAGGTTGAGCTAGCAATCAAGGTAAATAGTTTGAAGAAGGTACTAGAGAATATTTTCTCTTTGTAAACCAAACTATGCAATCCTACACTCTTCACATAAGAAGTAAGGAATCACATTCTAAGTTTGGAAACCCATATGCAGGCATCCTATGCTACTTTTCCAAGTCTCCAGTTCAAAGTGAGAAACATTTTAGATACTTATTGCAATCCTAGAGTTAGTTAGCATCATTACATGTAGATGAAGCCAACATAAGGGCTAAACTGATTAACATCCAATCAACATTGACTCCTTACATGGAGATTTTACACAATGAACTAGGCTATGAAGAAATACTTATGAAGAAAGACCCCAATCTTTCTACATTAGATTGCTTAGTCTACCTTGTTGTTGAGTTGGCCATCCAAATCAAGTCTTTGGAGGTAGCTTGTGGTAATTGGGATGTCGATCTAAAAATTATACTTGAGGTCCAAAATATTTTTTGGACAAATACACTATTAGTGTATAAACCCATTGACATCAATGTCAAAAAAGGGGGAGTGAGAGTGATAGGGGAGAAAGTAATCTAAGCAAAGTGGATATCTATACTCAAGGGGGAGCAATAACAAAGAGGGAGTAAGTGAACAAAAAAATGCAAACATTAGTTTAGACAAGAATAGAGAAAGAGTATCAGTTGATACAACATACATAATAGGATTGAACATTCAACTTAGAGGGAGTTATGAAATTTTGAGGTACAAGTCATGTATTCCAAAATTTTGATATTTTAAATTTTTTTATAGAAGTTGAATAGATATCTATGTTATTCTCATAAGGATAAGATCATTAATGCATGAACAAGTTTTTTTGACACTCATGTCAAAGGGGGAAATTGTTAATCTTGGATTAGTTTTGACAAGTGTGTGTCTATACACTTAAGTCATTTACTTAGTTCATGTTGAACAAGTAACATATGCCAAGAACAACATGTAAGTTAGAGCATGCCCAATACATAGTGTGTGTCGATTCACTCATGTGTCAAGTCATTTAAGTGTCGAGTAGATAATAAATACCAAGTTATTCAATTACTGAGTGATAACATTGAAGTCATAGTTAGTGTCAAGCACCAGTGATTTTAGGTGCCAAGTAACACAGTTTTGACATAGTTGTTTTTTATTGGCACAAACTACTATGTAAACAATTTTTGAACTAACCTAAGGATTGATTTACAATATTTTGTTGATAAGGATGAATCTGAAGTGGGAATCCCTATGCATTACATGCATCCAATCAAATAAAGGAAAGGTTTAAGTGGCAATATGAGTGAATCACAGCCAATTTATACCTAACCCTAAGTCACCTAAGTCTTCTTAAGGGGGATAAACCCTAAATATTTTATGAATGATAAGAGAGAAGGAGAGTTTGCATGGAAAAACAAGACATTCATGGTGAGTAAGATATTATGATTTGAAGTTACATTGTAGATTCAGTGAAAAGGAAAATATAGGAAGGAAATAGTGCATAGTAGAGATACATTTGATTATAAAGGATCAAGCACACATTAGTATAGAGGTGATCTAACATCAAGCAATAGACTACTAATTGCAAGATCATTGTTGAGACATTCTAATAGGTGAATTAGTCAAATCTCTTAAATGAGTAGTCATAACAGGCTGTATTAAAATCCTTTAACAAGGTGCTTACTTAATTATGAGTTGAAGTCCTCCAATCAAGCACGCTTCTAATAGCATCTTGAAATCCTTGAATAGGGTAAGACCTAATAGTCTTTGTAAGCTTTCATCAAGGAAAATCTTTCATAGGGTAGATCATGTTTCATGATCAAACATTGTAACCTTCATTGGATACACTTTATTACTACAGTAGTGAAGATTTGTGAGTTTCATCCCTACCCCCATTTTAGCTTCTCATTGGAGAGTTTTTGAGTAATCATATCTTGTCTCATACATGTGTGAATGCTCTATTTTTTACATACTTTAGATGTATATACTTTAGATGGTATTTTAGTTTACTTGTTAAATGATGAGATGGATGTATGGTGAATGTTTTTATGGGTAAAATTTTTAAGCATTGATTCACCCCCCTGCTCTTAGAGTTTACCTTTCCTATTTGTAATTCCAACAAGGTCAAGGGGTAACGCCCCTTGGGGGGTCTTGGGGTAGTACCCTAGGTGCACTCTTTATCATAGTATAGGAAGGGTCATGGGGCAATGCCCCCATGGAAGTTTTTAGGGGCAACATCCCTGAAGCAAAAAATGACCTTATATTGTAAAAGGTGTTGATTACTATTTTTTCTATTGGATGACTTACTCTAGCCATAATTTTGTAAGAAAAAAAAACATGTATAAAATGGATTAGAGTTATGGATTTTATTATGTATGATGATATTGTAGTTTCTTGTGATGGTATTGAGTTGTAAGTGATTGTAGATTATGATCATTGCATAATAATAGTATGAGACTTGTTGTTGGTGAATGTAACCTAGTGATTGGGTGAACCATGTTAAATCCTTGCGTCTTGTGTTCTCTTTTATGTGATCTATTGTTTTCTAATATAGGTTATGTTTGCATGTAACTATTGTGCAGTCATTATGAATGAGGTCAATGGCAAGAATCCATTGCACAATTTCTCTCTTGAAAAGCTAATCTTTTGGGATCAAATCCAAGGTTTAGTATTTGTCTTGTGATGTACCAAAATCTGCTTGGTTGAAAATAAATGTGATTTTTCATAAGGAGGCCTTTGCTAGTTCTAAGTATAATCTTGAAATGAAGTAAATCTATTTTTTGTCTCAAAATCACACACAAAAGAACAATATTTTTGTATTTTCTATTTTTTCAATGATTGCAATTCTAACAGTGCAACTAAAATGAGTCCCTATTCTAATAAGGGGTTAGCAAAGCAAATAACAAAACTGAAAGAAAATAACATGAAATTGAAATCCTAAACAGACATAAGCTACAAAAAATAACATGCTACAAGTTAAACTTTCAAAGAAATTAGTAGGAAACTAATGAAAATAGGAGTAGCACTTCCTAGAATCCATTGATGTAATCATCCGTGAGAAATTTTAACAATCGTATGATATTTCACCTTTCATCAAATCACAAGGACATGGAAAGTGTGCTCATGTGAGACAAATGGCTTTGCAGGCACAATTTGATGACCTCTTCTCAAGCTTGATATGTCAGAAGAATTCATAAATCTATAGAAAACACCAGAACTAAAAGATCACACAACTAGAAATAATGCAGTAAACCTTTGGCTCAATCACAATCTCATGAATAAAATTCACAAAACAATGACACATTCCGGAAAGCATCACTACACTCCAAATGTGAGCACTAAAAACACAATTTTATTGCATAATAATAGTGGCCCTTGTTACATATTACAGTGGGGTATTTATATCCTCAATTTGTGTTGAGAATGAGGGATATCTTCATGCAACAAAATGCTTTTTAAAACATTAAAACAAACTAAATATATATAGACTAACAATTAATCCGGTGCTTAGAGGGACTCCATCTAATTTTTTTCATTAATTAGATGTATGAACCCTTTACATGTCCAAAAAAAAGAAAATATGAGAGAGAAAGTAGGAGGAAGCCTTCAGTTAAAGTAGGAGCATTTGGAGGTGCCAAAAATAGAAGTTGGTTCTTTACTAGGCATGTGTTGAAGTTAAACTACCATCAGAATGCCTTCCTATTGCATGGCAAGTACTATTTTTGGAACAAGAAATTAACTATCGATGCACCTCTGAATTACAGAGCTATAGACCTCCGTACCTATGGAACTATAAACCTCGATAGGGTAAAAAATCTCAAAATTTTACTAAGTGTCAAAATTGAAATTCTGGCATCTGGGTTTTGTTCATCTCAAAGCTATGTTTGAATGTTTGCCCTTGAATTTCTCTATCATCTTAGTGATATTAATTGCATCTAGAAGATCTAAAGCCTCATACTTATCTTATACCTTCTGTCTGTACTTATCTTATCCAATCTAGGTATCATCAAAATCCCTGAGTTTGGTATCCAATTCCAACAAGGCTTCTTCTATCATAAAGGCTTGTTGGATGTCCTCATCATCAGCAACCTCCACAAAAATATTCCTAAAATTATCCACTACTATCTCTATAGGTAACAACTTTTCTCATTCCTCATCTTCAAAAATATCCAACCATGCATCACTAAAGTGTCTCTCTACTTCCAAAATTTGCTCTCGAGCTTGGTCCTTCAACTAACGAATCTCCTTATGTAATGTCTCCATTACTTTATTGCTATCTGCTATTTTCTCTATCCAATCATCAATCATATCTAATTCTTCTCTAGTATATACATATATCAAAACTTGATATCTTTGGCCCTTTATGGCTTGTAGAGTCTACAAATCCTTACTTTAGGCACGTACCTCATGCATGATATTGAAGTCCTGCTTCAGAATTGCTATGATATTATTTATGTTCTCCTACATAGCATTTAGTAACTTCAAATTTCTTGTGATGATTGAAACACCTTTCTTTTCAAAAATTTCTCGCCACTCCTAACAAGCTTTCAAAAATGGGTCAAGTTGCACACCTCCCGCTTCTCTAAGTACAATGTTTTGAGTTTTCTTGGGTTGCTTAGGATCAAGAGGATCAACCACTATGGCTAGATATCCCTTTAGGATCTCAACTTTCCTTTGAAGTTCTTAGAGTTCAATCTCCTCTTGTTCCATCTACTCAAGGACCTCTTTGACTCCAATAGTCATCATTTGTCAGGCTAAATCCCATGTAGGCCTTCCCAACATAACATCCTTTAATTCATAATCCTTGAGGCTAAGGCCTTCTACATCTGTGCCTTTAGGAGGGAGAGCCACTTGTACAAATAAATCTTGGTTCCTTATGTTAGTGACAAATGCAAATGGTGCTCCCTCATGTGATGGAGACTTAGGTTTGTTCAAGATCTCTACAATGTCACAAATGTCTTCCTTTTAAGCATGAAATTGAGGCTTACTACTCCTCATTATTTCCTTTCAAATCCATCTAGGGATGTGTCCTGTTGAGGACCTGACACTTGATGATGAAGGAGTGTGTTCTACAATTTCCTTCCCTTTGTTGCTCCTTCTAAGAATTGTATCCTATTGTGAGGGCTCCTCTTCTGTAGCCTTAGTCTCAGTAGACCCTATAACTTGAACCTCAGTGTCTTGGGAAAGTGGTTAAGAATATTCTACCATTTGTCCATCTGACACTTCATCGGTCACCATTTGTTTAACTCTCTCCTATGATAATGATTTATTTTGAACATGCTCTTCCTCTAAACTCTAAGGTGGAGGAGTCACTGAGCCCTATTCTACCATTGTAACTCATGGTGGAGATAGAGGAGTAAGATCAAGACCCTATGTATCTGGTAGCATTTTCATCCAGTCTTCTTCTTGAGGTTCACCTGTAGGGGTGCCCCTGATCTTATCCATGATTAAATTTGTACCTATGGGCATGAAACCAAAATTTGACATTGAGAAAAAATCATCACTTTCTTTACTCTACTTATCCACCCACTATTGTACGTCATCTTCTGAACAAGAGAGCTCTAAAGGTTTTTCTTGAGTGGATGGCGGGGTACCTGTGGCATTGTTTCTCCTTTGTAACTCTATCGCTCTAGCTAGTCAAGTTCTCCCTTGTAGGGACACTTGTTCCTCTTGCTCTTCTAATTCTTCTTCTTCCTCCTCTTCGTCTCCCTCCGAAATACTTTTGGGAATTGATGGATTAGGCACTAATATTCTATTGATCCTTTACCTTTTCTTCATCTGTATCTTAATCCTTTTCTTATGTTTCTTGGAGGTAGAAGGAGAAGCTAGCTCATCTTACGAAAGAGGAATGGAGACTTGCAGAATCTCTCCCTCTTCTAGTTGGCTAGAGACAATGGGAGGCAACTATAGTTCATCCTAGACTAGGGTAGCTCTAGTATCTCAGGACCCTTGTGGACTTTGTTCCTACTACTGGGGAGGCACCTGTTCTATTTGAATCCTCTAAGGAGAGGTCCTCTATCTTTTGTTCTTTCCTTTCCTTTTAGGAGGGTAATAATATCCAACCAGGCAATCAAGCTAGTATACTATTTCTAGCTAGATAGGAGATTGAGTTGCAAAGGTAGGAATTGTTACTTTCCTTCCTCTACCTCTTTCTAGGTAAGCATGTGTGTGGAAGATCACTGTCTCAGGAACTAGATCAAGTGAAAAAGGTTTCTTGATCCAATTGTTTGTCATTTTGATGACATGCATCACTTGATGATTAATATCATCATCCTCCTCCATGTCAACCTCAACATTCATAATGGGTCTTTCACCAATTTTGTCCACGTTGAACAAGGGGTCAGTAATTCATTAGAATCCTATTGCTTTATCTCCTCTATGATGTTCAATTGGAGAGTCTTTTTTGTGAGATACAAAGTCATCCTACAATAGTCCCTAATGTGGACATCATAGTCATTCATGGCATTCATCCAATTACCCTCAACAACATCCTCATGATGGAAGTCTCTTCTTGCTAGACTTTTCGCTTTCCCAACATTGTCAAAATATGGCTGGGGAGAGTTGTATTCTTCAAGAGGATAGTTCTCCCATTCCCATTCAAAAGAAGGAATATCTTGCTTCCTCTTCACCTGATATGGTCCAATGACCAGTGGCCATGCCCAAAAAGGTCTTTATTATCTCTTTATCTTATCATAGGATGACTCAATTTGCCGAGAAATCTCCAACAACACCAACTTGTCACTTAGGTATCTTGAGAGCTTCTTAGGATTGATGGATGCACCAACTAACTGTAGATAGGTGAACATTTTGAACTGGATGAAGTAGGCTTTGAGAGCTATGACTTGTGCTTTGGCTTCATCGGATAACCTCTTCCCATAGTCTACCTCAATGAATCAAATAATCACAAAGATGAACACATCATTCATGATTTTGTATTCCTTGCTCTGCGCTAAGACCTACTTCTTCACTAACTAGTGGTAGACTATCTATGGCTAGGCATTGGGGTCTTGCATACTACCTCTTTTGTAGATACCAAGATAGTTTGTCACCCTCATTGCAAGAAAATACACCATGTTAGAAGTCATGTGAAACTTATTCTTATCCTTCACCATCCTCAACTATTCACACAAGTTTTCAATTAGTGTGGTGGCCCAGTCCAGTGGTATCTTCTCCTACCTGATGATCTTAATGAAATTGACCATGAAGGTGTTGAGGTGACCTATTGTGGGTAAGCCCATGACTCTACTCAGGAGAATGATTCATGTATCCCCGAGTCATATCCACTTTTCTAGTTATCCTTCCCCAAGGAGGCTTCTCAATGAGGTACAAGGACTGTATGACATCAATTGCCTCATGTTGGTGCTCCTTGTACCATCTCTCAGTTGCTTCATATGACAGTCTGATGAACTGATCCGCTTTTGGAAGATGGAATACCCTCTCAACATTATCGAGTCATAGGTCCAACACAACTTGCCCTGTGACACTCTTGAGTACTCTCTCATTAGCAACAAAATGTTGCACCAATGCCATGATTAGTTTTGTTGACTGTACTGACACTGGATGTGATGTTGCGTTCACCAAGATGGAATGGATCAATGTGGATACTAGTGTAGATCTCTCTATGGGTTTGTTACAAATTCTGAGGAAATCTCCTAGATCCATGTGCCCTAAATCAGTATCTCAAATTTCCATGTAGTCATCATAAAATCTTGACTTTGAGGGTGCACCTTGAAATTTGAAGACTACAGGTTTGGATGCTACTCCAGATGTGGACTCTATTTGATCACCTGCACATCATTAGAAAAAATTTTTTATTAATCAAAAGATAAAACATAAAAAAAATTGACTATGAATTGAAATAAGAAAAAAGAAAAAAAATGCCCCATTTGGGCATTTTGGTTATTTTCTTATTTTATCCCTAATTATTATTATTTTTTATAAAAAAAAATTAATAAAAAAAATCATTTTTACTTTTTTTTGAAATTCAAATTAAATAAATAAATAAAAATGTATGTGGAGTTTTTTGGAATTCATGCACGACTAGGTTTTTTAGGGACACGACCAAGCAAGTGGTGCGCGAGCATGAGGCATTGCCACAAGCGCAAAGTGCCACCATGGGCATTTGTTGTTTTGTTGCGTTGTGGGCATGTTTGTTTTATGGTGCCATGAGCATTTCCTTTTTGACACCACGACTGTTGAGCACAACATGTGATGCATGCTAGCGGGCGGTTGTGAGCAATGAGGGTTTGTGTTGGCATCGTTGTGTGATCACAATGAGTGCATGAGGCATTCCCACTGCGTGAGTGTAGTGGGAGTGTAAGTGGAGCACCATGGATGTGATGGCCATGTGGGCATTTTGAAATGGTGAGGATTCGTCATTGAAAGTGCCATGCAAGTGGTGGGTTGAGCAGATCACGTGAGTGCCATGTTAAATGTGTTGCATGGGAGGTGGGTTCCATGTGTTGAATGGTGATTTTTTATTTTTATTTTTTGATTTTTTTGATTTTTTGTATTTTTGATTTTATTTTATTTTTAAAAAATTTTCTAATTTTTTGATTTTTTTTGATTTTCTAATGTTTTTGATATTTTTTATTTTCTAATGTTTTTGTGTTTTTTAATTTTTAATTTTTTTTTTGTTTTCAATTTTTGATGACACTAATACTTTTAGTGCTAACAAATTTTCCTGACTCTCGAACTGTGAGTCTGAGAATTAAAAAAAGAAGTAGGGGGTCTCCATTCCTAGTGAGGAGTGGGGCGTGTGTTGTGGACACCACATCAAATAGCCCCAAAAAAAGGAAGAAATGACCAAGGCATTTCTTCATCAGCAAAAATCCTTCCAATGTGTGTCAAACACCAACAAAACTTTGAACATCTCAAGCATCTTTTGGATGACTTTATGATCAAGATCTTAGAATTTGAAACCTTCAAACTCAGTGTGTGCATTGTGTATTCATTTCCTTTGATGCCTCAACATGCCATCTATCAAATTTTTCTGACAACTTGACACAATCTTCCACTCCTCCCATCTTATTCATTCAGAATCTCCACAAAGGCTTTTCATCGATCACTTGCTTGACCAAAATGAGAGAATTAGTTCAAGGGCTCTTGGCAGGATGCCACGTTCTTTTGATTTTCTAGCCATTTGAATAATTGCCCCATGTCATTTAGAATGTTACTTTTGATGAAGCAATATTTTGAATACAAGATACTTTGTTTTGAGAACGTATATTTTTCCATTTCAGATGTTTAGAATCCTTCAGTCTTAATATCATATTTTTTCTTTTTTCTTCTTTTTTTTCTTTTTTTTGTATCTTGACTATGCTTAGACTATGTAGCCAGGACATCGGTGTCATTTCTTAGATTTGATCTCTTGTGAACACCCCTTGCATTCCTCTTTTAGAACTTTTTAGAAATTCTCACGCCACTCAATGATCTTAGCAACCTTTCGAGGAGACCCCTCCTATTTGAACTAGTTGAAGTTTGGATCATCTCTCGTCATTTTGAATTCAATTCAACAACACTAAAAACAACCAAATTTTAAATTTGCAAAGTGTTGAGAACTTGTTGGACTAGGCTTCTAATTTCCAGATTGAAAATCCCCTATTTCCACAAGAAATGTCGGTTGCTTAGTTGGTATAAGATAGACAATCATCCAAATGTTTTGAAAAAGAAATACATCTTCCTAAAATTAGAACCAAAAGGTGGTTAGTAAAATTTTGAGAGAAAATCTCAAATACACCCTACCCCCCATGACTGACACAACTTTGAAAGGAAATACAGGACTGAAAGAAAACACACAACATGAAAGCAAACACACTTGTAGAAATAAACATGCTTGCAGAAATAAAAATCTAAACTAAATGCATAAATAAAATCTAACTATTTTTTTTTTTGTTTTTATCTTTTAGGCTTCAAAATAATGCTTCACAAATTACCCATTTATGGGTAAGGGAAGAAATTCCCCTTGTAAGGAACTAGGCCTAAAAGTGTTTTCTCCTAGAATTTTTGTGACTTGATAAGGGCATGTCCACAAGCATTAAAACTTGGTATGGTTGCCTAACTTTTTTTTTGCCTTATCCTAGAATAGAAAAAGGTCAAAAATCCTAAATGATTTAATCATGGCTCTCTTGTCAAACCATCTTTTCACAATAGCTTGATGTTTAGCCATGTGCTCCAATGCAACTATTTATTTCTCATCCATCTCTAAAAGATTCATCAATCTGATTTGTACTTTGTTAGCATCTTCAACATACCCACTCATGAACTTCAAAATGGGAATTCTAAGATTAAGTGGGAACATTGGTTCTTGTCTATAAATGAGAAAGTAGGGAGAAGTTCCCAAATCATTTTTGACCCTAACTCAATCTATCCATAAAGCATATTTGAGTTGTGTATGCCAATCCCTAGGGTTCTCTTTCAACAATCATCTTATCACTATGATCAAGTTCTTATTTGTAGATTTTGCTACCTCATTTCCTTGTGGGTAGTAATTCAAAGATAACTTGATAATGACTTGATTTTCAAATGCCCATAGGTCATGAATGTAGGTGCAAATGCAAACCCATTATCACACACAAGGGCGAATGTCATTCCGAACCTAGTAACAATGTGTTCTTCCAAAAAGTTTGTCACCACCTTAGTAGTGCAATTTATGAATGTTTCTACTTCTGTCAATCATGTACAGTAATTTATAGCTATAAGAATAAATGCATGTCCAGTTGATGATGGTGGGTTGATCAGACCAATGAAATATAACCCCTACTTTGCAAAGGGGCATATCTTGTACATAGGCTCTAAGGGCATTGTTGGATTCCTTTATATGTTGGCACTAGTTTGAAAGATATGCCAAGAGCACACATGCTCAAAAGTGTTCTTGAATACTGAGGGCCAAAAATAACTCGATCTTAGAACCATGTGGGCTGTTGCTTTTGTTGAACCATGTCCTATACCATATGTATCATGAAAGTGTTAAAAATACCTCCTTTGCTTCCTCATGGCCTAAACACTTTAGATAAATCCCTACATAGTTTCTCTTGTACAACTTGTTGTCATGCAACATATAAGATTCACACTTCATTTTAAGTCCCCTGCATTGTAAACTATTCATCCACTTTGGGCATTGGTCTTGTAGGAGATAATAAACAATGTCTTGATACCAAACATCTATAACCACTCCCTAATTAATGTCAACTTGTGATACAACCATCTTCTTTTGATCATCCTTATTTGTTTCATCATCAAACTTGAATTCCTTTTCATTTCCATCCTCATTATCAGCTATCATCTTTGTCAACCCTTGACCTCTAACTAATCTCATAGATTAAATTTTTAGATAAAATTCTTGAAATATGGCCATCCACTTTCCTCTCCTTTCATTGAGTTCATTCTGTATCAAGAGCATCTTTATTGCTGAATTAAGCACAATTGCATACACCTTACTTCTTATTATGTAATGACATAATTTCTTTATCACCTTGATCAATGCAAAATATTATTTATCAAGGTTTGAATAATTCAACTTTGCATTCTTCAAAGGACAACTCATAAAAGCAATTGGTCTTTCATCTTCCTTTTCCCTTTTCTACATCAAGATCCTTGCACAAGAATGTTCAGACACAAAGGAATAGATCTTAAAAGGAAACTCATAATCAGGACTCACCAAAACTGGGGTCGTAGAAATGGAAACCTTAATATATTCAAATAATTTCTTTATCTCTAGAACCCATTTCATCTTAGCCTCCTTGTTGAGTAAATCATTAAGAGGACAAACTATCTCTGCAAATCCACTTATGAATTTTCACACAAAGTTTATCTTTCTGAAGAAAGACTCCAGTTCCTTCCGACTATGTGGAGGTGCTAATTTTAGAATAGATTCAACTCTATCTAGATCAATGGAGATTTTGGCATTAGAAATAAAATGTCCCAGGAGCTTTCTTTTAGTAATGCCAAATGAACATTTCTCTAGATTGAGAGATATGTCATATTTACGACATCTATTGAATACCTATCTTAGATCAAAACTGTGGGTTCTTCAATATTTTGAAAAGATAGTCAAGTCATCCATGTAGATGACTATACATCTATTAATCAATCCTTTGAAAGCTTCATCCATTGCTTGTTGAAATGTAGCTCCTGCATTAATCAATCCAAAGGGCATTCTTTTGTAGGAAAAAGTTCCCCACTTCATTGTGAAAGCCATCTTTAGTCAATCTTCTTCATCAACCGTCCAAGAATGACATCATTTTTGAACCATTAATAATCTGCAAGACCTCATCTAGTGAGGGTAGAGGTTAGTTGTCTTTCTGAGATGCTAGATTCAAGTTACAAAAGTCAACACAATGACTAATCTCTAGTCTTCTTTCAAACAGGAACAAAATTTTCCACCTATGTGGAATGGTATATAGGAAATATGATCTTAGCATCTAGTAGCTTCTTTACTTCTTTCATGGTTAGTAGTTCGATGATAGGATTTACTAGTATTTGTCTATGTCGAAATGGTTTGGCATCAGGTTTTAGAGGGATGTCATGTGTGATAATCTATTAGTAAACAATTTTGTCCTTCCAAAATTAAATACAAAGAATGACTCAAGATGCCCAAATACAAGAAAAATTGCCACTAACAATTGGAAATACTATTATGAGATTGATAGCTTTCCTCTTAATTAAGAGGTACATCTCCCTCTTAGAAAGATATTCAGAGAATTTAAATAACTGGTTAACATAAAGGTTTTCTAGTATTTATCCATCACTATGGGATAAATACGATTATAAGATTTAAAAGTTGTACAATAAATAAAGAAAATGAACAAATAGCCATAGGACTACCTATCCAGTTTCTCATATCACAAGGAAAGCACAAAGAAGCATTATTTTATTTTTCTAAATATGAATGATAATGAAAAACCACACCTAAAACATGAAAGAAATGACTGTAAAATCATTTTCAATCCAAGAAAACCATATTTAGACTTTAGAATCTGATGTATGAAACACTCTTTTATTTTAGATGCATAACAAAACAATAACAATATTATTTTATCTCTGTCATTACAATCAAGTTCCAGAAAAATAGAAATAACACTGCTATTCCCCTCCCTATTACAATCACTGAACATAAAAATGTATTCTCCCTCTCCTATAGCTGTAGAAATCTCAATAAAAAGATGAACCCTCACTACATCTGAATCTTGCAATAAATAACATTTTGGGTTGTCTTTTGGTTTCCATAACTATTTCTTGAAAAATTAGTTTAATCATTCTCATGACTCATCTTTTTCTTACCCCTTTGGAATTTTAATAGCTTAGCCACTTTAAAGTTTCATAAATTATAAAAAATATTTTTACCAAATTTAAAATGAATCCCTTGTGCATTCTTGGACAAATGGCATCTGTTGGTTACAGATTGCAATCATGATCCTGTAACTGTCATTAATATACTGCTGCAGTTAAATAGTCATTACTTTTGATCCACTCAAAATCTTGCAAAATGGCTTGAAGATAATTTATATAATTAGGATTACTCAAACATATCTAGAATATAGCTCAATCCAATGGCCAAACTAAAAGCTAAGGGCCCTACAACATGACTATTTTTTCTGACGGCAAAATATTTTCATTGGCTGGTATGTTGACAAACCTGCATACAATCCTTTATAAATTTTTACCTTGGTCAAATTTTGAAGATCACTTTAGTGAAGATTTAGAAAGCTTGATTTTGGGTAACATATCCAAAATTCAATCAGATCCAACGGGGAAGCTAAAATTTATGCCCCCCATATTGTTATTACTACTTTAATGCTGTCCAAAATCTATGGTTACAGGCTATATTAAAACTTATAATAGTATATACACCAATACCTACACATAAATCACATGTTGGAATTTAATTGTAAGTTTCATAAGAGCTTGCTAATGCTAAGATTCCCATGCATGACACAACTTTAGGATAATCAACTTCAACTACATCTTTTATTAGTTGAATAATCTCCAGTGCTGCCTCTCTTATTGTTAGGTTTGGAGTGTCTTCAAGCTCACACAAAGATCTATGACCTCATAGTCACTAGCATATACAAATTCATGTTAGCCTTCCTATTATGTCTCCACCATAAATGCCCATATGCATTTATGAATTTATCAAGCGTCTGGAAAGCCAAAACATATTACTTATAATGAAATAAGGTTTGATTTTGAATTCATATCCTCCATTATCATCAATGCATCTTTCATGAAAAATAACAATTATTTCCTTTGACTTCCATCTCATCTCATTATCCACCATCCTCTTTTGGCCTTGGGTCTTAGACTTGGAACCTTGAAATAGGATCTGAGCTTGATTTTGAATTTGAGCCACAAATTCCAACTGTTGAATCTGGGGCATTGATCTGTGAACTGCATACTAGAAACTGTCCATGAGATTTAAACTTAAGAATGGTGGATTCTTTTCAGGATTCACCATTTCAAATACAATTTTGAAGCTCCCAATCTTGATTGAATCATAATGATTCTCAAACTTTTAATTGCCAGGGCTGAAACTAAAACTTTGAACTGAACACTACATTTTGCACCGATTCCAACATGAACTTGAAGTTGAAGTTGAATTGACCTGAAACTTCAACTTCAACTTCAACCTCCGCATATGTGAATATGAATGCTGACAAATAGGAGAATGACTGGCCTATTTTTAACATTTTGTGCTAATGACAGAACTTGAAGTTGTACTTGAACTAGCTGGAAGATTCAACTTCGACTTCGACACTCAAAAGTATATTATGAAATCACTGAACTTGAAGTTGAACTAACTAAAAGGTTCAACTTCAACTTCAACTCGGGCACTCCCATGACTTAAATGTTTGACTTTAAGGCTACAAAAAAATATAAGTGTAACAATTGGCTCTGACTAGGGACATGGACTATAAAGTGCATGAAGAATCCAGTAATCTCTAGTTGAGACCAGTGTCTAGCCATTGGGAATAGAGTCATCAAAGCATAGAGAATAGAGGGAATTCCTATAGAGAAGAGGGAAGAATAGAGAGAACACCAAAGCAAAAAGCTAACAACAAGCCAAAAACCAACAAATTAAAACTAAGCACAAACAAAACTTTATGTACAAAGAACTAGGCAAATAGCCCAGACTCAAAAGAATGTACTTGACTACTCATGGAAAACCATTAACTAGTGTAGAAAAATATATGCTGGTGTGGTAAAGTGGCTAGAAAATGAGATGCACCACTCCAAGAAACTATCGAGCAACTGATTAAAGTATGGATCTGAATATAATGTTTTGGACCAACCTTTGAAAGACTATGCCAATTCCAAATAGCCATACAACCCCATAGAGTTCTAATTTTTCAAGTGCCCTCAATGCTTGATCTCCACATGGTTGCAACATTTTGATTTGACTAACATGATGCTAAAAATTTTGTTCACAACTTCCTCTTTTGATCAGATTTTCAGAAAGAGAATAACTCTTTAAATCTGATTTCTCTTTCTTATCAACACCAAGTTTATTTTCAAAGTAAACATGTTCTAGAATAGGCTGATCACAATCTTCTAGAATTTCAAGGAAATATTTATTTTCTCTTTCATGATAATGAAAAACCTCATATTCTAATAATTCATTATCCATATCAGCTTCGAAACCAAATGATTCTTGCATTTTAGTCCTCTCAAGATCTTGAGATGCTTTGGGCTTAGAAATTCTTCACTAATCTACATGTAAGTAAAATAGAAGCATTCATACGCAATAGGCAAGAAATTTTCAATTACAACATTATCACCCTTAAATTTTTCTTGATCTTGATGATCCATTACACTTTCTTTATTAAAGTGGTCAACTGAATATACATCAAAAATATCAAATCTAAAATGTTCTAATTCGGAAAAGAAAAGACCTTGCAACAAGCTCTTACTTGTTTCAATGTCAAAAATGCCATCCAGAGGGTCTTCTTGCTCCTGTGATAATTCAAGATTTGATTTTTCTCCTTGAGAGGTATAATGAAGATGGAAATTTTCATTTTCCCTGCATGTATCAAGATAATAGTTGCCTTGTTGTTCATGTTGATTTATCACATTTTCCCTATTATCACCAATGGCTGGGATAGCATTAGATATTTCAAAAGAAAAAGATTCAAGTTACTGCAAGGGCATAGCTAGTAATGAGCTTTCATGTAGCTAATTATCACCAAGTTCCCCTTTAGTGGAAAGCCTAGCAAAGAAAGTCATCATATTAGATGATCGAGGAAGATGCTTATCATTCATTTTAGCATGCAAACTGGATTCTTCATTTTTTATGCACTCAAATTAAAAATATTCATAATCAGCTTGCAAGGGATTTTCTATTTTACCATTATCACCGTTATACCTTTCTTGGTCTTGCTGATTTGTCGTACCTTCCTAAAAAATATTAGTTGCTGAAATTGCATTAGAGGATCCAAAAGAAAGAGACTCAAATTTAGAAAATGGTGAGGCCATTGGTAAACTCTTATTTAATTTATCACTATCAAGTTTTTTCTCAACAAGAGGCATAACAAGGAAAGCCATTAGATTTGATGTTTGAGAGATGTGCTCATCATTATTCTCAATGTGCAAACAATGTTTTGACATATTAAAATAATTATTTTCAACTGGTGGGGTTTCTTGAAAATCTTCATCATCATACTCAACATGTAAATGATATGCTCTAGCTATATCAAAAAGATTATCTTCAATCAAAGGAGGCATTAGAAAATCCTCTTTATTAAAAACTGTCAGATTTTGACAAATAGAAACAAGGGGTGTTGATTTTTTTTTTAAAGAACCAACCTTTTTGGTGTGGGTTTTATCTTTGGATAATATCGTTGTTCTTGGAAGCATATTTCAGCCTGTGAGGTTTTAGCAAATTTCATCCCACTTAGAATCATGTCATCATCTAAACTAATAGCCTCCCTTTGTACATCTTGCAACCTCTACAACTTTAATTGTAAAAGAAAATCTTTTTTTAGTTTGCATGGCAGCAATGAATATACACAACTGGTTATTCTTACTTGACTGGCTAGCTAGAGGAATCTTACCAACACTTCTATTAAATCTATCAACAAAATCTCTCATGGCTTCCCCTTCTTTGATCTTAATTTGAAAGAAATTTAATAGCAACTTAACAACATCAACCGCAGGCACAAACCTTTGTAGAAATTTTACCTCAAGATCATTCCAGTAAGTGATGCAACTATCTGGTAAATTCTAAAACCAATCAGCAACATTTCCCACAAGGCTTTGAACAAATAGCTTGATGGATACATTTTCTTCTTACACACCAAGAATATCACATGCAACAATGACTGCTTTAATGTGGTCATTTCGATCCTGATTCTTATCTCCAGAAAACTTGATAAGGTATTCCCATGATCTTTTAGGCAGGGCTGAATATTGGACCAAGGCAAACGGTCCGATCTGAGCCCCCCATGGCTGAGTGGCAACCACAACCATAATAAACACTGAAACTCCAAAATCAAGATTTAGCAAGTTTGAAATACAATGTCACCAACCTCCATCCTTAGGGAGGTAACCTTCAGATTTCCAAGAAAAGAAAAGCACTGGAACTTGCTTTCTTTCCCAGCGGAGTCACCAAAAACTATTAGTAAATAGTTTTGTCCTTCCAAAATTAAATACAAAGAATGACTCAAGATGCCCAAATAGAAGAACAATTTCCACTAATAATTGGAAATACTATCATGAGATTGATAGCTTTCCTCTGAATTGAGAGGTATAGGTCCCTCTTAAAAAGATATTCAGAGAATTTAAATAACTAGTTAACATAAAAGTTTTCTAGCATTTATCTATCACTATGGGATAAATACCATTATCAGATTTAAAAGTTGTACAATGAAGAAAGAAAATGAACAAATAGCCACAGGACTACCTATCCAGTTTCTCATATCACAGGGAAAGTACAAAGAAGCATTATTTTATTTTGCTAAATATGAATGATAATGCAAAACTGCACCTAAAACATGAAAGAAATGACTGTAAAATCATTTTCAATCCAAGAAAACCATATTCAAACTTTAGAATTTGATGTATGAAACTCTCTTTTATTTATAATGCATAACAAAACAATAACAATATTATTTTATCTCTATCATTACAGTCAAGTTGCAGAAAAATAGAAATAACACTGCTATTCCCCTCCCTGTTACAATCACTGCACATAAAAATGTATTCTCCCTTTCTTGTAGTTGTAGAACTCCCAGTAAAAAGAAGAACCCTCACTACATCTGAATCTTGTAATAAATAACATTTTGGGTTGTCTTTTGGTTTCCATAACCATTTCTCGAAAAATCAGTTTAATCATTCTCATGACTCATCTTCTTCTTACCCCTTTGGAATTTTAATAGCTGAGCCACTTTAAAGTTTCATAAATTATAACAAATATTTTTACCAAATTTAAAATGAATCCCTTGTGCATTCTTGGACAAATGGCATGTGCTGGTTACAGATTGCAATCATGATCCTGTAACTGTCATTAATATACTACTGCACTCAAATAGTCATAACTTTTGATCGATCAAGAATCTTGCAAAACGTCTTGGAGGGGATTTAGATAATTAGGTTTCCTCAAAAATATCCATAATTTAGCTCAATCCAATGGTCAGATTAAAAGTTGTGGGCCCTGCAACATGACTATTTTTCAAACTACAAAATATTTGCATTGGCTGGTATGTTGACAGACCTGTATACAATCATTTATAACTTTTTACCTTGGTCAAATTTTGAATATCTCTTCAGTGAAAATTTGGAAAACTTGATTTTGGGAAACATATCCAAAATTTATTCAGATCCAATGGTGGAGCTAAAAGTTATGCCCCCCGTATTGTTACTATTATTTTAATGCTGTCAGAAATCTGTGGTTACAGATTGTATTAAAACTTATATACACCAATACCTACACATAAATCACATGTTGGAATTTAATTGTGAGTTGCATAAGATCTTGCTAATGCTAAGATGCCTTTGCATGACACAACTTCAAGATAATTAACTTCAACTACATCTTTTATTAGTTGAATAATTTTTAGTGTTCCCTCTCTTATTGTCAGGTTTGGAGTGTCTTCAAGCTCATGCAAAGATCTATGACCTCATAGTCACTAGCATATATAGATTCATGTTAGCTTGCCTATTATGTCTCCATCATAAATTCTCATATTCATTTACAAATTTATCAAGCACCTGGAAAGCCAAAACATATTACTTATAATGAAATAAGGTCCGATTTCGAATTCATATCCTCCATTATCATCAATACATCTTTCATGGAAAATAATAATGATTTCCTTTGACTTCCATCTCATCTCATTATCCACCATCCTCTTTTGTCCTTGGGTCTTAGACTTGGAACCTTGAAATAGGATCTGAGCTTGTTGAATTTGAGCCACAAATTCCAACTGCTAAATCTGGGCCATTGATCTGTGAACTGCATACTTGAAACTGTCCATGAGCTTTGAAATTAAGAATGGTGGATTCTTTTTAGGCTTCACCATTTCAAATAAAATTTTGAAACTCCCAATCTTGATTGAATCATAATGATTCTCGAACTTCTGATTGCCAGGGTTGAAACTAAAACTTTGAATTGAACACTGCATTTTGCACCAATTCCAACATGAACTTGAAGTTGAAGTTGAACTGACCTAAAAATTCAACTTCAAATTCAACCTCCCCATATGTGAATAGGAATGCTAATAAATAGGAGAATGATTGGCCTATTTTTAACATTTTTTGCTAATGACAGAACTTGAAGTTGAACTTGAATTGGCTGAAAGATTCAACTTTGACTTCAACTCTCAAAAGCATATTATGAAATCACTGAACTTGAAGTTTAACTAACCCAAAGGTTCAACTTCAACTTCAACTTGGGCACTCCCATGACTTAAATGTTTGACTTTAAGGTTGAAGAAAAATATAAGTGTAACATAATCTTAGGATCATAAGTCTTTAATTCTTCATAGCTCCAAGCAATGACATCCTTATACTTGGTGAGTAATTTGAGAATGTCTTCCCTTTCCTATGAGTTGCATGCTTTTCCTATCTAAACCATTTCTGGTTCTTCATCAGTACCCTAATTGTGTGAGTCACATTCTTTGATTCCATTTTCTTGAGTTCCCCTTCTATTAAATGTCGATTCATCACGATCAAAGATACGTTCAAGTTCAAGCATTCCCTTTGGAATAGTGTTGGTCTTTAGATTAAGAATCCCATCCTCTTCTTCAAGCTCATCATCTCCAAGTTTGTCATCTAGTGTATCATCAATCTCTTGTCCCTCAAAGTGGCAATTGTACATGATAAACTCAAGTATATGTTGATCATCTTGAAAGACCTAAAAGTTCATGATATTTTCAGGAATGGATAGAACCACAACCAATTCCACTAAAAATCTTTTCAACTTGGTCCTTTCAACTAGCTGTAAAGAACTTGCTGAAATGGAAAGAGCATCTGCTACCATGATCTTTCTTCTTGGAATGGATTTGATGTTTAAAGCTTCAAAGTCATCCAATATATCCCATATCATTTTTCTATAAGCAAGTAATCTTTTATCATTGCAAGAGTATATGGATTTTACTTGTTGTATGACCAATTGAGAATCCCCTTCAATTTTGAGAGTTGTGATTCCTTTCTCTAGTTCATAGAGAAGTCCTCAAATTAATGTCTTGTATTTTGCAACATTGTTAGTACATCTAAATTATAATAGATATGTGGCATAGAAAGATCTACATTTTGGGTTGACCAATTTGATACCTACATTGGCTCCCATCTTGCACCTAGAACCATTGAAGTAGAGTGTCCAAATTACATTTTCCATGTGTTTTCTAACTTTATGATTATTGATCCCTAACTTCTCTTTCACTTGAGCCTTTAATGAATGCTTCTTAGGGATCCATTGTAACTTTCCTTGTGTAGGGCTTGATGATTCCCCTTCATAATCTATAGATAGAGGAAGTGTGTGTTTTTCTTGTTTATCTTCAATTTCCCCTATTAGTTCTTCGATTTCCTCAACTTTAGGTTGAAGATGAATGACTATTGAAGTCCATCCTTTACCTTTCACATATCATCTTCTTCTTTGGACTTTAATCATCCCTGGGGGAGGAGAAGACAAACCTCCCCCATCTGATGAGGTATCATTGTATGACACATTCAAATCTTCAATTACTTCTTCAATCATTTCAACAAGGTTGGATGAGTTCACCAAATTTTTGCTTTTTATGAATTCATTTGTTAAGGTCCTTTTATCCTTGTTTTCCCTCATGTGTGTCAATACCTTTGCTACTACTTCTTGGCATGACAAGCATTCAAAATTAGAGTGACTAACTTTTTGTAACGGACAAAATCGTGGAAGGAGGAGGATGCTGGGATCAACTTCCTCTCCTAAACATTGTAAATTAGTCACCATGTTGTCTATGAACTATGTCATGATTTCACTTTTGGGTATTAGCACCTTAGGTTCTTCATTCTTATCTTGAGGTGAATTGGTTGGAACCATATCCAATACCATCACTTTGTATGAACCCAAATCTGATTGTAAGAATGCTATCTCATTTAGGGCATTGTAATTTGTAATCATCATTTTCAATTTGGGCTTGACATCTATCTTGATTTGATTGTTCAATCCTTTCCATGGAAACCACAATTGAGTGAAGTCTGAAGAAAACCATCCTCTTAGACATTTCATCCATTCTCTACTTAGAAGCAACCCATATTTTTCTAGGATATCAACCACATGTATATCAATAAAATTCTCAATTTGAGGGTCAATTGTTAACTATATCTGCACATCTTTCAACACACCAATGACTTTTACCTCTGTTTTATCTAATTGTATAACCACTTGATTAGAGGGTTGAAGACTAACTCCTAGCCTTTGAGCTATTGATAATGGCATTATGTTACATGAAGCTCCAGAATCAATGAGGCAATTGTGAAGATTCTTCCCATATATCTTGATGCTAAGAAAAATGGGGTTACCTCAACTTTGTCTTTGAACATAGTGGGCATTGCTTTTGCAGCATTTACTTGTTGAGATACCATCTTTTAAGGAACAATATTCATATTGTGGGAAACCTTTGTATGATCCAATGTCTTCATGAGTGCTTCATTTTGTTGTGGACAATTCCATAACATGTCAAATCCTTTTCAAATCCTATACCGCATCATACTTTTTAATGGACCAAGCAAGATTATGTAGTATAGTTGGTACATTCATTGGGTTCTGATTCTGTTGTCTTCTATACTTTGGTCTTATTGGTGGTGGATTGTTACATTCTCTTGGATCAAGTGGAGTTGGTTGTAAACCTAGAGGAATGCCATCTATCAAAGGTTCCTTTCTATTTATGAGATTGGATGTATTTCGATTGTCATTATGAAAATAAAACATCTAATCATGTTGAATATTAGATTCCTAACTAAATGGGAATGAGAATTCCTCACTTGATGGTTGTTCCACTTGTGCAATTTGTGCAGAATCATAGGATTCTAATAGCATAGCATTGAATTGTATAGGAGGATTTTCATTTATCTATGAATTTTGATTCATCTCCTGATTGCCATTATAGTAATAACCATCATTGTTGAGCACATTTTGGCTATCATCATACTTATTGATATCAACATATTGAATGTTGTTGTTGTTATTAGCAGGAATGCTTCCATTATTCAGACAAGTGTTCCATTGTCAGTTTTGTCTTTGGAAGCCATTGTTGTGATAAGGAGGATTAAAGTTGTTTCTTGCATTGTTGTTGTTATTATTTCCATTGAAGTTCCTGTTGTTTTTGTAGGGGCCAATGTTGTTTCTTTGGAATTTGTTATTTTTTCCTTGTGACGATCTAAGACATTCAATTCATTATTCATTTGCAACATAGTCTTCTTCATTTGACCAACTTCTGAAATAAGGTTATTGTCTATTTCCATAGGAACTATAGGCTTCTATTCAAAGAAAGCTATTTTTGGAGGCTCATACCCTAGATATGTTATCGCTTGATTTTGTGGAGTGGGTTCCTGCTCTAATGGAACTAGATTCATAGGTATGAACTAGCTAGGCACCATGGGTGCTCCCACATGGTATGTTGGTATTGTGGTGACTGCTTGCATTGGAAGCATCATTCCTCCTCTATTAGGATTGGCTTGCTTCATAAATTTGATTGCCTCTACGAAGACTTTATCCAATGTGTCAATATTTTTTGTAGGAAGTCTTCTCAAAAAAATTGCAGTAAGGTGATCCATAGCATTCAGATAAATCTAAATAGAAACTTCAATCGGTATAGTGTATGGAATTTCTAGCTTATGGTATGTGATATGAAAGTGATGATTGAAGTAAGAAACTATCTCAACTAGGTCCCTTTTGATTGATATGAATTGTTGATGTATCACCACTGGATTAATGAATGTTTTGAATTGTTCTAAGAACAATTTTTCAAATGTATCCCAATCTCTAATGCATCCTAGTGGCAAATTGACATACCAATTAAAGCCAATATTCCTCAAAGACTAGGGAAATAAACAAAGAACTACGTCCACATTACCAACTTGCTTGTCATTGCAAATTTCCTTGAATACCTTGACATGATCTTCGGCAGTTTGAGTCTCACCATAGATGAATCTGGGGCAAAAATTCTCAAGATTCTTAGGGAGGTCATGGATTGCACCTCTCAAGTTTATTAGTGAGTCCATGACATTCATGAAAAATGCCATTGGAGGGTTTGGAAGAACTAATAGTGGTTGTTGAGGAGTAGCTATTGGAATATGTGGTGGTCCACCGGGTGGTTGGAGTGGAGGTGGAGTTGAAGAAGATGATGAAAGTTTGAATGGAAGTGCTTGAACTCAAGATGTTCCCTTTTCACTATGTGGTTTATGAAAGTGGGTAAGCTCGAGAAACTTGTGTGCACTTGGTGTAGACCTTAATGCTTGTTGAAATGGGGATTTTGGATCAATATCCTCCAACTTGGATCAATCTTGGGAAAATCACACCTCTGCAAAAGTACACTTTCACACCTCTTTGAATTTTGTGCACCACAGAGTTTTGTGCACCTACAAAGTTGCAGATCTACAAACCTGTATTCTTGTAGACCTATGGACATGTGTATCTGCAAAGCTATGGACCTATGGACCTAAATTTCTCAAAAATTCAAAAAAAATTCTAAACTTTTGTGAAGTGTAGATTATTGTATATTCTAAAACTTGGATGAATTTTCTTCCTTTCCAGGAGTCTAAAGGGGCCCTCCTTCTAGCACCACTTGTATTGGGCAGTTGTTATGCATGAGGTCAATGGCAAGAATCCATTAAATATTTCCTCTCTTGAAAAGCTAATTTTTTGGGATCAACTCCAAGGTTCAGTATTTGTCTTGTGACATACCAAAATTTGCTTAGTTGAAGATAAATGTGATTATTCATGAGGAGGCCTTTTCTGGTTCTAATTATAATCTCAATTATGAAGTAAATCTATTTGCTATCTCAAAATCACACACAAAAGAATAATATTTTTGTATTTTCTGGTTTTTCAATGAATTTAATTCTAACAGTGCAACTAAAATGAGTTCCTATTCTAACAAGGGGTTAACAAAGCAAATAATGAAATTGAAAGAAAATAACATGAAATTGAAATAACTTGAAATTGAAATCCTAAATGAACATACACTACAAAAAGAAACACACTAGAAATCAGTAGGAAACCAATGAAAATAAGAGTAGCACTTTCTAGAATCCACTGATGCAATTGTCGGTGAGAAACTTTAACAATCATATGATATTTCATCTTTCATCAAATTGCAAGGTCGTGGAAAGTATGCTCATGCAAGACAAAAGGCTATGTAGGCACAATTTGATGATCTCTTCTCAAGCTCAATACATTAACATAATTCATAAATATATAGCAAACACCAAAGCTAAAAGATCACACAACTAGAAACAATGCAATAAACTTTTGGCTCAATCAAAATCTCATGAATAAAATTCACAAAACAATGACACATTTAGGCAAGAATCACTACATTCCAAATGTGAGCATGAAAAGCATAATTTTATTGCATAATAATGGTGGCCCTTGTTACATATTATAGTGGGGTGTTTATAATAAATTGTCTCCTCAATTTGTTGTGAGAGTGAGAGATATCTTCATGCAACAAAATTCTTTTTAAAACATTAAAACAAACTAAATATATATAGACTAACAATTAATTTTATGCTTAGAGGGACTCCATCCATATTTTATTCATTAATTGGATGCATGAGCTCCTTACATGTCCAAAAAAAAGAAAATATGAGAGAGAAAGTAGGAGGAAGCCTTCACTCAAAGTAGGAGCATCTGGAGGTGCCAAAAATAAAAGCTGGTCCTTTACTAGGCATGTGTCGAAGTTAAACTATCGTTAGAATGCATTCATGTTGCATGGAAAGTGCTATTTTTGGAACAAGGAGTTAATTTTCAATGCACCTCTAAATTGAGGAGCTACAAACCTGTGTACTTGTGGAGCTACGGTTCTTGACAAGGTCAAAAATCTCAAAATTTTACTAAGTGTCAAAATTAAAATTCTGGCTTCTAGGTTTTGTTCTTCTTCATCCCAAAGCTATGTTTGAATGTTTTCCCTTGATTTTATCTATCATCTCAATAGTCTTAGCCACATCTAAAATATCTAAAGCCTCATACTTATCTTTCACCTTCTGTCTATAATTGTTTACCTCAATCTAGGTATCAGCAATATCTTTGAGTTTGGTATCCAATTCCAACAAGGCTTCTTCTATCCTAAAGGCTTGTTATATGTCCTCATCATCAACAACCTCCACAAAATTTTTCCTAAAATTCTCCACTACTATCTCTATAGGTAACAAATTTTCTCATTCCTCATCTTCAAAAAGATCCAACCATGCATCACTGTAGTGTCTCTCTACTTCCAAAATTTTCTCTCGAGCTTGGTGCTTTAGCTGATGAATCTCCTCATGTAATGTCTCCATTATTTTATTGGTATCCACTATTTTCTCTATCCAATAATCAATCATATCTAATTCTTCTCCAGTATATACATCAATCAAAACCTGATTTTTTTTCCCTTTATGGCTTGTAGAGTTTACAAATCCTTACTCTATGCATGTACCTCATCTCCTCTTGTTCCATGTACTTGAGGACCTCTTTGACTCCCATAGTCATCATTTTGTAGGTTGAATCCCATGTAGGCCTTCCCAACATAACATCCTTTAATTCATAATCCTTAAGGCTAAGGCCTTCTGCATCTGTGCCTTTAGGAGGGAGATCCACTTATGCAAATAAATCCTAGTTCCTTATGCTAGTGACAAATGTCAATGGTGCTGCCTCATGTGATGGAGACTCAGGTTTGTTCAAGATCTCTATGATGTCACATATTTCTTCCTTTGAAGCATATAATTGAGGTTTAGTACTCCTAATTATTTCTTTTCAAATCTATTTAGGGATGTGGCCTACTGAGGACCTAGCTCTTGATGATGGAGTGTGTTCTACAACTTCCTTCCCTTTGTCACTCCTTCTAAGAGTTGTATCCTATTGTGAGGGATTCTCTTCTATATCCTCAGTCTTAGTAGAGCCTATAGCATTAACCTCAATGTCTTAGGAAAGTGGTTGAGAATATTCTACCATTTGTCCCTCTAACACTTCACTGGTCACCATTTGTTCTAGTCTCTCCTCTGATAATGGTTCCTTTTGAACATACTCTTCCTTTGAACTCTGAGGTGGAGGAGTCACTAAACCCTATTCTAGCATTATAACTCATGGTGGAGATAGAGGAGTAAGATCAAGACCCTGTGTATTTGGTGGCATTTGTGTCCAATCTTCTTGTTGAGGTTCACCTATAGGGGTGTCCCTAATCTTATCCCCAATCAACTCTATACCTATGGGCATGAAATCAAAATCTGACCTTGAGAAAACATCATAACTTTCTTCACTCTTCTCAGCCACCCACTATTGTACTTCATCTTCTAAAGAAGAGAGCTCTAAAGGTTTTTCTTGAGTGGATGGTGAGGTACCCATGGCACTCTTTCTCCTTAGCAACTCTGTGGCTCTAGCTAGCTGAGTTCTTCCCTGTAGGGGCACTTGTTCCTCTTCCTCTTCTAATTCTTCTTCTTCCTCCTCTTCATCTCCCTCCAAAATATTTTTAGGAATAGATGGATTAGGCACTAATCTTCTACTAATCCTTTTCCTTTTCTTCATCTGAATCTTAATCCTTTTCTTATGTTTCTTGGAGATAGAAGGAGAAGCTGGCTCATCTTGTGCAGGAGGAATGGAGACTTGCAAAATCTCTCCCTCTTCTGGTTGGCTAGACACAACGAGAGGCAACTATAGTTCATCTTGGACTGGGGTAGCTCCAGTATCTTGGGACCCTTGTGTACTTTGTTCCTGCTACTGGGGATGTGCCTATTTTTTTTGAATCCTCTAAGGAAAGGTCCTCTTTCTTTTGTTCTTTCCTTTCCTTTTAGGAGGGTGATAATACCCAACCAGGTGATCAAGCTGGTATACTATTTCTAGCCTGATAGGAGACTAAGTTGCAAAGGTAGGAATTGTTACTTTCCTTCCTCTACCTCTTTTTGGGTGAGCATGTGCATAGAAGATCACTGTGAGAGGAATTGGATCAAGTGGAAAAGGTTTCTTGATCCAATCTTTTGTCATTTTGACGACATGCCTTGGTCAATGATTAATATCATCAACCTCCTTCCTGTCAATGTTAGCATTCATATTAAGTCTTTCACCAATTTTTTTTGCATTGAATAGGGGGTTAGTAATTCCTTAGAATCCTATTTCTTTATCTCCTCTAGGATGTTTAACGGGAGAGTCTTTTCTGCTAGATACAAAGTCATCCTATAATAGTCCCTAATGCAAACATTTAGTCATTCATGACATTCATCCAGTTATCCTCAACAACATCCTCATGATGGAAGTCTCTTCCTGCCAGACTTTCCACTTTCCCAACATTGTCAAAATATGGCTAGGGAGAGTTGTATTCTTCAAGAGGATAGTTCTCCCATTCCCATTCGAAAGATAGAATATCCTGCTTCCTCTTCACCTGATATAGTCCAATGACCAATGGCGATGCCCAACAAGGTCTCAATTGTCTCTTTATATTCTCATAGGATGACTCAATTTGCCAAGAAATCTCCAACAACACCAACTTATCACTTGGGTATCTCGGGAGCTTCTTAGGATTGATAGATGCACTAGCTACCTGTAGACAGGTGAACATTTTGAACTAGATGAAGTAGGCTCCGAGAGCTATGACTTGTACTTTGGCTTCATCAGATAACCTCTTCCCATAGTCTCCCTCAATGAATCAAATGATTGCAAATATGAACACATCATTTATGATTCTATATTCCTTGCTCTACGTTGAGAGATTCTTCTTCACTAACTAGGGGTAGACTATATATGGCTAGGCATTGGGGTCTTGCATACTACCTCTTTTGTACAAACTAGGATAGTTTGTCACTCTCGCTGTAAGAAAATACACCATGTAAGAAGTCATGTAAAACTTTTTATTCTTCACTATCCTTAACTATTCACACAAGTTTTCACTTAGTGTAGTGGCCTAGTCTAGTGGTATCTTCGCTTGTCTTGAAAATGACCATGAAGGTGCTGAGGTGACCTATTGTGGGTAAGCCCATGACTTTTCTCAAGAGAATGATAGAGTATCCAATTTCTTCCTTCATGTATCCCTAATTCATATCCACTTTGCCAGTTATCCTTCCCCGAGGAGGCTTCTCAATGGGTTATGAGGACTGTATGATGTCAATTGCCTCCTATTGGTGCTCCATGTACCATCTCTTAGCTACTTCATATGACAGTCTGATGAACTGATCCACTTTTGGAAGATGGAAGAGCCCATCAATGTTGTTGCATTGTAGGTCCAACACAACTTCCCCTGTGACACTCTTGAATACTCTCTCATCAGCAACAAAATGTTGTGGCAATGCTATGATTTGTTTTGTTGATTGTACTGACATTGGTTGTGATGCTACATTCACTAAGTCAAAATAGATCAATGTAGATACTAGTGCAAGTCTCTCTATGAGTTTGTTACAAATTTTGAAGAAATCTCCTAGATCTATGTGCCGTAAATTAGTATCTCAAATTTCTTCGTGGTCATCATGAAATCTCGACTTCGAGGGTACACCTTGAAATTTGAAGACTACAAGTTTGGGTGCTACTCTAGATGTGGATGCCATTTGATCACTTGCACGTCATGAGAAAAAATTGTTTATTAATCAAAAGATAAAACATAAAAAAAATTGACTATGAATTGAAATAAGCAAAAAGAAAAAAAGATTCCCTATTTGGGCATTTTGGTTATTTTCTTATTTTCTTATTTTATCCCTTTTTATTATTATTATTTTTTATTTTATTTTATTTTTTTATTTTTTATCATTTTTATTTATTTTTTGAAATTTAAACTAAATAAAAAATAAAAATAAAAATGTATGTGGGTTTTTTTGGAAGTTGCACATGACTAGGTTTTCAAGGGGTGTAGCCAAGTAAGTGGTGTGTGGGCACGACGTGCGTGAGTGCAAAGCACTGCCACGGGCATTTGTTGTTTTGTGGCACCATGGGCATGTTTGTTTAATAATGCTACAGGCACTGCCTTTTTGGTGCCATGGCTATAGAGCATGGCACGTGATGCATGTCGGTAGGCAATGGTGAGTGGTGAGGGTTTGTGTTAGCACTATTGTGTGAGAGTAGCGGGCTCATGAGGCGTCGCTGCAAGTAGTGGGTTGAGGGCATTGCATGAGCGCCATGTTAAATGTGCCATGCGGGAGGTGGGTTCCGTGTGTTGGATGATGTTTTATTTTTCAATTTTTTAATTTTTTGTTATTTTTTAATTTTCTAATTTAATTTATTTATTTTCTAATTTTTTTATTTTTTTTATTTTCTAATGTTTTTGTGTTTTTTAATTTTCTAATTTTTTTTGTTTTTAATTTTTGATGACTCTAATACTTTTCGCACTAACAATTTTTCTCGACTTGTGAATTGTGAGTCCGAGAATTAGAAAAAAAGTAGGGGGCCTCCATTCCTAGTGAGGACAGGGGCGTGTGTTGTGGACACCACAACAGTAACTATTAATTTTGTCAATGGTTAACCCTAATAAGAAGAATATGTTAATATTAATGTAGAATAGGTTTTCAAGTATTTAATTCTAACCTCTAACTTTTTAACAAAATTTTCTATAATGTTCAATTTGTCCCTCCTTCAAATTTTATAGTTTGTGAAATTACGACTCCTTAAGGTGATTTAGCTCTCCTTCAATGTAATCTACTTCCAAGATGATGAAATCACTGCTCTTTCAAGATGATTTTTCCATGTTCAATAATCATGAATAAAAAATAATTATAAAATTATACCATATATTACTACCTTAAGGGAAGTGAGTATATAGCCCTAGGTTCCAATCCTAAAGGGGAAAGGTATAAGCATTCATAAGACTATAAGAGAGCAATACTTATTTTATACAATATACAATAAATAAAAATAATGTGTATACTTTAGCATAAATTTTAATCTAGATTATTTAGTTCAAAAAGATGTCAATCTTGTTAGAAACAATAGTCCACCAAGATAACTAAGAGAGGGGGGAGGTGTGAATTAGTTATCCAATAGTTAAAACATTTATCTTTCTTAAACAGACTTAACCATGCAACCAAATAAAACAACAACCATAACGAAATGGTCATAGGCAATTACACCAAATTTTTTGACTAAGGAAACCCTTTATTAGAGGGAAAGCCGTGGTGGAATGATGTCCACAAGATGATGTAATGATATAAATATTCCTTGTTAGAGGATGGACCCTGTTAAGAGTCTATTACAATATTTAGTACAATGAGTCCCTATTACAAGACTTTGAATCCCTATTAGGAGATTCCAACCCTATTAGGAGTTGTGCCAACCCTCTTAGGAGTTGTGGTATAATGTATGCAAGAAGAGCCCACTACCTAAACATGCAATTTCAACTACAAGAAGAGCTCACTAATCAAAAAAGTAATTTATTGTTATCTTCCTTTTTCTTTTTTCTCTTTCCTCTATCTTGTCAACCAGACCAATCACTGTCAAACCTTATAGACCAAGTCACAAACCTTGGATCCAAATACCAAACCTTGGATCACTCAACAAAAACCTTGACAATGAAGTTTTCGTCACTTTCGCACTTCTCTGCTCAACTTCACATTCCACACTCTCTTATGCTTATCATCAATTCACATTAAATTCATTTGATACCATGATAAAGGAAAATGTCCTTCCTTTATACTAAGTCCCTAAAACAATTCCATAAGTCATCTGTTAGATCTTCTCAATTAATTATTATAGGACCACATTAAGAACACATCACAATTAGCAATAACATTAATCTTCTGCCTTGCAACTTGAATAAGTTTCCATAAGCACAATATTATGATGAGAGAGATTAGCCACATCATACCCATCATGTCTTCTTCATATCCTTAACCTTGATCCTCAAGATATTAACTATACTAAGAGATATAACAAGTTTACTAGAACATGCCTCTGTAATCTCTATCTTATAATAGACATCACCAAAACATAAATAACTTCTTCTAGAATTATTCTTTCTTCTTTTGACCTTAACTACATATACTTGATACTCAAAATTTTTGCCTATAACCTTAGGTGGTTACAATGTTCAACTAGCTATTTGTAGTAACTTGATCTTTCCGCTATTCTTCTATCAGATACCATAGAAAACTACTATGTTGACATCAATGAAAAACTTGGTCATGAATGTAACACATCATCATAGTAGTATGCCCCCATAGGAATACCATTAGAATTCATGCTTCCAACCCATCTTACAACATCTTCCAACAATCTCCCCCTTTGGTGTTGATGGAAACATAGATGAAAAACATTTAGTTCCAAGAATACCAACAAAAGATTGTTCATCTTCAAATCCTCTTCATCAATCATTCTCCCCCATTAATATACCTCAATGTGCTCTATACCAACATGCCATTCCATATACTATTCTTATGCCAAACATTTTCTTCAACATTCTGTGTTTTATGCTAAACTTCTCCCCTTAGCATAGTGTTTTTCATTCCAAACTTCTCCTCCATTGACATCAATGTCAAAGGTAACCAACTTCTACTACATCAAACTCTACAAAAACTTACTAGCTCGAGTGTCAAAAGCCACTATTCAAAAAAACCTCAACAGGAGTCCTAGATGACTCTATCCATCATCTAGATACTCGTCAATATAAGAAGCAACAACATTTATTCTAGACAACAATGGTGCTCTATTACCCTAGATTGATGCACTCTTGCATCTTCTACTCTAATGTAGGAAGGGGCATAACCCCAAGCATACCTCACAAATACTCAAAGGTCTCTTTGGCAACAGGCTTAGTGAATATATTTGCAATCTTCTCTTTAGTGTTCACATACTCTAATCTGATTTCCTTTTTTGTAACTTTTTCTCTCAACATATGATACTTAATAGAAATGTGTTTAGTCCTCAAATGCAATACTAGATTCTTAGACATATTTACCATGCTTGTGTTGTCACAATGTATAATAATAGGTTCACTGATTTCTATCCTTATATCCTTCAGCATCTACTTCTTCCAAATAACTTAATTGTAATTTTTTTTTGTTGCAATAAGCTCTTCTTCTAGTGTACTTTTTGATGTACAATCCTGCTTCTTGCTTAACCAAGAAACCAATCTTCATCCAAGAACAAAAGCTCCTCTACTGGTGTTCTTTTTGTTATCCATACTGCTTGCCCAATCTGCATTAGTATAAGCACTTAGAGTAAAATCCTTAGATCTATCATACCATAATCCAAACTCAGATGTTTCCTTTAGATATCTAAATATCCTTTTCACTGTTGCATAATGTGCTTCTTTGGGATCAACCTAGAATCTTGCAACAATTCCAACTGCATTTGCTATATCTAGCCTTGTATGAGTGAGATATTGCAATCCTTCGATCATAGATCTGTACCTTTTTTCTCAATAGTAGGTGTCTCATCCTTTGTGGATAACTTGTGTCTAGCTATTATAGGTGTTCCAATGGGTTTACATGTTTCCAAACTAAAATTTTTCAGTAAACCCTTCAAGTACATAGTTTGAGAAATAAAGATTCCTTCTTTATTTCGTACAATCTGCAATCCTAGGAAATATTTCATCTCTCCTATCATTACTCATTTCAAAATCATTCTTCATCTCTTCTAAAAACTTCTTACTTTCTTAATCATTTCCTAGAAATATAACGTGACCAACAAATATTACTAAAATCATCAAAGCATCATAAGTTTCTTCCCAATACAAATTACTATCTGCCATACCTTTGCTATATCCATGTTTTGTCAAATGTCTGTCCAACCTTATATACCAAGTTCAAGTTTCTTGCTTCAATCTACACAATGCTTTCCTTAGTTTTCATACGATGTCCTTGTCATGTATTGAAGGACATCCTTAAGGCTACTCAATGCATACTTCTTCTTCAAGTTCTCCATTTAGAAATGTTGACTTGACATCCATCTGAAATACTTTAAATTTCTTCTATGCTGCATGGGCTAAGAATAATCTTACTACTTCTATTTTAGCCACTGGAGCATAAGTCTCCTCAAAATCTATTCCTTCTTACTGTGAGTAACCTTAACATACCAATCTTTCTTTGTTTCTTACAACTTCTCTTTTCTAATTCATCTTGTTCCTAAATACCCATTTAGTTCCTATCACATTCTTATCTATTGGTCTAGAGACCAATTCCCATGTTTCATTCTTTACTATTTGATCCAAATCCTCTTTCATGGCCTGTTTCCAATTTTCATTTTTACATGCTTCATTTTCATTCTTAGGCTCAAATTGAGATATCAAGCATAGTTATTCATTTACTCTACTTCTTGTCATCACACCTTTGTCCTTGCTTTTGATGATTTATTTAGATGGGTGATTCTTTATCATGTTCCTTTCTGAAGTAGGAGTTGCTATCTCAACTCTTGGCTCTACTAAAGGTTCCAAGCTTTGTTCCTGCCTTGTCTCTCATTCATTCTACAAATCATTATTAGTCTCAAGAAACACCTCATCATTCATTGGCTTAGTAACAACATCATCATTTGATTGTAACAAACTATTCTCTCTTGTATTATGAATTTTTCATCAATTCTTACATTTTCACTTTTCATAATAGTCTTAGTACTCTAATTATAACATCTATATTCCTTGATTTTCAATGAATAACCAAGTAACATACCTTCATCACTTCTAGCATCAAACTTACCAATGTCATCATCTCTCTTTATGTAACACTTACTTCCAAATATTCTAAAATACTTAACTATAGTTGAGTGACCAAACCATAGTTCATAAGATGTCTTGTTTGTGTCCTTCCTGACTTATACTCTGTTCATAGTGTAGACTGCTATATTCACAGTGTGAGGCCTCACCCAATCCACTGTAGTATAGATGACAATTGCATTATGGTACTTTTAATTTGATGTTTTGATATAGTTTCGAGACTATAGGGTTATGTCATTTTAATATCAGTATTTTAGTGATTTTTGATTATTAGAACCTATTTGATACATTTAATGTTCTCATTTCATGTTCTAAATTAATTCAATTGCTTTAATAGGAACTGCATTGCATCAATACTTGAATGTCAAATTGTAATGTTCAAATGGAAATTAGCACCAAAGGATATGACTTTAGTGTTTCATGATTATCAATATGGTAATAGAGTTTAGAATGGAAAGTTCATTATGATAAATGTTGAAACCCATATGTTGATATTGCAATGTTTTGAATATGAATCAAATGGAAGTTAATTATATATGGACTTAGATGAAAGTTAAATGGAATATGACATTGCAATGTTTTATTGATAGAACTTAAACCAAAAATGATTAGATGATAAATAATTGTATATGCTAATGAGAAGTATGAGATATTGGATCTATATTGTACTTGTTTGTATGTATCCAATATTATTTTATTGGGCTACTGATGTTTAAGTTGAGTGTGCAGGAAAGTTGAACCATGGAGATTAATGGGGAAACAAGGTTCAATCTTATGTGAACACGATTAATCTTTGGAAGATTCAAAACCTCATTGTATTATGTTTATTTCGTACCGTGACTGTGTATGAGTGTTATAGTCAGAGAGCATGGTTGATTAGAGACATGTCATCGTAATGTGTACAGTGTTTTTTTATGTGCGTTTGTGTGTCATTTGACACTTGTATTGCCTATGTGTAAATGACATGTCAAATAGGATTCTTTGGCATGAAGTCACTTAACCTAAGCCTAATCCTCCTTGAAAAACCAATTAAACCACCTTGGAAAGTGTTAGGAGGAGTCGAGCTCTTGACGGAATTCAAGTTATAAGTTGACGGGAACTTTAGAGAGCCTAAAGTGAGTCCTAAGTGTTAATTTTGTGAAAATAAGTTACCCACATGGTAATAGTATGGGTTGAGGGTTTAAATATAATCATAAGTGGGTCTAGGGGACCTAGGGGACCCTCAAAATAGTCATTTCCAAGCCAATTCGAAAATCATATTGTTACATAACTTCTTTCGTCAATACACCACTTGGTTAAGTTCTCATTGGTGGAAAGATACAAAAAGTAAGAGGGGTGGGTGAGGATGAAAGTGAAGGTCTTTATAGGGAGCTTGTTCCAACCTTGGTGATTATTCACCCACTCTCTAATTTTAGAGACAGCTAGGGATTGGGAAGGAGAAGCTTGAAAGCCAAGTAGGAAGAGATCTTCATTCCATTGCCATAGCTTGTAAGCGGGTTAGTGCTTCATGCCATGCTTTCTTTATATTGGAAATGGTAAGAGTGTCTTTTGCAGGGTTGTGTGAGTGATAAGGCATTATGTATTGTTCTTGGGATTTTTATGTTGTGGTGTATTGTGAGTGTATGTATGGTTCGTGAAACTTCTCTTGGTTTCTGTTAGATTTTCTTGTTTTGTTGGATGTTGAATTTTGTTCATTGGTGTGAAGGCTTCACTCACCCTTGGGAGGGAAGAGCAAGCCTTGGGTGGAGGGGTTAGTTGGGCTTTAAAAGTAGTTGAGAGCATTGGAGTATGGGCTCCATTGTATGCCATATTTGTTCATGGATTTCCTTGTGGTGTGAAGGAAAAATGGGGTGGAAAGGAGGTTATGAAGTATGGTTTCCAAGGTGGCTGTAGTGGATGGTAGTATGAGGGGAGAATGCTTGTGAATAGCCCCGAAAGGGCATGAAACTATTTTTTGTGAAAGCCCAAAAGACATGGAAATTATTGATTTATGAAAGCCCCGAAAGGGCATGAAAATTGTTATTACAGATTTTATATGATATGGCAAGTCTCCTAATTGAGAGCCCACCTTCACCCAATGTATATGATTCCAATTGAGAATCATTGTGCAAACCTTGGTTGGGGTTGTAAATGTGTTTCAAAATATGTGATTGTGTTAGTCTATGTGTTGTGATGATGTTTGGATGAAACCCAATTGAGCCTTGTTTCCCCTAGCGCGGGGGTGGTCTCCTTGAGCCCTAGATTGGGTGGTGAGCCTCCATGGTTCGTCATGTTGTCTCTTATTGCAAGTACTTGTTTAGAGTTTTTGGATAGTTGGAAATTGTGGAGACATGCCTTTGCATAGTAGAGAGAATACTATTGTATTTGTATTGAAATGTTGGTTAACTTTATCTTGTTATGTGAATTCCATTGAGTTGTGGAAGTAATATGATCACTCTCATGCATATTCCAATATGAGAAAGTTTGTTAAACATCAAATCTATACAAGTCTTACATTGTGTATCATGTTAAGATGATATCACCACCCTAGCTGATGTTAGTGTTTGTGTTGAGTGTGTGATGGAGAGGAACATAAAAAAAGGATTATTTCTTAAGTGTTGCCAATCCACGTGGTTAAACTTATTGAAGGAATAGCAAATGTGTGTCAGAATATACATTGCATGAAGAATAGGAGGTTATCTTTGTTATTTTTATTGCCACAAGTTCTTATGAATTATTCAAAACCTTTTTAGTTAATCTTGAAATTATATCAAGTGTAGTCTATGTTGAAAAGATAATGATTCAGTGATCATAATTGAAATATTAATGATAAATCAGAGCATTTGAGGTTTCTATATTTCCATGCAAAAGTTGTATTGTCTCACAAATAAAAGCATTGTACTACAAGTTTGAAAGTAAATAGAATAGTAGTTATCTCTAATGATAAATTCCAATATGGAATAATCCATGAGATTTATGAAGTAATAGTCAATTATATTAGTCTTCAAATAAGCATACCTATAGAAAATGAAATTGGAAAGAAGCAAACCAAAAAAAAAACTAAGAATCTCAAACATAAGAGAAAATCATGTAGGTGCAAAATTAGTCCTCTGGAAAATGTATAGAAGAAGAAATAAATCAATCCTAGATTACAGATCAATATTTAATTCAAGAAATGTACTCAGAATTTTGGTGTTTGAAATATTAAAAGAATAATGCATAGAATAAAATTTAGTAATTAAAAAAGGTCCAAGTCTCTTACCTTATTCATGAGACACGACCTTCTTGGATCTTGTAATGGCTAAGAAAATAATATAAAAACATTCCATTAATAATCTAAACTTTGCCCATAGAACAAGGCTAGTACCTTGCATTCCACCTACCTACCATGGAAAAAGTGGCGCTTAACATGGAGAACAAAATATATTTATATAATCATCCAACAAACACTCACTAGCTTACCTAGCACTCAATGCAAAAAGGGAACAAATCTGACATAAAGTCACATCAGCATGTCCCCATATCTTTCCATCTTGAGCCATGCGAGGCAATCCTCTAGAACCCAAGGCACTAGTATGGAAAGTGCAGATTTTAAAGTAGAAATTCCAATCCACATGTTGTAGAAGTCAAGATTATTTAATAGCATATTTTCAGATGCTTATGTGTAAAACAACTAATCTTCCATTACTTTTACTTGGCACCCCTAAGTGTTGACCATGGGAAAAATGCCCACTTATTGCATTCTTTGGGGCTCATGCAACTTGCTTGGGAAACATGGTATGTGGGGTAGAGTAGTATAAAATAGGTGTGTAGGGGTATAAATATGGTGTAGATTTGGTAGTATGGATTTAAATTTAAAAAAAAATCTGAGTTTGGTTATAATCAACAAACAAAGTTTGTGTTTTGTGTTTTAAATTAAACCATTTATTTAATCTATGTAAATTTATGCTTTATTTAAATATTATGTAAGTAAAATATATATATTTATATTAATATATATTTATATATTTATATTAATTATTTTCCACATGGATAAAATAGCAATAATAATAACAACAATATTAAAATGAATGTATATATATACAATAAAATAATCAAGTGGTATGTTGGTCAATTATGAAGTCTTTAGGGCTGATAAAGAAAGGGGTAAATTAGTGGAGGGAAGCAGTAGTGATCATGAGACATGTGAGGATATAGTTTAGAAAATAAAAGTAGGATACAATAGGATATTTGATCTGATTAGAAATGCATATAGATACCGGTGTTGTTGTTATATTATAGTATATATTTTTTGCAAGAAATATATGTATATAAGGTAAGACATTGTCTAGAATCATGTTAGCCCTTCAGAGGGTTGGAGTCAATTTTTAAGATAATTAGCATTTATTATGAATGTTAGAAGGGTTAGTAAAACTATTAGATCTTAGATTGGAGCATCTAGAATTTATTTGCATTCAAGTTAACAAATCTTGCTACAGTATTAATTCCTAATTAAGCTTTCAATTGATTTGATTTTACGATAGTAATTTATGAAAATAAGATATAGTCAGTGGTAAGTAAGAAATTGATTTACATATATGTATAGTATCAGAGTGATATACATAAATAGTTTCAAGTGATATTATCAACCATCAAACATATTAATTAAAATAATTAGAAGATAATAATAATAATATCAATCTAAGGATCTACTCCACATTTATGGAAGCAAAAACATAAAAAAAATAGTTGTGTTTTGTCTCAGAGAAATGTGGCATGACACACAACTTCTCTCAAAAATGTCTTGGATACATCATTTTTTGCTAACATAGCTCTTGCAACTTCTATAACTGATTTGTTCCTTCTCTCTACAATTCCATTATGTTCAAGGGTTCTCAGAGCTGATAGCTATCTTCTAATTCCATTTTCTTCACAAAACATGTTAAGCTCATTTGAAGTAAATTCTCATACTCTATCTAATCTTAAACATTTAATAGTCATACAAGATTAATTCTCAACTCTATTCTTGAATATCTTGAACTTGTCAAATGCCTCATATTTCTCTTTAAGAAATGCAACCCACATCATTCTAGAAAAATCATCAACTAGAATCATAAAATAGCTTTCACCATAGAATCCTTTAGTCTTTATAGGGATACTAAGATTTGTGTGTACAATCTCCAACTTCACTGTAGCAGTAAACTTCTTACTGGGGAAAGAAGTTCTATTATGCTTTGCCAAAACACATTGCTTGCAAATTGTGTTAGTAGGCTTTACAATCTTTGGCAAATATCTAACTGCAAAAATTCTACTAGTCCTCACAATATTGTCAAAGTTTATATGAAAAAATGTCTTATGCCATAATGAATTGGCATCTACCTTTGCAACCAAACATGTGATTCTAATAGGATTCGACTGAAATACATTACCTCTAGATTTGGTTACATGTATGTCTTTTCTATGAACTACAACTAATAAACTTTGTCTACTAGTTGTCCAATAGTGAAAATATTGTGATTTAAACCATCAACAAAGTATATGTCCTCAGTGTTAGTTTTACCATCAAGAGTTATAGATCTAATACCTTTTACTTGGCATGCTACATTGTTTCCAACTCTAACAATTCCTCCATCCTAACTTTTGAAGTCAGCAAACTTGTTCATGTCACCATTCATATGATGTGAACAAAAACTACCAATTATCCAATTAGATTTCTTCTCAACTTGTGATACCAAAGCTATCTTCTCTAGACTTTCTTCTTTAATTGCCACAAATCCAATTTCATCATCACTAGCACTTTATGCTTGTTCATCAGAATCATTATCTTCATTAGCATACAACATTCTCTATCTTTTCTAGGCTTATGATTTCTCTTATAATTCTTCTCCCTTTTACGACACTTAGATGCATAATGACCATATTCATCACAAGTCCAACATTTAAAGATTTTCTTACCTCCTTTTTCTCTTCTTACCAGAAGGGCTGCTCCTTCTTCAATATTTCTATCTTTCTTAGATCTACTATTGCTAGAAAAATCTCCTCTAGCACTTGTGCTACTTGATAAATTAGGTTGAATATTCAAGGCACTGAAAGCTATCTCAGTTCTGGTCAATTCTCTAGACTGTCTAAGTTCATTCTCAACTACTTCAAGTCTTCCAAGAAAAAGTCTCCTTTGTGAAATCTTTGGTACATGATATCAACAACTGTATCATCTAAACTATTGACTTGAATGGTGGTGTTAGACCCTTCAATATCTTCCATATAACCTCATCATCTTCTTTGGTTTCTCCTTGAGCTTTAATACCTATAGTAATTTCTAATAGATTCATCTTCCATCATTTTCACATATTGAAATGCACAAATCCAACTTTGTAGCCTAAACTTATTAGAATATGCATCACCTTCAAAACTGTTTTCCAAGGCTTTCCAAATCAAATGTGATGTAGCAAGTGATTTTACTTGATTATAATGAATTTAAAGAAGTGCAATTAATACTTCTTCTCTAGCTCTCATGTCATACATGAAAAGATCTCTTTCTACCTCAGTGCAAATTCCCAAATCCTTTTCTTCAATGATTGTCTTCACTGATTTTGTCAAGATCTCATATCTCAAACCCATACACAAAAAATGTGTCTTCATATTTTCTTTCAATCTATTATAATTTATTCCAACAAACTTTATACTATCTTTCTTGAATATGTTTTCTATGGATCTCCCAAAGCTATTAGAATTTTTCTTAAAGGACTTGAGGCTTTGATACCAATTGTTAGAAACAATTTTCCACCAAGATAACTAAGAGGGTGGGGGTGGTGGTGAATTAGTTATCCAACAATTAAAACATTTATCTTTCTTCAATAGACTTAACCATTCAAGTAAAGCAAACAACAACTGTAACAAAATTCTCATAGACAATTACACCAGATATTTTGACTAGGGAAAACCCTAGTGGGAATGATGCTTGCAAGATGATGTACTAATATAAATATTCCTTTTTAGAGGATGGACCCTGTTAGGAGTCTATTACAAATTTAGTAAAATGAGTACCGATTAAGAGACTCTAAATCCCTTTTAGGAGATTCTAACCCTGATAGGAGTTGTTCTAACCTTGTTAGGAGTTGTGGTATAATGTATGTAAGAAGAGTCCATTACCCAAACATGAAATTTCAGCTACAAGAAGAGCACACTACTCAAACAAGTAATTTACTGTTATCTTCCTTTTTATTTTCTTCTCTTTCCTCTAACTTGTCAACTAGAACAATCACTAGCAAACCTTATAGACTAGGTCATGAACCTCATATCACTCAACAAAAACCTCAACAATTAAGTTTCTTTCACTTTTGTACTACTTAGCTCAATTTTTCATTCCACACTCTCTGCTACTTATCATCAATTCAATTTACATTAATTCAATACCATGATGAAGGAAAATACCCTTCCTTTATACTGAGTCCATAAGTCAATTCCCTAAGTTGGCTTTTAGACCTTCTTAATTAATTATTATAGGACCACATTAAGAACACGTTACACTTAGCAATAACATTAATCTTCCACCTTGAAACTTGTATAACTTTTTGTGTGCACAATAATATGATGAGCAAGCTTATCCATGTCATGCCCATCATGTCTTCTTCATGTCCTCAACCTCAATCATCAAGATATTAAATCTGCTAAGAGATATAACAAGTTTACCAAAACATGCCTTTCTAAACTCTATCTTAGTATAAACATCACCGAAAGTTACATAACTTCTTCTAGACTTAGCCTTTCTTTTTCTAACGTTAACTGCATATACTAGATACTCAAAAGAATCTCTTATAACCTTGGGTGGTTATAATTCTCAACTAGCCATTTGTACCAACTTGATCTTTCCATTGTTCTTCTGTCAAATACCATAGAAAACTGGTATGTTGACATCAATGACAAACTCAATCATGAATGTTACATATCATCATAGTAGTAATCCCCCATAGGAATATCATCATCATTCATGCTTCCAACTAATCTTCTAACAATCTTCCAACAAATCTAATACTCACCTAGATTTTGATGACTAAAATTTATAAGAAAATCAAGAGATTTTTGTGAGAAAAATCTAAGAGCTTATGGATTCCTACAAGAACTTAGTTACACATGTTACTCTCATCATTTAAGTCCTTCAAAGATGATGGTCATATTCTATGATCTAAGTGACTATGCTTTTAGGAGTGACTAGATATATTGTGATTCGTACATAATAAGTGGAAATATACTATAGAACCAAAGGAACTTAATGTTAATTGATTGTTTCTTGGTTATATGCCCATTTTTTATCTTTTGGTTGTTTAATTTTATCAACTCTTTAATTATATGTTTTATGTTTTTAAAATAAATTTCACACATTTGAGATTCATTTATCTTTCCTTTATGGAAAAATGTAGTGTTTGATTTCTTCTCTTGCTTAATTTTAGTTCATAGTTATTTTAGAGATATAATTTGATAATTTTAATTAATATTAAAAAATGATCAAGGAGAGATACAATGTTTGGTGTGGATCCTAGTCAGTCTCCAAGTGGGAGATTGTTGATATTGTGGCAATTGATCATGTAGTGGGTGTTGATGTTGTGGCAACTTGCCCTAAAATGATATTATAAGTGTTTAGGATGCATAGTGCATTGTAATGTTGGTGTACATTTTTGCTAGATAATAGAAAGGTTGAAGGTTGTGTAGGTGGGCATAGCCTAGATTTTGGGTGAACCACATTCAATACGTGTGTTATCTATGTTCTTTGTGTTTTCTTCTTTTTTTTTCCATATAACTATTTATTCTTATACTGTTTTAGACCTGTCAAACCCTAACATACAACCTTTATCTTTTTGAAACTAAATGGTACATTTAGCATTAATATTGTGTCCAATTTCATCATGTTAGTTATTTTGGCTTCTATTTTGACAAAATTTTAACTTCTTGGATAATCAGAAAACCTATGAGTTAGCTATAGACTAGAATGGGAATTGTATACAAAAAAAATAGAGGACCAACTAACAAGACTCTGATGTCTTCTCCACTTTGAACTATATAAGATTCAGGTAGGTATACCTAGGATGTCACTCCTTCATTAAAACTCCAAACTATACATGAATTCCAAGATAATAGATGATTTATCCCTAACTCTTATAATTCTATGACAATAAAAGAAATGATAAATTGCTATCTTATCAAACCCTAGAACTCCATGAATCAAATGTAGACTAACATTTCAAAACTGCAATGACAAAAAATTTAAAAATTAATTTATATGAATTTCTACATAGTATAAGATATTCCAACTAGATCAACTTCAAAGGATGACTAGTGCCTTATCTATTGGGCCATAAACTCATAGGAATTAGGCATATACTTTTGGATCTTATCTTAGCACTTTGTGAAAAGATTATCAATATTCATTTTCAGATCCCATACTTTTCAAAATCTTCAATGAAAACTATAAAGTTCTTCCAATTTACATTAAGCATTTACATAATGTAATGACCCCACTATTAATTAGGGTTAATTTGGACAAGTAATTCTTGAAAAATAATGGTTAGAATCACAACAATAACAAAACTATATTATTCTATCCTTTAAGTTAACCCCAATCTTGAGGATGTCTCCAAGTTAGGCTTCCTAAAGCATAGCTATCTCATCATATTCCCATGATTACACCCCTTAAGATTCTTCTTGGATGGGCATCCTCTATCCAAGGCTACTCACATATGTATAAGTTGAGAACATTAGAATATTCTACCACATCAATTATCGACCATGGTGGACTATGGAGATCTCAACATCTCCATGCTCCATGCTTTGATATTGATTCTTGTCCATGGTGGACAATGAAGATCTTAATATCTCACATGCTCCATACTTCAAGTTCCTTTTTATTTTCAGCAATGGTGAACAATGGAGATCTTAATATCTCAAATGCTCCATGCTTTGAGTCTCATTAAAATCCATGTTGCTAACCCCATAGGTTAACACAATATAATCTACAAGTATGATTCATTAATATAAATAAACTCATAAATATAATTAAAGAAATATAATCCATAAACATACCTTTCTTACTTTCTTCTTTTCTTGGTCCATGTGGCTCTATCTTTAGTTGGCCCTTTAATGAATTATTCCTTCTAGAATTATCTCAACTCTATATTTACTTTCCAGAATTTTTTTGCTTATAATTATAAGGATAGGATTTTTAATTTTTACTTTTTTGTTTCTTATTTTCCAAGAGTCACGACCTTTTATAATACAAATCCTTTGAAAAGTCACAACACTTCATAGTTATAATCCTTTCAAAAAGTCACAACACTTCATAACAAAAATACTTTGGAAAAGTCCCAATACTTTATAATCAAAATATTTTTGAAGAGTCACAATTATAATTATTTATGACCCTTTCAAAGGTTCGCGTCCTTTCAATATCATTGATACCTTTTCAAAAAGTCATTTCCTTATTTTCTTCATCTTACTTTCTGCTTCAATTTTTCCTTTTTGAACTCCCATCTTCTTCTCTTCTTTTTTATTCTCTTCGAAATAAACTCCCCTCCCATTAATATCTTACTTTTAAGGAGTCATTTCTATTTGTTAAACATCTCTTGACTTTTCAATAGATTTAGTTAATTTACATTATTCTATGATATATTTTTTATTATTAAATTCTATTTAGAAAGTTGACATACTTTCTATAATATTGTCTCTTGTATTTAATTTAATTTCTTTGTTTACTCTTTGAAATTTTATTATTTAAAATATCATAAATATTTTTCATTAATAATATAGATTAAATAATTATTATTTTCTAGTTTTATATTTTAGTATTATTTTAATATAACTTTATTATCATTATTTATTTAATAACATTGTATTATCTAATCATTATTAAAATTCTATCTTAAAATGGGGATATGACACATAACCCATTAGATTATTGGCAAAATTAAATTGAAATATAATTCAAAGTGAATTACAACTGAAATTAATAAACTTTTCCATTAAATCTCAGAGAACAAAATAGATATAAAAGAAGAGACAAGATCTAGGATGAATAGCTAGCTTTCTACACTACATTTTGTATTAAATTCTTTGAAATTGTATACAATTCAATAACCATCCCTATCAACAAACAACTTAAATAGGCCAACAATTGTTAACTTTTTATTCAATTTTGGAACAAAATTACAGCATGCATGGAGTGCCTCAAAACTTAAATAAAACCTTGTTCAACAAAATGAATCTCTAAGCCTCACTACACATCCTGGAAATCCTTTTATAGAAACAAGGATTGCAACAAGCTTCAAATGGGAGGACACATGTTTAGACAAAATACTTGCAAAAATAATGTTGCCGATAGCCAAAATTTGAATAGTTGTCAGTATGGATGTTCAAGATCAACTCTATAATTTGTAATGAAAGCACACGCATAGAAGGTGAACCATAAAGATAAGATATATGTATCAAATATTTTTCCTCCCTCTTTATGTTCTTTGACCTTTTCTTGCATTCTCAGTTGCTATCTCTAGGTGGAATTGTCTTTATGTCAGCTATCACCTCCCAAATAGTTATATCTAATTTGTGGTTTGGCTAGATGGCTCGTCTAACTATACCTTTATTCCATTTTGTATCCATTATAGATCTAACTTATGAAACTATTTTATCCATATCCATCTCCAACTTGTATATAAGAACAACAATATCAAAAAAAATTGCAATGTCTATTTCACCATTGTTGTAGGCAATAAACCTCTTGTGTTTTAAAATATTATCAAAGTAGACTAACCACTCCTACCAATCCCTTATGTTATTCTCATCATCAATTATCTTCTGAACAAAACTAGGTGCACCATTAGCAATGTTCTTCATTTTATTGCTTATTGCTTGCAACTTGCCAGAAAAGAATGATTTTAAATGTTTTACTATACTTACCATTTTCCTTGTGGAAGTAATGGTTTCCTTGGGAAATTCTTTATTTTTGGGAAAAATTGGGACTAATTTATCAAAGAATAGTATCCAAGGTCCCCATTTAGTAAACAAGGGAGGAAGTGTTAGAAATAGATAATACTGAGAAGAGGGGTGAATGAGTATTCTTTGTAAACTTTTTCCCATAAGTAAATATTTTTAATTACTTATAACTTGCATATGAAAGTAAACCAACAATTCTAAATAGTAAATATTACCATTCAAAACCAACAATTCTAAATAGTAAATATTACCATTCAAAAAGAAATCTCATAACACCATTATTTGTTAACTAGCGAAACCCTGGCCAAGGGGAAACTCCATTAGGGATTATACCCACTAGATGATCCACTAAACAAAAGAATTATGTTAAGGATATTGACCTTTTTAGGAGTCTATGAAGTAACATAGTGTCTCTAATCCTTGTTAGAAACCTCAACGCTATTAGGAGTTGGTAGGAAAAATACAATGTATGCAACAAGAGCCCACTACCCTAGCATGCAATTATACAATTAAGTTCTTCACAAGTATAGGTATACATACAATAATTTCTCACTACTATAACTCACACTTTCTCTAATCATACATCAGATCTCGTATCACGTAAGGCTCATATATCTCTCAAGATGTCTGTACAATAGTTCACATGTCATATGTCATCACATAAACTTCTCATTCTCTGTGCAAGATAAAATCTCCACTTATACCTCACAATTTAATAATTCTCTACTCAGTCGACCTTCATGTCTTCACACACTTGTCATAATATAAAATCACATATGGATTAATATCCATAAAGTCAAATCATCATGACTTATTACTTATCGTGTTTACCAAAATAATTCCTTAAGTTGTACAACTCATATTTTTGATATACTCTATTATGTTCTATCAAATATTTGAAATGGTATTTTATCCATAACTTAATTCATACTATCTATACACCTCTATGCACTTACCTATGTCATCATGACATTTTCATAAAGCTAACACAAAGTGTGTCATCTGTACACATCACATCTATCTCTATACTACTGCAAACTATCTAACACTTGACAATTTGCTATCTGTAAATGCATAAATGAAATGTTGAATACATCTTTCCATAAATGACAACTCACTAGGCATCTAACTGACCATATTGCCAAAATCTCCCCCTTCAGTATTGATGGAAACATTTGAGAAAATTAGCTAAGTCCCAAAATGATGTCATACAAAAAAAAAAAAAAAGTAACTACACAAATTTTCCTTCAAACCATAACCATTTTAATCATGTTTTGATCCATCATTGCATTCCTTATCATTCCTTACATTGATACATAAGTGTACTCCCCTTTACATATACATATACAATTTAATATTTATCCTCCTTTGTACATACAATTTTCTTTACATATATTACTCCCTATTTGATATCAATGAAAAAGGTGTAAAAAACTATATAGAAAAAACTAGGTAGCTTGTTGCTAATCAACTTGATATCCTAGAAAAAAAATCTACATATAAAAGTTTTAGTCTTTCCAATTCCTTCTTCTAGTTCTCCTTACTATGTCAAAGATGTTGATTACTATGCATAGTGCATAGGATGCCACTTTGACTGCACTCAAATCAATATAGGAAAAATTATCATCGGAAGTCTTTGCTAAAAGACATTCCTCTAGTTGCCTCTACAAAATCCTAATCTTAGGTGAAAGGATTTTTCTAAGAGTAGAGAACCTCTTTACTACCTTTTCCTTATCAAACTCCAAACCTCTAATTGTATTATGGATATTCTCCACTTCTATTCCACACTCTTCAATCTTGGTCTTAGGGAACTGTAACTTTGTAGTGAGTGTATGAAGTTATCTCAATTGATCCTTTATTTTATTCTCAAAATCTGTTAAGTACTTGTATGGTAGTGTGCATTATACATACAACTTATTTCACTCATCAATATGTTTCCTTAACTCATTGATGCATACATCAAGCTCCTTCAAATCATTTCTTATATTTATGCACATTATGTCAAAAAGTGATGCATTATACTTTTCTTGTTCTTGTGCTGAAGCTATGTCAAGCAAGGTTGTGAATTCTTCATCAAAAAATTTCACCAATTCTTTATCCTTCAAGTTCAAGTCTTGATTAGCTATAATTGTAGTAATTGTCTTTTGTATCATGTCGAAGACTTCAAATAACATCTTCCTTTTGGAGCAATTTACTCAAAGATCTCATTAGTCCCCTTTGATCATCATCATTTTCAAATGGTACTACTACTACCGAAGCTACTGCTAGAATAAGTGTAACTATTTTCTATTCTAAAATCTTCTTATCTTTCCTCATCCTTATTTCTCTCTTCTTCTAGTCTCACAATTTCTTCCTTTCCTCTTCCTCTTGATTTTTCTTTCTTTCCTCTTCTTCTTGCTTTTTCTTTCTTTCCTCTTCTTCTTGTTTCTTTTTCTTTTCCTCTTCTAAACTCTCTATTTCTTTCTTCTTGCTGCTTCTTTCCTTTTTACTTCTTCTTTCCTCTTCTCCTCTGCCTATTTCTTCTTTTCCTCTTCCTCATTTTCTTCATCCGAGCTGGTGTAGGTTGTGATATTGCCAATAATAGATGTGCCAAAGCCTGCAAATTGATTTTACTTCATATCCACTATTATATGCATATTATCCACTTGCATGGATTCAACACCTATAACAATGTGAGGTAGTGAGGGTGCCTATTATATCTCCTCAACCTCTTCTTCATCATCAATGGGAGTATTGGCTTTCACATAAAGTGGGATCACTATATGTGGTTGTGCACTCTCCTTTGATACTTGAGGTACTAAGGTCATATGTTTTACTATTGCCTCCTTTGTTTCCTTTCTTACATCCTCATAATTTCCTCCCATCAAAATATTTTTTCTTCTTTTGTTCCTTAGTAAGGGTTCAATATCCTTCATAACTATGTCCATGTTCTCCTTAGAGTTAACTTCACACAACTTTTTAATATTATTTCTCTCAACTTGGTGTCCTCTTTTGTTACTCTTTCTTCCTATTTAATAACCTATTATATAGGTCCTCTAGAATCTTATTTTGAATGTTATCAAATCTTTTGTTCCTTACAATCATATTCCTCACTATGGCATTCTCTAGTTGCCTTCTATCCATATTATTCTATAGGCTATAATACTTATTTAATGGTACAAATTCATCATCATTTATAATTTGCATGTTACAGTTTTGTACCTTTGGCTTCCATGCTTTCATTCTTGTTGGTTTTCTTCCTTCTTGTGTTGCTAGCTCCACTAGTTTATCCTCACTTTCATCCTTGGATTCCTCAGAATCATTGATTTGTAGAGTTTTTCTTCTTTTTTGGGTCCACTGGTAGTTTGCTTGGCCCTTTTCTTGGTACATGGTATGGGTTTTTGTTCCAATTTTTCCAACCTTTTTAACTTCCTCTATGCAACAAGTGTAATAAAATCTAATTTCCTTTTAGGTAACTAAATTGTTACTAGTTGCACTTGTACAACTGCTACATAAAGTACCTGCATACTTGATTAACTTTTGGAAGGTGCAACAACAACAATAGGTGTTGTTTCTATTACGTTAGATTTCCCAATTGCCTTCATTTCTAGTAAAATTCATTTAACCTCATTGACCTCCTCATCAATCATGCTAGATTCCTTAAGATTAGAATATATCACTTTCTCAAAGTTCTTCTTGCTTTCCTTGTTGTGAAGTTCAGAGTGAACTTCTCTCACTTTCTCTTCATAAGTACCCTATCTAGGGCACTCAATGTCCCTCTTTGATTGGAGTATAATCTATGCATACCCTTCTATGAGTTTTGAACTCATCTCATATCCCATGGGCTCAATGAATTTCACTTTGTGTTCTACTACTTCGATGTATGTGTTATCAATTTCTAACATGAAGCATAAATTATCTTTGTACTTCTATACCATGGAGGGAGGCATTTTATACCTTTGTTTCATCTTAGTCTGGAAACTCTCCATCATTATGTCTATGTCATTATCTCTGACATTTTTATACTTTTCCATGTGGCACCAATTCCCAAACTTCATTGCACACTAATTACTCTCCCAGTTTTTCATCCCTAGAAACTTTTTTGTTGCATAGAAAAACAAATGTCTTAATAAAGACTCAAATCTAAAGACTACATTCTTGGTCTTCTTTAGTTTTACAATATTATCCAATAATTGTACTTAGATTATCTCACAAAATTTCACTTTTCTCCTCTCAACTATCATTACATAGGCTATATGTAAATATTCAACTAGTACTAAGTTAACCCTTTAACCACGGGTAAACTTGTACCCTAAAATATTTCACAATAGCTTGACTCCTTTATCTCGAATTGTATCCAACTTCATGTTTCTTCGATCAAATCTAGTAAACACATTTGTCTTAACCAACTTCCTTACATTTATATCATTTGTAGGGTTGCATCTCTTATTACTTAGACCTATGACCTTATGAATCAGGTTATTGTCAATTGTGACATGTGCATCACCTAACAAAAAAAAATGTCATCATGAACCCTACTCAAAATGATTCTGGTCCACTCATTATTGTCAAACTTAGTATAGAATATATACTTTACTAGATTTAACTCATTGAGGTGTGCATACTCAGATTTCAAAGATAAATCTTTAACTCATTGAGGTGTGCATACTTAGATTTCAAAGATAAATCATTATTACACATGACTCCTAAGTTCTTGCATATATCATCATCTCCTATACTTTCAATTTTATAGTGGATATAACTCCTTACATCTTCTACATGAAGCACATTTTGTGAAATTTAAAAAATGCACCTAATTGGTCATCTAGAAGAGAAATGAATGAATGTTTCTTAAACTTGTACCTCAACCTTTCACTAATATCATATACTATCTGACTATCCATTTAACCTCTAACTGTATGCACTAAAAACTTAGTTTGATCTTCATAAAATACCTTAAAAGTCATGGTTAGGGATTTTGCAATTTTACACTTAAAGAACTTCTTTTTACACTTCAATTCACTATCAAATCACTCTTCAATTCACTCTACACACTTTGCATGATCAAATGGTACATACAATCTTGTTTTTGATCTTTAAATTATTTTAAATGGGACTGTATTAAATTTATATCTACCACAAATTCAAATATTGTCATTTATCACCAGTAAACTTTTTTTCCAATCTTATGGCTTACTGTGATCATATCTAAGCTTTAGCACTCAATCATTGCCTTCTCTCTATGTCTTTTGTCTTATTTTAGCTATGCAACTTCTAACTCTTTTTCTAACATTAGTTCTAATTAATTAATGCTCTACCTCTTCTGAAATTACTTAATTCAGATAGGATGAGTCATAAACAACTTCTAACTTAAATCTCTCATCATATGCATCAAAATACTATTCCTCCAACACTATGTAAGAGCTTTCTAAATCCTTAGCTTTCACAAATGCTTCTTTGAATTCATCAACATGTTCCTTGATTACTTCCTTCAAACTGTTATCATTGTTGTTATCACTCCTTTTGTCATTTTTGTTAGGATTCCTATTGAAGTTTATTTTTTCCATTCTATAATATCTTTTAGTGTGTACAAAGTTATTCCATAACTGACATACATGTGCATTCCTCCTCTGATTTGTTTCATTCTAACTATCAGGTGTTTTACAATTCCTTGCAATGTGTCTAGGACTATTACACTTATAACATACAAATAGTTTCCTTTCTCCATTAGATGTTCCTCTATCATTAGATCTACTTTGTGATCTTCCTCTTTCATTTCCTATAGGGTTGATGTTCCTAAACATTCTACTATTTGCATTATTACTATCAAACTTAGGTTTCTTGCAATCTACTTCTTCATGTCCATAACCATGACAATTATAACAATATAAAGTAGTAATCAATTTAAAAGACATACCTATGCAATCTCTTTTCATATGACCAATTTCATTGCATATGAAACTAAATAGAAAGAAATTAAGATAGATGGTAAATATGTGAGGGTATAATATAAGAGGGGAATATAAGACCTATCCTTAACCCAAATTCCCAAAGGAATGATCCAAATGGATTAATCACAAAGAAGTGATCAATGCACAAATAAATAAAATAGTATAGAATATGAAGAAAGGAGGAAATCCTATAATCTATTATAGAAAATATACAGTTCAAATACTGAATGAATACAAGACAAATACTAACCTCAAAGTAGGGAAAATCTGGAAAATGATGATTTTTGATGTCTGTATATGGTTTCAAGATATTTTGCAACCTGTTTTAGACTAGAAATACTGAGACAGAGGAAACTTAGAAAAAAAAATTATTTTTGAGGGTAGGTCAAACTTGACCCAGATAGTGGGGCACAATCTTACCCCAAAAATTTGACCTTGATCTGCACTACTCTAATAAAAATTATGTTCATGGCTCTTGGAAGTTCACTGAAAAGGGTATCCAAATATAAACTTTAATTCATTGTTGTAAAAATGTACCTACATGAAAAATGGTTTTGTCATTTAGATGAGGGGATTTCCTTGGTAAAACCCCAGTTTGGAATCAACCTTAAAAATAGAATTGAAATAAAGAATGCCGACAAGTAGTAGAAGCAGACTAATAGTGAAGCTATGCTATTCAATAATATGCAATTGTATTTGAAATGTAAACAAGTATGTTGATATGAAAGCTTGAACATAATGTTAGAAAATGTAAATCAAAACCTATATGATTGTATGCTTGGAATCCACCTAAAAGAATAATGAATAGATCTAGAAGATGAACAAAGAATCTTAAAGGAAGATCACACCACCATGATGGTTAGATCTAGGGTTTTGAATAATGAATATTGAATGCTTGAACCAAATCCCTTCAAAAGCTTGAATGCTTGAATCCTTGATCTTCAATAGAGAACTTGAATGGAGACAATAGCTTGGATTCTTGATGGAATACTTGATTGATTGTGGAAATAATGGATCATTTGATATCTTCCCATTTGTTCTCCTTCTAGTTGGCTTATGGTTAGTGAAAATGAGAGGAGGAGGCTTCCTTATATAGTATCTAGGGCATAAACTTCTAGAGAGGCCGACACTGGAGAATTAAATACCAATTAACCTTAAAACTTATAAATGGACCTAGATTAAATGCAATTTAAGAGTTTACTATTTTGAAACCTGAAACAGTTGATCTGAAAGAAGGTTTATGATACTTTCTAAAGCCCAATGTCCTAAAACCTTCAAAACTTGACATTTAGAACTAGGGTTAAGGTCAAGGTCCACTTTGCCTTAAGTCAAGGTTGAGGCCATCCTTGACCTAGGTCAGGGTCAAGTTTGACCTTGACCCTTCAGGTCATCATGAACCCAAAAAGTCAAAATCTTTAGTTTCTCAGAGAAAGTTGTTAGATAGAGGCTAGAAATAGGAGAGAAGTAGAACATGGAGAAATAGCAAGATCCATGCAAGAACCTATTCAAGGCACTTTACATGACCCTAGACCACTTACTAAGAGGGATAAACACTCTTAAGATGATACAAACATGTCTACCTCTAAACTCATATCCAACTTAGTTGGGTGGTTCATCCTACTTAGGTTTATGAACATGCTTTATTTTCTTTGGCTTATCATGTTTCATAGATAGATCAACTAATTTAGTCTCTTTAGATACTTTAGTAGTAATGCTTGATTCAATCTTACTCAAATTAGACTCTTTAAGGGATTCAACAACTGGATCAAGCTCTTTTCTAATTTCAACCTTCTTGGCAGATTTCTCTCTAATAAGGTAACTAAGGCCTATCTTATCATAAGAAGGTCTCTAGTGAAATATATGTTGATCAATTTTCTCACTACTAGAATTCCTTTCACAATGGTATTTCACTTTTCTAATTCTACATGCTTAATCTTAATAGAATTTAATTCAAATGTTACTTGATGCAACTAGGATCTAAGGTCTATATTCTTAGATTTAAGATCAAGTTCACTTTTACTACCATCTTTCTTAAGACTCAACTTAAGTTCCACAATTTTCAACTCATGTTTCAAGATCTCATTTTCTCTCTTGATATTTCCTACTTCATCATTGTCACTAGTTTGCATATTCAATTTTCCAATATAAACTTTTTCATCATCATACCTATCTTTTAGGTTATCTCTTTCTTCCATAAGAATTTCAATCTATTCAAGAGCTTCTTCAAGATTCCTCTTTTATTGTTGTATATCCATGGGGATCTTACTCAAGCTACTAAGCCTCTTTAGAGTAATTGAGCTATGATACCAATTGTTAGAAATAGATAATACTAAGAGGGGTGGGGGGTGAATTAGTATTCTACAAAATTTCTCCCACAATTGAATATTTTTAATTGCTTTATAACTTACATATGAAAGTAAACCAACAATGATGAATAGTAAACATGACCATGCAAAACGAGAACTCATAACACCATTATTTGTTAACTAGGGAAACCCTAGCCAAGGGAGAACCTTGGTGGGGATGAAACCCACTAGATGATCCAATAAACAAAAGAATTATGTTAAGAATATTGACCCTATTAGGAGTCTGTGAATTACATATAGTGTCTCAAGTCCTTGTTAGAGGACTAGGCCTTGTTAGAAGCCTCAACCTAGTTAGGAGTTTTGTTAACCCTATTAGGAATTGATAGAAAAAGTACAATGTATGTAAGAAGAGCCCACTGCCCTAATATGCAATTATACAATTAAGTTCTTGACAAGTATAGGTATACATACAATACTTTCTCACTACTTTGATTCAAAATTTCTTTGATCATACATCAAATATTGCATCACATAAGGCTCACATATATTTCAAGTTGTTTGTACAATAGTTCACATGTCATATGTCATCACATCAAATTCTCATAACTTCCCATTCTTTGTAAGATAAGATCTCCACTTCTATCTTGCAAATTAATAATTCTTTTCTCAATTGACCTTCATGTCTACACATTCTTGACATAATATAAAATCACTTATGTATTAATATCCATAAAGTTGGCTCATCATGACTTAGTAATTATTTTCTTACAAAAAGAATTCCTTAAGTTATACAACTCATATTTCTGATATATTTTGTTTTGTTCTATCAAATAACTGAAGTGGTATTTTGTCTATAACTTACTCACTACTATTTGTACACCTCTACACACTTACCTATGTTTAGGAAAATGATATAAAAATTGCTAGGAGAATTCATTGTTCCATCTAATCCAATCACCTTATCCACTCCAAACACAATATACTAGAAGTATTTTCTGAAAAATTCCAAAGGCATGAATTCCCTTAACTTATTTGGAAGCTCACATTTTTCTTTCTTGGACTTAGGGATGTGTCTTCACATAAGACTTCTAGTGAATAAATTCTTCTAATTCTTGAAATTGTAATTCATCTTTTCTATCTGAATGGGATTTTTCATTGGTCCTCCAAGGTTAAAGACTTTCAATGAAATTTTCTCAATCCAATGTACACTCCAAACTCATGTCCTTCCTATGGAATCTGGATGAGTTGTAGTATTTTAAGTCTTTATGAGGGCCTTCACCAAATCCACATGAGCAATTACCTTTGACATGATCAACATTGCTAGGTTTCTATTCTAGGAGTTGCAGATAGGTGGATTTTCAAACATATTATTGTATAAATACAAGAAAAGCATAGCTTAACTAAGTTTTTGGTTTCTGAGAACCTTCAATTACTTCTTCCATGTAAAACCTAAGCTATCATCTTTGCCTCTTCCTATTCCATCTTTCTAATTTCAAATTCCTTAAACACTTCTTTTGCATTTGAAATCTTTGAAAACAACTTGGTCCTCAAGTTTGTTTTGGCTCTAAATTTTTTTGAATACAATATTTGAACATGAAAATAACATCTATGGTGTCTTCAAGTCAACATGTATGTGAAATTTTGAAAAGTCAAATGGTGCCACAATATGGCTTTATGATGCTTGTATTGCCAGCTTTCAAAATATTTTTTGCACTTTCTCAGATAGTACCCATCTTTCTGGTAGTCATGAGGCTATAAAAATGATTTTATTATTAAAATCTTATGTTGTGGCCATACGAACACTACATACTACTAGTTGTTTGTGGCTTCACAAGGCTTATCCACTAAGTCTCATTTCTCCTTATGATTGTGTGAAACCCTTGTTCAGTGCTTTGTTGTTTATCTTTATGTTTGACACCTTAGCATTAGGACTAAGCAGACACTATTATTATGCCTTAGTCACTACTTTTTAGCTCTCTCTCTTTTTCATGATCTTCACTATGTGACTAAGTGACCACATAAAACTTTACATCCTTTTGACTATGTCACATGATCACTCCTTAATCCTGACCTTAATAGTTAAGGCTTGTGACCATGCAAAACCTTTTAGGCCTAAGTGATCATTTGGTCATTGCCTTCATTTCTTAAGATCTTAATTGCATAACCATTTGATCAAAAAATTGTTTATGAGCTCTTAACTACTTCACTTCTTTGCAACTTCTTTTTCAACTTAACATTTTAACTGTGAGACCATGAGGACACTATCATCTCATGCAACATACTGAACTATTTTCTCTAATGATGAAACCACACAATCAAAGAGTTTATAAAAAGGTTCTAAACCTTTTTGCCAGTTCACAAGCATCTATCTAACTATTTAGTTTAGGCATGTGACTATGCGATCAAAGAGATTGTTAGGTGGTGACTTCATCTTTCTCTTTATATTTTAACTGCATGATCAAAGCTCTCTTCACATTTTCTTAACCCATTCACTAGGTCACAACTTACAATTCTTATTACCTTTTGAAACCTATGATCATGAAATCAAGCATTTTAGTTACCCACATTGATAGTTTCACAAAATTGTGGCTATATCATAACAAAACATCTTTAAGCCTCTGATTGTGTGATCATGACTAGTCACTAAGTCACTCCATTTTCTTGAATGCTCAAGTTTTGAGCTACAAAACTGTGACTGGCATCCATTTAACCTCATTTGTATCATCAAATCATAATTTTTATGTTAACCATAAAGTTCTTCCTTTTTAAGCCTCCACCTATCAACTTTTAATGCTTCTAAAAAGGTTCATGGCTTCACTTTTGACTTCAATTTTAACTATGTGAATCTATGATCAGCTTCTTACAAACCATGTTGCACCTCACTATCTAAAAAGACTATTATAAATATACCACTATGACTAGGAAAACACTGAGCATTTAATTGCATCACATTGTTGTGCCATAAACATGCTAAGAATTTAACCATGCAATGATAGTGCACTTACCTTGGTCACATGGTTTCACCTTAAATTTTTTAAAGGTCTTTTTTTAGTACAAATAGATTTAAAACAAGAAGGGTTTCTAATCAAAAAACATATATGAATTAAAACCTAGGGTTTTTATAAGGATATTGTTTGCACATGAATATTGCAAACCCTTAGTGCACAAATGATCATTTTATTTTTAGAATAGATTCTCAAGAATCAAACAAGGTGAAAATACAGGCCAATAGTGGATTTTTCTAGGGACAATAGATAGCTATCATCCATATAAGGATTAAGAATCTCTAGTTTAAGTATACCACACACTTGGAAAAATTGACAACTTTTTAAGAGAGTAATGCACACACAGGGAAAAGAACGACAAATATATACAAAAAAAAACATATATACAAGGATTTATAAACTTTACACAAGCCTAAACTACTATTCATGGAAAGAAAAATACCTTCAACGTAAGTATTTCTTCAAGAGTTGTCCATGAACTAGCAAATCAAGAATACTTCCTGATAGTTCCTTCAAGATATATGAATCTTCATCCCATGTGGATTCTATCAACTATGGGCCAAGCCAAATTAGATAGAACTTGTCATGCTTTCCATTTTCTTCAATTGATGCACTCCACATGAGTATTAGATTTTCAGGCTCAAATATTCTTGTTACTGCCTTCTTGTCATATAGATGTTTTACATGTAGTTACAATTTGGCATTTTTGGAAGAAGCTTCTTTCTTATTCTTAGGTAATCCCACCAATTCATCCATTATTTCTTGCATGTCATCTATTATAACATCATCATACATCTAGATATAGTTATATAGACCTATCAATTTATTTTGAGGCATTCTAGCTTGAATTCCATACACCAAGTCAAAAGATGAAATACCTATTGCTTTCTTAACTATCAATTTGTTAGCCCAAACTCCTAGATGAAGCTTGGAATCTCATGCCTTCTTGTTATCATCCAGTGCCCTTTTTATAATTTTCAATAGACTTTTGTTGGTAGATTTAGCTTGCTCATTCCCTTGTGGATGATATGGTGATGAAGTTGATCTAGTAATGCCATACTTGTCACAAAATTTTATAAATTCCTCTAATCTGAATCACATGGAATTATTAGTCATAATTTTTTTAGGACATCCAAATATAGTGATTATATATTGTTTTACAAAAAATTATTCACAAACTTGCTAGTAGCTTTCCTGGTAGGAATGACCTCTACTCATTTTGTAAAATAATCTGTTGCTACTAGAATCCATGAATGACCTATACTAGACTTATTCGATATTTCACCTATGAAGTCCATTCCCCACTGCTAGAAAGGTGCTTGACCTTCTACTAACATCAAAGGGGTATTTCTAGAGAACTTTAACTTTCCAAAAAACTTTGGCAGGGATCACACTTTCTAACTAAGGCATGTGAATCTTTAAAAGGCTTGGCCACCAAAAGCCATCTCTCATTAGCTTATGGGCAATGGTTTTAGCCATGCAATGAGCTCCACATACTCTTGAATGCATTTCAATGAGTACTTTTTATGGTTCTTCATTATTAATATATTTCAAAAGTACTCCTTCAAAATTTTTCCACCACATGGTCCCACTAACAATAATATATCTAATCACTTGCAACTTCACATACCTTCTTTATTTATCAGTCAAATGAGATGGAGCTTCCATATGTTTCAAATAGTAAATAACATTTATATACCAATCATGATCATCTATATCACATATGTCTGACCTATGCTCCTCATATACAATATTTATATGGTTAGCGTCTAAATTTGATTGAGCCATCAATTTTGATAATCCTTGGCCCTTTACTAGTTTTTTAATCTAAATTTCAATGTTAAACTCCTAGATTATGTTAATCCATCTTCATATCCTTCCAGACACCTCTTTTTAGAAAAATATATCTCTTATAATTGCACTAGACACAAAAGCTATAACAATAGAACTTACTAATTAACCCCTAAAAACCTTGAATTTTTTTACAAGAGCATATGATTGTTTTTCATTAATTTCATACTTTATCTTTGTGGGATGAAGTGACTTACTGAAAAAGGAAATGGTCTATTCAAAACCCTCCTCATTCTTCAGGAGTAAAATTGTTACAAGGGTGTGGAAGGAGGCAAAAGAAAATATATGCATTGGTTTTGTATAATATGGTGTTCTTAATACTAGAGCATTATTTATTGCATCCTTAATTTCTTGGAAAGCTATTGATGGTTCACCTTCCCAATTTACCACTACTCATTTCTTGAGCATTTTAGAGACAAGTCTACTAATCTCAACAAAATTTGTCACAAACCTCCTTAAAAAATTGACTTGACCAAAGAAAGATTGAATACCTTTAACATTTTTTGGCTTAGGGACCTAATCTATTGGCACCACCCTTTCTGGATCAATCTTAAATCCATCCTTGAATACTATATGGCCAAGAAATTTCCCCTCTATATTTAGGAAACATGTGGCATCTACACCAATGTTATCCTCAATCATATGAATAAACCTTGGCTCTCTATCAACCTTAATGACATTGTCCCCTATGTGAAAAGTCGCAAAAAAAAAATCACATTGTTGGCTACCTCCCATTATAGCACTCCATTTTCTAGAAAGTAGAATTCTATATTGTGGAGGAATATCAACTACTAGGATAGTCATAGTTAGATCAACATCAAGATAGGTAGCTAGTTTGAATGGCAATGTATTAATTATATCTATAACAGGGACCTCTCTAGCATCCATAGCTCTACACCTATCCTATTTTGTATCTACCTTTAAACCAAGGTCTTCCACAATCTTAAATTATGTAAGAGTATTTTAGGCTCTTGAATGAATCATGTAGTTCTTCAAGGTCTTTCCATTTATGATTATGCTAAAGAAGAAAGGATCAATATTTTCTATATAGGTAATAGATAAATTATCCAAATACATCTAAGGTATTTGCAATATGACTCCTTTGTATTCCTTCTCTTTTACTACAAGTGGAACCTCTTGCCTAACTGATAACTCCCTTTATAAAATATTATTGTTCCCAATTCCCCCTAACCAAGAAAAGGCCTTACTCTTATGTTCCTCTATCCTAAACATTTTAGATAAAGGGACTTTAATAATAATTTGTGATAACATGGAAATCATGTAAACATGATCATAAATAAGAGGTTTTCATGGATTACCTCTATACACTTGTATTTGAATAGAAGGCTCCTCCACTTGTTTGAAAACATCACGATTTAATTTCTTTTCTTTTGTGTTTTTCTTGATTGTCTTTGCACTTGAAATTACACCTTGTTCTTAGGTTCCCACTTTTTGGTTTTACTATCCTTAATTTTGATAACCACTGGATTCTCTTCTTTATGGCTAGCACTCATCTTATTGGTTATATCTTTAATGAAAACACTTACTACTTTCCCAATGATATTATTTATAGTTTTATTTCTTAGATTATATGTGCTATGAACTTTGGCCACCATCTCTATAGTTATTCTATCAATTTCTTCCTTGGATGGCTTCCTCAAATATATATGTTCAACATTTGATATCATGTTGCACATCTTATCTTCATTATCTGAAAAAATTGCTCATGATGTAACTAATACATATTTCTATGATTGTTACCATCAATTTGAGACTCTTCTAGATCATATTATTCACCACTATCACATATATCAACCAAATTATATGCCACATCAATATGGCTTTTTTCATCCTCAGTCTCCTTAGGTTGTGTTTACTAATGTGTAGAAAATTATTGGGAAACAACATATAGTCAGGGGAATGAGGAGATTGGAAAATAATACACTAAGGCATCTCCTCCATCATATTAACATAATTCCTCTCTAATGGATCTAGTGTGTTCTTTTTCTTTGTACCCTGGGTAGGGTTAGGAATGGGTTTACCATCCTTCCATTGTGTGTTGTATGGATATTTTTGAAATCTAGTCTACCTATTACAATTGTTATTGAATTGTGGTTTCTCACCCAAACTAGGATTATTTGTAGAGTTTGGTGAAGGATTCAAAAAAAATTATTAGCTTTAAAACCTAGTCCATCTTGTAATCCTTAGGATTTTTTTTTTAACAAGCTTGTCACCTTCATTCCTATTTCTCCTAGAATTGAAAAATTTATGGTCATCTCTCCTTCCTAATTTACTAGAGGCTTTTATATTTTTTTTAAATGTTTACAATTGTCTTGAAACCATCGCTTAATTTTTTGGGATATTTATCTCCTAGAATATAAGCCATTTTTCTATAAAAGGAATTTAAATAGGTAGTGAGACACATATTCTCACCTAGTCTCATAACTTGAAATGATTTATGCATTCCTTTCTAGAATCTTACACTAAAATCAAATGTTAACTCATTTAGATTTTTCTTAATCTTATTGAACTCATTCAAGATGAAGCTTGCATTAGTATTGTCACCATATTGCTCCTTGAACAACTTTTCTAAATCATCCTAGGAACCAATGCTATCATTAGGCAACCTTTGGAACTAGTCCCTTGCATCTTTAGTGATTGAGTACACAAAAAAATTCATAAGCACATCCTTATGCTCCACTTCATACTCATTTAGCATATTAGTGATTTTTCTAAGATGCTCTTCACTAGTTATAGAATTATTTCCTGAGAGTCTAGTGACCTTATGTCTCAAGTCATTGGAGATTGGATGGGGAGAACCAGGGATACCTACAAAGGAATTTTTTTGTGCCACTCCATATAGATAGGTCTCTTTTGGAAACCTAAGACTGCCCCTTGGGTCTCTGCAGGGATTTGAACTTGTTGAGTTATAGCTATTTAACAAGTAGTTTTGGAAGAGGAAATAGGTATTGAATGGGAAAAACTTTGGTTATTCTTTACAAGTTCATAAGTTGGAACATAAGGTATATATTGTACACTCTAATTTGGCCAAGATGTTAGGCTAGAAGTGGATTTAAGGAAATGGATCTTTCTCCTTGTTTCTATAGCTACAATATCATTCTCTAGTTCCTCCAACTCTTTTGCTAGATCTTCCCTCTCTTTCTTTTCTTTCTGCAATTATAAATCTATTTTAGAAATAAGATTACTATTTGGAGGAACAAGAGGATCATTTATTTGTACCCCACAACCTTTTTCTTTCCTTTATTAGGGTCCTTAATGGTAAGATCTATTATGTTTTATTCAATAGGTTTGTAGGGTTGGACTTGTGAAATTACAAGTCCTTCCTTCTCTTTTAGAAGGTGTTTCTGATCTTGGATTCTTGACCTTATCTCTGGCACATCTCCAAAAATGTTTGAATGTAATGTAGAAGATTTTTCTTCTAAATTTCTATCCTACTCTTTTAGAGCTTCCATTATTCTAAGAAAACTTTCTCTCTCTATGAGAGGATTTATGGTAATGACTTCTTTTTTTTTTTCCAAATGAATACATTTGAAATCTTCGTCAACAACCTTCTTCTTCAATGTTTTAATTTCTAATAACAATTCATTAGGTTCTATAGAGGTGGTCTATAGGATCATATAGATGTATAAGATTCCTTTCAATAAATGAAACTTGACCTATCTTTGGCCCAACATTCAAGATGTTCTTATACCTTCACCTATGGTTTACTTCTTTAGAAACATTGGGTCTAAAAATGTTATCTCCTATAGAAGAAACAATTTTATCCTAGAAGATTCTTTCTTTTGGAAATGGGGTATTGAACATTTCACCTAAAAGCTTGCTATTCTCATATTTAGAATTTAAGGATGAAGATTCTCTATCTACCACATGGTGATATTGGGAATGAGTAGAGGTATTATAATGGGGTTTCCATGTGTGGTTAGGATCTCCTTTCTTTTTAGGCTAGTTTTTTCTATCCCCTTGGGGAAAATTTGTATACAAAGGAATTTTTGGATTTACTATTGTGTATGTGTTGAGCTGTCATTTTTCACTATGCTTAATGACAAGAATCCTTTTGAACTCCTCTCTTGAAAATCAAATCTAGGATCAACTCCAAGGTTCCAGGTGATCTTACGACCTACCAAAATTTGCTTAGTAGAAGATAAATGTAAGTGTTCATGAGGACGCCTTTACTTGTTCAAACTAATTTTGGATAAGATGATCAATCTACTTGTTGTTTCAAAATTAACCATGTAAAAAAGATATGTTTGTGGTATTTTATGTTTTTAAATGAATGCAATCTAACAATGCAACTATATGAATTTCTAATTTAACCAGGGTATAGAAAAGTAAAAAAAAAAGACAAGGTAACGAGAGATGAAAGAAAATAACATGAAAGGGAAATTCCTAACAGACATAAACCTCAATAACAATGCATCTGCAAGTTAAGCCTTTGAAAAGATTGGGTAGAAAAGTAATGAAAATAGGAGCAACACTTCCTCAAGTCCATTGATACAATCATTAACCAAAAATTAATAAAATTGAAAGATATTTCACTTGTTATCAAATTGAAAGGCCATGGAAAGTGTGCTCATGCGAGACAAGAAGCTATGTAGGAACAATAGGGCGATCTTCTCTCCAACTCAGTACATCAGTAGAATTTGTCAACACATGCCAAACACCAAAACTTAAATATCACACAATCAAATCAACACAATTTTTTTTTGGCTCCATTATTTTCATGAACAAGAACTCACAAACATAACACACTCAAGCAATAATAACTACACTCTGAATGAGAGCACCAAAAACATATATAATTGCATCAAAATAATTACCTAGAATACATATTACATTCTTGAATTTATAAGAAATCATCTCCTCAATTTGTGTTGAGAGTGAGAGATCTCTTTATGCAAATATATGCTTCTAAACTAATAAAACAAATCTAGTTATGTACAAACTAACTCTCTAAGTGCTAAGTAGGAATCCATCCTTATTTATATCATTTAATGGATGCATGGGCCTTTACATGTCTTACAACAAATAAATCATGAGAAAATAAGAAGACGAAAGCCATTAGATGATGTACGAGTCTCTAGAGATGCCAAAAATAGAAGCTCAACCTTCTCTGGATGTTTGTAGGAGTTAAACTACTGTTATAATGCATTTGCAATGCATGGAAAGCTCTAAATTTGGAACAAGTAGTTAACTATCGATGAACCTTTGACTTATTCAAAAACTTTTAATGCACCTCAAAGGAAGCATACCTAGTGCACCTCAAAAGCTCAGAAGCTTGTGCACCTTAGAAATTATTTATGTAAGGTGCTCAATTCACCAAAAAATCAAAGTTCTCAATTTTAAAAGTGAATTCTGAGTTTTTCTCAGATGAGGTCTAAGAGCACTCTAGTGTACTTATTTTTCCCCCTTTTGATGATTTATAACCTCTTTATATCCAAACACTTTCATACATTTGAACTCCTTTTTCTTCTTCTATCTGAAATCCCAAAGCACTCATGACTCCTTTGAAGGTGAAGGTTACCAGCTTAGGTGAGATCTCTATTGTTGTTGATAGTGAAGATGCAATGAAAATTTGTGTGCTTGTGAATTATGCACCACACCTTCGTATTATGTGCACTTCATGCACTATGAAGTCTATTTCTTGATTTCTTCTTCTTTTTGATTTCCCGATCCTTTCTAGTAAGAGACCAAGTGATCCAGATTATCCAAAATGATCAAATGTTTAAAACTTTTATATCTCTTTTAAACAAGCTTTCTAGGTCCTTTTAATTGGCTTTTCTAGAGGTCTTCTGCTCAAAATTTCAAGTTGAAACTTTCATCAGTCCATAAAATTGGGCAACTGAAGGCTTTCTATTTTAGGGATTAAAATTAGATTTTGAGTTCTTCTTGCCAACGGTGTAAACATTTTTTATTTCTAAGCTCTAGGTCAAAAGTGATGACCCCAACAAGCTAAGGATGCCTTTTTTATCTGCACAAAGAAGCAAATGTTAGTTTGGAAAGCTGAAAATAAAACCTTAAAAAAACCCTAATTGTGATGAAAAAATGACTCAAAACATAAATCATCATTAAAATACCTAAAAAACCTAATTTACACCTCTGAAGAACAAAACATTGGCACACCTTGCACACCTTGAAGGTGTGCTAGGTGTGCCTTTCCCCTTCAACTCACCTTTAACACTAAGGGTGCACACCTGGTGCACCTCATGGGGTGTGCTAGGTGCACACCCTTTATATGTGCTAAGTATGCCAAGTGTTGGAAAAAGAAAGGTGAACACATAGTGCACCCTTATGTGTGCACCTTTTGGGGCAAGCTATGTGTGCACCCTTATTTTGCATAGGGGAAGGTTTTATCTTTTTTTTTTGATAGGTGCACACATGCGCACTTTTCACTTAGGAGAAGCTTTGTTTAGTTTTTATTTTTAATTTTTCATGAAAAAAGGGCACAAGTATGTACCTTCTAACTTGATGTTCTGTGTTCATGTGTGCAAATTTGAATATTTCATGCACCTCTCTGTGTGTGGAGCTGTGCTCATAGAAGCATGGAGGAGAAAGTGAGTAAGGAGGAGAAGGGGTTCCAAGATGGGTCACACCTTTAGAGGTGTGCACATGCACATGTGTATAGGTGCACACTTCCAAAGGGAAGTTCTACCTACTAGTGGACTTAGCACACTAGTGCACCTTGAAGGGTGCACTATGTGTGCTAGGTGTGCTAGTGCACACCTCAACACCAAAATTTACTTTTCCCTCAAAACATCCAATTTTTGACAACTAGTTTTTTCAAACAGTGAGCCAAACTAGGCTTAGACACTTGGTAGGATCTTAGAAAACACTTAGACCCTAGACAAGGGATCTAAAAAGCTAAAAATTATATTGGGGGTCTCTATTTCTAGTAGAAATGGGGTGTGCATTATGAAACCATAGTATTATGATCCTGTATTTTTCCTTTTATCTACCATTTTAAACAACACTTAAAATATATAGCACTATCTACTTAACCTTTGATCGAGTCATCACCTACTAAGGGGAAATTTTTTTAATGTGGCTGCAAGATAGAAAACAACATGAGAATAGATTGTTTGAATATAGATCTAATACAAGAACTCTTTTCATGATGTACTTTTGTAAATGAAAACTCTATCACATAAACAAGGCACTATTTGGATAGGTCCCATGTCATGTACTTCTTTTTGTATTGGAATTTTATATATTATCTAGGTTTGTCTATTAAAGTAGATCAATACATGCAATCCCCAACTGAGTCACTATTTTTCTGGCTTCTGAGTTGACAAAATTTTAACAACCTCTTAGATAATCAGAAAACATAGAAATTAACTATAGACCATAATAGGCATTCTAAGGGAAAAAATAAAAGGACCAACTAACAATGCTCTGATGTCTTCTCCACTTTTAATTCTACAAGATTTAGGCAGGTATACCTAGGAATTCACTCCTTACTTCATTAAAACTCCTAAATCTACATGAATTCCAAAATAGTAGATGATTTAGCCCTAATTATTCTAATTCTATGACAATATAAGAGATGATAAATGGGTATCTTATCAAACCCTAGAACTCAATGAACCAAGTTTAGGCTAACATTTCAAAAAATCAATAACAAAAAATTAAAAGATTGATTTATATGAATTTCTAGATAGTATAAGATATTCCAACTAGTTTAACTTCAGAGGATGACCAGTGCCTTATCTATTGGGCCATAAACTCATAGGAATTAGATATCTACTTTTGGATCTTATCTTAACACTTTGTGAAAAGATTATCAATATTCATTTCTAGATCTCATACTTATCAAAATCTTCAATGAAAACTATGAAGTTCTTCTAATTTATATTAAGCATTTACATAACCCATTAGATTATTAGCAAAAATAAATTAAAATATAATTCAAAGTGAATTACAACTGAAATTTAATAAACTTTTCCGTTAAATCTCATAGAACAAACTAGATATAAAAGAAGAGACAAGATCTAGGATGAACAACTAGCCTTCTACATTTTGTATTAACTCCTTTGAAATTGTATACAATTCAATGATCATGCCTATTTTTGGGGTTTTAAAACTAATAGGAAACAAAATACTTGATACCAAGATGCAAAGGACAAAACCTAGCCTAAGGGTTAAATACTTCCCATATTCAACTAAGGATTCTTTAGGTCTAGACCCAACATTAATAGAATCATAGGGAATCTCTACTCTTTTGGCTCTATAGGAGAAAGGAGGAGGGTGCACCTTACGGATGAAATAGCTGTGATACTTGATATTTTCTTCACAATTCACTCATTCACTGATATTCTTTCTTATTATTTATCCCCCATAGAAGATAATGATCATAATTCTTCTTGGTTTTACAAATAATTCTTGGTTACAATAGCTAACTATAACACACAAAGATTTATTGTAAAGAAGTGTTGACCAACAATTAAACTTTTCACACAGCAAAGTAAATATTGATTTGATTTTAAAATTATGCTTCATGCAACCTCATGATTTATTCAATATGCAACTGAATAAATGATTAGTGCCCTATCCATTGGTGTTTAGAGTCCACACAAAAAATTTGACCTAATTAATTTCCTTATAATCAATCATATCAACAATTAATCCTAAACTCCATTCTTATGATTATCCTTCTTTTATGATTGGAAATCCTACCAATTAATTCAAGCATTTACTTAATTCCTTGAATTAAAAGCAATAGAAAATTGATATACAACCTATCCAAGTTGCATTAAATTACATAAAACTTGTTCATATAGTTCCAACATAACCAACATATAACAATGGAGACATACTTTAGAGAAAATAGATATGGAAGAACATTCCTTTTATATTAAATTTCCTTAAAAATCATACATTACCGATGTAAACTTGGAAATACTTCAAGACCTAACAACTTATCCTTCACTATTCACTTGTATTCTTAGATTTATAGATGAATACATTACAAAATTGACACAAAGACTGACTGGACCAAATGCAAATAGAATAACACTAAAAGTTACATGGATTTCAAACCTCAACTCCACATCTTGGGAATCCTTTTATTGGAAGGATTGCAACAAGCTTTAGATGGGAGGACACTTGTCAAAATTTAATTGGAAAGAAAATACAAATATATTTTTCATTTGGTTACAATATAAAACATTCTCTATACTTGGACAAAAGCTTTAGATGTAGTTGAAAAACTAGCAAGTGACATTATTAGTAAGTATCTCTTTAGAAAATTTAGTTTATCTTCAGCTCCTATCACTATCCATGCCTTTTCTCTACTCTTTATGCCTTTAACTACATCCTAACTGCACCTTTTTATTATATTAGTCACTATCACTAGATGGTAGGGCTTTGATGTCTACAATAACCTCCCATATATATCTACATCTAGCCAAATGACATTTCTAACTACATCCAAATCATCTAGGCATTTGGTCCACTTGGCATCTATTATTTCCTTGATTTCAACAGTTATTTTAGACATCTCTACCTCTATCTTGTAAAGCATATCAATCATATCATAAACTATTGTAATAGTTTCCTCATTATTGTAGTAAGCTAAAAACCTAGGATGATCAAGAATATCATCATGAGAAGTTGACCACTCTACCCAGTCTTTCATCTTGCCATCATTATCCAAAATTGTAGGCACCAACTTGGGTGTACTTGTAGAGATTGTATTCATCTTATTTTGGATCAGCTACATTTTGTCACCAAACAAACCATTTAGATCTTTTACTTTATTGATCATTTTTCTAGTGTTCACAATGGTTATCTTTGGAAAATATTTCTTTTGTGCCAACATGTGTACCAAGCTATCAAAAAATGGAGTATATGGCCCCCATGTAGTGAAAAGTGGAGATAATAAAGCAATAGCCTCTGAACACCTATATTTTGCTCCCTATATTGCAAGATAGCTACTTAACTTTGCATTTTGCACTCTTTGTTGCTTATAGTAAATCATCAAAAACATTTTATTCCATACCATGATAAAGAAAAATGTCCTTCCTTTATACCAAGTCCTCAAAACTATTCCTTGAGTTAGCTATTAGACCTTCATAATTAATTATTATAAGAGCACATTAAGAACACATTACACTTAGTGATAACATTAATCTTCCACCTTGCAACTTGAATAAATTTCCATACATACAATATTATGATGAGCAAGGTTTCACCATGCCATCACCAACCTATGTGCTTCATGTCTTCAACCTCAATTCTTAGAATTACAACTTTGTTAAGAGATATTACAAGTTTACCAAAACACATCTCTATAAACTCTATCTCGGAATAGACATCACTAAAACTTACATAACTTCTTCTAGACTTATCCTTTCTTCTTCCAATGTTAACTACATATACTAGATACTTAGGAGTATCTCCTATAACCTCAGGTAGTTATAATACTCAACTAGCCATCCATACCAACTTGATCTTTCCATTGTTCTTTTGTTAAATACCACAAAAAATTGCCATATTGACATCAATGACAAACTCAATCATGAATTTAACATATTATCATAGTAGCATATCTACAATACTCCCCCATAGGAATATCATCATCATTCATGCTTGCAACCAATCTTCTAACAATATCTCAAATCTGCCAACAATCTCCCCCTTTGGCATTGATGGAAACATAGATGAAAAAACATCTAGTTCCAAGAATACCAACAAAAGACTGTTAAACTTGTTTTTAGATCCTATTCATCAATCATTCTCCCCCATTGATATACCTCAATGTGCTTTCTACAATAATTTCTGTAATACTTCTCCCCATGATGTTCCATGATGTTTTTCATGCAATACTCTCCCCCATTGACATCAATGTCAAAGGTTTCAGCAACCAACATCTCTGCATCAAACTCCATAATAACTGATTCTTACTAGCTTGAGTGTCAAAAGGCACTATTCACAATAATATCTAGAAAGAGTCCCAGATGACTTTGTCCATTACAGATACTCTACCATATAGGAAGTATTAGCATTTAATCTAAACAAACAATGGTGCTCTATTACCTTAGATTGATGCACTCTTTCATCTTCTACTCTAATGTAGGAAGGGGCATATCCCCAAGCATACCTCACAAATACTCAAAAGTCTCTTTGGGAAGAGGCTTAGTGAATATATCTACAATTTTCTCTTTAATGTTCCCATACTTCAATCCAATTTCCTTATTTGCAACTTTCTCTCTCAACATGTGATACTTGATAGAAAAATGCTTAGTCTTAGAATGCAACACTAGATTTTAGACATGTCTATTGTGCTTTTTTTGTCACAATGTATGACAATAGGCTCATTGATTTCTATCCTTATATCCTTCAGCATCGGCTTCATCCAAATGACTTGATTGAAATTATTCACTACTGTAGCATACTCTACTTCCATTGTACTTTGTGATGTACAATCCTACTTCTTTCTTAACCAAGAAACCAATCTTCTTCCAAGAAAGAAACCTCTACCACTAGTGCTTTTCTATCATCCATGTTTCCTACCCAATCTGCATCAGTTTAAGCACTTAGAGTGAAATCATTAGATCTATCATACCGTAATCCAAATTTTGCACTTCCTTTTAGATATATAAATATCCTTTTTACTACTGCATAATGTGCTTCTCTAGGATTAGCCTAGAATCTTACAACAATTCTAACTACATTTTCTATATTTGGCCTTGTGTGAGTTAGATATTGCAATCTTCCGATCATAGATTTATACTTTTTCTACTCAACAGTAGGTGTCACATCCTTTATAGATAACTTGTGTCCAATTACCATAGGTGTTCCAATGGGTTTACATGCTTCCAAAACAAACCTTTTTAGTAAATCCTTCAAGTAATTAGTCTGAGAAATAAATGTTCTTTTTTAATTCTATACAGTCTGCAATCCTAGGAAATATTTAATCTCTCCTATCATACTCATCTCAAATTCTTTCTTCATCTCTTTAGCAAACTTTTCACTTTCTTTATCATTTCCGCCAAATATGATATCATCAAAAAGTATTACCAAAATCATTAAACCATCATCAATTTCTTTCCAATATAGATTACTATCTTCCATACCTTTTCTATATCCAAGTTTTGTCAAATGCTTGTCCAACCTTTCATACCAAGTTCTTGGTGCTTGCTTCAATCCATACAATGCTTTCCTTAGTCTGCTTACTATGTCCTTGTCATCTGTTAAAGGAAATCCTTTAGGCTACTCAATGTACACTTCTTCTTCAATTTCTCCATTTAGAAATGCTGACTTGACATCCATCTAACATACTTTGAATTTCTTTTGTGCTGCATAGCCTAAGAATAATCTTGTTGCTTCTATTCTAGCCACTAGAGCATAGGTTTTCTCATAGTCTATTCCTTCTTGCTATCAATAACCTTTACATACCAATCTTTCTTTATTTCTTACACGACTTCTCTTTGTTCATTCATCTTGTTCCTGAACACCCATTTGGTTGCTATCACCTTCTTGTCTGTTGGTCTAGGGACCAATTCCCATGTTTTATTCTTTACTATCTGATCCAATTACTCTTTCATAGCTTGTTTCTAGTAATCATCTTTGCATGCTTCATCTACATTCTTAGGCTCAACTTGATATATCAAGCATAGTTATTCATTGACTCTACTTCTTTTCATTACTCCTTTGTCTTTACTTCTAATGATCTGCTCAGATGGGTGATTCTTTATCATATTCTTTCCTAAAGTAGGAGTTGCTATCTCAACTTTTGGCTTTGCTGAAGGTTCCAAACTTTGTTCCTACCTTGGCTTTCCTCTAGATCTATTTCCTATTCCAATTACCTTTCCATCTTTTTCTTTAATTATGCATGTCTTTTCTATGAATTGCAATTAATAACCTTTGTCCACTACTTGCCCAACACTCAAAATATTTTTCTTTAAACCATCAACAAAGTATACATCCTCAGTGTTTTTTTTACTATCAAGAGTTATAGATCCAATACTTTTAACTTGACATGCTACATTGTTTCCAACTCTGATAATTCCTCGATCTTGACTTTTGAAGTCAAAAAACTTGTTCATATCACCAATTATATGATGTGAAAAACCATCGTCAATTATCCAATTAGATTTATTTTCAACCTATGATACTAAAGCTACTTTCTCTGGACTTTCTTCTTTAATTTCCATAAATCCACTTTCATCATGACTAGCACTTAATGCTTATTTGTCAGAATCATTATCTTCATTTTCATACAAACACTCTCTATATTTTCTAGGTTTATGATTTCCCTTAAACTTTTTCTCTCTTTTAGGACACTTAGATGCGTAATGACCATATTCATCACAAGTCCAACATTTGAAAATTTTCTTACCTCCTTTTTATCCTCATACTAGAAGAACTAATCCTTCTTCAATCTTTTTGTTTTCATCAAATCTGTTGCTGCTAGAAAAATCTCCTCCAGCACTTGTGCTCCTTGATAAGTTAGGTTGAATATTCAAGGCATTGAAAGCTATCTCTATTCTGGTCAATTCTCCAAACTGTCTAAGTTCATCTTCAACTACTACAAGTTTTCCAAGAAATGTCTCTTTTGGAAAATCTTTAGTACAAGATATCAAAAACTATATCATCTAAACTATTGACTTAAATGGTGGTGCTCGAGTCTTCAATATCTTCCATATAACCTCATCATCTTCTTTGGTTCCTCCTTGAGTTTTAATGCTTGCAATAATTTCTAATATCCTTCCTATATATGTTCTTATAGATTAATCTTCCATCATTTTAACATCTTGAAATGCACAAATCCAACTTTGTAGCCTTAATTTCTTAGAATGTGCATCACCTTCAAAACTATTTCCCAAAGCTTTCCAAATAAAATGTGAAGTAGCAAGTGATTTTACTTGATTGTACTCAATTTTAGGAAGTGTAGTCAATAGTGCTTTCTCTAGCTCTCATGTCACACATGAAAAAATCTCTTTCTACCTTAGTACAAGTTTCCAAGTCCTCTTTAGAAATGATTGTCTTCTCTGATTTTGCCAAGATCCAATATTCCAAACTCTTACACAATAGATGTGTCTTCATCTTTTCCTTCTAGCTATCATAATTTGTTCCATCAAAATTCAGACTATCTTTCCTAAACATATTCGCTATGGATCTCCCAAAGTTGTTAAACTTTATCTTCTAGGACCTGGTGCTCTCATACCAATTGTTAGAAATATTAGTCCACCAAGATAACTGGGGGGGGGGGGGGGGGGGTGAATCAATTAAAAAATAATTAAAATATTTATCTATTTTAAACAAACTTAACCATTCAACCAAATTAAACAACAACCATAATAAAATCTTCATAGAAAAATACACCAGATATGTTGACTAGGTAAACCCTTGATCAGAGGGAAAACCTCGGTGGGAGTGATGCCCACAAGATGATGTACTAATATAAATATTCCTTGCTAGAGGATGGACCCTATTAGGAGTTTATTACAAAATTTAGTACACAGATTCTCTATTAGGAGACTTTGAATCCTTATTAGGAGATTTCTACATTGTTACAAGTTGTGCCAACCCTGTTAGGAGTTGTAGTATAATGTATGGAAGATGAACCCACTACCCAAACATGCAATTTCAGCTACAAGAAGAACTCATTGCTCAAACAAGTAATTTACTATTATCTTCTCCTTTCCTTTGTCCTATCAATTGTACCAATCACTATGAAATCTTATAAACTAGGTCACAAACCTTGGATCCAAATACCAAACCTCAAGTCTCTCAATAAAACCTCGGCAATGAAGTTTCCTTCACTTTCACATTTCTCTTCTTAACTTCACATTCCACACTCTCTACTGCTTATAGTCAATCAATAAAAAAAATTTAGTCCATACTATGATAAAGAAAAATGTCCTTCTTTTACACCAATTCCTCAAAAAAATTCCTTGAGTCAGCTAATTGACCTTCTCAATTAATTATTTTAAGACCACATTAAGAACACATTACACTTAGTGATAACATTAATATTCTACCTTACAACTTGAATAACTTTTTGCACATGCAATATTATGACAAGTGAGCTTAGCCATGTCATCACCAACCTATCTTCTTCATGTCCTCAACCTTAATTCTCATCATAACAAATTTTCTAAGAGATATAAAAAGTTTACTAGAACATACCTTTGTAAACTCTATCTCAGAATAGACATCACCAAAACTTACATAACTTCTTCTAGACTTATCCTTTCTTCTTTTGAAGCTAACTACATATACTATATACTTAGAAGTATCTTCCATAACCTTGAGTGGTTTTAATACTCAACTAGCCATCTATACCAACTTGATCTTTGCATTGTTCTTCTATTAGATACCATAGAAAACTACTATATTGACATCAATGACAAACTTAGTTATGAATGTAACATATCATCATAGTATAATTCTACAATACTCCCCCATAGGAATATCATCACCATTCATTCTTGTAACCAATCTTCAAACAATCTCTCAAATCTTCCAACAAATTCATTAAAATTCTCCACATATTTATTCAATTTGGACCAATAGTCTTCCTCTAGATAGAATCCCTTAAAGGATGGATTTGTTTTTCTCATCTCCTTTTCAAAGCTAACAATGTCTCTATATTTTATCATCATTTCCTTGCAAACATCTTCATTAAACCTATTAGAAATAAAATCTTCTTCCCACATGGGTTTTGTGGTAGGAAAATTGTACCCTCTCATGTTCTTGAGGGCATGTTTGACTACATTGAATGCGTCATAAGTTCTGGCTGGCCTAGTTCGCAGTTTATAATTTCTTAAATATGCATTGATTTCCTCAATGGAATTTTTACCTATTTCAGAGTCTCCTACCTTAGTGCATCTAAAAAAAAGTCCCCTTCTTGACACCTTTTCTCAAGTATTCTCTATCCAAAGAAATCAATTGCCAAAATACTTCTTTAAACCTAGTCTCTCAAGGACATACTTGGGTAAGATATGGGGTGGCTGAGGGAATCCAAGAACCCTTATAATATTATATTATTCAAACAAGAAAATACTTCCCCAATCATGTGTTGATTTCTTTCTAGCATCAAAGCACATTTTAGGTTTATCAACCTATTTGAAACTCTTAGGGATTCTTTCAATTAATAACCCTATCATTTTAAAAACTGGATAAAAAAAATCATTATAAAAAAGAAATGACATTAGAATATAGGTAGAAAATTTTCCATACCCATGTCCACCTTTTTATTGGTAGCCTTTTTCCCCATTCTTGTGTAGACTTGAAGAAGCTCTGATCAAATATATCAACATTTTTGAACAGGATTAGATGCATGACTAGGGAGTAGTGATGAAATTTAAAATTCTCCAATTATTCTTGTTGAAAAACAATGATCTCCTCATGGAATTCTATGATATAATCCAAAAAATCATACCCAACATTATGATTTGGGTCTTCGATATTCAATGCCATGACATAATGTCCTCCCAGAGCAATGATGGTTCCATCTGAACCTAAGGCTTTTTAAATTCCAAATAGAATATTGTGAAAATATCTTTGGAATAATTCAAGGGCTATAACCTTTTCAACCTCTTTCCTTCTTTGATGAAGGAATCTGTTTGGTCATCACCCTACCCATGTCAAATTTCTTATGATTCTTGAAATTTTCATTCAATTTTTCTATCTCAATTAGCACTGACATATGTCCTCCCAAGTCAAATGCTTCTATCCCTTCTATGGAATGATTTGTTAACAAGATTGTAGCACTTGATTAACACTTTCACTAAGTCCATATCTATGAACACTTCTGGCATAAGTAACCTACCCAAGTTTCTTACCCAAGGGTTACATATTGGAACCTTTCTTGTTCAATTCTTGTAGAGATACAAAAACAACTCATACCCATTTTTTTTAGGAACCTTTGCATCTCTGCAAGGTGCATATGGGTCTTTGAAAGCATGGTCATTTGCATTTTGGGCATTGTATGAACTAGGTAATATATGTATCCATTCTTCTAGAAACATGTTTGGGAATTTTGGGTATGTAACTTTCTCTTCAATAATTTCTTGTGCAATTAGTTCTCCTTCCCTCTGAGCCCTTTTTGCAAGAAATTCTATTAACTCTATATATTGAATGTTCAAAAAGTCACTAGAAATCACTCTACAACTCAAAAATTGCTCAAAAAAATTAAGTAATTATGAAAATGGTAATGAAAATTTTCCTTTCTTTCAAACTTTATTTGTTTCTAAAATGAGAGCATGTAATTAATGGCACTTAAGACTAGCACACTTAAAATCCTACCAATTCTCGAAAAGCTGGAAAAATCTACGCTTTTTCATATTTCATACTTCCAGCTCATATTCTTTTTATCTAGCTCATATGTGGCCATTAAAAATTCTTTCACGCATTAAAACTAATAGTTGTAACTATGCAAAAAAATTTACCCTTTTAATGTTTCACAACCTTTAATCTTATCTCTTCAATTGTTGAATTTGGCTTGTGATGTTGCAATTACCTTCATTGCTCCCTCGTAACTTCATTTTACTTTATCTTTCCAATTGGTAGGATTCAAAAATGAACACTTTATTTACCATTTTTCACTATCATTTCCTCTTATAACCTAACACCTTTTATCCTTGTGATGTTGTGATGCTTTATATTCTTATCTTATCGCTCTTTCGTAACCATCAGGCAATATCAAAAATTGTTGCAAATTTTTTTTCTCTATTATTGTAGGTAATAAACCTCTCATATTTCAAAATATTATCAAAGGATTGTAACCACTCCTACAATTCCCTTATCCTGTTCTCATCATCAATTATCTTCTAGATAACACCAAGTGTACCATTGGAAATGGTCAAGATTCACTTTATTGTTTATTACCTACAACTTGCTGAAAAATAATTTATTTAAATATTTTACTTTATTTTCCATTTTCCTTGTAGAAATAATGATTTTGTTAGGAAATTCTTTCTTTTGGGGAAAAATTGGGACTAATTTATCAAAAAATGGTATGTAAGGGCTCCATTTAGTAAATAAGGGAGAAAGAATCTGCAATGCCTAATTGCACTTATTAGCTCCCTGCAATGTGATCTATCTACTATGAATATTTTGAGAAGTTGGGTTTAGAACAATTATCTTGTGTGAGAGCATGCTCTCCATTGTTTTGATCTCTATTTCTTTCACTTCTTTTAGCTCATCTACCACTATTGTTTGATCTTTATGCACATTTGTTGTATCAACTTCAATTAAAGTCTCTTGATCCTTGACCTTTGTGATATGCCTAGTTACATTTCTCAAATTCCTTCCCTCATCCTCAAGGTTAGGCACTCTTTTATCCAATATATATGTTCTTTTGAGTACTTTCTCATACCTTTTTTTGGTATAAATAGATATGCTATAAGTTTGATATAATTTCTCTTCTAGCATATCCATTTTATTCTTCCCCATCAGTGATGGAGTGTTCATCAGATTGTGAATCTGGTCACTTGAAGTAGTTGTGACATTCCACAATATCACATTTTCTTATGGCAGGTCTCTGGCCTCCATCAAAGTTGTCTTGTCTGATTCAAGGGTCATGCTCCATACTACCATTATCTTGGAATACATATTGAATTTAAACCCCTGTAACTCTCTTGCAATATTTTTCTCCTCAAATAAGATAGATTTCCCTTGCCTCCTTTGATCAAGCATTAAAGATGAGCTGAGCTCCAATCCAAGGAAAAGTAGCATCTCACTTCTTTGCACTAGCTCCCTATCCTCATCCACAATGAGAGTTTCACTATTTGGTTCATATTCTTGGAGTTTCTACACTAATTCAGCTATTTTTTCTAGTGAGTCTTGTGGCTGCATTAGGAGAGTAGGCTCATTTTGTTTAATCTTGAATAGTAATGAGTTGAATTCCTCTAAATTTATGAAGTCATCATCCTTCATAAATTCTTGTGTTGGATAATTCTTTCATCCAACATTAATTTTTGGAGATTAAGTTTATTTGGGATTTGTTCATTTTGGCCTACCTGACTTATTAGGAAGTTGTGCCTAATGTCATCAAAATATTTGGTGCCCCTCAGAAGGATCTATAGTGCCTTCTCCCTTACCTTGTTTGCGATTTCTATAATAATTTCTTTTTTATTCCACCTTGGGCCCATGATGAACTCTTAGGTTGATCATCTTCAATATCAATTTCAATTACATCATCATGATATGGAGACTTAGGTGTTTCTCTATCTCTCTTTTTAATATGTACTTGAGAGATTATAACATCAAAATTGCTAATGCATTTATTGTATCTGTCAAGATATCTCTTCTCATGATAAAAACCCTTCAAGAGAGATATTTTCTTGTCATCTCTTTTACTCTTATAAGTTCTCTCCATTTGAGAATCTAATCTCTGCAATCCTCTTATCTCTAAATAGTTCATTATCACATCTTCCTCCCAAGAGGCTTTACTACTTGGCAAGGTGTATTTCCCCATCTGCTTCAAGGCATTTCTAACCAAGTCATTAAGATCATTAGTCCTAGCAGGAGTAGTGGGAAATAGAAATTCACTTATGATCCATCTATCTCTTTTGTGGCATCCTTCCCTATCACAAAACCCCCTATTTTGATATATCTAGGGACAAATGGACCCTTTTTTATTGTAAGCCCCATATATTCCCTATTCATCATTATTAGTAGTCAAAAGAATTTTATTGTCCCCAACCTTTCTAGAATATACCTAGGTAAAACATGATGGGATTGAGAGCATCCACAAACCATTATTACAAAAAAATTGTTAAAAAGTGAAAGGCACGCATAATCATGGCCCAAAATTCTATCTCCATTAGAAAATATAGAGGGTTTGATTAGCATTCTAAGCCCCCTAGGAACCCTCTCTATTATATTAGAAAGAATGTTTTAAATTCAAAAAATAAAATCATTATAGAAAGCAACATAATTAGAGTAAGGGTAAAACCTTTGCCATAACCTTATCCATAGCTACACCAATAAGTTCTCTCCATTCTCTTATGTCCCTTCAATGAAATCAGGATTGATGTATCCTATTTTTTTGTAGAGGATAATGTGCATCAATAATGAGTAATGGTGGAATTTAAAATTCCCCATCTCTCCCCTCTGAGCAGCACTAATCTCATTGTGTTTAGAATTTATTGTTGAGATTATGGATGTTGCACACATTGCATAATATTGTTATATTGTATTATTTTATTTAATTATGTAATGTTTCACCTAGATGAATGTGAACATGTAAATATTCCCATAGGATATACTTGATTAGTTGTATTGTAACATTGTGATAATATTTCATTTAATTATTTAATATTGGGAAAGAGAATTAAATTTTTAATATTAAATGTGGGGTCAAGGGGTTAGGTAGCACATAGTTTTAGCACATGATTTTAGCACACGGTTTATGTAATACCACTTGGTAGTTTTGTGGGACTTGCTACTATATAAGCAACCACAAGGGTAGTTATAGAATTGAGAAGGAGAAGACAAAAAGAAAAAATGGAAAGAGTTGAGTAGGGCAAGGCTTGATTGGTTAGCCAAAGGAGCATTTGTGAAGGTTGGAAGCATGGTGTGGGATGTGTGGGTACATGCTTGTTTACATGGATTACTTGGTTGTGGCTATGGCATCAAAGGCTTCTATGGTTGTATTGTAATGATGGTTTTGCTGAATAATACATGGTGATGGATGTTTTCGGAGGCTTGATTTTTCCCTCAATGAGAGTTTCCTGAGGTATATCTTGTGTCACAATTTTTGTGGGTATGTTGTTTATTCTCTTTCATGTCAATTTCAATTACATATTTATTTCAGATCTATTATGAGTTATGTGGAAACAATCATATTCTTTGTTGCAAGTTTTCTTACAAGTGGTATCAAAGCTATGTTTTTATTATTGTAACCCTAGATTGAATCCATGGGAATGCATGAGAGGCAAGATATATATGTTGTTAATATGAAGGTTTTGGGTTTGTTGTCATGATTGGATGTTGGTAGATTTTGGGCATGTGAAATTGTTGGACAAAAGGATTTTTCAAATGTTTCATTTAAATGAGGATTTTAAGGGGGAGCTTGCAAAAATGACCTGTTGGGTAAAAATAACCCTCACCATTGGATTTAGGATGATGTTTTCATAAATTTTGATATATAATATGCCCTAGTTTGGCCATGTTCAGAGAAAATGAAAGATTTTTTTAGTTTTAGCCTATGATGGCCATCAAATTTAATCATGTTGAAATTTTTTGTCACAAAAAAAATCATAGTGAAAATGGTAAAAGACTGTCTTAGTAAAATGACCATAACTTTCTCTTAGGATATCAGATTTTAGACTTCTTATAGGTGTTGGAAAGCTAATTCAAAGAACTACGACTTGGCGTAGGTTTTCTTTTGTGATTTTGCCATTTTTTTAGGTTTTAAAAACTTCAAAGTTAGATTTTATTTTATTTTAAGAATAGATTAGGGCATAACTTGAGCATACAGGGTCAGATTTTGGACTTTGATAGTCAATGAAAAGATCATAGATAGCTCTACACATTGGTTTAGATTTAGTACAAGTTTGACATGATTTATTTGATGATATATTGTCTGAATAATTTATATTTTATATGACTATGGTAGCATTGTGAGTTTATGGCATTGTATGTTTAGAAATTTAAGATTTGATGTCATTGTATACTCAGTTAACATTTTAGATTGGTCTCATGATGATATGGTTATCATTGTTTGGCTTGGACATGTATGATGACTTGTTGGGTCTACAAGTTGTGCAGTGTTGTAAGTGGTCTATACTTACATGTTGCATATATGACTTGGATATGAGTTGTCTTTGCCCATTGATCTCTCATTATTGATACATATTCAAATTAGTGTCTTGTATTTTTGTTTTATATGCCCTAAGTCACATGATTTTCTAATTTTCTCTTTATATAGAAGGGATGAGATGTTATCAAGTACAATCATGGTGGAGGATTGTGGTTGACTATTTTATGCTAACAGGTTGGACACATTGAGAGTTAGTTACTCAGGTCATGGATGTGATCATGGTGCAATATATTTTGGTATGACATGATTAGATATATAGGTACATCCTTGATGTTCATTGGTTTGGATTCCTGATTTGGTTATGGTCTTCTATCTTCTTGGTTGAGGATCATGGTTATTTAGTTTCTTTTGAGGGGCTCATGATGCACACTTTGAGTTCTTTGATTATTTGATGCCTTGGTAGATTCTCATGGTTAGAGGAAAGTTTCTCATCATGATGTCATGGATAGCTTGGATACATGGTTTAGTGGGAGCTTGTGATAGTGATGGGGTGACAGTGCAGGATTAGTTCCTCATTTGGTTTGTATCTTTTTGGGTTTGGAGATCTTGGTTTCACTTGGTATTGACACTTTGATTTTATGTATAAACCTAGAGGATCTTCATGTAGGAGATAGTTTTTATGATGCCTTGGTACCAAAGTTGAGTGGGAGTTGTTGGCATTGATATATTTATTGTGTATTTATAGATGTTAGAGGTTTGTCTTAGATCCTGTTACTGCAGAAGCATCTTTGACATTTGCATAGTGCACTTGTTATCTTCATCGTGTGTGAAGATGGTTACATCTTAAGGACTCATGGGTTTCTTGGTTATCTTTATGGTGTGTGCAAATTGTTCTTTATGGTATGTGGAGATTGTTATCTTCATGGTGTGTGGAGATGGATGCATCTTGAGGACTAATGGGGTTCTTGTTAAAAGTTTGTTTTATGCTTCCATTTGACATGTTATGCTTGGTATGAGGATGTTTTCATTATTATGTCATGGTATACTCGAGTAAAAGCACAAACCTATGTCACCCTTTTGTAAAGGAAAGGCTAACAAAAATATAACTGTTCATCTTCAATGACAAAAAATTGGTATTATTATTAAGAATTTGAAAATGAAGTAAACTAATGAAATGTGTAGAAATGGTTGAAGTTTAAGAGTATATTTTTTAGTAATTATTTAGAATAATAAATGACATATTTTCCTAATTTTTATAGATAATTTTTTAGTTGCTGAAAAATGCTAAAAATAAGGGGTTTAGTTCCCACCACAAACTATATGGAAATAAACTTATTTCCATTTGAGTTTAGACAATGTTATCGATATTACATTTAGGTAGAACAATAAAAAATAAAGTTAACTTTAGACCTATATTTTCTCTTTTATAGTGATACAAATTTTAGCTCACCTGAAACTGATAGTTTTCATCTCCCATCACATTTTCAAAAACAAATCTATTCTAACTAGAAGAAAAATTATACATTATAAAAGAGGACTATCTCCTATAGAACATCATATAATTTTAAATTTTTTTGATATGATTTAATATTTTTTTATTTCTCAAAATCCAAATCTTTTTGAGTGTTAAAATGCATGCTTGTGGAATTTTTTAATTACAATATACTATATCTAATTAAAACGCTATAAACTCTATATGAAAATATTCTAGACTTTGAGCTCTATAAAATGGTTTTTATATTTTACTAAAAAATAGTAAGAGTTATTGAAATGCCAATTTTCTAAAATAATTTTATTTCTTTAGTAATTGGATACAAACTAGTATAAAACATGCATTTAATAGACATTTTTAATTGGAAAAGTGTGAGACCATATATAAGTTAGTTAGAATGAATTTATTTAAATCATATGTTTGAGAAAAAATGATTTTTGGATAGAAATACTAAAATTCAGTCATTTTGATAAATCATCCTAAAAGGTAACACAACTATGTACTTTTACCCACTCTTGATATGCATTTAGAGTTTTGACATGTTATAGTATGTCCATATGGAGCATGTTATCTCTTTTATTGAGATGGTTAGATCATGTTGTCATGTTTATGTTCTTAAGGCAATGGTTGGAACTTTGAAAATGATCCTAGTTTAGTTTCTTTGTATTGAGTACATTGATCATAAGTTGGATAGTTCATGATATTACTATGTTGCATTTGGAGTTGGCATGGATTGATTGGTTATAGGTTCGCATGGATACTTAGAGATAGTGTTGGTGCTGATTTCCCTTGGATTAGAGAATTATTTGTTGGGATAATTAATTGGTTTCAATAGGAAGTTTGGGGGGCACACACTTGATATGGACTTGAGAGGAGATTGTTCTTAGATGAGTCTTGGTTGGAGACTTGGATATCTTGATAAACATTCTCATTCTCCACTCTTGCTCTACTTGGAAGTTTTCTACTTGAGAGGTATATCCCATTGTTTCTCTTAGGTGCATTATATTTATGCTTGTCTTTCATGGATATGGATCTTGAGCTATGGTACATGAGTTAGTTCTAGAGGGTTCATTTGAGAGATAGTTTAGCATTGGTTATCTCCTTGTGCATATGTTATTATGCTGGTTAATTTTGGGAGATGATTTTATATTGGACATATTCCTTGGATTATGAATAGTTTTTCCTTGGTTTAGGAATGGTTTATGAGTTTGATCTTCTTGTGAGAGGCTTACATCCATGATTAGTTATATGGTATGGTTTGGGGGTTGTTAAAGTTTTTTGGTTGGAGTTTTATGGAGGATATCATACTTGCACAATTTACTTATGGAGGTATGTGTAGAAGGACATGATATATGTTATGATTTTCATGGTTTCTTTTTGGTCATAGTTCTCTTCTTGGATGTTTAGTTTTTCTTACATTGGGTTTGAGATTGGTTAGAGATTATGATCATTGGGTTGTGCTCATGTTGTTAGAATAATTTAGAATAACTGGGGGGGGGGCATAAATAAGTTATCCAAGGTCCAAATGTATAAGAAAAACTTTTCAAAACTTAGTGAACCCATAAAACATTCATACCCATGCATGCATCCATAAGACTATGCAATCACTATAACTTTGTATGTTACTGTCAAATCAACTTGTAGAAATGTAAAGCATAAAACATAACAAATTCATCAACATACTTGACACACTAATTTATGTAGAAACCAAATTTGGGAAAATCTACCAATAACATGTTACCCCTTTTCACTCTTTTGAAGTGATGCCCTATGAAAGGCCAACCTATTAAAGGTTACAATACACACTATTAAATGTGATCTGGTTAAGGGATTTCAATCACCCTAATAGAAGTGAGCCTTGTTAGAGGAATTTATGCCATTTTCTTGGAATGACACTTGGTTAGAATTTATAAATGAATGTTAGGTCAACCTTAATCCAAAGGATTTACCCTAGATTGATACAATTGTTAGAGAGTAACAATAGAGCTTTGATTTGATACAACTTAAAATTTTTCTTGTAGATTACAAATCTCTATTCAATCTTCAATTTTTTTTGGCCTTCATACTTTGTAGCTCTAATAGCTTGTTCACCCTTCAAGCATTCATCTCCTAAAGCCTTCTTGCTTAACATGCCATTGCAGATTCTTCTCTTGGGTTACTTGATGAAGCAAAACTTTTAAATCCTTCTTGTCCTTTGATTCTCATACATGAGAACTTTTTCTTGATGACCAAACATTCCTATAAATAGGAAATTAGAATATTTTCTCACTCATTTTCCATTGTCTAATTTAAGGTTTTGGATGGATTAGGTAGGATATAATGTATCTACCCCATATCTTATATCTTCTAGAAACTTCTCCTAGAATCCATTTGAATTCACCTAAAAAATGGTTTACATAATATTCTATGACACCAACTTGTCAACCTTATCTTCCTATTGGTTTACAAGTTTCAAGAAAGCAAACTTGTTGGCTTAGATTCAGTGAATCTTCAATCTTTAGCATAATGCAATAGCTTGACATTTTCAACCTTTTGATGCTCAACACATACTGTGTTGCTCGGCATCAACTATAAAATCAATCAGCATCAACTAAAGTTTACTCGGAATCAACTGTCTTGCTTGACATCCACTAGAATTTTCTTTTACTTTGCTCCAGCTGAATTTTTGCTTGGCTTGCACTGACTTTTCTTGGCACCTATTATCCACTCAGTCAAGTGTGGCAGACAAAATTTGTGTGACTTTTTCTTCTAAGCTTTCTTAGTGTAGCAAACATTTGTAACCTTAAGTAGATTATCAATACATCATGTCATCACTATCTTAATTGATCCTTGTACTTCATTACATAATCATAACTCAACCTTTCCTCTAGGTGCTTTTGTTACATCTTATTGATCAAATCCTCTTCATCAATCAACTAAGTGATAGTACTTGAATCTTGTAAGCAATTGTCTTACCAAAAAGAATAGGTTTGACATTAATGAAAAAAAAATGATTGAAACACATAGTCTTCTTCAACAATCTCCCTCTTTCAATAGTTTCTTTTAACAATGATCTTTTCAATTAGATTTTAACACATGTATGTCATGTGAGAGATGACATGGTTATTCCTTTATCTCTTTCCTCTATTAGTTGTGGAGAGGTTGGAAGACTATTATAGACTTTTTATGAGAGTTGTTCTTACAAGTTAATGGTTTAATCTATTGTGGATGTCCTTTATACTACATGTATTCACTTCTTTGAGATGTTGTGAGTGGATTGGTTATATATTTGACATTATTTGATGAGGGCACAACCCAAGACAAAATGAATACAATAGGAAAAGAGAAATATTATTATCAAAAGTGATATGCTATTACATTCAATACAATAAAAATAGACTCAATGACGTGCCCTAGAAGCTTACAATGTTGTTTGATTTTGGAGAAAACCATCCACATAGTACCTCCTCCCAAACTCCACCAAAAACTAAAAACTACGTTTACAATTCCATAAATGACATTAAGTAACTTGAATTAGTTTTGGGGTTAATAATACATTTTAATTTGGCATCCACCACCAAAATAGAAGGTTCTAGAAAACATATTAGAAGTCATTGTAAAATTAGAAGAATCCAGAAATGGTAGTCCAACTTTTGAGAGGCGTAACCTTTGATCCAAGACTCTAATTGACAAATTGTTTACATTATCTAGAAAGCTCTCTAAGTGATTTATATCCCTATGGATAAATATGCTCATCCCCCATTTTTTGGGCCTATACAAGACCATTTAGTGCCTCAAATCTAACTTTGAAGTGCTCTTAAGGGCTCTGTAGGAAACTTAAAACTACATTAACTTTCAAACTATAAAGATTTTTCACCTAATTCTTTATTTGGAGTGCTTTAAATTACAATTATAATCATCCCTACAACTTAAACCCTCCATCTCATCATAATTATGCCTTAATTACAAAATAACCTATTTTCTACATTGGAATGTATCCTAAGGTGCTCAAAAGTTCTAACCCAGAAAACCAATAATGGAACTATGATAGTTGCAATCTCTAATTGGCCCAATAGGTATCTAGAAATAAAGACACATTAAACATAAAATAGCACTAGGCATATTTTTGGGTGATATACAATTTCCCTTACACCACTAGATGGTCTTGCATTTGACACCTAGGGTAGATTAAAAAGTGACCCTATCACTTTATAGCTAGTAGAGGAAAACCCAAATGGGCCACCTCCATTGCAGATACCCAAGTTGAATCTTCCACTAGTCATCCTTTCCACTTCACCAGGTATTCTTCATACTACCTACTTCTGATACTCTATCCCACATGACTATACAAAATTTCTTCCATCTCTTCCTTCTCAAAAGTAGGAATTGGGCACAGCTCCAATACTAGTTCCTCCTTTGCACCATCATCGTGATATTTTGTTAAGTCTACAATATTAAAAATAGGAGAAGTGTGAATCTCATCTGCAAAATCCATCCCATATGCATTTCCTAAATCATGTTTCTTCAAAATTTTGCAAGCACCAAATTTCTTCATCTTCAACTTTGTGTAGGTACCCAGTGGAAGACATTCCTTCCTCAAGTATACCATAACTAGATCCCCAACTTGGAACTCGTTAGGTCTCCTCTTTTGATCTACTCTATCCCTATATTGCAACTTCATCTTGGTAATATGCGTACCTACCTCCTCATGTAGGTTCTTAAGATGTTCAAAAAAGTCTTCTACATCTGTTGGTGTAAATAAGTATTTACTTATTACACTTACTTAAGTTTACTTAGGTTAATGCATTATTTAATTATTTTGCATTATTTTATTTGTGAGACACTTAAGAGTTCGTGCACTCTTGGGAGTTGTCTTGATGACATCACAAGGGTCCGCACCTCTTTTAAGCACATGTTGTCTACAACACAAGAATCTTCTACACACATATGACACTTTTTTATTCTTATCCATTCATCTAGAATATTGGATGAGGTGCTTGGTTGTCTTATCTCCTAGCTATTTCTAGAGACATTTTAGGTGCTTCCTAAGAGGCCTTTATATATAGGCACTCCTAGTGTGTTGAACATCACATTCTAAATAGAGAAATGCATTCAGACACACTCTAATTAATTGATCATATCCATTTTTGGTCTACAATTGTGCTTGTGTTTGAGTTCTTAGTTCTTGGGTGAATTTTTCCCTTAGGAAAATTCTTACATGGTATCAGAGCATAGAGACTTTCTCATCACATAGCCATTTCGAGGCCATGCTTGCTTCCTCACCTTAGCTTGAGTTCAGAGTGTTGCAAAAATTGGGAGCATTAGAGCCAAATCTGACCTCATCATTGTGTTTGAAACACTAAATTAGTGAAAATTGACTACAAAGCTGCCTACCTGAGGCCAAAGTCAATTGTGAGGTAAATTCTTTTTACAAATCAGCACTCAAAGGACTGATTTGCAGAATTGGTATGATCATTTCGGATCTATACATTTAATTCTTAGATCTACTTTTTTTCATCTGCATCTCTGCAATTTTTTCGGATCTGCATTATTTTCTGGAAATTTTTTTGCCATAGGGCCATAGGAGAGATTTTTTGCATGTGAGGATTGAAGCTTGTTGGTGCAAATATGATATTTGCATCACATTAAAAAGGTCCAAAAACACCTAGATCAAATTTTGTTTCATCCGAATCAGACATCTGAGGCAAAATCTAGAGCCATTTATTTTTTGGAGGCGCGGTGGCAATTCAAAAAAAATAACAGCAGTAACGATTTTCAAACAATGATATCTTCCTCATATGGACTCCTTTTTGTGAGCAATTTTTTTTGTTTTGGGGTAGGATTTTGTGATCTACACATTGGTGTAGGTGATTTGAGATCTTTATTTCTAAATTTTTTTGCAACTCCAAAATCTCAAATTTTGCCACTTAAAATGCTTGGTACGGGCTCATCTGGACTCCAAATTAGGTTTTTTTTTTTTTGAAAGTGCACTTTTTTGGTCTAATTTCCAGATCTACAATCACATTATAGATTTTGTAGATGGAAATACTACTTTTACAAATAGGCCCTAAATTGGCAAGTGGCTTTCAAGTGCCAACAACATCTTTTTCAAGGGGGATTCCTTGATTTTTTTTGGAGGTTTCTTTGATTGGTCCATCATGGAAGAGGTAGATTTGATCTACTTGAACCCAGATAACTATAAGGAATGGAGTCAACTTATGGTTAGATATCTCTCTCAGCATAATGTATTGCCATATGCGCCAGATCTTGAGTATACTATTGATCAAGTTGACCTCCTTATTCCTACTCTTTATTGCTATATGGAGTATAAAGTTCTAAAAAAGACATTCAAAATTAAGTCATCTAATCCATATGTTTTATGGATGTGTCTTTGGGAGCATTATGGAGATCCAACTATTCCTCCATTCCCAGAAGATCTTCTTCCACCAGTTGCAGCTGACTCCTCTTATGATGAGATCACACCTCTAGCTCCTGTTGCTCCTACTGATCCTATTTTAGCCACAGATGCTTCGAAATCAGTGCAACAGGATACTTTATGTCTTCCTACTCTACCTTCATGTGAAGACTTCCTTTCAGACATTGCACAGTTGTTCTTGGAGTCTCACATTGAAAATGTGAGAGACATTGTTGATGGCATTCATCTTCTTTTTGAGGCAGATATTCCATCCTTTGCTGCAGTGATAGATTCATGTACTTTAGCACTACAGGGTACTCATGGTCTTCCAGGTGATAATTTCTTGCCAGACATTTTAGTTCTTTTCTTGGAGTCACACATAGTAGATATGAGAGACTTTTATGATGATTTATCACTTCTTTTTGATGAGGAGTCTTCTACAGTTTTTGTGAGGGCCCACTCTGACCCTCAACTCCATGCTCTACATGATCAATCCTTCCATATTGGCATGATTGTGGATTCTTCTTTACAACATCTGTAGGAGTTCTTCATTAGTTGAGAAGACTGTTGGTTTCCTAAGACAGGTTCTACCTCCTTCCTTGTTTGATCTGCTCTTCTCTTCAGTAGTTTTGGAGGAAGCCATCATCAATATTGACATAGAGATTTTTGAACAGGTTTTAGAGATACCAGTCATCATAGAGATTCCTTCTCCATCTAGGGGATGCATCTCACAGGTACCCTTGCCTTTGTTTCTTCCAAAGGGGAGGAACATCATACAGAGGTCATGAATCAGCTTCTAGATCAAAGCATTTATCACTGATCGACATACTACTTTTAAAGGGGGGGGGGACTACCTTGTCTCCTTCTTCTCCTTTTTGTGGGGGACTTTTTCCTCATAGGAGGTTTTGTCCCTCTCCATTCTTTCTTGTATATACATGGATATATGTCATAATGGGGGGGTCTTGATTACTCCATCCATCGATGCATCCTTATTCATCTCTCTTTTTGGGGGAGGGTTTTTCCCATGAGGTTTTCCCTCTTTCCCCACTTTATGGGAGATTTGCATCTTCATTATGTACATGGGCACCTAACATGGCCTAGTAGTCAGGACCCATTTTGCATCTTCATCCTAGTTTCATAAGCTTAAGGGCATTCCCCTAAGTTGCACTTAAGGGGGGGTGTTGGTGTAAATAAGTATTTACTTATTACACTTACTTAAGTTTACTTAGGTTAATGCATTATTTAATTATTTTGCATTATTTTATTTGTGAGATACTTAGGAGTTTGTACACTCTTGTGAGTTGTCTTGATGACATCACAGGGGTTCGCACCTCTTTTAAACACATGTTGTCTACAACATAGGAATATTCTACACACATATGACATTTTGTCATTCTTATCCATTCATCTAGAATGTTGGATAAGGTGCTTAGTTGTCTTATCTCCTAGTTGTTTCTAGAGACATTGTAGGTGCTTCCTAAGAGACATTTATATGCAGGCACTCCTAGTGGGTTGAACATCACATTTTGAATAGAGCAATGTATTCAAACATGCTCTGATTAATTGATCATATCCATTTTTGATCTATAGTTGTGCTTGTGTTTGAGTTCTTAGTTCCTGGGTGCATTTTTCCCTTAGGCAAATTCTTACAACATCAACACTTGTACTCTCTCCTTGGTCCATCTTCCTCAGCTCTAGTGTAGTCCTTGGACTACTTCGATAAACAATTTGGAATGGATATCTACCAATACTCCTGTTCACAAAATTTTTGTAAGAAATTTTTGCTTGTGGTAGAATCAAATCGCATCCTTTGGGCTTATCTCCTACTAAACACCTTAGCAATTTTTTGAAACTTCTATTCATGACTTCTGTTTGTCCATCAATGTGCAGATGATGTGCAAAACTGAACTTCAACTCTGCCTTTAAATTCTTCCACAAAGTCCTCCAAAAATACCTAAAAAATATAGCATCTCTATTAGGAATAATATATTTTGGTAGACCATGTAGCCTCACCACTTCTCTGGAAAAAAAATCTGTAATATTCACTACATCATGAGTCTTGTGGCATGGAATGAAGTGTTCCATCTTGGAGAACCTATCAACCACCACAAATATGGATTCATTACCACTTTGTGTCCTCAAAAATCCAACAACTAAATCCATACTTATGTCCTCTCAAGGCTCTAATGGAATAGGAAATGATTAATAAAGTCTAGTGTTTTGGCTAAATCCTTTGGTTGTTTGACATACTCAAAAACTCTGCACAAAATTCTTCACATCCTACAATAGTTGAGGCCAAAATTAATGTTCACTAATAATGGAAATGGTCTTATCTCAACCAAAGTGTTCTGCCATCCCTCCATTGTGTTTCTCCTTGATCAAGTTCTCCCTCATGGAGCCCCTTGGAATACAAAATTGACTTCCTTTAAACAATGTACCATCCTTGACCATATAATCTAGCCACTTAGTCCTCTCTAGAGTAATAGGTTCTTTACAAGATTTCCAAGCCTTTGCAAAGTTAGGATCCTTAGGGTACAAATTCTTGAGTTCATCAAATCCAACCACTTCAACCTATATTTTTGTCACCAACAACTATCTCCTACTTAATGCATCTGCAACCTTGTTAGACCTTCCACTTCTATGTTTCAACACAAATGTGTAGCTTTGCATAAACTCTACCCATTCAAATGTCTCTAATTAAATTTACCTTGGCTATTTAGGTACTACAACGCCTGATGACTAGTATACAAGAATAATTCTTCTAGCAATAAATAATACCTCCATTTCTTTAAGGCTTGAACTATTGCATAGAACTCCTAATCATAAACATAATACTTCTTCTTTGCATCATTCATTTTTTCACTAAAATAGCCAATAGGTTTACATTCTTGGGTCAATGCAAACCTAATAGCACTACCACTAGCATCACAATCCACTTGGAACACTTTTATGAGATTAGGAAGTGCCAACATAGGTTGCTCTATCACCTTCTTCTTTGGCAATTCAAAACTCCTTGCAACTCATGTAGTCCACTTGAACTCTTTTCTATCTTTCTCATTGTTTCAGTTAGGGGTGCACATATACTACTGAAATTCATAATGAACTTCTTGTAAAACCTAGCCATACCATGGAATGACCTCATCTCAATGAGAGACCTTGGATTAGGCCATTCCAAGATGACCTTCACCTTCTCTAGGTCTAGTTTGAGACCTTGAGTTGATACAAAAAACTCCAAATAGACTAACTCCCTTTTGACAAAGCTACACTTCTTCAATTTAATCAAAAATTTCTCTTCCCTCAACCTTGTAAGGACACTACGAATGTGCAATAAATGTTCATCCAAAGACTTACTAAAAAAAAATATCATCTAGATAGACAGTAAAATTTTTTCCAAAAATTTCTTTAGTAGCTCATTAATAAGCCACATGAAGGTGATTAGCGCATTGGTCATTCCAAAAGGCATGATTAACCACTCATATAGACCCTCCTTGGTCATGAAGGTAGTCTTCCACTCATCTCCTTCTTGTATTTGTATTTGGTGATAGTCACTCTTGAGATCTATCTTTGTGAAGTATTGAACTTTACTCAAGTAGTCCATAAGACAATCCATCCTTGGCAAAAGAAATTAGTACTTGATGGTTATTTTATTTATAGCCCAAGAGTCTATAAATATTCTCCACTCTTTATCCTTCTTTAGTACCAGCACTACAGGTTTCACACATGGACTCAGGCTCTTTTGAATTAAACCTTTCCTCAACAGCTCCTAAACTTGTTTGTTGAACTCCCCAGTCTCACTAGGATTCATCCTATGAGTAGCCTTTTTACGAAAACTAGTTCTAAGGACTAAATCTATTTGATGACTACTTCGCCTTATTGGCACCAATCCTTCTAGAACATTATTAGAGGTGACATCTCCATAGTCACTTAATAGACCTAAAACTTCAAGTGGAACTTTACTACTACCTTCCTTATCCTTCTAGGAATTAATGTAAGGAAAGTTAGGTGTAGAAACAACTTCCTACTCTAATCGCTTAAGGAAAGTATTGTACAAATTCTATTCAAATCTTTAAAATTTTAGATTTGATATTATGTAAACAACAATATTGTAGTCAACCATGAATACATAAAATAAATAAAGAAATAAAACACAAACACAAAGATATATCAATGGGGAAAAACTTTTCGGTAAAACAACCCCACCCCTTCAGAACCTGTACAATGTATTATATTCAACACAAAGGTTACAACACACTTGTAAAGCAAGTTCTTTTAGAACATGGAAGACTAATTTAGTCACAAAAAAACACTACCAACAATTCACTTTCACTCTTACCTATCTACAACCCTAAGGTCACTTATATCATGCACTTTCCATTTTAGGGAAACTTCCAAAGAAGAACCATATTGGGGTTTTACTTTTCTCTAGAAAAGTAGGAACCCAAATTTTTTTTGAGACAATGCCCTAAACCCTGTCTACTAGATGGACACTCGAGTGTATATTAGTCGATGATCAATTTTCGCATGTCTTACCATTTTCACCTATCATCAAATATTCCAAAGATAGATCTTATGCATTACTGGAATCCATCATAACCATTTCAGTCATGGTCTCCTTACACACAATTCAAGATGCCGACACATGCAAGTAGAGTGACACATGCCAACTAAACATGTACATTCACACTTAATTACATTATTTGTAAAAAATACATTTACGAAACAAATAATAAGAATAGGAATTATCCAAGGTTGAGACACCTTATTCCTAACATTCTCGCACTTGTTGAACACCATGTAAGAGTAATAGGAACATAATAGGAAACTAACCACAATAGGTTAATAGGCCCATAGACTTTGAACACCATATGAACTTCTCTGTGCCAACTAATTTTGTCAATGCATCTGCAACATTCTTTATAGTATCTACCTTCTCCAAATTTACCTTTCCATCTTCCACCATATCTCTCACAAAATGAAACAACACATCAATGTGCTTTGTTCTAGCATGGAAAGTTGGATTCTTTGTAAGGAAAACAACACTTTGATTGTCACAAAAAATAGTAATCTCTCCTACATCAAAACCAATATCAGAACACAATCTCCTAAGCCAAATGGTTTCCTTACAAGCATGAGTAGTAGCCATGTACTCAACTTTTGTAGTGGACAAAGCAACCATAGGTTATCACTTACTCATCCACCTGATGGCACCACCAAACATAGTGAACACATAAGCACTAGTGGAGATCCTACTATCAATATCACCTACCCAATCTGAATCCACAAACCCACAAATACAAACTGAATGAGGAGCTCTAGAAGAGTTACCATGATAACAAATAGAGTAATCTGATGTACCCCTCAAATATCTAAGTACTCACTTAGCTACATCCCAATTTACCCATCTAGGATTAGCCATAAACTGGCTCAAACCTCTCACTACTTGGGCAGTGTCTGGTTTAGTATAGACCATAGCATACATAAGACTACCGACTGCACTAGCATAAGGTACTCTAGTAATGTCCTCCACCTCACTAGGAGATTTTGGACAATCATCTATAGATAACTTTGTTCCCATAGAAGTAGGAACACATAATGGTCTATAATCTTCCATGTTGAACCTGTCCAACATAGACTTCACATACTTACTTTGACTCAACCAAAGTTTTTTGTTAGACCTATCTCTACAAATTTCAATACCCAAGATATACCTTGCTACCCCAAGATCTTTCATCTCAAACTATGTTGACAACTGAGATTTAAAATCAGAAATCATACCCTTGCCCTTCCCAAACAAAAACATATCATCAATATATAATGTAACAATAAGAAGGCGATCATTTTCAACTCTGAAATAAACACAATGATCTAAGTTTGATCTTACAAATTCAATTGACAACACAAAGGAATCAAACTTAAGGTACCACATCCTAGGAGATTGTTTCAAAGCATACAAAGACTTCTTTCATCTACAAATCAATGATTCTTTACCTTTAACAATGTAGTGCTTAGGTAGTGACATATAAATCTCTTCCTCCAAATTGCCATGAAGGAAAGCTATCTTCACATCCATCTGTTCTATCTCTAAATCATATGATGCAATAAGAGATAACTGAAATCTAACAGATGTCAACTTTGCAATAGGAAAGAATATTTCACCATAATCTATTCCCTCTACCTATGAATACCCCTTTGCAACCAATCTAGCTTTGTAGCTTTCAGAACTGCCATCTGCATAGAATTTATTTTTGAACACCCATTTGCTACCAACGATTTTCCCTCATTTAGGAAAAGGTACAAGGTCCCAAGTTTTTTCTTAATCCAATATTGAATCCATCTCATCATCCATGGCCTCAATCTAGGAACCTACATCTTCCATATCCAACGCCTCATTCATAGATTTAGGCTCATCAGTGTTAGTAATCAAAGCACAACTGGAATCTAACATAGAATAACCAAACCTTTTTGGCTGCTTTCTTACTCTTGTGGATCTCCTCAAGGGCTGAGGTTGAGGTTATTCTTCCTCTTCTTTTGAACTATTAGAGCTACTAGAGCTCTCCTCATCAGTTGACCCAACATGGTCTTTTTGCTCAGTCTTCTTAGGGGTAGGAGGAAATTGAACAATATCTTCTTTCTTCTCTTTTTCATCTAGTTGTAGCACAATAGGAGAAGATGTTCACTCTCTAAAAATAACATTTCTTCTATACAACACCTTACTAGTCATAGGGTCCCAAAGCTTATATCCTTTCATACCAACATCATATCTGATGAAAATACATTTGACAGCCTTGTTCTCCAACTTAGTTCTTTTCTCCTTTGTAACATGTGCATAAGCTTCACAACCAAAAACACATAGATGTCTAATTGAAGGCTTCTTACCAGACCACACCTCCATGTGTGTCTTACAAAAAAGGGCTGATCTAGGAGATCAGTTAACCAAATAGCAAGAAGTGGCCACAACTTTATCCCAAAACCTTTTTTCAAAACCAGCTACACTATGCATACTCCTAGTCTTCTCCATCAATGTCCTGTTCATTTTTTCTACAACTCCATTATGTTGTGGGGTATAGAGAGTTGTCTTATGCCTCTGGATGCGTCATTATTTATAGAACTATTTAAACTCTACTAAGTAAAAATCACCACCATTGTCAATTCTCACATACTAAATCTTCGTACTAGTCAAATTCTCTACAAGGGCTTTAAATTCCTTGAACTGACTAAAGACTTCTATCTAAATTTTCATGAAATAAATCCATGTCCTTCTACTATAATCATCTATGAATAATACAAAAAATATAGACTTGGATATTGAAGGAACTTTTATAGGACCAAATACATTGGAATGAATAAGATCCAAAACATCAGAAGATTTGTGAGAACTAGAGTAAAATTGAACACGATTTTGTTTACCATAAACAATGTTTGTAGAAGTTGAACTTGAGATTACAGTCATTTAACCCCTTAATGATGTTCTTGTTTTTCATGGTTCTAAGACCCTTCTCACCAATGTGACCAAATCTCATATGCCACAACATTGTCTTTTTTGTAGGAAGCTTTCCTTCCAATGTGTTTGCATCCTTAGGTACACATGCTGCATTGCCATCAGAACCAATAACCATGGTCTTCTTTACTACTCATTTAGATGGTGGGGATGAAGTGAAAGATGCTCTATTCTTTGAAACAAAATAACTATTGCACTGAGAAATGCATGCATGAAGTTGAAATAGAGTACCTCTCTTAGTACCTTTAGAAAGCACCATAGCTCCTCACATTATCTTACATCCATCTTTAGAAAAAAAAACTCACACACCTACAACATTCAACATACTTATAGATAATAGGTTTTGTGCCAAACTAGGGATGTGCATTGCCTTTTTGATCCCCTTTACTCATCCATCAAGGAATATAATAGTGACTCATCCTTATGCAATTATCTTTAGGTGAGAATCAAGACCCAAGTGCACCTTTCCACCATCAAAAACTTCATGCTTTGAGAACAAGATTTGATGAGAGGTCACATGGAAAGAAGCCCCCAAGTCTATCAACCACACATCATCAGATGCATGCCCTACCAAGGCTACAATGAAAGTATCACCATCTTCTTGAGATTCTTATGAATCTGAATCTGAGGTCTTCTTCTTCTTCTTTGGCTCTTTATAGTCTTTATAGAAGTGCCCAATCTTATCACAGTTCCAACATTTTACCTTGGACTTTCTAGGAGTCTTTGATTTTCTATATTATTTGGATCTACCCTTTCCAAACTTATTCTCATTTTTCTTTCCTCTATCATTGGATCTACTATGAATAGCAAGAGCTTCCTTAGCTAAATCTAAAGACTCTCTCCATGTCTCCTCGGATAACTATGAAGACACCACATCATCCAATCTAAAAGTGATTAAAGTACTTCCAAGAGCCATCACAAAATGGTCCCATGAATCTAGCAAGGAACATAATAGGGTTATACATTGATCCTCCTCCTCCTCTATCTTGACACGAGGTGATGTTAACTGTGCAATGAGTAAATTATAAGCATTTCAATGATCTATAATAAATCATCCTTTTTCCATTCTTATAGAATACAAATTCTTCCTTAGGAATAACTTGTTCACTAGAGATTTTGCCTGATACATAGATCCAAGCGATGTCCACAAACTATTTGTGTTCTTCACATCAAGAACATTCAAGAGAATTGAATCAACTAGACAAAGTCTAATGAGACCCTTAGCTTTCCAATCCTTGAGATCCCAATCTGCTTGAAATATTGTTGTAGGTATTACATCCAGTGAAGTTGCCTTTCATAGATCATGATCTTCAAGCAAGTCTTCCAACTTGAGTTTCCACAACTCAAAATTACTGCCATTAAATTTCTCCACCCCCCATTTTCCATATGATGAACTAGCCATCTCAATCTACAAATAAGAATCAGAATGCTTTGCAAAAAACTCCCACTCAACTTGAGATTAGTTCAAAAAACCCTACCTAACAACTAGGATCAAAAAATGATCAAGCTCTGATACCACTTGTAAGGAAACTCATGTGCGGAAACAACTTCCTACATTAATACCTTAAGAAAAGTATTGTGCAAATTCTATATAAATCCTTATAATTTCAAATTTAATATTATATAAATAACAATATTGTAGTTAACCATGAATATAAAAAATAGATAGAGAAAGAAAACACAAACACAAAGATATGCAAGTGGGGAAAAACCTTTTGTTAAAACAACCCCACCCCTCCAAAACCTGCACAAAACACTTGCAATGCAAGTTCTTTTAGGACAAGGAAGACTAATTCAATCACAAAAAAACACTACCAACAATACACTTGCACTCTCACCTATCTATAACTCGAAAGTAGCTTATATCATGTGCTTTCCATTTTAGGGAAACTTCCAAAGAATAACTGTATTAGGGTTTTACTAGTCTCTGAAAAAGTAGGGACCCAAAAATGTTTGCACGCTAGATGGAGACTTAAGTCTACATACTCAATGATCAATTACCACATTTCTTACTATTTTCACCCATCATCAAATCTTCCAAAGATACCTCTTATGCATCATAGGAGTTTTTCATAACCATTTCAGTCATGATCTCCTTACACACAATTCAGGATGCTAACACATGCAAGTGGAATGACACATCAAACATGCCAACTAAACAGGTACTCTCACACTTAATTACATTATTTGCAAAAAATACATTTACAAAATAAATAATAAGAATAGGAACTATCCAAGGTTGAGACATGTTATTCCTAACAATTAAAGCATAACACATATGTTGATGTTTCATGCCATCCAAAAATTTTCTTCCGTCAACAAGACATACCCTAGTACTACTACATACCTTTTCACCCTCTATCAATGGCTTCAATTTGTGGCAAACTCCATCCTTTGTCATAGAGTATGTATTTGCATGACCATCATGTATAGCATGTCTATAAAACTACCACAACCTTCCCAACAATAAATGGTAGACATCCATTAGGATGATGTCATAGAGAGTTTCATCATGGTAACTCCCAATCTTGAAATTTACTAAACATTGCTCACTAACCAAGACCTTATAATCATTCTACACCCAAGAAATCTGATAAGGATGAGGGTGTTTCTCCCTCTTGAGCTTTAGCTTTAAGACCATCTCCTCTGACATGAAGTTGTTAGTACTGCCACCATCAACAATCACATCATAACATTTACCCTTACAATTGCACCTAGTATGAAACAAATTCCTCCTTTGTCTAGGTTTAGTCTCACTACTTAGTAAGACCCTTTTCATTTACTAGAACCTCTCCTCTTTCTACATCCTTTGAATGTGATTATTGTGCATCATCATCCACATGAGAAACCTTTCCTTGACCATCACTTTGCTTATCTATCCTTCCTTGGTGTTGAGGGAATTTGTAGGTACGATGACCTTCTTCATTCCAATGAAAATAGGTACTATAGAAGCATCCTCTTCTTGAACCTTGTCCACATCCTCTAGCTCTTCCTCTCTGATCTCCAAACTTTTGATCATGGGAGTGATTGAAACCCTTGTTCCTTTGGTTTTGGCTAGTACCTACATCTTCAATTTGCTTCTCATTCTCATTTCAACCTCCAAATGACCTACCACTACCCCTTCCTCCTTGACTATGCCCTCTTTTCCTTCCATCAAACATTTTGCTTAACTTCTCCTCAACTCACAAGGAAAATTGGTATGCCTCTTCAATGCTAGTCATTCCAATGAGACTTAACTCTTCCTGATTGCTAGATCTTAACCCATTAAGGTAATGGGCAACCTTCTTGTTTTCTTCCACATGCCCCACCCTAACAAAGACTTGGTAAAAGTCCTTTTTATATTCCTGGATAGATTTTCCTGCTTGCTTTAACCCTTGCATCTTCTTGAACAAATCAAGCTCATAATCAACAAGAATGAACTACTTCTTTAATTTGTCCACCATGTGATCCCATCTTATGATTTTCTCCTTTCCTTTTTCATTTCTTTCCAACTGAATCTCTTGCCACTAGATATTGGCATTTCTTTCATTTTTTCATTTACAAACTTAACCTGATTAGGGTCCCTATTATCCTTATACTCAAAATATTCCTCTAGCTCATCGATCTAGTTGATCAGCTTGTCTGAGTTTAGATTTCCTGAAAATATGTCAACTTCAATTTTAGGTCATTTTTCTAGCTTGGCAATGACTCTAAAAATATTCTTCTCTACTTGGTTTAGGAATTCTCCATCTCCTTCCCATTCCTACACAATATTTCCTTCTTCTTCATTTTCCTCGTCACTTTCATCACCTATGACAATGTTCATCCCTCTATGGATCTCCTCTTGCAATGCTTGAACTTGATTCTAGAGGGTTCTAACCTTAGGAGGAAAAAATCCAGCCCTTCCACCATGCTCTCTTCATGGAGGCATCTTGTCACTATATCAAAACCCATAACCACATAGTCCTAGTGTAAACTACCTCATAATCAGCTCTTTGTCTACACGCTCAAGAAAACATGCTTTGGTAACACTAATGAGGGCACAACCCAACAAAAAATAAACATAATAGGAAAAAGTGGATATTATTATCAAAAGTGATATGCTATTACATTTAGTACAATGAAAATAGACTCAATGATCTGCCCTAGGGGCTTACGATGTTGTCTAATTTTGGAGAAAACCCTCCTCATAGTACCTCCTCCAAAACTCCACCAAAAAATGTTTCCTATACAATGCCAGAAATGACCTTAAGTAACCCAAATTAGGTTTAGGGTTAGGAATACATTTTAGAATATGACATTTCGCATCCACTGCCAAAATATAAGGCTCTAGAAAACACATTAGAAGTTGGTGTAAAATTAGAAAAATCTAAAAATGGTAGTCCAACTTCTGGGAGGGATAATTTTTGATTTGGGACTCTGATTGATGAATTGTTTACATTTTCAAAAAGCTCTCCAAGTGATCTATAGCACTATGGATGAGCTATGTTTTCCCCTCATTTTTTGGGCATGTACGAGGCCATTTAATGCCTCAAATCTAACTTTAAAACACTCTTAGGGGATCTCTAGGCAACTTAAAATTGCAATAACTTTCAAACTGTAAAGCCTTTTGACCTGATTTTTTTTCAAGTACTTTAAATTAAAAGTATAACCATCCCTCCAACTTACACCATCTAACTCATCATAATTATGGCTCAATTACAAAATAACCTATTTTTTCATTGGCAAATATCCCAAGGTGCTCAAAAATCTAACCCAAAAAACCAATAGTGGAACTATGTGAGTAGGAATCTTTGTTTGACCCAAATGGGTATCCGAAAATAAAGATGCATTAAACATAAACTAACACTAAGCATATTTTTGGGTGATGCAAAATTGCCCTTACACCATTGGATGCTCCTACATTATTATCTTTTGTAGTGGAAGCTATATATATGGCAGGTATTGCTCTTGTGGCTTGTGCTTGTAGGTTACAGATTAGATATGTTGATGATTTAAGATTCACTTGGTATACCTTTGGAGGTATGGATAGTTGGATGGGTTTGGCACTTTCTGTGGGTGCTCTTTTAGCTATGGATACTTGACAACTATGGATACATGTGATTACCTTTGGATTAGGTTTTCATGCTTGGCATTTCAGTTGGTACAAGATTTAATGATCTTCTAATGTGATAGGTTGGGTGGTTTTCTCTTTGGATGGTTTCTATGTATGTTTGATGGTAGTGGCATAATAGGAGGTGAGATTTTTCATATTTGAGATGCTGGATACTTCAATTTTATTGTAGGTACCAATATGGAGCACACATTGTACCTTGATCCATGATGGTGGATGTGATGGGAGGGATTGTTCCCTTGTTCATTTATGTGGCTACAGATTGATCCTATGCAATGTATACAACAAATGGGAGATTGTTGAGATTATGGGTGTTGCACACATTGCATAATATTTTTATATTGTATTATTTTATTTTATTATGTAATATTGCACCTAGATGGATGTGCAACATGTAAAGATTCCTATGGGATATACTTGATGAGTTGTATGGTAACATTGTGATAATATTTGATTTAATTATTTAATATTGGGGAAAAGAATTAAATTTCCAATATTAAATGTGGGGTCAAAGGGTTAGGTAGCACATGGTTTATGTAATTCCACTTGGTGGTTTTGTGGGACATGCTACTATATAAGCAGCCACAAGGGTAGTTGTAGAGGTGAGAAGGAGTAGACAAAAGGAAAAAAGGGAAAAGGTCAATCTGGACAAGGCTTGAAAAGTTAGCCAAGGGAGCATTTGTAAAGGTTGGAATCATGGCATGGGATGTGTGGGTTCATGCTTGTTGACATGGATTGCTTGGTTGTGGTTATGACATTGAAGTCTTCCATGGCTGTATTACAATGGTGTTTTTGTTGAATAATACATGATGATGGATGTTTTTGGAGGCTTAATTTTTCCCTTGATGAGGATTTCCCAGGGCATATCTTGTATCACAATTTTTGTGGGTATGTTTTCTATTCTCTTGCATGTCGATTTTAGTTGCATATTTATTTCAAATCTGTTATGGGTTGTGTGGAAATGGTTATATTCTTTGTTGCAAGTTTCTTTAAATTTATAGTATGGATCACAAAGTCATAGCCTACATTACAGTGCAAATCTTGAATATCTAGGGAAATGATATAAAAATTGCAAAGAGCAGTCATTGTGCCATCTAGTCAAATCACCTTATCCACTCCAAGTATAGTATATTGTAAGTATTTGCTTAAAATTTCCGAAGGCATGAAGTCCCCTACCTTCTTTGGAAGCTCACCTTTTTCTTTCTTAGATATAGGGATATGTCTTCACATAACCCTTCTAGTTAAGAAATTCTTCAAGTTCTTAAACGTGTCAATCATATTTTCTATCTCAATGCTCTTTGTCATTGGCCCTCTAATGTTAAAGAATTCAATGAAAGCTTCTCTAAATAATGAGTACAACAAACTCATATCCTTCCTATGGAATCTAGATGAGTTGTATAATTGTAAGACTTTATGAGGGGCCTTCACCAAATCTACATCAATAATTACTCCTAGCATGATCAAAATTGCTAGGTTTCTATTCTAGGGGTTACAGATAGGTGGCTTTTCAAACCTATTACTATAGAAATACCATAAAAGCTCATTTATATTAGTCTTTAGCATGGTTGCATCTTTGCAAAAATTTTATGCATCTTTGAAAATATGGGAATTCACTACTTGAGCATGGGATGATCCTGGGAGAAAATAAACCCACTTTTCAGCATACAAGCTAGCTAACTTAGTTTCTAGTTGCTCAACACCTTGAGAAGCTTATTCCATGTTAACTTGAGGTATCATATTTCCTTCTTTATTTGCCATCTTTATGATTTTAAATTCTTCAAACACTTCTTTTGCAACTCAAATCTCTGAATACAACTTGATGCTCAATTCTCTTTTGGCTATGAAATTTTGTGAATGATGTAATTATAAACTTGTTGCATCACCTTTTAATAGTAGTTGAACACAAAAATAAAATTTATGGTTTCATTAAGTCAGCATGCATGAGAAATTTTGAAAACTCAAAAAGCATCACAATTTGTCTTTACAACGCTTGTACTACAATCTTTCAAACTCTTTTTTGTGCTTTTATAGAAATTACCCATCTTTTTGGTAATCATGAGGTTATAATAGTCATTTTATTATTAGACTCTTATTTTGCAACCATGTGACACTACATATTGCTAGTTGTTCATAGTTTCACAAGGCTTATCTGCTAACTCCCATTTCTCCTTGCCATTGTACAAAACCATTGGTCATTGCTTTGTTGTTTATCTTTATGTTTAACACCTTAGCCTTGCAACCAAGATAACATTATTATTATGCCTTAGTCACTACTTTGTAGCTCTCCTTTTTCTTCATGCTCTTAACTACATGACTAAGCGACCACATAAAACTTTGCATCCTTCTGACTGTGTCACATGATTGCTACTTAATCCTAACCTTAACCCTTAAGGCTTACAAGCAAGCAAAACCTTTTATGTCTAAGTGATCACTCGGTCATTTCCTTAATTTCCTTTTAAGATCTTAATTGCATGACTGCATGATCAAACAATTGTTTATGAGCTCTTAATTTCTTTTTAACTTCCTTTTCAACTTAAGGCTTTCATTGTGCGACCATGCAAACACTATCATCTCATGCAACATACTTAACTATTTTCTTTGATGATGCCACTAAATGATTAAAGAGTTCTTCAAAGATTCTAAATCTTTTTGCCAGTTCACATGCATCTATCTAGCTATTTAGATTAAGCATGCGACTATGCAATCAAAGCTCTCTTCACTATTTCTTAACCCATTTTCTAGGTCACAACTTATACTTCTTATTTCCTTTTGAAAGTTGTGATGATCTGATCAAATATTTCAGTTACCTACATCGATAGTTTTACAAAATCACAACTATATCATAACACCACATCTTTAAGCCTCTGACCATGCAATCGTAATCAGTTGTTGAGTTTCTCCATCATGCCAACTGCTTAAGCTTTGAGTTACAAAATGACAACTGGCATCCATTTAACCTTAGTCATACTATCGTGTCATAATTTTCATATTAATCATAAAGTTCTACCTTCTGATGCCTCCACATGTCCAATCTTTATTCTTTTAATTAGGGTCACAAATTCACTTTTGACTTCAATTTTAACCATGTGACTTTGCTATCAGCTAACTACAAACTATGTCACACCTTCACTATCTTGAATGAATTTTAGCAATAAACCACTATGACCAGGTGAATAGTGAGCATTTAACCACGTCACACTATTGTGCCATAAACATGCTAAGAAGTTAACCATGCAATGACGATGCGATTACCTTGGTCACATGGTCGCACCTTAAAAAATTCAAAGGTCTTTCAAAAGAATGAAACAGATTTAAAACAAGGAGGGTTTCTAATTAAAACAAATATATGAATAAAAACCTAGGGTTTTTTTAATGATATTCTTTATACATGAATATTGCAAACCCCTACTACACAGATTAATATTGGATTTTTACAATAGATTCTCAAGATTCAAATAAGGTGAAAATATAGGCCAACAAGTCCCAACAAATAATGATATAGATTGATATTGTTTTTGAGATGATTCAATACAATTTGAAACCTTTGATGCCAACTTTACAATATATGATATTCTAATCTTTTAAAATCTAAATTTATATAGATTACAATTCTTTAAACTATTCTATGAAGTTTCCATATAAATTGTTGGGCAATCTACAAAGTCAATGTGGATTTATGACCTTGAGCTAACTTTGATAGATAACATCCCAAACATACAATTGGTCTAGTTAGAATTTTTCATATGATGAGTTCTTTTAGTGCTTGAAATTGAAGTGCTCCTAGAATGGTTTCTACTTGCATTTTCATATGAGGATTTTAGATTATTCTTGGACTCTTGTAGTTATAGATATGAATGTTTATAAACATCAAAATTTAACAATAAACCATAGAAATGTTTACTAATTGATATAAAGAATGCTAGTAAAACTGATATACATGTACTTATCTATATAATTAAATATTATTGACTTTTAAATTTCAAATATTGTATATGAAGTATGTAATGAATAAATCTTTTGTTAATTGGTGGCAAAGATTCTTAAGCATATGACAAGTAGCCACTATAGAATGATTGAAGTCTAGAATATATGACATATGTCCATAGGTATGATATCACAAAGTACCTCATCCTGGTAGCTTCCAATCTTGAACTTCACTGAATACTACTCATTGACCATGACCTTGTCGTCATCTTGCAGCCAAGAAATGCAGTATGGGTGTAGGTGATTTTGTCTCTTCAGCTTCAACTTTGTGACTGTCATTTCTGATACCATATTGTTAGTACTTCCACCATCAATGACCACATCACAACATTTCACATCTGCACCTTGTGCGAAAAAAGCTCCTCCTTTGATCAGGTTCATTCTCACCACTCAGCAAAACTCTTCTATTAACTATGACTTCTCCTCTTTCAACATCTTTAGAATGTGAGGATTTGGCATCTTCATCAACATGTATAGCTTTTTCCTGACCTTCTATTCTTTGATCTATCCTTCCTTGGCATTGGGTACATTCAAATTCTCTATGTCCTTCTTCTCTGCAGTGAAAACATTTCCCACAGAAGCCTCCTCTTCTATACCCTTGTCCTCTACCTCTTCATCTCTAATCTCTATTGTTACGATCATGGAAATTATAGGAGTTGTTTTCCCTTTGGTTCAAATTTCTACTTCTAGCCTCATCCTTGTTCTTTTGATAATCATTATGACCACCATAAGATTGTCCACTAGATCTTCCACCATGACCTCTTCCACTATTCTTGTACTTAAACTTCTTGCTTAGTTTGTCCTCAACTCTTAAGGCAAACTGGTATGCCTCCTCAATATTGTTCATTCAAACCAAACTTAGCTCATCATGAATGCTTGGCCTTAACCCATTGAGAAAATGGGAAACTTTCTCCTTATTAGCTTATGTACTGCTGGTTCTAATGAGAACTCAATAGAACTCCTCAGTATACTCTTGAACAGATTTTCCCACTTGCTTCAACCCTTGCATCTTCTTCAATAAATCAAGCTCATAATCCATAAGAATGAATTGTCAATTCATTTTAGCTATCATCTGATCCCATCTGGTGATTTTTTCCTTTCCCTTTCTATTTCACTCCAACTAAACCTCCTACCACCAAATCTTTGCATGTCCCTTCATTTTTGCCTTCAAAAACTTGACCCTATTAGGATCATCAATATCTCCATACTCAAAGTACTCCTCCAATTCATTGATCCAATTGATCAGCTCCTTTGGGTTAATATTTCCTAGAAATGAGGGAACTTCAAACTTAGGTCTTTTTCCAATCTTGGAGATGGCCCTAAAAAGTCTTTCTTCCTTTAGCTTTAGAACTACCTCTACTTCAGCATTTTCTACTACTTCGTCCTCATCCTAACTTTCATCTCTTACAGGAACATTTATTCCTCTATGCATTTTTTCTTCTAATGCTTGCATTTGTCTTTGGAGGGCTTGGAAACCCTCAGGTATAACACCTACAGCTCTTCCACAATGCTCTCTTCATGGAGGCATTT